>OY728163.1:1330616350-1333016350 GCA_963277665.1 Viscum album
TTGAATAATGGGACATCAAATCATGTGTATTAATGGAACTCCAACTCATTTATGTATTAATTTTTTTCATGAGACTTTTTTACATGGTATTGGGGGCATGTATTAATCATTCCTTCTCTTTGTGGTCCTTTATTATATTATTTATGATTTTCTGTAGAATTTTTTTATTATCAGTAGATATATATTTATATATTTTTATCTGTAATATGTAATTATTTTGAAATATATTACTACAATATTATATGTAAATTTATTTATTTCCTGATATTATTTATTATAGGATTAATCATTATAAGTATCTGAGAAGGATCCTTTACATTTTTTCACTATTTCCCAAGGAAATCATGAATATCAATACATGTAAATAAAAAATTATCATAGATAATGAATATTTTTTTTTGTTGTGATAATTTTCTTTTAGTTTTTATTTCAATTTATAAATCATATATATATTTAGACTCCTGAGACTACTAATAATTTCAATAATTTATATAATGATCAAGGAATTTTTTACCATTAAAATATAGTATCAATGGTGTCTTCGATAGTAGAGTTTATATTGTTTCACACAATGTAAAATCTGAAGGAATGTTTATTAATTGAGTTTTAGATCGGAAGGATTTGGATTTAATACAACACATATAGACTAATACATCTCACTGAGAATATAAAATCACATTGATATGGTGGAGAATAATGGTATTTCAGATATAAAAATTTATTTACTCATTTACCCTCACCCATGATTGGATAATACATTTTATTAGACTAAAACCTTTTCAATCTGTCATTCATTCAAATGAAAATACAAATAAATAAAAAGTGTAAAAAAGGAAAATCATATGAAAAAAATAATTTTACATGGTTCACACAAACTATGAGACATAATTAGAGATTCCACATGATTAAAATCTTTTTTCAAAAAAATTTATAAACATTAATTGTTTTATTGGGACAAAAAATTGGACGTGATCAATCCCTACCAAGGTGCACTATAATATCATAGTAATTTTATATAACACATCTCTCACCATATGATATGTTTTGTTTCAGAACTCAGCACAGACATATTTGAGAATTATATAATAAATATGAAAATATGTAAGTGTTATAAATATCATAAAATAATACCTAATTTGTCACAATAACATAATTTATGATATATTGTATGATATATAATCATGTGTTTTCATTTATACCTCCTCTTGTAGTGAGATTACATTTTTATGATGATAGTTGAATTGATATCCTGAATAACATCCATAGAGTACCATAATTCCCTAATAATGTATATAATATCATTTAAATCATTACATGAATAAGGATTGAAATGAAAATACCCATTATTTGTATATCAATGCAATGGATTTAGTGATGAAACATGAAAAACAAGCCTCTAAAAGTAATCATTGTCTAAAAAAACCTAGTCATCACAAGTTTCCATCAATATACTATAGACTGTATCCCATGATATTTTAGTGTATTTTTTTCTGAATTTATTATTTTAGAGTCAAAAAACACATTAATAATTTCATTAATAATCAATTAGTCTGATCAATTTGAAATTTAAAGATATTTTATTTCCATGTTACATGTCACACAATTATTATTTCAGTTAGAAGAATCTGAATAATTGAATGTGAAACCTCAATATTTGATCTATATATGTCACGACCCCCTCCCCAAAAAGAGTACCCCTCCCTATCCGGCAATGTGAGAAAAGAGATAATGACCCCCCAAGTCCCTCATCCAGTCAGTCCCGAGTTGGTGACTAGCACCGAGGGTATAGAAAACACACAAATGAGATACATTACCCTATAATAGAGCACATGCAGAAGAGAAAGATATGGTTGACACTAACATACTCCAACTCAACCAGTAAGATAAAAGAAAACCCAAGGGCACATATGTAATGTCATGAAAAAATACTATATCTGAAATGGAAAAAAGCTACAGCTACCCAAAATAATGTTAAAAAATCAGCAACCACAGGCCCAAACAGCTCCTCCAACCACAAGCTAGTAGTAACCATCCTGATCTCCAACCTGCTCCATTTGAGATGAATAAAATAGTTCATATTTACATAGGATGAGTATAATAGTATACTCAATAGGATCCTCCATGAATCATCTCATGAAAAAGTAAAGAAAGCATGATAAAGCACAGGGAACAACAACTGAAACAAACTAGTCACCTAAACAGGTATTCTATGTTCCCAACCTCACCATGGATACTCTCACCAAGTAACGAATACAAGAGTATATGATATAATAATGAATATCAATGGTACTCCAATACTACTTCCCCTATGGTTTGCTTATTTTCCCCCAATGTCTAATTTTCTAAGCATCTCTCCCCAAAAAGTCTTTCCCATAGACACCTGGGCGAAGCACCACAACGTGCACATCATGCATCAAAACCAGCACGTCCACATAATCAAATTAACCAAGTAGTTTTTGGGAGCATCCACAACTCACATAATGTGTATCATACATCTGGTATTATACCTCAAGCCATTACATCCCATACAGTGAGTAAATATCCTTAAGCCAACACAACCTATTCATGTTACACAAATAGTAATCCATAGAAAACTATATCCAGAATATATTTCTATGAAAAACCACAACCCATTACATCTCTCTACACACATATATGTTGAAAATATCCAATGTTCATGGAATAACATGTAACTAACAAGAGAATATAATGGGCTAAAGGGGGTAGTCAGCCTTCCATCCTCCCAACTGAATGTTGGGGAAAACACACCATTGGGTTCAGAATCCTCGAGGTGTCAGTTTCCCTTACTGACAGGGTGGAGTACCGTATAGAAACAAAAAAGTACAAAATATAAAATACCTTACAACCACACTATGGGAAGAACCATGTCATCGACTCAACTGTGGCTTACGTGTCTCGGACTCTAGGCTACCACTTCTAAGACTAGGTATCCTATAATCACACAACCATTTAAAGATCTTTAATATATTATTTCATTATCTTTTTAACAATTTCATTTTATGTTAAATTATTATTTTAATATTAATTAACCAGTACCAATTCCAAATTAAATATTATTAGCCTCACACCCAAAGTACATTGTTCATTCAAAAATTACAACCCCATCATTATGTTCCAACAAACTCCAACCCCATGGGTCAACCCACTTTATTCAATATATCATTACATAATTACTTTCCCACATTCCCAGGAATTATAGAAAAACATTCTAAGCTACTAAACACAATTGGGCTGAATATGGTGAGTATATGTACTAACTGTCGAGTCATTGTCACCTATAGGTAGAGCATAGACCCATCCTCCCTAGATATGCTAAACACGGAATGCACGTGGCATACCCCGTGCGTCTTTGCCTCTTTCAGTAGAAGAGTAAGAAATACTAGATACCATGAGCAGTGGAAAAAATTAATGCAAATAATCAACCAAAAGGAATGAGCAAGCATCCAACAATCACATACATGATGTTCCATCATCCCTGGTGTCCTCCCCGACACCCACATGTATAAAATGATGCATCACTCCAATCTAGGAATTTTCTGCTGCCACAAACAAATAGGCCTCCATGCCCCCACATATCACAACAACCATCCATGGACACATAACAACACATGCAGCATGAAAACAAACATCTTAACGATTGGGCTCGTGGACCTTTAACAATCAAGAGGTTAACTCATAACCCTTCAAGGAATTATCGAACAATTAGTTCATTAATCATCTTTAATTAATGGATTTATTATTCATAGGTTCTAAATTCGGGAAACCAAATTAGAAAGCAATCAAATAAAATAAAACATGATTATGTATCCTATTTGATTAACATAAAATTAAAAAAAGGAGAACCATATTCATTTACATGACACTTTATCATTTAACCAAACAATTATCAATTAATTTCATATTACGTTCATTAAAAATTTCTATCAATAATGAACAATTTAATAAAGAAAGAATATATATCACACTGCCTAGAAAAACTATTGGTCATAACATATGATCGATGTCAAATTATTTATCCAATTCAAATATTTATTATTTCAATTCAATTTTCATCTAGTGGGATAAAACGTGATAACAGTACTGTATCATGTAAAGTAAGAGAGAAGCAATTAATCCCCTACCTCAAATAGTTCATGACGTTCTTTATACGAGAATAGTTCACATAATGGGTCATGATCCTCCTCTCGCGACAACTCTATCCGCATGAGGATGCCACGGTACAACCTCAACAACTGAAACCAAAGAAAAACCCCATTAGAAGCATGGAAATTACATGCTATAATATGAAAATGGGAAACAAGAGAATATGAACCCCAAATTAACAGCGATAAAACATACCTTATATCGAAGATTGATTGATATAGCATGGTTGCATCAAAATAGGGAGGAACCAATCCAAGGAGGAAGGGTTGATTGTGATAATTCATGAGAAGGAATGGGATGTTTGAGCACCTCACACCCAAGAACAATGATAATGAATTAGAGAGGATGATATCCCATCCCTTTAGATGATTTAATGGCATGACAGTTTAAGATACGCTTAATTTGACATTAATAGTGGATCACATTAAACCATGAGGGTTGAAAAATTAAAAACATCTTGATCATTTGGGATAATTAATGTAGGAGTTGTGGCCTTTGAATCATCCTTAGAGTCATTAAAACAAGGCTTTAAATGCATTTTATGTTAAAGAAAACGTTACAGGGGAGAAACTATTGGAAGCTGGAAAAACTATTCATAAACCTCAGAGTTCTGAAAACATTGTTCATGATCCTCACCATTCTGGATACCATGTTCATGAACCTCACTGTTCTGGAAACATTGTTCATAAACCTTACAGTTGGAACCTCACTGTTGTCGAAAAACTATTCCAGAAACTCATCGTTGGGACCTCACTTTTCTGGAAACACTGTTCATGAACCTCATCATTGGAACCTCACCATTCACGAAACACTATTCATAAACCTCACCATTAGAACCCCACCATTGGAACTTCACAGTTCAGTATACAATTCTCATGAACCTCACTATTGGAACCTCACTATTCTAAAAATGTTGTTCATGATCCTCATCGTGGAAACCTCACTGTTCTGGAAATATAGTTCATCTAAGGTAATCATTGTACTGTTCACAGATAGATTATTTTGACACTATTCACCTAAGGTTACCATTTCATTGTTCACAGAAGGTTAATAATGACAATGTTCACCGAATGTTACCATTTCACTATTCCCAGTAGGTTAATGATGACAGTGTTCACCTAAGGTTACCATCTCACTGTTCATATATGGTTAATGTTGACATTGTTCACCTATGGTTACTGTTCCACTGTTTAAATAAGGTTAATTTTGACACTATTCACCTAAGGTTACCTTGGCACTATTCACCTAAGGATAGCATTGCACAGTTCACAGAAAGGTAAAATTGGAAAAGTGTTCGGCCTTCACCTTATGGCAGACCAAACATCAAGACCCAAATTCTGAAACTGCACACTTCATCCCTGTCCGCCAAAACTGGCATCTCTAGGCCCGGTACATCTTCTTCATCACACGATGCACCATTAATGGCGATCCATGAAACTCAATGAGAACCATCTCGTGCATCATCAAAGGAAAAAAATCCTTCCTTGATACAACATTGAGTGTTGTTCATCCTATGACCAACCATCATGGGCCTCACCACAAACAACTCAGTCTCTCTAGACCTCCATCTTTAGATTCCCCAACTGGGACTCTTCCACCTTCCACATCAGGGATGACCGTACCATCATCAAGAAAATAAAAACTCTACCCCCAACTTCTCCCATTTAAATATGTAATGCTGAGAGATCGTCTATTACTCTCCAGGAATCACCGGATTCACGCATAGCTTCACTACATGACGTTCGACTCAACACATCCTCTACAACATTCCCCTTTCAAGGTGTATATGATACCTTGAAGTCATATTCCTATTAGAACACCATCCACCGACATTGTCATAAGATCAAGTCACACTGGGTGAAAATATACCTCATTCTCTTATGATATGTGAAAACAACAAATCGCTTGCCAATGAGGTAATGTATCTACAACATCAGAGAAAAAACCATGGAAACCAACTCAAGATAATGGGTGGCATAGTTATGATCATGGGGACAAAACTGCTGAGACCCAAAAGAAACAAATGATCTCTATTACATCAGAACACAACCTAACCCGAGATGAGAATCATCATAGAAAACATCAAACTGAACTCCCTCAGCTAGAAGACAATGAACTGGATCACTTAATAACTTCTCATTTAGATACTCGAAAGCTACCTGACATTGATCAGTCCATATGAATTCTTGGTCCATCTTAGTCAAAGCTGTCAGAGGAGTCGCATCTCATGAAAAATCGACTATGAACCTCCTGTAGTAGCCTGTGAGGGCAAGGAAACTTCACACCTCCAAAAATATCTTGGTGAATTCCCATGGCACAATAGCTTCTATCTTCGATGGATCCCTAGATACTCCCTACTAGGACACAACATTCCCTAGGAAACAGACTTCTCAAGCCAAAAACTCACACATCGACAACTTCCCAAACAACTGATGTTGATGAAGAAATCACAAAACCAAATATAGATGCTCTATAAGATCCACTTCAGACATGGAATATAAAAGGATGTAATCGATTAAAACCACAATGAACACATCCAGAAACTCAAAGAACACGAAATTAATCAATCCCATGGACACTGATGGAGGAATGGTCATGTAAAATGACATTACAATGAAATCATAATCCCATGAAGACAACAGAATGTATTTTTCAGTATATCCTCATCCTTCACACGCATCTGATGATATCCTGACGCAAGTCAATCTTTGAGAACCAACTTGTACCCATCAGTTGATCGAATAAATCATCAATCCTTGGAATAGGATAGTTATTTTTTATTGTCACATTGTTCAAGTGAAAAAAATCGACACACAACCGCAAATTTTCATCAGCCTTCATCACAAAAGAAACTGGTGCACCCCATGACGACACACTCGGCCGAAAAAACAGCACTGTAACAGACCATCAAGCTTTATATGTAACTCTCGAATCTCATAAGGGGACATCATATATAGAGAACTAGATATTGGAGATTCTCCTCGATGTATTTTGATCCCAAACTCGATCTCTCATTGAGGGAATAATGGTACAACATCTTATTGAAAGACATCATGGTACTCTTATACAACCCTAGGAAACACCAACTGCTGAACCACTGAAGAACTCAACATCATCCCAGCCATCATGCATGACAAGGATGGAACACGCCTCTGACCCATCTGATGATCTTTATCACAAACAAACACCACCGGCTCTCCATCCACACTAATGAAAATGACCTTCTTCCTTATGTAATCCACGATAGCCTAAACCAAATACAACTAATACATGTCAAGGATGACATCATATGGTTGTATTTGTAAACATAGGAAATCTCCCTAAGATTGGTGTTTCCCCAATACTACCTCACAGTCTCTACATACTTCAAACATGTCATCTTGACCTCCAACTGGTGTAGTCAATGCCAAGGGAACTAGAAGCCTCTCTACCTAATGTCCCAAAATAAGGACAATGGTAGGTGATATAAGAGAGTGTGTCGCTCTTGAACCAATTAATGTATACACTAAGGTAGAAAACAAGTAAAGGGTGACTCGAATGATGTCTGGATCTCCTGGGGATGGAAATGACAGATCATGAAGCTGACCAGGACATCCTCCACGGCCTCTATGACCCTGATGACGACCAACACCATGGTCGTGCTCTACTCTCTGATGACCTAGAATGTCATGGGGTTGTCCTCTGCCTGCCCCATCTATGATCTACCGATCTAAATTTGGGGAACCCTGCTACTACTGCCTTGACTAGAATTTCCTCAATGGAGGAACTTAGAGCATAACACCTACTGCACGATAAATGCTCTGAAAGGTTGAGCACTCCCGCTACTGATGATCACAACCACATCAAGAAAGACAATCACCATATCCATTGGCATAGTGCTGAGAATTGTTGTCTCTAGAGAAATGAGACGTGAAGGGCTGGGACCTACCCCTAACTAAATGAAAACACTTTTGACCTGAAATCCGGAACCCCGGACCCGAGATCAGCTTTGTGAGGAATCATGAAGATTACCCTCTCATGATGATCTGGTCCTGGCCAAAGTCCTCTCGACAACCTCTTCCCTCGCCAGCACCTCAAGATATGTTTTCAGCATAAATGGTGTGACCTGATGCTAGTTCTCTGGACACAAAGACTCCTACAAATTCCTCGATTCGGCCTCCTCATCTAGAAGTAGGTCCAAAGCATATCGTAAAAGGTTCCTGAACTAGATTACAAACTCCTGAACACTGTATCTCCCCTGTCGAAGGGTAAGAAGCTACTGGCGACACGACACATTTTCAGTCTAAGAAACAAACATGACTCTAAACATGTATTGGAACTCTTCCCATGATATTTTTGACTCATCACGATCCCTAAGAAACAAGAACCACCACTGACTGACTACTCCATGCAGCATCGTCACAACCAAAGACACCCAGTGCTCTTTACAAGAACAAATCAAACTAAAGCCTATATCATCCTCCTCCAAACTAGTCTTCCATCAATGCATCTGAAACAGAGCCCTCATTCTACTGCACACTCTGGCGCTGAAAAACTCAAAATGTCTTCCTATAAATGTCATCATCGTCAACCTCTACCCTACAGTGATCTGCTAGAACACCCCACTGGACATCTTCTGCGCAAAGTTGGCGAGGACGTCGACCTGGAGCCATACCTGTAAAATAAAAAACCAATAGAGATTCAAATCCTAGAATATGTAAGATTCAAAATTAATTATTTAATTGTATTTATAAATTGATATTTGGTTAACCTATCCCAAAATATTCCCATTCAAACAAAGGAAAAAAGAAGAATAATGCATGACCCTTTACTAGTTCTCTAACCATTAGCTATTATCACCTTGTTTAGTAGCCATTGTAAACTTAATGGTCCATACCTCAGATCATAGGGGGCCCTAAACTACTATGTCCCAGCTGGTCTCCTACGTTTACAAAACTTTATAAACATGAATGACCTTGTTTCCCTACCAACCCATGGAACCTAACCTATGACTAACTCTAAACTCAATCGTATCCCTCAACCAGACCTGAGATACCACTCTGTCATGACCCCTTCCCTACAATGAGTATCCCTCCTAGGCCTACAATGTGATACGGGAGATAATGACCCCTGAGTGCTGCCTTCAGTAGGCCCCGGGTTGGCGACTAGCACCGATGGTATAACAAGCACACAAATGGGAGGCATTACCCTCTAAGAGAACACATACAAAAGTGAGAGATAAGATAGACTCCAACCAACTCCAACTCAACCAGTAAGATAAAAGAAAAACCAAGTGCACATATGTAATTTCATGCAGAACTACTACAATTGAACGGGTAAAAAAATATAAAATCCCAAAATAAAGTAAAAAAACAGTAACTACAAGACCAAAAAGTTCCTCATACCACAAGAAAGTATTAACCATCCTAATCTCTAACCTGATCAAACTGACCTTAAAAACAGTTTATATATACATAGGACGAGTATAACAGTATACTCATTAGAATCTTCCCTGAAGCCTCTCATGAAAAAAATAAAGGAAGCATGTTAAAGCACTGTGAACAACAAGTGTAACTAACTCATCACCTAAACAGGTATACTAAGTTCCCAACCTAACTGTGGCTACTATCACCATGTAACACATACACGAGTATATAATATAATAATTAATATCAACGGTAACCCACTACTACTTCCCCACTGGTTTTCCCCTTTTCCCCAACGTCGCACGTCCTAAGAATCTCTCTTCAAAATGGCTTGCCCGCATACACTTGGGCGAAGCACAACAACGTGCACCTCGTACAACAAAATAGCCACGACCATGTAAGAAAAGTAACCAGGTAGTTTTTGGGAGCCACCATAGATATAATAATGTGTATCATACATCAGGTATTATACCTCAAGCCATTACAACCCATACCCCGAGTAATGATCCTCAAGCCGTCACAGCCTATACATGTTGCACCTATAGTAGTTCATAAAAAACTATATCCAGAATATGTGTGTGTGAATAACCACAATCCATTACATCCCTCTACACACACATATATATAAAACTAACAAATGTTCCTACCATCAATAGTAACTATAGTGAGAACAGAGTGTGGCGAAACGAGGTTCTCAGCCATCCATCCTCCTACCAGAATGTTGGGGAAAACACCCCCAGGGCATAGAATCCTCAAGGAGTCAGTTTCCCTTACTAACAGGGTGGAGTAGAGTATAGAAACACAAAAAGTAAATAATATATTATACCTTAAAACCACACTATGGGCATAACCAAATCTTAGACTCAACTCCAGCTAAGGTCTCTCGGACATCGGGTGGACACTTCTATGACAAGACATATTATATGCACACAACAATTTAAAAAGATTTAATAAATTATTTCATTCCCTTTTTATCCATTGAAATTTATGTTAAAAAATTATCTAAACATTAATTAACCAGTACAAATTCCACATTATAGTTCATTATCATCACACCAAAAGTACAGTATTCCTTCAAAAATTACAACATCATCATTTTGTTCCAGCAAACTATAACACCATGGGTTAACACCCATTAATCAGTTTTCATAATATAATTACATTCCCACATTCCCATGAATTCTATAAAAACAATCTATGATACTAATCACAAGGGGATCAACACGGTGAGTAGATGTACTACCCTTCGAGTCATTACCACCCATAGAAAGAGCGTAAACCCATCCTCCCTTGAGAAGCTAAACATCAAATGCACATGGAATACCCCATGTGTCTTTTCCTCATTCGGAAGAAGGGTAAGCAAGACCAGCTGCCATGAGCAGTGGGGAATGTAATGCAGATAATCTACCATAAAGAATGAATTAGCATCCAACAATCACATCCATCCAATTCCATCATCCCATGTGTCCTCCCCAAAACCCACGTCCATAAACCAATGCATCCGTCCATTCTCGGAATTATCTGCTGTCACAACCATAGAGGCCTCCTTGCCCCTACAAATCCTAAAATCCATCCATGCACACATCACAACATATGAATCATGAAAACAGACATTGCAACAATTGGGCCCATGGATCTTTAAAAATCAAGAGGGTAACTCAGAACCCTTCAAGGAATTATCAATCAATCGGTTCTTTAATCCATCTTGAATTAACCGAATTATTATTCATAGGTTCCGAATTCATGTAACCTAATCAGTAATCTATAAAAAAATTGAACTTTCTTATTCTGCCAATTTTATTAACATCAAATTACAACAAGGAGAACCAGATTCATTTATATGCCACATTATATTTTAACCAAACAATTATCAATTATTTTCGGTTTACGTTCATTACCAATTTCCATCAAGAATGAACAGCTAAACAAAGAAAGAATATATATCAAACTATCTAGAAAAATAAGTGGCAACAACATATGATCGATATGAATTTATTTATCCAGTTAAAATATTTATTAAGTCAAATACATTGTCATCCATTTGGATAAAACATGGTAACGATATGATTGAACATAAAGTAAGAGTTATGAAATCAATACCCTAACTCAAGAAGTTCTTAACGTTCTTTATACGAGAACATCCCACACAACGGATCACGATCCCCCTCTCGCGACAATTACATCCACCCAAGGAAGCCACAATATGACCGCATAAACCGAAACCCAAGAAACATTACATTAAAATCATCGAGATTACATGATATAATATGAAAAGTAAATCATGAGAAGATGAAACCCAAAAGAACGATGATAAAACATACATTATTTCAAAGATTGATCGATACATCTTAGTTGCATCAAAATAGAGCGGATCCAATCCGAGAAGAAAAGTTTGATTGTGCCACTCTTATGAGAAGGAATGGGATTTTCATTTGTATCACACTAGAGAAAAAAGTGAATAAATTAGGGAGGAAGATAACCCATCCCTTTAGAAGACTTAATGGAGCGACATATTAAGATACACATAATTTCTGATTAAAACCGGATCACATTATACCACACTGTTTGACCAAGTAAAAACATGTCAAGCCTTAGGGATAATTAATATAGCAGTTATGGCCTTGGAATCGACCTTAGAGTCATTAAAACAAGGCTTTAAAAGAATTTTACGACTAAGGAATCGTTAAAGGGGCCAATCTGTTGGAAGTTTGAAACACTGTTCATGAACCTCACAATTCTGGAAATGCAGTTCATGAACCGCACCGTTCTAGAAACAATATTCATGAACCTCACCGTTGGAACCTCACCGTTATCGGAATACTGTTCATGAAACTCACCATTGGAACCTCCCGTTCTGGAAACCCTGTTCATGAACCTCACCATTGGAACCTTAGTGTTCTGGAAACACTATTCATGAACCTCACCGTTTGAACCACACTATTCTGGAATCACTGTTCATGAACCTCACCATTCCGAAAACACTATTCATCTAAGGTTACTGTTGCACGGTTCACAGATGGATAATTTTGACATTTTTCACCTATGGTTACCATTTCTCTATTCACAGAAGGTTAATATTGATTCTTTCCACCTAAGGTTACCAATGCACTGTTCACGGAAGGTTGATGTTGACACTGCTCACCTATGGTTACCATTTCACTTTTCCTAGAAGGATAATGTTGACACTATTCGCCTTAGGTTACCGTTGCACTATTCAAATAAGTTTAATGTTGAAATTATTCACCTAATGTTATCATTGCACTGTTCTCCTGTGCTTACTATTTCTCTATTCACAGAAAGGGAAAAATATGAAAAGTGTAAGGGATAAGTCACCATGACCTCCCGGACACCACAAACACTGTATTTCCACAAATTAATAGACTGGAGAGGTCTAGGATATTACAATATCCTTCAATATCATATGAATAATTATGTCAATTAATTAAAATGGGCTCATATGTGATCAATTTCAAATTATAATATTAACAAAAATATTAACATCTATTTAATTATTATATAATTATTGAATAACCACTAAAATATAATAGTAAGATATATATGATGTAGTATATGGAGTTATATTATTTTTTAATGCCATATTATTTAAAAAATCATAATAGTTTATTGTTCGAGTAATCCACAACTATTAAATATCATCCCAAAACATTTTTCCATACATTATATGATTCAACTCTGTGAAAATAACCTTTATAGTATATTTAATAATTCAAAAATTCACAAGAATATTTTAGAGTGTGATTCCCTATCCATATTCAGTAATCTTTCATTACCTTTTTTCCATCTATAAAATCATCTTATATACAGACATAATAGATTTCCATTATGTTATATATTCCACTTATAAAAAACTACATCATCACATGGATTGATACTGAATGAAAAATTTACATCCTACAAACAACCATTTATGACGTCCAATATTCAGGATGAAATATAAATGCATTAGGAAGTTATTTTACATCATCAAAAAAACACATGAAATAGTATAATATTATTTTAATGAGATCTCATGTGATAACCCGAACCCCTATTTGAATTATTTATCCATCCATACTATTAGAATGTAATTAAAAACATGCATAATCAAATATTTCCTACATTTTCTATTCGTTCCTAGGTAATATTCTATTATATATGGTACTTATAGGGGATAATTAATTAATTTTCATGTTGTAATCATTACAGGTTCAATTATGAAAAACCACTTCTTTAAATCATCGATATTAATATGGATTTTGTTTTAAATTCTATTACTTTTCAAAAAAAATATCATCGTACAATTTTATAATAACATTAAATCATCTTAGAATTCCTTCAGAACTTTAGTTAGAAAATATTAATAATTATAATTACTCACCACATTATTCTTTGAATTATTTAATACATTATTCAAAAATCTAGTTTTTCAATTCCATAAAATTCTCCCCATTTATATTTGTAGATTTTAATCCAGAACATCTAATAATCTATGAATCAATAAACCTTGAAATTCTTCCTTCACTATGAAATAGATGCATCCTTATGTCTACCTCTTGCATTCATCCATTTATTAATTTCATTCGATTTTTTAAATATATACTCTGGTACCCACATTGAAAAATTAAAAACATCACAATTCAATGAACATAACACTTTTTATTCTTTATTCCTTTCCAATACCTTACCATTTCCTAACATACAATAATTAAAATGTTTATCATATTTGTTAATGAATATTCAAATACTTTTTTTGGTAAATATTGAATTAATTAATTATAAATATGATTATTCACCTTTAAATATTACAATACAATGAAATATAAGGTATATATTGTAATTTTCTAATTAATTTCTCCCATGTTTTCCAAAAAAATATATTGATTCATCATGGTCCATCTAGGGTGAACTGAAAATGATCTACAAAATGGATTACACAATTAATTTTTAATAAATCATGTACTAATGAGAAGAATAATTATGATCCAAAAATATTAAACACCTCATTATTTTTATTGGGTTAATAAATTAAACCATTTTCAATTTCATTCATCTTAACATGTAGTAAAAAAATTATAATTTTCTCTCTATTTTAATTCCCATGATAAAGATAGTTTCTGTTTACTTATAGATAATTATCAATACTTTTAAAATATTATTTTATATAGATTATTATATTTTCATATCCATGATGTAATCAACATGTCAGATCAATATAATTGGTAAAATAGTAGGTCACATTTTTTATGAACATAACATACCCTATTTCACATCCTATGATGGAATTGCATCCAAATATCAGTGTACATGATATATTAAAACCATATTTTTTTATTCTATGTTTTGAATCATCAATGTGATTGAATGCATCAAAATTACATATCTTTATAATTATAACATGTGACACCATAAAGGATGTTTCATTACCTTATCAATAAAAAATTCAATGATTGAGCCGCATAATAATGTTTCATATATGATTTCCCTCACTCATTAAATTTTAAAAGGATTATGTTATTTTTTATATACCATAGTTATGGATTTAATTTATTCAATAAAAACTTCTACACATGTGGGTGGTCTATATATATATATATTGAAAAACATCTTCTTATGAACCCATATAATTTCTTCATAATAATTTACATATATATAATATTGACTAATTTACATATACATAAGTTTAATTGGCCCCCATAAATTTCCATACAACTAATAACATAACATAATAATTTCACTTAATGAATACAAATATCATTATTTCTAAATGATTCAATAAATACATATTTATTAGAGTCACTTAAATATTACTTACTTTTTATTATTATTAATACATAATTTTATATTACAACGATGATAATTTTTAAATATGAAAAAATATTAAATGGAATATAAAAAAATTTATCATAATGATGTTTTTTATTTTATTTTAGTGTTTCAAAACAAATGGAGTTATAATGAAATCATAATTTTATAATTCTAGGATAAATTCCCTCTTATGAATATATTATTACTTCAAATTTATAATGATATATTGAATGACATTCAGAATTATATAGGCATTGATATCCATCCAGTTGAATGAAAAATTTCTCTAACTATTATCATAAAACATATGGCCATTTTTCATATATTATTGGGATTAAAAAAATTTATAGAAAGTAAAATTGACTTATTCTTAAATTTCTTAATGTGCACAACTTATATCCAATGTGATGTGAAAATGTATATATACCCCTTTTCCAAATAATACGTTATACCCAGTTAAGTGTATATCTGAGTGCCACGTCGGCTTCATCATAGATGTATTTATTAACCTCTATCTACAAATAAATGTATCAACCTCTCATTCTGGTAAGAATTATTCCTTTATAAAAGCTATCAAAGGGATACATCTATTAATTTTTCCCCATCCACTACACCCATCCTGATTTTTTCCTTCTCCTCCACTACCCCTCATTAATAACCACTTCCAACACAATAGATTCCCACTTGCATGATAATTGACTCACCCAATAACAAGACTATCCATATGAAATAGGTCACTACCAATTCAATGGCTCCATATAATCCCCCATGTAAGATGAGCTTCATTGAATCACCATTCTCCATCCATCATTGACCCCAAAAAAACCCATTAAATACCACCCTTGTCCCACATTTCCTTACCTCAGCAAAATCCTCCATACTATAGTGTGAGCCACCTTCCTTCTTTTTTTGACCTCATCAGGAATTCCTAAAGCATCCCACTAGCCATAATTGAGTAATCCTTAAAAGTTGAACCCTACTACACAAATAATGTCACCCCATCCCATCACTTTGTCATATGGGAAGCCACTCTTTATATTCACAAATCCTATTTTCCCTATCTCATGAGTGGTCCTCTATATTGTTCCCCATCTTCCTACAGTACATTTTTACCCTTATGCCCCAAGATAATGAAAACACCTTTCCACAACACATCAATAAAAAATTTCTAATAAAATTCAGCTCTTATTATCAACCGTTCTGAAGTAGTTCCCCTCTACCTTTTGTAGTTATCTTACATCCACCTCTCTCTAGAATTGTGAAATCCTCATCATGCATTAATAGTATCGTTTACATCATGATTTTGATTCCACTATTATACGTCTACATTATATAGTGATTATCCCACAAATTATCCCGATACCCTACTCTTCCAAATGAGGTATATGATTCCATTTACATCCATTATTTCTAGATTGCATTCTCCACCAATCTTTTAGGACTGGTCAGATTCTGTATTCTATTACCCCTTTCCTACATACAATAATTGATACACAATCAAATTCCACTATACTTAGTCATTTGATCACTTCCCCCAGTCACCTTCTTTATGAGAACCTTGATGCCACTAACTTCTCTACCTTTTGTATGATAGTCCTTATGTATCTCACTAGAATGGATCTCACCTCACACATAGTTTCTTTACCCCACCACTATTATATCCAAGGTACAAGGTTTTAAATCTATCCAATTCTAAAAAAATACATTTCATGGAAACTCTATATAACAATATATTAAATATGAGACTCAGATGGTGAACATTTTCAAATAACTCTAGGATTATTTTACCCTCATGTATTTAGAAACGAATAATTTAACTCTAATATCAGAGGTTCTTTACTACCATTACATTATTGGACTGCATGACCATCCTTTTCAAAAATATTTCTCTGAATTTAATTCTCTTATTGAATAGTTTCATGATATTTGGTCCTATACTCAAAAAACAGATGATTCTTTGTCCTAGTGAGTTTGTTATGTCTCTTTCGTCTTCTTCATATCCTTGATTAAGAGTATTAATCCACTACCACTGAAATAGTGTCCAAACCCTGCACTAATGATATTTCACCAGTCTATCATTTCATTTTAGTATCTCATTATGTTATTTATCAAAAAATTGAATGTATAGATCATGCATTTATACAAGGCCATTATGATTGTCATTTTTAAGTACTCGTAGAAATGGATGTAGTGGGCTCCATAACCTTCATTTCTACGAGAAATATGGAAAGGCTTTACATATCAGTTATCAATAATGGGTTATTAATAGACATTCATCTCAACCACCTATGTAGGTTCAGAAAACACTTGTTGATTCCCCCCCCCCCAATCATCTGATATCCATCACAACCAAGACCTCTAATGGATTAGATCAAGCATATACACTCTAATCAGACCAGTTCACAACCTTGATCTTCTTTGACATTTGTTTCTCAAACTTGAAGTCCTACTTCATATGTCACACATCACTGAAGTGCTTTGATTCATGATTTTTGTGGTCCAAATCATCCCAATGGCGATGCAATAGTGTTAACTAGTCATCCTTAGTATGTTGGTACCACATCCCTTACGATTTCTGAAGGATCCACAATATTTATTATAGATATATGAATGTTTTCATTGAATATGTTTGTTTTCCATCATTCCATGGATCAAGTTGATCATGTTTCTTTAAATCTCATCTCTATAAGTATTCTCACAAAGAAATTATATTTTATTGTTTTTTATACCATCTGATGATGAGTTGTAGGAGTAATCCATGAATCAGGAGCTTTGTGGAGGTTATCATCATGATGGAATGTACGTATTAGATACTCTTTCATCTTTTTATTTCATGACAATATCTAATCATACACTACATCTACATTTTTTTTATTTCATTCACATTATTTCATCATATATCATATTTAACCTCATCTAATTACACACCATTATTTTCATTGAGAGTCCTTATAGAAATTTGAAACATCGTTACATGTATTATGTTCCTTGTTTGGTAATGTGGGTAGTGAGACCATTTGATTTATTCAATTATAATGTATGGGTTCCATGAATAGTACCATGTTAGTTGGGTATTGATATTGTGTATCATTTATTGATGACTTCTTTAGCATGACATGGACTTATGTACATCATGATCATTTTGAGATGATTGGTAATTTATAGACAATTACCTTGAAAATCACTCTCATTTATCCAAACCAATTAAATTTAATTTCTCATAAAATGGATGAGTATATTATTCCCCTTAATTTATTTAGTTTCTCAAGTATAATGGAACTGTTTATCAAGATTCCAACAAAAATACACCTCAATAGAATAGAGTGTGAGATCATAAACATGATCATATTCTCTAGATTACTCATACCCAATTATTTCATATGCAGATTCTTCTTTATTTTAGGTGGATTCTATGATTACTACTACCGATCTTATAAATCAGATTCTTTATTCTATACTTTAGTTGGAAAATCCTTTTCAATTACTATCCCCCTCTCTCCCCTCAATGTTTCCTTATTTTTAATTTTGTGTCCTTATTATGTTCAGCAATATAATCCCCATTTATTTAAATTTTATAAAAATTTGTTATGTTGATTCTTCTTGGGTTACAAATTATCTCTGCATGGATAAAATTGTTTCTCTCCCATTAAAGAGGGTTATATCATCTCTATTATTGTATCTTTTATATATTACTATACATTCCCTCCACCATATTCTTACCCAGATACCACTATAAGTTAGTGTATTTCAATTACCCTCCACACACCACTATATCCAATATCCAACTACATTGATCACCGCTTTGGGTCTATTAACTCTATTAAAACATCGAATGATCCCAATGTCCATACAAAAAACACCATCTCCCCAACATCTTCAGACACATATTCTCTACGAATAGTTGAATTGCCTTTCATTTTATGGATAAGTAATATCGTTTTCCATAATAACTTTATAAATACAAATTATTATTAAGGCATCATTTCTATTGATTCGATATATATTATTATTATGGTTTCCGAATCTAAATCTCACCCTGGCTAGATTCATGAAATGTAGGATGAATTATACTTATAAAAAATTAATAAAAAGTTGGAACCGATCCACCTTATAGCTGGTAAATAGGTTGTTGAATAAATATGGATTTATCTGGTTCTTCTAAATGTGGATGTCACTCCTCATCATCCTAAAGAAAATTTCATTGAAAATATTCTCCCTGACATATGGTGTTTTTTATTTTGATAAAATCTCTTCAATTTATAAAATGAAATCGATTTGATTATACACCTCTCTTAAAGCTACTAACACTTAGATTCTTTATTAACATCGTTTCATGAATGAATTGATGCAGATTTTGTAATGAATTAGTATATCTAAAACACCCTCCTAAAATACATGCCTCGAGAGCCGTTTCTCAGGTCTCTCAGTATAATCACATTCTTTACGACCTATAACTATCTCTCCATGCATGATATGGGATGGTTTTCACCCTCATCACTACATTTGTTCTATCATAGATTATGAAATAACATAATCTTTTATACTATAAAATTTCCAATTTCTATATCATGTAGGTTGTATGTGTTGAAGATATAATTATTACAAGTAGCGTCTCATGTGGAATTTACCATCACATTTTTAACATAAAAAAAAATTTAAAACCGAAGACATGATTTCTATTAGGTATTTTTTTATTATTGAAGACTCATATTCTCCAACAATATTCATTCTTTCCCATAAAAAATATGCATTTTATATCTTGTAGGATATTGGATTCTCATAGGAAACTATCAATGATACTACAATTGAACTTGGGGAATGATATCTCAATGATTCCTACAACCCATATTATAACCTATAAATGTAGAATCATATTATTGTAAAAATAAATTATATTATCATGAATTGTCTAGATATTTGTTGAACTATCATCCAAGTTATCCAACTCGTGGAACATATGAAGAAATCCCAATGGGATGTTGTTCATCACATTATAATATATATTAATAAAGACCATAGCTATTGTATTCGATATTCACATCACGATCATCTAAATATTTAATCCTTTTGTGATTATGACTATGCTTGTTTGTTACATTCCTTGAAGTTTACTTCTAGGTTAATGGTTTTCCTAGCTAGTATCACAGTGTCCTGGAGAAATAAGAAACAAACTATCATCTCCAAATCCTATTTTGTATATGACTATCATGTGATGGCCACATTTAGTACTAATTTTTTTTTGTATTTACCATATTCTTCTTCTAATTTGTTTCCATCGATATAATTTTTCTCATATTAGTTGTGATAACCATGAATCCAAGTAGATTTATTATTTTCTAATATTCCATGAACAGATGAGGAATATAAATATTTAATGTCACTTTCCTCTCCATGATGTTTATGAATAGCATGTATGTGGTAGAAACATTCCAAATACTAATCGTTATGCTGAAATAATAACAAAAGTATTACTAATAGCTCAATGAGACTCTATATGGACCAATCTCGGGATCAATAATATTAGTGACCCATATTGATGGAGAGTGTGTGTGGTCTTAGTTTTTTTTGTTTATTCTAAAAATCTATGTTGGGGTGCTTCTTCCAAGCCATTCGTATTCTATAATTTGGGGTACTATTACACCCAGTTAAATTTATTTTTATCTTAAGTGTATTTTTTAGTCCAAAATAGATTTCCTCCTTCCTGTATTTATTTTCATGTATAAATAAAGTAATTTTCCAATCACTTTTTGAGGTATGAATTGTTCTATTCTATATAAAATAATAATTTCTTCAATAATTATTTTTTTATGTCATAACCAATCTATATTGGAACATTGTTGTAAGAATTATTCAAATTATAAGTCGTATATAGATATATAACTGACGGTCTAGGGTAATATATGATAACACATCAAGGAAAACACAAATATATTCCTCAACAAAAATCTTATTGATAAGTATAATAAAAATTTTGTGACATATATATTATTAAAATATTATTCTTAATTGGATATTATTCTCCATTTATTAGTATTGGTAGTAATTGTAAACATTTATATGTTCTTAAATTTACATAAAATTATGGTATTTTTATGCATATTTTATTAGATTTCCATGTATAGAAAATTCATATCTGTTAATATTATTGATATTCACTATATTTCTAAAACAACACAATGATTTTCTTGAATTTAGTAATTTGTAGATTTTTTTAGTTATCCTCTTCGAACAAAAAATTAATAAGATTATATATATACATAAGATAAATCATTATCAGTAAATACGATTTTAAAATATATATTTTTTTTCATAATTAGGTGAGGTAATATTATTAATAAAAAACAAATATAAATATTAAAGTTATGATTCAGTCAAATTTCATTCTAGTATTAAATAGATGATACTAGTACCTATTATCATATAACATAATTGATCTACTATGGTATTTTTGACAACATATACTCATTGATTACCATATATTTGATATGTGTGTTGGTTCAAGTTATACTCCATAACCCTTTTCATTAGTGAAATAGTTGTATTTTGTGGAGGTTCATTACAATGAGGAATGACACCACAACTAGTACATGGATACTTTTATTTATATCATATTTTATAATTATTGGACACTTTAGGAATAAATGAAACAACTTTAATTAATATTTCTATTTTCTATGCATGAATCATTAGAATGTTCCTTATATTCACTTCCCTTGCAACTTCTTCAATCAAATAATAGTCTTGAAATATTCTTTATTACATCATGTAAAAATCAGAAAACAATTTCATTATTTTAAATATCACAAATTTATAGATCATTATAGGGATGATGTTTTTAACCACTAAGTGTTTATTTCATTTTTTATAATTATGGGGATTATAAAAGATGATTTTTCATATAATGAATTTAAAATATCACTGAACAAATTGTAACTGATTCATTTTTTTGTTATGAAAATGAATATCTATCTTGATTTCAGTGAAGAGTAATTCAGAATATGTTTTGGAATGAAATTTTTTCCTGAACCATCCCATTCTATGGGATAAGATTCATCATGAAACATGGTTTTCGTGATTAATGTCAACTATTTGATGATATACCTCATTAAATAATTAATATTCAAGTAAAATATTCTTTTTTTTATATACGAATGAATGAAAATTTATTTTTTATGGTGGTTAAATAATTATCCTACATAAGAAGTTATAATATTTCTTTTTAATTGAAGGGAAATGTCACACATGAAGAAATAAATTTATACACACTCCAAAAACTGGAAATGGATTATTCTCTAATTAGGTCAGACTCTTTAGTTTACCCTATGATATTGAGATTAATGAAAAATTAACATTTGAAGGACCATATCACGCCACATTAGATATGATATTTGGATAATCATTAGCATTTCTATCACAAAAGTTGTTTGTCTAGTTTGTCAAAGTTTCCACCATTATCAATAATATAAAAAATAATATAAAATAAAAAAATAATAATAAGACATTTGTTATAAGGAGATTAATTAATATAAATTAATGCATAGGTGTTATGTGTCATGTTTGGGATGTTATGTATGTTTTTGAAAAAAAATTAAAAGGGGTAAGGATAAATCGATATGTAATTTCATATTTATATATATATAATTAAATATTATTAAAAACATTTATTTAATTATAATATATGAATAATGAATTTTTTATATTTCATAGTCTATAAAGATATATACATACATGTACATAACTAAAAATGTGTGGAAAAGGTCCAAAGTATAATTTTACATTATACTTATTGTTGAAATGTGGTTCTCATTTCATTTAGGATGACTTTAATATTATTATTAAATAATAACATTAAAAATATATTTTCTAAAATTCCTTACAATATATCATCCAATAGTTTATCGACTCTGACATTTAAAAACTGTAAATTGTTAATTAAATGGATATCAAATGACAGATAAAAATTCAAATTGATGAATCCTTCCTCAATATATTGATGTCTAATACCCTATATCTATTACAAATTTTTAAAATTTTATTAATTTAAATCAATCATCTTCTTCAACGTCTCATATTAATAACAATATATATCTTTTACTAACATCATTAAAAAACCTCCCTATTTTCCTCTGATTAACAAATAATTGTGTTAAACATATGCACACACTATTACTGATGATCCATTATTAATCGCATTTTACAGAGATTTTTATTGAAGTATACAATATATTTTTAAAATGTTTCTACAAATTATATCACTGTTAAATTTAAAAATAATACATGAGAAAGACCTCAACAATCATCATGAATTACACATAATTATTATGAAAATTAGAACTTTGGAGATAATATATTGAATCTTATCAATATATGTACTACAAAATTTAATTCAAAATGATAAAAAATTTAAATCAACTATGTTATATAATTCATAATCATCAAATAATTATTAAATAGGTTTAAAAACCAATTTACCAGACTAATAGAAATTTTACATTGCAACCACATGATTTTTCCCCATTGCAACATAGTGATAAACTATATAATTATATCATAATTAAAATATAAAAGAAAAATGAATATTTTATTCAATTACATATCTTCGATAATCGTATAAACAATATCCATCCTTGTATATCTCAATAACACAATTTCTAATAAAATTTGATAACTCATCAATAAATGAAATTTTATGGAAATAAACAGAACATTTCCTTTTATTTATCCACTGAAAAAAATTGATATCTATTAAAATGTTACACATAGAATAATATTAATTATATACATATAATCCTAAAATACATTACATCTTTACATTAATGGGTCCTAAAATAATTAAAGGGAATCTATTATTTAAATATCCCACAAATATCTGGGATTCAATGAATTATCAACATTATAACTCATATACATTTTTAAAATTTATTCCTTATTAATATATTCTATATATCAATTATCACCGTAAAATTATAAAAACATTATTCAATTAATTTATGAATTTAATAAAAAATTATATATGTTATGTGTATACTCGATTGCTGTAATTTAGTTTACCACCAATAATTTTATCCATTTTCAACTATCTATTTTATTTCATATCATATTCTTATTGTTAATTAATTTTCACACAACTAATAATTATAAAAGTTTTCATCAATCTCACTATTTGGAGTATTAATTTATTATAATAATCCCCATTTGACAATTTTTCATGGAAAAAAGTAAAAAAAAATTATATAATCATAAAATAAATAATGTATAATATTTTATAAAATATCATTACTCTTCTAAATAAACTACTCTATAAATTAATAAGCACCTTTTGTAAAAACGAATAGCCATTATAAAAAAATAGGAGATAGACCAATACTCAGTAAGGGGTTCATTATAACCACATCATCCCTTCTTTACAATATTAAATAATATAACCATTAACTAATAACAAATATTATTTATTTCATTTATCAGAACTGGAGCATCTGGAAAATGTAAGGATAAAATGAGAATATTTAAATTTAAATAAAATTTATTCATAAAATTTATTTTCACTAATATTTTCTCTAAAAGTTTAATGTATAATTCCCTTGAATACAAGTAATTTTTCTAATCATATATTCTAGAAACATCTAAAAAGTCTTAGTATAAAGAATACAAAATTCAATAACCCCCCTTTAATTTTACATTTCTTTAATACATTCACCTCTTTAATCAAAGAATATTAACTATATTTTATATATTTTTTTATCTTTCCATATTAAAATAATAACAAAAATACTTTGGGATTATGATAAATAAGCATATGTCAATCTACAGTTGTAATAGGATTTCCATTTTCCATCAAAATATAAAGGATAAATATATATTTTTTATAAACATTATTAACATCCTGTAAAGAGTAAATACCACCATCAATACTCTATAATTTATCCAATATTCATTAATAAATAAATATATATACTGTTTTCCATTCTCAAATTCCATTTCACATATTATGAATTATAAAATTCCCTACTTGGTTTACAATTTATTAACTTTCATAAAATAAGATGAATTCATAATGGACATTTTCTACCACGAGAATCAACATATTTACCGTAATACATAATATTTTATAACAAATTTTCGTATCTTCTCTCATGATTAGAATATATAAATGCTCATTCATGGTTGAATAAGTTTTTTATAAATTTTTGAATGTGTTCTCCTTCACTTAATGATTATCATTGAAAAAATTATATAAAAAATTATGTCAAAACACTAATGATTCATTTCATTTTCCTCACTCATTCTAAAAAACAAGATTTCCCATCATTAAAAACATGAATCATCTTACCTATAATATATTAGAATATTTTAAGGAAGTGAATATATGAATCCTCTTCACTAACAACTCTTCCTTCTAAAATATAATTTCATTACCATTAGTCAAAATTGGAGGCATATTTAATATATTATCATTAATTCCACCATGAAGAATGTGTTCATCATTTTTACATTATATCTCTAATTTTATCACTATCAAAAAACTCAAAAACTATGTTAATTGTTATTTCCAAATAATAGTGTTTCAACTTTTTTCCTCTAAAATAATAATCACAGGCTTGGATATCATTTTATTTTCGATGAAAACATAGATTCAATAATCCTTGATATTTTAGTCATTAAATCCAAACAAGTAATTTATTTAATATATAAATATTTATTTCCATTTATATTTAATTAAAAACATTTATTTTTCTTATTTTTTCTTAAAATATATAGAAATAATCTATGATTATATTTATTAACATTTTCAAATTTTTTACAACATCCATATATATCATCAAATATCAATTATCTAGAGTTATCACTATAAATGTTTACTATATATATAAATTTAATATCAATGATTGAAATTAATCCCCCTCATGTCAAAAAAATTTATTCCTATTAGAGTTTTTATGTAAAATCTGATCAATAATGTCATTACTACAGTATTGTTGGATGTGATAAACCTTCATAAATGAAAATGTTTACCAAAAAAATGATAAATTTTGTAATACACAAAATATCATATTTTTATTTTTCTGGAATCATGAAATTAATATTATTAAAAATAATAAATGATGGATTCACTAAACATATACCAAAAAATTTTAAGAAATCGTTAAAAAAATTCTCTTCCCCTCAGTAGAAGTTTTTTGATGCAACCTTTAATTTTCATTGATATAATATTTTATTTATTCTTTTTACGATGTAAAAAGTTATTATCACCATAATTTATAGAATAAAAAACTCTTATCACATAAAATAATGACCAAGGGAACTTTTTATAATATTATTTAAAAAATTGGGCTTTTATTATTGAATTTATAAGTATTAAAATGGTATTATCTACATTACTAGTTTCCCTAAATTCATGGGACATCTTCTCAAAGTTAAATAATAAACTATCCATTTGAATATCATCACCCATAACCAGATGAATTATTTATTTCGATATTATTCATAAAAAATAATATATTCGTCAAAATCAATTATTATATTATTATATTATTGATACAACTTCATCCAATCAATTTCTTCTCTATTACACCAAAATATTCATAAATAAAATCAAAATTGATGCTCAATATTTAAGATTTTATTTAAAAATTATAATTATCATCCTTAATATACATTATACTTGATATTAAATCCTTATATACATGATTTAACTTTGTTATCATTTTTATTTCATTTTAATATTCATGTATAATTATATCTGAAAATTATATTTGTTTTGAGTTTTCATTAATAGTAAATGTAGTATCTTTTTATTCTCTAGATGATGACATTTAGGAAAGAATTCTTCAAGGTTTCTATATACAAATTAAGTGAATTTGTTTTTATAATTTAAACTCATATTATTATCAATATCATATGAATTTCGATTTCAGAACCTTTTATGTATCTCTTCATGAAATTCCATAGAATATAATATAAATCATATTTTAATCCCAAATAAAATTATTTTGGATTAATGATTTTATAAGGCAACCTAATCATTTAAAAGAAATTAATAACATTTTGTTATATGAATATTCACTAAATATCATTATGATCCATAGAAAAATATTACTTTTTTTCATTAGAAACATGGATACAAAAAAACCTGATTATAAATGATAGACACCATCTCCATGTATATTCTCTAATTAAAGATGCCTTTTTAGAGATATTATGGATAAAAATTTCATCATACCATTGGGAAAATGATACATAATAATGGTTTGATGAGATGATCAGTATGGGAAACCAAATTTATTATCCATTATCATTTATGTATAATATTAGAATATGGTTCTATGATAATGAGCATATCATTTGAAAAATATGACCAATATTTTATAGATCATAATCAGAATTCATGGATTAAATCATTATAGTTCATAGTACAATAATCATAATGGTTAGTGAACAAATACCATGAGATAATAACATTTCCCTAAAATCACGAAATAAAAGAGATGATTTTTTTGGAATAATAATAATCATTGAAATATTATGTCAAGGGTACCGACCAAGACAATCAAGACATGTTAGTCATTTAATAATAGAAATTGTAACCACTTTTGGGCTTCAAATAACCTCTTATGTATTTTATTTATGTTTGTGATAATGGAATTACACCCACCCTCCAAACATGACCCTCCTAAGATTGAAATGATGGAAGAGAGATAATCCCCCCTGAGTCCCACCTCTAGTAGGCCCCGCTGTTGAGACCAGCACTAAGGAAATAGAATCTCATGAAATCATAGGCATTAACCTTTTTATATTAACAAATATTTGAAGATAAGTTTTATCAACCTCAAAAAAATCCAAGACATACATAAAAGAAGTCCAAAATCCATAAAACATGCATGTTTAGAAAAATAACTATTACAAATAAGAGATTCATAGGTAAATACAAAAAAATGATTTGAAGAGACATGAAAATTGTCCCAATGTCTGAGCTAGTAAGGTCTATCCCAATCCACATAATCCACTAGGAAACATGAAAATATTTAGTTATACATAGGGTGAACATACAAGTATACTAATTAGAAAAAACCATGGTCTCCCATGTACATGTGGGAAAACCATAGTAATCCCAATGTTAAAATATATATGAATAAAAGAACACCTAACAATGAATACTATCCCTTAAATACTTACAAAGGAACGCTCAAAAAATAACACAAGTCAAGTAATGTAATTTAATAATCACATAGATTTTTGAGTACCCTTATACAATTACCATTGTTCAAATACTCATACTCTAAGGGTAAATATCCCGGTGCTACCACACTCTCCCAAAATCCCCATGCCATAACCCTCCTGCACACACCTAGGCCTCAGAGATAGTCCCAAAACCTAGGAATATGATACTGCCCATGTCCCGCTGATACACACCAATGTCATATCCATAACTCATCCCAAAGACACCATTGAAGCATACTACATCTCATCATGTGGAAACCTGGGAAATCATACCTCGCTAGAGGAGACCTGGGCCACACAACCACACCACAACCGCCCCAATGAATCTTGGGCTACCCACTCCATGAAGGGGGCATACAGAAGAACCAATAACCAATCATCTATCATTCCATCATGATGTTTGAAAATGTCACCCTCCCATGTGAAAATGGGGGTGTTCGACACATAGTCATAAACTATTGTGGGGTTCCTATAGAAAACACAATGAAAGTACATGTACATATATATTTTTCAAACACACATCCCAAAATATGGCATCTTACCAAACAAAAAACCATTCCACATAACTGTCATAGTTTAATCCTCTAAAAGTATTTATAAACACCTATAATACTCATCTCAAAAGTTAATAAATGAATGTAGGTTCACAACAATCCACTACAAGAAATGTACCCATAACCAACTCACATAACCAATATTCATTATGTATTTTGAAATAAATTTTTTCATTCCATCCCTACACTAGAAATTAATAATCACACCACACCATAATCTAGAATTCATAAACCATGGAGAAGAAAAAGAACCAATGATAGGAAGATCACATCATATTTCCACTCTATTAAACACACATAGAAACCAACCCCATCGTGATCATTAAATATCATTCCTCTTAATCCATTATACAACATGAATACCCCCAAAACACAACCAAACCATGTAACACATCTAATCACAACCAACCCTGATTTCTCCACTATATAAATACACCGCACCCTTCACCCAAATCAACATAAACAACGAACAACCTGAACCTATAAACCCTGGCATAAAAACTACCCATCCATTCTACAATTAGTAAATATATTAAAATGATATTCCATTACACCATGCAAACCAATCCCCCAAACATCCATGATTTCAAACCTAGAACCAAACAATAACATAAAAAAAAGCAGAACGAAGCAACACACAATACACATCCACACTAAAAAGGTCATGGTGAATTCATATTTTGGAAACATTTATTCATTAATTACACTTTGATAAATCTCGGTTAATCATTGAGCATGTTTGATCTTGATCCATCGATTTATTTAACTAGGTGTGTGTGGGTAATCAATTTAATATTTGTGTCCATTCAACAAAAGATTAACAACTAGACATCTGATGTAATCCCACGTTCAAAAACAAACAAAACCAAAATCTATGATTTTCAATACGTATAAACCCCATAGAACTGAAAATATCAATAAACAATAAAATATAAGAATTCATCACTTTTTCCAAACCTTTTATAATGATATTATACTGATTCAATCATCTTTATTTATTCATAATTCTAATATCATCACAAGAGATACATTCATACACCCAACCCACATGATACACAAATAAATGAGAGATGAAGGATCCATACCTCATGAAACAGATGATCAACACCTCCTCCTTCCATCAAACAGGGGATGTACAATTTTATAGGGAAACATGATCCAAGGGAGAAACAAAGACACATGGATCCTCAGGGAAGAATGTTTCTTCAGATGATGGGTAGAAAGAGAAAATTTAAACATAGAAGGAAGAATGGGTCTTGGAATTAGAAGGCTATGATCCTATATTAATAGAAAAACAGTTTCAAAAGACATTAAAATCATATCATTATTAAGACAACATGTTTTGACTATCTAAAATCATCCCATGTGTTATGGACAAAATGATATATTTTACATACTTTTGAATGGGTAAAAAGCACTAAAACATGGTATTGAACTCAATTTACAGATATGACATGGTAAAGGGGGAAATATGAAAAGAACTAGAAAGAATATAAAAATTGAAAAACAATGTAATTGTCTTACCATTTTGTGAGTCTCTATTAGGATTCTCTGAAGGATGATTCACTATTATAAGAGTCACTAGTGAGAGCTTCTTGTGAAGAACAAATGATGTTGAGTCATAGTTTTTTGGGTCACAATTCAACAATTCATTGTTCAGTGAGTCACCGATTATTGAGAAAATGTTCATTGGTAAACCATTCGGTGAGTCTCCTTTCTGACTGAACATATCGAACCACAATAAATGACTCACCATCACTGAGTCGCCTTTGCAAGTCACCAATGCAACATATCATTCCTGACTCGTGGTCACAATTCACTGGTCCTGACTCACCATTATCAACCTACTATTACTAACTCGCTGTTTCGAATCACCCTTTTGACTCACTGATGGACAAATCACCATAGGATGCTCTACCATTAGAAAAACCGGAAATTTTAGCAAACTCCTGAAAAGAGTAATGGTCATCTCAAGGACACCTCATTCAATGGATTTTGACAGAGTAGTTGATTAGAGATGGCAATCACATTACATCACATTCATTTCAAATTATTCTCACCCTTAAGAGCTCAAAAACAAACCCATAAGGAATTGAGGGATCTGAGCAACCACCCCATGAGAAACATAGCATGTATCTTCATACACATGAAACAAAATATCCTCTAATACAAACAAACACAATTGACCATAAGGCACACTAAACAAGCATTAAAATCCACACTTCCTAAACATATTAATCATGGAAATCCATCCTCCATGTCAATACACTATCCTCTCTAGGCTTACGGACTCACCCACATGGGTTTAATCACATCTCAATTAATACCTCTTGATTAGGAATATTGCTCCCCCTTTCCAATGTCAGTACATTATCACACATAATAGATTATAAAAACAACACATTTGTTAACAAACACGGTTCATGAATTAAATAACAAAAGGGAAACATAATAAGGGAAATCATAGAACAACTCTTTGTACTAGGAATGATTTTGAATATCCCTTTCACCAGCACTCTCCTCCTGACTACAAGGTCTCAACAACCCAAGATCCAAGGAAATAGTCTACCCATGTAGGACCTTCTCCCAATGATCCAGTATCTCTACAGGCTACTCTACGAATACCACATCATCATCGAAATTAAACTATCCCCAATCGATAAAATCAGAGTCATCATGAAGACTCTAATGATGACGAGGGATATGAATGACATCATGAACCATCTGTAAGTGCATTGGAAGTCTCAACTTGTATTCCACCATTACAACACACCCCAACACCTCGAAGCGTCTGATGATCCTTGGAGAAATATTGATCCCCCCTACCAAACATCTACTTCACACATCGAGGGGAAACCTTTTATGAACATGTGGTCCCAAACCAAAAACACAATGTACCTACTCTTGTAATCCTCATATGTCTTCTAGTTGTTTTATGCAGCCTTTATCCTCTCATGATAAAGCTCTAACTTCTCGGACGTGCTATGCGCTATGTGTGGAACCAAAATAGCTACCTTACCCACATTTTTCCAATATAAGGGTGAATGACATAGTCTTCCAAATGAATATTCAACCAATTCCATGAAAATGAAATAATGATATCCATTTTTGTAATGGGAATATACCACAGGGATGTGTCACGCCCAAAATCCACCAATGTCTATGATGCATTCCAGAATCATTTCCCCCATATTCTAGATGGTCTGCTGTGTTTTTTCATCTATCTGATGATGTAAAGTATTGTTGAGGGATAACTATGTTAAAACATGATGATGTAATCACCTTCATATTCTTGAGGTAATATGTGCATCTCTATTAGAGATAATGGATCTCAGAATACCATATAGATTCACCACCTGATCCACATACCTCTTGACAAATGAATCCAATGTGTCCACCTCCATAATCTCTATGAAGTGAGATGTTTTTATTAGATGATCCCCACTACAATAATTTCATCTCATCATCCCTTAGACCCGGGTAACCCAGTGATGAAGTCCATCCATATGTAATCCTACTTCCACATGGGGACATCCAAGGGCTATAACAAACTACCGAGAACACGATACTCATCCTATTCATAATAGAAAACATGGTAACCAATAAAAAAACACCTCTACCAGCAGTTACATCACTGGGCACCATAACAATCCTCTCAATCAATGGTACATCATTAATATTACTAGGAGTACTACTCTGGTTGAGCAGTGAAACACACACGAAACACCCTCGCTCATCACCAATGAAACAAACTGCCTTACATGAAACAAAATCTGATTAAGGGTATCATGTAACCATCCATATAGTTCATCACCATGGTCTACATGATTGCACACCAATTTTTCCTCTGATTATCCCTAATAATCCTCCTCCTCCTGCAACATTATAGATGACTACACTATAATCTGAAACAAATATCCCCTTCCACGATCCATTACCGCATGTTGGTGAAGGTTGAGAAACCCCTCTATATCCTTCCATGAGTCTATAGATTCTCAAACTACCTAATTCTATGACTTCCAAATCTAATCAACAGCTATGATAACCCACTTTTTTAATGTGTAAGGGATTCCAAAATTTTAATCCTATATGATCTCACTAGTAAATGATATACCTCATGATCTTGTGATCTGCGGAGACCACAAAGTGATACCCAATGAGGCAATATCACTAAAACATTGGCATAAAAAAACCCACCATTTTCTCCATATCATGTGTGGAATAGTTACATTCATAGGGATGAAATTTTCTACAACCATAAGAGATCACTCCCCAATGTTACATCAGTATGAATACCATGAAAATATTGTAAGAATTAAAAACTAAATTTAATTTCATATCGCCCTCTTTAAATGGGAGAAATAGAGAATTATACTACAACCCCTTCATGTAGATGAATGATTTCAGACACTACATACTCTACATAAAGGCATGACTTTTCCTGGACAAGTATATCAAAGGATCTGCAACTCATGAGAAATTTGGATTGAACCTGTGATAATATCCCTCCAGATTTAAAAAACTATGAACCAATAATTTGTTCTTGGGTTCTTTAAATGAAACAACCACTTTATCATTTGAAGGGTTATCTTATACACCCTTCTATGAGATCACAAGTCCATGTATATGGACTTATCTTGTTTAAAACCTACACATGGAAATCATTATATCTATTTGGTGGGATTGAAGAACCTATATGATGGTCCAGAAATGCTCAACATAATCCTCCTCTAACCTCAAGTATATCAGGATGTTTTTGAAGAATATGATGAAAAACAAGTCCATGAACTCATTGAATATGGAATTCGTATGTCCCATTAACAAGGATGGTTTGTACAAAATAGCGAATGACATGACCACAAATTGAAAGTGCCCAAACCTGCAACTGAAAGTCATTTTCAGTATATCACCCTTTTCCACTCTCAACTGGTGATATACTGACCATAGATCAAACATAGTAAACCATCCTTCCCTTCCTAGTTGGTCGAAAAAATCATATATCCATTGAAGAGGGTAAATGTTATTGACTGTTACCAAATTCAACATTTGATATTCTATGAACAACATCAGACCGCCACTTATGTTCTTCATAAACAAGACTAGAGCACTCCATGGCAATATAATGGGCCTAATTAATCCATTATTCATTAATTCATAAATATAAATCACGATCTCCTATAATTTATAAGGTCCCAGCTAGTAAGGATCCATTTAAATTGGAGAAGCACCAGGCTATAAGCATATCTCAGACTCGAAATTATATAGAGGGGGTAGAGTCACAACCTAATCAGGTAAGACATCCAAGAACTCCACAAAAATGTGGGGAAATTCCTTCATCTGAGCATCCATCGATTATAATTACCAATCGGCCATCAAGGAACAAAGAGGCGCCACCCACTGACTATCCGCCAAAGCGCTCTGATTACTAATGAAGACCACAAGATAAACATCTACATCTAAAAAACAACTCTTCACTGCATGAATTTGATAATGAATCTACAAAATAAAATATTTTTATAGTAAGGATGATATCATATGGTTGAATCTATAGCATGAAGAGATCCCCATGGGTCTGATACGGGCCCATCATCAGTGCACATCCCTGACACACATCAAAAAATAGGGTCTGACATCCAACAAGAGTACTCATCTCTAGGGGAACAAAATGTTTCTCTAGTTATAGTCCAAGAAAATGGACTAGATTCAGTTCAAAAATCAAGTGAAAATATCTTGAATAAAAAAGTGCAAGAATGGGTATTGAATAAACTAATCGCACCTCAAATGATCTCAGGCCTGACTGGGACTACTGTCTATTTGGAATGCAACTGACCATAACCACCTCCTCTGACCCTCTACTAAAGATTTCCTCCCATACAAAGCATATGTCAAGGTCCCTGAGGAATACCCTAAGTTCATCCTACATCTGCTTACTATCCCCTTGGTAGAGCGTGAGTCTACTGTCTCATATGTTGAAACATCCCTAACAACAACTTCAATTGAGGTGGGTGTTGGACATTCCCACCTTCATTGTACTGAGCTTTAATGACTATTGGGAACTGACTCTGAATATTGGAATGGTCTCCAAAATCAAAACACCAAGGATCTATGTTATCAGGAAAATATTGAGGACCTAATGGCTAAAATGGGAGTAGCTAATGTTGTCTCCACGATGGTGGAATCCTTGAAGGCCTTGAATTTGAATACCTATTGTTGGTAACATTTCCCTGTGAAGAACATTGATGACTCCCAACTCAGGGTAGAACTCTTCATGAGTGTGTTTTCATGACTAGGTCTTCCTTCATATTGACCTCCATGTATGTCAGAATGGTGAAGGGAGTAATCACGTAGGGGAGAGAAGGAAGCAGTTCCTCCTCTAGATTTTCTACACGAGACTACTCATCCATGAAACAGATCTAGAGGAAAATAATGGAGATACATGAAAATGATCCCTAGATCTCATGCCATCATACTCCCCAACTAGTGGGTGAGTAACTCATCCCACTTCTCGGCCTTCATGGTCGAAGAATGGTATTTGGCTCAGAACCCTTTCTTGAAATCAGACCAATGAAAGTTAGTCTATTTCCTCTCCCTTAGGTACAATGTCCACCACTGATTTAAAACACCCCTTATTTGGATCATTGCTAAAGAATTCAAGTACTCCATAGGATCCAAGATCAAACTAAAGGTTGTCACAAGCTTGTCAAGGAAACTCCCCATATTCATATCTAAAATGATTCCATTATACCTTCCTAGATCATACTGGTGGAAATAACATAATGTCTTCTTCCATTTATCATCCTCTTATTGTAGATCCACCCTTTGTTGATCCCCTAGGTCTGCTTGCGGAACCACCACTGTATCCCTTACACGTGAAAATTTACAGGGTTCCATGGCTGAAAAAGGTGGAAAAGGAACTCCTAAGATAGCGTAGATTAGAATATTTACTGAAAATTAATTTTAACTCCTGATTTAATAAATTTTTTAGAAACACCGATTTCAAACAAAAAAAAGTCATTATGATTCATATACCTTTCCTAGGGTCCCTACCATACAAATGCAGTAGAATCACCTAATTGTTTAGAGCAGTAAGAGTCCTTGTATCGGATAATGAGGGCCTTAAAATCCTATGTACTAGCAAGTCATACATGGACTCTACCACCTACCAAGGTCAGAAAAGTTTATTTCTCTGCCAACCCAAGCAATAATGACTTTGACTAACTTCAAAATCCATCCTACCTCTCAGCCATCTACCTCATAAACCATTCTTTGATGAACCCCTCCCTAAAAAAATTCACCTCTTGAGATGGAGACGAATGAAGAGAGATAATTACCCCCCCCCCCCCCTCGAGTCCCACCACTAATTGGCCCCATGGAATGAACTAAAAGAATGGTTATATAATCAATAAAAATGGCTGGCTTTACCCTTTCATATAGTAACCATGATCAAGGGAGAAGATATATAAACCACAAAAAAAAATCTATGACATACTAAAAATAATTCCAAATTCAATCCCCCATGCATGTTCAAAAATATAACTATAACAAAACAATAGTCTCTAAAATAAATACCAAAAACAAGGCTATGCAGTGACACAAAAACTTTCCCAATGTCCAAGCTTGTAAGATCTATAATGGTTCACTTAATTCTCATTGAAACATAAAAACAGTTTTATATACATCGGTTGAGCAAACAAGTAATCTCAGTAGGGAAAACCAATGTCTACCACACACGAGTGGGAGAACCATTCTTATGACAATGTGAGAAAAATATATAAACCAATAGCACCTAATAAAGAATACAAGCCACCCCAACTTCACATCGGATTTCTCACGAAATAACACATGTCATTTAAATTAATATACTATGAACATTGATGTTTTGACACCCTGCACCAATACACACTGTTTATCTTCTCATACTCTAATGGAATACATCCTCTAGATTCCACACTATTCCAAATTCCACAAGTCACAACCCACCTTCACACACCAAATCCTCAGAGATAGTTGCGCGAACTAGTCCTAGAAAGCTCACTACATTTTTCCCACTCACATTTGGGCCACAACCGTAACACATCATGATGACACTAGGAAGCACACCACATCTCAACCCGTAGACACATGTAAATGTGTACTTCAACTCCAAACACGTAGGCCTCACAACCACCCCAAAACACACTCAAAGATTCTTGGGAAAACAATGTCTAGATGTTGGAGTAGGAAAATCCCAATAGACAATCATTCATCCTCTCATAGTAGAGTAAGAAAAAGTCACCCTCCCACCTGACAATGGGGTTTTCCGGAGCATAGTTCTCAACTCGGGAGGGGTTCATATTGATAACAAAATTAAAAGGAATATATATATATATATATATATATCAAATACTCTTCCAAACAAATGATTTTTTCTAGATAAACAACCATCCTTAAAAAAAAGATTATTTCTACGTTTAAAAGTATTTCTCAACACCAGTATTAGTCACTTTAGATGTTCATAAATTGAATCATCATCACTACATGACACTACACAAAACATACAAAAAACAACTCATTTTACCAATTATCATTATTTATTAAGAAATCCATTTTTTCAAAACATCCCTACCTGGGAAACAACTAATAATATCATGAAACATGAAAAAAATCAAAAAAATGTGGAGGAAGCCAAACCACAATAAATCAACTCATTAAATATTTCCATATTCTTCAACAACCAAAACAACAATATCCATCATCTTCTGTAAATTAATTTCTACTCAATCTACTCCACAACTAGAAAACCCTCGAAATATAAACAAACTCAGAAACACATCTCATCACTACAAAAAATAAATTCCATGCTATATACAACACCACACCCATCACATGCAGCAACCTCAATCTAGCTCAACTAAAACCTACATCCCCACTTCTTAAACACTACACATCCATTCCACAATAAGTCAATATCTCATCATGATATTCTATTACACCACCAATACCAATCCTCTTTACATCTACCATCTCAACCCCAGCACCACACAACCACACAAGGCCCATTATATAATGAAATCCCACACAACACAAAACCACAACAAACAAGACTAAGTGTATTAAAATTCTGAATAAATTCCTTCTTTAACTCTACTATGATAATTCAGGGGCTAGCATATAAAAATTTTGATCCTAAGGAATCAATTTATTTAATCAGTTATACATGGTTATTCAATTTCATATATACATTTTTTAAACACAAGATCAAAAAAATCCATCACAAGTCATCCCGAGTGCTGAAAGAAAGACCACTAATGACCATGAAATTCAGTATTCATAAAGCCCATACAGCTCAAAATATCTAGAAATAACGAAACAAAATCATTCAACACATTTCCAAACCCGAGTATAATGTTATTTAAATAGATTAAATTGCCATTATTTTTTCATAATTCTATTATCTTCACATGACATACATTCAAACGACCACCATACATGATACAAAAATAAATGAGTGATTAATGGATACCAACCTCAAGAAGATTATGATGAGAAACTCCTCCCTGTGATAAAAAATGGGTGTGCAACCCTTTTGGGAAGTGTTATCCCCATATAAAACGTAAACGCATTTCTCATTAGGGAAGAATGGTTCTGGTGATGCTTGGTTTCATTAGTAAAGGGATACATACAAGGAAGAATGGGTATCATATTTAGACGTTCCAGACACTATATCAATGAATCAACAGTTTCAATATCTATTAATGATAGATCCTGATTATGACCTCACATTTTGACTATCTGATGGATTCCTGAGCATTAGGGATTTTATAATATATTTTTAATCCTTCGAAATAGCTTCAAAACACTAAAACATCGTATTATACTCAATTTATTTAAAAACTTTAATGGGATGAATCTGAAAAAAAAATTATTAAAAAATTGAACTTGTGAAACTATGGAAATGACTCACCATTGGGTGAGTCAAATTTTCAATTCACCAGTGGATGACTCATCGCAAGAGGACTCACCAGTTTTTGTTACTGATGATGTGATACCGATGGGAAGTTAATATTTGTTGTGTCCCTGCTCAGTGAGGCATCGATCAGTAAGCTACCGTTCATGGATTAATAATTCATTGAGATATTATTTGTATAGTCACAGTTGGGTGAGTCACCATCCGGACTCACCATCATGACCCACCTCTAGTGACTCACCCCTATTGAGTCATCATTGTGATTCATCGACACGACTCACCATCAGTAATCTATCGTTCTTTAAACACAGTTGTGAGTCACCAGCCCTATCTCACCATTAGGGACTTATTATTCCAGACACTCCATTGGGAGTCATCATTATGACTCATCAGTATATGAATCACAGTTAGATGAGATACAGTAGAAAAAACTCTAAATTTGGAAAACTCCTAAAATGAGTCATTGTTGTCTCCAAAACACTACAAATACTAGATTTTGAAAAAATAATGTATTTGAGAGGTTCAGGATTTTAGAGAAAACCACCCATTCACCATTTTTACTCACTATAAATTCATATTTAACTAATATTTTGGATTTATATTACATTAAATATAATAAAATAATAATAATCCATTTATATTTAACCAAAAACATCATGAAAATGATTGTGATTTCATCATTGATTAACAAATAATGATGAAAATGAGGATTTCAATATATTATAATAATAAAAGAAATCCAAATAATGAATTAATAATTATGGAATCATGGGATCATATACAATGTGATGAATTATAATCATCCAATGATGTTCTCATAAATAAGTAATACCATTAATAGATAACATCAAAATTTAATGAAGAAACTAGATTTCCTATATTTAAAATAGTTTTTACAATCAAAATAACATCCCTAATATATATTAAAATACATATTTGAAACTAAATTTAGAATATTATAAAAATTGAATCAATAAAGAGAGAAATAATGATGTTTGGATATTTAATTCTTGTACTATAAATTAAAATTATGTTTACTTTCATGTTTTCAGTAAAATGTACATAATTTAAAGAAAATAAAATATTCCTTATAATTTTTTATATAGTGTCAAACATAGGTATAAGGAAAATATAAATGTCATTGTGGTATGGTTAAACCATTACCTAAATATTTTAAATAAAATATTGATATTAATGAAAAATATTCAAAACCAAAGATTGAAATAATGTCGGTTTTGTGAAACAAATATTCATTCAATAAAATTAGTACTCATCAAGAAAAAAATGAATAATAAAAGATTTACTCACTCTAAAGACCTATAATATAATTAATGATATATGAGTTTGGAGGGATACAATATGTAATTTCATCACCATATATTTAATAATAAACAATCTTGGTTAAAAGTGATATTATAACACCATACCATTATTTTTTAGAAAAGATTGAATTAGGACACTCATATAAGAAATAAAATAAATTGAATTTATAAATGAAATGAAATTTATGATATTAATGATATAAATTTACATTATTGTAATTATTGAAATCGCATGAATGAAATAAGTGGTGAATATATAATATGTCTCATGGAAATAAAAGTGATATGTGAAGCTCTTACCTCAAGTAAAAAATAATTACTAATAAATCATTCATACTATATAATTAATTTAAAATTGTTATAATTCTACAACGAAATAAAATTCATATTTATTAAACCATAAATGGTCAATATAGTACATTTCAACACCCATTTTACAAATATCTATTTATTAAAATCTATATTTATGGGTGAAAACTACTTACATTATACATGAATGATTCAATTTAAAATTATTCATCCTTTCACATGTATCATGTTACCATTATGTATATATTTTATTCATGAAATAATAATAATATTTCTTCATAATATACACTTTTATATTTATTCAGATAACTTTTTTTGGGAAAAAATTCATATTGCATCATAGAGGTGGTCATCCACACATATGCATGACTGACCTTATAATTTTCTAACAAATGGATATATAAGAATATATATAAAATATTTTTATTCACGAATTCTAATTATATCAAAAAATATTACATAAAAATATTTTATCCAAAATAATAAGAATCCATGAATCGTTTTATAACCAAAAATCGAACCAAAATGTCCGTGATATTGTACTACTTGACTACTTGAACGTCTCCCCATTTGTAAGAAGTTGTTGACTAGAAGAAAGGTTCTGAGTTCATCAATGATAAGTCTACAACCTCAGTATCATATCATTGAATTAATCATAATGAATAAATGATACTAAAAATAGTAAATAAATATAATAATAGTCATAATGAACAAGAATGACGGAATGCATATAAAAATAAATGTTGCTCTCAAAGTAGTAAGGATATCTATACTATACACAATTGGACAATAAAAAATAAATAAATAAATATGGGATCCTATATAGTATAAAATTTTCATATCATACTTCATTCACCACTAACCAGTCGTCTATCATAGGTCCCTTTCCATTTTCCAGATATTTAAGCATGGAATCTATATGTGAATATTTTTTCCCAAGTATGGTGTAGTATAAGAGGTAATAGGACACCAAAAATGTTTCCTCAACTTTGTGTGAGGTATTGAAATTTTTTTATTGGATAATAATAAAAATTTATAACGATAATAATGCAAAATAAATAACTGAGTGGTCATGCACTAACCATGCTTCCAAAACCACCAATAATAACTGCTTCAAATCCATTCCAAAAGGATAATTAGGGTGTTGAATGTACCATGGAATATCCATGCGGCTAATGAATCATGCCTCTCAACATTGTGTGATCATGAAACTAATAATGTACTAGGCATAAATTTTTTATGTTCATTCAATTCTCTCAGAATCAAGAGATACTTTTAATTCACTACGCATCGAGTAAGACACACCTTAGAATCCACTAGGCATCGACCGTATCTCATGATATCCCTAAGGAATCATCCCATCTGATAAAAGTTTTTATGCCACACACATCCATCATTTTAAGTCAAGTGAAATCCTCTATAAAGAATAAACATGTCACAATGGTCCACCTAACATTGGATCCATGAATGAATCCACAAAAGTATACATAATGTGGTATGATACATTACACAATGCATTAATGTTCTATCTAGGTGAACCAATAACAACATGTTCATGCATATATGTTCCACAAGATGAATAAAACATAAGAAATAAATATATGGGTCACCCATAGAAATGTATTTTTATCATAGTCACGACATAATACAAATAATGGTGTTGTAAATAATGATATCCATGAAATATTGTACATAATTTAGGGCCAATGATCTTGTACCTGAGTGGTAGTGTCTTTTTTTGGCATCCAAGTGACCCATGATAAAATCTAGGTGGGGTTTAATTTACAGGTTACTGTAGGATTACTATTTTAGTAAGTGTAGTAGCTGACACTATTCATCTGATTTTGGAGTTTGGGACACCAGTTTGGGTTTATTGGTCACTATGTCGTTGAGACACAAAAAGCCTTTATGCTACATGGCCTTTATGCTGTAAGGGCCATCAATCCACCAATGGATTTGGGAAACAGAAATGACCAATAATAAACTTAGGCAGAACACATAGGGGCAGGTCCAGATGAGGATTTCGAGAAAAAATTGCAATCAATATAGCATTGCAATCATAATTAGAAGAATTGTAGGGTATAAAAACTACCATCCGGACTGGTCACCATTCATATCTTCACAATTTAAGCCTTGTTGATAATCTATGCATGGTGGGTAGTGAGGTGCCTTCAGCATGTAGACATTGGATAGGGTACGTTTCATGTTTTTTGGGTCTTGGGAAATTATAGACATGTATTATTTCATGTATGTGCCTTGTTCCATGGGCCTATGGGTCATGTAATGGATACCTTTCACCCCATAAAAATGATATTATCCAGAGATAAGTAAAAATTAGTCCTTTTATCCATTGGGGTATTTAAATAATACTTGAAATTTATATGGTAAAAAAGAAATAGATAATTATAAATGATGTCCAACTATAGTGAATAATTTTAAAATCTATGTTTATCAAACTACACTAATTAAGCATTTAATGTTGGTTCGATGAAAATATTAACGAGTCCTTAATGATTACAAAGGAATAATTGTATATATACAACTTAAAATGAAATAATATATATTTCTTTAGATAAAATGATTGATTTTATAAAATTAATATTTTCTTAAAATAGAAAATTTATTGTAATTGAAAATAAATTAGAAATGGACTCTTTCTCATTGACCGGTCGAACATATCAATATGATTTGAGAAAGGAAACTTTTAAAAAAAGTATTTCCCAATCATTAAATGATGGTTTTATATGGATATATAAGTTTGGGAAATATAAACATACTTTTTATGAGGTATATAATAATAATGCTGAATTCAGTTAGGGTAAAAATAGAAAATGCATATCCGGAAGTCAACAATGGAGGTTGGGAGAGATCCCACACATTATGCGAGAAAGTGTTCTGATCATGCCCATTATTTCCTTGACAATCAAATGAGATCCATTAATTAATTAATTTATATTTTATTCAACAGATATTCTATTTTATATAATTTACTATGAAGATTTATGGATATTTTTATGATTATAGAGTTTAGTTTTTTCATTTTTGGAGCATTTGTTTCATGATTATATGATCGGTTCCATCATGTTTAGTTTTTGGAGTTTCTGTATGACTGATGAGAAACTCCTTAAGTATAATTATATGGTCATATTATAATTTTTTAATATCAAAATTTTTGATATAGGTTTTTCATCTTCTGATAAGATGATTATTCATTTTATAAAATGTTAAAGATAAACATTAAGTAAATTTTGATTCTTTTTAAATAATAACCATTCATATTTGATTTATTATTCTATATTAAGTATATATACCTGTTCCAAAACCTGAAAATTATATAATATATATATATATATTAATTAACTTTAATAATGGTTTTAGGACCATACTTGAATGTGGTAATGGAAAATGAAAACTCATCGTCCATGAACGCGGTGAATCAACACATCACGGACAATGTTTTCATTTTTAGTATAAAAGGATGAAAGTAAAGAAATGTTGACTGATATTCTATTTAAAATATAAAATTCTGTAATATATTTTATATTTTATTATCATTTATCTTTATATAATTAAGGAATAGATGGGGTAAAAAATAACAAATTTAAAAGAGAAAGGTGAAGGATTTTACCTCTTGAATATAGTCTCCTTGAGAACCACCTTAAGGAACTTGGTATTTAATTTTTTTTATTCTAAAAGCTCCTATACATGTGTAATATTATTTGGGAGGTAATTAGGATGAATTTAAATACGAATATTTTATTATAACGTGTGAGGAGAAGAGGTGTTGAGGGATGGTATTTATAGGGGGAAGAAGGGGTGTTTATGATTATTTTAATCATTTGTATATTATTTTGGATGAAGACTCTCAATAGTTATTATACATATCACAATATAATTAAAAAATTTATTTATAGATCAATATAATGGTGGTGTAAATAGCCATACATCATCAATAACTCACATAATAATGTATTTTTTAAATACAAAAAAATTTCGTATTTCACATTTTTCCAAAAAAAATCAACTATTTTAGAAGAAACAAAAAAAATTATCCCCATAAATTTTCAATGAGTAGATTAGAATAATTGAATCAATTTTATGAAAATAATTTTATATAATTGATAAATTATATATTTATTTAAAATCATCATTAATTATCAAAATATCAATTTTAATATTAAAACAATTTTTATGAAACATTAAAAAATTATTCATGGAATAGTAAAATTTTAAAATAATTATAAGATGAAAAATATTAATTTTAGAATCTAATTTATGAAAATATCATTTATTTTAAATCGTTAAATTAGTTATTAAATTAAAAATTAAGATTTTCATTTCACAAAATACCACCACCTATTTTATCATTTTAAAAACATTTATTTACTTATTCAATGATATAAATATATCATATTTTCAATAATAGACTACATAATGTTTATTTATGAATTAATAGGTGAGGTTTTTATTCTAAAGGATAGTTTTTTATTCATAACACACACATTACTATTCCTACAGTTAGCTTACTATTCAAATGGTCTAATTTTAGCAATAATAAGGGTTTAATACATCCTAAATATACAACTTGTTTCATTCATCACTCACTTTTATGTTCTCCTAAGTTTATATATATACAATCATATTTATAATTAATATTTTATTATTATGATTTACCTCTATAGATTTCTTCGTGATTTCAGTTTTCTAGTAGATTGATCGTAATTTTTTTTTTCTATTCTAAGTATTTTATATACTATTAATATCCCATAATTAATATTTGGAATTTTTATTGGGATTTTATTAAATAAACATTCATTATTCCTATATTATAATAGTTTTTATATAGTTGTATTTATGTTGTTTGTGTTTTTGACATAATAAGGGAAATTCAATTGATAAAATTATTGGTCATATGATTCTTCCCCTCTTTTGAAATTTATCCCTTGAAATATTTTTTTCATTATTATGGTGAAAATGTGAGTTTCATCCTTTATCACATCCTTTGGTTCACATGCCACCGTATATCATTTATATTACCTCCACACCACATTGACCTAGTGAGTTTACTTTTTGAATATAACATTATCTATATGATCCCTGATCTTCACTGATTAATCCTCATTGGGGAGATCACTTTCCAGGTGCCCCACATATGAATTTAGTAAATGTGATGGATATAGTATGTATTTATAGAAGGTTTATTTGTGGAATACATCATGTACATTATACATTATTATTGGAAGGGCTAACTGATAGGATGCTGCTTTGAAAAGATCAATAATCTCAAAGGGAGCGACGTAACTTGGACATAGATTTAATTTATTAAAGTGTATCATGACTCACTTAAAAGGATATATATGAAGGATTACATTTCTATTGGACCTAGAAACACATTGGGAGGGCAGGGGTCAATCAGAGGTCTACTGTTTTCTTTTAATAGAACAGATTGTTCCAACAATGATATGAACACATTAAACATGTATGATAGATCGATCAATAATCAGACATTCACATGAAGAGAGATACAACAAATAAATTTTACATGTTTAACCACTAAATGATAGTATAAATAGAATGAACCAGAAATGTGTCAGTCATATCTAAATCCACAAATCTTCATGAGGTGTGGAATTCAGAATTTTGGACACAATCACTCTATGTGAGGAACAATGCCTTTATATGATTTCTTGGATAGATAACTACTTCCCTCATAAAATTATGTTGAAAACCCCAGTATCACTAATTTTATAGATGATTTTATTAGATTATCAGCATGAAATTTTATTCAATTGATTTTTATAAAAATAAATCCCATGACATAGAATGAGACACTGCTGGAACCATAAACCTGGGTTGAAGCATTCTGAAAGCCTATACCTCCTAAACCAAATGTTAAATACTTCCATTAGAGAAGCTCATTCATGAAGGATACCTCATTCACAATTGTTAATACCTTCACCGAGAAAACTAAATTAGTGAATCACACTTTCTTCATGGAAGAAACTGCTTTTGTGAAGGTCATTGAAAAAACACGGAATACCCCATCAAAATGAGTCACCCTTTAATAAAAGAATTTCCATTAGTAAATAAATTCTGTATTTTTGTGATGCTCAAGATCATATTGAAATCAAGAATTGATGAAGCTCCCTTAGCTTCCCAAAATCAGAGTGTTTTGAGGTTTTCCTTGAAAAACTCATTGAGGGTGAAGGGGTATCCTCATATTTATAGTTTTGGTTATTCAGGATGCTCCACCCCAACATTGCTGATTTTTTTGATCTATCAAATACTATTTCATGTAGAACCTTTTCATGAATATCCATGTAAGTTCATTATTTGTGATGCTCGTCATAAATGAGATTAATTTATTCAAAACCCTTATGCAACCACAAAGCTCCAGTTATCATTGTTTAAAATACTATTGTCACAATTCATGATTCTCGATTTCATCATCATTCAAGATGCTCATCATTTTGTTGTTGATCACTGTCATCTTTCACTGATCCATTGTCAAAAAAAATTGGTGAAACCCTTCTTCATTAAATTTATTCCCTTCCCATATTTTTATAAGGACTCAATGAAATTACAAACTTCACATTAATGGCCATCCTCCAAATTTTGTAGAAAAATATTTTTGAAAAAATTGTGAAATCATTCCACCTTAAATACTATTATCAGTATAACATATAGGACCCATTTCCTATAATACTCCATAATCTTCCATGTGAGTATTAGCAATAAAAACAACCCATACACTATATGAATCAAAATACAACCATGATTCCCAAACATTCACTATCCCCAAGCTCAAAGTCATATTGATGATTTTATACATTGATCTTCTATATACTTTTGGTTTCAATGATGTCATAATAATTTATTGTCACCCTTTTAACAATTGTATATATCATTTTAGCTCCCAACATTGTACATTCACTAAATATATCCCAACATGTTAGTGTTCTACATATTTTTTTTATATAGTAGTTCATATGGAGCCATTTGCATTCTTGATTGGAAAATATTTTTTGTAATAGAACTCGACCAATTGAATACTTTTCTCCCAAAATCCTTTAAAGTGCATAGAAAATGCTCTCAACAAGTCTTATTGTGTTTATACTGTTTTGAATGATTGGAAATCATTTTGAGGATGATAATCTGTACTGAATATAAACTCATTATTTAGATCATGTTAGAGGCATTTCCAAATAATGGTGGAAAATATCAGGTCATGAAACGATATATTCGATAATGGTAGCCATATATCCTGACCACATCTCTTATGTATATATGTGAATGTTGGTTGAGTGATAAATCCTCTCAAATTGAAAAAAAATTAATATATCCTTGTAATATGATCCCCTGCAACCCATTTCATATTATTTCCTCCGGATGTCTTTCAATGCCTGGTTAAAAATTCCATCACAATGTTATTTCATTTCCATGTAGGTAATGGTAATGGTTTCATCATCCCCTTAGACTTCTGTCTATCAACCTTTACTTGCTTACATATCAGGCACATTGAGGTATATTTAGGGATCTCATTATTAATATTGTATCTCTAATAGTGCACTCTTAGATATGACACATCCATGTGCAATCTGGGTGAATTGAAAATGATGATTTTTGTACATCGTTATGAATCTCATTATTTATCATCGTATTGGATTGTACATGTAATATTGACCCAAATATTTTGTCTCATTCTTTATCAAATTTTAAACATTCTTGTTTTTTTTATTGCTTCCATATTCATTGAAATTTGTACATTTTCAAGTTGAGAATACATTATATCCTATAAAAATGATGGATTCGAAATAATTTTATGGAGTACTGATGATATTACTTCTTCAATGATTCCCATTTTTATCCGTTGAAATTCATTGAAGAATGAATACTTATCAGTCCCCATAATTTTTAATATCACACGATCCTTTCAATATAGAGAATCTATCACTTCATTTTCTTTACCAAGATGATTGTGGATTGACCAGCCATAATATTTTATGAGATTATACGATCTTCACTGGAGTATATTATGATTGTTTAGTGTGAATATATATTTCTGGATCTTACGATAAATATATGTCTCACTATTATCCCCATAGATATATTTTCACTATATTTTCATTATATTGATTAGAACATACAACTTCAAATCATTTTTGGGATAGTTTTTTCATTGGAATTTTAAAATTCAATGGAGAATTTGTTTCCACATTATCATTTGGAATGAGTAAATAATCAGTGACATTCTTTGAAGAATAACTGTATACCAAAATGTGTTCATCAATTATTAGTAGTGAGAGTACTAGTGTAATGAATAACCTCCTTTTATGCTCTTTATTTCCATATCCATTATCATTGGTATCGTTATGTATTACTCCATTATTAGTTATCATTGTTAGTGGGATTAAATATAATGATAATTTCATAAAACATATTCGGTAATACTCAACTAGAACATGGATTCTTCAGATCTAGGTTGTAGATGTTGTCCTAGAAAACTATTTGACTTCCATTGATTTAGAATGGTCCATTATTATCCCTTTTCTAGTGATACCATTCCCCAAAAATGATACATACTCTTTACAAGACTCTCTTTTACTGTACAAATCATATAGTTTCACACTTCCAATTGACATTAGAACAATATTGAAATTCTCATCATATTACACCTTTCCATTGTAGTATATTAGAATATCATCTATAATGGCTGAGGAATATTTTATGCAGTAATATCTAAAGACACTATTAATTATATCCATAGTTATATTTAGATTATTAGGGATTCTAATTGGCATCACTAAGATCTCTTAGTTTCCATTACTCAATTGGAAGTAATTATTGGGAATATCTTACTTCCTCACCATTTGTTGGTGGTATATAGACAAACTTTCCACCATAATTAAATACATGGACCCATGAATATGATTGGACAAGTAATCAATTCATTGAAGGGGTAATTAATCATTATCTTTTATTATCTAATGATAATCAATGTGTAGGTGTATTGATCCATAATTCATCCTGAGGAAGAGGACAGGTGCATGCAATGGTGAATCACTAAGGAATAAAAAATAATTTTCTAGTTTATATAATAATTCCTACATTAGAAACTCCAAATAAATGGATTTGATTCAATAAGGTGTATCTGTTATTGTAAGAGATCCAGGGAAAAGTTCAATTTAAAACTGAACCTCATGGTCCAGAGGAAGATCAGAAAATTCATCTGAGAACACATCAGTGTAGCCCAATAAATGGGAATGTCTTTGGGAATAATTCCCCACCTCTATGTCAATAATTTTATATTTATAAACATCCTTAAAATTAAATAATATCCATAGTTTGGATGATGATTATAATGGAAACTCATCATTCTGCGAAAACATATATAGAATTGGTGGACCCCTTTGGTGGTGAAGTGTTATATCCCTTTACCAATAGTCAATGTTGTCTTTATGTAATTATTTCCAATACATGCATAATATATTATGAAACTCTACCAATGGATGTAAGATTATATTTTTTTGGAGGTTCAGTAAATAAATTATCTTGGGTAGAGTTATAAACATTTAATTCAATCAATTCCCCATTTCTATTCACATAGATAACTCAGCCATCCTATTTTGATATGGTTTTTAAATATATCTACTATTTATGAATGATACAAAATAATGAAAATAACTAAAATATTAACGAACATTCCAGACTATTAAATGGTTAACCAATATAACTATCTCAACATCATTTTTGGAATCAACTCTGCAGTAGTGATAACATATTCCCTTCCTTTATGCCATTCTGGTTGTTATCAAAAATTTTCTATGACTAGCCTTGTCTTTGACTAAAAATTTATTTAATTAAACATGTAGGATCCAATGAACATAGTAACATAAACCCCATAAGAATGTTGTAAGTGGTGTAAACCTAGGGAGTCTCCTTGGTTAACATAGTGACTAGGTTCATTGTACTTAAATCACTACAATATAGGCTTCAGATTCATTTGGACGTTCTTTTCCATATCCTTATTAGTGGGTTTCATCATGAATCCTAATCTTTTTTTATATTGGTTAATCGCTCTTCATCACTTGAATCACCTTATTTATCCCCATATGTTGTTACTAGAAATATTCTTTTGAATTTTTTTTCATGTGAAATGGTATGTGCCTTCCCAGTTCATCACATTCTACGTTTATTCATTGGATGTACATGGGGGGGGGGGCTCATAGGTAGTTATAAGGTGTTTAGTTTCCAAAAAATGGACACATGGAGGTTACACATTATGTAACATGGTTTTATAATGTAAATATTGGATTATCCTATTACCCTGGAAAGCATCACAACATGAATACTTTTACCCAGCCTTATTGAGGGATTCACTTTGTTAAATACACAGGGTACTGAAAAATTAAATTAAAATCAATAGGCGATGTGGTTTTCAGATGAAGTGGGCCTATATATATTACAAGATTTTAAAGGGATTCATACATCTTGTAACACCCCTGATTATATAATGTTTTAAAATATTTCATCAACATGGGTTTTTACTAACCATATGAGTACAATAATTTTATTCATTGTAGATGAACCACAAGAACCCTAAGGTGTTCATTAAATCATCTTCTAACCTCTTCATTCTGTTGGTTTAACTGATAATTCATTGATGATCAATTATGATTTGGCTAATGTTATGCCTTTGTTTTCCATGAAATACCCATCAGTTGGGTCATGTTCTCTCTGTCACCACTTATTTATTCTATGGATTTTTCTTATATATAATTTATAATTGCATCTCAGTAAATTATTGTTGGTGCAGTAGTGCCATGACATCCTTGGATGGTTTTAGATGTTGTGAGATTGGTAACCATCGGACCGTTATAAGATCCTTTATCTTTTGAATAATGTAAACTCCCCTTCAATGTAGGATATTCTTTTATTTATATTTTTTTAAAACATGTGGGTGCATTTTTTCTTTTATCATCCATGGATAATCATTTATCTCGTACAAAAATGATAAAATTGTATAGTATATTTTGAAAATGGAAATGGGTTTAGTTTGTTTTATTTTTAAATCATTTATATTGATTATCATTTCGTTAATATATGGGATGAACACCATACTAAAAATGGTGTCTCTTAGTGTCCTTTTATGAAAACTAAATCAATTTCATGGTGGTTGGTTTACGATGAATAGATATATTTGGAAATTGGTAAACCACATAAACCAGGATAATAAATGGGTTCCATAGGAATTTCATGAATTTCTGATAACCTAGGAATTAATATGAGAAATTAGATAATAAATTCATTGATAAATCTAGAATTGTGTTATGCATGGGAATGCTGGGAATTGTGTTGTGTGGAATAGCATTGGTTGTGTGTGCGGTTTCGATGGGAGGTGAAGTGGTAATGTAGTGATGTTTGAGTTTTATTTGGTGCGTTATTTTGTTTGGTTTTGAAACGTTTGTACATGTTGTGGTTTCGTTTAGGAGGTGTTATGGATGAATTTGTAGATAATTCCTAAACATGGATATTTTATGGAATCTATGGTTGAAAGATTTATTATTTTTAGAATGGATGAGTAGTTTTCTGTTTCATGGCTATGACCGGGTTGTGATCTATTGTGTTTTTGGATGTGGTTGAGAGTTGGGGACCTGTTTTGGTTGGTATAGACAATTCACATAGAGTTTCTCAATGTGTGACTTTTTCAGTGTTCTATTTTGTGTGTTATTCATGTTAGTATCCAAGATAGAAATTGAATAAATTAATAAAATATTGATAAAGAAACATTTTAATTACCTTGGGTTGTTATGGTTAATGAACAAATAAACTGAATTGTTAAATAAATAGTGGAATCCATTAAAATAATTTGGTGGGAATATTGATTGGATATGTGTCTTTTTTTGTGGTGGTGGACATTTAGTGTTTAAAATAAGGTTGGTAGTGTTGAGAGTTGGTTTTTTGTTTTAGACCCATAAGATGGGCATGATTTTTTGGTATCTTTTTTTAAATACTTTTAATTTTTAATGATTTTTATACACACCCCACCCTAGATGAGAACCATGTGTTGAACAACCCCATTATCATTGGGGGTGATGTTATTCCCAAACATCCAAGTTAGAGGATGGATGAAAGGCCACCCACTATTTCCAACTCCAACTACCATGCAGAGATAGCCCATGATTAATTAGGCATGTAAATCATTGTGACGTCCAGGTGTGTGTGTGTGCAGTTTTGTTTTCTCAAGGGATTTCAAGATGAGATGTGTTGTGCTTTCACAGGTTCATGTGGGATGATGTGTGGTTTATGGCCTTGGTGTGTGTTAGTGGGATTTTAGGTGCATAATTTTCATAGGTGACTGAACTAGCATTGAGGCCTATGTGTGTACGACTGGTGTAGAGACCCAAATCTTGACGTACATGGAAATTAATTACTTGTGAGGAATACTTAATACATAACAAAAACAGACACACAATGACTGTAATAGTTTAGTTTTTTTGGAAACACATGACATAATCTTCTAATCATGGTGAAATATCTTCAACATCTCCCATTAAGATCTTCACCTTTTTGTTTACTTACCTAAAAACCTTTCTTTATTTCCTGGGGAAAAGAAAACATATAAAGGGTGATATCAAATGCTCGGTAAGGGTATGCATGGATAAAATAAAACAAACCATATACATTTGAACGTAAAAACATGAACACAATGTTTAAACATCATGATCTGTAGCAATGACATAAAACATGGCAATACACAAGGCATAGATCATAAAGAAACATTAATCCTAATAAAATAGAATTGGAATAAAACAAGTGATTGTAGAAACCATTAAGCACATGATATTATTTCCATAGTAGCCAAGGCATTGCTTCCAAGACCATCTTAGTTGATAAAGTCCCTTCTTGAATCGAGTTCACTCCTCGTTCCAGTCCTGTATTACTGAATCGTATTAACTTACCATTACAGCCATGTCTATCTAAAGAGATATAAATCTTTACCCAATTCATTGTAGGGAGATATAGGTCCCACCAATCTCATAATGAAATCATTCTTATGTGTGCCACAACATAAACATAAATCATTCATCATAACCCAATGAATAAAGATGGTTTCACCAACATCATCCCATCATAACATAATCCATATAAAAAATGGATATCATTTCATCATAAGAAAAGTGAAACTGTGTAAATCATATAGACATTATACTTGAAACATACACATATGAAATAATTTCATCTTAGAAGGAAAAATGGTTTTGATAAAACTCTTGAAATGAATTCATGAGGAAAATATCCTTTCATATTCAAAATAAATTTCTTTTCACAAAATTTCATGAAATTTTAAAAGAATGAGGTTTTGTTGAAAATATTCATGAAATCTTTTGGAGTAAGCTTCATGAAAATAAGGCTTTATAAAACTGTAAGAATCCTTTCATGCTGTATAAGTTAAAAAAACATTCTTCTCGTACTTTTTCCAGAAAAGTCATAAAGTACCTCGTATGGTAAAAAAATAATATTTCCATACATACAATGTATTAAAATTAAAAAATGGGTAAAAGGACTTTAAACATACAAGAAACCATTTATAGAAAACTGGGACATGGATGACAAATATAACTCCAGTAAATACTTACAAATAAACAATCTCGGATAAAAATGAGATTGTTAATGTTATCCCTTAGAAAGATCTTTTTGAAAAAAAATAGATCACTTCTGTGTATTCATTGTAAGGTCACATAATGAAACTACAAATTCAAGATAAGATATAAAAAATTATTTCGCACATAATCAAAGAACGACATAAACCAGAAAGGGAAGATAAACCCAAAGAACAGAAATTTGGTTAAGAAGTTCTCTTACCTCATGTTCGACTTGACTCGATCATTCTGTAATCTCTTTAATAATAAATAAATGTTAATTTATACTTGATTAAGAAAATTTTTCAAGTTTAGTATTCCTTTTAAATCACAAATTACCATGTTATAAACATTATTTATCTATTTATGTTAATAACATTAATTTTGTCAATATTTGGTACTTGAGTCAAAAATGGACTTCTTATAATTACATTTTGTTCATGTGGTAAAATTTTCATTATATCCAGAATTATATTCATGATTTATATATCATATATATCATATATATCCTTCATATACATGTATTTATAATAGTACATAACATATGGAGGTAAAAAATGAAATGCACCGTTCATGGAGACGGTAAGCCGTACGTAAGCATGAACGCTACTTTCAATTATATTTCTTATTTTAATAGAATTAAAACATAATGATACATAGTTATATTATAATTCAAGTGTAATATCATATATAATATCATTAAATCCATCCTTATATATCCCATATATGTCATTGATGAATCACATCACTTTGAGGGGGCGGTAGTACACACATCCTCAAATGAGATTATCGTATTTACCCACTATAGAAACCTTAAAGACTTGATATAATTGGGAAGTAAAGAAGAATAAGGAAATAATAAACATAATATATATCATATTTAAATACAGTTCCATAATAATGTCCACCAAGAGAGGCGGTATGAGAAAATCGAACAATCATCGTTTCGTGAGGCGTTAGTTTTCCGTCCACGGAAACATTATGTTCATCATACATTAGATGGAGGTGTGTGTAAGTGTAGTTCGAATCCATCTCATAAAAACATACTAGAATATTTTTTATATTGGTGTTGTTACAATATAAATTATTAAAAAGGGTTTATGGGTTGGAGAAGTAGAATAAAAGAAAACAACTTAAGAGAAACTGTTACCTTTAATTGGGTAACTTCCTTTGGTTTAAACCAAAAGGACTTCTTCATGTGCCTTCTGCCTATTGTAAGGCTTCTAGGTGGAGGAGGAAAATGTAGGGAGCTTAATTGGGCCATGTTTGGATAATAGAAATTTCTTGAGAGGTGTGAGGAATGGGATAGAAATGGTCTCATTTTATAAGGGGGAGGAGGGGTTCTTTTGGAAAGTGTGAAACTATTATTTTATTATAAGCCTATATTCAGTTTCAAAAGGACCAAAAATAATTACATATGATGATAAGATGCCTCATGGTCGAAATAAAATCATCCAATCATAATTGGACATGTTTTGGATAATATTTTAATAATTATAATCTTATTTATTTAAATCATTTATTAATGAGGTAAATACTGCATCATTATTGTATCATAAATAATTTAATTTATTTGATGTCTAAAAATTAGAAAAAAAATACTATAATGTATGAAATATTCATATATTTTCAATGAATATTTATAGTCAAAAAGATAATTTATATAACCCTTTATAAACAATAATTACTAAAATATTTTTGTTAATGACAATTTTGTCATTACATTAAATTAATTAATTTAAATTGTCATTATCACTACCAAATGGCGTAATGGGGTACCAAATCGACTCAAGGATGCCCATTGTCATCCACTACTCATACAATAAGGTTAGGACAAGTGTTAAGGTAATTTTTAACTATTATAATCTTCTTTTAAACATTAACTACCCAACTTACTTTTAAGCGTGGTAAATAAAAGTAAAAAGTTACTATTCACAAAAAAAACATTTATCTAATTGAACCACATTTTACTACTTTATATTAACCATGTATCTCAGATTTTCGAAATTCAACTCACAGAAGCGGTAAAATTAAGTTTTATGAACAATTGCAAAAGCTCCAAGGAGGTTGGTAAAAGACGGTGAAAAGTTCAATACAATTTTTATAAATCTAAAATTATTATAAAATGACTCCAATGAATTTCATTGAACTTATGTAATTATAAAGTATATATTTTGATCTAAAATAAATTTAAATCAAATAAATGACTATTTAAATAAAAAGTCAGTTTTAACCAAAAACTTAGTGTTTTCACTATTCATAAAAAATTTATGTTTTTTAGAAAAATATAAAATATTCAGCCTATGCTATATTCGATATTCCAAATTCCAAAATGATCATTATTTTTTCAAATTAAAAACATAAAAGTGGCATTAATTAATTTTACAATTAATTCCCGTTATCAAAACAAATAGCATGTTTTTAAGAAACAATAACTATCAAAAGATCGACACTTGTTTATGTCCAAATTCAAAGATAAATTAATTTCAATGACCAACATTGTATTAAATGGTAAAAATATATTCTAATTACACTTTAAAACAACTTAAAAAGATAATATAACCATATAAATTATTGAAATGAAAAATTTGTTTTTAATTAAAATATAGCGTGTTTTTTCTATTCATCAAAATATGAATGTTATCAGAATAATATGAAAATTTTATCCAAAATAAATTTTTAAATCATGATTCCAAATGATAATTTTATTTTTTCAAATTGAACTTATAAACATGTCAACAACTATATTTAAAGTGGGTGTGCCATCAAAATGCGGCAAAACTCTATTTTTTTTAAAATACATATTTTACCAGAAAAAATTATAATTTTCTCATACCAAGTTCTAGAAAATATTTAAGACGAATAATAATGTCATAAAATTCAAAATGTGGTTAATACTATTTATAACAGCTAGTCCATAATAATATTATAACAATATATCGTTGTTTAGTGAAACCCGGTATTGAGTACTACACACACTATCGAGGAAGGTTGCGATTGCGTGTAATGCAAGGCAAGTTAGGGTGACGTGTAGTGCAAGACTCATTTTTTGTTGCATATAAAAATATACAACCATATTTCATTTATACATTATACAAAATCTATACTTAATGTTGCGTAGAATAATTTCTAAAAAATGAACTTGAAATTGTGTGTAACACGAGCCAAGAATAGTGTTTTGTATACTGCAAGCTAATATAGTGTTGCGTATAGCACAAGATAATCTTGGTGTAGCGTACAACAGAAGACATCAATGAAATTAAAAAAATAATTCTGATAAAATCTCGGGTTGTTACATTCTACCCCCCCTTAAAATGAATTTCTCCCTCGAAATTTGTTGGGGTTATAAATGGTTTACTACTGGAATGTTTTCTTCATAGAAACCCACATAGTAAAAAGCAATACTAAAACTTCATTTTAAAAATGGAAGTTAGAATAATAATGGTCACCAAAAGTAACTCATCACTAGGTTTCTATATAAGACAAAAAAAAGTGAAAATATGGATATGGAAGAAAAATATAACCATCGGGTTCTGATGGAGATTGGCAGAGAACAGTGCTATGAAAAATCCAACAATCACAAAGCCATATATTTGTGATGATCTAAGGTACCATAAGATTAAAAAGATATAAGAGTACTAGGACAAAATTTATGGATTTCAATATAATTTCCATAATGTTGAAGAATTTTTGAATTAAAAGAAATATCTAGTTGATTTTGGAACAATCTCACCGTTGCATTGCCTCGAACAATTTCCATTTCATCCCGTAAAGAAATGATGTTAAATTTGACTTATGTGAAGTGTTAACAGATAATGCGATAGAATTATAGGTCATTCCATCTATTTCTATCGCAAAAAGTTAAGCACACTTTATTAAATGTACAGAAGTCAATCTATGCTGAGATTAATTGTATATGGTTTCTAAAATGGACTTATAATTCAGCTATCATAGCTCCTAATAAAATAAAAATAGTTTCTACTAACCAAGGAATTCCTATAGGCCATTGGTAGGTGATAAAGGCTTGTCGCACATCGGTTGTGGGTTCAATTCCCATAGCCTTGTCCGACGCGACGAGTTGTCGCCCTTCCTGCAGGTTTTCCTTTTTCTAAAATTACATCATTATAACATTCCATCAATAATATCTAAAACACTTCTATCCTTAAACAATACTAACTTATGTCCATCATAATCCATTTCAAATCTTTAGGTTTATCCAAAATACTTCTATCCAAGCTTATAGTATAAAGAAATCAATTACTAGAAATGTCACATAAAAATCACGTGAATGCCATCATTTATCCCCCATATATCATAAGATATATCTTGTTGGTCATACTCTAAAAATGTGAATAACATAATCTTATATTATTTTGAAACATGAATTACCGTAGAACCTTAGTGAAAACATGAGTGCTGTCAAAAGTTAACTCTTTCCACCTACCAAAATCCGAAAAATATTATATACTCAAACCATGATATCACTTAGTCCTATATCAATCATGAGCTCATGAATACTATCAGAAAATTTATTTTCTCCTTATCCCTTCATTATGTGCATATCATCTGCTTTCCAAAATAGTTGAATCACTTTTCATGGTTTCTGATAACATATTTTAATATGAATCCACAATGGACCAATACACAGATATTTCAATATACTATAAAAGTACCTCAACAACATTATTATTGAATTCCAATACTTAAGCACTTAAATCCATCCTCTTCGATGATTGTCTTGGAAGAGGTCCTTCTTCGATTTAGAAGTAACTTATTAGGTCAGGGTATTGAGTTGGGTAATGACCATGTTCTCCATAGATAGGACATTGGACTCCATAATAGTCTACCACTCTATGACCCTTTTCTCCACATAGATATCATCTTCCCTTACATTTGATGTATTCCTCAAGTTTCTTCTTCCCTTGTTTAGAAATTTCAATCTTCCTTTCTCTATGCTCCTCACCATGCGAACATGCATAAAATTCCATCTTCCTCTTATTTGATGACATAGGAATACAACTAAAGTTCACCATGTTAATCATATATCGAGATGACTGATTTGGCATAATCATAATATCTTTCTCTCTAGGTGTTACATAATTTCGTTGATCATAGTCACCAATTTTTCCATTGGAATCAAGTTTAACTGAATTCCTTCTCGTTCCCTCCATTGACTAAGACCAGAAACCATAGTGTAAGAAACAGTTAAAATAACGAGAAACAACATAGTCATAAAAAGTCACTTATGGGATGTCAATCTTATCAAAAAATCTTTAATTCATTACACCTTACATTCACCCTATGTTATTCATTATCGTCAACATAATTCTAGGACTCTAACCTATATTTGTACTTAACATTAGGGACATCTTTAGTTATACCTTAGAAATAACTTTAGGGATCTCACAAAAGTTTTCACATACAAGTTTCCAAAGGTTAACTAAACCATTCCTCTAATACCAACTGTAGAGACCCAAATCTTGACATACATAGACATTTCATTACTTTTGCGGAATACTTAATAAATAACAAAAATAGACACACAAGGACTGTAATAGTTTAGTGTCTTTGGAAACTCGGAACATAATCTTCTAATAATGGTGAAATATCTTCAACATCTCCCATAATGATCTTCCCCTTTTTGTTTTCATACCTAAAAACCTTTATTTATATCCTGGGAAAAAGAAAACATATGAAGGGTGAGCTCATTTTCTCATTAAGGGTAAGCATTGATAAAATAAAACAAACCATATTCATTTGAACTAAAAAACATGAACACAATGTTTAAACATCAAGATCATGAGAAATGACATAAAACATGGCAATACGTAGGGCATAGATCATAAGGAAACATTAATCCTGATAAAATAACATGGGAATGAAACATGTGATTGTGGAAACCGTTAAGCACATCATATGATTTCAATAGTAGCGAAGGCATTGCTGCCAAGACCATCTTAGTGGACAAAGTCCCTTTCTGAATCGAGTTCACTCCTCATTCCAGTCCTATATTACTAAACAGGGTTAACATACCATTCCATCCATGTCTATTTCATGAGATATAAATCATTACCTAATGCATTGGAGGGAGATATAGGTCCCACCAATCTCATAATGAAATCATTCTTACGTGTTCCACAACATAAACATAAATCAATCATCCTAACCTAAAGAATAAAGTGGGTTTCACAAACATCAACCCATTATAACATAATCCATATAAAAAAATTGATATCATTTCATCATAAGAAAAGTGAAACCATGTAAATCGTAGAGACATTATACTTGAAACATACACATATGAAATAATGTCATCTTAGAAGGAAAAATGGTTTTGATAAAACACTTGAAATGAATTCCTGAGGAAAATATCCTTTCTTCCTCAAAATAAATATCTTTTAACAAAAAGTCATACAATTTTAAAATAAAGTGATTTTATAGAAAATAGTCATGAAATCATATGGATGAAGCTTCATGACCTTAAGGCTTTATAAAACCGTAAAAATCCTTTCATTCCGTATAAGTTAAAAAAACAATTTTCACGTACTTTTTCCAGAAAAGTCAAAAAGTACCTCATATGGTAAAAAGAAGAATAATTCCATACATACCATGTAGTAAAATTCAAAAATGGGTAAAAAGGACTTTAAACATACATGAAACCATTTTTATAAAATAGGTACATGGATGGTAAATATAACCCCAGTAAATAATTACGAATAAACTATCTCAAAAAAAACGAGAATGGAACAATTATCCTTTACAAAGATCTTTTTGAAAATAAAATAGACCACTTATGTGTATTCACTATAAGTTCACATACAGAATGTATAAATTCATGATAATATATAATAATTTATTTCTCACATAATCAAATAACAACATAAACATGAAAGAGAATATCAACCCGAAGAACGGAAATTGGTTTAAGAAGTTACCTTACCTCATGTCCGACTTGACTCGCTCATTCTCTAATCTCCTGAATAATAAACCAAAGATAGTTTCTACTTTCTTAAAAACCTTTTTCAAGTTTATTATTCCTTTTATATCACTTATTACCATGTTATAAACATTATGTAACCATTTAAGTTAATAACATTCATTTTTTCAATATTTGGTACTTGAGTAAAAAATGGACTTCTTATTATTACATGTTGTTCATGTGGTAAAAGGTTAATTATATACAGAATTATATTCATAATTTATATAACATATATATCATATATATTCAACAAATACATGTATTTATTATAGTAGATAACATATCGAGGTAAGAAATGAAATGCACCGTTCATGGAGACGGTAAGCCGTACGTACGCATGAACGCTACATTCATTTCTATTTCATATTATAATGAAATTAAAACATAATGATACAAATTTATATTATAATTACAGTATAATATCATATATTATATCATTAAATCCATCCTTTATACATCCCATATAAGGTATTAACGAATCACATCACTTTTAGGGTGCGGTAGTCCGCACTTCCTCAAATGAGATTATCATATTTACTCACTATGGAAACCATAATGTCTTGATATAATTGGGATGAAAAAAAGCATAAATAAATCCTAAACATAATATATATCATATATTAATATAGTTCTTTATAATGGCCACCATGAGAGGCGGTAGGAGAAAATCGAACAATCATCGTTTCATGAGGTGCTAGTTTTCCATCCACAGAAACATTATTTTCTTCATCCATTAGATGGAGGTGTGTGTACTTTTAGTTCTAATCCTTCTCATAAAAACATCCTAGTATATTTAGGATACTGGTATTGTTACAAAAGAAATCATTAAAAAGAGTTTAGGGGTTGGAGATGTAGAATATAAGAAAACAACTTAAGAGAAATTGTTACCATTAATTTGGGTAACTTCATTTGGTATGAACCAAAAGGACTTATTGAAGTGACTTCTCCCTAATGTAATGCTTATAAGGAAGGAGAGGGATTTAGGGACCTTAATTGGTCATAGGTTGGACGAGACAAATGGCTTTAGAGGTGTGAGGAATTGGATAGGAATGGTCTACTTTTATAAGGGGGACGAGGGGCTCTTTTGAAAAGTGTGAAAATATTATATTTTTCTAAACTTATCATCGGTTTAAAAAGGTCAAAATATCATGAACTATGACGATAAGATGACTCATGGTCGAAATAAAATCATCCAATCAGAATTGGAAATGTTTTGGATAATATTTTTATCATCATAACCTTATTTTTATAAATCATTTATCAATGAGGTAAATACTGCATCATTATTGTGTCATAAATAATTTATTTTATTTTATGTCTAAAAATTATAAAACAAATACTATCATGTATAAAATATTCTTATATTTTCATTGAATTTTTATAGTCAAAATGATAATTTATATAAACCCTTATAAAAATTAATTACTAAAATATTTTTGATAATGTCAATTTTGTCATTAGATTAAATAAATTAATTTAAATTGTCATTATCACTACCAAGTGGCTTAATGGTGTCCAAAATCGACCCAAAGACTCTCATGGTCATCCACTACTCATCCAATAATGTTAGGAAAAGTGTTAAGGTAATTTTTAACTATTATAATATTCTTTTAACCTTGAACTACCCAACTTTCATTTAACCATGGTAAATAAAAGTAAAATGTTACTATTCACAGAAAAAATTATTTTTATCTAATTGAACCACATTTTACTCCTTGATTTTAACCGTGTCTCTTAGATTTTTGAAATTCAACTCATAGAAGAAGTAAAATTATGTTTTATGAACAATTGCAAAAAGCTCCTAGGAGGTGGGTAAAAGACGGTGAAAAATTCAATATAATTTTTATAAATCTAAAATTATTATAAAATGACTCCAATGAATATCATTGAACTTATTTAAGTATTATGTATCTATTTTTACCTAAAATAAATTTTAATCAAATAAATGATTATTTAAATAAAAATTCAGTTTTAACCAAAAACTCAGTGTTTTCACTATTCATCAAAAATTGATGTTTTCAGAAAAATACCAAAAATTCAGCCAAATATATATTTTATATTCCAAATTCCAAAAGGATGTCTATTTTTCCAAATTCAAAACATATAAGTGGAATTATTTAATTTTAAAAGGAATTCCTGTTTTCAAACCAAATAGAAAGTTTTTAAGAAATAATAACTATCAAAAGATCGACACTTGTTTATGTCCAAATTCAAAGTGAAATTAATTCCAATGAACAGAATTGGATTAAATGGTAAAAATATATTCTACATAAACATTAAAATAAATTAAAAAGATAATCTAACCATATAAATTATTGCAATGAAAAATGTTGTTTTTAATTAAAATATAGCGTGTTTTTTCTATTCATCAAAATATAAAAGTTATCAGAATACTATGACAAATTTATCCAAAGTAATTTTTTATATCATTATTCCAAATTATAATTTCACTTTTTCAAATTGAAGTTATAAACATGTCAGAAGCTAAATTTAATGTGGGTGCGCCATCAAAAGGTAGTAAAACTGCATTTTTTGAAAAATACTTATTTTTCCCAAAAAATTTATTTTTTTCTCATTCCATGTTATAGAAAAAATGTAAGATGAATAATAATTTTATAAAATACAAAATTTGTTTAATACCATTTATAAAATATAGTCCATAATAATATAATAACAATATATCTTTGTTTAGTGAAACCCGGTATTGCGTACTACACACGTTATCGAGGAAGGTAGCGATTGCGTGTGATGCAAGACAAGTCATGGTGATGTGTAGTGAAAGAATCATTTGTTGTTGTCTATAATAAAATACAACCATATTTCATTTATACATTAAAAAAATCTATACTTAATGTTGCGTAGAATAATTTCTACAAAACGAACGTGAAATTGTGTGTAACACGAGCCAATAATAGTGTTGTGTATGCTGAAAGATAATACGGTGTTGCATATAGCGCAAGATAACCATGGTGTAGTGTATAATAGAATACATCAATGAAGTTAAAAAGAATAATTCTAATAAAATCTTGGATTGTTACAGCTGGGATATGATGAGCTCTATTTTCCCAGGTAATGAGACTAGTTGTGAGGCCCAGGTGTGTGCGTGTAGGATGTGAAGTGATTTGTTATATGACGTGATGGAATTATCTATGAGGCCAAGGTGTATGTGGGAGGTTTTTGATGTGGTTCTTTCATACTAGGTGGGAGGGTGAGGCAATTATCCATTTAAAAGATCGAATAATCAGTGGGATTTTGTGGGGGGTACTAAAATCATCGATGTTATTACTATGTAAATTTATATAACAAGAATTATTTAGTGTGCAAGCTTGGGTGAAGATGGGATTGCTAGAATACCTTATTAGGTGTTGTTTGGTTCTTATGTTTTCTAACAGGGGTATTAGTATGCTTCCTTTTTTTAGCAAGATATTCATAGGTTTTTCTTACTGAGTATACTTGTATGCGCACCATACTTATAAAAAATTATTTTTGGGTTTTGTGGTGGATTTCTTGAACTACAATTAACTTTACTAGCACAGATCTTGAGATCTACTAGGGAACTACTTAGCCTTATATTTTGTACATAAATTGGAGATATATTTTGTGTCTAATATTTTTATTTTAATGATTATTGTGAGAAGTAATTTGGATATATTTTATATTTTTTCATGGACATGTTTTTAGGTAGATACATATTATCTCCTAATCTAATTTCTAATAAGAAAGTGAAATTCCTCCCATTGTGTGATATTTTATACCCTTTGTGTTGGTCAATACCTCAGGGCATAATAGAGGATGGTATTGGGGGACATTATATCTCTTGTATAATTTAAATCATAGGGGTTTCTTTGGAGGGAGGGGTCATGAAATAATGGTATAAAAGGATGATGTTTGAGAAGAGAGGATAGAGTTTGGAGTTAGTAATTGCGAGATTACATGGGTTGGTAGGGAAATGGTGTCCAGAGATCTTGGTGTGTGACATAGGAACGGTAAGACCAGCAAGGTCATGAGATTTTAGGGTCCCCCATGATCCAATTCATGGATTATGAGGGTACCAAATGTCAAACTGAGGCTCCAATATTTGAAGGGTATAGACCCTAAGAAATGCACATGTGGCATAATTAAATGTGTTGTTATTTGAATTGGGTGTTATGCGAATCATGGAATGAATAATGAGTTAAATGAGTTAAAAATAATATTAATAAAAATTTCAAACTACCTTTGATTACGAATTCATTATTTACCTTTATCTTATGGCTCTCGAGCGTTTACCGTGTCTTTCTTTAGCAGTTGATTCTCAAAAAGTCGATTCATTTAATGGATGACGTATTGATAAATTGAGGAGGATGAATAGTGGAAGATAATGTTATGTTATTTCTAGTGGTGGGACTTTAGAAAGTACAAGGAAAGTGTTTTGGACCTGGATATAGAGATCTCGCTTGAGGACCTTGATATCAGATTCAGTTTGATATGGGGTTTGATACAATACCATGTTCCTTTTGTAGTAAGTAAGATGTGGGGATCTATGTGTTATATATGGATTTTATAAATAAGGGACAATAAATAGAAAAATGTGTCATGGTTTAACATTTTTAAGGAGTTCCAAAAGGAATTTAGTTTTCCAACTGTGAAGGCTGAGAAGCAGAAGGAGTAATTGTACCTCTTGTTGGGGAGTTTTTTTATATGAGAGATGGGGAATGTATTAAATGGTCATTTTTTCGTTTCCATATAACTCTTTCTAGATGAGGGTTTTCATGCGAGATTCTTGGAAGAGTCTCGCAATACTTCTATCCAATATATGGTTACCCAAATTAATTTGTAAATGTACATTGTAAAGACCCGAGTCTTTGACAAAGGTACAGATCAATAGTTTTATTTTGAATATTTTCTTTAATATTTTTTAGTGTGTGTAATGTTCTACGGAAAGTCCAGGGAGTGTCTGTGGTTTGTTCGGAGCCATGAGCTTTAGAAATGGATATGCAGACAGGGGCGCATGACCTGTGCACTACTTGCGCATGGGTTGGGTAAACCGTGCGACATTTTGTCTAGAGGCAGGGAGGTGTGCACGGTTTGCGCAAGGTTTGGGTAAACCGTGTGCCTAAACCGTGCGACCCTTCAACTGAAGGTAGTGAGATGCGCAAGGTTTGCGCACGGTTTGGTAAATAGTGCTCCTAAACCGTGCGACCTAGTTCTGGGTAAAAAAATTACCTTTTCCCCTTAAAGCTATTTTAATGCCTTAAGCCTTCTTCTTCCCCATTCTGACAGATAGAACATAGGGAGCCCTCCTTTGATCTCCAAAAGCCTCTCTCACTCTTTCTCTTGTGGTTTCTTCCTCCAGTGTCTGAATCATGATCCTTCGAAGGCGTTGGATCACCCTTGGTAAGGCTTACCTCACGCACCACTCATTCCTTAGTAAATTTTGGTATCTGTTGTGTTATTTTTCCGCAGGACCATATGCCCTATTTTTAGGGAATTGGACTAAAACGTAGATATCTACCAACCTACTACGAATCTAATGTCGATATCAAGCGAGCCTACACCTATATCTCGATTGTAGGTGGTCACGTGGTTTCCAGTTTGGGTTTTCCCATTTTCAGTTATTATTGTCATGTCATGGTTTGACATTCACCAAACCCCTTATTTGTATTGAACGACTTATGTCTAAATGACACATGTGGTATGAGAATGATTAATATAACATTATTAGGGTGTTTAGATTTGGTTTGGACTGGTAGTGGTCAACTACAGGTGATATACCTTAATATTTGGCCCTTTTCACCTCTGAACCTTAACGATATGTCTTGAAAGGGTATTTTCCATGTTGGGGAAATGAGGTGACTTGGTTAGAGGGTGGCTAGGATGATATAGACTGAACCCCTTGAATTAATTGAAATGTATGTGTTCTTTGAGATGTAATTATGTGGTATTGAATGATGGAATTTCCATGCTTTGTTAATGTGATAGAATATAATATGGTTTGCCTTATATATTTTGATGTTAATGGTTATTCCTTGCTGTGTTGACAACCATGTGATGACCCCTATATGGGAAGGAGGCATTCTTACCCCGTGCCAGATGAATCTTTGTATGAGGTAGGGAAGCATTCTTACCCCGTTCCAGATACATCTCCGTGTGAGGGCAGGAAGCATTCTTACCCTATGCTAGATAAATATCCGTGTGTGGGCGGGAATCATTATTACCCCGTTCCAGATGAATCATCATGTAATAGAATTGGAAGAATTCATACCTCATGTATAAATAATCTTTAAGGTTGGGAGACATTCTTCCCCACGCCAGCTATAGTGCATATAGACGAGAGGCATTCATACCTCGTGCCAGGGATGAATTTACATATGTGTGAAGCATGGACGAGAGGCATGTTTACCTCGTTCCAGTGATAACCTATATCTATGTACTTTTTCCTTCTGGTGATTGTTCAGAATCCCAACCTTGAGATGAAGCAGGTAGTCCCGCCAAGTGTCCTTCTAGAACCTGAGCGAGAGGGTTGTTTATTTCTTCAGTTTACATACCTACAGTTTACTACACAATGTTTATTTTGCGATCACCTATTATGAATACACGTAGAAATAGTTGTTGGTGGCCTACTGAGGCTTATCTCACACCCTACCCAGACATCCACTTGGGCACCCGTGTAGACTTTACTGTTCAAGGTAATAGTAGGGGAAAAGGCCCAACTTTAGGTTGTTGATACATGTACATTCTAGATGGAGTTCCAGAGCAGAGGAACGAGCTTGTATAGAGATGCTTGTGGACAACATTTGACCTCTCTTTTTATTACGATATATCATGCTTTCTATCTATTCCCATTGTATTCACATTCCATGAATCCATATTGTATTAGACACTACCTATGTGGACTTTGTATATTTATCAGGGTTTCCTTTTTCTTTTGGTTGGTCTGTATGTTTCCATTTTTCTCATATTAATTTATTAGTTGTTCTTCCTCTATTTAATCACTTTCTTCTATATCGTTGTGTACTTTTACAAGGTGGTACAGTCTCCCCAACTGACTTACCATTACACCCTTGCTACTATTTGGCAGCCCCTATCCTATGGGGAGAGGAGCGAGGGGTTATGTGGCCAACTGAGCTCGGGGCTCGGGTTGTGGGGCAGCCAGGTCCGGGATGTCACAAAGTGGTATTAGATGATTTTTTTTTCTTTACTATTTGGTGACGATAGACTTGGAGACTGGTAATGCGTAGGGATATAGCCATTAGCCATGCATTGGCATCGTGAACCCATGTACAGGGTATGGTCCAAGTTTCCTATATTATGTTATTATTGATTCTGCTATTTATGCTGATACAGTTTCACCGTTGGGTGCATCACATGTTTTGTGATGTTATTGAGATTTCTAATGTTGAAATTTGGATTTCAGGGTTTGACCTGATGATAGGAGGGTTATGAATAAGAACATGCATCACGATAGGCACAATATGATTATGGAATGCATCTTTCCATGCCATGGTTTAATTTTCAGTGAGCAGTACTTTTTATTTAATTCAATGTCTTGTTAATATGTGTTCATTTGTGCTAACCCATATTGCAGGTTGTGAATTGTGGAATGATGTGGTTTTAGTGGGTATCACTCTTTGGTTCATAAGGTTTATGGTCCCTTATGAATCGGAAAATGACATTCTAACTAAACCAATCATTTTATTAGAAGAAAATTCAATTACTTAATTAACACTTGTAAATGAGGAATGACACCCAAGTGTTTGTCATCTTTTAGTTCATTAGGAGTATGGGCCCTTATGGGCTACGAAATTCCATATCACTGGATTATGTTAAAATTTAACAGTTACAGGTTTTACTAAGAATTCATATGGGCGTGGATAGGTGATTTTAGAGCTAAGAAGGCATAGTAATTGTCCTAGCTTCCGGATTTCAACCATTAAATCTGTTGGTTTTTTCTTTTGAGTCGTTTGTTTGGCATTGTATCACTATGCATCCATGATGTCCTCGATTCGTGCTCGCTGAAGCCGATGAAGATCAGGTTTCTGATGTGGCGGGTCTTGATCCACCAGTGGATCGTACTGGCGAGCCACTTGTGGCTCCTCTTTTTATTCCTTAGATGGGAACTGATGCCCAGTTCTGTGAGACCTTCTTGAGTATGATGCAGTGTATGCAAGGTGTAGTGCGTCCTACGCTAAATATGGAAGAATTGACCCATGAGTTTCTGTCATTACATCCTCCCACATTTACATGATATGGAAGACCACTTGCTACGGAGTCCTTGTTGGAAGCTATTCTGACCATCTTCAAGCACCTTGAGATACCTCCAGAGTTGAGGTTCATGCTCACAGATTATATGCAACATGGTTTAGCCAGGAGGTGGTGGGATGTCATAACCTAGTCAGGACAATAGAGAGATATGATCTGGACTAATTTCCAGACCATATTCTATGATTACTTCTTTCCCTAGACATTGAGGGCTAACAGAGCCAGATTGTTTAAAAATCTGCAACAAGGGACCATGATGGTTATAGAATATCCGTCTTGTTCCACTGAGTTACAGTGTTTTTCTCCAACACTACCTGGTGATGATCTCAGGGATGATAGGAATTTTGAGTGTGTGTTGTGTTATGCTATCCAGTCGCAATTTAATGTGTTCAGACTAATGACCGTTTCATAGATTGTCAATCCGGATTTGATCCAAGAGAGGAATTTGAGAGAATCAGACAATTTAAACCATGGTGGTTCAGAACTTAAGGGTTTAAGTGGATCTGCTTCTGGGAAGAAGAGGCGTTTTGAGGAATCTTGTGATGTTAGTGGTAATATGACCATTTTCATATGTGGTAATCCTATCTATCACAAATTTGGGGTTCCATGACATATGAGGAGGAATTGTACTAAATCTTTGTTTGAGTACAGGGAGCATTCTTACCGCGTGCCAGATTAATATCCTTGTGTGGGTGGGAAGCATTCTTAATCTATGCCTGATTAATCTTCAAGTAATAGAACGAGAAGCATTTATACCACATGTCTAAACAACCTTTACGAGTGGGAGGCATTCTTCTCCACACCAGCTACAGTGCTTATGGATGAGAGGAATTCATACCATGGTCCAGTGATGAATGTACGCATATGTGAAGTATAGAAGAGAGGCATGTTTACCTCATGACAGTGATAACCCATATCTATGAACGTATACCTATAGTAATTGCTCAGAATCCCAGCCATGAGCTGAAGCAGGTAGGCCCACCAGGTGTCCTTTCGGAACCTGAGCGGGAGGGTTGTTTATTTCTTTTCATTACTTACATGTAGCTTACTACACAACGTTTATTTTCTGAACACCTCTTTGGAATACACGTAGACATCGTTGGTGGTGGCCTACTGAGACCTACATCACACCCTACCTAGGAGGCCTCCTGGGAACCCGTGTTGACTTTACTACTGTAGGTAATAGTAGGGGAAAGGCACATCTTCAGGTTGTTGATACATGTACGTTCTAGCTGGTGTTCCAGAGAAGAGGACCGAGTATGGATAGATATGCTCATGGAATTATTTTGTTCTCTCTTTTTATTACTGTATAGAATTACTTCCATCTATTCCTATTATATCATCATTCCATGCATAAATTTTTGTATCAGACACTGCCTATCTTGCTTTTGTATATTTATCAGGGTTTTCCTTTTTTCCATTGGTTGGTCTGTATGTTTTCCTTTTTCACCAGTTTATCAATTAGTTTTGATTTTTCTATTTAATAACTTCCTTCTATACCTTTGTGTACTTTGACAAGGGGTAAGGTCTCCCCAAATGACATACCATTACACCCCCACTGCTAATCCGCAGACCCTGGCCTATGGGGAGACGAGCCAGGGGTCATGTGGCCAACCGGGCTCGGGGCTCGGGTTGAGGGGAAGCCGGGTCCGGGACGTCAAATACATGGTGTTTCAGATGAAGGTGGAAGTTATTTAGTGGATAAAATAGCATTTATTTCTACTATATTAGGGGAGAAAACATGGTTCATCAAGAGGAAGGGTTACCAGTATAAGGAATTAGGGTCCAAGAACATCAATTTTCATCCAAAGGGGAGTGAAGTTAAGTAGATTCTGTTTTGAACTTATGGTCCTTGTTCCATCACCGGGAACATTGGACTGAGTTTTTCATTTTTGGATTCAATGGCCTTATTTAGAACCAATTCCTAGAGGCCATTTTATCTTATTATTGAAGGAGGATGGTGGGAACCCAATGTGTTTTTGGTGAAGTTCTTTTTTCAAGTGTATATGCATGAGGTATTCGATTTGTGTTTCACATCACACCATTATTGGTATACCCAAGACATTCGAAGATGTACTCTAGTTTTAGGGTGATGTTTTGGTGTCCCATGATGAACCATGTTGTCTTAGAGTGTGTGGAGATGTTTTCAATGTTCCAATAGATTAAGGATAAGAACCATTTTCTCTGTGGATTGTTTCAACCCTTAGATGTCCTCGAGTAGATGTGGGATGAAATATTAACATATTTATATACAGGTTTATCCACGGATTATGGAGGATAATATTCTATCTTGGTAGTACTATTTCATTTGACAAAATCGGGTCACTACTTGGCGATTAAAGAGTTAAGAATAGTGTTTGACATAAAATAGATTTATGTTGATGAGGTGGTATAATAACACAGACTTCTAAGATCAATTGTCCCAAATCAGGACTCATGTTTTACATCATTAGTCTAGATGGGACTACAATTTTTTTTAGAAAACGGTTACACCTCAACACATCATTAAACCCTTAGAAATATTGAAAGATAGAAAAGACTACCCACATGCAGTAGGATATACTGAAATCATTCCCATTGGATATATCAGAATCTTGGGTATACAACATACCCATTATTGAGTTTACTTGTAATAAAATCTATCATTATTCCATTGGCATGGATCTATTATATGATTTGTTCTGAAGACCAAGTCATTAACCATTATTAAGGAATGTGGATGGAGATATGGTTGTTCATGGATTTAAGGTAGTGGAGAGAAAGAAAAAGAATGTTTATCTTGTACGAGAGGGGATGAATGTAACATACGAATTCTAGAATAATTATTCCAACCAAAGGATTAGGCCTTTGGAGGTCGTGGTTCGGGACCACATGTTCATGATGGATTCTCATCGACTTGCGTATTAGAGGATTGGAAGAGGTAGTAAACCTTATACTTGGTTTGTTGGACCCTTCGAGTGTTGCGATGAGTTCGAAATGTTTCATGCCAGTAGGTGTTTTTACCTTGGTAGGATTGGATCCTTATTGTCCTCCATATCCCTCAAATCCCTTACTATCTTGATGATGAATTCCATGTTATTGAATGGGGATAATTGTATATTGAATATTATTTGACATACATGGAATGACTGATATAGAACCATGATCATCTTGAGAAGGTAATGCCTAAATAGACAATTCCATTTGATCACATGTTATGGAGGCATGGGGTCCTAGATGATAGTACTTAGGAGAGAGAAACACAGATGTGTTCCCAGTACGCAGAGTTGTTTTGAGTTTTCCCTTATTCTATTTTTTTGAACCTTGTATTATATGAGATGAGTTTTTTCCTTTTTTTGAGATTTTTGTGATTTATTGTGTGATAAATTACAAACATGTGATAAAGGGTAAGACCACATTCCTAATCTAGATGCATTAATTGCGCTGTGAGTAATCATATTCAGGTGAGTCAGCACAACCCAGAGAAGACAATATTTTGAGATGGATGGTGTAATTCCATAATTCGTGTGTTTGATATGTCATGGTTTTTCGGCTCATGTGGTGTGTTTCATGGTTATTTAGGTTACAAAATTTCAATGGAGTTATACCTAGATGTGGAGTACTCCACCCCAGCATTCGAACAAAACATGGTGGTTTATCATTGAACATGGATGTGTTTTTTTGTTAGTGATGTTTAATGTATATAGAGATCCTTGAGAGGTATATCGATGGGTGGTTATATAGACCCATATTTCACATGGTGTTTGTCTTCGATTCTTGAAGATGAGAATAATTTTTGAGTTATCTAATGCAATGGTTTATGCCTTCTTGGTTCATTACATTGTGAGTTTGGTCATTAGATGTTTATAGAGGAGGCTCAGTGGGAGTTTGGAGATGTTCAATTTCCAAAAAATTGATACAGGGAGGTCTCACATTGTTTAAATTTGTTTTATAGTGTGAATATTGGTTTCGTGGCATGTTCAGGAATGATTCATGATGTGAATAATTTTACACATCGTGAAAGTATGATTCACGATGTAAAATACATCGTGGTATGAAAAAATAAAATTAAAATTGAGAGGTGGAACATTTTATTGGAAGAATTAGAGACCAAGGTATTACAAAATGTTAGTGTATTTCACTTCATGTAATACCCATAATGTGTATTTTTTTAAAACATTCCATCCACTCAGGTATTAACAAGCCCCAAAACTACAACAATTTCTCTTGTTCCGGATGAAACCTAGGAGATCCGAGTTGTTCTTTGAACCCTCTTCATACCTCTTAATATGTGGATCTCAGTGATCATTAACCTATGATCCATGGTGATCCAAGGTATTTTCTCTATTAATTTTTCTAGCAGTCCCCCTTGAGTTGGTCGTGTTATATTCGATATCTCCTACATGTTCTATGGAATGTGATTATTTATGATTCCTAATGGGTTCTCTCCCGGTTTTTTTCTATGGTGGTTTTGTGGTGTCATCAAATGGATGATGATCTAGAAAGATAAGATGATAGAGGACTATTACATGATCTGTTCACATGTGAAGAATGATGACACACATTTCAGGTTGTATTTTCCATTGTTTAATTTTATTGTGAATCATGTTGGAGTGGTTTTCAGTTTTCACCATGTGATTATAGTTTATCCAATATAATCACATATTATGAAATTGATAGTTTATTATAAAATTATAAACGGGAGTTTTCATACTTTTTATAGACTTGGTATTGTTTCTAAAGTTGTGATTTTATGGATTGATCACCCTGCTCAAAATGGTGGTTTTTGGTGGATTTATTTGTGCAGTAAATATATTTCATATTGCCTGATTCTAGTTGACCACATATATATGGAAATTGGTAGACCACATACTCCTAAAAAAATAGGTGCACTTGGATTAACCAATTTGTGATAACTAATAAATTAACAAGTGAAATTAAATATGTAAATCCATACAAAATTTGGAATTTTTTATGCTTTGGTTTTTTGGGGAATTTTGTATTAGGGATATCCATAGTTTTGTTTGTGGGAAAAAAATGTAGGTGAAGTGGATATGTTTTAATGTGTGTGTTTTCTATAGTTAGTTTTTTATTATCATTGTGAAGCATCAGTACATGTTGTGGGTTAGTTGGGAAGTGTTGTGGAGGAACATGTAGACAATTCAGAAACCTGGCTATGTAATGGAGTCTCATGATGAGAGATTGATTGTCTATGAAATAGATGAGAGGATTTGTGTATATGGGATGTGATTGGGTTATGATATGTTGTCATTATAGATTTGGTTTAGAGTTGGGGACTTGTTTTTTTTTTCATATGAAAAAATCACCCAGTGTTTCTCATTGTGTATATTTTTCACTGTTGTTTTTCACGTTCAATGCTATGTAGTTTCCCAGATAGGAATGGAATAAATGAATAAGTGATTTTTTAATAAGGCAAGTTACTGATGTGGGTTGGGGCGTTTAACAAACAATTAACATGATTTGTTAAAAAAAGAGTGAAATCAGTTAAATTAAATATTTGGGAATATGGATTGGGAATGTGGTTTTTGTGTGGTGTGGAACATTTAGAGATAGAATCAAGGTTGGTATTATTGAGAGATTATTGTCTTTTTGAGAACCTAGAGGATGGTCATCATTTTTTGGTATCATATATGTATACACGTGTATATTCCTTTTTATTTCATTACCCACCACAACCTAGTTGAGTAGCTATTGCCAAAAACCCACCATCATCTTGGGTGATGTTATATTTATCAAACATCCTACTGGGAGGATGGATGGATTCCCACCCACTCTTCCATGACCCTCTTCTAGGAGCAGATATACCATGATTCATTGTGAAGATTTTGGTTTGTGAGACACATGTGTGTGCGGGTGAGATGAGTTTTCCAAGGAGTTTCTTGGAATAGATTTTTTGTTCATTTCCTTTTTTCTTTTATATGAGGTGTGGGTTGTGGCAGATGTTTTTTGCAGTGGGTTGCAATGTTCTTTGCTTTCATAGGTGATGGAAATAACTTTGAGGTCTAGTTCGGTGTAGGTGGGATGTGGTGTGCTTCGTTTTCATAGGTGATTGGCGAGCTGTGAGGACTAGGTTTGTGGATGAAGGATATGATGTTCTTCGTTTTCCCAAATGGTGGGACTAGCTGTGAATCCATAGTTTATACAAATAGGATTTGATGTGCTTCGTTTTCCCTTGTGATGGCACTAGCTGTGAGGCCCTTGTATGTTCAAGTGGGATGTTAAGTTCGTTGTTTTCCCAATTTATGGGACCAAATGTGAGGCCTAGGTATTTGTGGTTGGGATGTTATGTGATTATTTTCAAAGGGTATGGGACTAGTTGTGAGTATTATTTTTGTGTTGGTGGGGTTTTGGGGGTTCTTTCTAAATACGTGGGAGGGTGAGGATGTTTATCATATGGAAAGAGCGGTTCAACCAATGGGAATGTTGTATAAGGTACAAAAAAAATCGATGTTATGACTATCATAGTCTTAATGAATTTTTTTACTTGTTGAAGATTCCTTGGTGAGGGTATGATGGGAAGTATTCCTTGTTAGTTTCTATTTGGTTGTAAAATTTTCTAACATGGGAATCCATATGCATCATTTAATGTATTCATGAGAGACCTATGCTTTTCTGACTATGTATATGTGTATGCTCCACTTATTTATATAGAACTATTTTTAGGATTCCATGAATAGTTTTCATACTATTCTAGAATTTAAATGTTTTGATCTGGGGAAACTACTGTGTCACTACCTTGCATTAAATTTTGTACATACATAAGAGATTTATTAAATTTATAAAAAATTTATTTTAAACATTTATGTGGGATGGAACTTCGATTTCATTTATACATGTCTTGATGTTTTTTTAAAGTTAATACAACGTATCTCCCATTATATTTTCCATATTAAATGGTAATACCTCCCATTTTTTTATATTTTTATACCCTTGTTGCCGGTATCCACCCTAGGTTCTTTAGGAGGAATGACATGGGAGATCATTGTATCCCTTTATTCATTTCCAACCTAGGAGGGGTATCTTTTGTGGAAGGTGGTTGTGATATCATGTGAGATTTTGGGAATTCCTTCCTCTACAATAATTTTATATTCTTCCTCTCAAAGAGAATTCCAGGTACGTTTCATGTCAGTAGTACCGTGGGACCACTGAGAATCATTGATTTCCATATCAACATTAATGAAAGAACGGACAATATCCTTATAAATTTAAAATTACCAAAATAATAAGGCTTTTCATAGAAATGGTTTCAACACACTAAATAATATGCCCACTATACATTCTGGGATGATAAAAAGGCCATACGAATACCAATAAATCCTTATGAATTTTTTCATATATTTTTTGATAGGTTCATCATCCTTTTTCATAAGATAGAGGAACTCCCTCTAAATCATCATATAGTGTGTTGGGGGAAAATATTTATTGAATACTATTTTATTGACTTCAACCTATTCATTTGAATCCATTTCCTCATTTTATTTTTTGTTCTTTCTCATCTTCCCACCACTAATAAGATTCCCCATAAAAATTATAGACCACCATTTTTACTTACTATATTTCTAAGAAATGAGGGACATATAATTTCATTTAAAAGAGATAATCCATTGTTTTAAAATGAGAGGATCAAAATATAAACTAATCACATAAGGTCATTGCCACATAATTGATTCAACAAAAATTTGATATTTTATTGTAAAAGGATGTAGTTCAACATGATTGAAGTTATAATTAATTTCTTGATCCAGTTGAGGTATTACATCCATGATGGTTTGGGTAAAATTAAAATAATATTTCGAATCTCATTAGAGAAATAATAACATTTCTTATCACATTGATTGTTGGCATGAGTTCTTCAATTTCATACCATTAATAGAGAATGATTAATAAAATTAAATTATGGGTTATAGAATACTTGCCTACTAAACATATAAAAATGATACTTGGAACATTGAACAATAAACATATGAATCAAAAGTATTTTTCATCTTGTGACTGAATATGTTCAAATTTTTGTTATCCATGGTTATATAATTATCTATAGGGTTCTTACAAAATATTTCATGTCCTAATTTTTAAAAAAATTCTACACCATGCCATTATAGAAATATTATTACCCCATCATTTTGACATATATTATTTCATGGTTTTATGCATAAATATCCATGAAATACCAACCAAGGATAGAAAATTTTAGAAACATTAGAAGATTAGATACATAATAATAAAATCGGGAATGTAGAATAAAAAATATATTTTATAAGCTCCATAATAATCTCATAACTCCCTTTAGAGATAAAAAAACTACATATGATAACCTAGCAACAACATAGACAAAATTGATGAGATAAGAATCCCAATAGAAGAATAAACATGGGAAAACTGCATAATACATGAGTTATAAATAATAATATAATAACAACTAGGATGTGAAACCTGAATAATCATATGGAATCATATAATATATAAAACTAAATCATATTATCATGTATACATAATAATTTGGTAGCAACATACAACAAGACATAATCATATGTCATGGATATCTACCAAGATAATGTTACATTGTGGAAAAAGTCTCATAATGAATTAGGTTTACTCTCAAATCCCATACATGACATCTCATGAGACTAAAAATTACCAAAATACTTGGAGGGATATCTCGGTGAACCCATCATAGCATAGTAATTCATATGGTTTCCACATGATGTATCAAACATAAGGAATAAACATATGGGTTACACATGGAAAGAACATAATTGTGCAACAATGCCTAACCAAATGATATATCATAATGGTATCTATAATAGAATATATTTAAATAATAATTTTTATTCATAAATTAAAATCTTAGTAGATCACGGTAATTAATGTCCAGCCAAATTGAAAACATGTAAAATTTCTGTTTAAGAAACTTTAGAAATGGGACACTTTAAGATGGTTTATGAATAATATTATAGAGTCATTAAAATTTAAAATTGAATAATTGTTTTTTTAAAACAAAAAAATTAACTAAAATAGTTTAGATAATAAAATTTGTGATTTTATAAAAATAATGGTTTCTAAAATTATATTATGGAGTGTAATTTTATATTTGGTAGAAATGGAGAAGTCCACTTTAATAGGGTTTTCTTATCATGAACATTTGTTAAGGAAAACATTTAAAGAATTTATTTCCCCATAAAATAATATTTATTTTATCTAGATACATATTTTTGGTAAATATATTAGAAATAAAAATAATGTTAAAAGAATAATTTATAATTAAATTATGGTAAGTAGAGAGAAATCAAACCCTGATGAAAAAATGAGTTTCCCAGAGATCTGTTACCATATGTCTAAAAGTGTTTTTCTCTTGAAATTAATGTCCTTGATAATAAAATTAGTTTTATTAATTAATTAATAAATAAAATATTATTCATTTATTTTATTTATTTCAATGTTTTATGTACATTTATATCTATTTAATCATGTTATATAATTTAATTTTGTAGTTCTGGGAGAATTCTTTTCATGATCTTATGTCCGATTACCCTAAGTTTAAATGTTGGAGTTCATATAAAATGGATGAAAAACTCATGAAGTGGAATTATATGGTACTAATATACTTATATAATTTAAAATGGTCCCATTATTGATTTTTAGTTATATTAGGATGATTCATTTGATAAAATGTTAAAGATAAATGTTTAGTTCATTTTGGCCATTTTCCAAACACTGTAAACTATTTTTGTCTTATTGTTCAATATTATGTATATATATAACAATTATAGACAATGATACAAGATATAATATAAATATTTAAATATTATTACTCAATAAAAATTGTTTTATGACTATCCTTGATGGTGGTAATGGGTAATAAAAACTCATTATCCTTGAAGGCGGTGAATCGATACCTCATAGAAAATGTTTTCATTTTAAAAATAATAGGGGGATAGAAGATGATTTATTATGGATATCCTATTAAGACAATAAGAAAAAGAATATATATTATTATTGATTTATAATGTATTTTTTATAGTGGGGTAATGGATGAAGTAGACGAACGAAATAATTTAAAAGACAAGGATTGTGGATTTTTTCTCATAAGTATAGTCGCTATGAGAACCTTTTTAAGGCACATCGGTTTAGAATTTCTTAGAAAAAAGTATATTTGAAATGGGAATGATTCTTGGGGAGATAATTTGGAAGAATATATAGAATTTTAATGTCTTATATGGTGTAAGGAGAAGGGTTGGTATTTATAGGGGAGGAGAGGGGTATTTTTGATTGTTTTGGTCATTTGTATGTTATTTTGACTCCTTATGTTCAATAATGTGGATATTTATCACTAAATTCATTATATAAAAAAATATTTTTCAGGATAATGGTTATTAAATAATCCTCACATCGTTCACAACTAAAAAAATTATGTATTTTTCAAATATAGAAAATTATTGTATTTCACTATTCACATAAATTCAAATAGTTCTGAAAAATCCCAAAAACTCAAAATATATATTTTTTACATGAATATTTCATTATTTGATTTAATTTTATTATAATTAATATATATATATATATAATAGATTTATTATTTTATTTAAATTATCATTTATTCAATAAATAGTGATTTTAAAATTATAATTAATTTTATGAAAAATATTAAAATTAATTAATGAATCATTAAATTATCTAACAACTATAATAAAACTAAATAATAATTTATGAATATATTAAATGAAAATATGATTTATTTTGAATCGAAATATTAGTTATAATACCATAAAATGGTATTTTCACTTCACCAAAATATCAATAGTTAATTTATCATTTTAAAGAATTTATTTACTTATTCGATTATACAAATATATCATATATTAAATTATAGGATACATAAATTTTATTTATATATTTATAGGTGAGGTTTCTATTGTTATGGTATGAATATTATTCCTAATGGCAACATTACTATTCCCACATCTTGGTTATTATTAAAACTATCTGATTACTAATAGTCATGAGGGTTTTCTACATCTTATAAATATATCATGATAAATTTTTAATTCACTTATATTTTCTATGAAGTATATATATATATAGTCAACATTCTATTGAATATTTTTTATTTTGATTTATTTCTACATCATTGTTCATGAGGGCGGTTATCGAAGTGGATCGAGCATATCTAAATTTTCATATTATTATATTCATATATTATATTTATTATCACAATATAATATTTGGAATTAATAGTATATTGTTTGATTAATAAATAATCATTCATCATTTATTATAAAAAAACTTCTTATTGGGTTTTATATGTGATGTATGTGCTTGGTGACGTAAGAAGGGAAATTCCATTGATAAAATGGTGGGTCGTCATATAAAGGACCTAAAACATCACCTTTAGGTAGTGTTTGAGGCTAGGTAAACACAACATGTTGAGACATTGGGTAATAGTTTTGTCACATATATGAGGTGATGAAGTGATTATGGTATTATAGAATATTAACAAAATAGGTATGATTGGGTATCATGGTGGCATAGTATGTATATGATGAACAAATGGAAAAAAAGTGGTGGCTTGTCAGCAAATGATGTTTGACGTGATTTTAGTAGAATTTTTACTTTCCTCGTCCATAACCGTATAATTTTTTGTACTAGGCGTAGTTGTGATGTACTGGTGACGTGTATATCACTCCAAGAATATGGGAAATATTGTGAAATTACATATATAAGAACCCAGATTTTCATTCCAGGTATGTCTTTCTCTTTCTGGGTGTTTTTGATAAAAAGAAGAGTATCTAGAAAATATTGATGTACATGCCGTGTACTTATATGTACACACCATGTAATCTATTTCTACACGTAGCCATGTCTTGGCCGTGTAATAACTGAGCACACAGTCGTGTGTATTGACCAAGAGACAGCCTTATGGGAGGGACAAAAAAGGCGTGTAAAAGTCATGTACTTCAAAAGTACACGTCATGTACATTTTTTCATTAAATTGACTTGGGCTGCGTCTGATGGACATAAAACAATTCTTCTTCGCCTTCTTCGTCCAAGAGAATTTGTATGACCGTGATCTTTCCCTTATACCCCGATCGAGCATTCATTATCTGATTTGACTATTATTGATTGAGTTGCGATTGCCACTGTATGATCTTCCTTCTTCTATATCTTCATCTCTTGATTTATCCTCTTTCTCATGTAATCTTTTGTTGAATGTTTTAGATGTTTCTATTGGTCTACGACGTTATAGGTCAATTCATGGCTACAGTTCATGTATATCGATCTCAAGACGCCAATGTATGTGGTCTGTGCATTTCCATAGATATTCATTGAGTTATTTGTGAAAAAGTGCCCAATACCCTTGATCATGAAATTGTGTGTCTATTTTTTTAACCCTTCTATTGCATGCATTGATTTATATCCTTCATTAGAGGTCAATTTATTGTTAATAGAGATAATTTCTATGTTTTGGATGTCTTTCCCATGCGTGTGTTGTTTATGTCCGTTTGGTCGTGCTTATCCTGTTAGGTTTCTTGATTTCAATTCTTTGTGCTGATAGGATGGAGTGAGAATATTTATCTGACATGTAGTTATATTGTTGACTAGTTATCCACGTACTTATTGAAGTATACTTTGACCTTTATATATCATTGTGCTCGATTTTATTACCCAGGTTCTATGAGAACCTGGTGTAGTAGACCATAGAAAGAATAGATGTCGAGGGCTTCTCCAGAGAGGTTGTTTACAACTACAATGTGAGACTATAGGGGGAATGGATGTAAGTTCTTCCTCAGAGTGGCTGTATTTCATTGATGAGTGCCATAGGGGTAATTAGATGTTAAGGGCTTACCTAGAGCCCTTTTTAGATATATATATGACACTATTGGGGGGATTGACGATGAGTACTTCCTCAGAGAGTCTGTGAAAATGCTGAACTAGAGGGGTTAGACTATATTTACTTCCTAGAGGTATGATTGGGTATGTTTTGGTTGGACCAGAGTGGTTAGGCGGTGAGAACATCCCAGAGGGTTCCCGAAATTTGATTTGTTGCATACTTTATATCTTATAATTGAATGCATTTGAAACTATAAGATTGTTTACTTTTGAGTACTTCCTTGTATACAACTTCATTTTTATTATAGCATTCCGTATATATTCACTGACTGTTAGGAAAAAATCATTGGGTGGTTGCCTACTGGGATTTAGTCTCACACTTTGTTTGGGGATTTCTTTGGGGCTGAAACAAATTATATTGCTACAGATATAGATAAGTGAAAGCTCCATTCTACTTTATGTAATTAATTCTTACGGAGCTAGTGAGAATGGGACAAAGATGAGGCTTACGATGTTGTGGGACATTTGATTGGATTCTTGGTGTAATTTGGAATAATATTGTGTTCCAGCATTGTGACTTGTTTGTCTTATTTCTTAGACCGATGTATCGAATCATCTATATATATATGTGTATTCTCCAGTGGATTATTACTTCTGATGTGTACTTATTGCATGTTTTAATTCCTCCTATGTTGTAATATTTTTTTACGTCTGTAGTGATACACACTCAGTGGGGGCATAGTTTCCCCACTATCGCATCAAAGGCACTCACTTCTAGTCGATATCCTCTGGCATTCGTGGAAAATGCGCTTGAGGCCATGTGACCAACTGGGTTCGGGGCACCTTTGGGTGGCTTTCAGAACTGGGGCATTAAAATGTTGTGTCAGGGGGATTCTTTCTTCATGACATACTATTTGGATCCTATAGCTAGGGATAGGAAGTAACATATACTTTGTAATAATCTATTACTAGGAATAGGTAACCCATGTATAGGGAAAATCCAATTTACCTCATTATTGAAAATTTTAAGGGTTTTCAATTATTACAGGTGATTTGATTTCACTATATCATGATTCACATGTGTTTTGCGGTTATTCTTGTTATTATTGAGGTACAATTTTTGTTGCAACCTGATGAGATGAGGGTATGCCATATCATTCATCACATAGACACTTATTAAAAATCACATGTCATGTATTCCTGTGATACCATTTAGGGTGCATTAGTAATTTCATGTTGTTGTGATATATGTTTTTCTAGATATGCATTCTATTTTGATTTACTCCTTTATAAAATAATTTCTTTTGATAGGGTATTGAATTGTGTATTTTTTGGTTTTAATGAATTCTAAACATTGGTTCTTGAGGTGTTATGGGACATCATTGACTGTAATTTCTTGGATCATTGCACTTTTATCCTTGTTTATGACCCGTATGAGATTCCAAACATTGAATCACTGGGAGTATGGGCCCTCATAGATCATAATTTGGCACTATAAGGTTTGTTTCAGTGTTTTTATGGGATTTGTATTAGTTTGTGAGGATTATTGTCTGAAAGAACCCAGAATACACGGTGTGTAATGATGAATACATGCCATGAGTCTTTTTGTTCAAGAAGGAATAGTTTTCCTTGTGTACATGTCATGTACTATATGTACACACCGTGTAGTCACTAATTGTGTCACTGACTGTGTGGGAAGAGACTCGGGGTTGAGAAATCATTGGTGGAACATGCCATGTACTAGTGCTACACAGTGTGTTCTATAGACCTTGTGTCCTCCAGTGTGACAAATGGAAAAAATTGATAAAATATTAAGTTATAAATGTCGTTTCAACCATGCACATGCCATGTAGAGTGAGCCGTGTTTCCGGTAGTGTGGCTAACAACACAGGTCATTGAAACCTATCTAGTACACGATGTTCCTTTCACAAACATGACGTGTAGAGTGAGCCGAGTAACTAGATGAGTAGCTAGAAACACAGGTGGGTGACGTTCATCTAGTACACACCATGTTTGGCACTAACATACCATGTAGTCTACTTATAAGAGAACCATGTAGATTAATCGTGTAGAATAAATCAGAGAGAAGAAGTGGATTCAAGTACAAACCATGTGTTAGGAAAAAATTCCATGTCTAGGGTGTGTTACACATCCTGGGTTGGCAGAAGTACATTCCCATGTGATGGATTACAGGAAAACACCTTGTAGTAATTATACAAGCCGTGTATCCATGTTTTGAAAAACATAAATGCTTTCTTTCTCTTGTTCCCATCTCACACATATTTATTTCATCCCCTTTTAATCTTGATCATAGGTCTGCTCATGACCTTTCAGATTCATGCCACCGTGATTTCTTATGGTTGTCCTCTAGTTACAGGGAAGTGATTAGACACTAGATATAGCTGATCATGGACTACTAGAGGATCCTCAAATTGTGCGAGTCTTGGAAGAAACCATCATTCTAGATACATGTGTAGATTCCCTATTCCAATAGGAATTCATAAGGTTTTTGTAGAGCTTTGAGGAGTACCACTTCCTTCCCCATCAATAATAGAGTTGATGCATGTTTTCTAGAAGTAGAACCCTTTCACCTACATAGGGGAAGGAGTACCTTAGAATGTAGAGTCAAGTTTAAAAGACATGCTATCTATCTTGAAGCTTCTAGAGACACCTCCAAAGAGGATGTTGAGGCTCGGGACGTATATGCTTCAGGACTCCACCATGAGATAGTGGAATGTGATATCATAGGTGGGATGCCAAAAAGTTATGGTGTGGGATGATTTCCAGAATGGCATCAATGAAAACTTCTACCCGGATACATTGAGGGCCGATCAAAGCTCGACAGTTCATGAGTTTGGAGCAGGGCACTCTTTCTGTTAAAGAGTATTCTCCACACTTAACAGAGCTGCAGAACATCATGCCTTTTCTAAAAGGTGAAGATGTATTTCTGGAAATGATGTTTCATTATGGTATCAGGAACGACATCTGATAACTAGTGAACATGTTCAGTTTGACTTCAATCACTTCTATAATCAACAAGGCACTAATAACAAAGCACAATCTGAGTGATTCTGTAGTTCTGAGCCATGGAGGCTCGACATTCAGAGTTGGTATCTCCCCTATTGACATTAGGAAGCACCGTAGGGAGTCTACACGTAGGGATCTTAGGAGGCATGAATCCTTTTCTAGTAGCTAGGTGGTGTGCTACCAGTGCAGGGAGAGTGGGAATACGAGGCCTCATTGCCCAAGAGATATAGTGGAGTTCCAATATTGCGAAAATATGGGCCATCTTCAACAATTTTGTCAGTTCTTCTCACTAGTATCTAGTGAAATGGGTTCTTCTATAAATCCTTGTTTAGTAGAAACAACACAAGTTTCTCATTATTTAGAGAACTGGTGTAGTTCCGGCCATTCAGACCGAGGTGGAGGTCATGGTTGTGGTAGAGAGTCACCAGGATTTTAGAAACAACATGGTGGATCATCTCAGGGTCGTCAGGCGGGATAACATAGCCGTGGTGTAGGATAGAATTTTCTAATGGAGTAGACCAAGTAGTATTAGGATCCCTAAACCTCTACAGTTCGAGGTTCATTCTTAGTTTCCTCAGTTTTATCTTCTTCTCTTTCTGTTTGAGGGGATTCCCATAGTTTTAAATTTGTTGATGTGGTGGAGAGTCATGGACTCGATATCTTTTCATCTATTGATATCATGATGCTATAAACTCTGTTGGGGACATGAATGACAACCGTATGATTTTGCAAGGAGTTCCCTCTAAAGTTTGGTGGTTGTCACTTATTATGAGACTATTATGTTCTAGTGATGACAGGAAATGATTTCATCCTCGGAATGGACTGGTTCATCCCCTTCCAAGAATTTGTAGATTGCTATCTTCATAGGGTGAGTTTCACATCACAAGAGGGATGATCGTATCTCCACAAGGGAGAACTGTATGTCAAGGCGAGAAGATTGGTACCCGAGCATCATTGGTTAGGAGGAGTTACAACTCAGATTGATAGTCTTTATCTAGATGAATAGGGGACTTCACTAATGGACTTGTTTCCAGTGTTCAATCGTTTTAGGTATGTCTCTCTTGAATACTTTTAGTGTTTTCCTCTGGAGAGATATGTGGAATTTTCAATCGAGCTTGTTCCATGTGCGGCACTGGTGTCCATTCCTCTTTACTGTATGGATACACATGAGTTACATGAGCTCAAGAGGTACTTGGAAGAGTAGTAGGAAAAGGGTTTCGTCTGACCTAGTACTTCTCCTTGAGGTTCGACTGACTTATTTGTGATGAAGGTAGAAGATACCCTCAGACATTGTGTGGATTATCGGAGGTTTCACCAGTTGAAAGTCAAGAACTAATATCCCTTGCTGAGGATTGATGATATATTTTATCAACATCGAGGAGATTGGGTTCTCTTCAAGATTGAATTGAGATTTGGTAACCATCAGTTGTGTGTTAGAATATCACATGTACCTCCTACAGCCTTTTAGAGCAGGTATGGTCTATACGAGTCTATGGTTATGTCATTCTATCTCAGGAAAATGCCTGCAATTTTCTTGGCACTATTGAACTGAGTGTTCCATCCACACATGGATTCTTTTGTGGTAGTCTCTATGAATGATATCTGGGTGTAATCCCACTCTCGACACGACCATGCCACACATCTTGAGATCATTTTTAGTACATTGATATAGCATAATTTATATGATATGATCTCAATATTCCACTTTTGGATGGACCAAATTCATTTCATGGGTCATGTTATATCAGAGTTTGGAGTATCTGTAGACCTAGAGAAGGTGAGAGAAGTAGTTTCCTGGGAGCCGCTGAAGAATTTATTTGGGTACAAAGTTTTTCTAGTGTTGTCTTGTTAATAAAAAATTTTATACAGGTCCTTTCATGATTAGCAGCGACACTGATGTGTTGGACTAATAATGGCACATGGTTCTTGGGGTTAGACGCATGCGAATCAGCCTTTTCGGAGCTGAATGAGAGATTGACTTTAGCACCAATACTAGTATTTCCATAGCTGAGAAAGATATATAATGTTTACTATGAGGCATCATGTATCTAGATGTGAGTAGTTATTATTCAAGGGGAAGGGGTTGTTGTATATGGATCATAGCAGTTGAGTACACATAATAGGAACTACCTGATACATGATCTCGAGCTCCCAACAGTTGTTCATGGTTTACACTGTTAGAGACATTATCTTCTAGGAGAGAATTTTCAGATTTTTACCGACCACTAGAGTCTTAAGTTTATCTTTACTCAGCATGATCTGAATTTGAGATAGTGATGGTGGGTTGAGTACCTTTAGTCCTTTGACTTTGATCATTCATATATACCTAAGAAGGGAAATGCTATGGGTGGTGCGTTGGGCAGGAGGACTCTGATACATGTAGTTCAAGAGGCCACCACTGTAGGGAATCTAATGGATCTGTTCAATATGATGAATCATGAGGTGAATGATAGGAAGGGTAAGACATTACTTTCATCTGTAGCTATTCCCTCTACTCTACTTGATGGAGTGCGAAAAAAGGAACTATCAGATTCAAAAGTCCTGGCCCTATGGGAAAATGTGTCATTAGAGGACCCTATTCCTAGATGGACATCTTGAAAGGATGATATCATTTGTTTTCATGGGAAAATATGGGTTCTAGAGGAAATATGAGAAGAGCTAATTCAAGTCTTTCATTCCGTAGTTTGGTCAGTTCATCCTGGTGTCATGATGATGTATCGTGATCAACACCATCATTATTGGTGGTCAGGTATGAAGACTGATGTTGCTAGATATTTCATGAGGTGTTCCACCTGTCATTAGGTGAAGGTAGAGAATTAGCGACTAGTAGGTATATTGTAGTAGTTACACATTCTTGAGCATAAGTGGAATGATGTTGCGATTGATTTCGTGATAGGTTTACCAAGGTTGGCGTGATCGAATGATGTAGTGTGATATTTCATTGACAAACTCACAAAGGTTAATCACACGTTACCGGCCAAGTATTCCTTTAGGGTTGATGAGATAGGAAGGTTGTATATTCAAAAGATTGCATGTTTACATGGTTTTCCACACTCCATTGCTTCTGAAATGGATGCATGTTTTACTTCTCAGGACTCGCTTGGATTACTGAAGGCATTGGATACACAAGTACTTCTGAGTACGGCGCAACATCCCTAGACAGATGGTAAGTCCGATCATACAATTCAGATGATTGAGGACATGCATCGAGCAGGCATCCTAGATTTTGGAGGTTCATGAGAGAAGCATATACCTATTGTGGTGTTTTCCTATAATAATACTTTTAATGAAACTATTCGAATGGAACATTATGTGGCATTTTAAGGTAGGACATGTCGATCACCCTTATGCTGGCTAGAGGCATGAGAGGCTACTATGTTGGGACCTCGTCTTGTCTCAGAGACCACAGAGCAGATATATTTGATTTAGAAGAGGATCGATACTGCACAGTCTCGACCAAAGTCTTACGATGATCAATGGAGTCAACCCTTGGAGTTCGAGGTCAAGGATCAGGTTTTGCTGTGTGTCACAATGAGGATGGGACATAAGAGGATTATGACACATGGAAAGCTTTCATCATGGTATGTCGTTCCATTTTATGTATTATAGAGGGTTGTGTCCATTGCCTATCGGTTGTAGTTACCTCCGAGGTAATGGGATCTGCACGACGTCTTCCATGTTTCTCATCTTTCACATTACTACTCAGACCCATATCATGCTTTTCGACCCTAGGAGGTTGATTTATAGGTGTATGACTCATTTGAGGAGCATCCTATCTAGATTTTTGATCGATGTATGAATGTTATCTGTGGCCAATATGTTCCTCTGGTACAAATTTTATGGAATCACAGGCAAGTACATGACAAGACCGGGGAGATGGTGACTGATGTATGATCAAAGTGGGCAAGGATTTTCAAGGATTCATCTCCTATGCCTCCTTTCTAAGGAAATTCAGGGACACATTTCTTTAGGGGGGATGTTTGTAAGAACCCATATTTTCTTTTTAGTTATGTTTTTCTCTTTCCTGGTGTTTTTGAGAAAAAAACGAGTTTCTAGAAAATTTTGATGCACATGTCATGTACATATATGTACATGAACTGTCCTCTTTTTCCGCACATAGCTTTGTGTTGGACTTGTAACGGCCAAGGACACAACTGTGTCTGGTGACATGGATACTACCATATGTGGGGGGAAAATAAGGCGACTACACACCATGTAATTAAAAAGTACATTCCATGAATGTTTTCATTCATTAAAAAGAACGGGGTGGAATCTGACAGATAAAACTCACTTCTTCTTTTCCTTCTTCAACCGGGATAGTTTGTACAACTGCGATACTTCCCCATTCCCCTGATCAAGCATATGTTCTCCAATTTGACAGTTGTCAATTTCTTTGTGATCTCCACAGTATGATCTTTCTTCTTCAATATCTTTGTCCCTTGATTTCTCCTATTTCTCAAGTTATACTCGATTGAATGTTTTAAATGTTTTAGTAGATCCACAACATTCTTGGTTGATTCAAGGCTTGAGGTTCACATATATCTATCAGATGATGCCAATGAAGGTGGTTTGTGATTTTCCATAGATATTCTTTGAGTTATATGTTAAAAAGTTTCCAATACCCTTGATCGGGTTATTTCATTTTTATTGTTTTAACCATGTTTTTTCCTAATATGATTTATATGCTTGAATAGTGGTCAATTGAATGTGAAAAGGAATAATTGATAAGGAAGGGAAGTCTTTCCCATGCATGTGTGGTTTATGACTGCTTGGACTTGCTTAGCCTGTTAGGCTACTAGCTTTCCATTCCTAGTGTTGATAGGATGGAGTGAGATTGGTTATCTGAAATACATTCATGTTGTATATTTTTTATCCAAGTAGTTCATGAGGTATACAATGGCAGTTATATATCATTGTGCTAGATTTACATACACAGGGCCATGAGAACATGGTGTTTTACACCATAGGGAGAATGTATGTTGAGGGATTGTTTTGAGTATATTTTTACTATTACGATGTGAGACCCTATGGGCAATGGACGTAAGTGCTTCCTCAAAATTTCCGCAGTTCCTCAATGTGGGCCAAATGGGGAATTAGTTATTAAGTGGTTCCCCAGAGATCCATTTAGTTAATGATACTATACTATAGGGGTTAGATGATGTGTACTTCCCAGAGGGTTCCTTGTGTTTATCTGGTTTGTTCCAGAGGAGTTATGTTAGGAGTACATCCCAGAGGGCTCCCTACTTATGAATAGATGCATAGATGAAATCTGATAATTGAATGCATTTGAAGCTGTTGGAGTTTTTACTTTTAATTATTTCTTTATTTTCTCCTTCATTTTGATAATAGTCTGCCAAATATGTTCACCGACTGTTAGGCATAGCACATTGGGCGGTTTCCTACTTGGATTTACTTATGCACCTTGTTTGGGTCATGCATTTGGGACCAAAAATATTATATTGTTGTAGTTATAAATAAGGGCAAATTCCCTTCTACTTAAGGTACCAGATTACGGCAGAGCTGGAGAGAATGGGATCAAGATGATGCTTGTGATGCTGTGGAGCATCTTATCTATTTCCAATTGTAATTTTTTTATTATTGTATTACATAATTGTGTCTTGTTTGGATTCTTTCCTTGACCTATGTATCATACATCATTAATATATGTGTGTGTGTTTGCTCGTGTTTTTTATTACATCTGATGTCTACTTATTGCATGTTTTACTGCCTCCGCTATTGCGATTAGTTTTTATGAAACTATGATACTCTGCCATTGAGGGCATAGTTTCCCCAATATCAGACCCAAGACCCTCGCTACTTGTCATCAGCATTTGACATTTAGGGAAATCTGTTTGAGTCCATGTGACCAACTGGGTACAGGACAGCTCTTGGAGGCTTCTGGAACCGGGTCATTACAACACTCCTTATGAATTAATTCTAGTCTGATTACATTTTGATTAATTTATTGGTAAGAGGTAAATCAATGAACATTAGGGACTGGGATGTGATGAATATTTTTGTTAAAAGTATATAATATTTCCTATTTTCATTTTTTTTATATTTTATTTTCCTAGTGGGTGATCACTGTGACTGGTGATTGTTAGGTTTCATTATGAAAATGATACACACGTGGATGGTGAATTATTTATTTTCATTAATCCTGATATATTATGGCCTTTTAGTTTTCTTTATTATTTATTTTTATATGAATTATTTTCTTATATAAGTGTTTTGAAAATTTTTAAAATAGTAAATATGAGTAGTTAAATATTTATTGTGGTTCATGGAACTAAGATCCACTAGATAACTCCACCATCACTCTCTCAACAATATTCATGATTTTTACAATACATGTCATATTATCTAACAATCTTCACAAATCACTACAGATAGTTGAAAATTTCAAAAAAAAATTAGATCCTCATGGTGCTTTTACAGGGAACTGTAAATAAGTATATTAGTTCTAGAATCTAATATTATTCAATGATTGAGTCTGAGATGCAGAAAAACTCCCAAATTAAAAGAACATTATTTGATTAAATAAACATATTCTTGATCATTATTTTTAAAAAAATTTAACGAAAAAATATATTATTATTCAATGATAATTTTATTTAAGAATCAATATCATTAAAGAGATCTGGGTTTCAAATGATATTCAATAAGAGAATCAAATAGAGAATAGTGGATGTTACACATTATAAGATTGAATCAGGTATGTCTTCACAGAATTGATTATTTATAAAAAAGATTCACTTGATATATTTTTTCTCTAAAATATTTCTATATTAAAAAAGTTATTACCCATAAAGAGTGATATATAACAAGAAAATAAAATTTCTATTTATAAATAATACATAGCTTTCTTTAGTTTGAGTACATCCAAGAATGTATCCCCATAAATGTAAATCATTAAAATTTTAATATTTTACAGAGTATTAACTTCCCTAAAATTGTGAACAATTAAATAAATGGGTTACGTGCCATTAAATTGGTCATAACACATACGTAGGATGATATATACTTCCATCAATACTATTGATGTAATAAAGAAAAACATATAGAATTTAAATTCTATTATTTAATAATAAAACAAAGGGTTCCTTATCATAATGAAAAAATAAAAAAGTATATCTTCCAGTCTATGGTAGTTAAAAAAAATTTGGTTGATGGAATATGTTTGTTCACAATCTTTGGTTGGATAAATTATAAATTCCCAATTTATCAGATGTAGGGTTCCTTCCAAACATAGAGTATATTATCCATACAATCCCAAAACATATCATACATTATCCATACATGTTTTTTCAAACATAGTGTACTTGAAAGATACATTATGCTTACAATCATATTTTTTGAATAGTGTATCCCAAATACTTTTAAAATTGTATATAATACTTTACAAAAATAGCTAACCTCAAAAATAAAATTTTATTCTCCAGAAATATATTCCCGAAATACACATAATGTAATTTAATTAGTAAATCAAGAAAGGTTATTTTTGAACAACAAAATCAAAAATATTTACAGAGTAGGGTTGAGAAAGTACATTCCAAAAAATATTACCTTTTTTGATTGTTATAAAACCCATAAATTAACTTCTCCAAAAATATGATATTTTCAAAAACAATTGAAATAATATTATTAAAATGTTTCAAATATTTTAGATATTTAAAATCTATTAAAAAAATTAATCATATCAATTTAATTTATAAAATAAAAATTGGTAATACAATAATAAATGATGCCTTTATCCATATTTACTTCCCTTTTGTGATATCTTAAAGATAGTTGTTGAAAATATATTAAAAAACATACAATGTAGCACATACCTATAGGTTAGTGTTAATTTTTTTAAGATAAAAAATATATCTGTTCGGGAATTACAAATGGACATAACTAAAAAGAAACTAAAATATAATAAAAAAATTAAGTTTCAGTTAAATATGATTATGATTAACAAAACAACTTTTGATGATATGTGTATAATAATAAGGGATGGATGAATGTGAATGGGATTGATTAGAATATTTTTCAAACTCTGGTGAAGGTCGAACAATATAATGAATTTCTATCAATCCTACCATCTTTCCTCTAAAACATTCAATTATATTTTCAGAAGATTTTCTCATTAAAATAATTTTATCATGAACAATCAAAAAACATAAAAAAATATTGACTTTATAAATTTCATGAATAATTCCCATACTCTTAAGAATCCTGGAAGGTAATTCACTCAATGGATAGATAATTTATTTAATTCCATTTAAATATGTAGATAACTTCTCAACAAGTTCTCTTTCATTGTTTAAAATAAATTTCAGAAGTTCACTATTACACAGATGTGAATATAACATATAAATAATATCATAAATTACTATATTAATTGACTGAATCATCTATATTAAATCTATTGACATTTGAGAATCAGTGTTTGATGCATATAATTGATAATTGATACCCCTCAATGATTCAATCATTGTTCTGAAATACCTTTCAAATATATGTATTATAACTTTGAGACTCATTTTTCTTCATTTTTTCAGCACGATCATACATTAAAAATCATATTTAGTAAAATAAATTCTATAAAACTAATTTGTAATTATATTGTTCAGTAGAGACTGAACAGATTCAAATTCCACTTTGGGAAAAGTTCAATTTCAAAATTCATCTAAATAATTTCTTTTAGAATCTATCTCTTGTTGTAAAATGTAATTATTCTCTTTTAATATGTTAAATATGAGGACTATATATAATATTTAATTATTTAGAGAATTCAATGAGTCTTCTTCTTGGGGTGATGACAATTGAGATCCTTCCACTACAACTAAGGTAATTAAAGTAAGGTTCTAACTAAATGAAAAAGAGTTGTTACCAATAATTTCTATTATATATATTAATGCAAAAGATATTTAGTCCAAATATAGACTAAAAACAGAGGCCATTTTTTTTGAACAATCTAAGTGGATTTAGCTACTGATATTTGATCTTTCTCACATCCTTGATAATTTTCTTTCACTTATTCTTATTTAGGATCTACAAGTTCAGTTTTTTCTTGAGTTTTAGTATTTTGTTTTTCCAGAGTGACTAAGAGAACTAAAAAAACAGATGGATTATCCGGACAAGATACAACATATTTATATTCTAGGTTTTTATTTGAATTCTCTTTTATCAACCTAGCATCTATTGCCAGGGTGTCATTATCTTTTTACTCAGGTTCATCATTATCTTGGTCAAAATCATTATATTGGAGTCATTGTTTTATCATTTAAAAAACATATTCTCTTATATATTTTCGAAATTCCCCATTACATAGGGGATAAGAGACAATTGATTTTTTATATTTTTCTCCCCCTATGTAATTGGAACATATTTTTAATTGTTATCCACAACATTAGGTATATGTTTTCCTTTTATTATACTCTAAATTAATCCTAAATTCTTTAATGATACCACATTGATAATTTTAATGTGATGAAACATCATATGAATATTTTTTGGGAAAAAATTATTCATTATATACACAAGAAAAGAAATAATTATTTTATACAAATAGAAAGACATCATTTCCTATTTCTCATTGAAATGATGCATATGTTAATGATCATATTTACATATGATTAAAATTATATCATTTTTCATTAAGAACATTATATAATTATTTGGATAAATAATATTTGATTATTATGCAATTATAAGGATTATTGTTGGCTAGATGAACATGACTAGATCCTTCTAGTACACATCATGATCCTTAAAGAAATTTTTCAAATTAAATGTTAATCTAAACAGAAATAAGATAATATCGTTATATTTGTGTTATTAATTCCCAATGGACCAAAGATGAAAATAAACAACTCTTTAATGATAATATTTATATATCTTTTCATTTTCTATAGGGAAATGGAAAAATCCGCATCATCTACTTGTGATGTGAGGACATATTTCATCCCTAGAAACCGAACTAAATATTCCGATAAAATTAATTTAGTAAAACTTGTAATATTATTTCATTATTTTTTTGATAAAAAATATTCTATACCATTAAGAAGTGGTATTTCGTTAAAAAAATATTTCTTTTAAAAACAAATTAAAATCAAAAAATTATCATTGAATGCTCTTTTTTTATTGTGAAACACTATCCTTTAGAGTCACTTTGTCGATCTTCATCTATCACATATCTCAACAACATTTCTAAGAATATAATGGTAGAAGGGTTGCATTATCGTATTATTATGGAATGAAAATGGATCTAGAATTTGAGAGGGTTAAAAATATTAGGGAATGTAACAGTGTGAGAAAGGAAAAGTATTCTTTTACAGTTTTTGTGACCTAGTTCTTGTTTCTCGAGCCAATTATTCAATATAATAATTATTAGTCTTTTATTTTCAATATAAATGATTATTCCAAAATGAAATAATTTATATTTTTATATAAAATCATATTAAATTAATATTATACTAATAAAAAAATTATCAATTCAAAAATTATATAATAAAATTATAAAATATTTATTTAAATTTAAATACACATAACTGAGACTTAATATAATGAAAACCTATAGTGGGAAGTGGAGTATTTACAATATCTGGAAGTTGATCTTCAATATTTCGAAATTATAAAGATAAATCTTTTTTGAAAACATTATCATTTATAAAATGATATATTTTATTAATAAGTTTGGTTTTTTAGGGACATACCATAGTTTTTGAAATATTAATTGCACTTCTTTTATTACGTAAAATAGAAATAATTTCAAAATTTGGTCCACATATTAATAAGGTTGGTTTCAACCACCACATATATGCATAATAACAACAAACAGATAAATATTACGACTCCACTATTGATAGTGAACGAAATGTTATTTCTTACATGAAAATGAAAATAATGATTTTCCAGAAAAGTGATTGGTTCCTTGTGTTTGTTTTCAATCAAATCTATATTATAAAAAATCATCATATAATAATGACTTCCAATTAAAATAATAATTTTTTTTAATGTCGAGATTGATAAATAGTTTTTTAAAAACCAAAATAAAATATTAGTTGAAATAAGATGGGATTGATATGTATTTTACTATAATAACAAACAAAAAAATTATATCTAGTCTACTAACTATAATATATACTAAACAACCAACCATCCAACTCCATAATTTTTTTTCAACTGGTTCTCTAACTTCATCCAAATCAAGATTTACATTAGTACACATGGGAGTTGAATATGTCTTATAGGTTTCTAGTGAAAATATATTAAATAAATAAATAAAGTATTTTTTTTATATTTTCAAAATTTGAAAATACTTTTGAAAAATTTTAAATACCAGAACGAAATTAAATTATCCTAAAATATTAATTTAATTTATTTTCATAATGTCTGAAATATTATGGAAATGATTTTTATATTTTTATCCTAAAATGGCATTATAAAAAAATGTACTAATATTATTTTAGAACAAAAATTTTTATGAAATGGTGTAGTATTTGCTAACCCTAGAGATAATGAATATAATAATAAAAAATAGCTCTATATTTCATACCAAGCCCTAGATTGATGTTTAAAGTCAAAATGAACATTAATAAAATTTAAAACTAATTTTGGTCAATGAATGTTTTCTAATTCTGATGGTTGTTACATATAAACATTCAAAATTCAATAACCATTAAAAAATTAAGATTTTACATCCATCTAATACTATTAAAAATTTATATGTGATGAATAAGACATAAGGGTTCTTATTGGTTATAATATAGAAACATATGAAACTGTTTCATCATAGTCTATTCCTTCTTCCTAGTAAAATAATTTTTCTACTATTATTGATTTATTTCTAGTAATTATCCCCGGATCATCTTGTTTATTTCAAATAACCCATATGGTTTTTATTACTGGATAATTTGTTTTCCAATCAATAAATTCCAAAACATTATTTATACTAAATTTCGTTTGTTCTTCCTATGTATCCATTTACCAACTATTTTCATTTAAAAAAATCCTTAATAACTAGGTTCTACTTATGATAAGAAGGAAGATAACTCAAATATGATTCCTAAATTTCCATCAGTTCTTACTCCCGTATCTATATTTAATATAAAAGATTGAAAATGATGACCCTTTATCATTATAGGTTGTCTAGGTAAGACACTATTAGGTAAATATACCTCAAGTTCATCTAGACTGGAAAAAATTTCATTTTCAAAATCAAAATTAGTTGATTCAAACGTTATAATTTCAAAAGTATTAAAAAATTTATCAAAATGATCATCCCCTTAATAAAAAGTATCAATATCATCGAACTTCACATGAACTGGTTCTTCAAAAATCTCTGACTTTTCATTATAAAATCTATTGGATTTTGAAGTTGCATAATATCATATAAAGATTCCTTCATTAGTCATCAGATCAAATTTCCCAAATAACTTTCTAATATTTATGATCTACAACTTGCGTCCAAATAATTTAGAGTACCGTACCTTGTATTTTCTATTCTCCCAAAGTTTATAGGGTTTATTTTTAATAATTTTTTTCATTAAGAAACAATACATGATATAGGATAATATTTTTTATATTTCTTCTAAAAATACATAGGATATATATATTTATTTAACAATATCTTTTCTTACCCTTTAATATTAATATTTATTGTTTCAATAATTTCTTTCTATTGAGGTGTTCTTGGTAAATTATAGGTGAATTTAATTCCAAAGTTTAAAAAGGAAGAATTAAAATTTTTATTTTGAAATACTCTTCCATGATAACTTATTAATGAAACTATTTGAAAATAATTTTCTTTTTGAAAAAATTTAGAAATGTTTTAAAATATAATAAACAATTCACTTTTGTGTTTCAGAAAATAATCCCTTGAAAATCCGAAAAAATAATCTACTAATACAGAAACAGACAATCTTACAACCTAACATGCTACTACTGATGGTATAAAACAATCAATGTAGATAATTAAAAGTTATTTAGATGTAAAAACATTGTTAATTTATATGAAATATTATTTGTGTTGTTTTCCAATTTTCAATGAATCACATAATATATTATTATAAAATTTATGATAAGAAAAAAAAATCTAATTTTTTTAGATAATATATATAATGTAAATACATTGTAGTTTTCATTTTTTTGTGTCTGATATATAACTCAATTTTTTAGTAGAAAGTAATTAAATTTTTGTTAAAGTAAATATTTATGATACAATGTATAATCATTTCATGTTCTACGTTCCAGAAATCTATGAAATTTATCATTAAAATATGAGAAATAATTTTTTGGAAAATCAACATAAAAACAATAATCACATAGCTCAGATATATTAATTTGTTTACGTTTTAACCCATGATATTAAAATTTGTTGATGGTAATTGATATTTGATCTCAAAATAATCCAACTCTAATTATCACCCATTAATAATTATCATCAAAGGTGACTAGTTTTCCATACGGTTTTTCCTGTGTATGAAAATTATAAGAGTCTCTACTAATGTGTCTTGAGCAGTCATTATCCCTATTCTATAAAATATTTTTTTCCTATAGTAATTTTACTAAAAAATTATTTTATAAAATATTTTTTGTCTTCACGTATTTTAATAAGACCAATTGTGTTCGTATGAAAGGATCTAGGAATCTAGATTACACTTATTTTTCCAATTTATCATATTTATTTTTTTAATTTTTCTAGAAATAAATTCATTTTTAATTCTATAGATCTGAATTTTTTCTCAAAAAATAGTTGTCAGAATAATTTACTTTAAATCCATAATATAAATGGGTTTCATTATTAGAACTAGGTACAAAATAATATCACATAAAATTTATTTTTCTCCCTTTATTATTATTCTATATTTTTATTTACTAAACATAGTTTTTCTAAAAATCTCATTTAGAGATTTATCTCTTTCAGTTTATAAACATGAATTACTTTGGAGTGATTTTACATCAACTTTTATTTATTTTATTTTATATTCATAAACAATTCAATTTGATGTTGTTTTATTAAAATTTTCATTAAATTTGTCATTTTGATTCATCATTACATCATTATCACTTAAAAAATTATGAATATTAATGAGTTTATTATTATATTTTTACAAGGGAATCAAAATTTTCTTCAAGTATTTACAAATAAGTATGTAATTTTTTACATGGGTTGTTATTTGAATCGGATATAGAAGAATCATAGGATTTCACCTCATCCTCTTCCTTATTCATAAAAAACATAATGGATTTCATATTTTTTGGTTATGTTTCTGAGTCAATATTGGAATTGAAACTAGAATCTTCCAATACAGTGTACGAATCATTTACAACTCACTTCCAATTTTTATCAGAATCATATATCTCTTGAATTTTCAATTCTATATCTCTGGTTTCTTCTCTTGATGTTTAGTAATTAGGTCAGATATGACTCATTTGTTTCACTTAATATCATATTATTTATTCAGATATGTTCACATCCTTCATGAAGGATTTTTTTGGAAGTTTATATTTTTTATATACATGTATCTAAATATTCTATCTTGATAACCCTCTTTAATTTCAGAATCTGAGAAATGTGAATAATTTTATATTTGGACATCTTGTTTTAATTTCATTTCATGCTTCTAAGATGCAACATTGAGGGAAACATTTTCCAATTTTTTGTTCTTATTATCTTAATCATTTTCATATATCATTACTTCATGCTTCATTGGAGTTCCAATAAATTCATTCAATGCCAAATATTTGATCAGTGAGGATTTTCTTATAGAACTAGATATTCTATTCCATTATAACAGAAGTAATATTAGTAAATCATGTTTTGGAACTGACTGTGGAATTACATTTTCTATGGAAGAAACATCATTGAATGTTTTTATCAAAGAACCATTCATTTGGATGATTTTTTCATCATCATACATTATGAGGGTGGAAGAAATCAATTTTACAGTATTATACCATAATTGTATGGAATTTTTAGTTCCATTAAATTCAACATAATTCATCTTCCACATTTTATAAGTATTAAGATACTGTGATACTGAATTGAATGTATTCATTATATGTATACAAATTATATGAATAAATTGATTATAATTATTTCCATACTCGACTTATTTGGGAGTATCCTAGGTTTCTCATTTTTTAGAATTGTGTACAGTGTGATAATCTTTATATATACTTTGAATCCAATATTTTTAATATAAATGGTCATGAAATATTTCCAACATCCATAATTATCAATATAGATATATGAATCACATATCATTGACATAATTTCATAAGGATTATCCATTGACATATTGTTTTTTTATAGACCTTATATTTTTATCTTGTTATATGTTATTTTATTTATTCATGAAATCATTCCTCTAATACCAATTGATTGGCCAGAATTATACAATGAAGAATGTGTGGGTTAAATAGTGTAATTTTGAAAATCATTAGAGACATACTGTTGATGATGTAAATTTTCTCACAAACATGAAGTTGATAAACAATACTTTCTCTTTTCTAAAACATAGGGTTCCTTTAAAACATATAGTTGAATATCCATACATTTCCTATGATGTAGGTTACATGATCTATAAGTGTTTATTGGAACATTAGACTTCTAAACCACAAATTATTCTTACAATCAAAGGGTATCAACATTATGGATAAAATACACTTAAAAACATTCCATATACATTAAAAATAATTAACCTATAAATAATATAAACAAACCAGGAAATAAATTACTAAAATATAATTACTGTACTTTCATCATTATTAAAAATAATGGTATTTTTGAGAATTAAAAGTAATAGTATTTATATATTATTTTTTATAAAATATATGACTATCAATGAAATTATTCTAGGACATTATCCCTGGTTATATAATTTAGTGTTTTGAATATTATTATACATATATAATATAATTAGATTGAGTTTATAATGAGGGGTGTGGGTGGTGAATATTGGAATGAACATTCAATGAATATTAAAACTATTCCTTCTTTAAAGTCCCTCTTACAGTAAAAAATATCGACCAATCAACCATGAGGGTCACATGATTTTATTTTTTATCCAATAATATTGATATTTATTGATCTCATTCGATGTTAATGAATAAACTAAATATTGCAGATGTATTTCCCCTAGTTACCCTCACTACGAGACATCCATGGATCATGCATCATCATTGTTCCATGAATGAATATCCACCACGATGATAACAACTTATATAGGTTTGGGAAAGGTCACATATATGTACAAGCTCAATTCCTTGTAATTTTAGGGACAACCCCTTGATTCACAAGTGACACACCCTCATGACTTCCATTGATGGATCACTATTGGTGGAAAGGACCACCTTCCTCGACCTTTTCCCACTACTACAATGATGATCCACTTATAGATTATTGGCATGTAGGTACATTCATCATCATAAATTGTATGAAATGAATACTCCACTCTCTATATATTATCTAATTAAATCGATGAAATAATACTCCATTAATTATATAAAAACACTTTGATGTAACAATTTCACATTCTAGAAAATGTAATAAATCCAGATTACCATTGGACCCGAAAACACTATTCATTATTGTAAAGATCTTCAACAGTTTCCAATTTATTATTCTTTTAGTACCTCAATGAAACACTGCCTAATTATGAGATTTAGATCTTTAATATGATCTCTGTCCAGATCGATTTTTCTCAATTTTCTAGATATATAAAATGTATTGATGGAACCATAATATGAAATTATCTATTCTTGATTGATCACTTCTCATTCAAATATCAAGGTTGTTCTCTCCATAATGGGATGCCCGGATAAATCCATTATGATATTTGTAAACCACTCATATATCCTCCATAATTTTTACATAATTTCACCAAATAAGCACCATGAAATAAATTATCATGGATTATAGAACACTTAGATATGTCATAGTTACACTCATCTAAACCATATCCTTACTTATTTATTACAATGTAGTGCAATGTGATTTTTTATTCATAGTTATTTTTCCATTATATTGAAGTAATAATTCCATAGTACAATATGAACTTAATACCCAGAACCAGAAAACATATCATTTTTATAACAGTTCTATATTACACAACAAGACATAGACTATGTATTCTCAAATTAATGATTAATATATGTTAGAAGATTAAATAGTGAAATTAAATATACTACCACAAAGATCAATAGAATCTCGAACCCCCCATATTGGTAAATTATGAATCATCCACAATTCATATCAAAGATCGTGGAATTTATAACTCTTCACAAGGCATATTCATTTTGAATACTTGTGGCTTCTCCTAACTTCACATTATATCATTATAAATCATATATCATCCTACATGTATACATTATTACACATGTAGTATTTTAAATTCCCAAAGTCTCTGGAAAAACTCATTCTTCACACTTTAACAGAATAAACCAAAATGAATATCTCTCCCTTACCAATCATAGGATGTAATTCATTTTGAATTATGATTTCAGGCAAGAAATGAGAATGTGAACACATTACTATCATGATCTCACCAATGCAACAAATATTAACTTTATCAAAAGTAATTTTATTTGTTCCATCCACTATATGTTTTCATGTAAGTACGTGTGTATGAATATCAGAAACACTTTAGTACATGAATATCATCCGTAGAGGTATAATTGATAATGAATTAATATGTTGGGATAATAGAAGGAACCTAGATAGCATTGTAATCAATGATTATCACTATGGTTGATTAACTCATTAATAAATAGTTGAATAACTATGTTATATTGAAATATCAATCCTTTCAAGGTAGATTATGATTTTCCAACATGATCAGATGGTTTCAGTTCAACAGGTCAATCGTATTAGATAGAAAAAAAATATAGGCATACCTTTTAATTTCCAAATAATATTTCCCTATATATCCACAATCCCACATCAATCTTATGAGTGGATACAATATATCATTTACTACACCTCATCCCATCCATTACATTATCCAATTATAGGATTGAGCACCCAAAACACTACACACACTTTACTCTATGGATTTGCCTCCCTGTATTGGCCCACTAGCACATTCAAGCATGTTCTCACATGTGAGCATCTTTTTGGGCCATATAAAACCACATATTACACCCTTTACACCTCATACTTGGATTTTGGGTTGGTTCTTACAAGGTGACCTATGATACCATATATTCTATTGTACTATCCCTATAGTTACCTTGGATTATTCCATGTTTTCTCTCAAACAAATAAATAATGATTCTATAAAACTTCAACAAAAATTAGTATTGAAAAAAATACTCTCTTACTCGTTATTTATTATGTAATAAATTTCATTTTGTATGGTCTTCTTTATTTCTTATATTAATGAAATAAATTTCCAAAATATTAAATTTTTCTGCATTGTGAACATCATAGTAAATGTATTTTCCAAAGAAAACAACTTCAACAATCATTCAAATTTATAACATTGATAGTTTCTCAATAATGGAATCCAATTCTATCAATTGAATCAATTAAAATTATACAAGAATAACTACTATATCCTAAAAAACCAAACACATATGGACATAATATTGACAAAAATTTATTTTTCATCAAATTCATTCAACAAGTTTTGTTAAATAATCCATTACACTATCATATGAGATATGTAATACCCACCTTGGATTTATTTGATATATTTCCTTTGACAATATCACAATGGGATCAAGTGAACCATGCATCATTTTCACTTCTCCCAATATCACCTTGATAGTACCACCTCGATATTATGTGATCCAATTTTCATATTCAATTCTCACCCTTATTTTCAATAAAATACAAGGGGTTATCCTATGGACTTTCACTTAAACTGTAATTTTAAATTTCATATGAAAATATCCATTGTTATAAGAAATATATCCCTCAATTAAAAATAGATTCTCTTCTATTCATTTTAAATTCTTTCTCCACCGTGGTTCATGATGGAGTATACGAATTATGTACTTCTCCATTAGGGAAATTTTCTCAACCTATATCAAACCAATATTAATTTTTCAATAATTTACATTTTGATTAGAAACATTCATGGATGATACATGTTACCCAAGATAACTACATTATATATATATATTTTTTATGATGTTATTTAATTATGGAATTTACCCCTAGGTAGATAAGAATTGCATTAAATATTATAAGTCAATTAACATGAAGATTAGTCTAGGACACTAGTGTTTTTGTAGTCAATTGTCATGGTTTTCCATGTCATTTATGAATTTTATGAAACACATAACAAATTTTATTTCCATTCATAAAAGATAACATATAATCTATATCACATCATCCCAAACCAATAATACATAATAAATGAAAAATGTTTCAAGAACATACCATGAGATGAATCAATTGAAACCAATCATAAAATATTCAAAAAATCCTATTGAATTTTATATATGTGAACAAATTATATCATTTGATATACAAGCCTTTTAAATAATCACATTATTTAAAAAAAATTATCATGAGGATTTGTATCCTTTTATTTGAATCGTAACTCCCTATGAGTTATTGTTTTGATAAATTAATTATTTCTCAAAATTGATAGTTATCATCAATGGGGAAACCACATGATTTGGAAGAAACCTATTTCAATAACTTTTGGGATCCTATATAATCATGATAGATGTTACCAAAACCAAACCACTAGTTATAAAAATAGATATATGAAAATAAATTATCTTTTTTTATTACACATTGTCCAATCCAATCCCCTTCAACAATACCAAAATCAATTTATTTGTTCCATGATTTAAACACATATCAAAAGACCCTATTTTGTGTACACTATCCATGAAATAAATCTACTAGATAATGTATGTATTTTTCTCCATTCAAGCAGTCCCTTTTATTATAAAAAACCATGTACATTTCAATCAGAACCATTCATGTTAGTTTCAGGAAAAATCATCCCATGGATAATATCTCACATTTATTGAACACAAATTTAAAACTAGTTAGAGATAATTATGCATTTGGAGTGATGGGTACCTTTATATTCTTCAAGTAGATGAATATGGATTTTCTAGATTATCCAACCAAACACCATCCACAATTTCATTACCGATTTTATGATTTTATTAAATGAATGTAATTATGAATTCATGTTCTTGATCATCACATATAAGTAGAAAACTACAACAAATTGAAAACATTATTATGTCTATGCTGCCACTTTCATACCTCTCTTCAAGGTTAATGAATTGATATACATTAATGTCTTGGGATTTTCTAAGGTTTTGTAATCAATAAACATTAAACAATAATATTTTTTAGTTTTAGAATATGTGGATCACACACACACACACAGACACACACACACACACACACATATATATATATGTAATGAAATATTCATCATTCCCTCCTAGGGTGTGGGTAGGACCACAATGGGGAAATCATACCTTGATGGCGAAGAATGGCATCTATGAATACACCATCATCAAAACTGGAACAACCCCCTTCTTTTTTTACATCTATATATTTATTCATTACACCCGTGTGAATTATTTGGATAATATAGATTTTTTTTCTTGATACAACCATCCTTGAGGTACGTTCTTATCATCTAAAACATTTTTTCAGGACCCGTCCTTGGGACCCGTGCTGTGACTACCCCATGCCCGCCTTCCATAGGTCAGGGGCTGGAGACTAGCACCAAAGGCGTAAATCCCCAAAAAGGGAAGGAATTTCATTTATAAAGTAATAAAACACAACAGAGTATGAAAGAAAAGTAAGCACTAAGTAAAAATGGGTACAAGGTAAGTGGTGAAAAGTAAATGGTCTAGGGTACAAACCCAACTGAAAGTACAATACCACTGAAGGAAAGTACAACAGCAGTAAATAAAACAGCAACACCGAGTCGCCCTTCAGAAATACCACCTAAATGGTGGGTAAAAATAGTCTCCTCAGCTCCTCGGGTCTAGATGTCTGCTCCGTGTATGTCCCTCCAAGTGGTCCACATCCGGGTACCATCGATCCCCACAAGCCTCCACCTCGATCAATGTTGTCTTTCGTCTGCATCCAACACAATGTAGTGCGAGCATAGGCCGTGTCGGGGTGAGTATACGATACTCAATTGGGAACCTGAGACCCACAAAGGTCTCTCAGAATCCACGAAGGATAAACCACAAAAAAAAAAGACACAATCATGACGTATCAACCGACTCTACATAGGTATATGACCATACACATTCATAAGTCATCAATTACAATTAATCACCAACTCTCGAGGCCAAGCACAACCCAATCCACCCAGGAAATCAAGTCAATCACATCGATGATAAATATTGATGTCAAGACACATCTCACACAGGTATACATCTTTTGTATAGAGATAGAGATGAGAAGATGTAGCCACTGAATCATCTACACTTTCGGACCCACATAGGATAGAAGACCAGCTAAGCTGTCGGACCCACATATGATATAAGACCATCTTCTCTGCCAGATCCACTCAGGATACAAGTAGAGAGGTCAATACTGCCAGAACCACATAGGATACAGGATCAGTAGTCATCACCACCGAACCCACAAAGGATACAAGTATGTTCATCTTTGCAGCCAAACCCTTGAAGGATCCAAATGCAGTCATTATCATCGCATCGCATCCAGCTCTAGGTTTCCCGCACACAGAATCCTCGATTCCGGTAGGGTCCACTCTTCGGGCAAGAGATTTTACAGACAAACTGTTAGGAAGTCCATAGATGATGTATCCCAAAGTTCTATCTCATCCAATGAAACCCAACATGACATATTATGCGTCAATTAGACGCTCGATATGAGAGTTATTGGCTTTTCCATCCCGGGGGCCCAGTTGGTTTATAAGCTAAAACTAACCCGACCACACACTAGCTGTGTCCAAACCTCATGTTTGGTACTACCAATGAACTGTCTCAACAAAAGGAATTCAACGCAATTTACGACACGTCAATCATATATCTGGTCCTTAATTTATAAGTGTTTCTGATTCAAGGGCTCGATTAGTTTTGCGTTTGAACCAACCTGGTCATACCCAAACATTTCTAAAACCTTTAGTGTAATATACCAGAATGGCTGTCATGATCCAAGGATTCCTATGCAACTGACGGTGCGTCGATCGGAGGTCCGGTGCTTATGTTATGGGAAAAATACCGAAAATGGTCTGAAGTCGGGTCTAGGCCTGGTTTGAAACGGACAAACCCCCCATGGGTCGGTCCGAACCAGGTCGACCTGACCTGGCCCAGCCAGGGGGGGTGCTCTGGCTTGGATAGTGAGCTGAGCGAAGGAAACGACCCCCGTTTCCCGTGGACGTGGTGCCAAGGTGGCGCCGCTGGTCAACCTGGATCCTGCGCGAGCGCGGGATCCACCATCCTCGCCGCTGCGGCCGATGTCGCGGTGGGCTACTTACGGTGGCGCGCCGGGGCACCGCCGGCTCCAGAAGGTCGGCCGATTCCGGACGCCATGTTACTCCGTGGGCCTCCGGAGTCAATCCGGTGGTTCGTTTTTTCTCCAGTCTGCACCTACTGTCGTCTCGGGACCTGAGCTTCACTGTGATGGATTCGATTTGTCGTTGCACTGACGTTTCACCATCGCCAATCACCCTGCGCATCAAGAACACATTATCAGTGGGTTCATACTTGTTCGTTAACCTGCACCCACTACTTTAGAGGTTCAATTCGTCACCCATCAATTTAAATGCCATGTACGAGGGTATAATTATCATAAATGAAAAATATTAAAATTTTCCCCTACCTCAACAATCGATGTCGAACGTCAGCATCACGGTAGATGGCATCATGGGGAAAGGGATAGTAGGCGACGACGGATTGCACTGAGGATGAAGCGGTGTCTCCTCTCTTTTCACAGAGAAGAGAATGGGTGGCACATCATTGTTCTTCGAGGAACTGGCGTTTCTTCATCGAAATAGGCATTGTTCTTCATCGAATTTCGGCGTTCTTCCAAAAGCTCCAGATCTCTTCCGATCATTCTCGCACAATGAAAGCCCTTCCAAATAATTAAATAATAGTCTCCTCCTATTATTTTATTACACATGCAACAAAACTCCCAAAAATAAATCACCACATTTAAAATACATGTTGACAATTTGATTAATGGAAATGAGAGAGAAGATCCCCATTAATTAAATGCGTTGAGAAATAGTTAATATGGAGGGTTTTCCAAAATTAATGAAGGGGATTTAATGAGTTAAGGGGAAATTGAATGGTTGGGGCTCGTGTGGACCCCACATCTCTAGCATCCTCCCTTGGGTAGTTAGGTGGCTGTGTGTCCCACCCTTAACTACCCATGGGAGGAATTAACCTCCCTAGATATAAAAATAAAATTGTACATAAATTTTATTTTACTCTTAATTAATATTCAAAATAAAACATCTCTTACCACGCAAACACAACTATGGTAAAGGTCCCATTAATAAATTAACGGTGTTGCGAGTTCATCAGTGCCCTCAGATTTCAATTCCGAGCACCGGTTCAAAAGATAGAAAAACCCTCTCGTTCGTTCACTGAACGTACCTGAGCTAAACTTCAGAAATTTATTACGGGCACACTGGGCCTCAGAATTAACCATCGTCAGAATCCACAGATTCGTAAAATTCCAAATTATTTAACAAAAAACAATTTACTTGAAATTTTAGGGTATTTACATTACTACCACCTCAGGGATATACCTCCCCTTAAAGTTACAACATAAACTAGAGAAACAAATGAGGGTACTGAGCATGCATCTGAGCCTCCCGCTACTAGGTTCTCTTCTGGAGGTTCCCGTGCTTCCAACGAATGCACACAAGATGAATCGACCAACAATGTAGGACATACTCTTGTCGATCATTGATCTCCACCGGGACCTCCGCAAATGTTTCCCGTCATCGATGTTCAGCTCACTGTGGTCGATGATATGTGTTGGGTCATGCACATATCTCCTCGGGTAAGATATGTGGAAGAGGTCGTGCACCTGGTGCAGCTGTGGTGGAAGGTCCAGGCGGTAAGTCACCTCGCCCACTCTACTGAGGACCAAAAAGGCCCGATGAAGTGCGAAGATAAATTGCCACCCCGGTCAAATCTCCACAACCCACGCCGAGGTGATACCCTTAAGAAAATGTGGTCTCCATCCTCAAACTCTAGTGTCCTCCGTATCCTATCAGCATAGGACTTTTGTCTGCTCTGTGCAGTCCTAACCCCCTCTTGGATGATCTTCACATACTCTGTCGTAGCCTGTACAATCTCTGGTCATACAAGTGCTGACTCCACCGGGTCAGTCCAGCACAAAGGTGATCTGCAGGCTCGGCTGTATAGTGCCTCGTAAGGTGCCATCCCGATAGTGGAGTGGTAGATGTTGTTATTCGCGAACTCCACCAATGGTAGGTGATCCTCCTAGCTATGACCAAAGTCAACGACACAAGCACGGGGCATGTCCTCGAGTGTCTGAATGGTCCTCTCCGTCTGGCCATCCGTCTGAGTGTGAAAGGAAGTGCTCATGTGTAACTGCATCCCAAAAGCCTCCTATAACCCTTTCCAAAGCCGGAAAGTAATGTAAGAATCTTTATCGAAGATGATAGATTATGGAACATCCTGAAGTCATACAATCTTATGGATGTAAAGGTGTACTATGATCTCTACTGAGCCCTACTCCCTGATCATAAGGAAGTGGGCCGACATGGTTAGTCGATCGATAATCACCCATATAGAGTTGTGCCCTCCGGATGTATGTGGAATTCCCATCATGAAATCCATGGATATCCCATCCCACATCCACTCAGGGACCTCTAAGGGTTGTACCAAGCCTGTAGGTACCTGGTGCTCTGCCTTCACTTGATGACAAGTGAGGCGTCGAGAAACAAACTCTGCCACAACCTTCATCATACCCAGCCACCGGTACTATCGTATGAGGTCTTGATACAACTTCGTTACTCTTGGATGTACCACTAGTGGGGAATTATTGAACTCCCTCAGCACCTCCTCCTATAGTGAAACTGGTACCATGGTACGACCCCTGAAGAGGATGACGTGCTCCCCGCCTTCAAAAAAATCCATTCGGTGCCAGCCTTGTGGATATCTGAGCACGCAGCGCCTCACAGTCAAATTCCCCACACTATGCCTCTATAACTCACTGAAGTAGTGGAGGAGTGACTATGAGGGACTGTAGATAGGCTTCCCCATCTCTATCCATGAAGGATATATACAATGCGGCTAACTACTCTGTCGCCTCTCCATGTAGCTGAATGCCCGATATCCTACTAAGAGCATCATCCACAATGTTCCCCTTCCTAAGAGTGTAGACAATATCAAATTCATAATACTGGAGGAACTCAAGACATCGTCGCTGTCTTATATTTAGGTCCTTCTACGAGAAAATGTACCTGAGACTCGGGTGGTCAGAGTAGACTATAAATCACTCGCCCATCAGATAGTGCCACCATATTATCAGGGCAAAGACCACTGTTGCTAACTACAGGTCATGGGTATCATAGTTCTACTCGTGCTTCCTCAACCTCCGTGAACCGTAAGTGATCACTTCTCGCTCCTGCATCAGGATACACCCGATTCTGGTCCCTGATGCGTCATAGTAAAATACGTACCCTACGCCCTCCTCCTGAAGCCTCAAGATGGGTGCACTGGTCAACCTCTTCCTCAGCTACCGGAAGCTCTGCTGACATCTGTTTGACCACACAAAGGTTTTCACCTTCTTCTTCAAGGATGTAAGCGATGCGGCAACTCTGGAGAAGTCTATCACAAATATCTGATAGTACACAGCCAGACCTAGGAATCTCCAAACCTCCGTCACACTCCTGGGTGGCTCCCAAGCAATCACTGCCTCAATCATCACGGGATCCTCTTCAAATCCTGCCTCTGAGATGACTTTCCCCTAGAAGTGAAACTCTTGAATCTATAATTGGAACATTGAGAGCTTAACATAAAGCTGGTGCTCTCAAAGGGTATCCAGTATAACCTGCAAGTGGTAGGCGTGCTCTTCCTCGAATGTCGAGTAAATTAATATGTATTAAATGAAGACTACGAAAAAACAATCAAGGTAAGGCTAGAAGATTCTGTTCATGAGACTCATGAACACTTCAGGAGCATTGGTCAGGCCAAAGGGAATAACTACTAACTATTAGTGGCCATACTGACACCTGGAGTTCGTCTTCTGCACATCCTTGTCCTGAACTCCGAGCTAGTGATAGCCTGACCTAACGTCTATTTTCAAGAACCATCGTACTCCCTTGAGCTGATGGAAGAAATCGTCAATCCTCAGAAGATGGTACTTGTTCCTCACGGTCACCTGGTTCTGGTGACGCTAGTCAACACACTGTCGCAATCTCCCATCCGCCTTCTGGGTGAATATAATCAGAGAAGCCCAGGGTGAAACACTGGGTCTGATGAAACCCTTACCCTGTAAGTCCTCCAGTTATTCCTGCACCTCACGATTCTCAGAGAGATCCATCCAATATGCTGGATTAGATATCGGTGATGTCCCGAGGTACATGTCTATGTATAAATCTACCTCCCTTCGAGGAGGTAGTCCTTGAACATCATCAGGAAAAACGTCCGCATACTGATCCACCACAATAGGAAAACTATGACTCTGCATGTCAACTCCTCCGAGGATGAGACTAGCCAACTGATGTGTGATCGGCTTCCCTATCCTCTGCGTAAGTCCATCCTGTACTACGAAGGATCCCTTCTCGTTGGTGAAGGAGAACTTGGTCCCATCAGTGCGGACACACCGTACCTTGTGCCTAATACAGTCGATCTAGGCATGGACTATAGATAACAAATCCATACCTAAGATGACGTCTTAAGGCCTCGACGCAGCTACATGAAGATCCTAGCTGAAGCTCTTGCCTCATAGAGTAAGATCACACTACCAGTACTAGTGTGTATTTGTCGAGTCTACTCTCGTAGGAGTCTCTAGCCGTAAGGATTGATCCAACGGCTCCGTTGGAATCTCCAAGCTCCGAATAAGGGAAACTTCAATAAAATAATGACTCACACATATGTCTATAAGAACTGTATAAAGGGTGGAGTAGAAACAGATAGTACCTCGAATCATCTCAGGTGTGACGTGGTCGTAAGCCTTCGCTGCCTGAAGCTGAGCCTGCCTCTGCCTGCCTGCTCCCAGTGGTCGGGGTGGACCTCCTGGGGGTTGTGGTGGTAGAGCCTTGAAATGTTGTCCACCACCCAATGCACGGTCAGCTCCTCAACCTCGTCCACCTGCTCCCAGTAGACCACCACGGTCGAACCTCTTCCTATGCTTGGGAGGTCCCTCCACTGTCTGATGCTCATCAATATGGCGGGTCAGGAAGTCACGAGCCATGTGGCCCTGCCCGCCGCATGAATAGAACTATCTTCTCCTCGTAAGGCTGGCTCTACGTTGTGTGCCCCGCAGAGCCAAAACTATATCCTGAGGTATCCCACCTGACGAATTGGTCCACTTGAACCCCTGTGACATATGTCGACTGCCGGCTGTAGAACACTCCACTATGTGTCGTCCTGCGGTGGGTCTTGCTGCTGATGGCTGCTAGGTGAGAAATCGTTCCACTAAAAGGGATCACTCTAGCACCCTCACCTACATCGGGATGCTGAGGGGAGTCGTCAAAGCTATGATCTCATGCCTCCGCCCCTAATCAAAGGTCTGGGCCTGGATGAATGGGTCCTATACCATGTTCGTTGAGTAGCGCGAGAGGTCAGGAAATATTTCCAAGTAATGGGCTACTGTCATGCTGCCATGTCGCAGCGGTAGTAACTTCTGTATGCGCATCTCATGGAGGGTGGCTGGTACAAACTTTGAGCGGAAGAGGCTGTCAATGTATGTCCAAAGTAGTGATGCCTCGCCATGCACTTGGAGCACCAGGCTCCACCATCTACCTACTGCCACATGTAGGAGACTCGCAATAAGGATCACCATAAGGTCTACTAGTGTCCCTACAAATTTGAAGTCTCTGAAGATAGCCTAAATCCATTCCTCAGCTGCCTGAGGATCCATCACTCCATGGAACCTGGGCAGCATCTGCCTCTAAAACTCGTGAAATGCGCTAAGGCGGCATGAACTCTCCGCTGCTAGGGCTAGTAGCATCAGTGGCTCAGCGGGTAGCGGTACCGCTGGCGCCTCCGTTGTAATGGGGACCTGCACCGAGGACTTGTCGCTCAGTGGGATTCCATGACGCACGTAACTAGGAACTATGGATAGCTGGCTTCGTGGGGCCATCCTGAAATGAAACAGGTGCACCACGGTCAAACAATATACCTGTTGAGCTGACACAAAGTAATCACAAAGAAAACATTTTAAAGAAAATACACACACAATTAGTGTTTTCAAGCATTGGGTTAGAAATCATAGGTCAGGGTCCTGTTTTATGGATACGTCGGTCGTCACACCATCATTGGACTCCCTGGACTAAAAACAACACTCAATACTCATAACACTATTGCTTCATAGAAAGGAAGGATTAGAGTCCTGATTTATGCGGTAGAACTGACTCCTCTGATACCAATATGTCACTAACCGTCCTCGGGGCCCGTGATGTGACTACCCCAATCCCTCATTCAATATAACATGGGCTGGAGACTAGCACAAAAGGCATAAATCCCAAAAATAGGGAAGGAATTTCCATTATAAATTAAACAAACTCAATTGAGTAAACAAGTGAAAAAATCACTAAGTAAAACTGGGTATAAGGTAAGTGCTGAGAAGTAAATGGGCCAGTATACAAACCCAACTGAAAGTACAATACAACTGATTGAACGTACAACAAGAGTATGTAAAACATGAACAACGAGTTGCCCTCTGGAAATCCCACCTGAAGGGTGGGTACAGATAGTCTCCTCAGCTCCTCATTTCCGGTCATCCGCTCCGTGTATGTCCCTCCAAGTGGTCCACCTCCGGGTACCGTCCAACACCACATGCCTCCACCTCAATAAGTGCTATCCATCGTCTGCATCGAACACAACATAGTGTGGGCATAGCCCATGCAGGGGTGAGTATACAATACTCAGTAGGGACCCGAGACCCCCGAAGGTCACTCAGAATCCACGATGGATAAACCTCAAAAGAAATATACAATCACGATGTATCTTCCGACTCTACATAGTTATATGACCATACATATACCTAAGTCATAAATTACAATTCATCACCAACTCTCGAGCTCAAGCACAGCCTAGTCCACACAGGAAATCAAGTCAATCACATCGATGATAAATATTGAAGTCAAGACTCACCTCACATATGTATAAATATTTAGTATAGTGATAGATATGATCAGATGTATCCACTAAATCATCTAAGCTGTTGGACCCACATTGGATAAAAGACCAGCTAAGTTGTCGGACCCACAGAGGATACAATACCAACTACTCTGCCGAACCCACTCATGATACAAGTACAGAGGTCAATACCGCTGGACCCACGTAGGATAAAAGAATAGTAGTCGTCTCTGTGGAACCCACAGACGATCCTAGTACGATCGTCATCACTACTGAACCCATGGAGGATCCAAGTGCAGTCGTCATCGTCGCATCACAGCCTGCTCTAGTGTTCCTGCACACATCATGCTTGATTCCGGGAGGGTCCGCTCCTCGATCAAGAGAGTCGATAAATAAACTGTTATGATGTCCAGATTTGATGTATCCCAAAGATCCATCTCTTCCAATGAAACCCAACATGAATGACGGTGCGTCAATCGGAAGCCCGATCTAAGAGTTATTAGCTTTTTAGTCCCAGGGGCCCTGTTGGTTTTTCAGCTAAAACCAACATACTTGTACTCCAACCGCGTCGAAACCTCAAATGGAGTATGCCCAAAGAACCGTCTCAACCAAAGGAATACAATGTAGATTACATCACATCAATCAGACGTCTGGTCCTTAAGTTAAAATTGTTTACGCTCCAAGGGCCCAGTTGGGTTCGGGTTCAAACCAACCTGTCTGTACCCAAACATTGCCGAAAACTCATGTGTAATATACCGAAATGACCGTCTCGATCCAAGGATTCCTACACAACTGAAGGAGCATTGATCAGAGCTCCGTAACTCATGGAATGAGAAAAAGACCAAAAAACGATCTGAAGTGGGGGTCTAGGCCCGGTCCGACTCGGAACAACCCCCCACCCCCCTGGGGCGGCCCAAACTTGGTCGACCAGACCGGGGTTCGGTTCCGGCCCATCTGGGAATGGCCTGACCCGCATGGGTGCAGACCAGTCCGCGTGACCCACCCCGGCCCAGTCGGGGGGGGGGGGGGGGCTCGGCCAGCGAGCCGCGTGTGGTGCGCGACCCCCATTTTCTGCGGACGTGGCACTCGGGTGGCGCCGCTGGTCAATCCAGATCCCACATGGCTGTGGGATACTCCGCCCTTTCCACCGTGGATGATGTTGCGACGGGCTTCTGCTGCAGCGCGCCGGGGCGCCGCCACCTCCAGGCAGCCAGCTGGTGCCAGCAACCCACACCACCGCGATACTCTGCGGGCAACCAGAGTCATTCTGATGGTCCCTTTTTGCACCTGTTTGTGCTTGCGGTCGTCTCGGGGCCCGAGCATCACTACGAAGGCTTCGATCAGTCTTCACTGTCCCATTTCTTCGTCGCCAATCACCCCGCACATCAAAAACAAAATAGTGGTGGTTCCGGGCATGTTCGTTAACCCGCACCCACCGTGTAAGAGTTTCAATTCGTCTCCCAACAATTTAAATGTCATGTATGATGGTATAATTCTCAAAAAAAAAATATAAAAATTTTCCCCTACATCAAAAATCGATGTCGAACATCAGTGTCGAGGTAGACGGAGTCGCGAGGAAATGGATCGTAGGCGACATCGAAGTGCGCTGAGGAGGAAGCGACATCTCTTCTCTTGTCACGGGGAATAGAATGGGTGGAACGTCGTAGTTCTTGGAGGAACTGGCATTTATTCATTGAAATAGGCGTCGTTCTTCGTCGGAAGCTGGAGTTCTTCCAAAAGCACTAGAGCTCTTCTGATCTTCCTCGAACAATTAAATCCCTTCCACAAAATTAAATTATAGGTTCCTCCTATTATTTAATAACACAGGAAAAGAAACTCCCAAAATTAAATCAGCACATTGAAAATATGTGTTGAAAATTTCAATAAAGGAAGGGAGAGGGAAGATCCCCATTAATAAAATTCATTGCAAAATAGTTAATAGGGAGGCTTTTCCAAAATTAATGAGGGGGTTTTAATGAGTAAGATGGAAATTGAATTGTTGGGGCTCGTGTGGGTCCCACCTCTCTAACATCCACCCTTGGGAATTTAGGTGGTTTTGGGTCCGACCCTTAACTAACCATGGGAGGAATTAACCTCTCTAAATAAAAAAATAAAATTGTACAATAATTTTATTTACCTCTTAATTAATCTCCAAAATAAATCTTCTCCTCCCGCACAAATGAAACTACGGTAAAGGTCCCCTTTATTAATTATCAACATTGCGAGTTCATCAGTGCTCTCGGATTTCAATTCCGAGCACTGGTTCAAAATATAGAAAAAACAAGATCGTTCATTCACTGAAAGTACCCAAGATAAACTTTAGAAATTGATTCCTGGCACACCGGGCCTCGGAATCAAGCGTCGTTAGAAGCCAAAGACTCGAAAAATTCCAAATTATTGAAATAAAATTCCTTGAAATTTCAGGTTCCTTACACATTTAAACCAATTTCCATCATATTTGGACTTTTTTAGCATAATCATTTTACAAGTATATAATAGGAGTAGTGTGTTTCCTAATACCTTCATTACCCTTATAGTCTTTTCTCTAATTGAACACATTTCATGATGAACAATGTGGGAAAAAATTAAACATATTCCAATATATTTATAACTCATTTGGTCTCCCAATAATTGGTATATTGATAATATTAGAGTTTATCTATATTATTTAATATTTTTTTCTTAAAATAATATTCTCATGATGTGTCCAAATATCCCATAATAAAACCACATTGGTTCTTTATAATATATTAAATTCACACATTATGATTTAACATGAAATTACACTTTTCTTGTAGATTTTAATTTTTGAAAATTCTTTTTTCGCTACACATGATGAGATCTATTTTGCAGAGACTTTTACCTTCTACATTGTTGTGATAATCCTCTCATAATAGTCTATTTTCATATTATTATTTCCTCTAAATTTTCATCCAACATTTTCATATATAAAATGGAATTTCTCAGATCTCATTTCCATTAATCATTTTAATGTAATAAGTGATATAATCCATTCTATTAGTTCATTATCCATGGTGATTTGTATATGATTTATAGGGAAGGTTATTCAATCATTCCAGTTTACACTCTAATAATTCTTCCCATTTTATTGATGATAAAATTCCAATCCCCTTAGTTGTTATTAAAAAAATCGATGGAAGATTTTTTAATTATTGAATATTATAATCCATGATTGATACACAATTAATATTTGCTGTCATAGCATGAGAATAACTTCAAATGAAATTCAATGTTATTTTCATTTCATCACTAGAATCACATATTTGATTAACATCCTCAGAAGGGTATGAAATTTCAAATAGTTTTACCACATGTGGTTTAAAATTAGGGGAAAATTGGTTTATATTTTACCTATTCCGAAGATAAACATTTCTGAGATGACTTCTTCTTTATTTTATTATTCATTCATTTTATCATTATTGACATCTCAGTTGGTATTTTTTATTTTCCAAATAACCCATAAAACATCACACTATTTCCATTAGAGAATATTTCATGATTCACTAGTTATAAATGTATTTTTTTAGAGCCACCCTTAATTCTACATTAATTGAGCCATAAATTTCAATTTTAATTTGTTAATCCCCAAAGAATACATTAGCTTTCCACTATAAAAAAATTCCATCTTTAACCAATTCTCCCAAAAACCAATATAAAAATCTATATATTAGATGAAATCAAATTCCTTAATTTTGAATGACTTCGCCTCAATGAATGGATCCTTTATTATAGATATCACCTTAAACAATTGTTTTTCTATTCATATAATTAATAAATAAAAAATTGATCCAACACCTTAATATCATATTTTAAACTTATACAAGTATAATATAGTGAGATTACCATTATGTGGGGAGGATCAAGGTATTCATTATCAATGATAATTATATTTTTGTCATTCCTTGAAATCTGACATACCCTTAGTGATTTGAGCCTCTCGACCATGAGGGTCACTTTTTATGCTTTGTAAACAGATATTATATAGATTAATTTATCTCTTATTCAATGGATTCAAAAATTAAATTTGAAAAAAACATATGTGGATCTCCCTCATTGGTCTATGAAAAAATAAGAATGCATCATAATTATGTCATGTGAAATAATCAACTAAAAATCTCACGATTTATATTTTTTTGGGGTGGATCAATTCAATCCCTAAGATCACTCCCTTACTTGATTAGGGACATATCACTGCATCTTACGGGACACTCCCTCCAACCATATTTTTATGGACTAGTACTAGTGTAATGTATTACATTATTCCTCCTTTAGTCACCACATTTAATAGTATCTAATAATATTATTTTGACATATAGGTCCCTCTATGAACATCACTGGCATGGAATTCATCATTATCTCTCAATAGAAATTCCATTTAAATTGTCTTAGGCTACTTCTTAACATATATTAAATCACATTTATTAAACTATTTCTCATTCTAATAAAACTATAATAATTCCAAATTTCTGTAGGAATGAAAAAAATATTCTACATTGGTAATATATTTAATAGTTTCCAATTCTTCAAGATGTCACCCCCTCACTAGAACACCATATTCTTTGAGATGCAGATCTTCTGTATTATCTTTGTTAGGATCGAATTTTCTTTTTTTTGTTTATATTCATATTGTTCATACAGAATCCACTTATCATACTCCATCTAATAAGTTGATCTATTATATGTTAAATAAGGATGATTTTTTCTCTTAAATGATACTCCTGGATAGATCCATTAGTTGCTTTTAAAACCACTCATCATAACTCCATTACTATTACACAATCTCTCTAAATAACTGATATGAAATAAAGGATCATCGATGAAAGATCACCTAGCTATGGAATAGTTAGAATTATGTAGAGGATATTATTTATACCTGAGTTCATTTTTGTGAAATCACATTTACTGTGATGTAGTTATTTTTTACCATTAGGAAATGTGAGTAATCTATTATGTAGTATGAACTTAATTTCCAGGACCACATAAACCAACAATTTATTGTGGTGTAATATAACAAACAATGATTTTGCAAACTAATTATCTTATTCCACCTTTTATCAAATTCGAGGTTTCCACAGTGTAACAGGATATAAAATAGTTACTTTATAATTATTTTCTATACTCTAGAATCTATTAATTAAATAAATTCGATGGGGAAATACATATGATGTGACATTACCAAATCATTACCTAAAAAACTCATTATTAATAATCATGGATCCACATAATATCATTTAGTATAATTATCACACGAATATCACCCAACACGCATGAATCTTTATACACATGAAAATCATAATTCATAATGAAATGGGCATAAAATGTTACTCACTTTATAAAATAATGAACATGAATGATTAGGTATTATTTATTCTTCCCGTGACATACATTGTTTTAAATTCATTTTTAATGCTTGAAATGAAAATATCCATGCATGAATATTATGATCTCACAAGTGAAAAAAAAGATTGGATTTATTATTAGATAGATTATTATTTCTATCTTATATATATATTCATAGTAGTATGCATGCATTAATCTCTTAAATTAATTAGAATATGAAGCTCATCCATAGAGACAACCACAAGTAAATTATTTCATCAGGGGATAATTTCTATATCATGGAAAGATTAATGATCGAGGATCATATCTTAAATTGATTATATCATCTAGACATTGTCAAAAGAAACATGTGCTACTAAACCCTAAATTTTAATTATCTCTAATGACTATTTACCCATATTGATCAGAAAAATCCAATATAGCGGATCAATTAGTTTATATAGTTGATGAAATATATGAAACGTTTTAACACATATGAATAGAACACGATATGTCCAATATCCCACATTGACCATGTGAGCGGTTGATATATTTCAATAATTAGTCCTTTCAACATGAAACAATTATGTTGGCATTAGGGTGTATCACCCATAGTACTACACACACCTACCTCACAGGTCTTGCATCCGCCTACTAGTCCAGTAGACCGCTGAATTGCATACTCACATATGTGAATAGATATGGGCCCTATGAGGCACACTCTCTAACCCTTTCCACGTCCTTATTGGATATATTCTAGATCATGTGTGGTGTGTGTAGTCCCATATATGGTGATAAATTATCCTACTACTACACTAGGGATTGAATAATGTTTTATTTCAACACTAGAATAATGTGTTTCTCAAAACAGAAAAAAAAATTCCATATAAAAAACATATATTCTAATTATTCCTTTTGAATTAAATTTCTTTTCTCATTGTCTTATTTAAATATATTCTTCATGAAAACAACCATTTTAATTATAATAACTTGTTCATCACTAATCACTCCAAAACACATGCGTCTTTAAATGAATAACACTTAAAAATTCATTACAATTTTAGACCATAATAAATGATCAATCATGAAATACAATTCATTCATGTGAATCAATACCAATTATCCAAGAATTAATAATTTAATATAATCGAATAAAACATAAATTGAAAAAATATTGAAAAAATTAATTTTTTAGAAATCCATTTCATACATATGTTAAAAAAATCCATTCCACACTCTTAGGAATATAAAAATTATAAATTATTTGATTATTTAAATGTATTATTTTTATTCAATTCCTGTTATATTATTACACTAATTCAAGGTCATCGTCCCTATAATGTTTTATTTAATACATATATTGTAGTGTATTGCGTATTTTATAGGATTAATGTTTATAATTATATGTATCTCTTCGACTCTAGGAATTATTGAATGTCTATTTAAGAGGGATATTCTAAATTAATAAATTATAATTTTATTTTGTTTTACTATTTTTTGAGAAAATTCGATATTTTTCACCATAATTTATCGAATATATTGATGGCACCTGGACTAGAGCTTATGAAAACTTTTTATATCAGAATATATTAGTTACCTAGGATCTGAGATATAAATTCATTTTTTCACTATTATAGTTAAATAATTTTTTTAATATGATGTTATTCCGTGAGATTTTTATTTATGGGTTTTTTTATTTTATATTATCAAGAATTTTATTTATATTCTTTTGGGTTAGTTGATATAAATCTCATGAATGTTTATTTATTAAATGTTATTTATTTCATTACTCATTCTAGTTCAAATTTAGGAAGTACAAACAGGATAATACATTGCATCTTCCCATATATATTCTTATATTCTTTCTAATCATCTGATCAACATTATTTTAATTTAATTGTTTGAAATTTGGATCCTCGTACTAGATTACCACCACATCTAGAAACATTGTACATTTCTTCGTGAGATGTGTTGTTATACCTATTGTGTTGGTGTAGGGATTTGATGCCTAATTTTTCACCCAATGAGTTAATGGCATGCCTAAGATATAATTTGAGGATCGGAGGAGGATACATGGATGATATGGCCCCCAATTTCTTTGAGTGTACAGAAAATAAATAAGTAATTTTCTTATATTTATTTTTATTAAATGCCTATGATATTAAACCAAAATGTTTTGTAGATACAGCTGAGAGGGTAGAGGAAATGAGCTTAAATTACATGGTAAATTGATACTTATAGACTGTTATGTGATTTTTGTATAGGCACAAGGTAAGATAGTATGATCAGTTGGATTATAGGCCTTATTGATAATAAATACATTTTTAGGGGAATTGTGGAAGCATCATCAGAGACACATGGTCATTGAACAAATAATTTTTTGTGACTAATCATATTATATATCTTATAATTAGGGAGATAACATAGGTAGATTCGATGATAATAAACTATAAATGGGCTATATTTAGCAGATTAGGGGTGTGATCTAGGGTTTAGTGTGATAAAAACATCAGATATTTGGTTGGGTGTATGATAGAGAATACCATTACATGTATCATTGGGGTTGGGTGAGACCCTACTTGATGTGGGTAAAAATATTGGAGAGGGTTAACTAGTTTTCTACTCCACTATTTGTGAAGGGTTGTGTGGGTTTAGGGATTCTCTATAAATGTTTTACGTGTGTGGGTGACTGCATTCTTTTTTTATGTAGTGCCCATAGAGTTTCAAATTAGTGGGTATTCATGTATTGGATGAGAATTATATTGATTAGTGACACACTAATGAGTTTGGTGGCATGATTTATTGGTAGGTAAATGGGAATCTACATCCCATGATATAACAGTGACATAGAGGATGAATGGTGTTTGAGGTTGATAAGATGGATGGAATTTTCTCAAGAGAACAGTATATGATATTTTGAGACAAATTTGAGTAATTATTCATGGAGTGGTGTAAAAGAAGATATATTATGAATACAATACCATTAGTTGTATGATATTTTGTTTATTAATGTGAGTGGGGTTTGGACTATTGTGGGTGGTGTTCCACATGAGTAGGGGGAGGTTTGTTATAAATGATTTGTGATAGTTCACATATAAGTGTGGGATGTCCATATTTATTAATTTCATTTAGTAATTGTTGAAGCTTTGTATTTGTAGATCAATTTTTTTGGTAGAGTGAAGAAATTGATACATCTATGGTTTAGAGCATGTATCAGACAATGGTGAATGATCTTCTTTTTGTAAGGGTTTAGTGTTTCGTTTGACCTATTGTAGAGATGGTGGATGTGGATCTAACATTTTTGTGTGGAAATATTTGTTGATATATAGTTATTTCATAGAGAATTAAATTTGATAATTGGATTTTGGGTTTGAAGGAGTTATGGTGTTGAAATTAGGCATGTGATAAACATTTCATGATCTATGGTTATGTTAGATAAGAAATTAATCGATTCACAAGGATGGAGTGGGATGGCTATTTTAGGTGGTTCGTGACCCAATGTTGAAATTAAACCACGGAATGGGTTCATACATCAGTGTAGTTGATAAGATAATATTGTGATTCCAATTATACTTAATTTATAATAATTTGAATTTTTTGTTTATGTGTTGATGGATAAGGACATGAGATATTATGGGTTTTCTGGTATAAGATGACTGAAAAGGTTTTTAATTACGTGTTGTGATATGTACCCTCATTCAGAATATCATCAGGCCATTGCAAGTGATTTTTGATACAAAATTAATATTGTGCGGTGCACCATGTCATTGAATTCGATTTTTATTGTGATATAGAATGGTGGAGTGAACCATGTGTATTGGGGGAGAATTGTTTAATGTTATCAAAGTAATATGAGATGTGAAACTATGATGTTCCATTATCTTATTGATGACCATGGTGGCGAGTGCATGTCTCAAATTCTCATGGAGGGTGATCTTTTATATTTTCAGTTGCACAATAGAATAATGCAAACATTATAATAAAGAACAATGAAAGGTTTATACAAAATTGAATACTATTGTAGGGTACTAATAATGGTTTATGGAATACCATGTTATTCATGAGAGTGAGAACCATTCTATTTTAGATTTTTTAATGACTAAAAAAATATTATATATCATATTTTTATGAAAAATTAGTTCCCAATCCTAAAATGGGCATTCTTATGGGGGTTTTTATATATAATATGATAATTAGAATATATTTTGATATATTTTTGGACATTAAAATTTGTTCATTTAGTAGTTTAGGATATTGGGTGAACACCGAGGAAGGGTTATATTTTTCTGATTGTAGGAATTTCAACATTAGGTATACATGAATAAACCAAAAATTGTGTTTTGATTTGGTGGCCCATATAAATATATTAAATTTATCAATTTTTACGGTTTGTTCCATCGTGGTACTACTCGGTAGAAAAAATGTTGTATTAATAGGGATAATCTCTAGAGGTCGCCTGTGGGGAAAACCCCTCCAACTGCCTCCTAATGTTCAGATATTACATATTCATTAATCTCACACTAAATAATAGTCTAATAGGTAATCCCCATGCCACACCACGTGGAAAGATCCATGGGGGTGTCTTGGAGGTATGGCCATAGTGTATAAACCCAAGAGTTTGTTATTGTGATGTCATTCTGGAAACAATTGTTTTATGTATGGCAAGGGTATTATGCCATTGCTCTTATTTCAATGCCACAAAAGATAATTAATAATATTTTTTAATGATTTGGAGAATCATAATTTAAGTTTCATCCCAATATTATTTTAAATGGATTATTTCATCAAGGAGTACATTTTTTTGATACCTGGTAATTTTTAGCATTACAAATTCCTCATAATTGGGTTGTATTGATTGTTCGTCCATCGGATAATTATGGTCTGTTTTCTACTCATCATTTCATTTAAAAATGACACATATATCATTAATATTTTTACTGATAGGATTTTGGTTCAAATTAAATTATATAATGATATAATTTGGGTAGAATGACAATTATTTCATATTTATTGGATAGTGGATTATGTAAAAGGTTGAACATAATAGATTTTATTAAGTATCAGTATAGCATGATGAACCTATGACTTTACATGTTATTATTATTCCAATAAATAATCAAAATAATTAATTATATGTTATTATTGTATACATTTTTATATGTTTTTTATAGATGCATAAAAGAATGGAAAATCATTTTTAATGTTTATAGGGCTTGGATATAGATGTGTGAAGAATATAATGGGTTGTAATATCCTATTAGAGATGGGTTGTCACTTTATTACAAATTCAAGTGTTTATTATACATGATTCCATGCAAGCATAGATGTTTCACTAGACCCATATGTGGAATAATGCAATGAGTTCCCTAGAAAATGAATTTGTGTGTAATTGAGACTAATTATGTAGGATGAAGTGATATCTTGAAATATATTTTATGAAAAGTGTCACGTCCGTTTTTTTTAAAAAAAATTATATATTATATAGTGTACATGATATGAAACATTATGATTAAAAAATAATATTGTTATTTTAACATTATATTTTTATCATATCCATTATAATTGTAGTAATGATAAATATTATCTAAATTATAAAATATTTTTTAAAAAATATTTATAATTATTTGGAAAATTATTTAACAATTAATTTAAATCTCTTTTTTAAATAATATGAAATGTTTTTCTAAAAAATTATTTAAATGAAAACAAGTTTTTTTATAAGGTATAAAATTAATTATTGTTTAATAATATTAGATAAATATATATACTATATTCAAAATAATTTTTAAAATTATTCTTATATGTTTTCTACATATGATATAAAAACAAATTGAATTGTACACATAAAAGTATTATCTATCAAAGAAGGTGATTTTGCTGCCTTTTGATCGAGCACTATTTTAACTCTAGGTTTTTACATTATTATAAATTATATTTTACCAGATAAATTATTGTTTTCACAAATAATATATAAATCTTTTTTTGGTTTAATTTTAGGAATTTGTTTGATAAGATTCATGTTTTGATGAATACTGAAAAAATAATGCATTTTAATATAAAACAACATATTCAAAAAAAATATTTATATTGTTAAATTATATTATAAAATAGTTTAAAGTGTAAATGGATATATTATTTATCCTTTAATCCCATTTACTTCATTATAATCATTTTCATTTTGAAATTGGATATAAAAACATTTCAATCTTTTGAATATTTTTACATTAGAAAGACTTTTTCTCATTTTACCAATGGGATTAATTTTTTAAATTATGTGTACTGAATTATGAAAAATAAATACCATATTTGGAATAATATTATACAAATTTATTAAAGAGTTCCCTTTAATTTATTACATTATGAATAATATGATTAAAAATTTACTTATTAACAATGTTATATGTAAATTTTGGTAATTTATGGTAATAACAATATTATATATATAATAAGATTAACATTAAACATTTACTAATTTTATTAGATGAGTGTTTATTGACTAAACATAGCATTGGGATGAAATTATATGCTTTTTAATACACTTGGATGAAATAATAGCATTTATAATATTTAATAGAATAAAAATTTAATGATTTCATACTCATTTTTTTCATAACTATTATGTTTTTAATAAGGTTGATATAGGTGATATATTTAACTAAAATAGTTAATAGTAAATGTAAAAATATTATGTTAATAATAATAATATTTTAATTTTACTTTTTATTAAATTTATAATTTTCTTAAATTCTTACAATTATGCATTAAAAATTGAATTAATGGAAATATACCATAAATGATATTAATAATATTAAATTAAATATAATATGATATTATTAATTTCATAAAAAAATTTGCAATATTATTTTGACATGTTATTTCTTATTGAAAATAGTTTTTTTAATATATCTTGTTGTTATGATATTTTTAAAATGTCATGTAATGAAAACTCTCAAAATTGAAATTAATGTTTTTTTAAAATAAATACTGTTTATTAAATTTATATAAAAATTAAAAAAATATAAATCGATACAAAATTATTTTTTATGCCTTAAAATTTAATAAACCACTCATTTATTGGTATTTTTTATTTTATAGAAATTATATGAACCCTCAACATGTAAATGATATGATATCACAGTCAGAATTAAGTAGGTTAAATAAGGGTTAAATAAAAATGATAAGTATTAAAAGTTAGTCTACACTAGTATAATTTTAATTTTATAAATACATTTATATTGAATGTAATATAATATTCTAAATAAGTTAGTTTTTCTAAATTTAAAATATAAAATGTTTCTATATTTAGATAGTAATATAAAGAATTCCCAGAATACTTCTCTCCTCTCTAATAAAAAATCACGTGCTATTATATATTCATAACATGTTAGAACCAATTTTTTTCAACTGATATATTCAAAAATAAAATCCTATAATCCCTACACAAATTCTATATCTCATACGTTGGTATTAAAACCACCCATCGTGGTCTTAAGGTGTAATGAAAATTTGATTTACTTAAGAAACTCTATCGTTTTAATCAAGTGAATATATTTTATATCTTCTTCACATACTTAAAATATTATTCAACCATGATCAAGTAATATATAAAATATACAAAATATAATTAAATTATATTATTCTAATAGTATCACAAAAAACAATAATGAACTCCCTAAAATGGAAAAATAAATAACCATTCAGTGTTATAGAAGACTACCACCTCATAAACTGATATAATTCATGTTATATCATTGTCTCTCAATACTATTAACAATGAAAGAAACAAATTAAATATATATGATATTTAGGAAATATTATTCATTATTAAAGGATAATATATCATTTGTGTTCTTACCCTTTCATGCGTTGTGAGATAATATTGTTGTTAATGTATAGGCATGAAATATCACCTACACAAGCTGATGTGATTAGTTTTTTCTAAAAATATTACACGGATAATATGTAAAAGTTAATATAAATTGTTTTTTTATATTACAATCATTCTTGAAATATAATATAATACTCACCTTCATTCAAAGTTTTTCATTCAAAAATAGAAATGATACTCATGCGTACGTACAGTCTATCATCTCAATGATTATATCATATTTCATTTTTCATAACCATACACAATATATTTTTCCAAAGTACAATTCATGTATAAAAATTGTAATCATTTTATGAATAATATTCAATAGATGATAGATGAGTGACCACTTATTTCATTGACATCATACAAATGTCATTTTGGACTCATGAATAGTATATCATTGAAATGACTGATGTAAACATAAATATTTATGTTATTTTTATAGCATAGTTATAAATGATATTAAAAGACCAATGAACATAAAAAAAATTCAACAATAAATAAAATAATAAACCTATGTTTTTATTCACGAATATAGTGATTTTACGAGATGATTTGATCTCAAGGTAAGGGACTTCATCTAAATTTTCATTCATTAAGACACATTGTGATGTTATGAAACTATATTCTATTCTAAGGCCAATATAACAGTCCATAGAAATGTTAAATAATAAATTTATTTATTCTAGTGACAAATAATATTTTTTTAATTGTGAAAATTTATTTTGGCATGCAATTTAACTAATTATATAGTATAAGATTTACTAACATGATTTATTTTATTTGGGTAAACATCTAATTCATGATTATATCACATTAAGATTCTGTATGAAATTAATTTTTGGATATATTATGTTTTATTTCCTATTTTTATTTGGACTTACAATAGATACACATAATCAATTAATTTTATTAATTATCACTTTAATGCTATGATGTTTTCAACGGAATCATTAACTAAAACATCATTTTAACTATTTTGAAAATATTTTCTTACAGATTAATTTTCTTTAATGTACATGTTTTTAAAATGTTTTCCATGAATTTATTTATATGGATATAAATTTTTTAAAATTTCAATTTTGACATTCTATCAAATTTCTAATAGTGTTATGGGACACTTTGAATTAAAAATATCAATTTAAATGTTTTAAATGGGTTTTAAAAATTGATTGGTTATTTATATATATTAAAATGTTTTATTATGTGTGCAAATGAAATTTAATGATTGACATGTTTAAAATTGAATGATTTTATGTGTTAGGATTATATAATTATAGATGGGAATTTGATAGGTGGTTCTATGAAAACCCAATGATATTTTGTTCTATGAAAAAGAAAAGATGAGTTGTAATTTTATATCCATTAATTATTTGGCATATAAGTCTACTATATGGTTAGTCTATTTGTAACAGTGAAATGTATATATGTTTATTTCATGGTTATTCCATTTAAGTATAAATTTTTCCAATGATACCTTAATGAGTAATCTATTATTAATTTTGGTTTTATTGTAATTTTTGGATTACAAAATATAGTGAGTTATTATATTATCTCCATATAAATGTTGTTACTATTTCTTAATGTTGAAAAGTATTACTTAATGAAAAAGTGTTTATTGGTTTTAATGGTATAATAGGACTAACAATTTTTATTATTTTTAATACATTAAGAATTTTTTGTTCTCATCCAAAGTTTTAAAATATAGTTCCTGGGTATTATTTTTGGAAAGGAAAAATAATATGTCATTATGAAATAATTGATGATATATCTTGAAAGCAAGTCGGATTTAATTTTAAAAGGGATTCATTTTTTTCCAATAAATTTATACTAAGTATAACAATCAACTTGTAATGTATTTGTTTACTATGTAATAGTTTTACATAATAATATTAAACTCTATAACTAAAATATATTAGGGAAATTAATGTGAATGTTTTTTGAAAATAACTATAATATGTATTATTGAAGGTCAGTACATTACATTAGGTATAAGACTATGGTTTGGAAAATATTTGATAATATAATGATTTATTCATAGTTATTGATATCAGTATGAGATTAAAATTTAATTGTTGATCATAAGATAAATGTCTATGAAAATACTTTTAAGGTGTTAATTTATGATATTTTAAGTTGATTAATAGTATGTTTTGAGTCATTTATTTTTGAGGTAATTATGGGTTATTACATTAAGGCATGAAAAATGGAAGGTACAAGATAAAAATTGAGGTTAAAACATGTTATGGTTATATTTGACAGCATTATCATATATTGGTATTGTTATGAAAATTATTTAGTTTTATAATAAGGACAACATGTTGAATGGTAGATAAAATGGTGTATCTGGAAAGGCCGTTGTAATAGAACATACTATTGAAGGGTGACTATGGATCATCACCTATTAGTAGCCTAAATGAAGTCATTGTTATAATGAATTTGTCTTCGTGTTTAATTATTTGATATATTAATAATATGATATGTTTGGGAAGACATTTGTTATCGAATAGATAAGCTTGGTATTAGAAAATGAATTGATGATTACGTCATTAATATTATCATTTCCAATGTTATTATATTGGAACTATTACATAATTATTGTAAAGAGAATATTGTGGAGTTTAATTAAAGAATTAATATTTGAATTATCATTTAGTGGAAAATATTATTTTATGGTTATTCCTGTTTTTTATTTAAATTGTTATCAGACATGGGGAATATGTTATTTAGGAATTACATTTCTTGTGTAGGACATTATGAGTGTTTGACGATATTTGGAGATAAATTCTAATATAAATCGTGAAAAACTATATTATCAAATCCATATAAATATTTATTTACAATCATAGTTTGGATTATTATGATCAAGTTTAAGATCATTTACTTATTGGCTAGTATATGTTAAACTTTGGGTATTACTGTTGAAATTTAGAGATTTGGGTATTTTTTATTTTATATACTGGTTTATTATTTTAATTTAATACATTATATTATCCAAAACATAATGGTTTCGGTTACTATCTCAATATTACAGGAATATATTATTATTATTTTGTATATATGGTGGTCCATAAAAGTTGATTCTACTACTTCAAGCCAGAAATTTTATTCTGGAATACTCATTGTTTGGAGAAAAATATGAGTTTGTGGTGGAAATTAGTTACCTTTTTACCCATCATTTAATTATTGTTTTTTTATTGTTAACATTATCATAGACATTTTATCTTTCACTCTCCATCAAAAAGATATACTTATTTTTCTCTTAAATTTATATGTTATCCTCCATTGAATCTCAGTATGTGTTATCTTAGATAACTGTTATACTTTTCTTTATTTCTATTAAGTGGAAGTAATTTTTACCCATGTTTTGATATTCTATTTCAGTAATGGTATTTTGAAAAGTCAATCCATTGTTACCAAGACTAAAATCCAAATTTTGAGGATATAATATCCAAAATGGGGGTCAAATGTAAAATCGTGAGTTTTAATAAAATAAGAAATATGTTCTATATTGAACATGATACACCACAGCAAGCATAAATAAAAAACTGTTATTATTTATATTTTAACATTATATCATACACATTTTAAGGATGGGTATAAATAGGATTAACTAAATTATGAACACATTGATTAAAATGTATATAATTTTTGTTTCAATTTATTATAAATGAATGTAAAATACATTTTCAAATAAAAGGAATTGTTTTTCTAAACAAAATATATAATTACAAACAGGTTTTTATAAAATCAAAAAACCTCTCTTCCTGGATTCAATTAATGATATATATATATACAATATTTTTTTTTCATTCCCCTTACATGTTTTATATACAAAAAAATTGGAATAAGTTCAATTTAATACTGAAAAAATTATATTTCAAAAAAAGTTGATTTTCTGCATTTTGATGGCACACATAATTTATATATAGTTTTATGATAAATTTAGAAATAATATATCAAAAAATTAAAATTATTATTTTATAAAGAAATATTAAAAGTTAAATTAATTTAATTTTGTGTATCTTTCTCATAAGCTTCAATTTTTTGGTAAATTGTAAAAATATAATGCATTATAATTTAAAACAACTTTTTCATCAAATTTCTTCAAAATGTGAAATTATATTTTTTTAATATTTTAATGTTTAAATTGAACAATTGTTTTAGTTTATATAATTTAGTTCATTAAAATCCAATTATCATTGAATTTGGATATAAAAACAATTCAATATTTTGATGGTTTAACCATTAAAAACATGTTTTCATGTTCCACCAAGAGATAAATTATTAATTAATTTCACAAATTCCTAGGTTTTTAATTTTTAAAAATTTATTTAATATTTTTAATAAAATCATTCAAATTTATTGAATAGGTAATCTTTTTGGGACATAATGAATAGTAACAGTAGTAAATTTTTATTAACACGATTAAATGTACATCAAGGTAATTAGGGGTAAAAATGTTTTAAATATTATAAAATAATTGTAAAACATGTCCAAATTTAACTATAAAGATTATGTTTGAAGAAAATATTTTTTGGACCATAATAAATAACATTTAATGGTACTTTGTTAAGTGTATAAAATTTATAATATTTTATTTAAACAAAATTCAACGATGTCATATCATGTTTTTTATAACTAGAGAATTTTTAACATGGACATTAATATGGAATATGTTTGACTATAAATTGTAATTTAAAAAACAATGTTTATCAACCTCATGATATTTTTTTAAATTTGTGGATATAAATTATTACCTTAATGGGTTAAAAAATAATGATTTAGTAATTATTTAATTGATGGCCAATGAGCCTATACCCTAGTGTTACAGGCTCCTGCTTGGCATCTAAAAGACCCAGGATAAAATCCGGGCAGGGGTGAATTTCCGGGGGTACTGTAGCAGTACTATACCAGGACACTTTTTCAGTACTATAGTAGCGGTGGAACTGTATTAGCAACGGCACTGTAGCAGTGGGAGGACTGTAGCAGGAACTGTAGCGACAACTGTACTATAGCAGGTACTTTAGTAGCATGGGTACTGTAGAAGTATTGTTCACTGAGGGGTCCTTTGGGCCAAAAAATGGGCTTTCAAGCCTTATATTTAGGTCACTTGGCATTGGGGCTTCGAGCTATGTAATGGGTCTCCCTCTACCTAGTCTAAAGAGGTATTTGATTTAAATAATAAACTAATTATTCGACCCCAACCTTTAAAAAAATTATTTAATTAATGAAAATATCTAATAAATTATATTATAAATATTAAAATAAATAAAATTTTACATAATTATTTTTGTAAAATAATTTTAAAAATTCATTTGACTTGTTATTAATTACCTAAATGAGTGTTTTAGAATATATAATGTTTTTATAATATTTTTAAAAAGTCAACTAATGAATAGTTCCAAAATCGACATCAATGACATTTTAAAACAAATAATATTTTAAAAAATAATATAAAATTAATAAAAATAAAAAATTTATATAAATGATTGGGATAACTCACAAAATGTAATTAATGACTCATTTAGGTTTTTATTGGTTTTTAATTTTAATTATATCACCCCATAAATTTTAAATTACATGACATCATGGTAAAAATAAAAAATCTTATAGAAGGTTTAAATCAAAATTATAAGGATTAACAAATAGAAAATTATAATATAATTTTGATTGGATGAATGTATTTAGAACCATTATCATCCTATCTTTTAATTAATCAGTTTTATCCATTTTTAATTAAAATTAATATATATATATTTAATAATTTGAAAAAAATCAAAGAGTACCCATCCCCAGTCCTATAATAGGAAATACATTCTTTTCTAATTTTCACACCAAAAAACATAATTCTAATATAAATTTTATAATAAATTACAATATTATAATCGTTTTCCCTATTTTATATAACTTATTTTAGTGAGAACAGTATCCTTTGTCATCCTATAATAATTAGATAATGAGATTGTGTGAAGAAAATATATCATTTTAATCAAGTATTTTTATTTATTTCTTATTCCACTTCCATAATATACTATTCAACCATTAATAAATAAAAGCATTATTTTACTCAATATACTGATATTTAATTTTTCTAATACCATCACCAAAATCCATATCCACTTAAATCAAATTGGAAAAGAATCATTCATTCATGTGTATGGAAGACTACCACCTCGCGAAGCGATATAATTAATTTTCTATCACCACATATAAATATTGTTTATAATAATGGATTTAATGATTATATATGTTAATCATGAAATATGTAACATTATTATGAGATAATATATCATTTAAATTATTAACATTCCTTGGATAAAAGAATAATAACAATATTCGTATGTATGAGTGAAATATCTCCTCAACGAAGCAATGTGATTTTTTTCTTCACTGTCTCACATGGGTAATATAAATATATATTAAATGTTATTTATTATGTTATTAAAATAATTTAATGATAAAATAATATTTACCATGTTTCTAAAATGATCATGAAAAGTGGAAATTATACTCATGCGTACATATAACCTACCATATTTATGATTATAATGTTGTTCATTTTTATAACCATTAATAATGGATTCTTTTAGATATATAATTGATGTATAAAAATGATCTAAATGTAATTACTATTATTTTGAATGTGATAGAATAATTTATAACTTTTCTATTTACATCATACCATGACATTTTGGACTGAAGTACCGAATATCATAAAAAACCAAATTGAACATATATAATTAATTAATTGTTATAACCTGGTAAAAAGTGATATAAAAGGAATAATAAAGATGAAAAATATTCTCAATAAATTAAATAATTAACCTATGTTTATTAAACAGAAATATAAATATTGTACCAGATGATTCAAGCTCAAGTAAAGGTATTTTCTCTCAATTTTCATTCATTAAGACTTATTGTGATGTTATGCCCCTTTATTTTATTATGAGTTTCATATAAATTTCCACTGATATTTTATATCATTATTTTATATATTAAAATTAAATTTAATGTTTATTTGTTGTTTAGTCATACTTATGTCATATGATTTCATTGATTACATAATAAGGCAATTCTTAACCCAATTTCAATTATTTGGGTTAAAGATTTATCTATATATTCTGCATTTCAAATATTATTTGTTAAATTTATTTTGAATGTATTATGTAAAATTTACAACAATTTTATGTTGACTTACAATGGTTACACATAACAAATTTATTTGATAAATAATCACTTCAATAATATGTAATTTACAAGGGAATATTTATCTAAATAATCTTTTTAAGTGTTTTAATGATTTACTCATAAAAATACTTCTATTTCATGTCTATTTTTTAAAAATTATTTTTTAATATATTTATATGTAAATAAAGTTTTTAAGATGTATATTTTTGAATTTCTCTAAAATGGTTAAACATTGTATGGGAAAATTTGATTTAAAATCCCTTTTTACATTTTTGAGGGATTTTTAAAATTTAAGGCTCATTTGTATAACCTATTTTTTTAATTCTAAAATACAATTATAAGAGTGAAATGATCAAAATTTAGAAAATTTAAGAGTTAAAATTATGTAATGGTACTCAAAAATTTAACAGGTGGTTAAAAGATAAATCAACGATGAGTGGTTCTATGATAATCCAAGGAGGGGTGGTTACATTATATCCTCCAATTATTTAAGTACGTAATTAATCCATATGATTATTCTATTTCTAAGAGTGAAATATATTAAAATAAACCATGTGGTTAATCTATTTTAGTGTAATTATTTACTATTAAACCTTTACATATTATATATGCATGTTATAGATCTAGTTTAATTTTTTTATTAAAACATAATGTAAGTAATTAACTTATTTTAAAACTATGTATTTAATATTTCATAAGGATTAAAAATATTACTTTATGATAACGATTTCATGAGTTTTCATTTTTTTCATTGGACTACTAGTTTTCTTTCATTTTGTATCCCTTACTGAGCTTTTTGGGCTCATAACAATTTTTTAATTAATTTTCACATGTCTTATGATTATGAAGAACCTAAAAGATATGCTAAAGAATGTATTAAATAATTTTCATGAAAATAACACATATATTACTTCAAAATGGTTTCATTCGATTTAATAACTAGATACTGAGTATTACAAAACACTTAAAATGTATGGGTTTTCAATGTATGAGTTTTTCCAAATTCACTAAAACTATAGACCTAAAAGATATTATGGAAGACAATGAGATTTATAAATTTATAATAATAAAAAATATATTTTAATGAAGATTCCATACCAAAAAATCATAGAGTGACAATGTTACTAAGTGGAAAGATCAGATGTTGTGTAAGCGAGTAAATTTTGGTGGAAGGGGTATGGATAATTGGATGATGATTTCCTTTGATTTATTTCTTTAGATTGATTGTAGTTTAGGAGAGGATTAGGCCTAATAGAATGGTTAATATTTTTCAACGAATAATATATGGTAGGGAGAATCCTCATGATGATTTATTGGGGATTAGTTGGTTCTAGTGACTAATGAATCTACTAGGATTAAACACGGGGTGAAGAAGAGGGTATTCATTTTAGTGATGGATTCTGATATGTCAATGTGTGATATTTGATGGGTCTTAAGTGTGGATTTGATATTGGAATTTATTGAGGATCAAATCCCATCAATAAATATTATTCTTAAGAATATCCTATATGATTTTTGATATTCAAATCTCAAGTATGACAAGATTGTGTGAGTGATTAAATAATTGGATGGGTTTGAGAGACCATAATATGTTATATAGTCTTTAAATGAGGTATAATGGAGTTTAATCCTATTGTGTAACAAAATGATACATTTAGGTACAAGTGGGTATGTTTTATGTGACTACAACCATAAAATGGGATATTGAAATTATGATAGGGGACATCTACCATACATAAATATTATATATCTGTCATGGTTGTGACCACAAGAACAACTATGTGGGTGATTACATTGATTAAACCATACCCTTAGTGAGATGGTTATTTCTAGGTTGTAACCATGCACTTTGTCAAAGGAAGGATGATGGCGTGGATAAATATTCCACAACTAATTGGGTAGTGGTAGAGATATTTGTTATTACAATATGTGTGACGGTACTAGTAGGGAACACCCTTGGAAATTGGTTAGTGGAAAAATGGAGTATGTGGGAAACACCATAAGACATGAAAGTTGTTTGGGTGTGGCCCCTCCATAGGTAAGAGTGTTGGGGATGTAATGTAGGACCATAAATGGTTGAGAGGGCCCAATAGTAATTATTGGTGGAATGGTACATAGATGAAAGAACCTATATCAATGTATGATGTAGTGCATTGAAAATTTAGGTCATCATAAGGGGTAAATTAGTTTTGGAAGGAACACATTCAATGATAAATCTCTTCTATGAGTTGGAAGATATACCCTAATATAGAACTCTGGGTTTGAGATGTGTCAAGGAGAACACCATGTATTGAGTCTTAGGTGACATTATATTATAGGTATAATATTTTCATTTTAAAATTTAATTCAAGAATGGTTTCATTGTAGGTATGATCAGGTTTTCTTGGCGAAATTATTATCACATAATAACCTGAGGAACATTTGGTTAGTATAGTGACCTAAAACTTTTCCACATATAATAAAATGATTATTAAGATAAATATCCAATAAAAACACAATGTTTGAGACTCTTAGTGTATTTTTATGACTATAATCACAATACATAAAAGTGAAAGTTAAATAAAATCCATTTATTTTAATATCCCTAATGAGATCATAAATCCATATAATTCCATATAGATTCTTAGGATATTATAAGGCATGAATAAACAAAATGTCTACTATATAAATCCCAATAAGGGATTAGAAATGTTGAAGAAGAAATATGATTTTAAATTCAAAATAAGATATAATAAAATACGAGCATCATGAATAATAATATGATGGACTGAAATAATATATTTTGAATCATAATATAATGGATACAAAAAAATGTGAAAACTACATAAAAAATGATAAACGAATTAGTCAATGCTAGCTATCAAAACAAAATAACATTTCTAATAAATTCCCATAACAGATTTTCGTTATAGCCTATCCCTTTAAATATCAATTCCTAAGACATAAAAATTAACTAATTCATTATATAACTATGATAGAGCTCCTATGAAATCATGTATATGATTTTGTGTACATCCAATTAGAATCAATAATATGGAATAAACATAAGAATTAGTCATGCCATAAAATGAGTATCATAACAATTTATTATATAACAATTAAAGGGTATTTCAAATTTATTTCATTCAAACAAAAATTATTAAATATTTGATGAATAAGTATTTTACAAAATAATTTATCCATTCATATAAATATAATGAGAATGTGTACATAAATGTTTTTTGAAATGAATTTTCAAAATTGTATTTTATAGAATGTCCTAAAGAGTCTATGTGAAAGAATAAACATGTAATATTATATGAATGCCATTGGAAAAATATAATGGTAACTCCTAATATATTAAATTTTTAATGAAACAATATTTGAGAATATTTAATTTAAATGGGTTTTATAAAAAATTATTAAGAGATGGAAAATTTTACCTTATTATGGTTTAATTTTAATAATGTAATTTGAGAAATATACTTAAGGGAAGTATATTACCCTAAAATTAATGGAGAATGAGATATATATTTAAAAAAGAGAAATATTTATATGATTCATAAGAATTTAATAAAATAATATAGAGTTATAATATAAATTTTATAATGAATGTTTAAAACCCAATAAAAAAATTAGGGATCATAGAGATCCCTTAATATAGTCCCATAGTTATTCTAAATTTTTTGATAATACCCTTATGAATCAAATTTAATAAATTAATTTCATAATATAAATACTTTACCATATATATTATATTTACTATAAATAAATTGTCTTCATTTACAACCATTTAATTATGATATAACAGTAAATTCTTTTGAATTGAGGGCTTTCATTTTTATTGTTCGATGATAAAATCACTTATTGATACTTTTTGATGTTCAGGTAAAAAGGGAAAACAACTGTAGAATTGAAATTAACTAATATTAATGTCCTATTAAAAATTAAAATGGTATAAAATACCTATATTGGATTTTAAAATTATATTATTCATTCATTAAAAATGATTACATTTTATGGTTTTCTCATTTAGGTAGGTTTACTTATCTTCATGAACTAAATACATTTTAAAAAATAATATGGATAAATATTCATTAAAATTTTGAAATGATATATAATATTCATATTAATGTTTTTTTAAAACAATATATATTAATTTAATATTTCCATGAAGGCTCTAATAGAAAATATAAACTCACTATCCAAGGTGTTTGTGAAATTAAATAATAAGGATAATGATTCTGTTTTTAGAAAAATAGGGGAACCGAAAGGTATGGATTATAGGTATTTTATTAAAAAACACTGATATAGTATATATAAAATTCTTGATTCATTATTCCTTGTTGGTAGTAATTGTTTTATAGGATGAGAAGGATAATAAATTGGAATATTAAGTTGAGGGTCTTTCCTTCACATTAGGATATCTCCACTTAGGATTTTCCAGAAGCCAATTTGGATTTGGTATTTATGTGAACAAGGTTTATAGCCATCTATGGGAGATATTATAGGATTGTTATTAATTTTTTGGGTATGTTACATGTCTTAAAAGGTGTGAGTAGAAGGGGTGGTATTAATAAGGGGATGAGAGGGTTATTTTGAATAATATATTCATTTGATTATTATTATAGATCAAGGCTACCTTTAGTGATAAATCAGGTGACTATATATAGTAAATGGTGTATTATAATATTTACTAATGGGTATATATATCATCCATTACTCATAAATTTATTTATTTATATAATAATGATACATATCATATTTTATCATAATTGACTATTCACCAGAAAATAAACTATTATATAAATATACCAAAAAATCATTCTAATTATTTATAAAAAATTTTATTCCAAAATTTAATTTTAATCTCTAATTTATTTTTAAATATAAGATATTTAATTTTTAAAAGAATCCATATTAATTTTTAATATATAATTTTTATTATTATGACCAATTTTCCCACTCATTGAAAAATTAACTATGGTCTCATAAAAATATATTATCATTATAATAAAACATTATTATAATTTATAAACCCATTTTATGAAATAAAATGTTCTTTTAAATATTATTTTTTTTATTAAAATTCAAGTAAAAATTTAATGTTGTAAAAAAATACAAACAATTATTTTATCATTTCTAAACACATTATTTTGTTGATTCAATATATAAAAATAATATAATTTCATATTATAAAAAATCCATATATTATGTAACATTAATAAAATTGAAGATACTATCCTAATGGTCAAAAAACTATTCTTAAAGGTCTTATATTATTCTAGTTGTATCATTTGATAAGGTCATAATAGTTTCCTATACTATATAAGTACTCCATATATTATTCATTCTTTATTAACATGTATTTAAAAAATGTTATATATATATTTATTTTCTTGTTGAATATTTTATTTCTAATATTTTTTTCACATTTTTGAGTGCAATTATTATGGTGGATATGGTACATCAAAACATTAATATCCATGTTATCATGTTTTAGTTCTTTAATCCATTATTATAAGGACCAGGCCTTAAAACTTACTTAATCATGAGTTATTTCAAGAATAATCATTGAGGATATATTCAGGTTTAGAGTTTTAGAGAATTATATCATAAATCATGCATTACATTCCACATTTAAACAAAGTGGTTAAATGAATGATATTATTCATTTTTTCCATCCAATGGAAACATATTTAAAATAAAACATGGGTTCTTTCTTGACACATCCTTACACTATCATCATATCATGTACCTTTCCCTTGACCTGTGATGAAATGGGATGAGAATAAAAAGATCAGTAAAGAATATAGAAATTAGGAAAGGAAACATTAGTACATGTATACATACGAATCTATGAAATTATACTTTACTCATAAAACATATTCACGTTAACATACCTCATGAAATCATAAGATTTATGAATAACTCATAGAAATCATAAGACATAGAGGTAACTTGAGGGATTCATAACATTCATATTTATGGATTAACCCTCATGGTTACGTTTCGAATACCCATCACATCATATTCCCTAAATCTCTTCGGAGAAACCATAACGTTTAACCCCTTCGTGTTACCCAATGCATTGGAGAGCTATATCGGGCTCACCCGCCATTAGATTATCACGGAACCACCCGTGTTCATAAAAAATGCCCAAGAACCATAAAATAATCATATCACATAACATAAGAATAAAGGAAAGATAACATTCCCACATTGAAAAAACAATATAACATTTTAAGTTATTAAAATAATGAATCCATTCTAAAAACCATATTCAAAACCATTAAAAACATTTAATGATGATATTTTTGAATCAAAGTGTCCCATACAACTTTGAAGATTTTTCAAAAATTAAACCATTAATATCCATATATATAAATCCATAAAACAATTTTTAAAACATGTATTCTAATGAGAAATATTTATAATAATAAATCATTAAACCATTTAAAACGATATTTTAGTTAAAGGCTTTTTAGAATAATGAGAGACACATGAATACAATAATTGAGAAATAACATTTAATCAGAACTTTATAATATTATGAGAATAAATGGATTCATGATATAATATTCTAAAGGACAGTATATACACCATATAAGAGTGAATTGGTGCATAACAACAATGAAGTCTCAATAGAAATGTAAAATGAGATGAAATCCCTTATAAAGAAGGTATGCTTAAATTAAGGATAAATCAATCTCATAGTTATGTGTGAAAAATATAAATACACCCAATATAAGTGGATATTTTGTGTAAAACAATCAAAGTTCATTCACACATATTCAATGGATGAAATATTCAATAACTACAAGTTGAACCCAAATAATTCAAAATTGGGTTAAAAAGTTCCCTTAGTAAAATTCGAAAGCCTAACGACATCACTTTGAAATTCATAAAATTAGTTGATGAGAGAGAAAACGGTATCTTATCACTTGGACCTAAAATTTACATAAATAAGGATATATGATAACATATCCCAACATTAAAATATGTAAATTAAAAGACATAACAAAATAAGTCTTTTAGAAAGAGGAGGGTTAAAGGTTCCCTAACCGATTTGGGTAACATTCGAAACGTACACCCCATGAAAGAAGGTTCATAAAATGAATATAAAAATAAACATAAATGAGATTATATTATACAAATAGTAAAATAGTGGGCAGTATATACACCACACAAAACGAAATAGTGGAAAATGTAGCATGAATCTCAATGGAATAAAAAGTGAGATGAAAATCCCCTAATGAAAATTCGGCAGCCTAAAGACGCCACATAAAACATCCAAAAATTGATTGTTGAGATAAAATAGGGTCTCTTATCATATTAAAATAAAATTTAAAGAAAGATGAATATAAAATAACATCCCCCACCACAATAAAGATGAGGATAAAGTATGTTACATAAAAAGAGTACTTAAAAATAAAGAGAGAGGTAGGATCCCTTACCTCAAGTCCGACTTGTCTTGTTCTTTTATTTATATTCCTTAATAATAAACTATGTTCAATTTATAATTTCTTAAGGTCATCCTTTAAATATTATTATTCATTTCATATCTCATATTACAATGTTATAATAATAGGTTAATAATGTGAGTTCATATTAGCCATTTTTTTCGATGTTTGGTACATGAGTAAAAAATGAACTTGTTTGAAAATGATTGTGCATGTAGTTAGAAGTAAATCATCTCCGAAATAGTATTAATTATTTAAATATCATATATATCAAGTACATATTCATTTTATACCACTACATAACATTTGGAGATAAAAATAAATGAAATTCACTGTTCATGGAGACGGTAGGATGTGATTACGCATGAATGCTACTTTCATATTAATGGAATCAAAAATTATTGAGTTATATATATATATTATAATTACAGAATTATATATATGTTTTAAAGGTCACATAAGTTCATTAGTTTCATTCTTTATACATTCCATGTATTGCATGAACGAGTCACATCAGTTGAGGGGGTGGTAGTCCACACTTCCTAGAAAGAAATTATCACAATTGCAGAACATGCAAAGCATAAAGGTATGTTTTAAATATAAAATACAGAGGGATATGGGAAAAATAAATAAAATATATATCATATATAAAATACAGTTACATCATAATGGCCACCATGAATGTTGATAAGAGAAGATTGAACAATCATCGTTTCGTGAGGCAGTAATTCGCTATCTATAGAAACAATACGTTCTTTAACCATTAGATGGAGGTGTGTGTAAGTTTATCTCGAATAATTAACATAAAAACATCCTAGTTTATTTAAGATACTTTTTTTGTTACAAAATAAAGGAAAAAATAGATTATGGGTTTCGAGAAGAAAAAAAAACAAAAGAACACAAGTGAAGACATTACCTTTAAATCGAGTAACTCCTCTTGGTTTGAACCAAAAGGGTTTCATGAAGAGAATTCTGCCAAAGGTGAGGTTTAAATGATTAAGATAGGGATGTGGAGAGATGAAATGAGATGGGTTGGCTGAGAGAAAGGCTTTTGAGGTGGGGCTAAGGTGGTAGAGGTGGGAACCTTTTATAAGAGAAGAGGAGGGGCACTCTTGGAAAGTTATAACAAATGCTTTATTATAAAATTATTTTCGGATTTCAAAGGTCCCAAAAGGATATATTTCTACGATAAGGGGGTAAGGTTTAGAAATACACCCATAAAATAGGTTTGTGACAAGTGTAAAACTTAGATTTCGCCCTATTTGCTCATTTTATTTAAAACGTTCATTTATGAGGTAATCACTACATCATCACGGTGTCATAAATAAACTAATTTATTTAATGTCCACAAAATAAAAAAATATATCATGATGTAGGAAATCTTTTTATCTTTCTAAATAATATTTATAGTCAAAAATATGACTTTTATAACCCCATTTAAAAATTGTTTTATTAAAACAATACATGTTTGTGACATTTTAATTTTATCTTTAAATAAAAAGTTATTAATGTCATTTTCCAACCAAAGTGGCTCCATGGGGTCCCCAAGATGACCCATGGTTTTTTTGGGTCGGCCATGACTCATAAAATATGGGTAGGACATGTGTCAAGATAGTTTCATATTATTATAACATTATATTTACCGTAAATAACACTAATTACCTTTAATCGTGATTAATAAAACTTAAAAGTTACTATTCACCAAAAAATTATTTTAATCTTAGTGAACCACATTTTACATCCTAATGAAAACCATATATGTAATATTTTTGAAAATCAAATCACAGAATTTGTAATGTTTAATTTAAACAAAAAATCAGTTTCTTTAACTACCACTTATTGGTTTCACTATTCATCAATGATTGAAGTTTTTCAGCAAAATACCAAAAAAAACACCCTAAGCTATATTTGATATTCTGAATTCCAAAATGATGTATACTTTAAAAAATTCAAAATATATTAGTTCCATTAATTAATTTAATAACTCATTCCCACTGTCAAAACAAATAGGGTGTTTTTAAGAAATAATATCTATTAAAATATTGACACTAGTTTAAGTCCAATTTCAAAGTTAAATTAATTCAATGACCACAATTGGATTAAATAGTAAAACTATATTCCAATTACACTTTAACCCCAATTAAAAATATAATCTAACCATATATTTAAATTAGATTAAAATGTTGTTTGGATGTAAAATGCCGAATTTTTTCACTATTCATTAAAAATATGAACAATGTCAGAAACATACCAAATATTTAACCAAAGTAAATTTAAATGACCCAATAATACATAATAAGTTTATTTTGACAAATAGAGCTTATAAAATTTTCAAAAGTTATATTTAAAAAAATATTTCCATCAAAAGGTGGTAAAACAATCTTTACAAAATATTAGAGTATTTATTCTTAAAATTGGATTCATTTGGATTTTAAACCTCTAACATTTATTGGATAAATGTACAAATAACTAACAAACATATGTAATCATTTTGTCGTTATTTATATTCATTACAGACATTAAAACAGCTAGGCGTTAACTATTATAATATTATTATATTATTAGTGTGCAATGTAAGATTTCAAAAAAAACTCGTTGTTGCCTATTGGGTACACCATCGAGCATAGCATTCCCTTTAAAGTAATATTAACATTTTATTCCCAAATATTGATAAAACTTAGAATGTAATATTGTTTATTTACCTGGTATCTTACATCTTTCCCCCCTTTTGGAAATTGTGTACTCACAATTTCAAAATTCGGCATGAAAACTTCATTTAAAGTCCCACATCGGAACAAGAGTGAGTAAAACTATCACATTAAAAGAAAGGGAGAGAAGTACAATGGTCACCCATGATAACCCATACTAGGATTACAAGTTTGAAAATATGGATATAGAGGAGAAAACTAAGGCTCATGTTCTGATTGAGAGTGATAGTAAACATGTCTCGGAGAAAGTTAACCACAAGAAAATTACAAACATGTGATGGGTTAAATGGTATTCGATTCCCCAGTAGGAAAAGATAATAGACAACATTTTTGTTTTAAGTTACTCTTCATTGAGGTATTTATTTTTGAGCTTAACTAAATCATAATGAAACATACTTACATGTCACATAGACTTTCACCTTTTACTAGATTCCTTAATCAAACTCATATTTTCTCTAAAAGACGAGTTTTTAGGAAGAGTTGTTCGCATTAAGAGTACAATAATCAACTTCTTGAGAATCAGCTAACCCACAAAAGAGAACTATATATTTCCCATGTCTTTAGATCTCAACCAAAACCAAACCAAAAAGTTTAGTACGAGATCAGATAATACCCAAAAATGATATTTTTTTACAAAAAGAAAACTACTCCTAATCACCAAAATTTGTCAAAAAAACCCCCATGTTCAACAAAGACCATTCAATAATCATTTTTTCCATAAAATTATTCAAGGTAAACCCAAATAAGATTGAAACCTAAATATTTGATGGATTTAATCACATAGTCTCCCAAGGTACAAATTAAAATTTATCTCCAAATAACATCAGTTGATCTTAAAGTCTCATATTGAAAAGCAATTAACCTAATCACATATCCTCCATGATTGTTAAATAATTTCCATAGATAACCCAAAATAAACATACTATTGATTCATAAAATCATCTAACTAAAACAATAATTAGTCAAACTAACCAGGGACTTCACGTAGTACAACGATAGGCGATAAATACCAGTCCCACTATGGTTGTGGGTTCGATTCCCACATCTTTTTCCGATGCGACGGGTTGTCACACGGTCTGCATGTTTTCCTTTTTCCAAAACTATATAATTCTTAAAACATTACCCAATAAGAGAAAAAATCTTCAAAAATAACCATAACATAATTTAACCTCAATTTTACCTCATTCCTTTCATCTTCCATCATAACATATAGTAACACATAATTACCTCAAAAGTAAGGACAATATAAACCCTAATGGTTACCTTTTTAATTATCACATGAACTTCCACATCGAGTTGGTTCCCTCGTACAAGAGGCATTAGAGAACTCACCAAGGTTCAAGTAATTTATCATGACTCCTGATAGTTGGTTTAGAATAACCAAGAGATTTCTCATTGAATCCCCCATTTCATCCAGTCTCTTAATCAGAGAACTAACATAGTTTCCTTCAAACCCATTGTCACTTTGGTGCCTGCTAGGTCCATCCATTTATTAAAACCAAAAAGGCCAGTGTGAGTATATCAACAAAATCATCATTTAAAAAAGAGGAAGATAAACAGTAAGATATACTTATCCATGTTATCCCAAAATAATTCCAACCTTCAAAAATAACAATGACTCTATCTAATATAATAACCCTTGTGGTCATATACAACTTTTCACTTATGCTTAAACAACACTCTAACCTCTAATGTTATCTAAACCAACCATTGATACCATGTATAAGGAACCGGCCTTAAACCTTACTTAATCGTGAGTTATATCAGGAATACACATTAAGGATCTTTTATGGTTTAGTTTTTTACAGAAATAGATAGTAAATCATGAATTACATTCCACATTTAAACAAAGTGGTTACATAAAATATAGTATTCAATTTTTCCCACCAACGGAAAGATATTTAAAATAAAATATGGAATCTTTCTTGACACTTCCTTGACACTATCATCATATCATGTACCTTTCCCTTCACCTGTGAAAAACATTTCAAAAACATGGGATGAGGATAAAAAGCTCAGTAAGGGATATAAAATTTGGAAAGGAAACATTAGAACATGTATACATACGAATCTATGAAATCATACATTAATATTAAATCATAAGCATGTTAACATACCTCATGAAATCATACGATTTATGAATAACTCATAGAAATCATAATACATAAAGGTAACTTGAGGCATTCATAACATTCTTATGTAGAGAGTATCCATCAGGGTTACATTTGGAATATGCATCACAGTATATTCCCTAAATCTCTTCGGAGAAACCATAACGTTTAACCCCTTCGCGTTACCCAATGCATTAGAGAGATATATCGTGCTCACCCGCCATTAGATTATCACAGAACCACCTGTCATTATAAACAATGAACAAGAACCATTACATAATCATAGCATAAAACATAAGCATAAAGGAAATTTAACATTCCCACATTTCAATAACAATATAACATTTTAAGATATTGTAATAATGAATCAATTCTAAAAACCATCATCAAAACCATTTAAAACATTTAATGAATAGATTTTTTAATCAAAGTGTCCCATACCACTTTGATGATTTTGGAATTTTAACCCTTTAATATCCTTATAAATTAATCCATAAAACCATTTTTAAAACATGGATATTAATGATAAATATTTATAATAATAATTCATTAAAACATTTAAAACGATATTTTTCTTAAAGGGTTTTAAACCAAATGATAGACACTTGAATACAATAATTGAAGAATAACATTTAATCAAAACATTATAATATCATGAGAATAAATGGATTCAGGATATAATATTCCAAAGGAAAGTATATACATCATATAAGAGTTAATTGGTGTATAACAACAATGAAGTCTCTATAGAAATGTAAAATGAGATAAAATCCCTAATAAAGAAGGTATCCTTAAATTAAGGATAAATCAATCTCATAGTTATGTGTGAAACATATAAATACACCAAATATAAGTGGATATTATGTGTAAAATAATACAATTTCATTCACACATTTTCAATGGATGAAATATTCAATAATTACAAGTTGAACCCAAAGAAATTGAAATTGGGTTAAAAAGTTCCCTTGGTTAAATTCGACAGCCTAACGGCGCCACATTAAAATTCATAAAATTAGTTGATGAGAGAGAAAATGGTATCTCATCACTTGGACATAAAATTTACATCAATAAGGATATATAATAACATATCCCAACATAAAAATTTGTAAATTAAAATACATAACAAAATAAGTCTTTTAAAAAGAGGAGGGTGAAAGGTTCCCTTACCGATTTGGGTAACATTCGAAACGTACAACCCATGAAAGAATGGTCATAAAATGAAGATTTAAATACACATAAATGAGATTATATTATAAAAATAGTAAAATAATGGGTAGTAAATACACCACACAAAATGAAATATTGTAAAATGTAGCATGAATCTCACGGGAATATAAAGTGAGATGGAAATCCCCTAATGAAAATTCGGCAGCCTAATGGCGCCACATAAAACATCCAAAAATGGTTTGTTGAGATCAAATAGGGTCTATAATCATATTAAAATAAAATTCATAGCAAGATGTATATAAAATAACATCACCTAACACAATAAAGAGGAGATTAAAGTATGTTACATAAAAAGAGTACTTAAAAAGAAAGAGAGAGGTATGATCCCTTAACTCAAGTCCGACTTGTCTTGTTCGTTTCATTAGATTACTAAATAATAAAATCTGGTGAATTTATAATTTCTTAAGGTCCTACTATAAAGATTATTATTCAGTTCATATCACATATTACAATGTTATAATAATTGGTCAATAATGTGAGTTCATATTAGTTGTTTTTGTCGATATTTGGTAAATACGTCAAAAATGAATTTGTCTGAAAATGATTGACCATGTAGTTATAAGTAAATCATCTCCATAATAGTATTAATGACTTAAATATCTTATATATATAGTAAATATTCATTTTATACTATTCCATAACATTTGTAGTTAAAAATAAATGAAATGCACCATTCATGGAGACGGTAGGCCGTACGTATGCATGAACGCTACATTCATTTATTTGACATATTAATGGAATTAAAAATAATTGAGTGATATATATATTATAATTCCCGTATAAAATATATGTTTTATAGTTCACATAAGTTCATTAGTTTCATTCTTTGTACATTCCATGTATTGCATGAGCGAGTCACATTACTTTAGGGGGCGGTAGTCCACACTTCCTCGTATGAAATTATCGCAATTGCACAACATGAAAAGAATAAAGGTATGTTTTAAATATAAAATACAGAAGCATATGGGAAACATAAATATCATAAATATCATATATAAAGTATAGTTACATCATAATGTCCACTATGGAAGGTGTTAAGAGAAGATTGAACAATCCTCGTTTCGTGAGTCAGTAATTCACCATCCACAGAAACAGTATGTTCTTTAACCATTAGATGGAGGTGTGTGTAAGTGTAGCTCGAATACTTAACATAAAAACATCCTAATATATTTAAGATAATGTTTTTGTTACAAAATAAAGGAATAAAAAGAGTTTATGGGTTTGGTGAAGAAAAAAAAAGAACACAAGTGAATACATTATCTATAAATCGGGTAACTCCTCTTGGTTTGAACACAAAAGGATTCTTGAATAGAATTATGCCAAAGGCGAGGGTTCAATGATTAAGATAGGGATGTCGAGAGATGAACTGGGTAGGGGTTGGCTGAGCCAAAGTCTTTAGAGGTGTGGCTAAGGTGGTAGAGGTGGGGAACTTTTACAAGAGAAGGGGAGGGGCACTCTTGGAAAGTTATAAACTATTACTTTATTATAAAATGATTTTCCGATTTCAAATGTCCCAAAACGATATATTTTTAGGATAAGGTGATAAATATTCGAACTCTACACATAAAATAGGTTTGTGACAAGTGTAAGACTTATATTTTACCCAATCATCTCATTTTATTTAAATCATTCATTTTTGAGGTAATCACTGCATCATCACGGTGTCATAAATAAATTAATTTATTTATTGTCTAAAAATTATAAAAAAATATAATGATGTAGGAAATATTTTTAGATTTCTAATAAATATTTATAGTAAAAAATATTACTTGTATAACCGCATGTAAATTTTTTTTATTAAAATAATACATGTTTGTGACATATTAATTTTAACTTTAAATAAAGAGTTATTAATGTCATTTCCAACCAAAGTGGCTCCATGGGGTCTCCAAGGTGACCCATGGATTTTTTAGTCGGCCATGACTCATCCAATAAGGGTAGGACATGTGTCAAGGTCATTTATTATTATTATAACATTATCTTTACCTTAAATTACACTAATTACCTTTAATCGTGATTAATAAAACTTAAAAGTTACTATTCACCAAAAATTTATTTTAATCTCATTGAACCACATTATACTTCCTAATGAAATCCATGTATGTAGGATTTTTGAAAATCAAATCGCATAATTGGTAAATTTTCATTTAAACGAAAAATCAGTTTCTTTAACTACCACTTAGTGGTTTCACTATTCATCAAAAATTGATGTTTTTCAGAAAAATACCAAAAATTCACCCAAAGCTATATTTGATATTCTGAATTCAAAAATGATACCTATTTGATAAAATTAAAAATAAATAATTTTCATTAATTAATTTAATAATTCATTCTTGCTGTCAAGACAAATAGCTTGTTTTTATGAAACAATATCTATTAAAAGATTTACACTAGTTTAAGTCCAATTTCAAAGTGAAATTAATTCCAATGACCACCATTGGATTAAATGGTAAGAATATATTCCAATTAAAATTTAAAACCAATTAAAAATATAATCTATCCATATATTTAAATTAGATGAAAAAGCAGTTTTCATGTAAAATGCAGTATTTTTTACTATTCATTAAAAAAATGAACAATGTCAGAAACATACCAAAAAATTAACTAAAGTAAATTTCATTTTCCAAATAATAAATAATAAGATTCTTTTGAAAAATAGATGTTATAAAATTTTAAAAAGTAATATTTAAAAAAGGTTCACCATCAAAAGGCGGTAAAACAATCTTTTAAAAGTATTAGAGTATTTATTATTAAAATTGGATTCATTTAGATATTAAGCCTCTAACATTTATTGGATAAATGTAAAAATATCTAACAAACAAATGTAATCATTTTGTATTTATTTCTGTTCATTCCCGCCATTACAACTGCTTGGCTTTAACTATTATAATATTATTATATTATTAGTATACAACGTAAGATTTCAAAGAAACTCGTTGTTTCGTATTGGGTACACCATCGAGCATAGCATTCCCTTTAAAGTAATATTAACATTTTATTCACAAATATTGATAAACATTAGAAGGTAAAATTTTTTATTTACCTGTGATGTTACAGTTATTATATTTTTAATTTCTATATTCATATGTATTTTCTATCTATTTCCTGCAAATTAATATAAAATAATTTTTTTATGTTAAAAATTTAATTTCAAGTTATTTTATATAATACAACACTAATATAAGTTACATGTTTGTATAAGAAGTAAATTCAGTCGATAAATAAATTCAAGGTCATTTCATTCATCCCATTATGAACTTTCTTCCATGAAATATTACTTTATGTACTATGTTGAAAAATGTAGTGAATCTTCTATTTTATTTCATTATGAAGTTCCCTTATCACATCCTTGTAGTTATGGTTTCACTATAGTACATTAAAAATGCGTTTCTTCCTATTATATAGAACTTTTTCTCTATAGTCCTTGACCATTTCAACATTTTCCAGAAAACATTTATCTCTTTCATGCTATTAAAACTCTATATTTTGTAAATGTTAGAGATTGGGTATTTAAATCCTAAAGAGTGATATGTGTAAAAAATTTAGTAATTTAGCTATTTTTGGTTGGAGTTTTAGTTGATAGGACTCAAATCTGATGTGATGAAGAATCTCAAAGGGGAAGATGTTCTTATGAAAAATGACTCCCCACTCCACAAGTGTCATGAGTATAATCTTTGGTGACATGTGTAAGTGAACTTTATATGCATAATTTATCTCAAGGTATCATATTGCAATTCAATAATATGTCTTGTATATACATTGTGTACCTTAGATGTATTCTTCTGTGTCTTTTAATTTTCTACCATTTCTCAACAATTTCAGGTCATAGTATCTTGAATTCACTAAAATCATCCCAGAACATATATGTTATATATCTATTACATTTAAGAGATTCATATGATTCTATTTGGATACAGTAGAGAATTATATAATTCTTCATGAACACAACTAGAGGAATATTCTATTCATATTTATTACTTCCCACGTCATCACATGTTGTAAAAATTAGGAGTAATTTAAAATTTGATGCCAAATTTTTTTAATAGGAATGTAGAAATTTCTCTTGTAATATGACCTCAAAATGTTTTTATGATCACTCCATTGGTCTCGAAATAATATTATTTCTTTGTGATTGATATTTAATCGAAATTACAGCATTTTTGAATTTTCTTATAATTTATGATATTTAATTCATCAAATATTATTTTTTCTTTTCATTTTTTTTCAATAATATTTTTAATGAAGCATTCTATTGATATTTTATCTCCATCATTGATTACAGAAATTGTTTTTTTCTCTTAGGAAAGTAATAATATTTTGATGGACCCCTAATCCACTCCTTGAATCATTTTCATCGTTTTTCCTTTTTCATTTTTTGTTTATTTTAAATTTTTATTATTTATTTTATCCCATGGTATGATATGTACACCCGTGGGGTTCCAAATTTTTGGTCTTTAGATAAGAGAATGATATTTACCAAAGAAAGGGTTATAGAGAAGGGGATGTTCTATCCCGATGCTTCAGACACACAAAATCATCTTGCAATATATTCTGATATCATATTGGACTGAAGTGTCACTGGTTTCCACTATTGGAAGGCCCATTCTAATATTTATTAAACACATTACTATATCATTTTATTAGTGTTTAACAATTTTTATAGGATTCATTTTAGTTTATTCTATTGATTATGTGTGGAAATTGGAGTTTTATAGGGATTTCAGGGCATCTAGTTTGGGGAATCCCATGTACACATGTGCATTTTAGAGATCACATTCCTTTTGTTCTTCTAGTTTTGGGAAGATGCTTTTATTAGAATGACATTTCATTATTTCATTAAGTATACATGTTGTACAATCACAGGAATATTTACCTATCCATATGGTAGAGTACCATAACATAAGTTGTTTTAGGAAGTACACACCAAGTACTCTAGGTACAAGATGTGTAGTGTGTTATAGCCATATGGCCACACACATGGGAGGACACACTATATGAGGTGCATGTGGCCATGTAGAAGTACCCAAAAAGGTCCCAAGAATTACCTAACCATGTTTTATTATATGAGTAGACACCACATATACTCTATCCATGTATAATTACATGGCCAAGTATATCATTTATATTACACAACATGTACTCAAAAGTACATTCCATAAACATCGTAGATAATGGGTGATTGGGGTATTTGATTATCAAATTCAACATTAGATTTCTAAGAAGTCTATTATGAGTTGTACTTCATAAGGATAATTATTTTTGAATCATTTTTTCCTTAGAGCCCATCTCTATTGTGTTTTGTATTGTGAGATTTTAGTAGGAGAAACCGCTCATAGGGTTTCTGACTCTTGTGGTGGTCATTGGACTAGTTGAGTTTGATTTAACTGGAGTCTCCTTAGAGAATGGGTGTAGAAGGGAAGCCCCTAATATGACATTACATTATGAAGTAAGCCTTGGGGCTTTGGGATCCATATTTTTTGTTTGGCCCAAGGGAGAGTTGTTGATAACCCATGGTGGCTGTTTTTGTTGGGATGATGATATCAAGGGTGATTATTGTGGACTTATGCTTTAGTGGTTGATAGATGATAGACACTACTAGTTTAGCTATTTTGATGGAATTAATGAAGTTGGATAAATAAAAATACTTTTTTTCCTTCTGTCATTATTTTTTATGTAGTTTTCTATCAATAATTGTGATTTTGGATAAGACCATTGGAATATATTAGATTGGATGTTTTCTATGTGTTGTGATCTTGTTATTTCTCCTAATTTTTTGCTATGGTTTGATGAGCTTTGTAAGATAATGGAAAATCAAAATGAGTTCCACAACAATATCTTTTTTTCTGTAATGAATTCTATTGTGGATTCAGTTTTGTGTGGTTTTTTGGCACTCAAATAGTGTATTTTGTGTGTTGTGGATGTTGGCACACTCCTTGGGATTCCGATGCTATAATCTCCATGTTTTTTTGGATCCCACCTTGTCGGGTCTATATCTACTGATTGATAAATTTCATAGAATTTAGAAAGGAAATGAACTCTATTTGTGTCGACCATGATGTACTTGTTTTCTGTTTATATCATTATATTGGAAGACTCTAGCACAATATATCCACGTTGAGGTTGTGTACAGCAATTCTTATGAACATAGTTTCCAAAATTATGTCATATTACACATATATTTCATAGAGACCCATGTGTAGACCATAATCATTCATCGGGTTCATGTTTATGTGACATCCATATGATGTAAACACTCTAGTGGGGGATAAAGAAGGGGTAGATTTTCCTCAAGTGTTAAGATAGAACTCTGGGATGGTGTTTTCCCTGTGTTTGTTTTCTATTTTTATGTAGTAGTTTTTTTCAATAGTTTTAGTTTGTTTTCAGATTATATGTTTGTAACATCCAATGTAAATGAAGAATATGACATATTTAATATTTATTAATATTTGTGAATTAAATATTAATTTTACTTTAAAAGGGTTGCTATGTTCGATAGCATACCCGATACGCAACAACCGGTTTCCTTGGAATCTTACATTGCACACTAATAATATAATATTATTATTTGAAATGGTAGCATACTCATAGCCATTTTATGGGATGGAATGAACGAAACTAACTATAATATTATTATAAATGTTTTTAGATGTATTTACTTTTATCCAATAAAAGTTAGAGACTTAAAATGTGAATGAATCTAATTTTAAGTATAATTTACATTAAAAGGTCGATTCACTACCTTTTAATGGAGAACCCTCATTAAATCAAGTTTTTTTCATCTTTATATGTCCTAATTGACCAAATATAATCCTTCTATAGAATGGGGACATCAAATTTTACATTGGGTAATTTTTTTTGTTATTTTTCTGATAAAGTTCATTTTTTAATGAATAGTGAAAAATATTGTATTTAAATTCAAAAGTGCCTTTTAATATAATTTATTGATATGGTTAGATTATCTTTTTTAAGGGATTTAATGTGAAATTAAAATATATTTTTACCATCTGTTCCAATGTTGGTCATTGGATGTAATTTCATTTTGAAATTGGACATAAACAAGTATCAATCTTTTGATCGGAATTGTTTCTTAAAAAACACTATATGTTTTAACAATGGGAATTAATTATTAAATTAATTAATACAACTTCAATGTTTTTAATTTGGAAAAATAGACATCAATTTTTAATTCAGAATTTCAAATAATGCTTAGGTTGAATGTTTTGTATTTTTCTGAAGAACAACAATTTTTCTTGAATAGTGACACCACGTAGTGGTAGTTAAAAAACTCACTTTTTCATTTAGATGAAATTTTACCACTTCTGTAAATTTAGTTTAAAAAATCCGACATACATGGTTGTTATCAAAAATAAAAATTTGGTTCATTAAGATGAAAATAATTTTTGGTGAATAGTAACTTTTGAATTTTATTTACCACGGTAAAAGGTAAATAAGGTATTTCAATGTAAAAAGAATATTATAATAATACCAAATTACCTTAACACTTGACCTAACATTATTGGATGAGTATTGGTAGACCATGGTCGTACTTGGGTCGATTTTGGGACCCCATGGAGCCACTTATGAAATATAGTGACACTTTAGATTAATTAATTTAATGTAAAGACAAAGTTGAAATTAACAATACTCTTTTAGTAAATTAATTTTTATATGGTGATATATAGGTAATATTTTCGAATATAAATATTAATTGGAAATATAAAAAAATTTCCTACATGATAGTATTTTTTTTATAATTATTAGACATCGAATAAATTAAATTATTTATGACACAATAATGATGCATTATTTACCTCATTAATAATTGATTTAAATAAATAAGATTATAATGATTAAAATATTATCCAAAACATGTCCAATTATGATTGGATGATTTTATTTCTACCATGATTCATCATATCTTCTAATATAATGATTTTTGGACCATTATAAACCGAATTTCATTATATAATAAAATAATAGTTTCACACTTTCCAAAAGAGCCCCTCCACCCCCTTATAAAAGGAGACAACTTCAAACCAATTCCTCTCACATTTCATGCCATTTGGCTCATCCTACCTCTTCCCAATTAATCTCTCAACATATCTATCCTCATCTTATAAGCCTTACCTTTGGCATAAGGCACACAAAGAAGTCCATTGGTTCAAACCAAAGAGAGTTACCCCAATTAAAGGTAAATGTTTCTCTTAAATTGTTTTCTTTTATTTTACTTCTCTAACCCATAAAGTCTTTTTATTTCTCTCATTTATAACTAAAAAATTATCCAAAATATACTAGGATATTGTTATAGGAAGTATTCAAACTACACTTACACACACCTCTATCTAATGGATGAAGAACATAATGTTTATGTGGATGGAAAACTAAGGCCTCATGAAACGATGATTGTTCAATTACATCTTACCACCTCTCATGGTGGCCATTATGATAGAACTGTATTTATATATGATATATATAATGATTATGATTTCCTTATTCTTATTTACTTCTCATTTATATCATGCCTTTATGGTTTCCATAGTGGGTAAATACAATAATCTCATTTGAGGAAGTGCGGACTACCGCCCCCTAAAAGTGATTTGATTCATTAATGCCTTTTGTGCGATGTATAAAGGATGGAGTTAACTATATTATATTTTATATTATACTGGAATTATTATATACCTGTGTATAATTATGTTTTATATCCATTAAATTAATAAATATAAATTAAAGTAGAATTCATTCGTACGTACGGCTTACCGTCTCTATAAACGGTGCATTTCATTTCATACCTCTAAAGGATATGTACTATTATAAAAACATGTATATTATGGATATATATGATATATATGATATCCAAATCTTGAATATAATTCTAGATATAATGAACCTTTGACCACACTGACAACTTGTAAATATAAGTTGTTCATTTTTACTCAAGTACCAAATATCGACAATATTAACATTATTAACTTCAATGATTGCATAATGTTTATAACATGGTAATAAGAGATATAAAAGTAATAATAAAATTTAAAAAGGTTCTTAAGCATGTAGAAATTATCTTTATTTTATTATTTAGGAGATTAAAGAATGATCGAGTCAAGTTGGACAGGAGGTAGGGGTCTTCGTCTAAATCTCCTTTCATTGAGGAATTTTTAGATTTATACCGACTTTATTTTATACGGTGTATAAACCCCTTTGACATTTCATTTTATTCAAAGGGAATATTTTATACGAAGCATTTTACTAAACGACAAAAAAAAATTACGTAAGAGGTGACGCCGACCATTCCGCCGCCACGAGTATTATTTGATCTTTGGCTTCCTTAACAAGCCGGAATGTCTTTTAGAAGGAAAAATAAATACCAAATACTATTTTTACATATATTCATATTGAAAATTATTTTTAGAATGGATTTATTATGTCAATATCTTGAAATGATATTTTATTATTTCAATGTGGAAATGTTATCTTTCCTTTATGCTTATGTTTTGTGTTTTGACCATGTTATAGTTCTTGGGCATTATTTACATATACGGGAGGTTCCGTGATAAACCTAGGGCGGGTATTCCAAAGTAACTGCCTATGTAGATGTGATAGTTACAATGTATGTATGATATGGATTCCACCAGTTAACTTATGATTAATTATTTTTATGTTTCTTTCATAAATCTTATGATATCATTAGGTATGTAAAAGACATCATTTTTTGTATGTATTTATGAAAAAAAAAATTCATTCGTTGTTTTATAACCCTTACTGAGATTTTTATGCTCATCCCAAGTTTTGAAATGTATTCACAGTACATAAAGATGAATAAGGTCAAGGATAGGATCAAGGTAACGTCATGCTATCAAAAATATGGAACTAGACATAACTCTTTTTTTAAGAGTTTTTATTTTATGAAAAAAATGGAAACTATGTAGGTATGTCTACCTTGTTATCTTTTGAGATGTAATATTTTTTTCCTAATTCTCTAAAACTCTAATCCTGAAAAGATCCTCATTGTGAATTATTCATTTATTTCAATATTATGTAATTTTTAAGGCTGGGTCCTTATAATGTTCATATCATGTGTGGGTGCACTTTTTATGAAAATAGAATATTGTATAATAATTCAGGGTGACGTACTAATATTTATTTCTCCCTCCTGGTAAATTCTCCATGACATGTGTGAAGTCTTTATTACTAATTTCAGGTTGGATCACAGGTTGTGTGATTGATGGGAACATGCCCAAATTTTACACGGTTGAGTAGATCCACAAATTTCGAGTCTCAATATTGGGCTTTTCCAACTCATGTGTCCTGAAGAACGAGTATGTTGTTAGGCGCAGTGTTACCATTTTTACATTTTTTATTTATTTTAAATTTAATATTTATGTATATGTGGGAATCCTAGTGGGTTAATGGATGTTTAATATATTTCATTCTACGAGTCTCTATGAGTCTGTGTTTAGTTTCAAATAATATAGAATGCATTTATTGATTTATTTATTTTTAATACTCACATGTTTATCCATATATATGAGTTTACAAATTTTATGTCGTTATTATACTCTAAACAGATGAATTAGTATCTCCGTGATATCATTTGGACACTCTGTGTTGGCTGGAAGCCTCTTGAATCAAGGGGCCTAGACAAGAGGCTTTGTATAAAGATATATATGGTGATTAGTTGGATCGATCCTAGATGACTGGTTACAAAAAATTGTTAAATATTTTTGTTTTTAGGATTGGGTAATTTTTTATATTTGTGGCCTAGGAATGTATTGTAACTTGTGATGTATATTGGATTATTGTGTTATGAACATCTTTTCTGATAGGAAGTACACATTTCATACACATGTTATTTCAATTCATGGAATTAATTTCTATGGTTGCATGACTCAACCAAGTGTGATGCGCAAAAGTTTTTGAAATCATTATTTATTATAGTTATTGGCACTTCAAACATGTGAAAGAGGAAAAATTTAATGAATAATTCTTGGAACATATGATTCACAAGTCATATTTCCCCCTATGGTGTTTTATGTTTTTTTTATGAAAGGTAATGTGGATAATGTTTTGAGAGTATTTCCACTATTGGAGATGCAGTCCCATTAATGGGTGATGCATGAAGACTCACGTGGGATGGTTGTTGGATCTAGGTTTGTTGTTAGTTTCACTATGAGAGAAAGGATAATTGAGAGATATTTGGATAGGGTACGAGTTTCATTGAGGCAGTTGTCCACAAGAATTTCGAGGATTGTGTGCCTTATCTTGGAGTTTTTTGTTGATTTATATTGTATATGTGGTCATATAGTGGGGCCCATGTCATTTCTATCACTTATGGATTGGGAGGTTATGGTTATTCATCATTATTGGGGATATTGAGGTATAATATCACTAAAATTTTGTTAGTAATGTGGATTTTCTATGTTTGATAAGTTGTGTTCTTAGAAAATTATTTATTTCATTGTTAGTTTAAGGGAGAGGTTTTGTTAGACTCCTAAACCTTGATATTTATGTTGGTCGTTATGTAGTAAAGTGGGATAACAGTTAGAAGCTTGTGTCAATGGATTGACTCTTTATTGGTAGGTGGTCATGTAGGTGATCAGAGAATAAGAGATATGCTAGGATAGAGTAGAGGTGTTCTGAGGGTGAAATTGTTTATTAGAGTTTATATATTTGAGGAGAACAATCAGTGGTTTTTTGCATGTTATCCTAGTTTTCCTAGTAATTTTCTCATGCGAGTGTGTGGTGTATTGATATTTTTAGTAGGTTTTGAATAATGAAACATGGTAGAGGAGTAAATCAATGGTTTTTAAAGGTTTTTTCTTTCATTCTATATGGTTTGAAAAGTGAATTACATTATATTCCTATTGGTAAAGGTATGATTGGTTTTTTTTATGTTGGTACTCAAGTGTGAGTGTGTTGGCCGTCTCTATCTAATTCCTTCTGTAATGAGAACATCATGGGATGTGGAGTTTCATTTTTGAGATGTGGGGTGGAAATAATGAACTCTATAGGTGGGGAGAATCAAATCCGTCATTTTTGAATTACTCTCATGTTGGGATAGTGTTGGGCGAACTGTAAGACCAGTAATTGGATAGTCAATATAATGTTAGCTGTGTAAATAAGGACCCAACCATAAAACATAACATAATATTGAATTAAATGAATAATTCACATTTAGGATCTTTTAAGGTTTAGAGTTATATAGAAATCGGCTATACTATTACGTAGAAACTTGAATATTACATGGAGACACTACTACTCAGTATCCATTTTTTTCATAAAATAAAAACTATTAAAAAGAAACATGTCTAGTTCAATGTTTTAGACATCATGAGCTTTCATTGATCCCATAAATGACCTTATTCATCTTTAAGTCATGTGAAAAACATTTCAAAAACATTGGATGAGCATAAAAATCATAATAAGGGTTTTAAAATAAAGTAGGAAAACATTATCCCATCAATAAATACACATCATTGAAACCATACTTTTCAATCATAACATACCTTATGAAATCATAAGATTTATGAATAACACACACAAATAATAAATCATAACGGTTACTTATGGCATCTATATCAAACATACATTGTAGTTATCCCAACTACGTAGGGAGTTACATTTGGAATACCTATCACAATATATTCCGAAAATCTCTTAGGAGAAACATCACCTTTACCTCCGTCATGTTACCCAATGCATTGGAGAGCTATCTCAGGCTCACCCGCCCTAGGTTTATCAGGGAACCACCCATTTATGTAAACAATGCCCAATAACCATTACATAATCATAAAATATAACACATCTATAAAATAAAGATAACATTTCCACATTCCAATATATCAAATCAAGATATTGAAATAAACAACATTTTATCAAATCATTTTCAACACTATTAAAAAGAGATATTTTTGAATCAATGTGTCCCATACAACTTTGAAGAATTTAAATGAATTATCATTTTAAAACATTAATTTCCATATAAATAAATCCTAAAACCAATTTTCAATACATGGATATTAATGAGAAATTATTATAAGAATAAATCTTTAAAAAATTTATAATGATATTTTAGTTAAAGAGTTTATTTACTAAAAGAGAGACGCTTGAGTGTAAATAATTGAAGAATAACTTTTAATCATAAATTTAACAGAACATGAGAATAAATGGATTCATGATATAATATGTCATATGAAAATGTATACACCATATAATAGTGAATTAGTGCATAACAACAATGAAGTCTTAGTGGAAATGTAAATTGGGATGAAATTCCATATAAAGATGGTATCGATAAATTAAGGATAAATAAATCAAAAAATTATGTGTGAAAAATATAAATTCAACCAATATAATTGGAAATTATGTGTAAAAAAATCATAGGTCATTCACCCATATTCATAGGATGACATATTCAAGAAGTACAAGTTGAACCCAAAGAATTGAAATTGTGTTAAGAAGTTCCCTTGTAAAAATTCGTCAGCCTAACGACGTCACATTAAAATTCAGAAAATGGGTTGATGAGATGAAATGGGTATATAATCACTTTTACATAATGTTTACATAATTGATGATATATAATAACAGTTCCCAACATAATAATATGTAAATTAAAAGACATAACAAAAAAAGTATTTTAAATAGAGGATGGTCCAAGGTTCCCTAACCGATTTGGTAACGTACTAAACATACACCACAAGAAAGAAGTATAATTGAATGAAGATGTAAATACTCGTAAATGAAAGTATATTACAGAAAGAGTACAATCATGGGAAGTATGTACATCACACCAAAGGGAATACTAGAAAATATATCATGAATATCACGGGAATAAAAAGTGAGATTAAACCCTTTACCACGTTGTAATCAACTGAGTCGTATGACCAAAAGTTAATAACCACCAAATGAATCACAGAATACCATGAATATAATGAGAATAATGATAATATATATAAAATCAAAGAACACAATACACCACATGAAATGAATAAGTGGTGAACAATCGAACTCTCACGAAATTAATAGTGAGATAAGAAAATCCATTACCTCATGTCTGGCATGACACGTTTGTTCCTTGTTCTTCCAGAATAATAAACTAAAGTCAATTTCTATTTGATTCAGAACCATTTTCATGTTTATTATCCTTTTTATATCATTTATTACCATGTTATAAAAATTATTAAATGATTTAAGTTAATAATGGTCCTTTGGTTGATATTTGGTATTTGAGTAAAAAATGAACAGATTATAATTACACATTGTCCATGTGGTCAATAGTCCATTATCTCCAAATGATATTCATTATTTTGATATCATATAAATCATATAAATCATATATCCAGTATATATATGTATTTATAACAGTACATAACATTTTGGAGATAAGAAATGAAATGCCCAGTTCATGGAGACGGTAAGCCGTGTGTACGCATGAATGCTACAGTCATTTCTATTTCATATTTTAATGGAAATAAAACATAATGATATTGAGGTATATTATAATTATAGTATAATATCACATATAATATAATTAAATATAACCTTTATACATCCCACATATGGTATTAACGAGTCATACCACTTTGAGGGGGTGGTAGTCCGCACTTCCTCAAATGAAATTATCATGTTTACCCATTATGAAAACAATAAAGTTAAGATATAAAGGTAAAATACAGAATAAGAAAAGAAAAATATAATAAATATAATATATAAATATAGTTCCATCTTAATGGATACCATGAGAGGCGGTAGGAGATAATTGAACAATCATAATTTCGTGAGGCGTTAGTTTGACATCCATAGAAACAGTATGTTCTTCACCCATTAGATGGATTGTGAGTATGTGTTGTTAAAATAAATCTCATAACAACATCCTAGTATATTGAGGATACTGGTGTTTTTATAAAATAAATCCAAAAAAGGTATAGGGTTTGGAGAAGTAAAATAAAATAAAATAAGTTAAGAGGAACAGTTACCTTTAATTTATGTAACTTTCTTTGGTTTGAACCAAAAGGACTTCTTAATGTGAATTCTTCCTATGGTAAGGCATATAGGAGGAGGAGTAGAGGGATTTAGTGAGGTTAATTGGGTATATTTGGGAGGAGCCTAAATACTTTAGTGGTATGATGAGTTGGATAGAAGTGGTCTCCTTTTAAAAGGTAGAGGAGGGACTCTTTAGGAATGTGTGAAAATATTTTTTTATATAATGTTATTCAGTTTCTAAAGGTCCAAAAATCATTAGAGGCGAAGATAATATTACTCATGGTCGAAATAAAACCATCCAATAAAAATTGGATAGGTTTTGGATAGTATTTCAATCATTATAATCTTATTTTTCTAAATGATTCATTAATGAGGTAAATATTGCCTCATTATTTTGTCATATATAATTTAATTTATTTGTTGTATAAAAATTATAAACAAATACTATCATGTAGTAAATATTTTTCTCTTTCAAAATAATATTTATAGTTGAAAATATAGCTTATATAACACGATATAAATACTAATTTACTAAAAGATTTTAGTTATTGTCATTTTTGACTTTACATTGAATTAATTAATATAAAGTGTCATTGTCATTCATAAGTGGCTCCATGGGGTCACAAAATAGACCCGAAGATGCCCACGGTCATAAACGACTCAAAAAAAGGTTTGGACAAGTTTTAAGGTAATTTTGTATTATTATGATATTCTTTTTACCTTGAATTACCATATTTACCTTTAACCACAATAAATAAATGTCAAAAGTTACTATTCACCAAAAATTATTTTCATCTTATTGAACCACATTTTACTTAATAATAACAGCTATGTATGTCAAATTTTTGAAATTCAATTCAAAGAAGATGTAAAATTTCATTTAAATGAAATAGATTGTTTTTTAACTACCACTATGTTGTTTCACTATTAATCAAAAATTGATGTTTTCAGAAAAATACCAAAACTTCAGCCTAAGCTATATTTGATATTCTGAATTCAAAAAAGATGTTTATTTTTACAAATTCAGATCATAAAAGTGGCCTTAATTAATTATAAAATTAATTAACGTTTTTAAAACAAAAAGCTCGTTTTTAAGAAACAATAACTATCAAAAGATTGACACTTGTTTATGTCCTCTTTCTAAGTGAAATTAATATCAATGCCCACCAATGGATTAATCAATAAAAATTTGTTCTAATTATACTTTAACTCCATTTAAAAAGATAATATATTGATAAAAATAAATAAGATTAAAACGTAGTTTTGAATTAAAATACAATATTTTCACGATTCATTAAAAAATGAACTTTATTCGAAAAATACAAAAAAAATTACCCAAAGTAAATTTTGATGCCCCGAATATAAATAAGAATTTTATTTTGTCAAATATAACATATAAAAATGACCAAAACTAGACTTAATGTGGGTTCTCCAACAAAAGGCGGTAAATCCAACTTTTACTAAATATTAAAGTATTCATGCATAAAATTAGATTCATTCATATTTTAAGCCTCTAAATTTTATTGGATAATTGTAAAAACATTTAAAAAAATATATAATCATATTTTAGTTATTTCTAATCATTTCTGCCTATACAAAAACTAGGCATTAACTACCAATTAAAATAATATTATATTATTATTAGTGTGCAACATAAGATTTCAAAGAAACCCATTGGTGTGTATCAGTTACGCGATCGATCATAACATCCCCATTAATGTATAATTAATATTTAATTCAAAAATATTAATAAATATGAATTTTTCCTTATTTATTCTTTATCTGGGATGTTATATCCTTCCCCCCTTTTGGGAATTGCATCCTCACAGTTTTAAAACTGGGCTTGGAAACATCATTAAACGTACCACATCAGAAAAGAGTCAATAAAACTATCACATTAATAAAAAGGAAAAGAAGTATAAAGGTCCCCTGAGATAACCCTTAATAGGATTCAATGTAGGAAAACATAGATATGGTGGAGATAAAAAGCGGTCAAGTTCTGATGGAGAGTGATAGAAAACATGATTAGGAGAATGTTAACCACTAGAAAATTACAAACATATGATGGGTTCAACAGGTTTTTATTTCCCAATAAAAAATGTTAACAGACAATGTTTTTATTTTAAGATACTTTTCATAATGTTTAGGAATTTATTTAAGAGTTTAACTAAAAACATATGGAAATATACTTATTTTCATGTATACTTTCATCCTTTACTAAATACCTACCAAAAAATGATATTTTTTTTAAATGATGAGTATTTAGGATAACTTGTTCACATTAAAAGTGCTATAACCATCTTCGAGATAATCACAGAATCCACAAAATATGAACTATATATTTCCCTCGTCTTTAGATATTAACTAAAACCAAATGGTTAGTACGAGATCATATAATCCCCCAAAAGGATATTACTTTATAAAAATAAATACTACTATTAATCTCCCAAATTTTACAAAAAAGTACCCAAAGTTAAACAAAGATCATTAAATACACAATTGACCTTAAAAATTCATCAAAATAATCAAAACTAATATTGAAACCCAAAACTCAGAAGGATTTAAATCACATAGTCTTTCACAATAATTCTTAATATTTATCCCCAAAAACATTGACTACTCTTAAAGTCTCATACTGAAGTGTAATTAACATAATAACATATTATCTCTGATAGGTTAATAATTTCAATAAATAACCCAAATCAACATATATTCTTGAAAAATAATATCTCAACCATTAATCCACAATTTAAATCCTATGGTATTCTATTTTCCTTTAGAATATAGATTTTCCTCAAAAGAGAGAATGTATTCCACAACAACCTTTATCACTTAATCAATAAATCATTTTTTTGTACTAAGTATTCCATTTGATAAAACATAAGTTCCAAAAATCAACATACTCTTATTCAATAAAATCTTTTTACTAAAATATTAATTCATAATAACCAAGATCTTCAAGTAGGATAGTGGTAATCAATGTGCCCTTGTCACCCTTTGGTTTTTGGTTCGATTACTGTAGCCTTTCCGGACACGATGTGTTGTCACCCATCCTATGGGTTGTCCTTTTTATAAAACTCAAAAATAACACTAACATGTTTTAACCTCAATGGTTTCATTATACCTCTCATTTTCATAAAAATTCAATATGATCTCAACATCTTAATTATTAAATTCTTATTTCACCACCATATAATTAAATAAAATGATCCCCAAAATGAAAAACACCATACACTGATCATGGTGTCCATTTGGTTTCATCGGCATATTGTTCACTTAGGTAGAAGTTTTGTGCATTGCAACAATGATTTTGAGATGCTTCACAATCAAATGGTTACTCCATCCAAATACACCTTGTACAACATGGGTCATATGGGTGTTCACAAAAAAAACAGTTTTGGAAAATAATCATGTATGACATAAAATTTCAAAACATCTGATAAAACATGATTTCTATAAAACCTTCGGACTGAATATGTGTGTGAAACATTAAATTAAAGGTCCTTTTAAAAGAACATAAGTATGTGAAGAGAGAATATGTTGTAAAATCAAATATAAATAGGTTTCTCAAGGGTCTCCTTATTCAGCAATTTTTTTAAATTCATAATATGCTTCAAAATCATTTTATTAGGTAAAATATTTGAAAATTCCTTGATAATATTTTCCATTTTAAAAAATATGAGAATATTGTGAAAATAGGATTTTTCAAAATACATACAATGATTCATGACTATAATGAGGTATAATAGAGGTGTTTGATATCTCAAACAACTCCCTGCAAGTGAGTTGTATGTTAGAAAAAGTTTCACAATCATCCGAACATGATTTTTCAATATTTATTTCAAGAATTTCATTAGGAAAAGATAGGAATGTCATTAGAGAACCTACTCCTTCCATTTGTAACTGAATTTCCTTGATTTGAATAATTTGTAAATCAAGGATTTAACTGAAACAATAGATAAGGTCTAACCATATTTCTAATGAAATATCTTAATCCCTAAAGTTTTCGAAACTAAACTCGGATACCAACTATAAGGACCAAACCTTAAAAAATTACATAATATTGAATTAAATGAATATGTCACATTGAGGATCATTTCAGGTTTAGAGTTTTAGGGAATTAGGCCATACTATTACATAACAAATTGAATAGTTCATGTAGACACTACAACTCAGTATCCATTTTTTCTTAAAATAAAAACTCTTAAAAAGAAACATGTCTAGTTCCATGTTTTAGACAGCGTGAATTTTCCATGATCCCATCCTTGACCCTATTCATCAATATGTCCTGTGGAAAACATTTCAAAAACATGGGATGGGAATTAAAAGGTTAGTAAGGGTTACAAAATAAGGAAGTAATTATCATATCAATAAATACAAATCAATGAAACCATACTATTCAATCATAACATACTATATGAAATAATAAGATTTATGAATAACATAGAAAAATCATAAATCATAAATGTTACTTATGGAATCCATTATAAACATATGTTATAGCTATCAAAGCTACGTAGGGAGTTACACTTGGAATACCCATCAGAGTATATTTTCTAAATTTCATTGGAGAAACATCATGTTTACCTCCATCACGTTACCCAATGCATTGGAGAGATATCTAGGGCTCACCCGCCCTAGGTTTATCACAGACCAAACCATATACATAAAAAATTCACAATAACTATATCATAATCATAACATATAACACATGTATAAAGGAAAGATAATATTTCCACATTCTAATATATGAAATCAGTATATTGAAAAAAACAATGTTTTATCAAATCATTTTCGAAACCATTTAAAAAGTGATTTTTGAATCAAAGTATCCCATACCAATTTGAAGATTTTAAATTAATTATCATATGAATATATTAATTTCCATATAAATAAATCCTAAAACCTATTTTGAAAATATGGAAGTTATTCAAAAATATTTATAAGAATAGATCCTTAAAACATTTAAAACGATATTTTAGTTAAAGCATTTTTTTAAAAAAATTAGACGCTTGAAAACAAATAATTGAAGAATAATATTTAATAAAAACATTATAATATCATGAGAATAAAGGGATACAAGATAAAATATTTCAAAGGACATTATACACACCATATAAGAGAGAATTGGTGCATAACACCGATGAAGTCTCAGTGGAAATGTAAATTGGGATAAAATCAATTATAAAGATGGTATCCATAAATTAAGGATAAACCAATCACATAATTATGTGTGAAAAATATAAATACACCCAATAAAAGTGATAATTATGTTTAAACCAATCATTGGTCATTCACACATATTCATAGGATGACATATTCAAGAAGTACATGTTGATTCTAATGAATTTAAATCGGGTTAAGATGTTCCCTTGTAAAAATTCGACAGCCTAAATGCATCACATTAAAATTCAGAAAATGAGTTGATGTGATAAAAAGTGTATCTCATCATTTGGAAATAAAGCTTACATCCGTGGGAATATATCATAACATATCTTAACATAATATGATGTAAATAAAAATACATAACTAAAAGAAGTCTTTTAAGTAGAGGAGGGTCAAAGGTTCTCTTACCGATTTGGTATATTAAAAAACATACGGCACATGAAAGATCATGAAATGAAGAAGTAAATACTCATAAATTAAATTATATTACACAATGTGTATAATCATTGTAACAACATGAGATTTTATAAGATATATTAGTTTTAATTTCTTTCATATCTTCTGTTGTACGCTACCCCAAGATTATCTTGCATTATACGCAACACTAATCTTTGATCGTGTTACACACAATTTCATGTTTGTTTGATAGTAGTTACTCTACGAAACATTGAGTATATATATATATATATTCAATTTATTTTGTTATATGCAACAAAAAAGGAGTCGTGCACTACACGCAACCCTGACTTGGCTTGCATTACACGCAATCACGACCTTCCTCGATAACGTGTGTTGTACGCAATACCGGGTTTTACTAAACAACGATATATTATTATAATATTATTATGAAATAGCCGCTATGAATATTAGTAACTAAATTTTGAATTTTATAAAATTATTATTCATCTTAAACATTTTCTAAAACATGGTAATAGAACAAAATAAATTTTTCGGGTAAAATATGTATTTTTAAAAAAATGCAGTTTTGCCACATTTTGATGGCGCACCCACGTTAAATCTAGTTTTTGACATGTTTATAAGTTCAATTTTAGAAATGAAAATTATTCTATGGAATCAGGATATAAATTTTTACCTTGGATAAATTTTACATATTATTCGGATAACTTTCATATTTTAATGAATAGTAAAACCACGCTATATTTTAATTAAAAACAACTTTTTTCATCGTAATAAATTATGTGCTGAAATTATAATATTTAATGGTTTTAATGTATAAATAGAATATATTTTTACCATTTAATATAATTTATGTCATTAGCATTGATTTTACATTTAATTCGTAGGTTAAATAAATTCAATCTTTTGCAATGTTTTAAACAAAAACCCGTTTTCATTCGACAATGAGATTAATTTTAATTTAATTTCTGAAACTTTTGTGTATTGAATTTGTAAAAATTGATTCCATATTTTGAATCAGTGGGTCCAATTTATGTTAATATGCTACTTTTTATTTTTGGGCATTATAAATAGTAACTACGGTAAATTTTATTTACCATAGTTAAAGGTAAATCGAGTAATTAAGGGTAAATATAAGATTATAAAATTACCCTAACACATTCCAAAATCCTATTGGATGACTAAAAGTCTACCCATATCACCTCTGGGTCGGATTAGATTAACTTTATAGAATTTTTCCCAAGAAAATAATTTAATTATTATTAAAACCAAAGAATGTGACAACATGTCACTTTCTTAAATCTTATAAGTATAATAATTTTAATTTAGTGATAAACATAAATCAACATCGAACATGAATAGTCTACAAAATTCTAATTCAAGTATCTACATCATATGATTTTATTTATAATTTTTTAGGATTAAATAATTATCATTAATTATGACACAATAGTGATGTTGAAATTATTTTATTAATTAAAATATCAAATAAATGGTTTTAAAAATATTAAAATAAATATTATATGAACTATTTATTGTGATCAACTAATTTTCATGTTATATATGACATTTGATTAATCTATTAACGCTCTTATTTTGAACATATCTTCTGTATATATTTTATTAAAAAACAAATAAATGAATAGTGTCAAATTGAACACTTTTGTTATTTTATAAAAATAACATATTATAAAATTGTTTAAAAATCACAAAAAAATTTAAAAATTATAAATTAAAATTTATATGGTCGAAAATTTCATAAAGTGGCAAATTATGGAAAATTCACAACACATATGTAATTATTTATAATAATTTAAAATTTAGAATATTATTACCACAAATAAAATTAAATTGATAAATAAGGATAAATCAAGATGATAATGTATAAAATCAATTCCTTACATGTATAAATTTTATTGGATTTTGATATTACAACCCTATCTCATCTAATATTCGGTAATGACTCATTTTGGAGTTTTTTATTTGGGGTAGGGATTTAATATAAACTAATATTTCTTATATTTTCAAAGGTGCCCCTCCACTCCCTTATAAAAGGGAAAATCCTCCCTCTCCATCTCACACCAATTTGAGCCTTCAAGCTCGGACAAACCCTACCCATTTCACTTCCCCACTAACCTAGAAACATTCTAGAGGTCCTGTTCTTTTTCAAAGACCAATTTTAGTGCCCTAAGGGGAGGTCTCAAAGAGGCGATTCAATGAAGAGGTAATGTGCGTTACCGATTCTTTCAATTGTTTTTCTTCTTCTACTTCTTCTTCTTTAGTTGTTTCATTATGAAGTAATAACATCAGTATCACTCATATACTTATATGTCATTATAAATATGAAATAACCCTATTTCACCATCTATCCATCCTACGGAAAACAAAATCATCACGCGTGTGTATGTACGGAATACCGTCTCCACGCCGTGGCGTAATCTATTTTCCACCATCAAATTACTTGGATGGGTAAAATGGTGTAAATAATGACTATATATGGTTATTGTAAAGTTATATTGATTCTTAAATAGTATACATGCACTCCAATACAATTCCATGGGAACGATATCATCGCTCGTGCGTAGGTATGGATTACCGTCTCCACGACGTGATGAGATTCATTTTCAATGTTAAAAAATAAAGAATGATTATAAAGTATATATAATAAGTAATAATGAAATATTTGACATAATAATGCTACTGGATTTATGTACATATATATGTATTTTATATACTTAATTCCATTCAATTCAATAAGGAAACAAAAACAGTGTTCCTGCATACGTACGGCCTTCCGTCTCCATGAACGGTGTATTTCATCTGATTTATCGATCTATTATATATATGTATATTCTGAATATATATTATATAAATCATGTTTTACATTCTAGATGTATGTAATCATTGTATAAGTAATAATATGAATAATTACAAGTTAAAACACAAACGACAAATGAAACGCTTTTACCCAAAACGCTACTTTAACATGAATTTACAAAAGAACGGGTAATATAAAGTCATAAGTGAACCATATATGATATAATAGAAATGAATTTGATTCTTTAATAAGTCAATGAAATTATTTAAATCATTATACAGGAGTTTTGGATATGTACGAAGCATATCGGGCCTAATGTAAGGGATAACTTTTCCAATCTCGTTCTTATCCGAGATTGTGTATTCGTAAGTATTTACTGGGGTTATTTTTCTCATCCATGTCCATGTTTCCTAAAAATGGTTAGATGTATTTTTAAAGTCCTTTTTATGAATTCTTGACTTTTAATACATGGTATGTAAGGAATCATTCTTTTGTTTACATTACGAGGTACTATTTTGAATTTTTTGGAAAAAGTACAAGAAGAATATTTTTTTAACTAATACAGCATGAAAGGATATTTTTGGTTTTATAAAGCCTTATTTTCATGAATCATCCTCCAAATTATTTCATGACTATTTTAAACAAAATCATTTTCTTTTAAAATTGCATGACGTTTTGTGAAAAGAAATTGATTTTGACGAAGAAATGATATTTTCCTCAAGAATTAATTTAAATTGTTTTATCAAAATAATTTTACATCTAAGATGACATTATTTCATATGTGTATGTTTCAAGTATAATGTCTCTATGATTTACATGGTTTCATTATTCTTATGATGAAATATCCATTTCTTTTTTATGGATTATGTGATGATGGGATGATATTTATGAAACCCATTTTATTCGTTGAGTTATTATGAATGATGTATGTATATTTTGTGGCACAAGTAATAATGATTTAATTATGAGATGGGTGGGACCTATATCTCCCTCCAATGAATTAGGTAATGATTTAAATCTCATGAGATAGACATGATTGGAATGGTATGTTAATCCCGTTCAGTGTTACAGGACTGAAATGAGGAGTGAACTCGATTCAGAAAGAGACATTTTCCACTAAGACGGTATTGGCAGCAATGCCTTTGCTACTATGGAAATCATAACTAGTGATGAATAGTTTCCACAATTACATGATTTATTCCCATGCTAGTTTATCATGATTAATGTTCCTTTATGATCTATGTTTATGTACTTCCATGATTTATGTCTTTTCTCATGATTTTGATGTTTAGATTTTATGTTCATGTTTTTGCATTCAAATGTTTATAGATTATTTTATGTTCTCTATGCTTACACTTACTGAGCATTTGAGCTCACCCTTTATATGTTTTCTTTTCCCCAGGATTTAAAGAATGTTTTTTGTTATGAAAAAAGGGGATGATCTTTATGGGAGATGTTGAAGATCTTTCACCAAGATTAGAAGATTATGTTCCGAGTTTTCAAAGACACTAAACTATTACGGTCCTTAAGTTTTGGTTTTTGTTATGTATTATGTATTCCGCAAAAGTAATGTATTGTCCATGTATGTAAAGATTTGGGTCTCTATAGTTGGTACCAGAAGAAAGGTTTAGTTAACCTTTGAAAACTAGGATGCGAAAACTTTAGTGAAATCTCTAGAGAAATTTCTACGGTATGTCTAGGGATGTCCCTAAGGTTAAGTATATGTATAGGTAATAGTCTTAGAATTTCTCTAATGATCATATAATTAAACCTAAGATGTTAGATATTGAAGGTACTCCCCCATTATTATGTTGTTTTCTATATCATGGTATTTGCCTCTCACACTCTTATTATTGGGTTTTAGACGATGGATGGAACCAGAAGGAACTGTGTTGATCAAAGTAATGGAAAATGCAATGATTGTCCTCCTAACCAAACCAATGTCAGGGGAGATAGAGTGAAAAATCTTATTTCTATAATTACACAAGCTATGAATCATTCTGTACTTCAAAATGAGCAGAGAAAGGAGAATCATTCTGTTGAATCCATTATGAGCCAGCGTCCACCTTCATTCAGTGGGACTTATGATCCCTTAGTGGCTGAGAAATGGATCAGTACCACTGAAAATATATTTTCAGTTCTACAGTGTTCTGAGCATGATAATGTCATATTAGAAGTATATCGTTTGGAAGGTGATGTTGATAAATGGTGGAATCTTATCAAGAATACGAGGCAAAGAGATGAAATCGGGTCCATGGAATGGGACGAGTTCAAGAACTTGTTTTTTAGTAAGTACTTCCATAGTATTCTATGAAAAAAGATGGAAAATGAGTTTCTTGAGCTTAAGTAGAAGGATGATGAATCTATTGTTATATACGAAGAGAATTTTACAAGACTTGCAAGGTATTCATCTAGCTTCAACATCCAACCTGAAAGTAAAGTTGATCGATTTTTCAGTGGCTTAAAACCAAATCTTCGAAGGGCATTAGCTATAAGAGACTTCAGTAGCTATGAAGAAATTGTACGTTGTACTATCAAGGTAGAAATGGAAGTCGGTGTTACATATCCATCTCATGGTTTTGACAAGAAACGAAAGATGGAGTTCAAGGAGAAATCTCAGAATAATTGGGAAAAGAAGATGAATGTTTCCTTATGCTCAAAGTGTGGAATGAAGCATGGTGGATATTGTCTTAAAGGGACTAGAAAATGTTTTAAGTGTTGAAAAGAAGGTCATCGAGATGATGAGTGTCAAAGTAATGGAAAAAAGGGTTCCTAATTATGTGAATAAAGAAAAGACAGCAGAGAACGCACCACCAACACTTCAATGCATGAAGTTCAATGAAATGGGGAATTATTCTAATCAATGCCCCAATCCAAGGGTTAATGATGATCGACATGAGCAACAACTTAAGGAAAAGGACAAAGGGAAGTCACATGCGATCACTATTGGTGATGTTGAATATGAAAACAATGTGGTGGAATGATTAAGTGTTTATGTAATGGGATTCCAAAATAATGTTGTCTATAGTATTGTGAAATATTGGAATATATATGTGTTGGTATATTGTGGTTTTCAATAATTTTATGGTACCACAAACCATGGAAAGTGATTGAGATATTTTTGGAAAGAAGATGATATGCACATAATGAACGGATAAGGAGAAAATGAAATGTTTGATAGTATTCATGATCTCATGGCCGATATAAGGAAATAGTTATAAGATGGTTTGAGTATATAGAATTTTGGGATTTTGGATTTGGAAAGAGGTAACTTTTGATAGAACTCATATTTTCACTAAGATTCAATGGGTATTCATTTTTCAAGAGAATTCATGTTTATGGACTTTGAATGTTTGGAATGTGACCAACAAGACATATCTTATGATATATGGGGATCAACGATGGTATTAACATGCTTGTTATATGAAATCTATGGTAATCTTTTTCACTATAATATGAGAATGGACTGCAATATTATGGATAAGCCTAATGATTGAAATTGATTATGTTGAACATAAGTTAGTTTACGGCTAGAACTATTTTCGATATTATCGATGGAATGTCATAATGATGTAATTTTAGAAAAAGGACAATTTGCAGGATGGGCGACAACCCATTGTGTCGAACAAGGCTGTGGGAATCGAACCCACAACTGAAGTGCGACTGGCCTTTATCGCATACCAACGGCGTACAGGAAGTCCCTAGTTAGTAGAAACTGGTTTTATTTTATTAAGCGGTATGATATACGAAGTATTTGTTCATTTTTGGAATCGTATATGATTAACCTCAACATTGATGGACTTATGTATATTTTCTAACTTTTGATAACCTTTTGTTTGAAACAGATGGAATGACCCATCATTCTATCACATGATCTGTTAACACTTCACGAATAAAAAATTCAACTTAATTTCATTAAGAGATGAAGTGGAAAATGTTCAAAGAACGAACAACTGTGAGATTGTACCAAAATCAAGAAAGTATTTCTTATAATTCAAAATTTTCAAAGTTAGGGAAATGATATTGAAAACAAAAAATGTTGTCCTAGTGCTCTTATATCCGATGAATCAGATGGTACCCTAGATCATCACAAATCTATGGCTTTGTGATTTTTGGATTTTTCATATCCATGTTCTCTACCACTCTCCATCAGAACTTGATGGTTATATTTTTCATCCATATCCATATTTTCACCTATGTTCTCTTCTATGGAAACCCAGTGATGAGTAACATTGGTTAATCGTTACATTTCATACTTTAGTTTTTAAAATTAAGTTTTAGTATTCCTTTTTAAGATGTGGGTTTCTATGAATAGTAAATAATTTATAATCTCAATGAATTTCGAGGGCGAAATTCATTTTAAGGGGGGTAGAATGTAACAACCCGAGATTTTATAAGATATATTCGTTTTAATTTCTTTCATATCTTCTGTTTTACACTACACCAAGATTATCTTGCGCTATACGCAACACTAATCTTGGATCGTGTTACAGACAATTTCATGTTTGTTTGATTGTAGTTATTCTACAAAAAATTGAATATATATATATATATGTATTCACTATATTTTGTTATAAACAACAAAAAAAGAGTCGTGCACCACACGCAACCCTGACTTGGCTTGCATTACACACAATCATGACCATCCTCGATAGTGTGTGTTGTACGCAATACCAGGTTTTACTAAACAACGATATATTATTATAATATTATTATGAACTAGCCACTATGAATAGTATTAACTAAATTTTAAATTTTCTAACATTATTTTTTATCTTACACATTTTCTAGAACATGGTAATAGAACAAAATAAATATTTCGGGTAAAATAACTATTTTTCAAAAAATGCAGTTTCGTCGCCTTTTAATGGCGCACAAACATTAAATCTAGTTTTGACATGTTTATAAGTGAAATATTACAAAATAAAATTATTCTTTGAATCAGGATATAAAATTTTCCCTTCGATAAATTTTTCATATTATTCTAATAAATTTCATATTTTAATGAATAGTAAAAACACACTATATTTTAATTAAAAACATCTTTTTTCATCGTAATAACATATGTGGATAAATTATAATATTTAATGGTTTTAATATATAAATAGAATATATTTTTACCATTTAATATAATGTATGTCATAAGCATTGATTTTACGTTGAATTCGTAGGATAAATAAATTCAATCTTTTGCAATGTTTTAAACAAAAACCTGTTTTCTTTCGACAACGGGATTAATATCAATTTAATTTCTGCAAATTCTGTGTATTGAATTTGGAAAAATGGATTCCATATTTGGAATCATTTAGTCCAAATAATTTTAATAGGCTACTTTTTATTTTTGGTAATTATAAATAGTAACTACGGTAAATTTTATTTACCATAGTTAAAGGTAAATTGAGTAATTAAGGGTAAATATATGATTATAAAATTACCCTAACACCTGCCAAAATCCTATTGTATGACTAAAAGTCGACCCATATCACCTATGGGTCGGATTATATTCATTTGATGGACTTTTTACAATGAAAATAATTTAATTATTATTAAAACCAAACAATGTGACAACATGTCACTTTCTTAAATATTATAAGTATAATAATTTTAATTTAGTGATCAACTTAATGCAATATCGAACATGAATACTCTACAGAATTATAATGCAATTATCGACATCATATGAATTTATTTAGAATATTTAGGGATTAAATAATTATCATTAATTATGACACAATAGGGATGTTGAAATTATTTTATTAAATAAAATATCAAATAAATGGTTTTAAAAATATTAAAATAAATATTATATGAACTATTTAATGTGATACACTAATTTTAAAGTTACATATGACATTTTAGGAATCTATTAAATCTTTTATTTTGAACATATCTTCTGTATATATTTTATTTAAATACAAATAAATGAATAGTGTCAAAATTGACACTATCGTTATTTTATAAAAATATCATATTATAAAATTGTTTAAAAATCACAAAAATATTTAAAAGTTATAAATTAAAATTTATACGGTCTAAAATTTCATAAAGTGTCAAATTATAGAAAATTCACAACACATATGTAATTATTTATAATAATTTAAAATTTAGAATATTATTACCACAAATAAAATTAAATTGATAAATAAGGATTAATAAAGATGATAATGTTTAAAATAAGTTCGTAACATGTCTAAATATTATTGGTTGATGAGATTACAACCCTATATCATCTAATCTTCGGATATGAGTCATTTTGGATGTTTTAATGCGGGGTTGGTATTTAATATAAACTAATATTTCTTATATTTCCAAAGGTGCCCCTCTCCTCCCTTATAAAAGAGCACCTCCTCCCTCTCCCCCTGACACCAATTTGAGCATTCACGCTCGGCCAAACCCAGCCAATTTCACTTCCCCACTTCCCTAGAAACATCCTAGATGTCCTGGTCTTCTTTAATGACCAATTTTAGTGCCCTAAGATAAGGTCTCAAAGAGGCCATTCAAATAAGAGGTAATGTTTGTTACCGATTATTTCAACTTTATTTATCCTTCTAATTATTCTTCTTTAGTTGATTCATAATGAAGTAATAACATCAGTATCACTCATAAACTGATATGTTATTATAAATATGAAACAACCCTATTTCACCATCTATCCATCCTACGGAAAACGAAATCACCGCGCGTGCGTACGTACGGAATACCGTCTCCACGCCGTGGTGTAATCTATTTTCCACCTCCACCTTACTTGGATGGGAATAATGGTGTAAATAATGACTATAAATAATTATTGTAATGTGATATTGATTATGAAATAGTATACATGCACTTTAATACAATTACATGGGAATGATATAATCGCTCGTGCGTACGTACGGATTACCGTCTCCACGACGTGATGAGATTCATTTTCCATGTTAAAAATTGAAGAATGATTATAAAGTATATATAATAAGTAATAATGAAATATATTACATAATAATTCTACTAGATTTATCTACATATATATGTATGTCATATACTTAATTCCATTCAATTCAATAAGGAAACGAAAATAGTGTTCATTCGTATGTACGGCCTACCATCTCCATGAACAGTGTATTTCGTTCCATTTGTCGACCTATTATATATATGTATATTCTGAATATATTTTATATATAAATCATGTTTTACATTATTAATGTAATTAATCCTGATCTACGTAATCATATGAATACTTTCAAGTTAAAACATGAACAACAAATGAAACAATTTTACCCAAAACGCTACTTTAACATGAATTTAAAAAAGAACGGTTAATATAAAGTCACAAGTGAACCACATATGATATAATAACAACGAAAATGATTCTTTAATAATTCAATGACATTATTTGAATCATTATATAGGAATTTTGGATACGTACGAAGCATATCAGACCTAAGGTAAGGGATAACTTTTCCAATCTCATTCTTATCTGAGATTGTTTATTTGTATGTATTTACTGGGGTTATTGTTCTCATCCATGTACATGTTTCCTAAAAATAGTATCATGTATGTTTAAAGTCCTTTTTATCCATTTTTTAAATTTACTACATTTTATGTAAGGAATCGTTCTTTTGTTTACATTACGAGGTACTTTTTTGACTTTTCTGGAAAAAGTACGAGAGGAATGTTTTTTTTAATTATACGGCATGAAAGGATTATTACAGTTTTATAAAGCCTTATTTTCTTGAAGCTTCCTCCAAAATATTTCATGAATATTTTGCAACAAATTCCTTTTCTTTTAAAATTTCATGACATTTTGTGAAAAAAAATTGATTTTGAAGAAGAAAGGATATTTTCCTCAAGAATTAATTTCAATTGTTTTATCAAAATCATTTTACATATAAGATGACATTATTTCATATGTTTATTTTTAAAGTATACTATCTCTATGATTTACATGGTTTCACTTTTCTTTTTCTGAAATATCCATTTCTTTTATATGGATTATGTGATGATGGGATGATGTTTATGAAACCCATTTTATTCATTGAGTTATTATGAATGATGTATGTTTATTTTGTGGCACATGTAAGAATGATTTAATTATGAGATGGGTGGGACCAATATCACCCACCAATGAATTGGGTAATGATTTATATCTCATGAGATATACATGGATGGAATGGTAAGTTAATCCAGTTCAGTGTTATAGGACTAAAATGAGTAGTGAACTCGATTCAGAAAGAGACTTTGTCCACTAAGATGGTCATGGAAGCAATGCCTTGGCTACTATGGAAATCATAACAAGTGATGAATTTTTTCCAAAATTACATTATCTATTCCCATTATGTTTATCATGATTAATTCTCCTTTATGATCTATTCTTTATTTACTTCCATGATTTATGTCTTTTCTCAAGATTTTGATGTTTAGATTTTTTGTTCATGTTTCTGCATTCAAATGTCTATGGATTATTTTATGTTCTCTATTATTACCCTTAATGAGCATTTGATCTCACACTTTATATGTTTTATTTTCCCCAGGATTTAAAAAATGTTTTTAGTTATGAAAAAAAGGGGAAGATCTTTATGGAGATATTGAAGATCTTTCACCATGATTAGAAGATTACGTTCTGAGTTTCCAATGACACTAAACGATTACAGTCCTTGTGTTTTGGTTTTTGTTATGTATTAAGTATTCCACAAAAGTAATTTATTTTCTATGTACTTCATGCTTTGGGTATCTAAAATCATTGCAGTACATACACCACACAAAAGGAAATAGTGGAAAATATAGGAAGAATCTCATGAGAATAAAAAGTGAGATGAAACCCTTTACCACGTTGTAATCAACTGAGTCATACGACCAAAAGTTAATAACATCCAATTGAATAATAGAATATCATGAATATAATGAGAATAATTATAATATATATCAAATTTCCGAACACTATATGCTTCATGCAATGAATAAGTGGCGAACAATGGAAATATCATGGAATTAAAAGTGAGATAAGAAAATCCAAAACCTCGTGTCTGACTTGACTCATTTGTTCCTTGTTCTTACTAAATAATAAACTAATGTTAATTTCTACTTTCTTAAGATATATTTTCATGATTATTATACATTTTATATCGCTTATTACCATGTAGTAAAAATTATAATATCATTTAAGTTAATAATGGTCGTTTGATTGATATTTGGTACTTGAGTAAAAAATGAACACCTTATAGTTATATGTTGTCCATGTGGTCAATAGTCCATTATCTCCAGAATTATATACATGATTTAGATATCATATAGATCATATATCCAGTATATATATGTATTTATAATTTTACATAACATTTTTTAGACAATAAATGAAATGCATTGTTCATGAAGATGGTAAGTCATACTTACACAAGAACACTACTTTCATTTATATTTCATATTTTAATGAAAATTTAACAAAATGATACCGATTTATAATATAATTCATGTATAATATCATATATTATATCATTAAATCTATCCTTTATACATCCAAAATATGGTTTTAACGAGTCATATCACTTTGTGGGGGCAGTAGTCTGCACTTTCTCAAGTGAAATTATCATGTTTACCCATTATGGAAACCATATTGGTAGTATATAAATGTAAAATATAGTATAATAAAGAAAATATAAACATTATTTATATCATATATTAATAAATTGACATATTAATGGACACCATGAGTGGCGGTTGGAGATAATCGAACAATCATCGTTCCGTGAGGCGTTAGTTTTCCATCCACAGAAACAGTATGTTCTTCATCGATTAGATAGAGGTGTGTGTAAGTTTGGTAAAAATCCATCTCATAACAACACCATTGTATATTAATGATACTTTTTTTTGTGATAACAGAAAAGAAAAAAGTGTTTAGGAGTGGGAGAAGTAAAATAAATGAAAAGAAGTTAAGAGGAACTATTACCTTTAATTTGGGTAACATCCTTTCTTTTGAACCAAAATCACTTCTTAAAGTGACTTATACATAAGTTAAAGCTTCTTGGAGGAGGGGAGAGATGTAGGGAGATTAATTGGGAAGATATTGTGAGGGAATAAAGGCTTGAGAGGTGTGATTAATTGGTTATAAGTGTTATCCTTTTATAAGGGAGAGGAGGGGCTCCTTTGGAATGTGTGAAAATATTATTTTATTATATAATTATATTCAGTTTCTAAAGGTCAAAAAATTATTAGAGTTGAATATAATGTAACTCATGGTATAAATAAAATCATCCAATAACAATTTGACTGGTTTTGGATAATATTATAATCAATATAATCTTATTTATTTAAATCATTCATTAACGAGGTAAATACTGCATCATTATTGATTTTCTAAATAATTTAATTTAGTTGACGTCTAAAAATTATAAAAAAAATAAAATAATGTAGGAAATCATTTTATATTTCTAAAGAATATTTTTAGCCAAAAATATGACTTATATAACACCATATAAAAATTTATTTACTAAACGATTTTTGTTTTTGTCATCTTTTCCTATACATTAAATTAATTAATCTAATGTGTCATTATCATTCATAAGTGGCTCCATGAGGTCCCAAAATATACCTAAAGATGACCATGGTCATAAATAACTCATACAATAAGGCTTGGATAAGTGTTATGGTAATTTTTAATTATTATGATATTCGTTTTACCTCGAATTACCATATTTACCTTGAACCACATTATCTAAAAGTTAAAAGTTACTATTCCCCAAAAATTATTTTAATCTTATTGAACACCATTTTACATACTAATAACAACCATGTATGTAGGATTTTTTAAAATCAACTCATAGAATAAGTAAAATTTCATTTAAATGAAAAATTTATTTTTTTAACTACTACTAAGTGGTTTCACTATTCATAAAAAATTGATGTTTTTCATAAAAATAGAAAAAATTCAGCCTAAGATATATTTTATATTTTAAATTTAAAAATGATGTTTATTTTTTCCAAATTGAAAACATAAATGTTTCGTTAATTAATTTTAAGATTAATTCCCATTTTAAAAACAAATAGCGTGTTTTTAAGAAATAATAACTATCAAAAGATTGACACATGTTTATGTCTATTTTCAAAGTGAAACTAATTTCAATGATAGACATTGGATTAAATGGTTAAAATATATTATAATTACAATATAAAACCAATTAAAAATGTAATATCACCATATAAATAAATGAGATTAAGAAGCAGGTTTGAATTAAAATACAATATTTTCACTATTCATTAAAAAATGAACTTTATCATAAAAATACCAAAATTGTACCCAAAATAGATTTTGATATCCAGAATCTAAGTAATAATTTTATTTTTTCAAATAAAACATATAAAAATGACCAAAACAATATTTAAAGAGGGTTCTCTATCAAATGGCGGTAAATCGACCTTTTATTGAATATTAGAGTAATATTGCTTAAAATTAGTTTCATTCATATTTTAAGCCTATAAATTTTATTGGATAATTGTAAAAAAAATTACCAAACATATAGAATCATATTTTAGTCAGTTTTATCCATTCCTGAAAATACAACGGCTTGGCATTAACTACAATTTTAATTAATAATATTATATTATTAGTGTGAAACATAAAATTTCAATGAATCTCATTGTGGGGTATCAGTTACGCCATCGAACATAGAATCCCCATTAATATAAAATTATTATTAAATTCAAAAATATTAATAAATAATGAATGTGACTTATTCCTTATTTATCTGGGATGTTACAATGTGAGTGGTCGGGTGTGAAAATGGATTTTTGTTATCCACAATGTATTCTCATTGTTAGAGATCATTTTTTGTGGTATTTTTATGACTACTCATGTCATCACATCTTGTGAAAATATGGGGAAATTTTATTCTATGTTCCTATAATTTTTTTAATTGATAAAATTGAAATTTATCTTATAAGATGATCATAGAAAATTTTTACGACCACTATGTTAGACCAGGAATAGTGGTTTTACCATCCGAATGCTTCTTGGATGAAATGTGAGAGATTAGAATAAAAAAACAATATTTATTATTTTATAAGTGAATTATTAATTTATTTGGGTATGTTTAATCAGTTTTATCTTTTAAATGGAGGATCAGATTATGATTCCATTAATTCTATTGAGTACAGAATGGGTTTTTTCTTTGTGGAGTCATAACCTTGTGTGTGATGCAGGGGCTACAATTGGGACCCTTTTATTTTATTTCATTATTTATATCTTTAAATTTTTCATAATATAATTCTCTAATGTATTTCAATGTACGTCTATGGGGATACTCCATTTTGGGTCTCATTATGAGAGAGTATCAGTGAGAGGGAGAAGAGGGGGAGAGGGATAATATGAAATGATGCCACTGATATTGGCTTGCACCAAATTGTATATTGGGTGTTGGAGATTATTTATTAGACCATCTGATCATTGATTTTTATATAGAGGTATTTTTGTGTGAAGTTCTAGGATAAAAATATAGAAATCATAGTTTTAATTAATTTTAACCTTGTTTCATGGATTGTTCAGGACTCCTAGTTGGTTGATCTATTTATTTATCTAAGAAATCAAGGAATTTATTTGTTTCATGGGATTTCCATTCAGGGAAACTCGTTTACATGATATGTTGTTCAATGAAAACACCAGCATATTCTTTTTATTCGGGAATGATTATTTTTTGTAAGTACATTATATTTACTATAATTAAACATTGTATATTTGTACATGGTCATGTACTTGGCCAAGGGGTCATGTACATGGGTTGATATATTTTTCCAAAATTACATATCGTGTACTCAGCGTGCATGTCATATAGTGGGACAAGGACATATGGTCTTGTACTGGGCTAGGAAACCTATGTTAGGGATATATGGTTATGTAGAAGTACATGGATAGACCCAATGTATGCCCAGTATATGTATTAGGACATGGATAGACAAATTCCAAAACTTTCCATTTATATGTACATAGACTAGTGCATCATTGAAAGTGAATTCCATTCACTGAATAAGTACATGCACTATACATTTTCCATCATGGTGTTTATTGGTACTTTTGTGCCACACAGTTAGAATTGGAGTTGTTAGTAGTCTATTCAATGTGTTTTTATCTAATACTTATGTTAGTGAAATCAATTTAGTGTATCTATGTAATTTATATTTGTTTTTTACTACGAATTTTCTATGGGAGGATTTCTTTGAGGGTTTTATTATCAATCCTCTAGTGGTGTCTGTTCTCACACGAGGATCGTGTGAGGTTTAAGTGTGTATTAGTGGGATTGGATTTGGAATGATGAAAAATGTTGTTCATGGTTCAATTTAAATATTCTAAATGATTGGAATGATAAGTTTTATTGAGGATATCTTGGTTAATCCAAATGTGTTGGGTCTAGTTGATCATGATTGGAGGTTTTGAGGCTTAGCCCTTATGTTTGAGTATTAGAGGTCTTATACCCATCAAATTGTGTTAAACCATTTCGATGGTGATTTTGGATGGTTCCCATTAGTCTAATGGGATGAGTCTAATGGACTCTTTATGATGCCCTTGGGGATTGGTTGGTACTCATGGATGGGTTGTTAATCTGGAATTCCTTATGCGGTTTTCATTTAGTGGGAGTTCCTCAGGGTCTGGATTATTTTAAGGATACCTTGTGGAGGGTCCGTCTTGGAGGTAGTGTTATGAACCATTGTTAATTCCATTTCTAGTGTTCTAGAAGATTTTGATGTCTTATTTAAACATTGTTGATCGAATATAAATGGTAGGGTTCTAAGGAATCATTTGGATATTTTTATATTGGACATGGATTTTGCCATTGGATGATCTAGATGAAAGATTCATAGCATTTACTACCTATATTATTGTCATTAGGTCAGTTGATATTATTTTCTTGGAATGGAATAAGATATCAGGTGTAGTAGGGGAGTCTCTATTTGGATGTCACATTGTGATGTAACATCATAGACCGTGCGAGCCCCGAGTATTGGATGGCACTAAGGTGTGTCTTTTAGAGATCTTTAATGATGTTGTGGTTTTATTATATGATATAGGGTGATTAAGGAGGCCCCATCCATTTTTTCATGATATATGATCCAAAATTATAGTTCTGTTTTTAGGATTGTGCATTTGAGGTTTGAACAACTTATATTCGATTTTCGTTTGACATTGATGATTTAGGAAACCTTTCTTTAAACATTGGTTTAAGGGAAAGACGCTTGGGATATCTTATATTGGTAGCATAACATGAGTTGTGATCGAGTTCTCACTACCACTGGTTGGTTGTGGTTAGATGAGCAAAGGAAGTTATTGATTGATCTAGAAGAGTGAAACCCCCTCTAGTTTTGTGTACACCATGCTATTTTGGCTTCATGATTTTGAGCTACTAACGTACTCAAAAATTTGGTTTCATTTTATATGTATATTGATTCACTACCATCGTCATGATTATTGAGAGGCCTATATATTTTATTTATGTTATATTATCTAGTCTATAGCTGGTTCATTATTCATTATGTGGGACCTTGAGGAATCAAATGTTATCAACATGTCACCCTATTTGTTCTTGTTTCTAGTTTAGATAATGATATTTTTGTCCAAGATCATGGTAGACACGTGTTAATGTTTTGGATTATTATAGTTATTACATGTAGTTTGATATTAATGCAATTATAATTTAATCTTCTTGGAGAACCATTAAAGATCCAATGGAAACATATGTTGTCTTGTGACTAGGAAAACGAACTACTATAAATCCATTAGTGAGAGCTATAAAGATGGTATATTTACCATTGTAGTTTGTATACAACACACACATGGAAATTTTTCATATGCTTGTTTCATCATTTCATATTGTTTTTTTTCAAGTTGTTGTTAGATTTAGTCTAGTATGGGTATTTTTGGATTCAAGGCCATCCTTTGGTAGAAATGGATTATGGTTCGTGTTTGTCTCCAATCCACATGTGGGTGTTCAGGGAGTTTTCAAGGAAATTTATATTGAAAATCAAGATGAAAATAGTATTGAAGGTTCTATCATTTCCCAGTTTTTCATAATTTTTTGGTGCCCAATATTTTGTGGCTAACATTGATTAGAAAATAGTGGATTTTATTTAAGGTCTTATGATGATATTGAAAAAGAATTTTTTTCTGAAATATGGGCTTAATTAATTGTGTTTTTTAAAGGATCATCAATATATGATAGTGATCTACAAGGAAATGACATGAACTTCAAAAAATTAAGAATTAGAGAGTCACTATGGTGATGGTGATATCCATGATTACGATAATCAAATCCTTATTACGATGTGAATGTTTCGAGAAAAAATAATGATTACTATGAGCATCTAAAATTGAAAATTTTTATATAGATTCATGAAGGGAGGAGCACTGTGAATAAATTTTCAATGATCTAAAAAATGAACTAAGAGACGATTGAACATTGCGGAGGTAGAGCCTATAAATATGAGGCTACCCCAGTTCATTCCAATGATTCCTTCAAAGGAATATCTTTAAATTATGTAATTCTGAGATGACAATAGAGAATCATGAATATGGATTTATATCTGCCCTTGATAATTGAAAAAGGATATTATTATGAAAAATTACCATTCTTTAAATTAAAGGGTTCTTTTTTATGATGGAGCATTCATTTTTGACATAGTGAACTTCAAGAAGTATGTTTTTTCCAATTAGGAAGTGATCTCCGCAAAGGAAATTTTTCAATGAAGAGAGTGAGCATTGAGAAGGTAATGAGAATCATGAAAGGCAATGTTGTACCTATGGTTTATGTATAAGTGGCTTTCAGATATAATAAACCCAGTTATAGGATAATATAATATTCTTGTGCAATGTTAGAGACAAATACTACAATTCCAATTCATTGAAGTGTCCTTGAGGTCGATAAATTGAGTTAGACTTATCTCAAAGTAGTGAGTTAGGGGGAGTCAATGGATGTGTTTTATGGGGTGCAGTATTCGATACATAAATGCTTGTATTGGAATATTTCATGGAATATAGTGACAATGTAAAAACATTTGTATTTAATTATCTTCTGAAGATTAGTGCATTTAGGTATGACTAACACACTTTTGGCATATGCTCCATGGAATATCCAACAGTGGTGAATCAATTAAAAATGAAATTTTATATATTTTCATGTTAATGTTTTATTACATCACTATTCTAACAGATTTGTTTAATAGGTTCCTACCAATGTGGAAAAATGAAATGTCACTTTGGTTGAATAACATGACACCCAGATTCACCCCTACCATTTCCGAGTGATCTAGGGTCCTACAAGTATATCATGTGTTCATGGAAATATAAGTAAAAAATGTTATAAGTTCATCCATGGGAGTGGCCTAATGATATTTATTTCAGTCCTTATCTACATGCATCAAAATGTGTGTTTAGAAAAAATTTATAATTTCATGTCAGAAAATATGATGACTACTGGATAGGGTTGAGACCCTAAGATGATTTATCAAGTAGAGATACTTATGCGGAGTCTTAGAACTGGAATATAGCAGATTAAGCACTATGAATTCCACATTTTTTTCGTGGATTAATTCTGTTATTTACTCTTATTTTATTTATATTACATTTTTTGGGTTTTAGATGTGGTAATCCAAGGGGGGACTAGATGCAATATTTGTTAATGATTTTAATATGTCAGACTGTATGATGCATTTGAAAAATTGTAGCATGTTCAAATTCATTTTATTTATTTTACATAATATGATGTTTATCCATATTTATGAGTTTTGTTATTTCACAATATTATTACACCTTGACTAAAGGGTATATCTTCCCCTATATCATTTAGGAAATCCCCTTGTTGGTAGTCTCTTACAGTAGGGGAGGTGCACATGAGGCCTTGGGGTAAGCCAGATTGGGTAACATATTGGGTCTACATGGGATGGTTATTTACACAATCCTCTATTGATGACTATCACAAATGATCCCAACATATATTTAGTTGTTTTCATATTCTATTCAAATTTTCCATCTGTTTAGTGGTGACATATTTCATTGAATTTCAATTTAGTGTTTAGATACTTTTGGATAATTTTTAGACACATTGGGGTGAAATTTATTAATGGATCTGATACAATAATTAATGTTGTTCAAGGAAGCCTCACCACACCTCTCATATATATTATTGCATGTTGGTAAACTGAGATGTATACATGAATTTAAATTGAGTGACCAATACTTATGAAACTATCCACCACAAAGCATATAGAATACTTTTCATATATATGTCTTTAGAAAGGAAAAGAAAAATGACATGTGAATGATATTCTATTTCCATGTGGGTATCTATAATGGATGCATCATCACCTTGTAATATTTATTCTCTATAATCACTTTCATGTTAAACATGGACTTTGATTTATATTCCACAATCATCTTCTTCATACTATGTTACTCGTAGTTCACATAGACATATTTCTATATCTTCATAATCAATTAGTGGATAATGAATATTATGCTATGTGAATAATAATATAACTCCTTGTTTACCATTGGATGTGATGTTACACATAGTGGCGACCAAAATATAACAACTCCTTCTTTATCAATATTGAAATCTATGGATTTTCATTTTCAGATAGATTCTAAATTAATAAACATTTCCACACAGACCCTTTGATACTCGTTTATCATATATATAATGGGTGATTGAGAAATAATTTGAGAATGAAATGATGATATAATATCCTGAATTATTTCAATTTATATCATTTTATGGTGGGATATTAATGTATCCTTCTCAATTCTCATCATTGATAATTTTTCGAGATCCATTTTACTTTTGACAAATGAGAAATTATTTTCATTTCCAGTATTGTATAGTATTGAGAAGTCATTACTGATTGCCTACATTATCTATCTTTCCTGATTAATATAAATCATAATATTCATGAATATATATTAGGGATCTTACGATATATACAAAATAAACACTTCTCCCCATAGTGATAATTCCCCCAATTATTCATTGTCAATATCCCTAAAACAAAGAAATTATCATGAATTGGGATTTTCTATGCATAAAAATTTTACTATCATGAGTAATAGATAATTAAATTTTCATTTTTCATTAGTAAATCACCATTGGGGTTATTTTCAACAGCATAGTATTGTACAACAATCTACACAGTTGATGTATGTGTGAGTACTGGTGTAATAATTTTCCTATTTTACAGATCATTGAATCTATCTTAACATTATTTATTCTGTAAAAACCTCACTCCCTTCTACATTGGATTTAGAAATGTGTTTTAAAATCATTTTATGTTCTTGAAAAATCATCGATAATAGCTAGACAGTCCATAGACACTCTGGGTATTTGTTACAGATGTTTCGATGAGTTGAACTTGAATTACATCTATCCTAGAAGGGACTACATATATCCCTTTTCTAGTGAAAATATTCCCTATGAATGAAACATACTCAATCCAAAACTCAAATTTATTATAAGTTTATTATAAATTCTCATTTCAAAATGTAGTTAAAATAATATTAAAATCCTCATTATGATACTCTTTCCTTTTGCAGTATATCATCATATAATTTATATAACTATTTTAAAGGAATTATCAAATGTCTTTATTAAATAATTCTATTGGGATTTATTTATTATTATTTATTCCATGATGTATTAATTTTAAAAAATATTTTCTCTCCTTTTTTTTAAATAGTCATTGGAATATTCTTCTTCCACACCCCTAATTGGTGATAACATGGCCAAAGGTCTATCTCATGGAAATAAAGAGTCTTATACAGTTGATAATAAATTTCATCAATTTGGGTCAAGGGATACATTTTCAATATAAATATTTTTTTATTATCAAGATAATCAATGCAGGGGGTCATTTGTTGGACTAATTTTTTATGAATAAGAAATTTGTGTTCCACGATGAGGAACATGGAAACATAAATCCCATGTACTGATTCTAAAGTAACCACCTACTCTCTTCATCCAAATCAGTGGTGTCCATATTATACTGATTATTTTATATATGAAGTGATCCACTAATAATATCCATTATGAACATATACATTATTAATGGATGAAGGAAATGAAACTCTTCATAGAATACATCTATGTATATGCTCTCAATTAGAATGTTTTAAAAAATGAATCTATATGTTCTGAAAAGTCTTTTTGAATTATTTACTTATAGAAAAATAAAATAAAATAACCTCATGATAAGAAGATTTCATATATATATATCATCTCATTCTATACACTTGTATAGAATTAATGGATGAATAAGGATGTGAAGATTGATCTCCCACCCATGACATGTGTTTTCGGATTTACATAAATACAACCAATACAATAATAATATTGAATCAAAGACACAAATATAAGTGTTATTTGATTTGGAATGTGTTTATGTGCACATAAATATACTGTTAGTTGTTATATATATTGAAATAATATTTTTATTTAATATATATTTTCATAGATAGCCCCATCATCGTGATCTAAGATAGGGATTGATTTACACATTTAAATAAAGGTTGATTAGAATGAATTTTTAGTACCAAAATCAAATCTCACATTAACTATTATTGAATGAATAGATTGAATACATATAAAAACATTATCATCGGGAAACTGCATCAATAGTATCCATAGAATATTCTGTTACTTTATCTCCTTATGTTTGATGTTTTTGTCATTAATTATCTTCGACAACCATTGTATTTTGATATTATATTACATAATTTCCATGGCCCATATAATTTAAACACTAGTCTATATGATGATTTTTCATATGAATCAACATTTCTTCTATCAAATGAGTGGGTTTCATCGTCTCTCTCTGTCATTTATTATCCCTTGACACCTTTTTGAGATTTGAAAATTCTACTCATTCGCTTGAGATATATTTTTGGATGATTCTTACAACACTTTTGACACATGGGATTTGGAATTTTAATTCCTCTATGGGATTTTTCTATGGATCATATTTAATTAATCTCTATTTAACTTTTTCTTTCTATATCTTAATGAGAGATTTATGTATCAATAATCTCCATCACATCCTTAAGGGAACAACAATAAATATCTTCATTGATTTCAATGTCTTGAATTTATAAATCATATATAAGACCGTCTTTGGTCCTTTATATAAAAAAAACATTACCTTCGATATCAATGGGAAATCCATAGGTATACTATTCTTTAATAATAATGTTTTCCAAAAACATTCAAATAGATTCGTCTCTATTTTTATTCAATTTTAGAAAATCCTACAACTTTTTAAGTTATTGATCTTGGGAAAAATGTGTTTTCAAAAATATTTTAATGAATCATTACCAATCAATATAATTTATTTCACAACTAAGAATAAAGTTCATAATCAGTGTAACCTACATATGAATTTCCCATTATAGTAGATTAATGTGCATCATAAATTTCATTAATTTAGGGAATTAGATTACAGTGTATTTCATTTCAATAGAGTTAACTGATTATTCCATAATGAGTGTATTTGAGTAGTCACTAAACGTATGAGGCAATTTTCATATAATGGAATCAACCATGACATTCACATTATTTTGATATTAATACTATCCCAAATGATTCATGTTATTGTAAACAACATGAGATAGATGATTCAATTTTATAATAGTGTCCACTGATATTTCTCCATACTAATTAGGCTACTCATTAGTGAAATAATTACTGATATTCTCAAATTGGATAATGGAATGGTTCAACCTATTCTTATATGATTACTGAAGAGGGTAAGATTAAGAATGAGAACACATTAATCTAATCATTATAAAAATATGGAGACTATAAAACTATTTATAAATATTCATAATTGAAATGTAAACACATGTCCCTTGGTTTCAATCTGTGATATCCATGGTAATTTCACTATTAAATTTTTTAACCTTTCAATATATTCACTTCCATTATATTGTATCAGAAATTGTTTTTTAAATTTATCAAATCATATCCCCTTGGTGTTTTATACCATGATTGTTGTAAGGACTAATTTTTCCACTATGAATGTTTTGATTTAATATCCAATGATACTATTTATTGTTATATATATTAGGTAATTTATTTATTCAGAAAGAACAAATATTAATATTTATATAGGGACTAAATTTTATTAACCTCTAGTTCTATACTTTACCAACATTCTAGTATAATTTCATAAATATTAAATTATACATAGGATCCTCATTAATGTATTTTTTCATAATAGAAAAAAATAACTATATCATAATTGGATTCCAACAAAAGTTACCCCAACCTATTATACAAATTTTAATAAGATATTTAACATTAACATCTAATAAACAAAGTATAAATATCGAGAGGAAAAATTTATTTGGAAGATAATATTCATTATATATCAAAATTAAAATAAAATAAATCATATTTTCTTTGATCATTGTAATGATTTACTAATTCCCTCAATTATACAAATAGATAATTGGATAACCTGGGGAATACACTGAAAAAATGGGTGAACTATAAATCCTAGTGGGGGAACAAACAAGATTAGAATCATAACATTTGAGTCCAAAATAATACCCTGAAAAACTAAAAATACTCATGAATAATAATTTTTAGATATGAAATTATGAATATATAATCATAATATCATTGTAACATAGTTATTTTACAATAAGATAAATCATTTGAAAAAATTATATCAGGAATCACTACAATGACCACATGGCATGGAGATGGAGTCCCATTATGGATTATGTTAATTCAATAATCTGAAAAAATATCAATAGAAATAATGATTTACGAATTAATTAGGGTACTCTGTAGGTTTACCATTAATTACATATAACTGATTATGTGTTCCACAAATTAAAATCAAATGTACGGAATCAATGTAATAATTACTCATGGAATGAAATGTGTTATAAAAGTTTTACTCGTATCTTAATCAAATATTATTTCCTGATCATTTCAACTAGAATAAGTAATTAAATATTTTAGATGTTTATATCTGAATAAATATGAATATTTAAAAAATTTGGAGTTTATTTTTGTAACATTATCAGTATTTTTAGAGAGTTTTCTATAGAAATGAATTCTCATGGTGGTATTTAAAGGAAATGGATAAATACATTTCATGAAATATTGATCATAGAATTTAATTTTAAAAAATAATGGGGAACTAAAATAGATATAATTATAATATTCCATTACCCAACAAATTAAACAATTTAATCAAAACTTTTAAAATACTGCAAGATAAAAAAATAAGGGATATTAAAGTTTAACATAATCAAATATTATTTGAAAGAATGAATTTGATTAATTGACATAATGCATGAACATTCCTATTAATGGTATGGAGTATAATATAGGTATACATATACCTGAAATATGTAAAAATCATATAATATTTCATAATTCCATATTTACATTTAATGTTATTTTTTTGTGAGAAATGTAATGACCTAAAGAAAATAGTGTGGTTCTTGTAGATCCCTTATAATAGATCCATAATCGTTATACACATTCACTATGGGTAATAAATAATAAAAATGGACCCAATAATTGTGTAAATCAAATAATTTTCCTTTGTCTTATTTTCTATAATTATATTATGTTCATTTATATTTTTTTATTGTGATACCATGTTAAATTTAACTATTATAAGGGCATTAATTTCATGGTTCTATAGTGAGATCACATCTAGGAAATTATTCATGTTATTTTCAATTGGGACTAAATTGATAAAAGTGAATTGAGAGGATTAAAATATCCTTATATAAATCTATATTCTCAAATTCACATATTTTTTCAATCCTATGAATGATTCATTTATTAAAAATGTTATAGTGATGTGGTCTATTCATTTATGAATCCTTATCAACCATCTTCAACGATAGTCAATTTATTTAAAATATATATTTATATTCATTAAATGATGTCATAAAATAGATTTTATAAAATATTACGTCATCATGAACAGTTATATTTGAATTTTAACTTGAAATGATTGAAAACATGGAAAATTTAATCTCATCGCCTATGGAGGATGTGAATCGACATAATATGCATGATCAGTACATTTTGTAGAATAACAGTATAAGATAATAGTATATATTATAGATATTATATTAGTATAACAATTTTATAGTATATATATGTTAATGGAGTCATTAATCCATGTGGGATGAATTTTATTTATGGGTTTAGGAGGATAAGAAATTTATTTACTCAGTTAAGGGTTTTGCCTTGTCCTCTATATGTCTCCAATTAGAATTCCCCTTAAGGAACATTGAATTTTTAATTTCGTAATTCTGATCATTCTATGATTGACTTAGTGATTTTTTGAGAGAATATTGTATATTTTGGGTGACCTTTATAGAATATATGTTGTGGGGGGAAGATATGGGGAGGGTTGATATTTATAAAGGGGGAGATGAGTGTTTTTAATATTATATTCTTCAGTTTTTTTATCATGCTTAATAGTACATAGAATTATTTTGTCTATATATAGTATATAATTATTTTTATTTCAATATAATAGGTTCCTACAAAATCTATTATTCATAATATCCTATATTTTTCTTGTAATACAAAATATAATATTTTTTATATTTAACTATTCAATAAAAATACAACAATTTTATAATTGTAATACACATTCACCTAAACAAGTTTAATAAACCATTATTCCCAAATTATTTTTATATTAATAAAATAATTATATAAAAATGAGATATATATTTTTTTTATAATAATAAATATTTATTGGAAATTATCTACGTGAATATTATGAATAGTTATCAAAACTGTTGAGAAACGACTTATTATCTAAAAAAAATATTATCATTATAATTACATGTAATAATAATCATGATTAAAATTTATGAATATAAAAATTATTTTAAATTCTTATATTTTTAAAAAAATAATCTAAAAAATTATATTTATAAAAAATACACATTTATTATATTAATTATCAATGATTAATATTCTAATTTCATGATAAGTATATATTTAATTTTTATTTTATAAGATTTCCAAATCTCATCTAAGAATTTCATAATTATGGATAATATTATAATGGACAGGTTTCTATTCTAAATAGAAAAATTACTATTATAGGGGTTATATTATTATTCCATCAATCTTATTTGTAAGTCCTATGTGTGTTCCCGATTTTTAATAAGTTTGTGACAATTCATTTATTATTTATTTGGTTCAATTTCCTCTAAAGAATATATATATATATGTTCATTTTCAATATGAATATGATTTTATTGATAATATTTAACATTTCTAAAGATTTTTATGAGTTAGTTTATGATTTTATATTTATTATATAACAATAATTATATCATACTTTTTTATTTTTCTAGTTTTTATCCAATTTAGATTTTATTAATTCTTATAAAAAAATTTATTGACTAAATATAAATTGAAAATTAATGTAAAAATAATTCTTATTATCATTATGTTGTAAAAATGATCTATATTACTCTATATTACAAGATATTACATGTTTATAGAAGAAATATTTTTCCATTGATAAGAAAACTTATGGGTCGTTATAGTCAGGGGTTATTTTCTAGCACATGATTACCATGTTTGTGTCGAATGGTCAATTTTATCTAACCTATATGTCTATGACAGAATATTATATGGAATTTTCTATGACCCTACTAATATTTATTTTTCTAATCTGAATTTTTCACAATTCGGCTTGTCCAAGAAAATAGTTTTCATTAAACTCATGTCATAAGTTGTGTTCTGTATCTGTGTAAAGCATCTTGAGGGATATTTGAGATTATGATATGGTAAGGATTATATATACCTATAAATTCAATTATATGTTTTTATTTTACTTATATTTTATATCTGATCACCCTAATGTGTGTTCATTGTTATGTATGACATTTTCACATATTCGAGACATTATAATAAAAATAATTTCTATCGAATATGTGTACTCAAATATTAGTGATGGAAGATATTTATTAATTTCTAATTGTTTTCATTAACTAATTCAAGGACATAGTTTCCATAATATATAATTTAGACCGCCTCTGCTTGTTATCTGACTATAGAACACTAGAAATTGGAAATAATTTCACATAGATCCTTGGTTTGGTGCAATGTTGTGTGGATCCATGACCAAGGAATTATAATGTTTTATATCTACATACCAATTCTTACGAGGAGGGTGTGAGTTTTTTTTCATTTAATATCCTATTATATAAGCCATTATTGTTTACTAAAAAATTTATTTATAGGTAAAAGTACCATTGTTTCATTATCCTTCCATAAATATAACGATCAAATATAAGAATATATATAGAAACAATTATTTACAAAAGTCACTGCGAAATTGAGGTATATATTAATTTTTGTATTTCATTTATTATACCACATCAACTTAAAATACAATTATTGTCATGAAATAAAAAATATAAAATTTTAATGACTATAAGTAATTAAAATTCATCTCCATGTATTTCTTTCCTCCCTTAACAATTCAAATTTTGGATTGATACAAATTTTTGAATCAAAAATGAAATTTTATATTCATATCAATCAAATGTATTTCAAAAAATAGAGACTCCAATATTAGATAAAATAATTTTACCACAAAATGATATTCCGGTTAGTACCTACATGTCATAAGGTCTTTATACAATATAGGTTTGTCCTCTGTGAATTGAGGACCCAAATATATTTCATTTACTTATTAAAAATTTGAATTAGGTTTTTCATGTAGTTAGATAATGTATTATATAACATCATAATTGTGTTTCTTTTTATTCTAATCCATTAATGAAGGACACATTATATTTTTCTAGAAATAATCTCATATTCATACTCACTTAATTATTCAATTCCATTTTTTAATAAAATTATTTTTAATAAATTTATAATATTACCACTATTTAAAATTTGTTAGAAGATTATTTTCCTTAAAAAAATTATTCTATAATATTGATGAATAATTAAATATTGAAGAAATTAATTATATTTATTACATTAAGCATAGAAATATATTAATTATATAAAATAAAAAATAGATATGAAAGGTAATATTTTCAGATATTAAACAATAAATATTTCATGAATAACCATTATAGAGAAGTATAATCACAATTCATTGTGTTTTAGAATCACATGACTCCCTTATGAATCAATATACTTAGTAAAACACATAATTGAATATCGTAATTATCTCTTCTTAATTACCCAATTACACAAATACATCTTCTATATATTTATATATAGAGATATAAAATTCAACTGCAAATATATAGCTCAGACTTAAAGGAATTGTTTATTTTATAATGTTACTACTGTATTATTTGTAACACCCAAAACGTTCACTGTATGTTTCTCTTTGAATAATGTTGTATCATTCGTTGTACGCAACATGGAGTTTTAACACACCACAACCAATTAAATTAGCAGTTATGAATAGTAATAACCACTTTTTGAAAAAAATTTAAATTTTAGTTTTCAAAATGTAATTAATTTTTGAATTTTGAATATCGAAATTAGCACAGGGTGAATTTTTGGTATTTTTCTGAGAACCATAAATTTTTTATAAATAGTGAAAAAAATTGCATTATTATTTAGAAAAATAATTTTATTTAATTAATTAGTTATTTTATTTTTTCCTTTTATGAAAAAATATATAAAAAATACCTATATACGATCGATGTGACTTATTAGAGTCATTTTATAATATGTTCAGATATATAGAATTTTATTGAACTTTTTACCCTTTTTTACACACCTTCTTTGAGTATTTGCAAATTTCCATAAAACATAATTTTACCAGTTTTTTGAGTTCAATTTCAAAAATCTGAGAGACAGAGTTGAAATATTTAAATAATTTTTTGTTCAATAAGATGAAAATATTTTTGAGTGAATAGAAACTTTTTCTATTTATTTACCACAGTTACAAGTAAATTGTGTAATTAAGAGTAGTAATGATATAATAATAAAACTAACACATGTCCTAATTATATTTAAAAAGTTTAATTCAACCATAATAAACCATAGTAATAAAATATGATCCTCATTGGTCCACTAGGATTATATTAAGACATTAATTATTATTTTATTTAAAAAAAGTTAAATATAGTTAAATTCAATGTTTGATAACTAAACTGTTTTAAATATATGGTTACGCACAATATAAATTTGACTATAAGTATTCATTAGAAAGATATAAAAATTTAATACATAATGTTATTTTATTTATAATTTTTGGACACTAGATAATTTAATTTATTTGTGACACAATGTAGATGCATTAATTACCTTTATAATGAATTACTAAAATAATTGATGCTATAAATATCAAAATAATTGTAAATTGAGACTTCTAGGGAATTACCCAATTTATTTTGGTTAATATGACTTGATGGGGTTGATTAAATAAATTTTATTCTAAGTGATAATGTTGTTATGGATTTTAAAATAATCAAATACTAAATAGTGTCAAAATTGACATAATTGAATTTTAAAAACAAATACTATATTATTAATTGATATAATATTTCATAAAATATAAGGTTCCAACAAAGGATTTAAATAAAGTTATATATATAAATAATGAACCACTTGGAGTTCACATGGATGTTTATAGTATATTTATTAACTATATAATATAAATATTCAATGAGACAAGGTAAATGTCAATCTATTTAACTAAGAGATAAATCAAAATGATTAAGTTAATATGGTGACATAAACTGGAATAAAACCTATTGGTTTAGAGTTTTTTGACCCATACCCACATTAACCTTGAAATATATAATTTTGGAGGAATTATGAAATGAAAATTAATTTATTATAAAATAATATTTCATGCTTTTCCTAAAGTGGTCGTCACCTCTCTTTGAAAAGGTTACTCCCCCTTATCATAATTTAACACCTCCAAATCGATTTTTCTCAGCCAAACCCTTCCCAAATATCCTCTAAAATATCATAACATTAACTTATAGGCCTTAATGTTATCCAAAATCCAACATATGGATCCTTTTTGATCAACTCAAAAGGAAACACCCGAAGAAGAGGTAATAATTTCACTACCATCTTTCATGTTCTTTTCTTCTTACACATCCTCATTCATTGTTGTTTCCAAAACAAAATAATAAATAAATTACATTATAAATACATTGTTGTTATTATAAATATTGTACAACCATATTTTTTTCTCTATACATCCTATAAATGACAAATTCACCATACGTATATATGTACAGCTTACCGTCTCAACGTCACAGTGTAGTTTGTTATTCAAATAATCCATTATTTGGACGGGTATAATAAAGAGTATAATTAAATTAAATAATAAATATAGCATGTTAATTGTTCATTATATATTATATACCATCCAATTACATACTCTTTCACAATCAATATAATGATATTGTTGCTCGTGCATACGTACGGATTACCGTCTCCAAGAACGCGATGAGATGCATTCACCAACTTAATCATTATAGAATAATTTTCATTTTATGATTAAAAATAATGTTTCTGAACATAATATCATTCTTTATATGAATCAATTACTTCATATAAAAACTAACATGGCATACACAACCATGCATATAATGGATAATGAATCAGTTAACACACGAAACGATAAAACTACTAAAATATTAATAACAATGCAATAATTTATAATCATATATGATAACATATTTATGTCTACTATTATTGTATAATTTAATAAAATTTATTTAACTATTATACAATAGGTTATTTTACCCTCAACTATGGAAATTTACAAGGTATGAGTTAATCATATAATCTCTTTAATTATCCGAGGTTATTAATACGTTTGTATCTACTACGACCTCTTTATCATCCACATCTGTGTTTTCATAAAAATATAATTCAAAACATTTTTATTATTCACTTGATAATGGGTTGAATTCATTTATACCCTTATTTTTTTAATGGAATCTTTCCATCGTTTTCAATATATGGTACTTTATGACCTTCACGATAAAATTAAGGTATGAATGACTTTTTTATTTATACGGCGGGTGCGACTATCTTCTATAGATATAACATTGTCGAAACATCCCATAAAATCTTATATGAATATTTTAAAAATTAATATTTTATATTATAATTATAATAGATTTAAACTATTCAAAAATGAATGATATATTTCTCTATAAAAAGTTATGATTTCATCTATGTCAACATCCTTTGATTGATTTTATGTTTGTCTAAAGTTGATTTGTTATGATTCACATATTACATATTATATTTGATGGTTTTTTATTTGTTTTACTGTAGATGTGTTATTTTTACTCCATTCATGTTTTATGGATAATTTATTGTCATTTTTATTCCAGTTTTAATAAGAATGTTTATGTTATGTTTAAACCTTTTCATATAAAGAATCAATTGGACTTAGTATGTGACGGGTGGATCCCACTACAGCCCCTCGATGCATCAATAGGTCTCAGGGGAGAAACTAGTGTCTGGGAACAAGCAATTAACCAATTCATATTTGTAGTCTTAGAATAAGGACTTGACTATGTGGTTATGAGGTCAGGCATTATGCATTCCAAAATTATGAAATTGGTTGTTGATATTATATATGATTATTCGAAAATAAGAATATCTATGCGAATAAGTAAATGTAATTATTTTATTTTTAATTTTTATATTATGATGATGTTTATGTTTAAAAGGCTTGTTTTTAGTCTTATACATTTCCTTAAATGATTATCATTATTCTTGAAAGTTTCTGCTATATTGTTATCCTTACTAAGCATCTGAGCTCACCCTTTTTTATGTTTTATTTTTCCTAAGATGTGAAAAGAATATTATGACTGACCTAGAACGATAATCTAAGGTATTAATGTGGTAAATAGAGACAATTTTGTTGTTGTTTTTAATATTATAATGTAATATAAAATAGATGAATGTATCTAGTACTTCCATGGATACTAAATGTATCATTCATTCATGTTTTTGATCCATTGTGATCATGAAAATGTTATGTAATAATTCACCAACTCTTTGTAACTAGGGTTGGGGAATTACTATTGGTATCTGAGGAATTTTAGTAAAATACTTGGAAACTAGATTTAGATAAACTCTTATTAGATCATGTAACCCTAAGATCATCTTTGAGGATTGGTATAAAAACATCCTAGAATTTTGGTAATGTAGAGATTTTGTGTTTTTCCCAAACAATACATCCTTGTTTTGATATGAACAGTTTGAGGAGGCTCTTCCATATATTTACATAGGATTGAAAACTTCGACAAGGTATTTTGGGCATGACCCTGGTAATACCATTACACGACAATGGGCCTTACTGCACTATTGGTTACGACACTCCTGGGGGATATGCTTAGGACACTTCACATTTTCTTTACCAACCTGTATGAAGGATTTATGAGTATATACCTCCTCAAAGAAAACATTTTTTTGAATATGGATAATATCTATTAATTGTTAAATTTTTATTAACGGTATTACATGTTTGGAAATATGTATTGCAATTCATAAACTAATCTAGTGAACATCCTTGTTTTGAAATTTTGCCTAGTAGAAGGAATGGAAACCACATCAATGAACGTAATCAATGTAGGTATTTCCCTATAAGTCAAGGTAATTATAGTAGAGCTGGGGAAGCAACTGGTTCTGATCATCTTATCACCATACTAGGAAAACTCGCTCAGGTCAGGAATAATAGCCGTCCCATTTCGAGCACCATAATCTACAATGTAGAGGATCATGGTTGGACTGCTTCATGATGCAACAACCACTGACATTCAATGGGAGTACAAATACATTAGTCAATAAGAAAAGAATAAGTTCCCTAGAGAAGATATGTCATGATTTATTGAGTAGTGAAAGGGAAATAGTTGTCATTGCTATTTATTGCCTCATGGGAGATGCAGATTAATAGTGGTCATTAATCCAAAACACAATGGAAGAGGAAGACATATCAAACGTGGAATAGAGGGATCTTAAAGATATTTTCTTAGAAAAATACGTTCCTCTTGACCATCGGGCGGATATGGAAATACTATTTCTACGTCTGAGGAAAAAGGAGGATGAGAATGCCGCAAACATGAGATTACATTACAAGGATAGAAAGGCATTCATCAGATTATATTCCTATCACATGGAGTAATATTGATCGATTATTTGATGGGTTAAATCCATTTCTCTATCGAGCATTAATTTCACAATCCTTCTTATCGTATGAAGATATTTTCTCATGCCCTATCAAGATAGAAAAATAAATTCTATAAGTCAAACGACTTAAAATAAAAGAAATAGAATAAGCGATTGGTTGTACACTTTTGAAACAAAAATAAGGGGAAGAGGGGAATAGTTTAATATCCATCCTGCAGTAAATGTGGGAAAAAACCCTAGTACTTTCTTGGAGGTAATGGGAGTGGGTTGCAAGTGTGGAGAAAAAGGCCACTAAACTCATGATTGCAAAGGAATGAAAGATTTTTTCAATTTTGAAATCGACAATTGTAGATAAAAGGTACATTATGAAAATGAATGTCCTGTGTTCCAAGGAAACATACCTTAGAAAAGGCCAAGGAAGCAAGAAAAAGCTTTTGCGATCACTATTGATGACGTAGAAGCTTCAAAAGACTTTGTGGCAGGTAATTTAATGGAATCATCAAGTTCATGCATTGTATTATTTGATTCTAGATCATCGCATTGTTTCATATCTTCCCAGTTTGATAAGAAAATTAGATATTTTCAATTTGTCTTAATATAGGAGTTGCCAGTCAATACTCTTAATGGATGTATCATCGCAAAAATGTTTTGTGAATCAGTTCCCATTATGGAATACATATTTTCTTTATCTTATGATCTCATCATCATACCCAAGATTAAATTTGATATAATTCTTCAAATGGATTGGCTTTTAGACCATGATGCAAAAAAAAATATTGTAAGAATAAAGAGGTTACCATTTATTATAATGGAAAGGAGTACCTTATCTTTAGAGAAGAAACGTCACATCCTGATTCTTATCTAGATCCACCCCCATTAGCTCTACTAAATTCAATTATTAGGGAGGTGGAGAATGAAATAATTATGGGTGAGGACAATAATGTTTGAGTAGAGGTCGTACATGTTGTTCAAGAATATGTTGATGTGTTTCTAAACGATTTACCTGGACATCCTCCAAAATGAGAAATTTAGTTTTCCAATGATTTAATTCCTAGATCAATGACCATATCAAAGACCCCTTATAGAATGTCCACTGTGAAATTAGTGGAACTAAAGAAACAACTATAGGATTTGAATAATAATATAATTATACACCCTAGTGTTTCTCCATGTGGAGCCCCTGTACTTTTTGTTAAAAATAAAGATGGATCTATGAGGTCTTTCAATGACTAATGTGAGATCAATTATATAACAATAAAGAATAGGTGTCCCCTACATCACATTGATGATTTATTTAACCAACTTCATTGAGCTCAATATTTTTTAATGATTGACCTTCTATATGGATATCATCTGTTGTATGTGAAGAAGGAATACATTCCAAAAATAGAATTTCAAACAAGGTAGAAGCGTTTTATGTTTACAGAAATGCCATTTGGATTAACTAATTCACCCTATGTCTTCATGGATTTAATCAATATTGTTTTAAAGTAATATCTTGATGACTTATTTGTGGTATTTTTTGATGATAACTTGGTATACTCAAAAAAGCTACAATTATCATGAAAATCACCTGCGCACTACTATGAAAACCCTCAAATGAAATGAATTATATAGGAAGTTTAGGAAGTTTGAATTATACTACCAATATATTTCTTTTCTTGGCCAAATTATCTCTAAGGATGGAATCTCTGTTGACCTTTCAAAAACCAAGACAATCAATGAATGGCTAGAACCGATGAGTACAACTGAGGTACTCTGTTTTATTGGTTTCACATGTTATTATAGATGTTTCGTACAAAATTTTTCCTAGTTGGCTAAACCATTAACCAAGATCACACGTAATTCTGTTAAAATGTTTCGGGAAAATGACTGAGAAGAATGTTTTGAAGAACTAAAGTTATGATTAGTCAACGCTCTTATCATGAATCTACTAACACAGAACGTTGGTTTTTATATTTATAGTGAGGCTTCAAGGAAAGGACTTTTTTTGTCCTTATTCAGAATGATAGAGTTATTTCCTATGCATCATGAAAACTAAAAATTCATGAGCAAAACTATCCAACTCATTGACTTGAATTAGAGGCTTTAATCATTTCTCTGAAGATATGGATACACACTCTCTATGGTAAAAATGTGAGATTTATACTAATCACAAGAGTTTGAAGTTTATTTTCTCACAAAAAAGAACTCAACCTGAGGAAAATACGATGGCTTGAACTACTCGAGTATTATGATTGAACTATACACTACCACCCGAGGAAGGAAAATAAGATGGAAGATGCTTTGGGAAGAATGGATCATGGTGTTTTGGACAAAATGAGAGTTGAAAGGGATCCAATTTTCATGTATTTAGTAAAGATGGATATGGGAACAACCATGCAAGGTAAAACATCAATACATTTTCAAATGGTTTCTAAACCATACTTACTAAAAAGGATAAAATGCTCATAGACTAATGATGCGGAATTTTAAAAAAAATCTAAGCAATAAATGATGAAATATTGAATGAATTTGAATATGAAGACGGAATTTTGAAATTTGGGATGAGACATTGTGTTCCTGATATACCTGATATAAAAATGGAATTGTTGGATGATGCTCATAGCTCCAATTTCTCTATAGAACCAGGGAGAACAAAGATGTATAGGGATTTGAAGGAACATTTTGGGTAGGATAACATGAAGAAGAAGATTGTTGATTTTGTGTCAATATGTATGGTTTGTCATCAAGTAAAAGCTGTAAGCCAATAGCCAGGAGGTGTCATGCAACCTCTACCCATAATTGAGAGGAAATGTGATAATAATAAAGTGGAATTTTTCTTTGGGATACCAACGACTCCTAGAAGAAAATATGCAGTATGGGTCACTGTTGATTATCTTACCAAGACTGTACATTTTCTATCTATAAGACAATATTTACCACTTGAACGTCTATAAAAACTATATATTAATGATGTTGTAATAATCTATTGTGTAACCCTATCGATTTTTTTATCATGATCCTCAATTTACATCAAGATTTTCGAAAATTCTTCATAAGGGCTTTGGTACTAAACTTTGTTTGATCACAAACTACCTCCCTCAAACCGATGGGCAATCAGAATACACTATTCAAATCATAAAATAGATGTTGAGATATTTATCAGATGATTTTCAAGGTATTTGGGATCAATATGTACCTTTGTAAAAAAATTATAACAATAGTATCCAATCATGTATTTAGCTAGAACCATATGAAGCTTTATATGGAAAGAGATGTCGCACACCAACATGTTGGGATGATGATTGTGAAAGAAAACTCGTAGTCCCAGAACATGTTGAGGAATCAATGAAAACGTATAAGATTATCCAATCCCACATCAAAGCCACACAATGTAGGAAACAAATATATGTCGATAATCAGATGAAGGATTTGGAATTCTAGTAGGAGATCATGTTTTTTAATGTATCTCCCGGGAAGGGTGTTATAAAATTCGGTAAGAAGGGTAAATGGAGTCCCATGTACATTAGACCTTTCTAAATTCTAGAATGTATTGGACTTGTGGCTTATCGTTTGGCAATGCCTCAAAGTCTCTCCAATGTTCATGATGTGAACCACATATCACTGTTCAAAAAATATATTCCGGACCCAACATATTTACTCACCTATGAAGAAATTGAACTTGAACTTGATCTACCTTATTGTGAAGAGCCTGTCAAGATTCATGATTCCAGAGAACAAGTGCTGAGAAATTGGATGACTCATCTGGTAAAAGTTCTATGGGGAGACCATAAAATGGAAGATTCAATGTGGGAACCTGAGGAATATATGAAGAAGAACCACCCGAATATTTTTATGGAGTAATATTCTATAAATTTCAAGGAAGAAATTATTTTAACGAGGGTATAACGTAACACCCCAAGATTCCACGATACATTTCCCTTTGAATAATGCAGTATCTTGAGTTGTATGCAACATGATGTTTTAAGAGACCATGACCAATCCAACTAGCTATTATGAATAGTAATACCCACTTTTTGAAATTTTAAGAAATTTATTTTTCTAAATAGATTTTTTTTTGAATTCATAATTACAAAATAAGCTTAGGGTGAATTTTTTTTATTTTTCTAAATAGATTAATTTTTTTACGAATAGTGAAAAACACTGAGTTATTTTTTAAAATAGACATTTTACATAACTAATTAGTTATTATATTGTAATTTATTTTATTCCAAAATAGATAGATAATAACTACATATGTTCAATGTAATTTATTAGAGTCATATTATTACAATTTTAGAAATATAAAATTTTGTGGAACTTTTTGCCGTCTTTTACCCACCATTTAGGAGAATTTGGAAATTTGCAGGAAACAAACTTTTACCACTTCTTTGACGTATATTTCAAAAATATGACAGACACGGTTGACATCAATAAGGATAATTTGTTTCAATAAGATGAAAATAATATTTTGTGAATAGTTACTTTTGACTTTTATTTACCACGACTAAAAGTAAATAGGGTAATTAAGGGTAATAATGATATTGTAATTATACAAACATGTGTTCTAACTATATTGGATAAGTTTATTTCGACCAAAAACAACCATAGTAATAAAATATGATAAATTTTGGTCCATTGGGATTAAATTAATACATTTATTACAATTTTATTTAATGATGAGTTAACAGTTTTAAATTCAATGATTAATAACTAAATCATATTTAATATAGGGTTACACATATTACAAATTCGACTATAAAAATTTATTAGAAACATAAAACAATTTCTGATGTAATGGTATTTTATTGATAATTTTTAGACATTAAATAATTTAATTTATATATGACACAATAATGATGTAGTAATTACCTTAATAATGAAATATTAAAATAATTGATATTATAAATATCCATATAAATGTAAATTTAGAGTTATGATAAATTCCACAACTTTTATTGGTTAATATTATATGTAATGTTTGATTAAATAAATTTTATTCGAATTAATAAAGTTTTTATGGCATTCAAAAAAATAAAATACTAAATAGTGTCAAAATTGACATAATTGAGTTATTAAAACAAATACTATATTATTAATTGATATAATATTCATTAAAATATAATGTTAAACCAAAGGATTATATAAGGTTATTTATATAAATAATGTACAACTTTTTTTTTCTTGTAAGTTTATAGTATTCTTATTAACCATATAATAAAAGAATACAAAGAGACATGGTAAATGTCAAACTATTTAATCAAGAGTTTAATATAAATGAAATTGTTAATATGGTGACCTAAACCTATCTAAAACCTACTGGATGAGTGCTTTTCATCCTATTACAACTTTATCCTTAAAGTAAATCATTTCGGAGACATTAGTAACAAAAAATGATTTTAATATAAAATAATATTGAATGATTTTCCCTAAGTGGCCCTCACCTCTCTTTTAAAAGGGTACATCCCCTTCACTTAATTTCACATCTCCAGAGCCATTTGGCTCGGCAAAACCCAATCCAAAAAAATCTCAAATATACCCCCTTTGTCCTAGAAGACATAAATTGATAAAAATGATGACCAATGCAGCCATTTTGTTCACCTCAAAAGGAAACACCCAAAAAAGAGGTACTAATTTCACCATCATCTTTCATGTACTTTTCTTCTTCCACTTCCACTTTCATTGTTGTTCCCATAAAAATAAAATAACTCTAGTACCTTATAAAAAATATGATGTTATTATAAATTTGGTACAACCATATTTATTATCTTATTCATCCTATAAATGACAATGTCACCAAACGTGCGTACGTTAGGCTTACCGTCTCTACCTCGTGGCGTAGTTTGTTATTCTAGCACTTCATTATTTTAATCGGTATAATAATGCATATAACTAATTTAAATAATTAATATATCATTTTAATGATTATTTATATATGATATACCATCTATTTACATATAATTTCATCATTAATATAATATTATTGTTGCTCGTGCATACATATGAATTATCTTCTCCACGAATGCGAAAATATTAATTCCCCATCATAATCATTCAAGAATTATTTTCATTTTATGAATTAAAATAATTTTTAAAAACATAATATCATTCTTTATATGAATCAAAAATATCATATCCATAAAAAACATGGCTTAAAAAGCCAATAATATAAAGGAAAACGAATCACATAACACATGAAACAATGGTACTACTAAAATATTATTAACAAAGAAATATCTGAATATCATATATGATATCGTGTTTATGTATATGATTATTGATTAATTTAATAAAAATAATTTAACAATTATACAAGAGGTTAATGTAACATATTTTAGGGAGAAGTGCAAGGTATGGTTTTATTCTACAATCTCTTTTCATGTCCGTTGTTGTTAATACCTAAGTATCAACTTGGAGAACTTTATCATCCACATCTGTGTTCTCAAAAAAATTTAATTCAAAACATTTTAACTATTTAATAGAATATGGTTTAAAGTCATTTATACCCTTATTTGACCACATATGGTTTGAAAGGAATATTTCCATAATTTTCCAAACAAGGTACTTTATGTCCTTTTCGACCAAATTAAGGTAAAAATATATTTTTTAATATATACGGCAGGCATGGCTATTTTCCTCCATCATAACAATGTTGAAGCATCACATACATTCTTATAATAATATTTTGAAAATAAATGTTTCCTTTTAAAATTATATGACATTTAAATTATTTTAAAATAGAAAGATATATTTCTCTACAAAAAGTATATATTTTTTCTATGTCGACATCCTTTGATGGATTTTACGCTTGTTTGACGTTGATTTATTATGATACAAATAATCCATATTGTATTAAAGGGTTTGTGATATGTTTAACTATGGGTGTGGTATTTTTACACCACTCATGGTTTATGGATAAAGTAATTATATTTCGTATGCTTGTTTTAAAATAATTGATTATGTTATGTTTAATCCTTTAAATATGAGGAATGTATGGAACTTAGTATGTGATGGGTGGAGCCCGCTATAGATCCTCTATGCATCGGTAGGCCTCATGAGACAAACTACTGTCTTGGAAAAATTCCTTGAGAAAACATTATTTGTAGTCTTGGCACAAGGACCTGACTATGTGGTTATGATGTTTGGAATTATGCATTCCATCATTAAGAAATGGGTTATTGATATTACATCTGATTATTAGACTCGTAGATTATCCATGTGAATAAGTAAATTGAAATATATGATTTATCTTTTCTATATTATGATTATGTTTACGTTTAAAGGTCTTGGGTTTTAGTCTTACAAATTGCCTTAAGTGTTTATTCTTATTTTTGAATGTTTCCTCTATATTGTTAACCTTACTGAGCATATGATATCATCATTTTATATGATTTATTTTTCCCACGATGTGAAAAGTATATTATGACTGGCCTGTAGGGATAGTCTAAGGGATAAATGTGGTCAATGGAGACAATTTTGTTGTTTTTAATTCATTTTATAATGTAATGTAAAACATATGAATGTATCTTCTACTTTCATAGCAACTAAACTGATCTGTCTTTAATGATTATGATCCCTTTTGATCATGCCAATGTAATATAGTAATGCAACAACTCTTGGTAATTGGGTTCATGTCATTACCTTGTTTTATCAATTATGTCAAAGGTAATGATAATAAAATCACATAACTCCTTATATATGAAACCATAAATTTTATTATCTCACATTTATATATGATTAATTTCAGTATTACAGGGATAACATTTTAAATTCCATACAATTCTATCCCGTATATTATTAATTCCAAACATAATGTTTTAGGGAAATGGACATATAGGTACTAAAAATTTACTATCCAACATACATGTGGCCTTAAATTCCATCCTAACATATTCATCTAATATATTTTTCTTCTAATCATCTTCCAGAACATAAGGAAAATGGACATTGTCTACTCCACTATATTAAATAATGAATTAAATGATACACATTATTGATTTAATTTTAAACTATTAAATATAATATATATAGTAAATTAACCATATTCCATATTTGTATTTTAAATTTTAAATCATTAAAAATTAACCATTTACATAATTTAAATTATCTTTTTTTCTTCTACCAGGTAAATAATAATAATAATTTTATAGCTAATTAATGTACTATTTTAGAATATATACATACAATCATACCATAACATGTGGAACCATTTATTGAATCAAATTATTTATTTATGATCATGGATAATTCAACACTAATATGGGGCATGTTTTTTTACAAACTATTAGTGTTTATCAATCATAAGAAATATTTTTTTATCAATTTTAAATAACTAAATATTGTTACAAAATAGGATATGAATGTTTAGTGTCTTAAAAATTACATTCAAATTTAAGGAATATCATATTTGAGGACAATATTATATATATATATATATATTACATAGATATCCATTTATTCAACCAAAAGATTCAGTATATAAACTCGATAAGTAATAACCTACTAATGGGTAAAAAATTAAACTAATTAAAAATAAAAGGATCAATGATTCAATATGAGATAATTTTAGATCATTTAGATCACATAGAAAAATATAACATTGTGTAATTCTAAATGAATATTTTCAAAATACAAACATTCTATCCAATGAATATGGATTCTCTATAACCGAATCTCCTTAAATTGTATACGTACATGAATCCTAATTTAATTTTTTGGGGGTAGTCAACCAAATAATTCCATCATAACTACACAATTCAAAAAATTGATGAATTGATGATTCATTTAGATCACCAAAAGTGATTCACTGCCCTATATTCCATCAAATGTTTCCCTTTTGAAACCTCTTAGACCGAAGAAATGGATATATACTACTCAGTTTTTTCATTCATTGTTTTCAAAATACTTTTTATATAGATTATATTTATATGGAATTATAATTTTATATGTTTTATTAACATAGAACATATTTCTGGAACTACATATTATATATATATCAAATTTTGTGTCTAATGGTGTAGGGAGATATCCAATACTTGTTTCAACACTAATATATGGGTGGGTGAGGTTGATTTCACCATGATAAAATCATGACCATATATGGAACATAAATATATTAATAATTACACTATGGTGTGTAATTTGATCATGTTTCAGATGAATTTCTTCCACTTCGTAGTGATATGTGTATTACTTAAATGGAATCATATAAATTTTCCAAACTAGTCATTTAAATGATGATATGAAATATAATTATAAATATCAACTATGATAATAAAATTATATATACATTTATTAATCAATTTAAATATTATTGAATTATTATTTTATATATCTATCATATATTAATCCGTCATTGATGTTATGGAATAAATAATTAAAATAATTCAATAAGAAATTTGTCTATGAAGCAAGGTGTAACCTCTACAATATTTTTTATTCAATGAGAATTTTTTTATAAATGTTGTAATCATTATTTATAATGGTTTTTGGATTATATATAATTTATCTAACAAGGGGTTTTTGCAACTATATGGTAAAATTTATTTGTGATTCATTAAATAATTTATGATGTAAAAAAGAGATTTCATAGATTATATTCAAGATTTAGGTTTTTATATCATGATTTATAAATTTTGATGGATGTAATTGTCCACTATATTGATGTAGTTATTGAAACATTTAAATATATTAATGTGGACCTTTAAAATGTGTGTCCAGTTAGAGTGAAAACACTTTGGTTGTGATGATTAATGGAAAGTGTGGGGACATGAAAAAATATTTATCATTAATTAATTATTTCAAATTTTTAGATATGTGTATTTCTATTGGATTGACGATTATTGATGAGGTACCATGTCTAATGATCGTCCAATGAATGGTTGCATTATATTTTAATAGTAATATTCAAATTCAATCATCCATAATTTGCAAATAATGATCCATTATAATAGTAATAAAATAAATTCGTAATGGTGGTTTTATTTTTGTGTTTTTCCGTACTATAATGATTTAGTTCTCTCCATGAGGTTTTCATTTTGACATTCCTATGGTTTCTACCATGGAACTATTTATAGTTATAGTTTTACCCAATTTTATGATTCCAATTGAGGATTTTTCATGACATTATTTTCATCTATTTTTCATCATTTCTATTGTTTTACATCAAATATGATTAATGTTTGTTGATGTTGTTTCCATAATACAAGGAATTTTTATATTTCCTATCCCATTAGAATTAGTGCATATACTCCTTTTTTTAGTTTAACTATGGTTTTTATCATTGTTACATCTTTGTGTGACATTTCTCTCCATATATGTGTATTTTATAATTTTGGTACATTATATATTACCATAAATTAAATAATTAAATTCGAAAAATTATTTTTAAATATTTTATGGTTCATATATAGGTGAACAATATATATATGTACAAGGTTAACTACCCATTCCACATAAATAATATGTAATGAGATATAATATTTAACTAACCCATTGATGGTATGTTTTACTATGTTCCTAGAAATATATCCAAAAAAAGTTTCATTTGGAATATTATTTATATAAGTATAAAAAATTGAATGATTAAATTCATCAATAACAAGAGGATATTAACCTGATATATATCTACCAAGACAATCAGTGTAAAAATGAACTATATGTATATATTGAAGATAATTTTAGGATTATAAAAAAATTATGTTAGCAGTATTTGATTTTATACCAATATTTATTGATGTGTGATTAATACCATTATGTAGTTATGGTGGATAACCATACATTATTAAAAGTTATGGTATGTTATAATTTCCCACTATGGGAAATAACAACACTTATGTTTGTGTGGTTTTGTTAGAGTAGAGTCCAAAATTTTGTCACAACCATACCATACGACATGTTGACAAGAAATTACAAGAATTGCCATGTTATGGGAAAAGTTGTACTGGTCCCCATGGTGATTCTCAAAGTTACCAATAAAACAATGTTCAATCTAACATAGGCATTGTTTTTTCTGATGGATGTTGTGATAAACAAGAATAACTATAAGAAAACATGTAAAGTCTCGTATCATAGTGGATGTGTGTTGATTGTGATGTATCCATGTGATTCATGGTGTAGGATAAACTATTCATAGTGTTGATTATGGTACATAGACAATTGTGAAAGAAAAGTTGGAATTAAGTTAGGGCAATGACATAGTGCTTATCATGTAAAATCCAAAATAACCAAAGGAATTACACACCACTATAGTGATGGCCATGTAGGGATGTGATTCATGGAATGTATTTGAATTTATTATGAATGTTATTGAACAATAACTAATTATCACATTAATCATGGTATTTCCTTTTACTCCATCATAATATTATAAATTGGATAAGAAGGAAACATTCACATAGTTTGATTAAATAGTAATTTAATAAAATGTGCATGATGAAATAAAGGTACCACATGAATTATTTATGTATAAAATCATGATTTGTCATTTAAGTTATTGTTGGATGACTTTGGTGACCGTTATGTTGATTCTAGGTGACCAATGGATGGATTTGAAGCCTCTGTATTTGATGGTGGATAAACGACAACTGAATAGTTTGGGATAAAAGTGTGATGGTTTTATGGAATATAATAACTCTATGATAGTCTAATACACACTATACTGTGAAAATAATTATGTGATGGGAATATATAAGATATTAAAGAGGATGATAATTACTTATAACGAGTGTATTATTAAATATCTAGAGTCTCTATTTCACACTAGATTTGAGTGCAGCTTCAAGACCAGTCTCTATGTTCATTTATTATTGATGATGTAGAAGACGGAGAAAACATGCGGACCTACATAAATATCTATTCACGAAGGAGGAAATCAATTGAGGTATTCCTTTTCTATATCATCATTGTAGTGATTTTTATATTCTAATATACTTAAGTAGTATTTCAGCCACCATGACTTATAGTTGAATGAAATTGAAGATATTGTGGAGAATAAATGTTGGGTGAACTAACCAACATGGAAATAAGTAGGCATTGGTATACAATCATTATAATCAAAACATGTTGTACCAAATATTTTATTTACACCCATGAGGTATGATTGAGAGATTATATTAAGTGGATTGAGAACCATCTAATGTTCTATAGGATGAGTTAAGAAGGAGTATTATGTAAAACAAAAAGCAAGATCAATAATTAACCCCTTCCCTTCTATGGTATCCAATCCGATAAAAAAGTTGTATCAGTTGAAGAAAACATCTAAACATTGTTGGGATATATTTTAGAAATATCAAATCCCAATAATATGAATAATTTAAGGTTTATGATCTTTGATAAATGTAACATCCATCTGTGAGGGAATAAGATGATCCATTCCTCCATTAACATGGAATTCTATTCAGAGATACTATTATTGTTGGATTTAAAACGAATAATGAAAATACTTATATGAGACATAATGGAATATAGAATATTCATAGTGATGTAATGGAAAACAATTCTATTTTTATGTATACATATAAAATATTCTAGAACAGGACAAGGGGTCTGGGATTAGCAAAAGTTATAGGGGATAAATTAAAAAAAAATTGTGGAGAAAAATCCCACGTAAAGGAATCTATGATACACTTTTAGAGGAGAAGATATAATGATATCATGTTTGTTAGTGATTAGGATTTAGTTTCATATTTTACATGAGTGAATTAAATAGTTAGATATATTGATGGATTTAGTGATAAACATTAACACTCTTCAATTATGGTAAATATTTTGAGATATATATATGATCAATTTCATGCCAAGGAATCAAATTAAAATGATTTATAAGACCATTAATTTGATGAAACTTTTAATATTTTTCTTTGATTGGAATTTTTAAAGGCAAAACTATTATAAATAAAGGGAAGCTATAGATTTATTATGAATCCATCAAATAATGTAATGATAAAATGATATAATATTGCATTTAATTATATGATAATAATGATTTTGATATTGGATAGAAATAATGGGAAAGGATTGGAGGATCCTCTCACCCGAGTGTTACCAACAAGGGAAAAAGGTCCCACCTTATTCTATTATTCTATTTTATACCATGTGGTAAAATATAATGAATTTAATGAAATTTTTGATTCTATCACGTTTTAATGACAAATAGGATGAATTATTCATGGAGTGCCTCTCTAAAATGAAGATTAAATGATTGTGTCCTTCGACATGGATCTATTTTGAGAAGAAGTATAAAATAATGCATATCTTGAAAAAACAAGTTATGTCTACAAATATGATAAGATGATCAAAATTTCACTATATTATAATGATTATGATCAACATATTTATCATGGGGGATTGTTGTTTCTACCATGATGAGAAAAAATATGGAACTAAATTTCTTTAATTGGAACTATTTTAATGTTATGTAGTGATGTGTGTATTAGATTTAAGATCAATTATTTATATCCCCAAGACGATAGATCGGTTCTATATCCAAGCATGTTATCGAAATATTAAAAATTATTGACAAATATAAATATCCTTGATTATATATCACTTTTTTTGTAAAAGGATAACCCATGTATACTTATAGTGGATCAATCGATGTCTCTTTGATATGGATAATGGGATTTGACTTATCCCTATCAAATTATAATATGAAGGGGAAGTTTTTATTGTTGGAGATTTTGGGAATATCCATTAATTTCTCTTCTCATAATGTGGATTAGGTTTTTTAGATGAAGATGAGTATTCTCAACAAAATCCAAAATGGAAGCTTTTTTATGTTCCTAAATGATCATGTTTTATGTGATGTACATTTCAAAAATAATGTTTCTAGTGTAACGAAGACCAACTTTGAGTTAGAGAGGATAACTATTCCTTACCAATTTCCATGGCATGTTGATGTTTCTAACTAAGGGAAATACAACATTATTTTTGTGGGCATGGTGAAGATGGAGAAGGTACCAAATAAAGATGTGCCCTTAATATAAGGTCTGTTGGGGAGAAAGAAATGTCTCATTATGAATAAGCACCACCATATAGAAGAACCTATAGTGTTTCCACTAATAAATTTTACAAAAATGTACATCCTAACATGGTTGTATGTAATCAGGTTGATATAATGGTTAATAGGAAGTGTTGTATGAGTATATGTCATGTCCAATGCCATAGAGATGTGAATTGTGAATTAGATTTTCCCCAATAAGACATGGGGAATGCAAATGTTTCCATATTGAAGAACATGGTATTATGAAAGAGTTCCCATATAAAAAATGAAATATGTCCTCTAGATGTTGAGGTTAACATGAGAATATGTTGTACACAATGGATTAGTGGGGGTTGGGTTTGGATGTGATAGTTGAAAGTTAGATGAAATAATTTTAATGATTCATTAATTGTAATTCAAGGAGGAATTGATTATTTTATATTGTTTTTATGCATAATTTTATAATAAATCATTAGATTATATAACCTTCATTTTGGTGCATTAAAATGATATTTAATCCATGATTCATGACGAATGAGAAGGAACGCGTGAAAAAATTATATAGAAAATCATGGGATGATATTAAATTTATTATGGTATTCTTATAGAATCCATTATGGTTCTTACACGTGTATCATAGATAGATACATAGCCTCTATATCTTATATGTTGGAATTGATAATATAATTTAAGGGTATGTGAGAGTTTATTCATATAGAAATACTCATAGACAGTCTGATAAACATTGTATATAAGAATGAGCTGAGTAGGGTAGAGCCACGTGATATTCAATTGGAAGGCTATTATTGACAACGATTGTATTCACAAACCTGAGTCAATTCCTAATCATAACAGAATTGAATGGATATTCGATACCACTAAATGTGTTCAATGAGCGATGAAGACCATGAACTAGCAGTACATGTGTAGACCTACTGATTCATCTATTTTTCATAAAGTATTTTAAATGAAATTTTTTTAGATCTTTGGTATAGTTATATTTTAACACCTTCTATATTGAAGATGTGGTGTGGAAATAGTGGACTATGTGTTATTAGACATTGATTATATAGTGGATAATCCATATATTAGTGACTAACCATTATGGTAAATAGCAGGCATGTATAACCAAAACATATAAACATCATTTATTGTTATCCTTGTTTTATTTCATGCATATGCCATAGGATTGAAGGATTATATTAATTTTAACGTTTCCTATCACTAGTTATGGAATATGAGTATCAATGGGATTAAATTTTAGATGAAAATTCATTTTGTATAATATATAATGAAATTGTAATAATGAATGTAGAAAGTTATTTTACAAAACATAACTCTGTATCACTTCATCTGAATTGAATTTAAATAAAATATATGTTTTATTTTTATTGCATATCCATTATACAAAGATTTTATGATGACTAAAAATAACAATGTATTTCTATAATATATAGAAAAAATAAAGGATAAAATTATGTGTTATCATGTATTAATGTCCTTAAATGATTAATATTCATTTTAGAAAAAATACAATGTATATTTATTATGCTAATAATGTTAATAAATTAATATAATGAATAGAAATTGAAGATAAAAAAATTAGATACATTTTTGTGATTACCTCTTGAAATAATATATACCCTTTATATAAAATAATTATATGATCTGTTTGATAAGATTCCATGATATAAAATTTGTGGAATATATATAAGAATAGTTTTGATTTATGATAATTTTTTCAAAATGATTATAAAATACATTTATGAGCCATTATTTAAATTTATTATAGAGGGGTTTTTAAAACTAATATAATGGGTAGTTTTTGTTTTATTTGTTATATTATGGTAATATTTAATGTGTTGGTTATGAGTATTATTAAAAGAAAAATTTGGTAAAATATTTTAATCATATCCTATGGAATGATGATTTAATGTGACTATGAAACAATTAAAATACTATTTATTCATATTTAACCAAATTCAAAAATTATTTATCAATATTTAAAAAAATCACACAATCATAATTTTAATATATGTTTTCATAATAAGAGGATTTTTGGGGAATCTATGTAAAAATATAACTTTTTTTCTTAATATCATTTAACATTGAAGATAAAAACTTTTAATGTGGAATATATCATATAATTTTGTCTAATATGTCTTTGAAATTTCATTTTGAAAATCCTAAAAAATCTCAACAACAAAAAATTAGTTAGAATATCCCAAATATTGTATTTATAGATAAAAATGGGTTTATATAAGGAAGGATTATTCAATGTGTAGTTGGGATAGTAATGGTAATAGTCTAAGACATCATCAAGAATAAAATTGGTTCCAATATTTTCATTCATATCGATATGGAAAAAAATACGATAGAATGGTGTAGGGATTTATTATCGATGTTATGAAAGGATTCGGGTTCTTAGAGGATTCTTTTTTAATTATCCATAGATTCAATTCTATCCCATTTATTCCCTTATTATTGGGGGGGGGAATGGTTTGGCTTCATGATGAATGTGAGGGGCTTAAGTCGAGGTGACCCCCAATCACCATGAATTTTAAGGCATTCCCAAGATACTCATATAAGAAAAAAGAAAAAGGTAATGAAATAGGGGGAAATTATTCAATAAATGAATATTTCATGAATGTGTATTATATATTAAATATTGTTTTCTAATGATATCATGATCTTTAGGAATTTTCAGAGGAAATATATTAATGGGATAATAAAAATTATGAAATTATATGGCCCACAAAGTGGTCAATGAATTAATCAAGGGTAGAGGAAAGTATTCATGTCCAAAAAATATCCAGAAAGGAAAAGGAGAAGGATTCAAGAAAATGCGGAATGAAAAGACATGAAGTTTTGATGAAGTATCTATGGGATCCTATAATATATGGTCGAATCAGAAAATATGTATATTATATCATTATCGTCAAGATCTGTGGTTGTATTTTCGATTGAAAAAATAGGCTTCTCTATTATGTAGGTCGATGTACCTTATTTAATAGCTGGTTTACATTAATAAAAAATTATGTGTTTTTAGTTTTAAAGGATACAATGGGGATGATCGACCGAATTGAGATAATATTTTCCAATTTCATTTGGGATAAAAATACGAGTGGTTGATGTCACTGGGATTCAGTGTATAATGGTAGATATGGATTCCACTCAACTGGTGCCTATTCGTAGTTGGCCACATAGCCTCAAGGAAATTTCACCAAATGAATGAGGCTGCTGAATAATAGAGAGGGCCTAGGGTGTGATAGTGGGGAAACTATTCCCTCATTGGTAGTGTTTAATAAAACTGAATCAATAATAACAAAATATTGGAAAAAATAAACAACATACAACTGAAATAAACAATGTAAGACGTATCCGATAAATAATCATGCATCATTCTGTACAAAAGATGATGCAACATGCCACATGTTCTAAAAAATCATCCAAAATTTGATACACTCTAATAAGATACAAGATAAAATACCATGTTATAGATATACAATGGAAAACTCAAAAGCATCGAAATCCTTGGCTTGGTCCCTTGCTCTCCTACTCCTAACATAAATCAAGTACATATAGAATAGAACATTCCATTATCAACACCTAGAAAATATAATCTACATGGACCATAAAACATGGCCCAAACAAGGTGAGATAAATATGTCCCCGTAGGCAACTACCCATGGTCGGTGCCATTATATCAATGAATATATGTAACAATAGTGTAAAATAAATGATACAATAATCTAGGAAGTAATTAAAAGTAAATATTGGTACGAGAACATGAATTCATTTATTTTTAACTCATGTTATATTATATATTCAATTAAAAATAAATATATATGTTTTGGGAGCATTTGATTTGGCTTGGAAGATGCACCATGAGTTATTTGATTTCAATATTCAAATTAACACATCACTCGTAGGCAATGAAAATACCCCGCCAACAAGCATAACCAATCTTCACCAGTATGCATAAAAAATCATTCCCCATAGGCATAGAAGTCATTCAATCAAGCTTTAACCCTATTATATAAGCAATCCAGCATGACCAAGGGTCAATTTTTGATATATATGACTTTCAGCAAGTATCAGGTCCAAACACATTGTATAAGAATTTCAACATGTATCAGGGCCATGCACAATATATTACCATTTCAACATAAAAACAATACATGTAACTTATCCTATTGAATGGTTAAAAAAATAACGACACACATGGGCATGAAAAATGTCACAATAGTCTCAAGTAGAAAAATCATTACTAGGCTTAAAAATTTTAAAATCAAATGGGAAATTCATATCACAAGTCAAACATGAAATACAGAAATTATAAGGTATAAAAAATAATAGGTATTATATGGGGAAAAGAGGAAAAACACTAATCCCAGTACCTTAATCTATCCAATTGAAATTTAACCCATCTCCAATCACATAATAATTAAAATCTATTTTAACAATACCAATAGGGAAATCAAGGATTTCCCCATAGGAAGGTTAGTTCATATAGCTATAAATGAAACTTCAAGTGAAACATAACCATGTGGTGGCCCTAATTCAAAGAAATAAACATAATTCATGAATAATAACATGTATTTAATTACCTAAACAACATTAGACAATAAAATACGTCAAAAATAAATCATATTAACACCCTTAATGGGAAAACATCACTTTAGAACATATATTCAACTCAAAAACTAATGACAGACACAAGACCACTACACTCGTGTTAGCATGACTCTTCTCATCTAGTGTTATGCTTTGATTCGACATAGAATGGACAATATATATAAAATGAGAATCCAATCTCAATATTCTTTAACTTTATCACGAGTAAAAATAATCAATAAAATCTCTGAAAAAATTTAGAGATTTCCATATGGGTTCCAACGAATCCAACATAGACCAAAAAAAGTTCTTACAGAAAATTGGGATGAAAAATGGCCCATGGTATTGCTTTTCGCGAAATCGGATGTGGTCATTTCCCACTAATGAAACAGGAGGCTACTACCCAATTTAAATTTTTTTTATAAATTTAAATGTTATGTACTTGAAAACACATATTGTGTCTGTACATGACATGGAATGACCATTACATGGTCATGTAATGGGATCATACTTCATGTAACCATCCTTACACTGCAAGTACATGAAAATATACAACATGTAAGTTTCATTTTCTAATATCTCTTAATTTAGAAATTGAAAAGGAAGGATCTATACTACAAGGAAAGAAATTGGTTCTTACAAACATTCCACCTTTATGAAATTAATCCTAGAATTTTCCTTCCCACGGTGGTTAATGAATATCAGAGAAAAACACAGGCCATTGGGATCAAACACCAACCTCCCTCTCTCAATTCTCGTCCTGCACTTGGCTATTGTGCTATATAACCCGTACTAAAGTAACAGACTGGCCATAGTTTTTTTGTGCTATGATACACAACAAAAAAATGATTCTCCATGAAGGTCTCATCTATTTGGAACTCAACCACCTCGGGTTGAATAGAGAGAGACAGGTCTGAGTGGTAACATCAAAACTGGGAATTGTTGAAGACAATGTGCATAGACTTGTTCCTCTGATGTAAAATTAACTAATTGTAAACTTGCCCAACTATTTTGAAAATCATGAACGACATGGCGTTTCTCAGAAAAAAATTACCTTGTCTCATGTCCGTCTTGTGTTACATTAACAATGAAACATGTTATAAATCATGATCCGCGACCTCAAAATAAAAAGGTTTTATGTGGTGATCGTCATGAGATTTAAGAGAAGATTGTGTAGTATCCACATACTCTCAAACTTCAATAACCCGTTCATTGGTCTTTTGGAAAGGCGAGGTCCCAGCAAAGCTACTTATCCCTCCTCCTACAATCAAAGGGGTGATTGACATTGCATACAATACAAACCCTCATATGGAGCCATATGAATTGTATCCTAAAATATATTGTTATAAGGGAACTCATCCTTGGTATATTTCCTCCCATGAATCCACGAATATTCAGTATCCATTCTCGAAGAATTTCATCCAGTACATAAATCATGTGCTCTGATTGGCTATCCAACTGGTGGTTGAAACATGTTCTCTAATGCACCTGTGTACCCAATTCCATTTGAATATATTACCTAAAAAAGTTGTAAAATGGGTGTCCCTATTTTTAATGATTGATTACGGGTCATCATACTATCATACATAATCAAGAATGTCTAGCACCAGAATCATTTTCTCTAATTCGATTCACATATGGTGGTTGTAAGATGTTCTTAGAAACACCTATGTACCCAAAAGCCTTGGGAGCTATAGTCCTAAATAAGATTTCAAATGGGTGTCCCAATCTCAAATTATAGATTATGAGATGTCATAATGTCATACCAAATCACGAATGTACATCCTTCAATTGTCTTCTACACTAAAAGTTTCTCTGATTGATAGTGACAATATAACCATTAAAAGTCTGTCATGAAAAAATAAAACTAAATTGTCACCCCAACACATCCACCATTGGAAAAATCTACCAAGAACACCCATGAGCAGTCTAGAGATTCTTCCATCATGATATTTTGTTAACTGGGAAAACCCAAACATAACTGGGGTCAAAGCAGTCTCCTATAGTAATGAATGGTCGAACCCCAATAGACCTCATCAAAAGTAGTCACACAATCCATACCCAATATACATTACATATTTAAATTACACACACACACACACCATAAAATGGGGGAGTGTTTAAACTTTTCCACTAGAACCAAACATGATGAACATGAAGGATAATTAGTCAATCCTACAATGCCTGTATTTTCTCAGAAAAACCTATCATAGAAGGCTGATGTATTACAACAGAACCCAACGCCTGCTACTAAGGAACCATATACCCACAATGATCCTATTCATTGAAGCTCATACCTGTCTATCTGGGACATTCCATTATCATAAAATCACATTATCAATTAAAAGGTCATGCCACATTATGAGTAAAAGTGTACTTTTAGATCTTTCCTAGGGGAAACATTATATATTTTTAAATAATCACTTATGATCCTAACTATAATTCGTAGAAAAACTCAGATTCAACTACTTGTTGTCTGAGGAACTCACCAAATTGGTCCATACTCCCTATAAAATCTGAGAATTTTGTAATTTCTGAAATTTCTACATAAGAATACTGACTGAACCCAGTGTGGTATCTACCTAGCAGTCATATCAAACAAAACTATAGGCTTCCCTGAGTCCATCCATGGTGTTCGTACCCTATAACCCAATATCCCTCGATATTAAACATTCCAAATTTAAAACTATGAATCCATTGCACAATAGAGAACGATACCATGAACAAGCACAATATCATTCAAATGTGGTGCGACGCCTAACTGATTATATCTTAGTTCATCCAAGATGATGTCAAGAGAGGGGACATGCTCAAATATTAAGGAAGAGTAAAATATGAGGATTTCAAGGATCAATATAAAAGTATAGATGAACCACTACTATGAAACTAACTAAAAGAAACATGAATGCTCTTGTTGACACATCACCATTCAACTGACCATAATGCCCTTATCAAATGAAATTTTTGTGATAGCATACACGTAACCACCAAAGTCCATCTATGATAATCAATTCATTGTAAGGGATTCACACAAACTAAATCGTAACAAATAGCTTGATGTCAAGAAGATATCAACATGAAAAAAGACCCATAATCCTCAATGGTATTATGGTAGAGATACTATTTCAAAATTTTCCTAGATTGTGATCCTTGTACCTGGAAAAAAACATTCAAACAGACCCAAAGTGATGTTTTCCACCTAGTAGTTTTCTAACCATCATGAAGATGTAACAAACACTATCAATCATGTGAGTCTAGAAACAAAATAAACACACATGTGTCATTCCACCAACCACGTTAACCATTTTAAATCAATTTTCATGGAAGAAAAATTTTAACTGAAAGAAATTTCAAAACCAACTTGTCCTAGAATGTCCTCTATAGTTTTGGGGCAAACATGGTTCCAAAACATTTAGGTGACACTACTGTAGAGATGATCAAGAACAGAAAAAACAAATCAATGATCAACAATTTAACCGAACACGATGGCTTATTTTTAACATTTAACACTTGATGGGCACCATATACGTAAAAATATACTACCCTAAATTTACAAGATAAAATGTCACTTTTCTGATACTATTCATATGCTGTCCCCCCTACACCTCCAAGTACCAGATGGATCATGTACGAACTGGTTGAAATGAAGATCATCAACAGAACCATTTACATGAATGATGACGTACCATGTTTCCCATTACCTATGGAAAGAGATGTTCAAACAACCTCTTAATAAGCTGACCACACTCAAGGCATATTTATCTTTCTGAACTGAGCATTCCCTTGATGTCATTCCGTTATAAAGGGTCAGAGACAATGATCACCCATATGAACTAGGGTATCCCCATTAATGTCTCAAACACCATATTAGGGACAACATCAACACGGTGGAACCCACGTTGGAAGGATCATCCATAAGCTACAGTTACGAAGCATAAGCTCCATAACATTGATAGGCATCCTACGCAAGATCCTCCAAGTAACATGAGTTAATGAATCCTACTTGAGATCCTTAGATAAAAAGGTATGGGAGGAATCATATGTGGGATCCTCAAAATATTAAAAATAGGGGCATACTACAATAAGGATCCTTGAAATTGTACACACAAGAGAGATCGTACAATGGACTCCTTAGATCAACATGAAAGTAATGTAATATATTATGGGGAAACATGGTAACCTAATGTAAGGTAGATACATCATAGACCAGATTCTCTAGGTCAAAACATAAGCATAAGAATCCTACACAGAATCCTTGACATCCACTCGTTTCATGACCTCTTATGATTGATGTACACATCTCACTAAGGAGAATTACTAAAAACGTTGTTCATAAGAGATATCTCATATATCAACATAGATTTGAAGTCCTAACAAGGTTAGTTAAACAACCCAATCAGTCATTCACACAAACATCACTTTTATGTGACACCTGAAAAAGGTAAGATGAGGAACAACCTCTATAATTAAAAAAGACATACCCAACGTAAGAGTACTTATAATGGTACAAAGGTTTCACCATTACAATCCATGTGAAAAAATACTCATAAATTACTACTCATATGTCTACAACTGAAATCATGTTTTAAAATAGTAAATGAGTCATAATGGGTGCTAGAAAGATGTACACGACATATAGATACCACATACATCGTGTAGCCTCGTGCTATTACAGAGGCAATTAATCCCACTGATATAGGTATTTAAACATCCAAGGTATATGGTATGTCATCCTGGAATATGGTGGGTACTCTTGTTCTCCCTCCTGACAATGTACTTCTACATTGCAATAATCAAACGGGGTCTTCATAGTAAAACTACACAGTGTGTATCTATCGTATAGTACGTGAACTAACCAAAAACTAAAAAACAATGATCTCTCTCACATAGACGTACATATGGTCAATTACTACACTACATGTCCTCAAATTACACAACATCTACATAATAAATGTTCTATCTTTTAGAATAGAAGAAAACATGGAATGTGTACATAGCATCACAAACCGCGTGGTCTGGGTTTCTGGATTGTAAGGCTCAAAAACATCCAAGAACCGCTATTATTTCATAATAATGAAACAGTGTGCCAAAATCAGATCCCTGGGGTCCAATACTCCCCGTCATTCAAATCATGGTGTCCACATATTTCACATAACTACAAAATCTAAATCTAATGGACAAAATATGATCCATAAATTTTTGATCCCTGAGGGACCATAATTCTTAGGGACCAATGTTTTGTATCCATCCAATTCCACTATAACAATTACCGATACACCTATCACAATAGAAAACCTATCTATCACGCTACATATCACAAAAACATACATATCTAGCCTAGTATCTATCAGAATAGCATGCAAATCAGTAATGATCTCTATGTGTCCTGGAAAGAATTCATGACATGTGATTTCTAACATGTGCCTATATGATGCGTGATATGGTATACCCTCAACTCATATAGATTCAAGAAAATACAACCAAAATGATATAAATAATAAAAAAAACTAAAACATTTTGTTATATAATAGTGAAATCAAATCAACTTTAATAGTTTCAAATTCAAAAATTACGATTTCATTCAAGCCAATTTGGATTTATAAAATATGCAGGTTAGCTACACCTGTGACCAAAATAGAGTTGAATACAATTAATTTCCATATCTCTTTGTCATACGCAAACAATAATGAGAATGACAAAATAGATGTTCTGATACAACATTGTTACATCCCAGATATGGAAGCCACTCAACTAGTTCCCATACCAGTTGGCCTCATGGACTCAATCATAATTTCCAATACACTAGTTGCATCTGACTAGAAGCAAGGGATTTGGGTGTGATAGTGGTGGAAACTAAAACCTCATTAAGAGACTGTAATATAGTATAATCAATGGAAATAAAGTAGAATAAAAAATAAATAAAATACAACTGAAATAAACAATTGATGTGTGGTTAGATAAATAACCAAACATCATTCAATACAGTAAATTGTGCAACATGTCACCTATTCTAGGAATGCATCCAAAATGGGTTAGACTATAGTATGAAACAAGATACAATACCATGGTACAAAAATACTAAGTAAAAAATCAAAAGCATGACAGGCCTCGGCTAGGTCCAATTCTCCCCTACCCCTACGAGAAATCAAGTACCCATTGGAGGTAACATCCCCTTATTGAAACCTAAAAAAATATAATATTCTTGGGGAAAAAACTTGTCTCAAAAATGTTGTGAGAAATAAATCTTAGTAGGGAACCTTTCAAGGTCAGTTCCAATCTATTTGTGAATATACGTAACAAATGTGTACAATAAATGATTTATTTATGTTTTATGTACTCAGAAGTAATCTACCATACAAGAATAATAATTAATTTAAATTCATATAATGTAAATTATATAATTAAATTACATTGAATTATATACGTTTTGGGAGTCGTCCCAAGCCTGTCAGTTCCCTATATAAATTAGTATAACAGATACATTAGAAGCCAATCTAATCGCGTGATTTGAAGAACAAATTCAAGAGTATTCATTCCCTTGGGAAAAAAATCATGAGTTATTCTATTTAAATATTAAATTTAACATCTTACCCTCAAGCATGATAAAAACCCCTCAAATAGGAATAACCAACCTCGCCCGTAGGCATAACAAATCCCATCCTGCAGGAATAATAGTCAATAAATCAGGGATGAAATCCTTTATAAAATCAATCATCATGTGTCTGCGTAAAAATATAGTATATAAGAATTTCAGCATATATCAATTCCATGGATAATCTATAACAATTTTAGAATGTATCATGTCCAATCCTAGTGTATAGGTATTTAAGTATTAAAATAACAAATGTAAATTTTCCTTATTACATATTTAAATAAACAATAACTCATGTAGGAATCAAACATATAACAATCCATTCAATTAAGCTAACCATTACCAGTTTTTAAAATTATATACTCTCTTGGGAAATTCATGTCACAAAAAAAACATCTAATCTATCAATTAAAAGTCTTAAACAACAATATACGTAACATAGGGAATATGGGAATATGGTAATCCCAATCCTTTAATACATACAATTTCATTTTATCCCAATTGCAATCCTGTTATAATTTAGTTCATTTTTACAACCCAAATAAGGAAAAACAAGGCATTCATCCTAAGCAACCAAGTCCAAATAGATATAAATTACAATTCAATGGAAACAAAACCATGGGGTGGCCCTAATTTAATAAATCAACATTGCGCAAGGATAATATAACATATTGAATCACCTAAACATCATTCATAAATACCATGAGACAAAAATAAATCAATGTTACCCCCAAAAATGGGTGTATGAAACTTTAGCACATATATTCATATTGAAAATTAATTAGTAACACAATACCCCCTACCTAGTGTTAGTATAACTATGCTCATCCAATATCTGGCATTAATTCAAACTAGAACAAAGTAGATCTTCAAAACCAAAAAATGATCAACAATTGACTACTCGATTGAAAGAAAAAAATCATGAATAATGACTCTAGTTGAATTACATGTTTAATGATTGGGTTACAATGAATACAGTGCTGATTGATACCGAGTTCAGAAAAACAATTGGGAGAAAAAATATCCATCGATGGTGCTATTCAAGAACACATATGAGGGTTTTGTCTGTTGGATGAATCATGTTTCAATTTCCCAATTTTACAAGTCTTATAAGAGTACACAGTGTGTACATGAAAATACACATTGTTTCCATAGATGTCATGGAATTTCAATTACATGGTATTATTCTAGGATCATATATAGTGTGTAATCATACTGGTAAGATGATCACATAAACATACTTGTCGTGTATATTTATTTCTCCTCTATCTCCTTAAGTACAAATTTAAAATGAAATATTGATACCTAAAGTAAATAATTATGTTCATACTTTCATGATAGAGGATGGATAAACCATAATATTAAAGAGGAATTAATGTTTTTAATGTATTAGAAAACGTGATGGTCATGCATGCTAAGATTGCTTAGGAGATCATTCAAGGTTCTCCTATTTGGTCTATTTTTCTGAGAAACATGCACGGATAGAATTGAACTAAGTGGAATAATAACACTAGGAATATTTAATGGCTGTAAAGTATTTTGGATGTGCATCATGATTCTCTGAAAGAGAAAACTAGATGGTTGGTGTTCTTTGGAGAGATCACTCCCATCAAAAATAACTATGCTTGTGGTTTTCTATCTTTTCAAAGATGCCATGTGCCATAAATTATATATAAAGTGGTTAGTGATTTTCCAAAAAAAACATTTCTATCCTAAATGAACACCATAAAATTGTCTTTAGTAGTATCTTCCTGAATTTATAACCTGATAAGTGTATTTTCACTAAATACATCTTGGGAAATTATCAACAGCGAGGCCATATGGGACGTGTTTCGTGTACTGAGTGGATCAGATGCATGGGCCACTAACCTATGGTTAAAAGATATACCCCTAATGATTAATTCTCTAGTGTTAAAGATTTTAAATAATGATATTTCTAATGATGATAATATTCACAATAAGCGAGTTCGTGTAGAATCCATATGCTATTGTGAAATGATCTACGTAGTTAATCTACATAGTACATAATCATCAAAGGTGATTGGGAAATGGGTATGTAGAAATTTATTTTGTGGTGTATGGGGTTATCTATATAGGGACAAAACATATTGGAGGATATTTCTTCTAGGATATAGGGAGCTTCTCAAACATGGTGCAATTTATGGCCCACAACATAGTTTTTTAAGTATGTTGTTCGGTTTAATGGGATGCCATAAATGAATTCAGGTAAGGATAATAAATCTCTCCAAAATACATTAAGATCTAGGTTAGTGTTGTTATTGATGAATTATGTGTTCCTATTGTTAATAGATCTGCTTTGTTGACCCAAAGTCCCCTTATTAAATGGGTTTGTCTAGAGATTGATGGGAGAGGAGGAACGATCCATGGGGCTTGGGTGAAAGAGAATCCCCAAAAAGAGGGATTAAATTTAAATTTAAATAAATCCTAAATATTAGTATAAATGATTAAAATATGACTTGTTAGATATTGAAGTGTATCTTCCATATTTGGGTTCAAATTATTTTATTTTTTATGTACATCTTTGGGACCTGAAGCTAGAGCAATTCACATAAGACATTTGACGTATAGGGTGTTTAACATTAATATCTCTATGGTGGAATCCTACTACAAATTGTGGGTGAACATCATTCAAGGGAGATCCAATCTTTATTGGGATTCGATATATTTAATTAGAAAAAAAACATATTTATTAATCAAAGAATATAGGTGAAACACACATTGAGAAAAGATAAATTTTCCGCTGACATGTTGGCCAAACATGGGTACCCAAATGAACGTAAAATTGACTATTTTTGTACTCATTCTTCTCTAGATAATTTAATGTCATTTTTAAGGGGGAGGAATTTGGTCTACATATTTTATATCCCCAATTATTTTTTTTTCATAATCAATTGAATAATAAATGGATAATAATCATGCAGGATGTCAAAAAAATTCATCATAGTTTACATGAGTTAATGGCTAGTTAAAAATATTTTATTGATATAATAAAATTATTATTTTCATTAATTTATATTTTATGAATTGTATTTATTTTATTATTTAATAATATCAATAGTGAACCCCTAAAATTAAATAATTATTCCAATTTTTGGCTAATATTGGAAAATCATTTATGGTATTTCATCCAAATGCCATAAAACATATATATTTAAAGTTATTACCTGATATATACCTCTTGGATAATTAACATAGTTTTCCATCATGATTATCTATATGAATATGTAAATAAATATATCTAAATTAAAAAAACATCCGTGATAAATGATATATTTAACATTTATCTGATTAAGAAGCAATGATTAATTGCATTTTAAACTAAAAAACATGTTATTTACATGTATTTATTATTCAATTTAATTTTCATTATTTATTTTTAATTTATATATCCTTGATCAATTATTTTGGGTTATTAATTAATTTAATAATGAATCCATACTAATCAAACTAATATGATTTATACATAGTAGACAATACAATTGTGTTTATTGAAACAAAACGAATTTAAATCCATTGCATTATGATATATATTTGTAAATTAAGAAAATTCAATATTGTAATCATTTTCATTCATTTTATGGAAATAGTTATAAAATAATTTTCTTCAAACTAATACAGTTAAAGATGTTATTTACATTCAAATTTTTTGTTATGAGTATTCATTTAACCATTTATTTGGATTTGGAAAAAATTGCAGCACATATATAATAAAAATGTATTTATCTATTCATAGGTACGTTAATGTCATTCCACATTATTAAATTAAATATAAATTCACCCTTTATTTTTTTTCAATTTTTCAATTTTTTAATTATGACATTTTGATATTCTAAATCATATCTCAAAAATATATCAATAAGAAGTTGACATTATCTATTCTATAGAATTTTTTTTAAAAAATTTATTTATGGTATTTTATATTTAATGGATATAATACTCATTATAAATGGATGTGTAATGAATATCAGAAATAAGTCATACACTTCATTAAAATGAATAATATTTTTATAATATGATTTACAATATTAAAATATTTATATTTTTATTAAACATAAATAGTGCCAATGTTAGAATAAATTTATATATTATATAATAGTTTCATTGATTAGTCATCAATTAAATAACTATGAACCGAAAAATATATAATTTTGTAACAAAAATAGTTTAATGTTGATAATTTAACATGAATATTTTTAAATATTGAATTAAAATAATAAATTCATTATAGAACACATCTGATTATAATCATGTACAAATGTAAAATTATTTAATGAAAAAAATTTCAATATTAATAAAAACTGCATCATGTTATATTTGGATATATTTTTATTTAAATATTAATATATATAAGTTTTTTTGGAATAATAAACATTCAACAATAACTAAACCACTACTAAATTATAAATATTATTAAATTATATATATATAAATATTTCTAAAAAAGTAAAAAACATATCATCACTAAATAACATAGCTATATTGGAATTGAACGAATAATGTAAATAATATCATGTATATAATGACAAATATAAAATATTAATCAAATAAGAAAAATAGAATAAAAAAATTTCTCAAAAACATCAGACCTCGTAGTTTTATTTAAATGATAAAATTCTCATAAAATGAATTGTATGTTCAAAATATTTTTTATATGTATTGTGTTATTCCACTGAATAGGGAGAGTATACATATTATTCCAAATATAGATATCCAACAATGCACATATTCCACTATTATTCATTTGAATGAAAAAATACTGACTAATGGTTATTTTTTGAATATAATTATGTATATTTTAAAATTTAGGAAAATATTAAATTTAATTGAGATAAAAAAACTATAATAATATTAAAAAATAACCAATCATTATATTAAAATTTATAAAAAATGATTTTTCTTGAAATAGATGTATTGGAAAATACTAATCATGAAACTTTTAGAATACCTTATTTTTTGCTAATAATAATGTATCAATTTGATTAATTTATTGTAAACATTTTAATATAGTTAATATTATAATTGTGTAGTGAGTTAATGATTTTTTCGAAGAATAGTAAAAAATTACAAAAATCAATAATTTTTAAATATAATATCATTTAATAATTTTTTATAATTGATAGGGTATTGAAGCATTTTAATTGAGATTAGAAATAAGATATTACAGTTTTTTGTACCCTATAAAGTAGTTATGGTTGATGGTGTTGTCTATGATGTGATTTCGTGGGTCGGGATGGGCTCAATGCTTGAGTAATAAAAAATAAGAAAATCAAGCCCATATATTAGTAATCACAACATGTGGAAATCCTTTAAAAGATTCAAAATGTATTGTGCATCAATTATTATGTTGTTATAAAAAATGTTTAACCCTTAAAAATGTGGTAAAAGGATAAAAGTTTCCTTAAAGGAGACTAAAATATTAATGTTGGCTATTTAGCACCACATATCCAAGGTGGTACATAACATGATAGCTTGGGAGTCGAAATGAATATATGAGGGTAATCAAAGAACACCACATTTTTATGGTTATAATTACATAGTGTATTACCTATATATATATATGGTATAGAGGTTGTTACGCCAAATAATTTTATTTAAATAAATCATTCAATAATTAGAGTAGGTTTCACCATTTGGGTGTCTTATGAAAAAAACTATTTCTATATGATTTAAATGTAAAGATGTCTATAGTTTTTACCACCAAATAGTGGGTTGTACTTTGTTGTGGGTATCACTGTAGAGGTATGTGACTTGAAGACCTAATCATAATGGGTCTTGAAACTATGAAGCGTATGGTAACACAATGTTTAAAATTTTGATATTAATTACATAATAAAATATTCTATCAAATAATGTGGTTTGTGTCATGATAAGGGGGTCATACTCTGAGGGATACCCATGAATACTATATTATACTATTATCTATGGTGTCTATACTGCTATTTTCCATATATATTTCTTTTAAAATTGAATAAATATTTAGTAAATAAGTATATTAACAAGGGAATTGGAAATAATTAGTGAAGTAGATCATGTGGAGTTACCTTGTAATTCTCTCTCATTCTTCTTTATCGGTTGATAGATCATACACTATTGTTTTCAATTATTCCATTGGCATTTGGAATTGATTAATTGATGATAATGATATCTACTAAATGGTGTAAAATTTGGATTTATATATTAATTCCATGGTATCACATTCTTTTTAACCTGAATCTTGGATTTTACAAGGTTATCAAATGTATATTAACATGGTGATGATCAAATAAAAAATATCGATATGTATAGCCCTATAAAATCTTGGTATATGGTTCTTATGTTCATCCTATGTTATATGTATTTATATGATTCAAGTAATAATCTTGTCTTGGTAGGGTAATCATAATGTCTATTAAATGGGTACACATTTGGTTTAATTTAATTGTGTATGTTGTTAATGGTTTTTCATATTTTGGAACAGAGTGATTTGGGATATTATGGTTTTGTTAGATTGCGATGTGAATTCCTGGCATGATATCCTTGAAATTGTATATTGTTGATGAGGAACAATGGACATGACTAAGAATACGGTTCCATGTGAATTTTAATGTTGTTTCAATTACCAGTTTTTTGAGGATATAATCATCGATTATTTAAAAATGTTCATGGGTGAAATTTGGATGGTGTTGACAGTTTAAATTGGTGGAGAAGGTTGTTTGCCAACATGAGTCCATTGATTTTTTTATTTCCTCTAACAACATGGGTTGAGGCCATTGGGATATTCTTTGAACATTACATAGACCATGATATAGATTTTTCTGACATTTTTTGGTTTTATATTTTTTATATTTCGCAATCTTGGGTTAATGTTATTGACCATGATTTATGAGGTGGTGTATGAGATGTTACTCTATGGGATCGTGGTGGAGATTGAGAACACTCCGTGAGAGATTGATACTTGTGTTATATTATTGATATGTATGATCCAATGGGAAATTAGTAGAAAAGTATGATTATAGTTGTTCCTCATGATATATTTAAATCATGAGTGGGTGGATGGTACAAGGTTTACGTTTTTATAGAAATTGTGATATAGATTTGGATTAGACATTAGGTAATAATTGTTAACATAGAAGGTTCATTTTACTTATTGGATGGAATGTGGTATGGTGTGGCATAAAATTTTATATAGGGAAGAGGAAACATCAATGTCAATTATAAGAGGAATCACCATTTCTGTCCATGACATATCAAATTAAATTGTACTCATATTTTTTCATCCATTTGTGAAAAAGTATCAGTGTTTTGAATTTTTTTCATAGATTATATTTTTTACACATTTATTTGTTGTGATATAATAATAGGAATTTTTGTCTATAAACCACTATGATCACACTCACCTCCCCAAAAATTTATTTTGAGACAAAATCAAGATGTTTTGTTAATTGAACTTTAAAGGTTATGAAATAATCAGTAGGATTTCTGTACATGGTGTTGAAAAAAGTGTACATCGGAGAAGTTTTGGTTAAAATGTTGTTCCATGTTTATCATTGGAGTTGGGATGAAAGATTATATTGGTATTATTTTTTAGTGTTGTTATTTTATTATCCTATATATGTTATGTTGAATTTTATTATGACGGACCTGAAATTTTATAGATATGATTTTTAAAACCATATCGAATATTATAGTATTCATTTTTTAGTTATTTAAAAGTATTCATGTATACATTTTTTATTATTATAATGTATCTTCCGATGGTTTATGAATCCTAATATCACAACTTATACCATAATTTCCCGTTCTAATCCCCTTTTGATTTATGAGGAATAAAAAATAGGTAGGGACAGTTAGATCAACATATTGTTGCATGAGACCAATCAAGACGTTACAAATTATTATCTCATTATGTTGTGATAAATTAATTTCAATTTGTTTTTTTATTTTATATATAGAGAGTACTAGTTTATGAAACTATTGGAACATGTTATGTATTTCTTTTTATATTCATAAACTAAAATCGTACAAGATTAATACTATGTTAAAAGGGAAATTTTTTAATATTTTTCTAATTTTCATCATTATAATTGAGATGGATTATTTGAATAAATTTGTATTTATTGTAGTTGATTTCTATTTAAATCTCATATAAAAAATATGTAATTGATGATATTCATGAATCTTTTTATAAAAAATGGGTCAAATAACATTAATTGGAAATTATAGAAAATCATCTTTGGTCAACCTGACAAATCATATCATTCGACATACTATAGGGCCACTTGTGTCCCTTCCCATATTTTTGTGGCTACCAAAATTAATGAGATCCTAATTCATACACTTGTGAAACTATGAAATCAAATCAATGATCGATGAACGATTAAAATTAACTAAACTAATACACATGGATAAAAAGCATAGAATACAATATAATTAAACTGAAAAGTCAGATTTGGAAAATAATTTAAATGGGGAATGTATTCATATAGGAGAAAATACATTAAAAACATATGGTCTCCCTCTCTAATGATAAATTATATAAAATAACCGAACATAAAATAAATACATTGTGATCTTCATCTAATACCGAACTGAACCACATACATAGACCCCAAGACATTTTAGTAATGTAACATCCCGGTTCTGGAAGCCACCCAGAGGTGCCCCATACTCGGTGGGTCACATAGCCTCAATTGGATTTCCCCGAATGCCAGAGGCTGCTGACTTGCAGTGAGTGCATTGGCTGAGATAGTGGGGAAACAATTCCCTCGTTGGTAGAGTACACAACGAAAGTAGAAAACACTTACAATAGCAGGCAGAGTAAATATCGTACAACTGTAAACAGTGGAAGACTAAAATAATAAACAACTAGAGCACACATATATATGAAATTATGCATGATTCATGTTTCTAGGAAAGAATCCAAATAACTCATAATTCTGGAAATTAAATAGTGCTAAAACAAAGTGCAAATGAAATGTAAACATATAAACTCCTCAGCATCACAAGCCATAGCTTGGCCCCATTCTCTCTAGCTCCAAAGCTACTCATGTACATGAAGTTGAAGGGTGATTTCCATTGTCTATACCTAAATCAATGTAATATGTTTGGGCCCAAAAGCATGACTCAAACAGGATGTGAGACTAAATCCCAGTAGGCAATCACCCAAAGATTCTTGCCTAACAGTCTGTGAGTATATGACAGGTAAAAGTATAGAAAATATTAAACAGTCAATAGGAATGTACTCAGCAATATACAATCCATAGATAAATCATGAAACACTAAGGAAAATAGCTAACCACTACAGGTATCCCTCTAGAAGATCTCCTATCCATTCTCTCTGGTCCTACCTAATATGTACCAACAACTCTCTGGGAAGTACACTCAGCCTAACCCCTCTGGTTTGGTCATACGAAAATTATAAGACTCTCTCAGCAAGATCACTTGGTCAATTACCCTTAAAGTATATGGTAGTCAGTGACTCTCTGTGGAATATCACAAGGTCAGTTACCATTATATCCCCAAGGTCAAGAGACTCCCTAAGGAAGCTCACTTTGTCAATTCCTCTTATAGCCTCTAGTTGTTCACAGACTCTCTGACGAAGCTCACCCGGTGAATTCCTCTTATTGCCTGGAGTGGTTCATGGTAATTCAAATAAACCACAGTCTTTTTGAGGAAGCTCACATGGTCTATCCCCTTATAGTCTACATAGATCAAAGAATCTCTGAAGAAGCTCACTCGGTCTATCCTCCTATAGTTTATTAGGTCCAAAGAATCTCTGAGGAAGATCACTAAATCTATCCTCTTATAGACTATAACACCAGGTTCTCATGGCCCCGTGTAATTCAATGCATAATAATTATATATTTACAATGTAAACCTATAGAACTACTTGTCTAACTAGTCTACAATATCTCAATCATGTCAAAAAAACCCCTCCAACCTATGACCACAAGGCATATAAAACTAGTAAACAACCAACAAGATAAACAGGAACAAATGGTCGTAAACAAAACAGGGCATGAGAAGAACAACCATGGTTTAGAAATCAACCCAAAACAAGTCCAATTTATATCTACATAGGCATAAAATCTGGTAGGACTCCAACAAGGGTAAAAATGGTAAACACACAATACCCCATTAAAGGGTATTGGTGGAATTTTCACATAATACTCAATGACATTGAATGGAATGGCACAAACCACTAACCTTGGGGTTAAGAGATTAATTTACCTGAACAATGTGTCTTGAATCTCTTTAGAACATCATAGATCTACGAAAACTAATAACATGTTCAACCACCATAACGTAGAAAAGATGATTAATTAGATCATGATTCTCTAGCATAAGGAAGAGCTTATCCCATGCAGTTTCAATGCAATCAACAGCAATCGATTCGGAGACCAGACGGAGACTCGGGGGCTATGAGAATATCTACGGTTGTATGGTTTCTACCAGATGAACGGAACCTAAAAGATGATTGTTTTGTCCTCAGATGTGACCCCGATGCATTTAATGAAAAAAGTACATGGAATGTTCGTTTGGAGTACATGATGTGTACTCACGTTTTCCGTACTTTGCTGTAAGCAGACTCCAGATCACCCCACATTACTGTGTGTGTTTCCCTATCATGGTCAGAACACGGCCTCACACGGTAACGAAGTACACGGCGTGTACTCATAATGTACACGGCGTGTACTTCAAATAATTCTAGAATCTCCTTTTTTCTAAAAAAAACTCCAGAAATAGGGTAAAACGTACTTGAAAAGAAGTTGTTGGTTCATAGAAACATCCCTCTTAAATAAATTATTCACCAAATTTCTTTAGTGAGGAATAGAAGAAGAAACCCCAAACCGCTCTTGCCACTACGATAGTACATCAGTCTCCCTCTCCCAAGTCTTATCCTGTACTCACCCGTGCTTCCATACCAACCGTACTAGAGGAACATACTGGCAATAGAAAACCTTTATACTAAGATTTATAATATGTGTAGGATGCTCCTGATGAATCCTCTTCAAGCTCAACCTCCTCAGGTTGAAAGACATGTGATGGGTCTGAAAAGTAACGTCGGAGTTGAGAAACGTGGAAGATGTCGTGAAAAGCTCGGTACCTCTGAGGTAACTACAACTAATAGGCAACTGGCCCAACTCTCTCCAACACCTCAAATGGCCCAACGTACCTCGATGAAAGGTTACCCTTTATATGAATCCTCTTGTGTTCCATCCTCGGTGCGACATGTAGGAAAACCTGACCCCCGACCTTGAACTCCAGAGGTCGTCTCCGCTGATCAACATAAGACCTCTATCAAAACTATTCCATAGCCATCCTCTTTCGAATCAACTCTATCTTCTCTGAGGACTCCTGAATAAGATGAGGTCCCAACAAAGCTGCCTCTCCTAATTCCATCCAGCATAAAGGTGATCGGCATGGCCTACTGTGAAAAATCCTCGTAAGGTGCCATCTGATTATTCTCCTAAAAACTATCATTGTAGGCAAACTCCACAAGAGCTATATGATTCTCCGAAGAACCTCTAAATTCTAGAATCCATGATCATAGAATGTCCTCAAGCACCAGAATTGTATGCTCGTACTGGCCATATTTCATGCGATGGTAAGCTATACTCAAAAGTACCTAGGAACCCAAATCCATATGAAGCCCATTCCAGAACTGAGAAGTAAAATGTCCATCCCTATCTAAAACAATGGAGTGTAGAACTCCATGAAGACATAAAACCTCTCAGTTGTTCAACCGCCCCAGATCATTAACACTAAATTTCTCCTTGATTGGAATGAAGTGAGAAACCTTTGTGATTTTGTCAATGAAAACCCACACTGCGTCATTCCATCAAGGAGACCTTGGCAAACCAGAAATGAATTCCATCACGACATCATTCCACTTCCACTTGGGAATGGGTAACTTCTGTAGAATCCATGTTGGTTACTGATGGTCTTCCTTCACCTGATGACAGGTGGAACACCTCATGACGAAACCATCATTGTCCCTCTTCATACATGGACAACAATACCGATGTTGTAGATCACGGTACATCGTGGTGAATCTAGGACGAACTGCCCAAACTAAGGAATGAAAGTCCCACATCATCTCCTTGTGTATATCTACTGGCACCCATACGTGTCCCATGAAATGAATGATCTCATCCTCACCAATGGTCCACCCAGGAATATGGTCCTCTCTTGACATGCTTTCCCATAGGACTAGGCCTTTAGAATCTAATAGCTGCCACATTTATACCCGATCAAGAAGTGTAGAGGTAACAACTACATACGATAGAAAAGTCTGCCCCTGTCTATCGTGCACTTCCAAATGCATCTTAGAGTATAAAGCCATAAGCTGCCACTCACTACTAGCCTCCTAAAATAACTATATCTGAGTCCTCTGGCTCAGTGCATCAGCCATATCATTGCCATTCCCAGGCGAATAGGCAAGATCAATGTAAAAATATTGAAGGTACTCAACCCACCTTCGTTATCACAAATTTAGATCATGCTGAGTGAACTTGTACTTGAGAATTTTTTTTAACATCCCATGTAAGTAATGAATAATAGATATTTTTATCTAGGTCTATTTATGAATTAGATAGTGTTTTATAGGCTTAAAATGAGAATAAATCCAATCTTAAGCATGAAATACAATAATATTTTTAAAAGATTGTTATATTGCCTTTTGATGGGAACCCATTTTTTAAATAAAACGTTTGACACTTTTATAAGCTCTATTTGTCAAAATAAACAGATTCTTTATGATTGGGACATTGAAATTTACCTTGGGATAACTTTTTTTATTTTTCTGACAATGTTCTTTTTTTAATGAATAGTGTAAAATACTGAATTTTACATCAAAACTGAATTTTCATATAATTTAATTATATGGTTAGATTATATTTTTAATTAGTTTTAAAGTTTAAATAGAATATATTTTTACCATGTAATCCAATGGTGTTCATTGGGATTAATTTCACTTTGGAATTGGGCATAAACATGTGCCGATCTATTCATAGATATTGTTTCTAAAAAACCTGCTATTTGTTTTGACAACGGGAATTATTTTTAAATTAATTATTTCAATTTCTGTGTTCGAAATTTTGTAAAATGGATTACATATTTGGAATCCGAAGGTCCAAATTATGTAATCAATACTCTTTTGTTTTTTGACATTATGAATAGTAACAATGGTAATTATCTTTAATTATCTTGATTAATTAGTAATCAGGTAGTTAAGGATAATAAAATAATATCATAATAATAAAAAATGACCTGAACATGTGTCCTAGTGCTACTGTTTGTGTCATGGCTGACCATGGTATGCCTTGTTCCAAACTTGGGGACCCCATGGAATCACTTTTGTTTGATAATGACTTTTTATATTTCTATTTTTATAGAAAATTAAATATAACAAAGAATGTATCACCTGAGAAAAACATTTTTAATTTTATCTACAAAAATTATATATTGGACTATAAGTAGTGATTTAAAATCCAAAAATATTTCCTACATTATAGTATTTTTTTATAATTTTTAGACATTAAATAAATTAAATTATATATGACATCATGATGAGGCAGCAGTTACCTCATTAAATAATTATTTTAATAAAATGGAAAGATAATGTATAATCTAAGACTTACACTTGTCAAAGACCTATTGGATGAGTATATTTCTAACCCTTATCACCTTATCCTCGAAATACATCAATTTAGGACCTTTTAAATCCGAAACACATTTCAATATAAAGTAACATTTTGTAACTTTCCAAGAGTGCCCTCCTCTCCTCTTATAAAAGGCATCCACCTCTACATACTTAACCACACCTCTAAAGCCTTTAGCTAGGCCACGATCTTCTCATTTTATCTCTCCAAATATTTCTATACATCCTAGTATCCTTACCTTTGGCGGAAAGCTCTTCAAGAAACCATTTTGGTTCAAACCATGGAGAGTTACCTGATTTAAAGGTTAAGTCTTCTCTAATGTTCTTTTGTTTTATTTTGCTTCTCCACCCTCTAAAATCTTTTTAATAATTTATTTTGTAACAAAACCAGTATCATCAATGTACTATGATGTTTTCATAATAAGGATTCGAGCTACACTTACACACACCTTAATCTAATTGTTAAAGAGAATACTGTTTCTACGGATGGCGAATTTATGCCTCACGAAACGATGATTGTTGAATATTCTTCTAACACCTTCAAATGTGGCCATTAAGATGACACTATATTTATATATGATATATTATATGTTTATGTTTTCCTTAAGCTTCTGTATTTTGCATTTTTGGAATACCTTTATGGTTTTCATTATGGGTAAACGCGATATCTTCATTTTAGGAAGTGCTAACTACCGCCCCCTCAAAGTGATTTGATTCGTTAATGCCATATGTGGGACATATAAATGATGGAGTTAATGATATTATATAAGATATTATACTAGAATTATAATATACCTTTATATAATTATGATTCCATTCAATAAAATACGAAATAGAAATGAAAGTAGCGTTCATGCGCACGTACGACTTTTCGTCTCCATGAACGGTGCATTTCATTTATTAACTTTAAATGTTATTTAACATTATAAATGCCTATATATACTGGATATATATGATATCTATGATATCTATGACATTAATATAACTCTGGATATAATGGATACATGAACAACTTGTAATTATAAAGAGTATAATTTTGACTCAAGTACCAATGATCGTTAAAAGGACCGTTATTAACATAAATAATTACATAAGGTTAATGACATGGTAATAAGTGATATAAAAGGAATAATGAACTTTAAAAAGGTTCTTAATCAAGTAGAAATTAACACAAGTTTATTATTCAGGAGATAAACGAACGATCGAGTCATGTCAGATACGAGGTAAGGGACTTCGTCTCAATCTCCTTTCATTGAGGCATATTTTATTTTATACACAACTTTCTTTAATTCGGTGTATAATCCCTTTTGGATTTTATATTTATTCAAAATGAATCATTTTATATGAAACGTTTAATAAATGACAAAAGGAAATGTTTTTTTGTCGTACGTATGTGGTGACAACGACTTCTCTGCCGCCGTGACCATTATTTGAGTTTTGGCTTCCTCTACAAGCCATAACTTTTTTTAAATATCAAAAATAAATACCATGTATTAATTTTCTTTTATTTTGGTATTGAAAATTGTTTTCATAATGTTATTATTATATCAATGTTTTGTATTGATATCTTGTGATTGAAATGTTGAAATGTTATGTTTCCTTTATGCATGTTTTATGTGATACGATTATTTTATGGTTCTTGGGAATTGTTATGAAGATGGGTGGTTCTGTGATAAACTAAGGGTGGGTGAGCCCGATATAGCTCTCCAATGAATTGGGTAACGCGAAGGGGTTAAACGTTAAGGTTTCTCCGAAGAGATTTAGGGAATATATTGTGATGGGTATTCCAAATGTAACCATGAGGGTTACTCCCAATGTAAGAATGGTATGAATGCCTCAAGTTACCTTTATGTCATATAATTTCTATGATTTAATCATGATTTGATTAGGTATGTTAAAAGGATTATGTTTTACGAGTAATGTATGATTTCATACATGGACTAATGTTTTCATTTCACACTTTTATATCCCTTTCTGAGATTTTTATGCTCATCCCATGTTTTTGAAATGTTTTTCACAGGTCAAGGGAAAGGTACATGATGTGATGATAGTGTCAAGGAAGTGTCAAGAAAGAATCTATGTTTTATTTTAAATATGTTTTTGATGATGGAAAAAATGAGTACTATCTTTTATGTAACCACGTTATTTAAATTTGGAGTGTAATGCATGGTTTATGATCTAATTCTCTAAAAATATAAACCTGAAAAGTTCTCCAATGTGTATTCTTGAAATAACTCAAGATTAAGTAATTTTTAAGGCTAGGGCCTTATAGTTGGTATCAGAGGTTGGTTCAGATAACTTTAGGAGTTATAATTTTATTAAATGATTATCCAAGAATATTTTTTTAATGTCAAATTGAAATGATATAGAATTTGAAGATTACCATGTTTCTCCATCTAAGACATGTTTTTTCAGAATGGTTTTCCGTAGAGTAAATAGGGAAGTAGTTCTAGGAAGGCATACAGAAGGAAATGTCCTTCCGAATCAGCATCCTTAGATGGTCGGAATTGGAACTGAACAGTTTGTTGCAGTAATGGCGCAGTTGACCTATGCGCTAAATAGTGGTGGTATCCATGCACGAGATTGGCCAGATCAACTGCAGAGGAACATGTCAGCGGTGGAACATTTTATGAGGCAATATCCCCTATATTTTAGAGGATAATCTGACCTCGTGCTTGCTGAAGGGTGGATTAATGAACTGGATAAGATTTTTGATGTCATGGGGTGTTCAGAAAATGAAAAGGATAGTCTTGCAATTTACCGTTTTGAGGGTGAAGTTGATCAGTGGGGTCGATGGTTAAAAATATCAGGGACGCTGATGATATTGATTCTCTCGACTAGGATGAATTAAAAGGTATGTTTCTTGAGAAGAATTTTCCTAATGTTTTTCGATTTAGGATGGAAAAACAATTCTTGGAATTGAGCCATGAGGATGACTCAGTGGCTTCTTATGAAGAGAGGTTCACTCGATTGGCATGGTATGCTCCAAATTTAATCCGAGACCTTGATAGTAAAATAAATCTTTCATACTCAGGATTAAAGACAAAATATCAAAGGTCATTATTTTCTCGTGAGTTCAAAAGTTATGAAAAGCTTGTTCAATGTGCTGAGAAGGTGGAAATGGAGTTTTCCGATGATCAAGTGTTCTATAACAACCAACAGAAGAAGAGATCGAGGTGGCAGGAGAAAGGGAATAATTCTTCAAAAATGTCGGATGGTAAGAAAACTATGTTTCAAGATTGTGATAAATGTGGTAAAAGGCATGCTGGGGAATGTCTTCTGAATTCTGGAATGTGCTGCCAATGTGGTAAGACGGGACATAAGGCTCGTGATTGCACTGAAAAATAGCAGGGTGATGGTAAGACCAAATTTGATTTACAGTTAGTGAAATGTTTCAAGTGCAATGAGATGGGTCACTATGCAAACAAGTGCCCGACAAAGAGCTCGAGTGATGGGAAGCAGTTAGACTACAAGCAGAAAGGGGTGGTGAAATCCTTTACAACTACTTCAGCACATGTTGGGCCATCAAATGAAGTGGTTTCAAGTACTCTGTTTGTTTTTTCAGATTATTCCAGTGTGTTGTTTGATTTAGGGTCTACACATTCATTCATCTCAGAAAACCGTTCTAGTAAAATTGGAATATTATCTCAAGAAAAGACTCATGAACTTGAGGTAATAACACATGGGGGAAATTTTGAGGCAAAAATAGTTTATAAGAATCTTCCTATCCTTATCCGTGGAAAGAACCTACTTAAAGACCTTATTGTTTTACCTCTAGTAGAGTTTGATGATATCCTGGTTATGTATTGGATCTCTATTTACCAATCTAAGATAGACTGTAGAGATAAAGAAGTTTCTTTTCAGAAAGGCATTCAGTTTGTGTAAAAGAATGAACCCTTCCTGTGGATAATATATCAAGAGGCTGGGAAAATTCTTAAAGATGGGAATATATGTTACATTTCGCATATTGTTGAAAACAAGGGAACTGTTCATATTAATGATGTGCCAATGGTAAATGAGTATCCTAATGTTTTTCCTGATGAGTTTCCTGGAATAATACCAGATTGAGAAGTAGAATTTACTGTTGACTTAGTTCCTGATGCAAAGCCAATTTCGAAACCCCCTTATCGAATGGCTCCAATTGAACTTTTAGAGTTGAAGGAGCAATTGCAAGATTTATTAGAAAAATGATTCATTTGACCTAGCACATCACCATGGGGTGATCCTATTTTATTTGTTAAAAATAAAGATCGTTCAATGAGAATTTTCCTTGATTATAGAGCCTTGAATAACATCACTTTTAAGTAAAAATATCATTTTCATCATATCGATGATTTGTTTGATTAGCTCTAAGGAGCTCAGTATTTTTCGAAGATTGACCTGAGATCGGGGTACCATCAGTTGAAGGTAAAGGAAGCAGATATTCCGAAGACCGTGTTTCATACTAGATATGGCCATTATGAATTTTTAGTTATGCATTTTGGCCTAACCAATTCACCTACTATATTCATGGACCTTATGAATAGAATTTTCCATGAGTTCTTGGATAAGTTTGTGGTTGTTTTCATTGATGGTATTTTGGTGTTTTCTAAAAGTAAATAGGAGCATGAAAGACATTTAAGGGTTATTTTGAAAACCTTAAAAGAAAAGAAATTGTATGGGAAATTTACCAAGTGTGAGTTTTGGTTGCAACAAATTTCTTTACTTGGTCACATTGTTTCTAACGATGGTATAACTGTTGATCCTGGAAAAACAATGGTTGTTGAAGAATGGCCAAGACCCACAAATGTAACAAATATTCGTAGCTTCCTTGGTTTTCCAGGCTATTACCGAAGGTTTGTTCTAAATTTTTCACGGTTATCTATTCCAATGACTAAGCTAACTCAGAAGGTTGTTAAGTTTATCTGGACAAAAGAATGTTATGATTGTTTTCATGAATTGAAAACAAGATTGGTGAATGCTCCGGTTTTGGCACTACCTTCCAGGAATGGTGAGTTTGTCATCTACAGTGATGCTTCATTGAATGGAATTGGTTGCATCCAAATGCAGAATGACCAGGTTATTTCTTATGCTTCACATCAGTTGAAGACACATGAGGTAAATTACCCTACACATGATTTGGAATTAGCTTCTATTGTTTTCTATTTAAAAATTTGGAGGCATCATTTGTATAGAGTATAATGTGAATTATATACCGATCAGAAAATGTTAAAGTATATATTTACTCAGAATGAACTAAACGTTAGACAGAGGTGATGGCTGGAATTAATCAAGGATTATGATTATACAATTCATTACCATCCAGGAAAAGAAAATAAAGTGGCTGATGCATTGATTTGAAAAAGTAATGCTTCATTAACAATGTTGCGTTTGGAGCGTGATCCTTTGGTTAAGGATTTGATGAAATTTGGCATAGAAGTTGTTGGTTCAGGATGTCCTTCTCTTTTGTTTTAGGTATCAGTGAAGTCTTCTCTATCAAACTGAATTAAGAAAACAAAGAAGCAAGACAGCAAGTTGTAGAAAACGTTAGAGTTGGTTCAGAAGGGTAAGTTCCTAAATGCAACATTGATAATGATTTTGTTTTGAGATTTGGGAGGAGATTGTGTGTGACGTGTGATTAACAGTTGATGAGAGAGTTGTTATGTGAAGCTCATAGTTCTCTGTTTCCAGTTCATCCAGGAAGTACTAAGATTTGTAAAGTTCATCGGGAGTACTACTGGTGGGATGGAATGAAAAGAGATATTGTAGATTTTACTGTGAAGTGTTTGACATATCAATAGGTTAAAGCTGAGCGACAGTTACCGAAAGGGATGATTCAGCCTTTAACAGTACCAGAGTGGTAATGGGAGAATATATCCATGGACTTCATTATGGGATTGGAGAAGACACCTTGAGGTAATAATGCAATCTGGGTTATTGTTGATCACTTGACTAAATCTGTTAATTTCCTTGCTATACAAGATATTTTTTCACTAGATCAACTTTCCCGTTTGTATCTTAAAGAGATAGTCAGGTTACATGGAGTTCCTCTCTCCATTTTATGTGATTGTGATCCCAGGTTGACTTCTAACTTTTCGAAATGCCTTCCAAAGTCGTTGGGTACTGAATTAAATTTTAGTACATCTTTTTATCCTCAATCAGATGGGCAGTCAGAAAGAATGATTGAGAAATTGGAAGATATGATACGTTCTTGTTTTATGGATTATCAGGGATGTTGGGACCAATATCTTTCATTGGTTGAGTTTTCATATAATAACAGTTATCATTCCTGTATATAGATGGCACCATTTGAGGCATTATATGGGAAGCAGTGTCGAACTGCATCTTTCTGGGATTAAGTGGGAGAAAGGAAGTTTATGGGATCAGAATTGGTAGAAGAGTTGGCAGAAAGAGTTCAGCTGATACAGAACCACATGAGAACAGCTCAGAGCAGGCAGAAGAGTTATGCAGACAATAGGAGGAAGGATCTCTCTTTTGAGGTAGATGATCATGTTTTTCTCAAAGTATCACCATGGAAAAGTGTGATGCGATTTGGTAAGAAAGGAATGTTGAGTCCATGGTTCATTGGACCATATGAAATTTTGGAGAGATTTGGATCAGTTGCATACCGAGTGGCTTTACCTCCTAGATTATTTCAGGAACACAATGTTTTTCATATATCAATGTTAAGGAATTACATGCCAGATCCATCTCATGTTTTGAGTCCAGAGGTAGTTCAGTTGGAAGAAAATCTATCATATGAGGAACAACCGGTCCAGATTCTTCACCACAGGGAGCATGTGTTGCGAAATAAGGTGATTCATCAATTAAAGGTTTTGTGGAAAAACCACATGATTGAAGTGGCAACATGAGAATCTAAAAATGCAATGAGGGATAAATACCCCCACTTATTTAATAAGTAAATAAATTGCAGGGACGCAATTTTTTAAAGGGGGTAAGGATATAACATACCATGTAATTAATTAATAATAGATATTTTTATCTATGTCTATTTATAAATTATATAGTGTTTTAGAGGCATAAAATGAGAATAAATCCAATCTTAAGCATGGAATACACTAATATTTTTAAAAGATTGTTTTACTGCCTTTAGATGGAAAACCATTTTTAAATCAAACTTTTTAAAATTTTATAAGCTCTATTTGTAATAATAAACATATTATTTATGATTGGTACATTAAAATTTACCTTGGTTTAATTATTGGTATTTTTCTGACAATGTTCATTTTTAATGAATAGTGAAAATACTGCATTTTACATCAAAACTGCATTTTCATCTAATTTAATTATATGGTTAGATTATATTTTTAATTAGTTTTAAAGTGTAAATAGAATATATTTTTACCATGTAATCCAATGGTGGTCATTTGGATTAATTTCACTTTGGAATTGGGCATAAACAAGTGTCAAACGTTTCATAGATATTGGTTCTAAAAGCCAGCTTTTTGTTTTCACAACGGGAATTATTTATAAATTAATTATTTCAATTTCAGTGTTTGTAATTTTGGTAAAATTTATTACATAATCTGAATCATATGGTCCAAAATATGTAATCAAGACTTTTGTTTTTGGACATTATGAATTGTAATGACGGTAATTATCTTTAATTATCTTGATTAATTAGTAATCGGGTAGTTATGGATAATAAAATAATATAATAATAATAACAAATGACCCCAAAATGTGTCCTAATGATACTGGTTGTGTCATTTCAGACCATGGTATGCCTTGTGCCAAACTTGGGGACCCTATGGAATCACTTTTTTGAGATAATGACTTTTTATCTGTTTATTTTTAAATAAAGTTAAATATAACAAAGAATGTATCCCCTGAGTAAAGTTTTTTTAATTTTGTCTACATAAATGATCTATTGGACTATAAATATTTATTATAAAGATAAAAATATTTACTAAATCATATTATTTTTTTATAATTTTTAGACATTAAATAAATTTAATTATCTATGACATAATGATGGTGCAGCGATAACCTCATTAAATAAGGATTTAAATAAAATGAAAAGATAACGAAAAATATAAGACATAAACTTGTCAAAGACCTATTGGACGAGTATATTTAAAACCCTTATCACCTTATCCTCAAAATAAATCAATTTGGGAACTTTTAAATCCGAAACACATTTCAATATAAAGTTACATTTTGTAACTTTCCAAGAGTTCCCTCCTCTCCTCTTATAAAAGGCCCCCACCTCTACCTCCTTACCCACACTTATCAAGCCTTTGGCTCGGCCACACTATACTAATTTTATATCTCCACATCCCTCTTTTCATCATATAAGACTTACATTAGGCAGAAAGTTCTTCAAGAAAACATTTTGGTTCAGACCAAAAAGAGTTACCCGATTTAAAGGTCAAGTCTTTTCTAATGCTCTTTTGTTTTATTTTTCTTCTCCACCCCCCTAAAATATTTTTATTAATTTTTTTTTTTAACAACACCTGTATCGTAAATATACTAGGATTTTTTTATAATAATTATTCAAGCTACAATTACACACACCTTCATGTAATGGTTAAAGATCATACTGTTTCCGTGGATGGCGAATTTCTGCCTCAGGAAATGATGATTGTTCAATATTCTTCTGACACCATCAAAGGTGGCTATTAAAATGAAAATATATTTTAATATTATATATAATATGTTTAGGTTTTCCTTAATTTTCTGTATTTTTTATTTTTTCATACCTTTATGGTTTTTATTATGGGTAAACGTGATATCTTTATTTTAGGAAGTGCGGACTATCGCCCCCTCAAAGTGATTTGATTCGTTAATTCCATACGTGGGATGTATAAAGGATGGAGTCAATGATATTATATATGATATTATACTGGAATTATAATATACTTTAATATCATTATGATTCCATTCCATAAAATACAAAATAGAAATGAAAATAGCGTTCATGCGTACGTACGGCTTACCATCTCCATGAACGGTGCATTTCATTTCTTACCTCTAAATGTTATGTAATATTATAAATGAATGTATACACTTGATATATATGATATAAATGATATCTATGTCCTGAATATAACTCTAGATATTATGGATTCATGAACAACTTGTAATTATAAGGTGTTTATTTTTGACTCATGTACCAATGATCGTTAAAACGATCGTTATTAACTTAAATAATTACATAGTGTTCATGAAAAGATAATAAGTGATTTAAAAGAAATAATGAACATGAAAAATGTTCTTAAGCAAGTAGAAATTTACTCAAGTCTATTATTCAGGAGATTAAAGAACGATTGAGTCAAGTCATATACGAGGTAAGGGTCTTCGTCTCAATCTTCTTTTATTGAGGCATATTTTGATTTATACACGAATTTATTTTATATGGTGTATAAACCCCTTTGACTTTTAGGTTTATTAAAATGGAATATTTTTATATGAAGCTTTTACTAAATGAAAAAAGGGAATGTTTTTTTGTCCTATGTATGCGGCGACAATGGATTCTCTATCGTCGTGACCATTATTTGAGTTTCTGCTTCCTCTACAAGCCATAACATTTTCTTTAAAATGAAAAATAAATACCATGTATTTATTTTCTTTTATTTTGGTATTGAAAATGGTTTTCATAATGTTTTTATTATATCAATGTGTTGTATTGATATCTTTTGATTGAAATGTGGACATGTTATGTTTCCTTTATGCATGTTTTATGTGATACGATTATGTTGTTGTTCTTGGGAATTTTTATAAAGATGGGTAGTTCCGTGATAAACTAAGGGCGGATGAGCCCGATATATCCCTCCAATGCATTGGGTAATGTAAAGGGGTTAAACGTTAAGGTTTCTCTGAAAAGATTTAGGGAATATACTGTGATGGGTATTGCAAACGTAACCATGAGGGTTACTCCCTATGTAAGAATGTTATGAATGTCTCAAGTTACCTTCATGTCTTATGATTTATATGATTTATTCATTATTTGACGAGGTATGTTAAAATGATTATGTTTTACGAGTAATGTATGATTTCATACATGGACTAATGTTTTCATTTCACAGATTTATATCCCTTGCTGGGCTATTTAATGCTCATCCCATGTTTTTGCATTGTTTTTCATAGGTCAAGGGAAAGGTACATGATGTGATGATAGTGTCAAGGAAGTGTCAAGAAATAATCTATGTTTTATTTTAAATAAGTTTCTGATGATGGGAATAATTAGTACTATCTTTTATATAACCACTTTTATTAAATGTGGAGTGTAATCCATGATTTATGATCTAATTCTCTAAAACTCTCGACCTGAAAAGATCCCCAACATTTATTCTTGAAATAACTGAAGATTAAATAATGTTTAAGGCTGGGGAATTATATTTCTGGTCAATGAATACCACAAAGTGATCTCCTATTAGATAATGTCTCTAACAATGTATGTCATGAACAACAACTGCCAACTCTAGATCATGTGTCAGGTAATTCATCTCATGTGTCCTTAATTGCCGAGACCCATAAGAAACGACTCCATCTCCCTACATAAGCACAACACCCAGCCCGATACCTGATGCATCATAGTAAATGGTATATCCCTTCTCGTCTCTAGAAAGATAAGTATCGGTGCGGAATTCATCCTCACTTTCAACTCCTGAAAGGCTGACTCACAAGAATATGGCCATACGAACATCGCCCATTTCTTGGTCAGGACTTTTAGTGGTGCTTCTAGGAATGAAAAGTCCTGTATGAAACGTCTGTAGTGTCCAGCTATCCCTAGAAAACTCTACACCTCAATGAAATTCTTTAGATTCTCCTTGGAAACTACTTCTATCACTTTCTTTGTGTCTACTGACACTCTTTTCTCTGGTATAACATGACCCGAGAAGTGAATCTGGTCCATCCAAATGTGGAATATTGGGAGCTTATCATATAAGTGATGCTCTCTCAGTGTACTTTAAACGATTTCAAGATGTGTAGCATGGTCGTGTTGACTGTGAGAGTACACCAATATTTCATCCACAAAAACAACCAAGAAGGAATCTAAGTATGGATGTAACACTCGGTTCATCAGTGCCATGAAATCTGCAGGTGCGTTCGTTGGACTGAACGGCAAAACCACATACCCGTATAGACCATACCTGCTCTGGAAAGAAAGATGAGGTATATTAGTTGGTCCAACATGCATCTGATGATTACCGGATCTCAAGTCAATATTTGAGAACACTCTGTCTCCTCGATGATGATCAAAGAGATCATCGATCCTTGGAAAGGGATATCGGTTCTTGACTGTCAATTGGTTCAACTTCAGATAGTCCACGCAAAGCCTGAGGGTTCCATCTACCTTTTACGTGAATAGGACAGGTGAACCCCAGGGTGATGTACTGGGTCGAATGAAACCATTTGCCTACAACTCCTACAACTGCTTCTTGAGCTCCTGCAACTCAGGTGTAGCCATACTATAAGGAGGAATAGACACCGGTTCCGCTCCTGGAACATGCTCAATTGAGATGTATACCTCACACTCCAAAGGAAATCTTGAAAATTCCTCTGGAAAGACATCTCTGAAATGATTCACCACTAGAGAAAAGTCTAACTATGAATTCCCCTAGTCATCCAGATAATGTCTAGAAATTTTAGTTGTAACTCCTCACAACCAATGATTCTCTGGACCCTCTTTGCTCGCCTGGACATCCCATTCACCACTATGAAGAAAGGATCCACCCTCTTGAGATATGAAATTTACCCTACCACGATAACAATCTATGACTTCCTGGAAGGGAACTAGCCGGTCCATTATGTGAATGACTTCATAACTTATCATCTCTAGGACATAGAGATCCCAACGGAAGTGACACCCACCATCCTTAAAAGGGCACTCCTAGAACTTACGTATAGTAGTTGTCCTAGTTCCAAACAGTGTGTCAAGATTCAATATGTCAGTAGAAGAAAAGTTGTAGAGACCCAGACTCTCCAAAAAAGAGACAGATATAAACATATGGGAAGCCCCTGCATCGAAAAGAGATGAAGATAAAACTAAGGCTACTAAGATTGTAGCTCTAACTGTAGAGGGGCTGATATCCTACTCTTTATGGGTCTGCTTCACTACAAAGGTCTGGCCTACTCCAATGCCTTGTGACCCTGCCATACCACTCTGAGCGGATCCACTCTCCTGTCGCTGGTATCCCGGTGACAAACCACCATGGCCACGACCTCCACGTCGGCCCGAACATCTAGAATAACTCCAGTTCCATGACTAGTGAGAAACTGTCTGTGCTTCTCTGGAACACGAGGTCATAGAAGAACCGCTACCACCAGCTTTACGTGAGAATATCTGAAAGAAATGCCTATAATGGACCATCTTTCCACAATATCCACACTCCATCGAGTCTCTCAGGCACTGAGGCCTAGTATGCCCACTGCTCCCACATTGGTTTCATACTACCTGGATGCCCGAAGATACATTCCGCCCACTCTAATCTTCTTGAGAAGACTCCCTACAGTGCTTCCTGCTATCAGTAGGAAGAACACTGACACTGGATGTCCAACTTCCCTGGCTCACGACTCTATAATCCCTCAGATTGCTCTCAGTGAACAGCACCTGGTTGGCGATAGAGGATATCGAAGGCAACCTGACGTTGTTCACTTGCGAACAGATGTCGTTCATCAGACCATCCTCGAACTTCTTCACAGTAAACCGCTCATCGCCTCCTGGAATATGCGTGAAATCCTGAAGCTCAGTAAAGTGAGATGAGTAATATATAACATAAATAGTTCCCTACTTCAGACTCAAAAAAACCAGTGCTTGATTGGCCCTCAAGGTTTCTATATAAAATTAATCATATAAGATGCACCGAATCTCATCTTAAGTCATACTCTTCGGGATTCCTGACTGTGAGATCACCTCACACCTCCTCTTGATGAAGTCTCTGAGAATATATGTAGCGAGATTCACCCTCTTCTCTAGAGGTATCTCCAGATGCTTGAAAATTGTCAGCTTGGCCTCTAGCCATGATTCTGCATTCCGGGGACCTCCATCCCTAGAGAATGTGGGAGGATGCTGCTGCTGGAAAACCCGTGTCAACTCAACCATCGATTGGGCATGAGGCGGCTCTCCCTGGATGGTGTGCATCATCCTCAGAAAACCTTTCCAAAACCGTGCATCGGCACCTGCAACTAGTATAGTTGCTGGTGCCAATGATGGCACAACAGGAGGATCTTTGGGAGGTCCCTGATTAGCCATATCTGGTGTCTGATCACCATCTGGAAAATGTCTTACAACCGGAGGACGTCTTGGTGGCATAACATTGAATTTTCAAACACACACCATAGATCAGGAATATCAAGGACTGAGAACATAAGATTACATGAAGGAAACAAGAGAAAGAAACAATCAATTTATACAAATCATGACTACACAGCCTATATAAACACTACATATCATGTTCTTTTAATCCATTCACATAGGCGTGTACTTTTTCCACAACTGGTCATGTCATGCCCAAACCACAAGACGTGTTTTCCCCACACACGACATCTACTTGAACTCTATTCCCCTATCTGAGTCTCTATACACGGCTAACCCACGCGGTCCTCTTAATCCTAGACTACACTGCGTGTATAAAAACCACATGGTGTGTACAAGAATGGTTTTAATGACCCATGCTGTTAGTTACATGGCCAGCTACACAGTTCACACCACACAGCGTTCTCCATGTGCACACGGTGTGTACTTGACGGATTTCCCCGACCTGTGTTGTTCGTGACATGGTCGGTTACATTGGTTGTAACGACCCAATGCTTTTCAATGAAAATTCCCTTCTTATATTTAGGTCATAAAATAACATGAAAACACAAAATAATGAACTAATAAGTGATAAGTGACCTTTAAACATAATATTGACACCCCTATGTTTGGAATTTTGAAAATCCGATATACACGGTTGTGTTCAGGATGATTTTTGGAGTCTAATGAAACACAAATAATTTTTGGTGAATAGTAATGTACCCTTAGGAATAGTAATACAGCCTTATGAAAATTAATATCACCTTTATGAATAGTAAATCATCCAACCTAAGAGTAACATTACCTATGAATAATAAAATAAAATTTAGAGATCTTAGAAAGTGACAATTTGACCTTAGTAAACGTTTTTGGTATTTTAAAAGTCATACATAATTAATTATAATTAATTAATTAAATGAAAAGAATATTTATCTCCCTGAAATTTAATCATAAATTATTGAATCAATGTCGAATACTTTTTAAATAATTTTATAAGACCATATGTAATTTTTTAATGAACTATAAAATCAGTTTTGATCTTGAAAACTGTTTTTTAAGTAAACAATAATTTGAATTAAATATTAAATTAATAATATTTAGAAAATTATTTTAGAAAAATGGACTTCATTTATGGATTCTACACGTCGAAAAATTGGTGGGGTAAATTTTTGGGATTTTTCTGAGATACATGAATTTTTGATGAATAGTTGAATCTGATTATTCACAATAAATTGTAAATAATGTATTAATTAAGTCATAGATGATGTTCTGCTGATGTAAGTTCACTTGGTTCGGTATTAAATAATACAATTACTATTCTTGGTCGTTCAATACTAACTATTCCTTTTATTAGGTGAAATTAATAAACTAATCAATTTTATATTAAGGAAACCTCTCTCCGCTCCACTATAAAAGCCACCCTTCACTCCCTCTTTTCCTCACCCCTCTCAAGCTCCAATACTTCACTAAACTCTTCCCAAATACCTTCTCTAGCCCCTCCCCCATGTCCAAAATCATCTGGTCTCATCAAAAGACCAAGACTTTCTTCCTTAAGGAGGTTCTCAAGAAGAAGATTTAAGTGGTAATTTCTCTCCCTCTTCTCCTTTATTTTCCTTTCAAGTTCAAGTTCCTTTCTTGATATCTCCCCACCTATATTCTTCGAAATTGTTTTGTAACTCCATTATTATAAATTTAATTTAATTTTATGATTATAATGGGATATTATATAACCCCACACCCTTTCCTTCTTCCTTTTATTTTCTTAAATAGAACGTTGTTCATGAGGTGTTAATTTATCACCTTCAAAAACGACATGCTCTCTTATTCCATTTCTACCATAAAGTCTGGTCATGAAACCATTTATATAGTTGTTCCAGAATATTTTATATGTATTATGTTCTATTTTATGTTCTGGAAATAAACTATGGCCATATTACTATGTGAAAAGATAAAACAAGTTCGTTGTGATCCAAAAACCGCCAAAATTGACCCAAATAACCATAATTTAATTCTTATCTAATGATTCACCCACATGGATCTAATATGATTCATTATAAAATCATTATAGCTCATGTAATATCACTAATAAAATTTAATATCATTTCTGGATGTTTACCCATGATCTATCCGAACTTAAATTTAAGAATACAAGTGAACCACCCAAGAAAAACCCTAAAAACGAACATCCTCGAACAATGTTTTTAAACACTATAAGTCATCAAAAGGAACATAATAAGACATAATGAATCCAGAATGAACCCTATTAATGTAAACATGGTTTTTTATTTCTATTTAATGATTATAATTTCATCACATAGGACATTAAATATAAGGAAGCATTCTTGTACAAGGTAAGGGGAAATTCTTGAACCCAACTTTCATCCTTAGGGTTCTACCACTTTCACATCATTTTTGATATGGTCACTCCTTAATGATCCATTTTTCATAATTTTATTTCCTTTTCTGGGATATAAATTTTTTCTAATTGTGTTTATATCAATCCAAATGTTTTCTGAAAGAACTCTTCTCTTAAGAACTCAACTTTTACCTCCCATTCAAGGTTGATGGTTCATGTAACATGTATGTTATTCCCTATTTCATTTGGGAACCAAATGCTTATGAATGTGTTATTATGAGATGAAACCCATTCCTTTTGATGGGTTCATTATGTTAATTTATGTTATATCTACATTGTGTCATGCATGATAAATGAAAATGTTATGATGTGACGGGTGCGCCTGGAATTATATAGCGCAATATGAATGTTTAAATGTGACGGGTGCACACAGAATTATACAGCGCTCCAATGCATTGGGTAAAGTGATAAATCACATGAGTAAATATGAAATTATTTGTGAAAAATATTCTTTCATGGTTCACAATTATGTGTGGTAGTTTACCACTAAGACATGATGTTTCATTTTTATGCAGTGCCACATTTCAAGTTTTTTATTTATGCTCCTCTCATGTTAAAGATCTTTTGCCTATTTTATGATTATGCTCACCCCATGCTTTGATGTTATTATCTATCCTCTTATTAGGGTTCTAGCTCACCCCTTTTATGTATATCCTCAGGTTTCTACATGTACTAAGGATAGGAAAAGTGTCAATAAGAAGCTAGAGATGAAGATATTAACTAAATGTTTATGGTTGATGTTGTATTTGTTATGTGTGGTCCCAGTTTTCCCAGGACACTAAACCTTTGGATCCTCTATGTGTAATATTATTATGTTGTTTATCTTTAAAATCGTTTAATAGTAATGTTTGAAAAGGACGGGTCGCTATAATTGGTATTAGAGGAAAGGTTTAGTTAATTTGGGAATTAGGATTAGTGAACCCTAGAGAAAACCTATAGTTTGAGACTAAGTAAAAAATATGAACACAAGATAATATACCTAGGGATCCCCTATGTTATGTTTTGATAAATAAGTTATTCATTACTTTTTTACTTATGTTTTGTTCTATCCTTTTCTATTTTAGAATATGGTGGGAACTAGGAGAAATCAGGCCAACAACTATAAAGACCCTACCTTAAACATTACTTATTATTGAATTAAATAAATAATTCAAATTGAGGATCTTTTCAGGTTTAGAGTTTTATTGAATTAGGAAATAATTATTACACCTCAAATATTACAATGTAGACACATCTACTCAGCTTCCATTTTTTCAAAAAATTAAAACTTGTGAACAAAAGTGTCATGTCTAGTTCCTTGTTTTAGACAACCTGGCATTTCCTTGATCCCATTATTGACCCTATTCAACTTTATATCCTGTGAAAAACATTTCAAAAAAAACAAGGGATGAGCATAAAAAGTTCAGTAAGGGATATAACAATACAAAAATAAAACATTAGTCCATGTATACATAAGAATCAATGAAATCATACATTACTCATAAAACATAAGCACATTAACATACCTCATGAAATCATCCAATTATTGAATAACTCATAGAAATCATAAAACATAAAGGTAACATGAGGCATTCATAAAATTCATACATAGGGAGTAACCCACATGGTTATGTTTGGAATACCCGTCACAGTATATTCCCTAAATATCTTTGTATAAACCGTAATTATTAACTCCTTCGCGTTACCCAATGCATTGGAGAGCTATATCGGGCTCACTCTCCCTTAGTTTATCACGAAACCACCCGTATTCATAAACAATTCCCAATAAACATAACATAATAATATAACATAACATATACATAAAGTAAATATAACATTACCACACTACAATTACAATATAACATTTTAAGATATTGAAATAATGAATCCATTCTAAAAACCATTTTCAAAACCATTTAAATCATTTAATAAAGAGATTTTTTGAATCAAAGTGTCCCATACCACTTTGAAGCTTTTAAAATTTTAAACCATTAATATCAATATAAATAAATCCTTAAAAACATTTTGAAAACATGGATATTAATGAGAAATATTTGTAATAATAAATCATTAAAAAATTTAAAATGATATTTTAGTTAAAGGGTTTTTAACAAAATGAGGGACACTTTAATACAATAATTGAGGAATAACATTTAATCAAAACTTTATAATATCATGAGAATAAATGGATTCATGATATTATTTTCGAAAGGAAAATATATACACCATATAATAGTGAATTCGTGAATAAAAACAACGATGTCTCAATAGAAATGTAAAATGAGATGAAATCTCTTATAACGAAGGTATCCCTAAATTAAGGATAAATCAATCTCATAATTATGTGTGGAAAATATAAATACACCCATTATAAGTGGATATTAAGTGTAAAACAACCAGAGGTCAGTAACAAATATTCATAGGATGAAATATTCAATAACTACAAGTAGAACCCAAAGAAAATTGAAATTGGGTTAAGAAGTTCCTTTGGTATAATTCGACAGCCTAACGACGTCACCTTAAAATTCATAAAATTATTTTATGAGAGAGAAAATGGTATCAAATAACATGGAAATATTATTTACATCAATAAGGATATATAAGAACACATCTTAACATAAAAAGATGTAAATTAAAATACATGATAAAATAAGTCTTTTAAAAAGAGTAGTGTGAAAGGTTCCCTTACCGATTTGGGAAACTTTTGAAACGTACATCCCATGAAATAAGGGTCATAAAATAAAGATGTAAATACCCATAAATGATATTATATTATACAAATAGTAAAATAATGGGAAGTATATACAGAAAACAAAAGGAAATAGTGGCCAATGTAGCATGAATCTCACGGGAATAAAAAGTTATATGAAATTCCCCTTATGAAAATTCGGCAGCCTAACAACGCCACAAAAAACATCCAAAAATGGATTGTTGATATAAAATAGGGTATCTCATCATATTAAAATAAAATTTAAATCAATAGGAATATATAATAACATCCCCCAACATAAGAAAGAGGGGCTGAAAATAAGTTACAAAAAAGAGAGTACTTTAAAAGAAAAAGAGAGGTTGGATCCCTTATTTCAAGTCCGACTTGTCTTGTTCGTTTCATTATATTCCTGAATAATATAAATAGGTAAGTTTATAATTGCTTAAGGTTCTACATTAAAGATTATTATTCATTTCATATCACATATTATAATGTTATAATAATTGGTTAATAATGTGAGTTCATATTTGACGTTTTTGTCGATGTTTGGTACATGAGTCAAAAATGAACTTGTTTGAAAATGATTGTCCATGTAGTGATAAGTAAATAATCTCCATAATAGTATCAATGATCTAAATATCATATATATCCAGTACATTTTAATTTTATAATATTCCATAACATTTGGAGATAAAAATAAATGAAATGCACCGTTCAGGGAGACGATAGGTCGTACGTATGCATGAACCCTACTTTAATTTCGTTGTCATATTGATGGAATTAAAAATAGTTGAGATAAATATATATATTATAATTCCAGTATAATATATATGTTTTATTGGTAACATAATTTCATTAATTTCATTCATTATACATTCCATGTTTTGCATGTACGAGTCACATCACTTGAGGGGAGGTAGTCCACACTTCCTCGAATGAAATTATCACAATTGCACAACATGCAATGAAAAAAGGTATGTTTTTAATAAAAAATAAAGAAGAATATGGGAAAAATAAATTCCATATATATCATATATAAAATACAGTGAAATCATAATGGACACCATGGAAGGTGTTAAGATAAGATTGAACAGTCATCATTTAGTGAGGCAGTAATTCACCATCAACAGAAACAGTATGTTATTTAACCATTAGACGGAGGTGTGTGTTAGTGTAGATCGAATACTTCACAGAAAAACATCCTAGTATATTTAATATACTTTTGTTGATACTAAATCAAGGAATAAAAAGATTTTATGGGTTTGGAGAAGCTAAATAAAACAAAAGTACACAAGTGAAGATGCTTCCTTTAAATCGGGTAACTCCTCTTCATTTGAACCAAAAGGGTTTCTTGAAGAGAATTCTAGAAAAGGTGAGGCTTCAATGATAAATATAGGGATGTGGATAGATTAAATGGGCAGGGGATGCCTGATACAAATGCTTTAGTGGTGTGGGTAAGGTGGTAAACGTGGGGGCCTTTTATAAGAGAAGAGGAGGGGCACTCATGGAATGTAATAAACTATTACTTTATTATAAAATTATTTTCGGATTTTAAATGTCCCAAAAGGATATATTTCTAGGATAAGGTGATAAGGTATCTAAATTAATCCATAAAATAGGTTTGTGACAAGTCTAAGACTTAGATTTCACCCTAACTTGTCATTTTATTTAAATTGTTCATTTATGAGGTAATCACTCCATCATCACGGTGTCATAAATAAATTAATTTATTTACTGTCTAAAAATAAAAAAAAATATATCATGATTTAGGAAATATTTTTAGATTTCTATGGAATATTTATAGTAAAAAATAGGACTTTTATGACCCCATGTAAAAGTTTTTTAAGTAAAACAATACATGTTTGTGACATTTTAATTTCAACTTTAAATAAAAAGTTATTAATGACATTTTCCAACAAATATGGCTCCATGGGGTCCCAAAGATTACCCATGGATTGAATTGGTCGGCCATGACTCATAAAATAAGTGTAGGACATGTGTCAAGGTTTTTTCATATTATTATAACATTATCTTTACCTTAAATTACACCAATTACCTTTAATTACGATTAATAAAACATAAATGTTACTATTCGCCAAAAAATTATTTTAATATCATTGAACCAAATTTTAAATACTAATGACAACCATGTATCTTTGATTTTTGAAAATCAAATCACAGAAGTGGTATAGTTTAATTTAAATGAAAAATCAGTTTCCTTAACTACCACTTAGTGGTTTCACTATTCATCAAAAATTGAAGTTTTTCAGAAAAATACCAAAAATTCACCCTAAACTATATTTGATATTGAAAATTCAAAAATTATTTCAATTATAAAAAATTAAAAATATATATGTTTCATTAATTAATTTAATAATTCATTCCCGCTGTCAAAACAAATAGCGTGTTTTTAAGAAATAATATCTATTAAAATATTGACACTAGTTTAAGTCCAATTTCAAAGTGAAATTAATCCAAATGACCACCATTGGATTAAATGGTAAAAATATATTCTAAATACACTTTAATATCAATTAAAAATAAAATCTATACATATAAATAAATCAGATTAAAAGGAGGTTTTGAATTAAAATGCAACATTTTCACTAAAAATGATCTTTATCGGAAAAATAAATTTTTTTACACAAAGTAAATTTTGATGTCCAGATTCTACAGAAGGATTTAATTTTTTCAAATAAAACATATAAAATTGTCAAAAGTATATTTAAAAAGGGTTCTCCATCAAAAGGTGGTTAACCGACTTTTTCAAGAATATTAGAAGATTTATGCTTAAAATTGGATTCATTTTCATTTTCAGCCTCTAACATTTATTGGATAAAAGTAAAAATATTTGAAAAACATATATAACAATTTTATAGTTAATTCCATTCATTCACTCCATTTCAATGTCTAGGCGTTAAATACCATTTAAAATAATATTATTTTATTATTAGAGTGCAACATAAGATTTCAAAGAAACTTGTTGTTGCGTATTGGGTACGACATCGAGCATAACATTCCCTTTAAAGTAATATTAATATTCTATTTCAAAATATGGATAAATATATAAATTTCATTTTATTTATTTACATGGGGTGTTACATCCTTCCCCCCTTTTGTTAATTGCATCCTCGCAATTTTAAAATTGGGCTTGGAAACATCATTGAAAATCCAACATCAGAACAAGAGTCAGTAAAACAATCACTTTAAAATAATGATAGAGAAGTACAAAGGTCAACCATGTTAACCTATACTAGTATTAAATGTAGGAAAACATGGACATGGAGGAGAAAACTAATTGTCATGTTCTGATGGAGAGTGACAGAAAACATGTATAGGATAAAGTTAACCACAAGAAAATCAAAAACATGTGATGGGTTAAATGGTATTTGGTTCCACAGTAGGAAAAATTAACAGAAAACATTTTTGTTTTAAGATAATTTTCATTGAGTAATTTATTTATGAGCCTTACTAAAACATAAGGAAACATACATATTTGTCATGTTGACTTTCAACTTTTACTATATTTCATACACGAACTCATATTTTCTCCAAAAGACGAGTATTTAGGCTGACTTGTTCACATTAAGAGAGCTATAATCAACTTCTAGAGAATCACCTAATCCACAAAGCAAAACTTCTCGGAAAATTCCCAACATAAGTAAATCTTCTCCGAAAATTTCTTCATAGAAAAAAACATTAGCTACACTTTTAAACACATAACGCATCCTCAGGCATTAATTAAACATAGATGAATTCATTAATAGGTCCATCTGACCAACTTAAATATCAATTTGATTCCAATCATCCAGAATGGCCATCCCATGTTGTAATCATAACAAAAAGGAAAAATAGTTGGTATCATGAATCACATGATGTAATCCTAGGTTACTCTATCTTCAAGAAACCCATATCAACATCTAGGTACCGTCCATGATCTCATCAATGATTTTAATTGATTCATACTTATTGGAACCAACAAAAATAACACTAAAAAGACAACTTTATATCCATTATCTAGGATTTCTAATGATCTCATTTTCCTAACTATGCTATAATATCACAAAATCCAACCAACATGAATATTATGTTAAAAATAATCTTTGAAATCTTCTATCCTAAGATTTCATATTCTGAATCGCCATCCATATAGAACATAATTTTAGACAATAATCAAAAACGATGATATTTTTGTGAAAAATCTCATAGTAGACACTTATAATATCAAATTTCATATTCTATGTTTTAAATAACCCAAATCCATCCAAATGAGTAACATAAGATATTTACTCGGTGTGTACCCAATGTACATTTATGGTACATTAAATTCCACACCCTTAAAATTTTTATTTTCATTCTCTAGTCATACCATGGGAATGGGTTTTAACTAATATAGTTCATGTGCACACCTGGGATATTCTCGCCTACTAAAACATGACCAGGGTGCAACTAGGTTCTTATATAATACTAAAACGTGACTATATACCACATACATGGAGTTTCTATCCATGTTCTCATCCACATGTACATGTAAAAATATATTTCATGTACACATAATATATTATTTTTAGATCAAAAAAACATTATATTCTGAAACATGATGAACACATGGCATGTTTTCTTGAAACTACGTACTGTGGGATCTGGTTTTCCAAACCAAAAAACCAATACCATTATCTAAAAAAACCTATTTTATGTAAAACCCCAATAGAATAAACACCATGGAATCTCAAATGATAATAATTTTGATTATTACTAGAATGATTTTAATGTAGAGGGATAATTATGATTTCTTTAAAATAGGCCTACGATGGTGCATAAAATGATAAATCCTCACTCCAAGATCGGTTTCATGGATCCACTATACCGCAATTCAGTTGAACGCTAGCTCATAACATGTTATCTCTATACATATCCATCATTATCTACCTATCCTAAATAAACCAACAAGGGTTGTGGGGGGAGGGTAACAACGTATGAATTTTGGAATGGGGGGATGAATGAAAATTAAAAAAAATAGAAAACATAAGCTTCTCATGCCTGGCCCTAGTGTACATGATGAGATTTTGTTACACCTCGGTATAAAATCCCATTTGTTCTTCATTCAATGAGAAATTCAACATGATTCTCCTTAATCAATTATGACTATTGAAATAAATGAGAATAAATTAATATTTATTACAAAATATTGATGATTAAATATTCTAATAAAATATAAAAAATCCATAATTCCCCCAATATTTTTCCTTAAAGATGAATTCCATTCGAGGGATAACCGAGCGGTTAAAAAAATTATCTGATAACATTAGATAACAGAAACATCCATTTTCTCCTTAAATAACTCTAAGAATAAGAATTCACATTTCCATTGATTTCACAACCAAAGAATATGGGTGTTATCATAAAAACCTCACCATAATGTTTCCTCACCTCAAGAAGCCTATATGATCAAAGATAAGCCTTTTTATAACTCCAAGAATTGGATAATAAATGATATTTACCTTCCAATGACTTTCTTTTCAAGAACCGTAATTATTTCCTTATACTAAATACATTATATCATGACTTATCTAATGAAAGACACTATAAAAATATCTATTTAAACATCATACAATCCAAATAAAAACACCCAAATCCAAATCTTTATCCATCATCGAACAACAAAATTGGATATCACCAAACCCTTCTAAAAAAGAGGGCTAACACTCAAAAAACCATTTCTTAGGTCCCCTAGAATGTAAAGATATACAATCAATAAATCATGTAAAATCAAATACACATACTACAATGCCCTATGGTGAACTCCAAATAAAATTTATTTATTTACACTTCACCTCTATCTCCTACCTCAATTTGTAAAATATAGCTACAACACTTCAGTTTTCTCAAGACCAAATTAATTGTCAATAGTCCCACACATGGACCATTAAACCTAAACATTCTCCAATAAAAACTATGTAAATGAAGTTTTCACATTATCACTAACAATGATGAGTCATACCAAAATCTATTCCAACCACCAGTCACATTCTAATGGTTTAGTGATCCACCAAAAACCTCACATACGTTATCTCCCTCCCAAAACAAAAAATACGACATGCATTCACTAAAGGAAAAACCTCAACAACATTGGATAAAATGATTAAAAATACCAACAATTATCCTCATATTGGTTAGTTTTCAAAATTATAAGAACCATCAACACACATATTCAAAATTAATCAATCTCCCTCATTCCCTGATCAACCGCAAGACCACCCTCTACTCACATGTCAATCAAATTACGTAAGCTTATACTCACAATCTCACTACACTACCGTAATAATAAAAAAATTAAATGTTCCTTGTATTCGACCAAATCATCCCTCGGAAATAAAGCATTATATCTGAGTATATCCCCATTCTCCAACTCATAAGAACAATTAATTCTCATTACTAACACCAAAAAGCATATTCTCATGCAACAAAAATTATAGATAAGTGACCTCATCAGTCCCAATAAAATGAATGATTAGTGGAATCCCACCAATCCTCCAATAAAAATAGATTAACGGGACCAACCATGATACTTTATACACTAATGATGGAGGGAACATTCCCCTCCTCTAATCATGAAGTTTAAACATCCCCCTATATCTCATAATTTTTATCATTAGGTAAAACAATTTTTCATAGATGCTCAAGATAGATCCACTATATATTTGGTATCATTTATCCCCATGAGTTACCAAAATATTACTAAGATCCCTCATTGAACCAGAATGGTCTCTATTCATCCATTGATGATGGAAAAACATCTACATTTCAAAGGATCATCTTGTGACATTATTAGAAATCCCTTAAATTAGCATAATATTTATAAATTTGTAGTTCAATTGAGAAGAGTTCCAATAATATGTTATTATTGGAATTTTATATATAGGTTTTTGATAGTTTAAACAAATAAAAAATACAATTTTTGAAAATAATATAGATAAATGAATATATATTGTAAATATTTTGTTAATATAATAATCAATTTATATAAACCCTTTATACATAGGCCATAAAACAAAGACGTAGTTCATAAATCAAAAAAATTGAATTTCATCATTAAAGGTGAAATAAGAAATGTTAAATATGGAAATAATGAAAAATAGTACCATACCATGGAAACTTGTAATTTCACTTGGAAATGTTTTTTTTGGAACACATGTTCGATATCAATCACATACTCAAAAAAATATATAGAGAACCTATCTAATTACCCCTTAAATCCTGAAATATTTATGAAACCATCTTCCAATAAACCTGCATGGGTTTTCCTAACACATCACTTGATATTCAGCATAGGATGGACTCAAGAGTGGCTACACATATACTATCTACTAATAAGAAGCAGTGAGGGCCTAATCCATTAACTATAGAAAAGGCCTGAAAGCATTGTATAATAAATAAATAAAATAAAAAATACACAAGGATAATAATTAGAGTTAATAGTATAAATGAACTGAAATTTTATAATACTTTATTAAATGAATTTCTAAATGAATCTATAAATACATAAATCTTAAAAAAATCTATTGATCCCCAAGATTTCTAAACAGTTCTACAAAATAATCAAACTAAACGATAATTCATTAGGCTATACATCCAAAACATAGTCAAACCACAGATATTCTATATTAGATAATAGAACAAAAACATCCTTATGCAAATAGTCCACATGATTGGATCCACTCAATCACGAAACCATAGTCATCCACTTGATCCAAAACAAAACCTATAATCCATCTCATAAGATGATAGCATGACTACATGGACACTATGGTCAAATTATTGGGGTTGAGAAATAAATCTCAGCAATACACTTCAACGGAGAATGCATGATCTATTATCACATACAATATCAAGTACACCTGATATTCTAATCATAATTTAAAAATAATTACTATTGGTATAAAATAAATAGTGGACAAAGACTAATTAATGAAACAAACAACTATAATTTATAGCCCAAAACTTAATTTAATTTTTCTATTTCTCTGACCCATGTAATAGATTTTTTAGCATTTGGATCATCCTATCAAATGTAATAATGATCTTCTACAAGATTAGAATTGGATAAATATGATTTCCGACAAGGGGATAAAAATGAATGCCATATACTAAAATCTAATCATCAACATCAAATACGATTACATGAATCAAATTGGATATATGAATCAAATATGATAATATGTGTTGAAAACAGGAATTTTCATTATACCATAATGTGTTTATCATAAACCAAAATTCTTAAAGAACCTATCAGGATCAAAATGAGGGTATTGTTGGGTACACAAACCCAACAGTCCCTCTAACAATGATATTGATAAAAACATAGGATCCATGTGTTCCATTAATCCTTAGGCCTAATAGAAACAATATCCTAAGGGTCTTCTAAAAGAAATGTGTATCACACTGAGTCTATAGAATTAATACACTAGACATCTTATAAATCCTTACTAGAATGATGGACTAATCTAGATACTCTATTAACACCCTATACCCATAAAAAAATAGAGATGGTAAGCCAAATCGTGGTCCTGTGACACTCAAAAGTTTTCCCCTCCCATAAAAAACTTGAGTATAATCTACCTTAATCATACTAGTTCATGATGTAAATGATTGGTTTATAAACTCTCAAACCCAACATCCAAATTGATGAAATAGAAGTGTTGATCTACTCTCATCTAATAAATCACTAGGATGAATCAATACTATAAATCACCTCTTAATAAAAAAAATATCCACTACAATCTCTCAATAATAAATAAAAGTGAAAGAAAACCTTTCGCTCACATCGTCATCGAGGTTACAGCTAAATTGTACATCTTAATTGGTGATCTTTATCCACACTAAAGATATTGGGACTCACCAGTAAAAAAACCCAAATGGGAATGAGGTGTTGAAAAGAATAAATTTCCATAGGATGTGTTAATTTATATATTTAAATAGATCTAGTTAACGATTAACTAGGAAATTATCTCTGATTGAACACCAATGACCTCCTACTGATCCAAAATAAATATTTCCTACATATGTGTATACAAAAAAATTTACAAATATATTATTATTTTATCAATGATCCTCATAAACAAAAAATATGAAACCCTATAGGATCTCCTCATCACATTTGAAAACTATTGGTAAATCCAATCATAAGAAAATTTTAGATTTACTTCCTGTTCATTAATTGATCCGAACGAATGACATCCTGAAAAATATCATCCATAACAGGACCATCAGAACATTCTAAATATAAAAATTGAATATGGAATATAACATTCACTCCATGGCCTCATACCATCTTGAATCCCCCATCATATCTGATACTTAAACTTGTTGATGAAATCCTCAATAATTTTAACCTCGAGTAACCAATCAAGTCATCCAGGGACCTTCCAAGATATCCTCAGAGATACTATTTGATAATTTGTTCTAAGAACTGTTTCAAAGAACCTAAAAAATACCAACCAAACATTTATAATATAATATTTCTTATAATAATGTGTCCCTGAACTGGGTAATGTTCCACAAAACCCAACCTATAGGATAATTCTAAAATAAAACCTCAAATAAACAATACCACTAAATCTGTACAATTCCAAAACACTATCTAGATGAACTAAAGATGAGAAATGATTCCATAATTGTTATCTTCGTGATAAGATGATCATAATGGTCCCATTTTTTGTATAATTTTATTTTGGGGGTTATAAAACACCAAAATCCACCAAATGGTATCAAATGATATTTATATGTAGTGTACACTGAGTAAAAACTGTGTATTCCAAAATATCCACCATCACTACGTAAATATACATACGTTTTTGGAAAATTCATAGACTATCTAATAATAATTATGATATACAGATCACATGGGTTTAATAATATTACTACAACTCATCTAGGGATGAATTAGTTTTTGTTCACGTACTACTACTTTTCTGTGTCCCACTTACATGGGGCATTTGGCCAACTAATTCACCACATGGCCATGTATCACAACATAGTAGGTATTCAGACTACATGGAATGAAATCATTAAAAAATATTCTACCTAGCATATGAATAACCTAGAATATAGGTTCTTGAAACTACATTAATTTTTAATGGGTTTTCCAAATTGATGATCCCTAAAATCTAATTGAAATACTAATTTTCATAAAAAACACTATACACCCCCATGTTTTCCTCTCAAAATTAATATGGTTTTATATTTATAATTCAGTATAAATACAAGAATAAATGGAAAAAATATAATCATTCATTCCTTTATGTGCAGAATAGTGAAAAATATATCTTAGATACAATCCATACATCCAACCCACCATGATTCCTCCCCATGATGACTCCTGGAAAGATCTACCTCCCCCACTCCCTCATTTTCTCCTTATCCTAGAACAATTGACCAAGTAAGGTCGCGGTGGTGTACACATTATTCTAACTATAGAAGAAAGATAATGTAAATGGGAAAATATTAATGATGAAAATGAAAATGAAAACAAAAAGGGGATCATGCCATTCCTAAATGCCCGTAATGAGGTAATATAGTGTTTAAGAAAACCCTCCATTCAAATGTACTCCAAAGAGTATAAATATCAATTTTATTTTTTATTATAACGATAATCATTTGAATTCACATTATTAAAATAATATTTATTTTGGAAAATATTTAATTAATCTTTTTTCTGTGAAAATATAAAAAAAATTCATCAATTTGATTATCATAGTGTAAAATTCTAATTCTGGTATAAATGAATTGGAAAAAAACAATATCTATGATCATATGATAAGTGAAATTAAAATTTTAATAGAAAAATTAATGGGAAAAAATTATAATTTATCCTAAAATTTCCAAACTCTTGATGATAATGGTCAATATAGACTCACTGTGATTTCCATTTTGTTTTGGAATTGAGAGAGGATTGGTTATATGATGTGACATTAATTGTATATTTATTTTTTTCTAATATATGATCCTTATGGGATTATTCTACGCCAGAATTGTGATGTGATTACTGGGGTTATTAACTTTTTGGATCTTGTTAGAGTACGGTCTTTCTTTAATCTTAATGGGGCATGGGTGAAAACGTTAATTTGGATATATACCATAGGGGATGAGTGTTGTAGTAAATTATATAGGATTTTTGGATTCCTAATATTATATAGAGTTTAATATACTATATATTTGAAATATTACATTTTTATTGAGCATGATACTTAGATTTGATCAGTATTCCACCACAACAACCTTTGTTAGAGAATCATTATTGTGGAAATATGGTTCCACTAAAGCATGGACCAAATGAGGCCCCAACAAGTAATGGTGATAACAAGAAATTTACAATGGTTTTGATGGATTCTGGTTAACAAAAAAGTTAGAAGAAATGGGATAGTGATTGGATGAGTAGCATCATGAATATTTAGTAAGATTTATTGTGAACATTGATAAGGAATTCTTGATGTTTTTTGTACATGAAATATCATATATGTTAGTTCTAATAACAGTACCTTAATTTTTTCTAGGGTGAGGGTATAAACATTAAATAATGGTATATATAATAATTGGTTAATATGATCAATGATTCATTAAACCATCCATCATGGGGACGAGATAATGTCGTGTCAGATACACTAAATGATTAGTGTTAATTTGATTGGATGTATTTCAATATGTAACATGACACATGGGGAGGGAATTTATATATACTGATTAATGGTTCATTTTTCAATTCATTCCTACTATATTGATAATGGATTAGGCCTATGAGTTTAAACAACAAGTATAGTGAAAAAATTTATTCATGAAATAAAATATGTGGTTTATAGATTTCAATCTAATTTCCCCAATGCCAATGGGAGATTTGATCTCCATTAAAATATGATTTTAGAATATTTTAGAATATAATATTGGAGACATGTTAAATATTATCATGTTTAACACATTTCTGGATGTATTTAACCATGGCATTATAGCAGAGCTAAACTAATAAGATTATATTATTTGGATCTAGAAAAGAAATTATATGTAAGATAGGTAGAACAGCTCTGGGTAGCTGGAAGTAGGGACATGGGGTGACGGAGAAACGATGTTAGGGTAGATGATTCATGATTCCACCAAAATATTGGTTCACAAGGGCAGTATTTATCTTATAAGAATGTATGGTCAATTCATGGAATGTTTGACCGACTATTGATAGAGTATTGGGAATGAAATTATATGAGACATATAGATTAGATTGGTCAAATTTACTTGAAATGAAATGTATGGTATTAATATTGTCAAACATATGAAACACATGCCAAACTAGTCCTCATATTGAGATTCAATTAATTGAATTTACATATATGTGTTGAGTCAATACGGTTTCCCTTACAACTATTCCATTCATTCATACTTGGGGGAAATTGTTAAGTTAATAAGGTATCCTTATGACTTTACCATTCCTTCTTGTTTTGAAAATCACAAACACCTTATATCAAGGAAAAACTCATTTTACCCTTAGTTTTACTTCTATAATGAAAATTTCCTTCACAATGGAAATTTACCCTTACCTTGATTTCATTGCTCATATTAATATTTTTCCTAAGTATAAAATTCAGTTTTTAGTCAAAAATATCAGAATCATATCAATAGCTAGATATTAAGTATTATGTTTTAGAATCCGAATTCTCAGAATTCTGATTATGAACACTCTTGAGTTCTCACGTCGAATTCTGAATCAAAATTCCGGTTATGAACTCTTTTGAGTTCTGACTCCAAATTCTGAATACAAGTTCTGGATATGATATTTTTCTGAGTTCTGACTCTAAATTATGAATACGAATTCTGGATACGAACTCTTCTGAGTTCTGAAAATGAATTATGAATACGAATTCTCGATAATTTTTTTTTGAGTTCTGCCTCTGAATTCTAAATACGAAATCTGGATACGAACTTCTCTATGTTCTAACTCCGAGTTCTCTGAATTCAGACTCCAAACTCTAATGAGTTCTGAGTACGAATTCTCATGTAGTATGGCTCCAAAATTTGTAAGTTCAAGTTCCGAATTCTTATGAATCCAGATTTTGAATTTCCTTGAAATTAACACTCCAAAATTCAATTGAATTCAAGTACTGAATTCCATCAAAATTGAATCCGAATATCCTTGTATTGTAGACTCCAAAATCAATTTTGTATAGACTCTAAACATTAATTTCCTTACATCAGTTTCTGGTTATGCTTACACTCATTTTGTTATGAAAAGATGTCGTTCTTTAAGTTATCAATTAACCATTATTTTAGTGACACATGTACAAGTCCCTATGAAATTCAAGGAAAAATATGACCGTTCGAGGAGGGAACCGTCTATTGGAACTGTGCCTATAAATAGGATCTCATTTGAAAGAGGTCAAGAATTTTGGAATTTGTTATGCTCATAACTTTCAGAAGTGATTTCTAGAGAGATATTGGCTCTTATAAACTCTCGAGATTCGTACAGAATGTTTTGAATTGCTTGTTCAAACCTTGCTTAATGTAGATTTTCTTAGTGTAGAGGTTCGATTTCCTTGAAATCAGAGGCATCAGGTTGTGAAGTCAGAGGTGCCGATTTCCTTACAATTTGAGGGCTTGTAGGGATAGAAAGATAGATAGCGATCATCAGATTGAGGGCTTACCAGGGTTTGGGTATGACAAAATTTCGTGAAGGAATAAATCAAGGGACCTTTTATCTAGGTTTGTTGGATACCCTCCTCTTTGGGTGTATAGATTTACTACTTATTCCTTGTAGAATTTTGTTTTACACTGTGTATTTTAGTTTTTGAGGAAAGTACAACATTCATATACTTCCTTAAATTGGTACTCTGTTTTTATAGGATTCTATACGCCTTAACGAAGAATTTTAGTTGGTTTAATCTTTTGATATGTTTCATTTATAAAATCAATTTTCCAAAATCAATAAGGGTAATAGAACATAGAGGTGTTGTAAAATTTTGTTACGGAAAATTTCCTTGGGGATTTTTAAAGTATACAATTCAACCCCGTCTTGTATTTTAGCATCCCATGTTTATATATTCGATCCAACATTTGGTATTATAGATTATATCATTCTTACATACCATCATACAATTGGTATCATATGGTTGGTATCTGAAATACTTATATTCACATATAAGTTTTTCCCCTTCTCAATGTTTTCATAATAGAATTTTCAGATTCATATTTTCAGATTCATACTTTGTTTCATATTTTCATATTATTATTTTCAGACTCATAATGTTCGTATTCATTATTTCTTAGAGATAAAATATCTAGTTTCTTTAATAAGATATTTTCTCTTGTTACAAAATCATACCACTAAAAAGATTGTGTGCCAAATATTTTTTTTATGAATGGAAAGTTTAAATGTTTGTTCTATTGACAATCCAAATCATACAAGACCTCCTATTTTCAATGGAAATGATTATGAGTACTGGAGAGATAGGATGAAGAATTTTGTTATCAATACTAGAGTTTGTAAGTATCTAACGATGACTAGATATTATAATATTCTGGATAAGGAATTGAGAACCTTTACGAATCCTGAGAAATCAGAATATCAAGAAAATTTGAAAGTCAGAAATACATTTTTATGTTCCATGAATTGAAATATCTATAGTCAAAAATCATCGTGTGAAGCTGAAAATAGTATCTTGAAGAAACTGGAAGTTACACATCTTGGAACATCTAATTTCATAGAGACAGGAAGATCTATGTTGAGAGCTGAATACCATAGCTTTAGCTTTCCTTATGGAGAACCTATAAGCAATGTACAACAAAGTTTCATGACTATCATGAATAGCTTACAATCTATGGGGGAAAAAGATTTTATGATGAGGATATTTTAGACAAGACCATAGATATCATGACTAATGAATGGGAGTCCAAGATCACAGCTATAGATGAGAAAAAGAATGTCACTCAGATCTCCTTAGATGAGTTGTTTGGAACTATTCTTCAGCATGAAACCAGAATGAAGAGAGATGCTGAAAATATTAAGAAGAAGAATGGGAATGGAGGTGTTTCTTTTACAACCACTTCAAAACATATGAAATCCCAGACACCAGATAGAGTAACTAGATCAAAGAGAAATAAAGTCATTATTCAGTTAGAATCTAGTGACATAGAAAAGTCTGAGAATGAATTAGCTATTATTTCTCAGATAATGAAAAAGATTTCAGATCAAATGAACCATCAGAATATATACAAGAAAAAATACTACAGAGATAAGAATGATGAAGAAGATAAAATTTATGAATGTAGAAGAACATGTCATATCAGACCTGATTGTGCTTTTTAAAAAAATAAAGAAATGAAGGAAATAAATTCAGAAAGGAACAAGAAGAAATTATATCGATCAAAGAACAAGAAAAGACTAAAAGCTAATGATACTTGGAGTGCTAGATTTAGATACTCTTATGAATGTGAATCCTATGAATATGATTCATTAGCACATAAGAATAGGGGATTCATTGCTACTACTACTTTCCCTAATACGTGTCTTATGGACAAGGTATGCTCTGGTGAATAATTAACAAATTTATCTCTTGATAATAATTACTATACTAAAAATAGTACTTCTAATGAAGATACCTCATCCTTACAAAATGAAGAAACACATTCATTTAAATATGTTTCTAGATTTTCCATGTTACATGACGCAATAAATTAGACATGGAAAATACTAGGGAATAAATTCTTACAAAAGAGATTTCAAATCATTCAATAGATCTTAGAGATAAAGATGAGCTTTTAGAAAAACTTACTAAAGACCATGAGAATGAAAATTCTGTTAATGAATAACTTTATAATGATCATAAGAATGCTATTTTAGAGATAAAAAATGTTGAAGAAAAATCTAACTCTAAGGAAATGATTCATGAGGATAGAAATTTAGTCATCTGACTAAAATCCGAAATATTTTCTCTTTAGAAGCTTCTTGCCAACGTTACCTCTGGGAATGAAAATGTTGACAATATTTATTCTCAAATTAAACCTCGATGAAACATTACTTGGGTAGGTTATAATCAACAAAAACTAGTTTTCAAAAACAAGTATTTTGTTCCTTCTTGAGCCCCATTTTACACTAAATGTAAAATTGGTGGGCATTGGAAGACAAATTTCCCCTTGAATAATGTTCCATCTCATGGGTTTCATGCATCTTATTTTTGTAAACAAATGAGGATACTCAAAAACATTTTGTCTAACAATTCCGGATCTAGGAAAGTTTGGATTCTGAAAGTTTAACTCTTGTTTTCAGGAAAATAGAGAAGGTACCAAAAACGATACATGGTACATGGATAGTGGATGTTTCAAGCATATGACTGGTAACACATATTATTTTCAAAATATTACCAAGACGAAAGGATGAAAAGTAACTATTGGAGATAATTATTAGGGAGAAATTATTGGTATATGTAACATCGTTCTTCTTAGAAAAACATCGATTTCAAATGTTTTATTTGATAAATGTCTTAAGAACAACCTCATTAGTATATGTCAATTATGTGATGAAGGTTACCTTGTAAATTTTAGGAATGATACGTTCTTAGTACACAATTCCATGGAAGAATTTATTTTTTCTTCCAATAGGTAAGAGAATGTTTACACACTAAACATAGAAGACCATAGGAGCCAAGATCAACCTTTCCCTAGTGCAATGGGAGATCATTATTGGTTATGACTTAGAAGGATAGGACACTCTAACCTTAGAAACTTATGAAACATTTCTATGAAAGGACTATTTAAGGATCTACCGGAGTTTAGATTTGATACATCAAATGTTTGTGACCCTTGTCAATATGGAATGAAACACAAATAATGTTTTAAATTAGTTAGTGATGTCTCAACTACTGATGTATTACAGTTAGTGTATAACGATCTCTTCGGTCCTACACAAACTAGAAGCATTTGGGGTAGTTTTTATGTATTTTTCTTGGGTGATGATTACACTAGATTTACATCTGTCTATTTTCTAGCAAAGAAGTATGAAAATGTTTCATATTTCATAATTTTTAGAGCCCAAGTGAAAAATTAGAAAATCCTTCCATTGAAAACTATTCATAGTGATCATGGTGGAGAATTTCAAAATTCAGATTTTGAAACTTTTTGAAGTAGAAAAGGAATTACCCATAACTTTTCAGCACCCAGAACACCTCATCAAAATGGAGTTGTTGAAAGAAGAAATAAAATTCTTCAAGCGATAACCAGAACCATGTTGAGAGAATATTCTGTAGCCAAATAGTTTTGGGATGAAGTTGTATGTACTGCTTGTTATACTAAAAATTTAGTCTTTATTAGACCTTTTCTTAACAAAACTCTTTATGTGTTATGGAATGGAAGAAAACCTAGATATTCCTACTTTATGGTTTTTGGTTGAAAGGTATTCATTCTGAATACTAAAGACAATCTTCATACATCCACACAAAAATCTGATGATGGAATTTTCTTAGGCTACTCCACAACTTCTTAAGGCATAGAGAGTTTTCAAAAAAAAAAACTTCTACTGTTGAAGAGACGGTACATGTTAAATTTAATAAAACTGGCCATTTTGTTTTTAAACAACCCCAACCTACATCATCAGATGTGTTTTAAAAAACTGATTGTCAACCTATTATTGTAGATCCTTCTGATGGGGAAAATTTCCAAGAAGATACTTCTGAAAAATTTACCTCATAATATTTCCTACCCTATGTTGATGAACAGGGTTTACAAAACCCAAATTAGTTGTTTCTAAAGAATCATCCTAGTAATAGTATCATTGGTGATGTGAATCAACCTGTAAGGACTATAAGTTCCTTAAGAAATGAAGTAGAAAATCTAGCATTCCATTCCCAAATAGAACAAAAAATCATTGATGAAGAATTAGGTGATGATGATTGGATTAATTCCACACAAGATGAAATAAATTAATTCAAAACGAATAACGTTTGGACAGTGGTTGAATGGACTAAAGAAACATCAGTTATTGGAGTAAAATGGGTCTTCAGGAATAAGTGTGATGAAAATGGAATCATTGTTAGAAATAAATCTAGATTAGTTGCTAAAGGCTATAATAAACAAGATGGAATAGACTATGAAGCAACCTATGCTCCAGTAGCTAGACTTGAATCAATTTGTATTTTACATACTTTTTCATCATTATTTATCATTATACATTTTCAATTGGATGTAAAATGTGTTTTCCTTACTGGTTATGTTCAAGAGGACGTTTGTTTTGAACAACCTCTAGGTATTTAAGATACAAAACGTCCTGATCTTGTTTTTACACGTACCAAAGCTCTGTATGGACTTAAAAAATTCCCTTGATCATGGTATGATAGACTTACAAGATAATTTATTCAAAATAACTATGTTATGGGAAATGCAGTTCCAACCCTTTTTATAAAGAAAGATAAGAATTTTTTTTTGATTTTTCCAATTAATGTTCATGACAAAATATTTGGTTTAACTCAGACATCCTTAACCAATTCCTTTGCATATTTAATGAAATATGAGTTTGAAATGAGTATGATGGGGGAGTTAACATTTTTCCTTGGTTATCAAATTTCCCTGAAATAAGAAAGAATCTATATATCCCAACATAAGAATATTAATGATCATCTTAAAAAGTATATATATGGAAAAATTAAAATTATAAGTACTCCCAATAGTACCTCAAACACACATGACCTTGATGAAGCTAGGAAACCAGAACATCAAAAAACCTTTAGAGGTATGATAGGAAGTCTACTTTACATGATAGATAGTCATCCAGAATTAATTTTTTCAGTATAATTATGTGCAAGACAACAATACAATCCTATGGAATCTCACATAAAGGCAGTGAAAATAATTTTTTGCTACCTAATGGAACCATGGATTTAGGACTATTTTACACTTCTGTGAAATATATTGTTTTAAAAAAAAATTTGATACTGCCTTTGGTGGATGTTTAATTGCTATAAAGAGTACATCTAGAACTTTTCATTTCATAGGAGATTCATTAGTTTCCTGTTCTTTCAAGAAGCAACACTCAATATCACATTCCACTACTGAAGCTGAATATGTAGCAGCTTGAAGTTGTTGTGCTCAAGTGTTGTGGATGCAACACACACTCACAGATTATGGTATGAGTTTTACCAAAACATCAAATTTGTGTGATAATACAAGTTACATTACCTTTAGTAAAAATCCTACACATCACTCTCATGCAAAAAAAATTGATATTAGGCATCACATTCTTAGGGATCACACACAAAAAGAAGATATCATTCTTCAATTAATCGGAACACAAGATCAACATGATGACAATTTCAAAAAATCTTTAACCTCTTATAGATTTTAATAATTTAAGCAGATGTTAGGAATGATAAACATAAAGTAATCCTCCTCAATAACATCTTATTGAACCATTCTCCTTACAGTAATATACTCATTTTCCTACGGGGAGTACATTTCATAATGATGTTTTTCATATTTTTCATAATGAAGTTTTTCATATTTTTCATAACGAAGTTTTTAATATTTTTTGTAATGAATTTATTCATGAAATTTCTATTTTAGTATTTAATGATTTTCCTAATGAATATTATCATACTTAATGGTTTTGTAAGGAACGTTTTCGTACGTGAAATTTTTGTAATAGAAATTTTTGTAATTGAAATTTTGTTATTTTAAATTCCCATATTTAAATTTTTCTAAAAGAAACATTTTGTACTTGAAATTATCATACTATAAATTTTCGTTCTTGAAATTTTTGTAATGGAAATTTTTGTACTTGAAATTTTCATAATGGAAATTTTCGCACTTAAAATTTTCATAGTAAAGATTTTCATACTAATGATTTTTATAATGATGATTTTTGTAATGAACATTTTCGTAATTAAGATATGTGTACTCAATTTTTTTATTCTTCATTTTCATGTTTTTTTGGAATATAAATTCCTTCAAGATGAATTTTCATCAATAAGAATAATTATCTTGACAATTCGAAAGGTATGATTCTTTCTTAAGTTTCCATAATTACCTTTTAGTTACTGGTATATTCATTTGTTTTTAAAATTTCTCAGATTCTAGTTTCTTTACATCAAAATTGTTTCTTAAAACCTCAATAGTTCAGATCCTACAAAATTTTCATTACGACTAATTTTTCAAGCGTCAAAACAAATCAGAAGGATTCTAAGCCATTGGATTGAAATGGGAAGTTCAATAGTCGCTCCAACAACTATAAAAGGGGACACTCGATGGTTGTCCCACATTGGTTTTCAATGCTTGAGTGTGTCGAAGATATGTTCCTTAATAAATGTCCATTATGAATTCTTCAGAAGTGCTCCAGTCTGAATGTCAGCAGAAGTTCCATCTCAAGAAATGTCTACTGTCAAGCCGATTCTGGAGTGTCCAATTTACAGGGAGAGGTTAGTGCATCCAAGATTTTTAAACAAATATGACTCTATTATCTCCACGAACATCAATCTCAATGGATGTGAAAGTGTATCCATTTCAAAGACAGTAGCTCAAGATGATTTGTATCCAAATTTTCTTATATAATTATATTAATAAGTTTTTTTTTTCAAAGAATATGGCAGTGAATAATTTTCCATCACGAGTTATGGAAAATCTTATGCACTCTCTTACACAAAGGCTTCTAGATTGGTGGGGATGTCATGTGAAGGGGAAGCCGTTTTTTCTCCCACAAGCTGTCGGATGTTCAAGGAAGCTTCGTTAAGGAAAAGGCTATGGAATGACTTGGACATACTGATGTCAAGACCACAATGATATCCCATATGTATACCAACAATTGAATTCTTCACCGATGGGTTCATGGTATTATCATACTGAGGAAGGGTGATAAAGACACCATTAAGAAAAGTGACATGTATATATTTGATATTTTTGTAAACCTAATGATGGTCAACCTCATGAATCGCATCCACTATACGATTGAGAACACCAAGAATGGGAATCTGAGAGCTTATATTATTATTTATCTTGCGTTACATTCCAAAATGATAGTTTGGTCCCTTGAATCATTCAAGATCCCTTGTAGTTTCAAGCCGAGGAATTGAAAAGTGATTCTTATTAGTGATGATACCATCAAGAGAATGAAGGTTGGTTTCTCTAAACAGTCAGGTGAGTTTTATGATCTACCTAAGGATGAGGAAGAATCAGTTCTAAAAAATGTTGAAGAAGCTAAACCATCAAAGAAAGTTGAATAGAAGAGGAAATTAAAGGAAGTTGAAGCAACCGAGAAAACCCTTAAGCCCAAAGATGCTCAATCCGACAATCTAATGCCCAAAAATTAGAAAGAATATCTGGATGAATTGGTTTCCAAGTGGATGAAGAATAAAGTTACTCGAAAGGAAGGGGAACCACAATTTGTCCTAGATCCTGCTGAGGCCAAGGCATTGAAAGAGAAAGCTACCGAGGAGCTTGAGAAGAAATCCAATGAGAAGAAGATCAAGAAGAAGATTACAGATTCTGAGATTGTGAAGTATCTTTTGAAGTATACTGAAGTATCATCCAAAACCATTCTCATACCAAAAACATTCTTAGTATAACAATTACCTGAGACACGGTTGAAAAATTTCATGAGTCTAGAAAAACCACAAGAGAAGGTTGTGGAAGAGAAGAAAGGTGCAGAAGAAGTACCAGAAGATGAGAGTAGTGGTGGCTCTGATGATGTGATTATGAAAGTAGACGATTATCATGAAAAATAAAGTGCTTCCAAAAAATTGCAAATCCGGACTTCTCAAGCTGGATCATAAAAACATGTTACTCGATGAATAGATAAGAAGGGTGAAGAGGAAGTAAACATGTTATCCATGGAAGAGAGTCATAATCATGAAATCATTCTTCCTGAAGAAGGAAGGTGGAGTATCCTCTAAGTGGAATATGTTAGTGCTAGAGGAAGAACCATCTCCAAGGAAAATGTCAGATTCAGAGTCATCAGCATTAAGAGATGATTTTTTTGTTCAGTCCCAAAAAAAGCTTGAGGATACAATTCTGATCATTATAGCAATTGATTCGAGATGCCAGATGTTGCAGCATAGCAGGAATAAGAGATCAGACTCTATATCTATGGTGATGGATAAATGTGTTAATATTGAAGCCTAACAAAAGAATATATTTATCAACTATGAAGCCCATAGAAAATCCTGCAAGAAAATGAGCATAGGGTCTAAGAAAATCATTGAAGATTTTGAAGAGATTGATCAATTTCAAGAAGATGTCAATGATGCTTTTAATACTGAAGACACCAAAATCAAGAATATTACAACTAGCCTTCAGGAAAATCTAACTCTTGAACAAAATTCTCGGATTCAGGATATCAATGATCTGAATGGGAAGTTGAGTTATATTGTCCAATGTTGGAAAACAGAGAAGGATCTCCAGATCGAGATAGAAGAAAAGTTTGTGAATCATGATGACTTGTTGATGGCTCAGGTAAAGGCCCTGAAAGCTCGAGAGGATAGGATCAGAACCTTACAAATGTAAGAAGAGGAGGATCATAAAGAACTGAAAAAGATGAAGACAGTCATGAAGAATATGATTCCCAAGTAAAAAGAAACAAAACAGAACTATATCAGATCTTTTGTTGTATTTTTTCATTGTACTAATTCTTCCAATCGTAATGAAATTAGGGTTGTTTTTTTGGATGTCTCTAATAATATATCAGGTACCATTTTTTCCATTCCCTCAAACTCTTTTTGAAAATCAGAAAGGGGGAGAATGAAAAATAATTCTAAAGGAGAGAAGGAAAATTAATTCTAAGTATAAGATGATATATCCCTACAAAAGGTGGATTTTATCTAAGAGGGGTGCTCATTATGAATATTTCCATACCAATGGTAATGAAAATCCCATTCCAGAAATCTAGAATATGATCCTTAGTGTTCCAAAGCCTATGGGGGAGTTTGTCGTACTAATATTTTCCAATGTATAAAGGGAGATAAATTTTATTTTCTAAGTAAAGAAACGTTTTCTATATTATTTTTTGTAAGAATGCATGTGCTTTCTAAAATGGGAGATATTTTTGAGTCAATATGGTTTTCCTTATGAATTTTCCATTCCTTCATACTTGGGGGAGATTGTTATGTCAATAAGTTATCCTTGTTACTTTACATTTTTTCTTATTTTGAAAATAAAAAACACCTTGTTACAAGGCAAAACTCATTTCACCCCTTGTTTTAATTCTATAAGGAAAAATTCCTTCACCAAGGAAATTTAACCTTACCTAGATTTCATTGCTCATATAAATATTTTTCCTAAGTATAAAATTTGTTTTGTAATAAAAAATCTCGAAATCTTATAAATACCAGGATATGATGTATTATGTTTTAGAATCCGAATTATCAAAATTCTGATTACGAATTATCTTGAGTTCTTACTCCGAATTATGAATCAGAATTCTAGTTACGAACTCTTCTACGTTCTGACTCCAAATTATGTATACAAATTCTGGATAATAACTTTCTCTATTTTTGGACTCTAAATTCTTAAAACGAATTCTGGATATGAACTCTTCTGGGTTCTGACTATGAATTCTGAATATGAATTCTGGATATGAACTTTTTCTGAGTTTTAACTCCGAATTCGGAATACGAATTCTGGATACGAACTTCTCTATGTTTTGACTCTGAGTTCTCTAAATTCAGACTATGAACTCTTACTGACTTCGAATTCTCTTGAACTCTGACTCTGAACATTGTAATTTCAGGTTCAGAATTCGTATGAATCCAGATTCTGAATTTCCTTGAAATTTAGACTCCAGAATTCTATAGAATTCAGGTTCTTAATTCCTACAAAATAAAATCCAAATATCCTTGTAATGTAGACTTTGAATTAAATTTTGTTTAGAATCAAAACATTCATTTCCATACATTAGATTCTATTTAATCTCGCACTCATTTTTTTATAATATTATTTCATGATTTTAGTTATCAACTAACCATTGTTTGAGTGACACATGTACAAGTCCCTCTGAAATTCAAGGAAAACTATTGTCATTGGAGGAGGGAGCTGGTCGTTGGAACCATGCCTATAAATATGAGATTATTTGAAAGAGATCAAGACTTTTTGGAATTTTTGAAGCTAAGAACATTCAGAAGTGATTTCTATAGAGAGAGTGTCACTTATAAACTCCCAGGATTCATGCAGAATGTTTTTAACTCCTTGTTCAAACCTTAATTCTTGAAGATTTCCTTAGTGTAGAGGTTTTATTTCTTTGAAATACGAGTCTTCGGGTTGTGATGTAAGAGGTTCCGATTTCCATACAAATCGAGGGCTTGCAGGGATATCAATATAGATTCCGATCGTAGAATTGAGGTTTTAACTGGGTTTGGGTAAAAAATAATTCCTTGAAAGTATAAATCAAGGGTCCTTTTATCCATGGTTGTTGGATACCATCCTCTTTTGGTTAAAAGAGTTAGTACTTGTTAATTTTAGTATTTTTTTCCACTATGTATTTTAGTTGTTGAGGTAAGTATAAATTTCATATACATTCTTAAACTTGTATTCTGATTTTATAGGATTCTATATGCTTTAAGGTTAAATCATAGTTGGTGTAAACTTTTTTTATGTTTCATTTCCAGAATCACTTTTTCGGAATCAAACATGATAGTATAAATTAAAGGTGTTCTGAATTTTGGTTACGCAAAATTTCCTTATGGATTTTTAAAGTATACAATTCACCCCCCCTCTTGTATTTGAGCATATCAAGTTTATATATTTGATCCTTCATTTATTATTATAGAGTATATCATACTCACATACCATCTGACAATATGATTATATCATGGTGTTGGATGAAATAACTATTTTCATGAGAGGTGGAAATTGTTGAATATGTATCGAAATAGAATATGGGAATCAATAAATTGTTTCCTCAAAAAATATATTTTTATTTAATATGTATATTCCAAATAGAATTGATTGTTTTTTATAATCATTGGTACATCATGAGTATGTTATATTTTTTTATTACTAGACATGTACTAGTTAATCATGTGTATATAAATTTTTATATTTTTTATACACCATTTAATATGTTGGAATGTTATAAGAATGATGATAATTATTGTATTTTTTCCATTTACATTAATGTAGGGCATCACTAATGACACAATATAATTTTGGGATCATTTTGGTTTATGAATAAAATGAATAAATAGAGTTTTAAATTTTTCATATACATTCAATTAATTAATCCACATAATGTATGGTTATAAAACAACAAACATATTTTAAACTTTTATAATAATTTGATTGGGAATGCGATTCTTACATTTTGGGGAACCCATAAAAGGAAGCATTAGATATGTGTTTGTTAGGTTCGGTGATCAAATGTTAGTCAGATATATTTGAAATAACATTAGTCTTTTAAGATTATTTTTTAATGGGATATTATTTTTTCAATACAGGTTTATTATCTGAGTCCCATGATAGATCAATGATAATATACCATTAGGTGCGGTGGCTTAAATTCACCAATTATATAGGATTGGTGTTTTTGGATGGATCGTGAATCAACCATGCCTATTTGGAAACTATTGAGGTGTTATGGTGAAATAATATGTAGGGAAGCATGTGTTGATGCTCTCTTGAGACCAGGAATGAAAATGTTTAGCAGGAAAAAAATTATATATTGAAATAATAAACCAAGAATTAGGGGGTGGATTTGTTGGATTTAATATTTTCAATGGGGAAATGGGAATTATTCAATACATTGGGGTTTTAATGATATCAATTTCATTTAATGGATACAATATTCCATGAATTAAATTTTTTTTATTGTTAGATATTACGCTTGTCATAGTATAGGTGCACAATATTGTCATAGGTGAGGTTTTGGGATGTATAGTCGTGGATAATTATGAATCATGTTATATCCTTAGAGACACTAAAATACTGGATATCATGTATAAATTATCTTTTCAATTAAAAAATAAAATTATGTTATATGTGAATCACACCAGGAAGGGTTTTATATTCCATGAGGGAGTTAGGTGTGAATAAAAAAACCAAATATATAATAAAAAATTTGGTATGGATGTAGGTCCTTTGTAAACATAGTGGGTCGAATCATGATGGGTTTTTTATATATGGTAACTTATTCTTGAATACCTTGTGACACTACATGATCATTCCATGAATTCTAGGTTGATGGAATAATGTAACACTATATATTAATAAAATGGTAATTTTTATCTCAGAGGGTGGGGTGTCATGTTGTGAATAGTGGGATCACACATTATGGGTGGTCTTGGTAGAGGGTGGCATGCCATTATAAAGAGTTCCATTACATGAGTTCTTATTGGACATTTTTAATATTAGGTCTATAATAAGATAAAATAAATATTAAATTATGGTTTTTTATAATTTAATTCATTAATACATGGTCTTCCTTATCATTTTCTCTATTTCATACTTTTCACATAATAGATATTTGTTCATTGTTATATATTATTTGATATGTTAATTAATCGGAGTGATCATGGGTTAGAATTGATATTATTCAAATTCTATTTTGTCTATCACCTATTAATTATATATTATTGTTTATGGTTTGAATCAATGAGTCATCCATGTTATCTATTTTTATATGAATAGAATCCATAATAAAAGAGTCTCAATGTGTGGATTATGAATAACTCCATGAAGGTAGTTCCTAAAACAATCATATTTTATATATCCGTATATACCACAAAAAATAGATGGGATGGTGAAATATCATTTAAATGATATGAAAATAGATCCACATGTGGTTTATACTTTTTTGAGATATAGTGGGAGATTCATTGGTGGTAAATGATTTTTTTTGGGAAACAATGTTAATGAATTAATGGTTGCGTGGTTATGGGGTTTTATAGCCATGGTCCATTACGTTTTTTATAACTTTATAGAAATGTTAGGCTTAAGTGGTTCATTGGAATTGTGGTTTCTATAAACTATTTGACATTGGCTGATGACATCATTAAGAATTATGTTTCATAGCTAACTACTGTAATAAATATGGTGTTGACCATTTCTATGGGTGGAAATGATGGTTTTCAATTTACATTAAGTACTTTATCATTGAGTTTTACTCAACATTGGGATAATTTAATTGGGTTCTTGTGCATAAATAACATTTCCCTAGAATTTTTTATTGAAACCCGTTGTTTATGGTATCTTATAGTAATTCATGAAAATATGGGTGATGATGTTGACCATTATTTCAGTATAAGGTGACACCATATTTGAAAATATGATTAGTGAGGTAATTGAAATCATATGGTGGGTGTCTATGGTTTCTATATATATATATATATATATGATATTTTAAATCCGTAAGTGGAAAGGATTCATAGAGTTTGAGTGTCTTCATGGATAAATATTTATCACGTAGATAAGCATACAAATAAAAAATGATTATAGTGACAAATGAATAATTAATATGGTCATGGACATGTTTTCGGGTTATTTTATGTTACCAAGGGTGGTCATTTTAGTTATGAATTTTTTGAATGTTTATTGACATGAAATTATTTTTACGGTCTAATTAAATTCTAGAGTAATATACAATGGATCCAAAATTCCACATTGAAATTGGTTAATATTGATAAGGTCACTTTTTTGAATAGTTGACCACGAGTATATGTGGTTAGGTGGTGTTATGTTGTTGATAATTATTAATATTTAAAAGACTTTTTATAAATAATGTTATTATATAGGGACATGAACATTAGTGGAAAATTGAGTTCATAAACACAACTTATACATGCCCTATAAGACATGAGTTTAAAATGTGGATCATGGAAAAAATATTTGTAAGGGATTATCAAATGGATCTTAAAATATTGGTTTATTTATGGTGCATTAGAGAATGTCTTGGTTATAGAGATAGACTATGTGGATCCTTTATATATGTATAAATAATAATTTCTTTACCTCTTATAATTAATATATTTTATCATCCTATTTAATTTTTTTACATTATTTTTACTAGTATAATATTATATAAGAAACGTTATTCGGACAATGTGGTTTTCTATTTTTTTCATGTTTTTTTTCATATATTATACTTATCATGTTTTGGATATAATACTAATTTATCATTAGAGGGTATAATATCCCAACTATCACCCATTAGATTCTTGTAGCTAGTTGAAAACATCTACTATTTGGGTAGGCACTCAAAAGGTATTTTGAAAATATGATATTAATAATATAGAGTGGATATGGTTAGATATTAAATTAATGTTGATACTTTCTCAAATCCATTAAAAATTATATATTATTTATTTATTATGATGAAATATATTTATAGTATCACCTCAATAAGATATATTAATTTCTTGTATTTAGTTATATAAATGCATATATAAATTTTAAATTTACATTATTGAGTACATGATAAATTATTTAAATAAAATACAACACATCATTATTCTCATTCAATGTCTTCATAATTCAAAATTACATAGTATTATTTTTCATTATATTAAAAAATATGAAATCATTATATATGAATTATATTATACTTGAAATAAGAAAATTAATTTATATAATTAATATATATATATATATATACGAGAAACATTATATAAAAAATAAAATATCCATGAATAATAAACATAATCTATATGTCAAAAAGAGAAAACAATAATGGCCACATGATCATATACACTGTAATGAATGGATTTCATAATAGAAGGCATATCAAAAAAACATATCATATACATTTTTCTTGAAATATTATATAAAATGTAATGACTCTAAAATTACCCTATATATTTATTCTCATAAATCATTTTATTAAAAATTTGGGTTAATGTTCTTTACTACACCAGTAAATATTTAACAAAATTCGTTGGATTGTGTTTGTTTAACAAAATAAAATCTGTTTAATTTGATTATACAATTGAGGATATATTAATTATTAATTTTAGATGTATATATGATATTGGTGAATAATATTTATATGAAATAAGGGATGTTCCAGTACTGGTATCTTGATTGATAGAGATAAAGAATAGAATATTGGTTTTTCAAATTATTTTAAATTTAGGATAGTGTATTATGGGGGAATATTGATAAAATCTCTCATGGAACAAGGTGCATAGTGGAAATATAAAAGACAAACATCTTGTAAGGGAATATCGGGTGGCCATTGTTGGTGGATTAGATAGATGTTTCTTCCCAGAATATTTAATTATAAATTGTATGAATATATCTTGGATACTTTAAATTAAAATACCCCATACATGGGTGTTATGTTATGAATGTAAAAATAAAGAGGATGTGGAATCATCATACCTCTCTATAAATTCCACATTTTCAGGGATTTTAGATGATTTAATATGTTTCATCATTGAGATTTAAACCCATTAAAATATTTACTTCTACCAATTTCTACATCTCAACTTCATTTTTTAGTTCAATGAAATAGTGTACAGTATTAGGTGTATATTATATAAGTGCATGGTATAATATGGCTTATTTATGTGTGAATCTACTTGTAATGTACTAAGGAGATTATAAGAATATTAAAACACATGGTTGATGTGGTTTTACATAATGTATATAAATTTCCAATTTTTTACTAGTTTTTATGGATATTATATTTTAATAGATTATCATTAATTTCAAATGTTGGTATTTTTCATGAAAATATTTTATAGTGTATTTTTAGATTTATATACATCATTTTTATCAATGTGATGAAATCCATACTCATCCAATGAATTTATAAAACATTTATTCACAATTTAAAATCTTTTCGATAAAATGATTAATAACTTTTTTTTTGGTTTTTTAACTAACATAGAATCCACTTAATGAAAATATGCTAACGGATGGTGATGTTTCAAAGGAATATCTTTAATAATAATGGATTAAGATTTAGTAGTTATAGAAAACTATATTATGTTTTTTTTGTAATCAATATTGTCTATATACGTATTTTTACATATTTTTTGAGATATTTACATTGGTATTTAGTTGTGGGAGAACCATGTTCATATCACGAGTGGTTTCCATACTCAAATGTAATGATATAATGTGGTTTTGGTGTTGAAACTTATCTTTGTATCATTTATGACATGTTTTTATAGTAAAATACATTACGGGGAAGAATAATGAAGAGTGAAGAATTCCAAAGGCATCATCCTTCGAAAGGAACCTTCGTAGAGGTCTGCCAAATGAAGCTCAGTGAAAAGGGTAGCTAAACATCAAGTAGAAATGCATATACCCAGAATGTTGAGTCATCCAGTGGAACCACACATGGTAACTATACATTGGATTTCATGAAAAACGTTTGAAATCCATTATCATTACCAAGGGTCCCATAATTTCTTATAAATAAGCCCAAATGGCTCGTCATTTGTGCGGACATTAAATCCTAATGAAACCAAAAATATTGAGTTTCCTTACACCTTCACCCAATACTTCATAAACCTACCATAAACATCTCCAAAATGAAATTGAAGATGGAATAAAAGGGGATAATGTAGTTAAAATCATTCCAGGGTCTGAAATCCAAACACCTTCATGAGATCCCCTTAGGTCTCCTACCCTATAATCTGTGTGAGACAACCCTCATGAACTATTTCAAGTTACTAATGGTAGGACCCCTCTTCTTTCGATCCTTCATATTATAGGGAATGTGTTGAAATATCCACGAAATAATGTAGACATAAAAACCATGTTAAGAGACACATCAGTCTTTCTACCATTTGGATATGAATTCCTCTTGTCAGAGGTGTCCCATAGTTTTCCTACAAAATGGGTAGTGTGTTTTTGGTACATGTAGATATTCATTCCACTAGTCACAAGGACCTTGACCCTGGGGAAGGGTCTGGGACCACACAATCTATGATATAGGGGTGTGGAATCTTTCCCCTCATTATGGACTCTGATACTAGGGACCTCGAATTCATTGTGCCAAGTGTGACGATCATCTTTAATGTTCTCATTGGGGGTTAATGTCGTATGCCCCTATCTTATCTAAAACCATGGTTAAGAACATCCCTTATAGAGAGGTCCTTTAGCATATCTGTTGGACATCTCTTATATCATTCCTTCCTCTGTATCCATAAACATAGACCATAGCTAGGTGTTTATGTCACTATCCTGATAACCAAAATAAGAGGGCACATGGGAATATTCAAATCCCCATCACTCCCCCACTGGGTCCATGGTAAAATGAAGGGATTTAACTGTTAGTCTCAATATATTTCCATCTACCTTTGTGTTTTTTCCACATCCATCAATAAAAAAATATTGTGTTGTTCTTGGATCTTCCACATCCTCTTGTTTATCCCATTAATCATTGGTCACATGGTCTTAGAGATTGGTGATGGTAATGACTACCTCATGATCTAATACCAAATGGCATGCCACTTATGTGTTATCCCAAAACAATCCTTCAAATCCGCACTAGTAAACTAGTTTTTCATTTCCCCAATTCACCAGGGAAACATCCTAAACAATGATGCACCAAAATAATTCCGTAATTCTCTCAACGTCTTTATTCACATGAATGAAATAACTTTTGATGGAATATATTAGAATGGGTACTCACAATTGGACTTTTTAGTCTTTAATTCCCATCCAAATGGTTACTGTGGGAAGCCTCGACAAGGACCAAACCTAATTACCCAAAATCATTAACAATCCCTATAGGAAGCATTAATAATGGGGAATTACGGATCTTAGAACCCATGTACCTTCCAGGTTCACTTGTGATCATCATAATATGTCCCAAACAAAAATTTTACTAGGATCCTCTAACCTAGTAATAATTTATGCAATATGTTAAACTGCAATGTTGGGTACTTATCACTTGAACATAAATGGTGTGATGTGTCCTATTTTGTCTAAATAAACTATCCAGGTTATTATTACTTTCATGGGGATATATAGGAATCCCCTTTCATGTGTCCAATTTTAACGTCCAAAAAACTCACTTCCACCCAGATGACGATACAGTCATGATCACCCATTATTATGGATCAAAAATAGCATCATAATAATAAATGAAAAAATAATCTATAATATGTACAGAATACCGTACCATTTATGGTGAACCTAATATACAAACATATATCTCCATTAACGAAGATCCATGGCTATATTCTAATGATTCTAATTTCCTGACAACATGAAAAATTATTCTAAATTCAATGGTGACCCATGTCACACATGAGAATTAATAATGTATTAACGAAAATATCATATTTTTTTACAGATCCCCTAATTAGGGAAAACATTTTTCCAATGTGGGTGTGATGAGAATAACCTCTAATACTCTTGACCAATATTATTTTATAAGTATCATTGACCATGATTCAAATATAAAACCAAAACAAGGAATCTAGTCCCATGGTTCATCATAGATAAGGGGACTATTGGTTGTTTTTTGATCCATGAACAAAAAATGTTGGAGAATATTTAATGATGGGGAACCGAATGTGGATGATTGTAAAAAAACCCCAAAAATCAATCATCGAGTGAAACAATTTTTCACCATAAAAAACGGTGAACCTGATTTGAATTACTATACAAAACTGAACCCTAGACAACCAGACATTGAGAAAAACTATTTTTCATCAGAAACAAAAATGGGGAACCCATCATGAATCCTTATCCAATTTGATGTATTCACCCACCTTTCTGCCCCCTTAAAATCTCACAATTAATGATATCCAAACATGAAAATCAATCATGCATGTGTTCATTTATTGAGATTATTATTTGATGGGGTTTATTATTTGTGTTTTCACATATATATCTGAAACAATAAACAAGATATCTATTCAAAAAAATGGAGATACATTAACTCTCATAGAAACATTCCATTACAACATCATATGATAGGTCTTCATCCATACTGAGAATGTGATCTTCAATCCATCTTCATTAATTATAGTTCATGAATGAAAATTATTGGTATTAATACCATAATTCTACAACTCAAACCATAGAAGATAAATTACATCCCCTATAGCCCACAAATCCTCACCAGACATCCACTTAGTGATGGTTGGTGGCCTAGAAGTTAATGAAATCATGCACAATATCCAACAAATTAAGGAGATTATTTCCATCTTTCAATAACCAGTTCCTTCCTTATCACAAGTAGTTAGATTAAGAAGCCATATAAGTCCCCATCCATAAGAAAAATGGGACTTTATAATAAGATCCTTATTGTAGTCACAACTGCCAATGCCATGTAACAGTGAACCATTAACATGATTAGGGTTCTATCCTCAAGGGTTAGTCCTATGTAATCTTGTACCAAGAAAGAATAACAAATATTCAACGGAAGAACTAATAAATAAGGGTAAAATCACATATATTGTCATTCTGGATAATCCCTATAATAAAATTTAGTGGATAATGGAATGAATGAAAAAATACCTACCTGCACATATCAAGCTAGCCAGAATCTTTATGTGGAAGCACCCAATGAATCCTGATAAAATACAATGTGTAAAGTAGTGTGAAAAACAAAAAAATTCCTATATCAACCAAACCCACTAGAAGCTTCGTATGTGAGGTTCCAAAGATGTCAATCAATCAAATAAGGTATAAATCCATGAGAAGGTACAGAAACCAACCCACACATAGCAATATTTCTATGAGTATCTTTTGGAATAAGATATAGAATTCCATCAATAAAATATGATATGAAATACTGAGTAGGAACTAACACCATCCCACGCCTAGAAAGCGCATTGAATAATTCAGTGGCAACTCATTAGAAGGCTCAAATATATACACACATAAAGCAATCATTACACAATACTTTTGAGCTATTTAAAAAATAATAACATCAATCAAATTTGGTGACAACCCATGCACATCCCTCCCCCACCAATCATTATAAAGCCTTCCGGAAGTCTCGTATGGGAGAATCCATTTAATTAAATTGGAAAGCCCTGACTAAAAAATAGGGACAGAACCAAATCACTACCCTTAGACTTGAGTACTGTTAGTATCCCCTGGTAGACAATGGATGAAAGGATCATGAACAAACAAATAATCTATCAACATAATGGTCACATATCCCCATCCTATTAATAAAATTTACAAAGCACATATTTTCAATTATGAAATGGGAACCCCAAAATCATGCTCAGATCCAATAAACCTGCCTGGATATAATTTCAGTAGGAGAAGTGGAAGGGGAGGACAAAAAACATCATCCCCAAAAATTCGGTGGCTCATTATCATGTCAGCCTAGATAGAAAACATTACTCTTCTCTCATACTAGAGAGTCATAGGGTAACTCCCCCATGATATTCAGAAAACAAAATCCTGAACATACACCCATTTCAAAATAAGGTAATCAGCCTATTCCATATACTAGTATACGGTTGAAACAAAACCCTACCAAAATTATATAATCCCACTAGATCATTCTAAAAACTATATAGTAAATAGTACATAAGGATTCCATACCTAAAGACCACATTCCCTAAATGTTTCCATAGTCACTATGATGAAGTAATAAAATAATCCTAAAAATAGATTACTATGATATTGTGAGCTAATATACAATCCCCGTCAAATTATTTTTTTGTGTAATTGAATCCATCGTATTCTTCTTTGTGTAAGATCAAGATCATACTCTCCTATTACCAAATTAATGGAGTAGTTGAGTTAATCACAAAGGACATTCCATGGGCCCCTCACTGTGAAGTATTTCTTCAATTACATAATTTTATTGATCTCATTATCCCTCATCATAGTGATAGTTACAAATGCTCTATGTCTTATTAAGAGATCAAAGAGAATGAGGGTCTTCCCATTAATGTACTTCAAAATGTTAATCCTCCCCATTATGTTTATTCAATGAAAATATCCTCTTCATATAAGTATTAAAATCATCTAGAATGTTCTACCTTTGAATATTTAAAGTTGATAAAGCCCTCATTCTATGAGGCACTTGGGAAAACAAGGCTAGTCGTGACTAATTCCATGACGTTAACTAGTGAAATTTTTTCTCTTCCAGAAGACAACCCAAGGTGATTGTCATTCACTCATCCACCCTAGTATATCGGGCCTTACACTATGAAAGAGGATGCCCATAAAAATGTTTTTCTTCATAATAAAGAATAAATTGACGTTTCTACTTTCATCATATCATGTAAAGTATCCCATCGAAAAGGAAGAAATAATACATGTTGAATATGGGGAGAAAGATCGATAATGATGATGTACAGATTTTGATTAGGCCTTTGAACACTCCTCAATATACCATTTCTGAGGGGGTGTCTGATGATTGTGTGAAAAAAACCACCTCAAAATATTAGACACTCATCATCACATAAGAGGGATGGTATTACCCTGTGATGAAGATCATTATCACTTAAAGGAAATATAAGGGGTGTAATAAAAAACTGATTTTGGCAGTCATGCATGCGACACGACATCCAAAATAAATGAATGAACCAGGATACCTATAAGGTTCATGTGTCATCATTTTAAAATAATTTCATCATATTATCATAGTTACCCATAAAATTTTCATATCATTGTATGGGGGTAAGTCATAGAATTTCATTTCACCATGCATCTGAATCATCAATTCCATTCAATGATGGAATTTTCCAACGTCATAAATTAAATATGGTTTTAACAATCCTACATTGTTCCTGAAAAAATGTTAATCTCATCAAAAAAATTTCCTGAAAGACTCTTAAAAATTTCATCCAAATGAATGAAATCCATTGAAATAATTTTTCATCAAGTGTTTTAGAATATCATGCATCCCTCACATTTAATGTATGTTCGTCATCATATATCTCTTGTGTTAGAGATAGAGAAATGGAAATTGGATTAAGTGGATTTAGTTGAAAACCAAATGATGTACAAAACCCATTCATAAAATATCAATAAAACAAGAAGTTTATATACTTTAGTAGCAGCCATGGCAGTTCAAGAGCTACCCCAACTCATAGGTATGGGTGACTTTTTAACCACAAACTCTGTTTTTTTTATCCATGTATGATGATTTGTGTAAATAGAGGATGAATAACACCATCCCACAAGGATGGGTCATATTTTTCTTCAATAACATCATCCTTAACCAAATTGATTCTTCCCTTGATTCGGGGGTAACTGTTGAAAAATTCCGCCTAGAATTTCCCCTCCCATGATTCAGTACACTCATTAGAGTTTTTCAAGATAAAAGTATTTAGAGGTTCACTTAAGATTACATTATACCAAATGGCTTCGAAAAAAATTGTAAAGGATAGGAAAATACCTCATATATTGAGTAGAAAAAATACAATCTTGCAATGATAATGAAAAAATGTCAAAAATTCATTACACATAAAAGAATGTAATTAACATGACCCATAAAAAAACTACAGAACATGAGACTAATATAGATGGGTTAGAGGATGATGTTTTTGGTACATTATATGCATAACATTGAAATGGTTAATATAGGAGTGAATACCTAGAAATAGTGGATTTAGATTAATTTTGGAATTTCCTCAAACAATTCATCATTACCTCCTAAAAGTGAATCTTACAAAGTGAATTGTAATGTTAGGTTTGTGTATTACCTACAAACTGAAGAGGTAGAGCCCCTTACACAAGATGAAATATTTTTTTGGTATGAGGAGGAAGTAATACTATTTTAGTGACTCAACACATAACTATACTAATGCATCATTTCTTCTGGATAGATTCTGTAAATAGAGCCTCAACTATCACTCATAGATTGTGCATATCAACAATGAGGGTTCAACACATTCTCCAAAAGGGAGTTAGAATGTCTGCTCAAGGTGGGATACATAAAACTGATATACTTGGATTACAAAACATAATATTTGGATATCCATCTACTATGTTCAAAACTAAAATTGTTATACGATCATCACTATCGGCCTTCCCCTATAGTACAACCAATGCCTATTCTGGAATGTATACCATTGTTGGTCATTCCTTATTTTTTCCCATGTTCCTGCACCTTATCATCAAGATATTCATCATGGGATTATAAATATCATGGAATTTAAACAACTCATATGGAATAAATGGAGTAGTATCATATATAAATCCAAACTAAGATGAAATAGTCATGAATATTGGACATAGATAAATGGTCTCAAATTTTTCCCTTTTCCAAATGGAAGAGATCATTGAAATCATACCAATATCTGAGAAAACGTCCACCATTGGGTAGATGATACCCATAACGGACAACCAATAAAATGGAGTACTACATTGGATAGAGCTGGAAATGTAAAAATATGATGGGGAACAACCATTTTAACACCTTATTATGGCCCAAATCATTATAAATTCCTCTATTATTGAAGAATTAATGGATTCCTTATCTAGTGAATTGACTGAGAACATACCACCACTATCATGATGGAGTCACACATAACAGGATGTGGTTCCCATCATTTATTACACAAACAATCCAACCAAATTTGAACACTAGTATACTTCTAGCCTTTGATGATGCATGATATCACAAAATTGACAAGAATGATTCAATTCTTTATATGTGAATGGAAACTTCATTTATAAACCATAGAGATTCAAAAAACATCCTAATACTCCATGAATGATTCCATTTTGGGTAATGGATTCTATGGAGACATATCTTCTAGCAATGGCCATGTAGTTCAAATGAATCATAAATACTAACTGTTCATTCTCCAAATGATCAAAGAACTCGAGAAAAAGTGAATTATTAGATTTTTCAAGGCATACATCTTTTCCAGATTTGGGATCCCTCAAACAATAATGATATAAAATAGAACCATTTTTTGTTCTGCTGAGAAGGGAATGAGATATCATGAGTATGATATAACATCCAACCAATTATCCCGCTTTCATGAATCATGTAATGGAATTTTAGAGCTCTTAATGAAATCCTTATTTAATAAAATCTATAATGTTTTCATTAAAGGTAATATTTCTTGGTCGGACATGGTACAACATTTCTTGTGTGATGATTTAACCACAACCCATACTTCAACATGGGAAACCTATATTCACAATTATTTGGGATATAAGTTGTATTTTCCATCAAGGACCAATTTCCCTCACTATGTGTTTCCATCTACATTCATACATCTATAGATGAAAAAGAACATAAATGAATAGATGTGTTGGAGTAACTCAGTGAGAAAATATTGCACACCTTGTATCACGTGGAGGTCCAACCAAATTATATTGCTTGTGTTGTCAATAATAAGGTCTTCCTCTACCCATACATTAATTTATTAATTGTATTGGACCTCAATAGTCCAATGGTATTAGGGAAAAAGCCTCCATTTCTTGAGATAATGTTGAATGAACCTTTAGTACATAAATAATGTCTACTCTAATGGATCTTAATACTTGATATATATAGATGTGTATCTATTTATAGCCTGTACAAATTAATGGATTTAAAAAATTAATTTTTGTTAAAAATGAACAACACATTTAGACTTCCAGATGAAAAACTGTGCAACTGGTTCCTTTTTCAGGAACATGAAAATCATGACACATTTTAATAAGCCAATGATATTAAACTGTATGAAAACATCCTTTATTCATGATTGAAAACGAAATTATTTACCTCCTGGTTTCACGATCTAAAACAACATATCATTTTGTATGTGTTTGATCAGGCTGCATTTCTATGAGAATGTTTCAACCACACCGTCCTTCAAGAATAATGAATGGATTAATTCAAAATTAAATGAGATAAAATGTGATTAATAGAATATATGAATTGGGGATATCTATTATAATGGAATGTAAATAACATCCCTATTCCCTTTGTATAAATTTAATTTATATGGGGAATTATTTGGAAGAACTATGAGTGGCTTGTTTCCAACCATCATAGGATTTGTAGTGATTCCAATGACATTGTTCTTGTGACCCTTCATAATATTCCTGTTCTTTATTGTTGTTTCTCCTTCTTCCAAGAAATATGAAATTAAACTACGAGGATGATTTTCTTACACCATGATGTTAAAAGAAAATGGTTTAAGAACAATATACAACATGATGCTCATTAAAAAATAGAAATATTGGGATCTCTTTTTGAATAATCTTGGTCTACCCATTTCACAATTAAAAATTAGGCTTTACCAAAAATTATTTCCACTTTATTCCAAGGGTAACCATATCATTTATTTTTTCCCACACCGAGAATAGTTCACATGAGTTTAAGAGTATTTGTAATATCCTTACCCACAAACAAGGCATATCAGAACATGGATAAATTATGATGGTACTAGATGAAAGACCATAGAAAGACCACCATGAATACTCTTTTCATGATTTTATACTACACATTTGATGTCCCATATATGACATAAGAATTAATATTATAATGGAACACAACCATGGGGACAACTATAATTGGTGTTGGTGTCCCACAAAAACTCTATTATTGAAGAATGTGGTGTTTGATTCTATTTTATTTGGGATATGTTGTGATTACTTGGCTATATATCGTGGGACTAGCCACATGTCGATGAAATCCAAGGCCTCACTTTTGTAACAAATTTTGGTCTCCACATTCAATGATCCTCCAAGTAAAAAATGAAATTCCCCTTAAATATATGAGGGTGATATATACAATGTGCTATTTCACTTAATGCACAATGTCAGTCAAACTTCTTTCATTATTATAGGACTATTCTGTCCCCATGTCATACTATTATTCAGGGACACTTTAATATCACTATAATATTTTTCCATCTACTAGTAATAGAATCTCTAATACTAGAGGAATACTTTTTCTAGATATACTGTAACACACCCTAGTTGGGTTTTCATAATGTCTCCCATATAAAGAGAGTTTTATCTAAGGGACGTCACTGTTAGACTATGGTGTAACATTCCAATGTGGATTTTCATAATGTAGCACAAAAAATGTGGTTTTAAACTTTTATCACATTTAGTGTCCTAGATTATCCTCTTATTCCTCTATAAGCCTTAACGACATCATTTTAAAAACAAAGATCCAAATTTTACCTTGCCTCATCTATCACATACTTGTACGATATCATTTATCCCAATTTATGAACCCCAAAGATCATGGATTATAATATCACCATTCATCATTGAAGTATGTCGGAATAACATTTGTTATAGGACACATGTTATAAATTATTTATATAATAATATGTTTCTAGTCATATAAAACAAATATACAGGAAACTATATTGACCATATCGCATGATCTTAAATTGCGCGATTCATCTTTGTTGCATGACATTACACTACATGGTCTCCCAAGAACTATTTTCTTATTGATTCTCATTCATATTAGTTATTTTGTTACACTTAATCCTCATTTATTGTTCCTATACATATGAAAAAATATATTCCATTTCAATGTTGGGGAAAACATTCAAATGGAAAAACAATTTCCCTCCATTCCCAGGTGATTTTGTTTTGTAATTTAATTTCTGTAATCAAAACAATTCACCACAAAAACCAATATTTATGTCTAGTAATGCCTGAATTTCCATAATATATCCTTGGGCATCTAAAATAAAATGATTGATACATGAGGGAACCACTTTATTAACTATTCTCTAACATGGTCATTTTAAATTTGTACAATGTCTCCCACAAAACGGTCTTGTCAACTAGATTATTTCATTGTTTGAATATTATAGTACATGCCTATGGAATCATGCCTTTTCATCACATTAACATTCATTACATTTTACAAAACATAGGGTCGTTAAGGTTTACTGTTTTGGAAACAAGGAACTTAATACCTGAAAACATAAAACATTCTTCTTAAACACTTGAAATGCTTCTCTTATGATCATCCTAGGTTCATTACTACATCTCTTTACCTAGGGACATACATAAAACTAAAGGGTGAGTAGAAGGCCCAATAAGGGAAACAAGGGGAAACATTTAACATGTGAAATAGTGATACATCAATAAAGTCATGAAAATGAACTTTAAGCCATGAGAAAGAAAAAATGAGGCATATAATAGTAAAAATAACGTATTTAATAATATAAAGATGTGGCTAAAACATTTAACATATACAATCATTTATGTTTCAAAAAGGTCCATCCCCATGCTTTCATTAAAAAAAATTACCATTGTTATTCACCAAGGTATCGTTAAGATGGTCATCTCAAGAGATTAAGCCTATACCCAATGCATTGGAGTGCTATCAGGGTGCACCCTTAAATTTTTATTTATCATCGTCTGAGCCACATATATAACCATCAAAAATTTCTTAAATAACCCATATAGGATAAGAGAAATGGGTTTCATTTCATTAACATGACGTTTAAAAAACTGCTTTTAAGACATGATCTTTATGTCATTTTAATCCCAGGAAAAAGGAAAGTGGGTTTCATGTATGAAAATCCCAGAATTAAAATAGAAAATTTTGATATACATGTGAATACCCTTGTATAAGAAAGATCTTTGAGTATTCAATTAATGAAATAAATGAATTTGAGAAAAAGAGAGAGACATTTTGAGATGAAAAAGTCTGCAGCATAACGACTATGATACAGGGTTTTAGAAAACATTGAAAGAGAGAGAACATAGGTTACCCACTCAGAAATGACCCATGAAAAAGTAGAGGGACATAATATAAATGATATAAGAAAATCCTAATGAAATTCTAAATACATACCATATGAAATTAAAAACATGAAAGGAAGACAAAAATAAGATTTCTCTTATGAAAATTCGGCACCATAACGACATCATTTAAAACATCAAAAAGTCAATTGATGTGATAAAATAGGGTCTCTCATCATATAAACATAAAAGAACCGTATGATCGATATATAGATCATACCCCCAACATAATAAAAAGCAACTTGAAATACTTGACATGAAAATAGAACATGAAAATTAGATGTGTGAAAGAATCCCTTATAAAAATTCGGCAGCCTAACAGTGCCACATAAAAATTCATAAAATCAATTGATGATAGAAAGAGGGGGTCTCCCATCATCTGGACATGAATAGGAGATTAGGATTAATATAAAATAACATCCTCAATATTAGAACATGTAGCTAGAAATAAATGTCATAAAAGATAATACATGAGAAGAAAGAGAGAGGTAGGATCCCTTACCTTGAAGAGTATCTTCGAAATCACGAGCTTTGGGACCATGGAAGGCATGAGGGATCATTGGGAGGACTCTTTGGGAGTTAATGAGACCATAAAATCATTGTGGAGGATTTTTTAAAGGAAATGATGAGATAATGGCATAGTATTTATAGGGGAAGTGAAGGGACAAGGCATTAAAGGCCAAGGGACACCTCATTTGTGGTATTGAAAAAAAATGGGATTGCCAATGAAATTTTCCAATGGTATTGGCCACTTGGGACAAATAATACATTATCATAATATTCATAAGTCTACCAGAATTATTACATAATTATAAAATCATTAATGATTTCATTAAACACCTAAAACTCTTAATAAAACTTCACTATTCACTGAAAATTAGACTTTTTCAGAAAAATCCCAAAAATTCACCTTAACATTATATCGATGATCTAAATTCAAAAGGAACACAATTTTATAAAAATAGTTTTCTAAATATTTTTAATTTCATTTTTAAATCAAAAACATTATTTAACTGAAAAAACTAATACTTAACTAATAATTTGTTAAATAGTTATTTACCTATTTTATTGAATCACATTACTTAATCAAGGTGCCTAAATTATATTAATTCTTTATTTAAGTGAGGTTACTAATCCATTTGGTCAGATTACTAATTCTATGCTTAAAATCACTATTCATAATTTACTATTCAGCAAAAATTATGTTGATCCTATTAGACTCTAAATTTTTTACTGAACACATTTGCAGAAGACCATTTTTTAAAAATCCTTACAAAACATTAATTATTTATGGTTTACATAAATATTTTAAAATATCGCTTTTTTCAAAATTTATTCATAAGATACATCCTATATTTATCCAGACATCTGAAAATTCACAAACAACACCATAGAAAGAAATAACAATTTTATTTATCTCAAAGGATTACACAAAGTAGCTATGGTCTCATTATATAACCCCTTACAACACCATCATATAACCTTAGTGTGTGGTGTGCTAAGGTGAGGGAATCTGAGAAAGGCTTGGATAACATTTCCCTAGTTGTAATCTCTAATAACATGAACTTCTCCAGAGGCGACTCCGTTCAAGCTTGACACACTGGAGTTCGGCTTGGTCTTGGTCCAATGTGAAGCCCAAAGATGCCACCTCCTTCCCAAGATCTGATAAGTGGGCTTCATAAGGTTCAATTCTACTGGATGAATCCATCAACTCTTCTTTCTTCATTAACCATTATCATCTCTATTAAATCATTTAGAGTAAATTAATAAACTATTAAAACTGTTATGGTGGTTACATTCTTCCCTCAAGAAATTTCTTCTCTAAAATTTTAAACCAAAGGCCTAGTTGAAAAGTTGAGGTTACTTTTGCTTTATTGTTTCCTCAGGCTCCCACGTCGCTTCTTCATACTTATGATTCCTCCACAACACTTTCACAGGGTGGGTAGTCTTGTTGTTTAGAACCTTGTCTCTAGAGTCTAAGATCTCCACTAGCTACTTCTCATAAGAGAGGTCATGTTCCAGTTGTACAACCTCTCGGTTCAGTACATGTGAAGGGTTAGGTATGTACTTATTGAAGAGAGATAAATGGGAGACATCGTGAACTTGAGATAGGTTCTGTGGAATTTATCGACAATAGAGAACTGCTCTTATGCGATCAAGGATTTCATAGGGGTCAATGTACCTAGCTTTGAGCGTCCCTTTCTTCCCAAACCTCATTACTCTCTTCCATGGATAAATTCGATGGAAGACTTTATCACCAACACCAAATTCCAAGTCCCTTCGATGGTTGTTAGCATAGATCTCCTGTCGACTCTGAGCAGACATTATGTGTTATCGGATGGCATGAAACTTTTATGTCATCTCTTGCACAAGATCAGTCCCAAGAAGCTTTCTCTCACTAGCTTCATCCAAACAAGTAGGAGTTATACATCACTTTACATATAGAACTTAACAGGGTTCCATCTGAATACTCGAATGGAAGCTGTTGTTGTATAGGAACTCCACTAATGGGAGGTGCTGATCCCATAAACCTCCGAATTCCATTGAGCATATTCTCAGCAAGTCCTCCAGTGTATAAATATTTTTTTTCAAATTGTCCATCAGTTTAAGGATGATAGGACGTACTAAAATTCAATTCAGCGTTCAGAGCATGTTGAATACCTCTCTAGAATTTTGATGTGAATCATGGATCACGATCAGATATGATGGATAGATGTACCCCATGTAGCCTTACCCCTTCTTTTATGTATATCATGGAAAGATGATCCAAAGAGAAATCTTCTCGAATTGCGATTAAATGGGCATTCTTGGTGAGACGGTCTACAATAACCCATATCGCATTGTTTCCTTTGGACTTTTTCGGGAGACCAGTGACAAAGTCCATAGTGATATTATCCCACTTCCATGCTTATATGGGTTGCGGTTGTAATACCACCTTAGGAAGTTGTCATTATGTATTTACTTGTTGACACACCAGGCACCTTGTAGTGTAATCAACAATCTCCCTCTTCATGTAATCCCACCAAAAATAATCACGAAGGTCTCTATACATTTTAGTGCTTCCCAGATGTATAGAGAAAGTAGAGCTATGAGCTTCGTCCATTAGTTCTTTCTTTATCTCTGGAATAGATTAAACACATAGTCTTGTATGAAATTTCAATATAGCATCTGGACCAATTTTGAAATTAGGAAACTTTCCATCCTTTAGAGCCTCAAACGTCTCCTGCAAAAAAAGAACTTCTTTTTTATCCTTCTTGATTTTCTCTAGTAATAAAGGTTGAGAAATTATTTGGGATAGGGTTGATGATGTCCCTTACCTTACAATTCACATGTCTCAATTTAATAGATCCTTAATCAAGGGATCTCTTAGGATCCTCATTGTTTCCAGAACAACAAGGTCATTCCTTCTTAATGCATCTGCAACTTTGCCTTCTCTTCTAGGGTGATAATAAATTGACCAATAATAGTCTTTAATAAGCTCCAACCATCACCTTTGTCTCATGTTAAATTCTTTCTGCATGAAAATATACTTTTATATTTGGTGATCGGTGTATATATCACATTTCTCCCCATAAAGATATGCCTCCATATATTTTGAGCAAAAAATACAGCCACCAACTCTAGATCATGCGTAGGATAATTCTAATCATATTGCTTTAGCTAACGAGATGCATAATCAATTACCTTATCATTTATCATGCGGACGCACCCATATCCTTTCATAGATGCATTGATAAGAATAAATAATCCTTATCAAATAGAGTGTAGTGTTAACACATGTGCTGTAACCAATCTCTTCTTCAACAGTTGGAAACATTCCTCGCATTCCTTTTTCCAGATGAAGTTAACCCCTTTTCGAGTAAACTTGCTGTGTGGATAAGAAATCCATGAAAGGTTTTTCACAAACCTCCTATAATATCCTTCTAACCCATGCAAAATACGTATCTCAGTTATTGTTGTGGGTTGAGTCCACTCTTTCACAACCATTATCATTGCAGGGTCAACCAAGATTCCTTTATTGGTTACGATGTGCCCCATGAAAGCCACTTTTTGTAACCAAAACTCACACTTTCTAAACGTTCCAAAGAGCCTATCCTTCCATGGAGTTTTCAAAATTACCCTTATATGACCATCATGCTCCTCACAACTTTTTTAATATATCGAAATATCATCAATAAAAACTACCTCAAAGTTATCAAGGTAGTCCTTAAAGACTCTATTCATCAAATCCGTGAAAATTGTAGGAGCATTAGTCCTGCCAAAGGGCATAAAAGTAAACTCATAATGCTCATATCTTGATCTGAAGGAAGTATTTGGAATATCTTACTTCATCACCATTAGTTGATGATAACCAGACCATATATCAATCTTGGAAAATAATTAAGCCCCACAAAGTTGGTCAAATAAATCCTCAATTCTTAGAAGAGGGTATCTGTTCTTCAATGTGATACCGTTAAGTTCTCTATAATCAATGCATAGACGCATTGATCCATTCTTCTACATCACAAAGTGAATAGGTTCTCCCCAAGGAGACACACTCAGTCAGATAAACGCCTTCTCCAACAAGTCTTGGAGTTGTTTCCTTAACTCCTCTAGCTCCACATTTTCCATTCTATACGGAGTCTTTGATATCAGTTGAGATCCAGGTACAAGGTAAATGGAGATATCTACATCTCTTTCTAGGGGAGGTCAAGGTAACTCCTCTAGAAATACATCAATGTATTCCTGAACAATTGGAACATATTCTATTTGTATACTCTATTTTCCTTCCTTATCCTCAGCGATTAACTCCATAAAGAAGGATATAGGAGGTGCCTCAAGACAAGGATCAGGTCGGTATATCTCTCCATGGAAGATAGTTGTAATTAGTTCATTCAAGACTCCTGATATTTCCATACTTTTTCATTTGATCTTAGCATTATACTTTGAGAGCCAATCCATCCCAATTATAATGTCCAATTCCATCATGGGAATGACTTCAAGATTTGCGATAAGATTGTTCTCACTAAAGTTAACACTACAGTATCTAATCACCGTTGATTCATGGATATTCCCACTTGGATTCTTGACTGACAACTCTACCACTAGCAGTTTGGGGATTTATTATATATTACTTGAAAAGATGGAGGAAATAATGGATTGCATAGAACCAGAATCAAACAATGTAATTGATTGTTTTGAGAGGACAACAAGAGTACCTTCTACCATGTCATTCGGAGCTTCAACTTCAGTTGTTTTGATAGAAAAAGAATGTCCTTTCTCTCTTGGAATTTCATTTGGTAGATGGTGATTCCCCTATACTTCCCTCGCATATGGAAATTGATTAGAAGTGTTCCCAAGGTGTCCACAATTGAAGCATTTGAGTTCATGTAGGGACAAAACCATATTTACTCTTTCGTTGGTGTTGGGGGGTTGAGGCTACACCTCACATTGAAAATTCCGAGCAATATGGCCTTCTCTTCCAAACTTGTAGCACATTCCACTTCCAATCAACCAATTCCCCGAATGTGGCTTCCCACATTTATTGCATGTGGAAAGTTGAATTTTATTTCCACTTCTTTCTTGATCAAGGAATCTTCCTAGGCTTGGTTATAGAGCTCTCTTCTTCTCATTAGATTTGTGAGACCACTATGTCTCACCATACTCCAGTTCGACTTTCATAGCACTTCGAACTATTTTTTCGTAGCTATTATAGTCTTGATTTTCTAGATTCATCTGCAGATGAGGTTGTAGTCCCCCCAAGAATATATCAACCTTTCCATTAGGGTAAATGACAAAGCTTGAGGTATAATGGGAAAGCCTTGTGAAGTTCATCTCGTAGATTCCAACAGATTCATTCTCATTCTACTTCATCATGAGAAATTATTTCTCTATTCTCATTATCATTAAATGAGGTAAATAATTATTGAAGAACATTCCCCTTAACTCTTCCCACTCCTTAACATCTACCTATCCTCTTGGATTCATGTTTTTGATTAGTGACCACCACTGATGAGATTCTTCCTCTAGGTGGAAAACAGCAAGGGTGACATTTTCTTGTTCCGGATAATGAAGTAGAGAAAATATTTTATATATAGAGCTGATCCCTCACTCAGAAATCAATGTGTCAGTTGATCCGTTGATGGTTTGTGGTCATTGGCGCATAAAGGACTCAAAATAATTTTGTTCCCTTCATGGTGAGATTATCCTCTCAGCTTGATTCAAGTTATTAATCATAACTTGAGTCAGTTGGTTCATCATTCTCATGAATGTTTCCATTCCAACTTCCATCGGAGGGACATCGGCACATGGTACATTCCGGTCACCATTTGCATGGTTCCTCCGATTTCCCTCCATTTTCTTAAAGAATAAAATTCTTTCTGAGAAACTTGTTTCATTTATGAATCTTTTAACTATAAATGATTACACATCTTAAAACTTCATGCATAAACAATTATATTTCTCTATAATAAAAAGATAATGATTCATAAAAAGCTTCCGATTAGCCCAACATATCCCCCAAGTGTGTCGTAACCAATAGTGCAGAGAGGTATGTTGTCGTGCACCAGTTCCCATTCGAGTCTAGCTCAAAGCGGTGTTTTCGGGTTTGACCCCAATGTACATCTATGCCAGAGCCGACTCTACATGCTCATATCTAGACATGGATGTACATGTTTGATAAACCACTTAGTCCGTACTCACTAAAATACCTGGAAGTTTTCCATATATTTCGACATTTCTATAGGGTTCTTCCAAATGTTTTCATAGCCTAATTTCCATAAATAACTAAACCTCCTGTTGATACCAACTATGGAATCCCACCTTTTTATGACATTAAATTTCATTACATTAAAAAAAATGAGGATATTTAAGGTTTAGTGTCTTGGAAACCAGAGAACGTAATACATGAAAACATAAAACATTCTTCTTAAACACTTGAAAGGATTCTCCATATGTTCATCCTAGGTTCTATTACTGCATATCATAACCTGGGGACATTCATCAATACAATGGGTGAGAAGAAGGCCCCTTAAGGGAAACATGGGGAAACATTTAACATGTGAACATTAGATATATAAATAATGTCATGAAAAAGAACTTTAAGGCATGAAAAAGATATCATGAGGCATATCATAATAAAAATAGCATATTTCAATACACGAGGATGTGGCTAAAACATTCAACATAGAAAATCAATTTCATTTCACCAATGTCCATCCCCAAGGTTCCATTAAAAAAAATACCATGGTTATTCACCAAGGTATTGTTAAAATGGTCATCTCTAGAGATTATGTCTTTACCCAATGCATTGGAGCGCAATCAGGGTGAACCATTAAATTTTTCTTTATCATTATGTGAGGCACATCTATCATCATCAAACATTTCATAAATAACCCATACAACTTATAATAAATGGGTTTCATTTCATAATCATCACTTTTTTAAAACAACTTTTAAGACACGATCTTTATGTCATTTTAAACCCATGAAAAAGGAAAGTTTGTTTCATGTATGTAAATACAAAAATTAAAATAGAATATTTTGATATACATGTGAATATCGTTGTAGAAGAATGATCTTTGAGTATTCATTTAATAAAATAAAAGAATTTGATAAAAATAGAGAGATATTTTTAGATGAAAAATTCTGCAGCATAATGGCTATGATACAATGTTTTAGAAGACATTGAAATGAGAGAGGACATAGGTTACCCACTCATAAATAATCCAAAAAATAGTATAGGGACAGAATATAAAGGATATAAGAACATGGTAATGAAATTGTAAAGACGTACCATAAAAAATAAAAACATGGAAGGAAGACAAAAATTAGATTTCTCTTATGAATATTTGGCAGCCTAACAGCGTCACTTAAAACGTCAAAAAATGAATTGATGAGAACAAATAGGGTCTCTCATCATATGAAAATAAAATAAAAGTATGATGGATATAGAGATCATACCCCAAAATAATAAAAAGAATCTTCAATGGCTTGACATGAAAATAGAACATGAAAATGAGAAGGGTGAAATAATCCCTTACGAATATTCGGCAGCCTAACAGCGCCACTTAAACATTATTAAAATTAATTGATAAGAGAAATAGGGGGTCTCTCATCATATGAAAATGAAATGTAAAGTAGGATGAATATAAAAGATCATCCCCAACATAATAACATGGAGCTCAAAATAAATGACATAAAAGAGAATACATGAAAAGAAAGAGAGAGGTAAGATCCCTTACCTTGAAGAGTAACTTCGATATCTCGATGTTTGGGACCTTGGGAGGCTTGAGGGAACCTAGGTTGGACTCTTTTGGAGGTAATGAGACCATAAATTAGTTTATGAGGTTTTTTTAATGGAATTTAAGATAGAATGGCTTGGTATTTATAGTGGAAGTGAGGGGATAAGGCATTAATGGCCAAGGGACACCTCATTGGTGGTATTGGCAAAACCATGGGCTTTCCCGTGGTAATTTCCCATGGTGTTGGCCACTTGGGAAACCTCATAAATTATCTTACTATTAATAAGTATACCAGAATTATTACATAATTATTTCATCCTTAAGGATGTCATTAAACACAAGAAACTCTAAACTAAAAATTTACTATTCACAAAAAATTCAATTTTTTTTAAAATCCCAATAATTCACCTAAATATTATAACGATTCTCTGAATTCAAAAATGAACTCCATTTTATAAAAATAATTTTCAATATATTTTTAATTTAATTTTTAAATAAAAAAACTTTATTCAACATCAAAAACTATTACTTAACTAATAATTTCTGAAACAGTTATTTACCTATTTTATTGAATCGCATTTCTGAATCAAGTTGCATAAATTATATTAATACTTTATTTAAGTGAGATTACTAATCCATTTGGTCACATTCCTTATCCTAAGCATAAAATCACTATTCAAAATTTACTATTCACCCAAAATTATGTTGATCTTGTTAGAATCTAAATTTCTTACTGAAAACATTTGTAGAAGACCATTTTTGGAAAATCCTTACACATAATTAATTAATTACGGTTTATATAAATACTTTAAAATATCCTTTTTTCAAAATTCATTAATAAGATACATCCTATATTTATCCAGACATCTGAAAAATCACAAACTTCACTATAGGAAGAAATCACAATTTTATTTTTCACAAAGGATTACACAATGTAACTGCGGTCTCATTACATATCCCCTTACAACACCAGCATATGAACTAAGTGTAAGGTGTGCTAAGGTGAGAGAATTTGAGGGAGGCTCGGATAACATTTCCCTAGTTCTAATCTCTACAAACTTGAACTTCTCCCATAGAAACTCTGTTCAAGATTGATACCTCCTTCCCTAGCTTTGATAAGTGGGCTTCATAAGGTTCGAGTCTGTTGACCTCACCTGTTTTGATAATCTCAATCATGTATTCATATGTGTTGAAAATCCCAATTATGTTTTCCTTCTCTATGATATTTTTAAGTATCATTGATCTATACTTTAATTCTTTCAAATCTGTGATCAAACCAATAATAATTTTAAAATAGTCTTTGGAATATGTTAATCATCAGTTATCCATGTTCATACAAGTTATAAATTGATTCTAACACAATAGGATGTGTTCTGCATAAAACAGATAAGTAATCTGCCTATAGCTACTGATAAAGAGCTACCGGTACCCAGTCTACCGATAGACTTAGTCTACCGACAGACAGACTCACCGATATACTTAACACAGAGCTACCGATGTGCTTATAAATGTAAGCTACTGACTTACAGACAGCTACTGATACAAACATAGAGCTACCGGTGTAAGTATAAATAGCTACCGATGGAATAAGAGTCACCGATGGACGAAGCTACTGACAGACTCACAGCTACTGATACCGACGCATGGAGCTACCGACGCAAGGAGCTACCGACGCATGGAGCTGCCGACGCATGGAGCTACTGATAAACAAAGTCACTGATTCAAGCATATACCAACCGACGCATAGAGCCACCGATAGAGTCAAAGTAACTAATGAAATTGAGCTATCGATGTCCAAGCTACCGATGATGATTACCTACCGATCACTCGACTCACTGTTTGAATTTCTTTATTTCCTATCTTTATTTAATCTATCCAACAGTCATATCATGTACATTTTAATGATTTGTCAAATATCTGATAGAGGTTGTCGGATGTCAGGAACCCGTACCTCGTACCTGCAGAAAGGAAATCTTTTCTGTCTCCTGTTGCCTGTGAGATAAATACGAGAAGACTATGCTTCCCAACCAGTAGAGTGTAGTATATACCAGAAACACAAGAACAAAAATAATCAAGAAGAGAAAAACTAGTTCCATCAAGAACACAGAGAAGGTCATAGACAATCAAGCATACTCGAGAAGTGTTCTGTGCATATAAGAAGAACACAGAAGAACTTCAACCACTACATTTTCACTGTCTATGAACCTGGAACATACGACACTCTGTTTCTCAAATAGAAACGAGAAGAGGACTCGGACTCACTTCTGATCGAATCCAAAGGAGTCCAGAGCCACACTGAAATCACCAGAACCATTTCTAAACTCTACATCTCTTCTTCTGTGATTTATTATTATACTTTTCGAGCAGTGTGTGTTATCTGCTTTATCTAACACATACACTATCTCCTGTACTTAAACTAAAGGACTTGTAAATCCTTACCAAATTCTTGCATTCTTTCTTTCCCACTAATAACAGTGGTAGAGGTCGTGTGTGACCTGGACAGCTGGTTGCTGTTGTACTGTTTCCCACGAATAACAGTGGTAGAGGTCATGGACCTGGACAGTTGTAAACTGTTGAACCCCGATCCAGGGTGTGGATCATTTTTATATAAACTTTTGAGAGGACTAAGTCTCCTCTTGAGACTGAACCTCTTGGTTACATTTGTTGTGCCATCTCTTTCAAAGCTTTATTCCGCTGCTAATCACTTTAAAACCAGTACTATTTTTAAAGTCAATTTGATAATTAAATTAGCAAGTGTTTATGTTAAGTGTAGATTAGTATGTTAGTTTCAAAAGATAATCACACACTTTTGAATTGATTAACTGGGAATTAATCAATCCCTTGAGAATCTAACAGAACCTCTACTTTAATATAAATTCACTACAGTTTAATTTATTATTTTATTTCGGGGTCTTTAAGACAGTGTGTTTAAATACAGAAATTTTAATTGGTACTCAATTCACCCCCCTCTTGAGTAAACCACTCCGACCAACACTTGGTATCAGGGGATCGAAAATACTCTCTAAAAGTACTCTGCTTTTGAACTGTGATTTTAGTTGTATTTTAAAGTTATTAAAATTTCTGTTATATCTAAATTTTTATCTCTTTAAAATTTTCTCATCATGGACAATAGACTTGAGGGTGCTGCTACTAACCGGCCACCTTTCATCAATGGAACTAATTATGATCAGTGGAAACTGAAAATGAAAATTCATCTAGAAATCATAGGTTTTGATATTTGGACTGCTATTGAATCAGAATACAAAATTCCCACTACTGCTAGATCTACTTGGGATGAACCTATAAAGACTGCTTACAATAACAACTGTAAAGCTATGAATGCCTTGTACTGTGCTCTAGGAGATGAAGAGTTAAATAGAATTTATTCTTGTAAAATTGCATATGAAATTTGGGATACCTTAGCTGTTTCTCATGAAGGAACAACGAATGTTAAAGAAATGAGATTGAACACTTATACTGTCAAGTATGATAATTTTAAAATGAAGCATGACGAACTCATTTCTGACATGTATCTCAGGTTCCATTAAATTGTCAATACAATGATCTCGCTGGGAAAGTATGTCTCATCGAAGGAACAAATTATGAGAATTTTGAGATGTCTACCTGATAGATGGAGAGGCACAATTGTCTCAATCAGAGAATCATGTGACATTGATGCTCTACCGGTCAAGGAACTAATTGTCAAGCTGATGATGTATGAAGAAGAGCATAAAGTGAATAAAGAGGAAGAAAATGAACCTCCAAGAAAGTCTGTCGCTTTCAAATCTTCAACTTCAAAGAATAAGGACAAAGAAAGGCTTCAAGGTGTAGTTGAAAGTTCAAGCTGTGAAGACAGTGAAAGTGATTCTGACAGTAATGCTGAGATGGCTCACATTGCTAGAAGATTTAAGAAATTTTATAGGAAAAAGAAGTTCTTCAGAAAAACAAATTATAAGGGTAAGTATGATCACCAAGGTAAATGGAAAAAGGATTGGAATAAGAATGACAAATCAGATGATGTTGTCGGCTATGAGTGCAAGAGAAAAGGACACATTAAAGCCGACTGTCCAAAGCTGAAGTATAAAAAGAAATATGAATATAAGGACAATAAGTTTAAGAAAGCCATGAAGGATACTTGGAGTGATTCTGAGGATATCTCTACTGAATCTGAAAGCTCTGAAACTGAACACAAACATAAGGAAAACATGTTCTTTATGACAAACACTTCTCAGGTAACTACTGAAACTCCTGCTTTAAATTATTATTACTCTGGAGATAATGCAGAATCTGACTCTGATTCTGGAACAATGCCTAAAAATGAATTTTTTGAGTACTGTGATATGCTGGAAGAGACATGTAATGAACTTAAGGATAAATACAAGTCATTAAAGAAATAGCATGCTCTCACCACTACAGTTAAAACCGAACTCACTATTGAAAAACCGAAAAATGATCAACTGTTAAAAGTAAACATTGAACTGAAACTATCTAATGAGAAACTAAAGAAAGACCTAGAGAAGTTCACCAATGGAAAAAATACACTAACACAGATGCTAGGAAAGAAAATAGCACCTAAATATACTACTGGTATAGGATACCAACCTCGACAGAGGAAAATTGCCAAAACTAGATTGATTTCTAAATCTGGACAGAATGAAGGTAATTCTGGAACTTCATATGCTTCAACCAGTTATATACATAGCTATGGATCTAATAAAGTTTATCTCTCAAATCATGTCAATTCTACAAATTATATGAGACCCATTAGAAAAATATGGGTACCTAAAGTGTTATTGGCTAACCTATCTGGACCCAAGAAAATCTGGGTACCAAAATCATTTCCCATCTGAATCTATTTTGTAGGGAACTTGCTTAAAGAGATCCTGTAAAGAGACCTGGTATTTGGACAGTGGATTTTCAAGAAATATGTCAGGACACTTCTCTTGTTTCAAGAGTTTAATAAAAGTTGATGGAGGCTTTGTCGCCTTTGGTGACAACTCTAAAGGAAAAATCATCGGCCTAGGCCAGATTGGTAACACCGATTCAATTTTGATTTCTAAAGTTTTATTTGTTGATGTCCTTAAATACAATTTATTAATTATTTCTCAGTTATGTGATGATGTTTTTCATGTTAAATTTGAAAATGATTCTTGCAAAGTTTTTAATTCTAAGAATGTTTTGGTATTTTATGCCTTAAGAAATTAAAATGTTTATGTTGTTAATCTGAATTCTTTAGCTAAGAAGAATATTACTTGTTTAAATTCTTTTCATAAAGAGTCTTGGCTATAACACAGAAGATTGGGACATTGCAACATTCACTCACTTAGAAAACACTCTAGAAAAAACCTAGTTAGAGACCTACCAAAATTAGAATTCCCAAATGATAGAGTGTGTAACCCCTGCCAAAAGGGAAAACAACACAAAGTTTCATTTAAATCAAAGAAAGAAGTTTCGACTTCTCAACCACTTGAATTGGTTCACATGGATTTGTTTGGACCATCAAGAGTTTTTAGTTTAAATGGGAAGCACTATGTTTATGTTCTTGTAGATGATTTTTCTAGATATACTTGGGTATATTTTCTAGCTCACATAAGTGAAGCATGTTCTTCTTTTGTTAAATACTCTAAATCTGTAGAGAACCTTAGTGGACATAAGATTAAAACTTTGAGAAGTGATCATGGTCGTGAGTTTGAAAATCAAGATTTTGAATCTTATTGCTCACACAATGGCTATACCCATAACTTTTCTGCCCCTAGAATACCCCAACAGAATGGTGTAGTAGAAAGGAGAAACCAAACCCTTCATGAAATAGCTAGAACTATGCTCAATGAATATGAACTGCCTATTTACTTTTGGGCTGAAGCTGTTAATACAGCTTGCTATGTTATCAATAGAGTCTTGATCAGACCTGTTCTTAAGAAAACCCCATATGAATTGTGGAACAATAGAAAGCCTAAGGTTAATTATTTCAGTGTTTTTGGTTGCAAAGTCTTTGTACTTAATACTAAAGATAATCTGGATAAGTTTTCTCCCAAAAGCGATGAAGGAATTTTTCTGGGCTATTCTATTTCAAGTAATGCTTATAGAGTTTTCAATAAGAGAACCAAATGTGTGGAAGAATCTGTTCACATCAAATTCGATGAAACTGATCCACATGAGCCTAAAACCTCTCTTGAGAATTTTGAAGAACATTTGTCTATTCTGGACCATAATGATAAATCTAATGATCCTGTTATAAAAACATCCAGTTCTGGACTTTCTCCAGAATCTGCTTCTGTTGAACCCGAACCTATAGATGAACCTGAAATTTCTAGTCCAACCTTTACCAGATCAACGAGGATTCTAAAGAATCATCCTTTAGAAGCTGTTATTGGTAATCTTGATAGAGGGACACAAACTAGATCTTCTCTAAGAAACCAGGTTGAACATCAAGCTTTTCTTTCACAGCTAGAACCCAAAAATATCAATGATGCTATCAATGATGAATTCTGGGTAATAGCTATGCAGGAAGAATTAAATCAGTTTGAAAGAAACAATGTCTGGGAATTAGTTGACAGACCTAAGGACACTTTGACAATAGGCACAAAATGGGTTTTTAGAAATAATGTAGATGAATCTGGAAATATAGTTAGAAACAAAGCTAGACTAGTTGCACAAGGATATAGTCAAGAAGAAGGTATAGACTATGAGGAAACTTTTGCACCTATAGCTAGACTAGAAGCCATTAGGATCTTACTTGCATATGCTGCACATCTGGATTTCAAGTTATATCAAATGGATGTGAAAAGTTCATTTCTAAATGGTTTTATAATTGAAGATGTTTTTGTAGAACAACCACCTAGATTTACTAACCCCCACTTTCCAAATCAAGTTTTTAAACTTTCTAAAGCTTCATATGGTTTAAAACAAGCTCCAAGATCTTGGTATGATAGACTTAGCAATTTCCTTCTCTCAAATGGTTTTACTAAAGGGATTGCTGATCCAACTCTTTTCATTAAAAGAATTTCTAAAGATTTTTTAGTTGTACAAATATATGTTGATGATATTATTTTTGGATCTTCTAAACACTCTTTATGTACTGATTTTTCAAAAAGTATGCAAAATGAATTTGAAATGAGCTCAATGGGAGAACTTAAGTACTTTCTAGGATATCAAGTATTTCAAAATGAAAATTGTATTATTTTGAATCAAAGTAAATATAAAAAGGATCTTTTAAAACGTTTTGGTCTGGATAGTATCAAGGAAAGTGAAACCCCTATGAGTACTACCTGTAAATTGGACGCAGATGAAACTGGGAAACCGGTTGATCAAACAAATTACAGAGGTATGATTGGTAGTTTACTTTATCTTACTGCTAGTCGACCTGATATTATGTTTAGTGTGTGTATGTGTGCTAGATTTCAAGCTAATCCAAAAGAATCTCATTTGCTTGCTGTTAAAAGAATTTTTAAATATCTCAAACACACGGTTAACTTAGGTTTGTTTTACCCAAAAGGACAATCCTTTGAGTTAATGAGTTATTCAGATGCTGACTTTGCTGGTTTTAAGATAGATAGAAAAAGCACATCAGGAACATGTCATTTGCTTGGAAAATCTTTAGTTTCTTGGTGTAGTAAGAAACAGAACTCAGTTGCATTATCTACTGCCGAAGCAGAATATATAGCTGCTGGTAGTTGCTGTGCACAAATTCTGTGGATGAAACACACTCTTTTGGACTATGGATATGTTTTTAAACATGTTTCAATCAACTGTGATAACACCAGTGCAATAAACATCTCTAAGAATCATGTATCTCACTCTAGAACCAAACACATAGATGTAAGACACCATTTCCTAAGAGATCACTATCAAAAAGATGATATTTCTCTTAAATTTGTCGGCACTAAACATCAATTGGCTGATATTGTCACTAAACCTTTAAGTTTGGATAGGATAAGTTACATAAGACACGAATTGGGAATGTTTAATCACAACCGATGTGAAATTCTCACCGATGTGAAAATCCTCACCGATGTGAAATCCTCACCGATGTAAAATCTTCACCGATGTGAAATTCTCACCGATGTGAAATCCTCACCGATGTGAAATTCTCACCGATGTGAAATTCTCACCGATGTGAAATCCTCATCGATGTGAAATTCTCACCGATGTGAAAATCCTCACCGATGTGAAAATCCTCACCGATGTGAAATTCTCACCGATGTACAATTCTAACCGATTTTTTTTTTCACCGATGATTAACTCACACCGATGCAATTTTTTTAAAAAAACATCTCTCTGCCTCCAAGAATACGAATCGCTTTATTTTATTTTATCTTACTCTATTTTAGTCGTTTATTTGGAATTCCTAAATGATAAAACTAAGCCTAAGCCACTTCCTACCTCACCGAGCTCAAAATCTCTCACCTTCGAACCTTAGCTCCCAAATCGGCCAAGAACCCTAAACCCGCGATGGAAAAAACTAATCTTCCTACCGTCAGAGATGAAAGTGTAGAACCAAAAGATAAGAAGCAGAAGACAAAGCATAAATCCAGTGTTAGTGAAGTTAGAACTAGATCGGGAAAGCGATCAGTGAATCCTCACTTGATGAATAGAGACATAGTAATCGAGAAGGAACTGTGCGTGTAATGGATACTGCCTAGAAAATCATTGGTACTTGAGATTCTGGAGGACCAGAAATGGGTGGATTGTTTCTCGAATAACAATGGCCCATACTACCCAAAGTTGGTAAAACAGTTCTACGAGTTTGTAAGCTTCGAGAAGTCTGAAAATGAGAATCGGGTAAGCTCTTTTTTAAATGGAAAAGAGATGTATTTTTCTTCAGTAGAGTGGGATGAGTGTTTAAAAGTACCACCTGAAGGTGTCTCTGGGTACATATCAAGAGCAATGCCACCTAGCAGTGACATCTTTGATTATGAAACCGCCTTAAAAGAGCTGACGAGTAATGGGAATCAAAGGCAAGTGGTTGCTGCTGAAATGGTTGGAGAGAATCGACTGCTCTTCAAGTTTGTTCAGCATGTGTTGATACCGAGGCGAGGAGATTTTGAAAATCTGAGATATCAAGATATCTATCTTCTTCATCTGCTAAGACATGGTGTGAAAATCAATCTGTGTAGATTATTAATGTTTTCAATGGAAGACATGATTAGACCAAAGACAAAGACTAATGCCTTATTCTTTGCCAAGCTGATTTCAGTAATGATAAAAGTGAAAGGAATAGTTGAGTCTAAGGATGAGACAGTTGTAGTCAGGAATAATTTCTGCATCACCTCGACTGTTTGTAAGTACATGAAAATTAACTGGAACCCATGGAAGGGAGAATTGGTCAGTGATGATCAGAAGATATATGATAGGTTTAATCCTGTGGATCATCCCTCAAGACCAAAGGATAAGAGGGATCCGAGTTTGAGACTTGATGAAGAGGAACCTGTTTATAGTGATGAAACAGATGAAGAAGAAGAAACTCCCATGGATGTTGGAGGAGATCCAGACTTTCCCCCAAGTCCTGTTGCAGAATTGGTTTATTCTAGGAAAGGAAAGGTAGAGGAAATTTTGTCTACTTATGAGGAAGACCAATCTGTGCCTCACCAAGAAGAAGAGGAAAAGGAGAATGTATCTGAATCGCCTGTTTCTGGTAGTTTATGTATGAGTCCTTTGATTGGAATCTCAGCTATGCCGACTGCTGAAGTAGAAAGAGATACAGAAGAAGCTGTACCTGTATCAGAAGATCTTCTAGATGCTGCACCGATGGAACTTGTAGTAGAAGATTTTGATGAAGAGAATCCAGCACTGAATGTTGTTGTGATACATGGGAATGCACCCATTGAGGGGGAGCATCAATCTGTTCTTGGAAATGTTACAGTAGCTGTTGAGTTTGGAGACTGGGTAGAAGATCCAGGTTTTATAGTCTGTGGATTGGATTATCCGGATTCTGATAATGAGATGTCTGTGAATAGACTGAAGAACAATTATGATCCTGCTTCTGAGTTGTTGCCCGATAATGTGGTCAGATTTCATGATCTGAATAAGCTGAAAGAGGACCTCAAATCCAGTTTTGTTGAAGAAGTGAAGTTAATGGAAACCTCCCTTTCATCCTCAATTCAATCAGTAATGACTGATTCTGTAGTTAGTTTGGCCTTAGTAAAGGGATCTGCTGCAGTTGTCCCTAATGATTTTGTCTCTAAATCTGATTTTGAATCCATGAAGAATGAGCTGAAAGAATCATTCAGTGTATCAAGTGCTGAGATGAAGCAAAGCTTTGATGAAGAAATGAAAATGTTAGAGAAATCCTTCGAGCTCTCTCTGGCTTGTAATTTATCTTCTTTTGTGTATGAGCTTATGGAAGAAGTGAAAGAGTGCCAGACTCAGTCTTCTAGAATCTAAATAGATCATGAATCTCTCAAGACATCAGTTGCTGCTTTGGATTCTTATATGAGCTCCAAGTCTCAAGCTGACAAGGACCTAGATTATGTGAAGAGTGTAGTAAGCCAGTTTGTCTTGATGTTTGAAAGTTTCAAAACCTCAGTGAAGGATCACGTTCAATTACATGACTCTCAAGTTCAAAGCCTAATAAGTGGTTTGTCTAAGAGTTTCAAAGAAACTGTTTCCTTATCTCTTGGCCCTCTCACATCCAAACTATTAGTTGACCTGAATCTAGTTCGAGCAATGATGAAGGAGGATATTGGTTCTATTTCAACCAGTGGCTCTGTGGACTCATCAGAGTTGAGCCGAGTGGTGCTTTCTACAAGAGATTCTTCTAGAGAAATAATGAATATTGTTCATGATTATATGAGAGAAGCCTCTGCCTCTCAGGAAGCCATAAAGGGAAAAGTGGACTACTACTTCACCAGAATTTTCACCAAGCATCAACTCGATCACCACTTCAAGATGATGTTGGAAAACATGAAGCTACCTCCAGTAACTCAAGCTTTTAGAGAACAAGTGAGCCAACTAAGACAATTAACTCCTTCCTTGGAGAAATTCATGGAGAACAAAGATGATTTCATCTCTGCTATGGAATGAGGAGGAGGAATTATTATGGATTTTAGAAATCTGTTGCTGCCCTTCTTGCATGTTGATGCCAGAACAGTCATCGTACCTCCTGCTTTGCCTGCTTCTGCCTCAGCTGTTTCCACAGTCCAGCTGACTCCTGCTCAAGATATTCGAAGCCTCACACCAATGATCACCCAAAGCTCTTCAACCTACAGGCCTGACTCTGTGTCAGTGGCTCAGCCTCCTTTGATCATTTCTGGCATTCCAAAACCATCACCTACATCCTCACCACCCGAACCTTCTTCTGATTCCAAAGGAAAATCTCACGTTGAAGATGTGGATTGATCTAGTGGCCAGGATTTTTGATAGGAATTCCTTTGTATTCTGTTTCTATACTCTCTGACTACTCTAATACAGAAGAACTCATTTTACTTCTCATGTTTTATTTTTCTCCTATATATGCTTTCCCACTTTTTGATTATCACAAAGGGGGAGAACAAGGAAAATGAGAGAATGAGAAATATTTTCAATGGATAAAAATAAGGAATAAGGGGAGACACATTACCTTCATTTCAATTTTATCTCTGATATTATTGTGTTTCCTTTTACCTTCGGTACCTTATGATTGTTACCTCTGATATCTTATGTCTATATCATACTATTTCTATTATCTCTGATGGTGTTTTCTCTGATAAAATTGAATTCAATATTATACTCTTTACTATTATATTTTCACTATGTTAAATTCCCATATCATAAATTGTGATTATCAAAAAGGGGGAGATTGCTGACCTCACCTTTTTTGATAATCTCAATCATGTATTCATATGTGTTGAAAATCCCAATTATGTTTTCCTTCTCTATGATATTTTTAAGTATCATTGATCTATACTTTAATTCTTTCAAATCTATGATCAAACCAATAATAATTTTAAAATAGTCTTTGTAATATGTTAATCCTCAGTTATCCATGTTCATACAAGTTATAAATTGATTCTAACTCTATCGGATGTGTTCTGCATAAAACAGATAAGTAATCTGCCTATAGCTACCGATAAAGAGCTACCGGTACGCAGTCTACCGATAGACTTAGTCTACCGACAGACATAGTCACCGATATACTTAACACAAAGCTACCGATGTGCTTATAAATGTAAGCTACTGACTTACAGACAGCTACCGATACAAACATAGAGCTACCAGTGTAAGTATAAATAGCTACCGATGGAATAAGAGTCACCGATGGACGAAGCTACTGACAGACTCACAGCTACCGATACCGACGCATGGAGCTACCGACGCATGGAGCTACCGACGCATGGAGCTACCGACGCATGGAGCTACCGACGCATGGAGCTACTGATAAACAAAGTCACTGATACAAGCATATACCAACCGATGCATAGAGCCACCGATAGAGTCAAAGCAACTAATGAAATTGAGCTACCGATTTCCAAGCTACCGATGCTGATTACCTACTGATCACTCGACTCACTGTTTGAATTTCTTTATTTCCTATCATTATTTAATCTATCCAACGGTCATATCATGTACATTTTAATGATTTGTCAAATATCTGATAAAGGTTTTCGGATGTCAGGAACCCGTACCGTGTACCTGCAGAAAGGAAATATTTTATGTCTCATGTTGCCTGTGAGATAAATACGAGAAGACTATGCTGCCCAACCAGTAGAGTGTGGTATATACCAGAAACACAAGAACGAGAAGAATCAAGAAGAGAAAAACCAGTTCCATCAAGAACAAAGAGAAGCTCATAGACAATCAAGCATACTCGAGAAGTGTTCTGTGCATATAAGATGAACACTGAAGAACTTCAACCACTACATTTTCACTGTCTATGAACCTGGAGCATATGACACTCTGTTTCTCAAACAGAAACGAGAAGAGGACTCAGACTCACTTCTGATCGAATCCAAAGGAGTCCAGAGCCACACTGAAATCACCAGAACCATTTCTAAACTCTACATCTCTTGTTCTGTGATTTATTATTATACTTTTTGAGCAGTGTGTGTTATCTGCTATATCTAACACATACACTGTCTCCTGTACTTAAACTGGAGGACTTGTAAATCCTTACCAAATTCTTGCATTCTTTCTTTCCCACGAATAACAGTGGTAGAGGTCGTGTGTGACCTGGACAGCTGGTTGCTGTTGTACTATTTCCCACGAATAACAGTGGTAGAGGTCTTGGACCTGGACAGTTGTAAACTGTTGAACCCCGATCCAGGGTGTGGATCATTTTTATATAAACTTTTGAGAGGACTAAGTCTCAGCTTGAGACTGAACCTCTTGGTTACATTTGTTGTGCCATCTCTTTCAAAGCTTTATTCTGCTGCTAATCACTTTAAAACCAGTACTGTTTTTAAAGTCACTTTGATAATTAAATTAGAAAGTGTTTATGTTAAGTGTATATTAGTAAGTTAGTTTCAAAAGATAATCACAGACTCCTTTATTGATTAACTGGGAATTAATCAATCCCTTGAGAATCTAACAGAACCTCTACATTAATATAAATTCACTACAGTTTAATTTATTATTTTATTTGGGAGTCTTTAAGACAGTGTGTTTAAATACAGAAATTTTAATTGGTACTCAATTCACCCCCCTCTTGAGTAAACCACTCCGACCAACAGAGTCTACTGGATAAAGCCATAGACTTTTCATTCTTCATTAACGATTAACATCTCTATTAAATCTTTAGAGGTAAATTAATATACTATTCAAATAGTTTGGGACATTACAATGCCCTAGTTATATTTTTAAAAAGTATAACAAAAAATGGGGTTTCAAACAGCATCATATTTTACTTCATTAGAAGAAATCTTTATATCATTATACAAAAAATACATTTTTCATTATTACCGTACTATATAATCCCACTCCTCATGTTCGGAATCCCTGTGATCACAAATTTTAACTTTCACCCCATAACAGTGAATATTGGAATATTCTTGATCCAATAACCTTGGAATGGCCAAATTGAAATCATTCAATCAATGTTAAATGACCTAAAAAATCATGGCCCCTAATGTCCTTGTGGTGTGACACTAAACTGCATGTCTGATTTCACTACTATATAACAATATAATTTAAAGTATAATGTCCATAAAATATTACATTAAAATTCATAGTATAACTTCTTAGTCACAAGATGTAAAAATTTTCAATGAATTCCTCACCATAAGATGAAAAAATACAAGGTTCAGGTCACATTTTCAAGGAAGTAAACATTCTGATGCTTCAACCCCTCTCACAGAGGAGACATACCCTCTAGAATTTGTCACTGAATAGAATGTAGCCTTGTTCACCAAGTAAAAAATTTGTGTTGGTGCAGTTTCCCATTTATATCTAATGATAATACAAATATTCCCTTCTTTCTAATATATCTTCTCATGGTTAATGACCCAGCAGTTTTTTATGAAATTCAAATCTCCATAAAATTTCTTGGGAGATCATAAATAGAGTTTTAAAATTCTTGGTTACTCCTTTGACTACCTATGTCATTCATAAAAATAGTTCTCTCATAATCCTTAGATACATACAATGAATGATGAATTTGTATGATATCTCATTGAGAGGAATCCAACTAGAGTTGACAATGTGTTATTTTAATGGTGTTATCATTAATCAATTCCTAAAATTATATTAATTTTATTCCATGGTTTGAAACCACTTGAGATAATCCAACCTTGAGATCAGTATCGTTGATGAGGAGATTCTCTATTATGAGGTTCTTTTCTAGCTTATGTTCTCACTCTCACTTTTGAATGACATCCTTAAAGGATGAATGAATCATGAGGTAATAAAATTTAATATATCTCAATGTAAAGAATAATAAATTATGTCGAAAGAGTCACAAGGTTATATCTTTAAAATACTTCATAATTATTTCCTTAAAAATATCCTACCAGGATGAATGGCATGAGTTTTGAATTGAATTTTTTCCCTATTAATCTGATTTAGAGACACTTTCGGAGGGAAATATATATTATACAATTTTTTTCACTTAGTGAGGCACCCTACCCCACTCACATTCGGATAGTAATGGATCTCCTCTATAATGTGGGATGAATTTTTATGAATGATACACCCTTACTCATGGACTCTTGAGTTTATGGCACTGGATGTCAAAAATGAATATTGATTTCATCAACATGATAGAATTAAGAATAAGAAATAGATTATCTAATTAGTTGTTGAAACTCACCTAGTTATGGATCTGCAACTTGGATGGATTTGTCACTAGCATTCTGGACAATTGATGATTGATTTGAAATCTCTTGAATATGGGAATCCTCCAATGCATGCATGGGGATTGACAAGAGAGACAAATTAAGATCCCCCACTTAGGGATTCCCTAGTGTCTCTGCTCTCTAAACAGTGGGATAGGGATGATCATTGAATCATAGTAGACATATCACGACATCAATATTTTCCATGGAAAAATATTCAAAATTTAATAACTAATGATCATGAAATTAGGCAAAATAACTTGTTTCAAAAATATAATGACCCATTCCCTTTAAATTCATTATTAATTTCCTCAAACCCCACTAAATAAGTATGAAGACTAATATGTTCTAGTACTTATTCAAATTACATTTCATCATTTATAATCGGATATACTAATGAGAGAATCCACATATATGTCTCACCCATGGGGACACCTGAAACATTTGTCTGAACACACATTACAATACCCTCCCCCAATTACATGAGACCCTGAACTGCTTCCTAAGAGAGAACTATAGGGTTAGTACCAATCATCATAATGACCTCCAGTGCATGAGATGCAGCTGAAAAAAAACATGGTATAAAAGATAGAATTTGATGTCTGATTCTATATGATTTACATTTGACATTACCAAAATCTTCCTCCCTCTCTATAGTGGAAGGAGTGGTGAAATGACAAAATAATGTTGCACAACCATTAATTCTTCCTCACCACAAAACGTTACTCACCAGTTGGATCCTTCATTGTGTTTGGAGAATATACGTTAGTTCTAGGAGGATTGTATACATTCCCCAAGATAGAAGAGGGAGAATTATATTTGACAACCATCACTAATGAGGTGTTTATTTAAAGGTTTCATAATAAATCATTATTCTATTTTCTATTGATGGAGGATATAACAACCTCCTAAAAAAGTTGTATTATAGGTAGAGTTATAGATTATCAAGAAATAAAATCTTATATTATCCTCTATGATGGGGTTATTTCTCCTCATTCATGAGATGATTCTTCAGTTCTAAGTGGGGTACCATTTAAGACATATTTTTGGAGAATAAATATCAGTCGGTTCTACATTTTCAAAATAAAAATATAAATGGCCAACCCCTCAATTACAACAATTTATCGAAAATGAAAAGAATTATGAAAAAACCCAAAATAATAGTGGGAAATTTATATCCTTGGGATCGATATGGTCATACCATTCCATGGAATATTGGTTGTCATCCCCTTCTATGATACCCAATTTAGACATGTAATCCTTTTGTATAATGTAATGAATCTAGATTCTAATTTCATAAATATGATTATATAGTTCTCAAATATAAATTCCCATATTAGTATAATTTTCCTCAATGAAAATATTATATTGTTATTGAAAATCTATCAATTCTGGAATTTAAATCCCAACCTAAATGAGAATCCACATGTTCTCAATATCAGAAGGCATTAGCTGATGAATTTGTTGAGATTCTAGATGAAAATATTTTTATGATTTCCAATGTTTTGGGAATATTATTTGATAACCTTTTGTTTCAAAATCATAATGGATCTCTATGTCATAGAAAATGACTGGGAAAATAGAACATGGGTCTCCTCCAAATGATGATACCTATTCCTCCTATGCCCATCCATAGTCTCCACAGAACTCAGGACCCGAAATTGTTTCCTAAACTATGAAAGAGGTCATTTGGGAGAGCCTGTGAACTGATCAACAACACCTTATGAAGGAGAAAATAACCTACCAACGGAATAGGATCAACATTTGAAGGATTCATAGCCTTTCTAACTAGGTTTCAATTCCCAATAGTTATTACCCCCCAATCTCGAGGGACATATTATATCAAAACATTATTTTTATATTATTAAATATAATCTTAAATATACTAGGTGTTAATCCTAGTATATGTTCCCGTTATAGGTATGTATAATTTTTCTCCATTGATTTCAACAATTTAGAGAACCCACTATTGTCGGGCCACTATTGGGTCCCTTTCTAATCAAAAATGCATCAATGAATGTGTAATTATTATTTGTGGGAACCTAAATAGACATGAAATCCTATATGGATCATATGAATCACATATAACATCACCATTAATTTGGGTCAATAACATTCAATTATTAAAGGATATAATGTATGATCTTAGTTAACCACTGGCTTCTCCATCATCATAAAATGTACATGTTGGTGAGTTTTCATATGGGATGAAATTTACATAAATGATTATGTCTAGTCTATTCAAGGTCCCACTGGGCTTCATGTACATGTGATGAATACCATAAATAATAATGGTCAATTCTGACCCCCAAGAACCTCACCACCACATAATAGAGAATATGATCTACTGTGTGATATAACCCATCCCTAAAATACATGGAATGAACATAAAATTTTTAATGGGGTCTTTATTATGTGAAGTTTTTTTATAAATATGTAAATATTATCCATGTTAGGGGTTTACAATTCTATGTGCCTCCTATAGAAAAAACTGTTATCAATAATGAATGTACAAGGCCTCACAACACTGTTGAAGTGGCAAATAAGAATCATATTGATCACAGAAACACAAATACATATCAGGAATGACTTTTTTATGTACATTTGACAAGGGTTTTACCCTATAATTCATAATCCCCTTTTTCCAATGTGGGCCAAATTTTACCAGGAAAACCTTACTTCACCATCTTGGGACACCTAGTAGGATGTTTTTAGCTAGGAATCTTCCTCTTTATCTCTAGGAAAGAACTAATCCGTGATTTCTAATGGATATCCCTCCTCCGATAGGGGTCTTCCTTCTATATTACCTATTATATTTTAAAATTTTTAAAGAGACGAAACTGGTGTCCTTTTAATGTTTTACCCCATCACATTTGAGTGGATGATTTATACATAAATATATATATGTATCAAACCGCTTGGATATTTTGGACATTGCACAGGTTGATACTGATTTCTCCATGTATTAGGTGGAAGGAATTAATTTGTCAGCACCATTCAGTTTGGATCTTGGGATGGAATTTTGTGTTATTTTATGCATATGTATGGTACACATAGTTGGAATCATATATTCAAACATCTTTCATTTTGTTGCAATAAAATCACACATATTTAACCCCTAATATGGACACATCCACTCGGGTCTTAAAAACCATCCTAGTTGGAGTTCCTAGTCTTCCCTCCAACCCTTTGACGTGTCCGTATTAGAATTTAGAAAGATGGTTGAGTAGTACATTAGGATTAATATATGCATGAGAAGCTTAAAATCTAGAGAAAATTGGATTCTATGCATGACATGGGATATGGATGATGTCACTTCGTTAATGTACATTCCCATCTAGAGATTTGGGTAGTAGTGAAGTTACTATAGTCTTGAAACCATGATAAATTAGTATAATTCTCCAAATCCTCTATGATGACTTCCGTCATAAATACATTTCAAAATATTGAAAATAGTTACTCGTAGGGTATTTGAAATGATATATATTCAAATTCATTTCCTTTTTGGTAACAGCAGTATCACCTATGTCATAGTAGTCAGGCCTTCCATTTTTACCATCTCCTCAATGAAATTTCTAGTTTCATCATAAAAATCAATAACAATCTTAGGGTACATTGACTCTAAATGTAAGCACCATTAATTGCATTAAAAATCACTATTTTGAGAATATTTATGAATGTTGGAAACTTTTTAATGTATTAGGCCAATATAGGGTACTCGCAGAAGTGACTTCATGTATGTCCCCTACTCAAGTATCATCATATGGGTTTTCTGAATATATGTATGTGTTGTGTAGATTGGTGTGTACCTAATCTATGTGAATGAGGTTATAACCAATGAATCTCATGTTAATGGTTTTCATGGAATAAAAGATCAAAGAGACTAGTGGTATGGAGTCCTATGAATTGTCCACTTAGACCAGCAGACCTATTTATAGATGTATGAGACACAATTCATAGCTTGTATGTATAGCATGCTTACATGAATGGACTATATATATAACCCATAATGATCACTTGTGAAACACAAGGAAAATTTCATACATTAGACTTATGATTAGACCATCTTCTACCAATCCAATCCATTCATGGGGAGGGGGGGACTTGGACTTCTTATTTTGTGAAATGGACGAAAATGTATTAAAGGAATATAAAACATGTCAAATAAATAGAGAATAACACATTATTAAAAAGGCCGAATCCATTACCAAAGAACCGTCAGGAAGATACCCCCAATGTAGAATCGGGGTGTATGGTACCTCTACATATTGTAGCATTACACATACCCAAATAGTTTGGTAACTAGCTTCACCTTGTTGGGCAACTACGCATTGTCTTGTGCAATAGAACTACGTGAGAATACACCTTTACCCAGGGTCCCATATTTTTAAATAAATAGGAGACTAGGGATACTCATTTATATTGACAGATAATCTTGATGAAATGGTGAAGATCATCTCTCCCTTGTCATATCCCCATGTCTTTAGAATATTTTTAGGTAACTTTATCAAGTGCGAGATAAGAGGGAATGGGAAATGATAGTGTAATTACAATCCTTCAAAGGACATAAATTCAAGACACCTACACAAGGAACCCTTTACATCAAGTTGGAAAGTATTATGTGTGATGGTCCCTCCCCTAACTATGGACCTACATGAGATACTTTTTTCAACACCTCTGACAATCATTGAGTACGTGAAAAAAATCTATCCTAAGTGTTTTCCCATGTGTTATATCACCCAAAAACACTTTCATCTCACACATGCCAACCTACTCAAAGCTCTTAATGACCACACATACCTACCCTTTGGGAGACCCACTTTTATCACCAAATAACGACCCAAAATGATCGATATCTCACGCCCTATTACAAGTGACCAATGGTATAGATCCTATTATTTTTTTCCCTCATCAGAGACGAATCAAATAAAAACCTCTAATGAATCCTTATTTCAAGAGAAAAATAATGTACAAGGCACACATGTTTGTATCCCATTTGGATATGCATTACTTAAGTAATTTTATTCCTACACATGTCCTCTCTAATAGATACGCTATTTGGGGTAAATATAGATATGAATTCTTTAGTCAAGAGAACCCATACACTGGGGGAAGCATTAGGGAACTCCCTGTCCTAGACCTAACATTGATGAATATTTCCTCCCCTTATAATGTTTGGGACTATGGACCTACTATTATAGCAGGGGATGGTGTGGATCATGATTCCTTTTCCTTTTAAGTTTTAATTTTTTATCCACCTCTTCTATTTGGAACCAAATTTAATGTGATCCTCATAGAGAGTTCCTATAAACTTTCATACATAAACTCTTCTACTTCATTTCTTTATCCATCTCAATGACCATGGTCTACAGTGAAGAGTTGATGCGACTCTCTAGGTAATTAAAATAATAGTTTATATGGTCATATTCAAATATAATTATCCCTCCCATAGCATATACTATACAATTATGGGATGTATGTTCCATAACATGTACTATTTTCCTATCTCATTGGGTTTTTCCTGATCCACCAGATGAAACATAATATTCCTTTGGATTCCCAAATAAATTACATCATGTTGTTTCTCAAAAAAATATTGAATCACATGTATTTTGAGGTTGTTTGTGGTCATGAATTCTAAAAGATCCCATTCCAAAAGGAATCCTCTTATAGTTTAAAAAACAACCATACCTCCAAATCTCCATGAGTGAAGACATTAACCAAGGCCACAACTCCTAGGGAATCCACCTTAATGGTGAATTACCTAAAATAGATCATTAATACTCTCTAAGGTAAATATTAACCTATGATAATAACATTTAGAGGTCATACATAGGTGTGGGTCCTCATAATCAAACTACGTGGTCTCTAATTCATGTACAAATTGGATACATAGGAAGCCTCTATGTGGTCCAATCCCATTGAAAAAAAATCATTACTAGGATCTATAAGAAACATTATGAATAAGGTATTATCAAAACTAGGAACGCAATCTCCTTATAGATTCCTCGTGCCACTTCATCATAATTCTCACAAAACTCTTCGACTTGAAACATTCCACCTAGACGTCCTTACTACATAATTTTAAACTAAGTGGTTGCATCCTTTTCACATGACCTTAAAAGGAATGATGTGACCCATTATGTGTCACTAAGCTGTATGGGATACAATTACTTTCAGGAGGATATATAGGATTCCAATATCATGGTTCTAATCTCAATATCCAAACAACTCACATCTACATGGATGACGAAACATGACATTGCACCACAATTGGTGTCTCGTAACTAGTATCATACTAATACACACAAAAATAATACCTAAAATTTATGAAATAGGGTACCATTAATATATAACCTCAAAATCATAAGTATGTCTATTTTAATGAATAACATCAAATACATTCTAATGATTTTAATATCCATGCTTGATAATAAATAATTTTAATTCAATGGTGACCCACATAATACATGGGAATTAATAAATTATTTTTTAACATATATTAATTGATTAAGAGGGTCCTGATGTTGGAAATAATATTCCCCAAATGTGTGTCATGAGTCTTGAATCCCATCATATCTACCAATGAGATTTCATATGTATTGTTGTCCAAGTTACCCATCGAGTGTCTTCCTTTGGAAAGTAGTACCATGAGTCGTCACAGATTTGATAACCATTGTGTGTTTCAGTAGAAAATAAAAATACCCATTGGAAAATGTTAAAAAATTGTGAACCTAAGGTGGTTGATAGTAGAAAAACCTATCCCCTATAGTCATTTACCGGGGACATTGATTTTACATCTAAAACAAGTGCATACATAGTGTGTCCTCTAGTGGTATATGTTTTAAGATAGAAACCAATGGCTATGTAATACAAGTTAGTAGTGATTGAATTTGAATTAATAAACCTTTTGGGAATTGATGTAATAGGTATAACTCTATTTACCGATGGAGGATAGAAGATTAATATGTTTTTTCTATAAAATGTCGTTAAAGGTTATGCCGCTAATATTACACGGGTAGGACATTAAAGAGTACATTAACTTATTGAAACCTAATAGTGCCAAAAAAAACTATAATTCGTCCATCCACCTAAACAATGATGATTATGATATATAATTATCTTCAATGGTTTCTTATAGACATGGTGTTGAACACGGAATGACTAATATTCATGGAATGTACATGTGAATTGATGTATTAATAGAAAAACCATATGGTGTGTACATGACACTAGAGTTTATGGTGAGATAAATTTGGAACTATATAATATTCCTTGCATTGAGGAACTCATGAATTAGTTGTTCTATTTTGGAATCTAGTCTTGTGATAGGAAACTAGTATACATAGTGTCTGCTATATTATGAACCTTGTGAGGTGGGTTCTAGTCTTTATTTCTAGGTCTTGTAGAGAGATACTAGATCTTACCCATGTTCCCAATATATACATCATTATTGATTTGTGTTTAGTAATGGATATATATGGGTGAATTTAACAAATTCCTAGAGTGATAACCCATTCACAATGGTTATTTTGATAATGATATATTTTTATGTTATACTGGGAACTATTCCACACTTATATGTATTTTATTTAAATTTATTGTTCAATATATCTATATTTATCTATGTTTTAACATAACATGCACAATATTTGTTATTTCTATGTTAGATCATCCACCACATATTATAATTTTAATTATATTATTTTCTCCAGTTGATATTTAATATAACACTAATTTGGATAAGTGTGGTAGCACATTAGTCGGTTTATTTTGAGTGATGAAACAACATTAACTAGGTGACATGTCATACATCTAGATTGTGATGGGTTTGAAAATATCATATTATCTGTGTTGTGAGGGGTGAATCATTTTTTGACATGTGATATGTGAATTGTTTTTTAATTGATTGTGCTGATACACATTCATCATATTTTTTGGGAAGTTATATCATTTTTAAGGACATATAATGTTCATTTTGATTTCAATTTATGTGATGATACATTAGTTTCACCTATTTTTAGTTGTGATACATTTTTCTCAAATTTATACATAATTCATAATATTATATAACAATTATAAATTATTCACCATATGATACCTAGTTAGGGATTTTCATTTTGAGGTGTGTAATCTATAATTTTTGAAATTTATAATGATGCATTTTTTACATTTTTCAATGATTTAATGATTCCCCCTGCTACATTGATAACTATATTGCTATATCTCATCCACATTAACATTCATGAGATCCATGATTGATTATTCAACCAAAAACTGTTTTCAACTAATTAAAATTACATATAATTCCATCACTAGTTCATTAATTTATTTTTTATCCAATTAAATAAAATAGTAATATGAAATAATGGGTCCAATGTATGCTCATGATGACGACGAATTAAATATATTTTTTTCTATAGATTCCCATATATTATATTTAATTTGGAACACCTTTGGTTGTTTTGAAAATATATTTATACTCAATCTATAAATAGTAATTGTGATATGGGTTTATAATTATTGATGGCATGTAGGTTTGGGTTACCACCCTAGTTATAATGGATGGAATTAGGGGGCATATTGGGGGTTTTGGAATGTGTCTATATAGATTCCCCTCAATGGGATGGAGTCTTATAGTATTTTACATTTTATTTATTTATTATATATATATATTATGGAATGATTAAAAGTTCATGTTTTAAATTATTACTATCAACAAATATAATATTTATTTATTATTATACATCTATGTAGCTATTAAGGTATTAAGTCAATTATAGTTCCATTTTACACACACTGAGGTGATACTTATTGCGTATTCTTCTACCATTGTTAAATAATTCTATGATAATAATAGTGTGAATAGTCACCCTACAAGGTATATAACACTCTAACTACTAATCAGAAGCCTTAGATGTAATGTGTAACATCTAGAGGTCCCAGGACACCACTAGTTCAACCACTGTTTGACCTAGATAGACTATGATATTAAAAATTAGTTCCAGAGAATATTTTATCTCTTTGTCAATATATTATTGGGATGGTATATAGAATTATGGAATGTTATAACATTGTATGTAATCTATTTATTATGTAAAATAATTAAATTGGATGAAAAAATTATTTTAATAGAGTTTACATTTGTTAATTTAGTCGAAGACGTGATGGTTAGGATGACAATCAAAAATTTTAATGTCATGGGTTATTAGTTAAATAATTTTTCTAATGACTTTAAATGTTATGTGGCTTCAATTCATCCATGATATTATAAATATATATTTAATATGATATTAATATGTTTCATTGTGATTGAGTTTTATTTACAATTTAATTATGATAATATCTTTTTTATTGAACATGCCAATAATATCATATATGGTGTATTTTATTATAACATGATATAGGAATTAAAATATACTAAAAAATGGTTACTATTAAATATGATATATCTAATGGAATATTATGAGAATTTATGTGTATTATATAAACAAAATAATAAATATTTACTTGGGAAATAGTCATGTCTGATCAATTTGTTATACGTATATTATATGGACTATTCTATGTATTGAGTATTGACGTCTTCTTTAACCTTCTAATAATTACAGTGGATATATATAGATAGTCTGCCTAGGGGTATGTTCAACAATTTTATTATCATAGTGATTATGAAAATAAGGTTATATGATTCTCTAAGGTTTTTTTAAATTATATTGATAATGAGTGTTGGATTGGGATTATTTTCAGTTAACTATAATAGAGATATAGTCGGAAAAAATGAATACTATTCCTCGATATGGGTTGAGATATTGGAGGTTTTCAAATAAGTAGAATATTGTGGTGAGTGTAAAATTATACAAATGGTTTTTGGAATTTTATGGACATTATTAGTCCTCATATAGACACCATGTCTGTGGATAGGTATGATTGGATATGGATTGATTTTGAGATCTGTTGATTTAAATGATTAAAGAAAATATATGGGAATGATATATATTTAAGAAGGTCATATTTAATTTGGAGATAAATCTAAATTAAATTCAATAATTCATAATGGTTACATGAATATATTATATATATATCAATGTTGAGAGACTTATGAATGTCTGTGATTCTATTGAAACCATATACATATAAGACTCGATATGAATTTAATAGGTTTTGACATGTTGTGGGTGTACATAGTTATCCTGAGTGTTGATGGTAGATCACAGGATGTCGATGGATTAGTCGATGATCACTCAGAGGCTGTGATCAAGCTTCTAGAAACCGATATAGTGGTGAGAAAAAACATATTTTTTATTATTAAATTGAAAAAATATGCATGTTAAATATTTTAATATATGTTCCATTTTGTGTGAAGTATTGTGATTCTATAGTTATTGTCATGTGTGAATTGATCATTAATGACTATTGGGTTTTAATGAGTGTAGGTGGTTGAGATAGAAAGCTCATATGATTAATTAGTGCATAAATGTTGATTAATATAATTTTGGTTCCTTAATTAAAATTTTTATTATAATAAATAATGAGGGTCAAAGGTCTCATTAAGATCTGGTATGGTTGTTTGAGTGTCCAAATCATAGATCATAAGGGGCCAAAAATGTTAATACATTTAAAGGTGGGGTGGTGGTCCATAGTAAGTCAGAATGTAGTGGTTCTGTGATAGTATGTTATGCAACTAATGTTTCTGAACATTCATTTAGAGTATGAGTATAGTGATTTATCATAATGATTTCGTATTGTGAATCAATGATTATATTGGTCTTCCTTGGCCTCAGAGGAGGGCCTATTTCTTTTTCCTAATGTAATACAGTTATAATTGATCATGATTAATGGTGGTTAAAAAATTGTTGTTTTTTGGTATAATTTTTCTTTTATATTTGTATTGGGGAATATTTTAGAGTGTAGTGGCCACCATTAGTATTTCATTTATTTCCCTTAATTTATGACATACATTCACATATTAATATATTTTTCCATAAATACATATGGTAATAACATGAAAATGTTAAAATATATTGATTATGCATTTAATATTACTTTTGAAACCATATAGTATAGAAGGGATAATAATCATTTGAGAGGAGTCATTATCCAGATAAAAAATAAATTATATATTAGTAAAATGATTTTGATTTCATTTATAATGAAAATATGAATTACATTTTTAATTTGAGTAATAATTGAATTCATAGATCAATTTAGAATATACAAAACTGTTTTCCAAACCCAATGTTTTCTATTTTCTAAACATTCTACTACTTAATTTTGTAATTATATGGTTTAAATCGAAAGAGATGGTTACTATTGATTTTTTTTCAATCATGAGAGGATGAATGCATTTTCTATTTCTAATTAATTACATCATCATTGATTCATGTGAATCCCTGTATGGGGAAAACCAATATAGATTTTTTATTTTTAATGAGGCAGGACTTACTTTAATTGGCCATGTTGTAAGAAATATAGTTGAAATTTCTATGTATTAGAAATCATGATGAATGATAATAATTTAATATAATATCTCTAAGTCCTCAGGGCCTACTTTTAATTCCATTTATCAATGATATATATCATTCATTGTATTGTAATTCCACATAGTTTTTTCCTTTTTGTTTAATTTTATGTTATTAGGAATAATTACATATAGTTTAATGTAATATTGTTTTGAATTATAAGAATATATTCTTATGTATTTTTTAAAACTGGGAATATTCACGAGAATAACTCTATGATTTGACCTAAATGATTAGTTATATGTGGTTACATTATAGTTATGATGATGTTTGAAGTCCATGATTATCATCGATCATTGAAGTGATTTGTGAGATGGACGAAATTATTGAAATCAATGAAAACTAAATGACAACACCCTTGATTAAATTTTATACTAGATAAGATCAATTATTATACAAATGAATTTGATACACAATATTAATAGGATACATTATTTACAATATTCCAAGTATCATATCATTTAGGTTGAACATTGTGTCTATGATATCTTAGAAGATAGATGGCCACTATTATCAATTGAATTCATTATTGGTGTGATCCCAAGAAATTTTATTGTTCTTATATCATGAATATCCAATGGATTTGGAAGAAATAATATGGAAACAAGCTTCATTATAGATTTAACCACACCACAATATTCAAGGATGGAATTTTTCTATTATTAGCATAATAATGAGGGTTTATTTGTGTATATCATGGACTATCTAAACAAATGTGTGAGTTTAGTCATTGTAGGTTTCTATGATAGTCTTTATTACTAATTCCATAGATTGGATTAATGTGGTTCCCATGTATAGACATTTGTTCTAGATGAATTATTTTTATAATGTTTCATCAGTTGAATATGTGACTAACCGAAAAAAGACATTTAATTGTATTTATGATTTAAATGAAACCCTAATAAATATAGTTTTTGGTGAATTAAGTCACTATTTGCGCCCATCAGGAGAGTTGTCCAATGGTGAGTCAATATAGAACACCAATTAAATCCTTATAAAATTTGTCCCTTCTATTCTAATCATAGGCATTCTTAGTTTTAGTGGATTCATTTTTGGTTTCCTATGGGTTCTGTGGCATGGTGGAATCTTAATAGTTCTTTTGAGGGTAAATAGGTGAGGAAAAAATAATTGGGAGTCACATTAAGAAATATTTTCAATGGAATATAAAATGTGATCCCTTAAAGAGAAATTCAGTATTTCATTAATGACATATTGGTTAAGTTTTGTCTCATTATTTTTTTTCAAATAAAATAGGGAACAAAAAACTATATTCATTATTTAATTCAAGGATATGTTGATCTATTTAAAATTAGAAGGGTATTTTTTTGGTTTTAGAGAATTGACCTGTTATTGGTGAGCTGAGGTATAATAGATTCTTTATGCATATTCCTCTTTCCCTCTCATTTTAAAAAATGTGGGGATGAGTGTATTTTTTTGTGAAAATTATTTTTGAGAACCCCTAATGTAATTTTAATCCATCATAATGATCTGGGATCTCATTTATATGCGTTGGTTTATATGGGTTTTGGTTTTGGGTACACACATATATGGATCCAAAGGGATGTGATGTCAAATTCTTATATAAATGATTAGATTTATGTGGCTTGGAAATTATTAATGACATCATTGAGGAATGAGATTTATTATAATTGAACTAGATGTTATAAAAGAGGCTATTTCATATATATATTTTAATTGAAATATGTTCATGAAGTATATGGATATAAGGAGGTATGATTCCTACTTCACATTCTCATAGAGGCTAAAGGGATACTATTATGACATAATGAATGTTAATATAAAAATTTGCATATAATCTATAATAATTTAAAATTATTTAGTCTTTATCCAATTCTTATCTCTGGATGATTTTGAAAAACAATAAAATCAATAACCCTTCATAAATTTCATCGATCTAAATATAGAGGGTTGTCTTCATTGAAACATGTTACATTTGTGCAATTATAATATGAAATAGGGTTCCCACAATGGATGAAAAAGATAGGAATCCACATTTATAAATTTTTTTAAGTTTAATGGATGATTTAAATAGTGTACATACTTATTATTAGATTTGAATGTGAATTAATGATGAAATTATATATGTGATACTAGAAGAAATGATATTCAAGGAGTGGGAAGTGGTTGTCCATGATATGCGAGAGAGCACTATGATCAAATGGTAAATAATATGATGATTTATGATAGAGAGGTGGTGTTTTATATTTTTATAAATATATGTAAACCACCTCTATGAAGACACAAATCTATCACTATAAGGATTCCTACATATTGAATCTCACTAATGTAGTAGAATATTTCATTATAGACACCATATGTTTTGTATTTCTCTGATCTAATGATTTATCGATATCATGGTGTTTTGAGCTGTGATACACATTTGGAATTATCCCTTTAGCATGCCATGTCGCTATCTCGAATATCATTTTGGGAACTATTTTCTATTTAAAATATTGCTTAAGAATTTATTATCATAAGAATAATAAATTGTTTTTGGAATTTAATTGGAAAAAAATATCTATCATGACATTCTCAGCCACCCAATTCTTGATAATATTTATATCTTACACTCATATATTTGATATTTCATTAAATATTGATTATAGTCATTTCTAAAATAATTTATTTATTTATTTTTTGACAAAATTTTTGAAATTAATGAATGGTTTCACTCAAAGAATTTTCTGAAAAAAATTTACCCAAACATTGATGTTATTGAACTCAACTCACAACCTCAATCAGATTACATGTTGATGAAAATACATACTTCATAGAAAATTTCTACACACTTACTCATCCTTATATTGGATTCCCCTTCACATGTTTTTGTCATTATAGATATTATAATTGACCCATTAGATAAAAATTTCTATTATATTCAAAAGTGATAATTTCAGACTACCACACACTAAAAAATATATATTGAAAAATAGATAATTTTATAAATTTTACTCATAGAGTCAAAAAGTCTAACACACTCCCCATGGAAAATTAATAGTGTTTTATAAATAAAAAAAATTATTTAGGAATATTTAACTACCAAATGACTCTTTATATATGACTGATTGAAGCAGTTAAAATTTAACAATGATTGTCAACCTTAGATAATTTTTTTTAAGATATTTAAGAATATAAATGGATAATAAGAGTTTTATCATGTTTTTTTAATCATTAAATTCGAAAAAATTATATGAGTCCCTTTGGGCATAAAATATTTCAGTATATCATTATTTTTAACTCATTTTTATTTTTATTTGTTGGCTGTGTTAAAAAAATGTGAATTCATCACACAAAATATATAAATTTTTATAAGACTTTATGATAGTTAGAAAAATATTGAAATTGAAATTATTGGGGAAATATATAGTGAACTACTCTTCTATAATTATTGGGATAATGTTGAGGAATATCTCACCATGGAAATAGTTTTATTATAATTATCTTATAGTAAGTTAAATGGAAATATTCATCTTGAACACAATAATAATTTATTATAACTAGAAGAATAATATTATGTAATCTCATTAAGATAAATCCAAGGAAAATATATTGATATTATTCGAAGAATAAGAAAATATTTTTATATCATATATATTAAAACCATTTTGGATGAAGGGTGGTATATTATGATGCGTTTTTATAATAGATCAAAGATTATTAATTTCATGGACTAAAAGGACATCTAGTGATGTTTCATAGTATGTTATTACCATCCCCTAATATGATCAAATCAATTTGGGAAAAACCAATATGATGTCCTCATGATTATCATTAATGAAATAGGTATATATCACCATCCTATCCTTGGGATTACATTACTGAATGGTATTTCGATTTATCTTTTTGAAACCCATATAATAGAATTATCCAAAACAAATTCCTGAGAGAATATTTAGTATTGTATAATAGTGTTTATGATATTGGTGAACTAAAATATATCCAAATTTATTAATTTTTACCCATATTTCTATAATTCAATGAATTAACATAATACCCATTGATAAAGTTGATTTCGACATTGCTATTGGTTATTAATCATAGTTTTTATTCAATACATTTAAAAATATTATTATTATGAAGATGAATAATAGAACATTTATAGAAGACAGCCACATATATTTAACATCATATTCAGATGGATTTAACATGTATTAGATTGATAAATGCAGTCATTTTTATATAACAACCCATACATTACATACATGGTCATTAATTCAGAATTGAAGCATACTTATGACAATATATAAGAGAACCATGATAGGACCGTATAGGTATAGTGTCTTTTGAAACTGGGAAACATAAACAACTGATTCATAAATCTTCTACATTGTCTCTATTTTATTTCACCATACCTAGAGTCCCTTTTTGGCATATCCTACTTAATACCCTTCTTCCCGACCTGGGGAATAGAAAACAATCAAAAGGGTGAGCTCAAATGCTCAGTAAGGGTAATCAAAAGAAATATTAATCATATCATATCCACAATAACATAACATTTTGAAAATATTAAACTGCAAAAAAGAGATCATAATATCATAACATGGGATAAATCATAATATTGAAATGTAATCTAAACAATCATAACATAAATAATGACACTTTTTGGCATACACACTTAATCATAGAAAATAATTTCATATTAGTCAAGGCTCTTTTCCAAGTCCATCATAGTAGTAAAAGTCCATTACTGAACTGAGTTCACTCCTCGTTCTAGTCCTTTATCACTGAACCAGACTAACTTTCCATTCCAACCATATATATCTTATGAGATATAAATCTTTACCCAATGCATTGGAGGGAGATATAGGTCTCATCCATCTCATAATGAAACCATTCTTATGTGTGCCACAAAATCATAAATCCAAGAATAGCCCATGTAATAAAAATAGGATTCGTAAACATCATGCCATCATAACATAATCCATATAAAAAGGAAATCATATAATTAATTCCATCATAACATAATCAAATCAATTTAAAAATAGGGAATGAAACAGAACCCTATATTATCTTAGATGGAAAATAATTTTGATAAAACACTTGAACTCCATTCTTATGGAAAATATACTTTCTACTTCCAATACATTTTACCTTTATTAACATGTCATACAATTTTAAACTAAAATAATTTGATTAAAAAATATAACTGAAACCTTGTAAAAGAAGTTTCATGGAAATAATGTTATATGATATCAAAAAAATCCAATCATGTCGTATAAGATAAAAATATATTATTCTCATACATTGGCCGGAAAATTCAAAACGTACCTCGTAATAAAAACAAAAAAATATTAATTTCATATCTTTTATTCAAAAAAGGGTAAAATTGTATTTAAATAATTGGAGGAGGATATAAATAATATTACATATTGAGGAAACATGGATGTGGATGATAAATATTCCCCAGTAAATTCCAAAGTATAAACAATCTTAGATAAAAATGAGCTTGCGATATTTTCCCTTACGTTAGGTCTGATTTGCTTCATACGTATCCGAAACTCCTTTATAATGATTTAAATAATGTCATTGACTTATTACAGAATCATATTAATTATTATGATATCATATATGGTCATGTTCTTATCTTCTTATTAGTAATATTTCATTGCTACTTGTTATACATGTGTTAATTGCATTATGTTCTTATGCATGTTTTTTCAAATAAATTCTTATTATTAAATTTTAGGTTATAGATACCTCATGTCAAGAATTTTATTAGTGTAATATATATCATATTTATTAATTCAATTCATTTATTTAATAAATATTCAATGAAGATCTTGTATAATGAGTCGCATCACATCGTGGAGACGGTAGGCTGTATGTACACGCGAGCGATGATATCATTCCCACGATTGTGGAATTGTATTGAAATGTATGTATACTATTTAAGAATCAATATCAATTTACAGTAATCATATATAGTTATTATTTACAAAATTATACCCATCCAAGTAAGGTGGTCGTGGAAAACAAATTACACCACGACGTAGAGATGGTATTCTGTACGTATGCACGCATGGTGATTTTATTTTCCGTAGGATGGATAGAAGGTGAAATAGGGTTGTTTAATATTTATAATAACATATCAGTATATGAGTTATAATGATGTTATTACATCATAATGAAACAACTAAAGAAGAGGATGTAGAATAAGAAATAAATTTGAAAGAATCGGTAATGGATATTACCTCTTCTTTGACACGCCTATTTGAAACATCCTCTTAGGGCACTAATGTTTGTCTTTAAGAAAGACCAGTACCTAGAGAATATTACTAGGGGTGTTTTGAAGAGTAATGGTCGTGGCTTCGCCGATCATTAAGGATCAATGTTGTGTAAAGTGGAGAGGGAGGAGGTGCCCTTTTATAAGGGAGGAGTGGGGCACCTTAAAAAAGTGTGAAAATATTATTTTATTATAAACTTATCTTCAATTTCTAAAAGGTCAATGAATCATTATAGATGAATATAAGATGACTCATGGTCGAAATAAAATCATACAATCAGAATAGGACATGTTTTGGATAATATTTTAATCATTATTAACTTATTTATTTAAATCATTTATTAATGAGGTAAATACTGCATCATTATTGTGTCATAAATAATATAATTTATTTGATGTCTAAAAATTATAAAAAAAACACCACTATATGGGAAATTTTTTTATCTTTTCAATGAATATTTATAGTCAAAATGATAATTTACATAACGCCTTATAAAAATTAATTACTAAACGATTTTTGTTAATGTCAATTTTGTCTTTACATTTAATTAATTAATCCAAATTGTCATTATCACTACCAAGTGGCTCAATGGGGTCCCAACATATACCCAAGGAAGCCCATGGTTGGACACTACTCATAAAATAAGGTTAGGAGAAGTGTTAATGTAATTTTGAATTATTATAATATTCTTTTAACCTTGAATTACCGTATTTATCATTAACAGCATTAAATAAAAGTCAAAAGTTACTATTCAAAAAATAATAATTTTCATCTTATTGAACCACATTTTACTTCTTGATAAAAACCTTGTATGTTGGGTTTTTGAAATTCAATTCACAGAAGTTGTAAAATTTCATTTAAATGAAAGAGTCAGTTTTTTAACTACCACCAAGTTGTTTCACTATTCATAAAAAATTGAATTTTATCAGAAAAATACAAAAAATTCAGCCTAAGATATATTAGATATTCCGAATTAAAAAATTATGTCTATTTTTCCAAATTTAAAACATATAAGTGGCATTAATTAATTTTAAAATTAATTCCCATTATCAAAACATAAAACATGTTTTTAAGAAACAATAACTATAAAAAGATCGACACTTGTTTATGTCCCATTTCAAAGTGAAATTAATTTCAATGACCAAAATTTGATTAAATGGTAAAAATATATTTTAATTACACTTTGAAACCAATTAAAAAGATAAACTTACAATATAAATTATTACGATGAAAATTTTTTTTATGAAAATATTGCGTGTTTTCCCTATTCATTAAAATATGAAGGTTATCAGAATAATATGAAAAAATTATCCAAATTAAATTTTTATATCCTGATTCCAAGGAAGAATTTTATTTTTTCAAATTGAACTTATAAACATGTAAAAAACTAGATTTAATGTGGGTGTGCCATCAAAAGGCGTCAAAACTGTATTGTTTAAAAAATAATTATTTTCCCCGGAAAATTTATTTTTTTCTCATGCCATGTACTCGAAAATATGTAAGATGAATAATAATGTTATAAAATTAAAATTTTAGTTAATATTATTCATAATGGCAAGACTATATTATAACAATATATCGTTTTATAGTGAAAGCTGGTATTGCGTACTACGCACGCTATCGAGGAAGGTCTCGATTGCATGTAACGGAAGCCAAGATAGTGTTGTGTGGAGTCAATGATTCTATTGTTGTTGTGTATAAGATAAGACCTAAAAAATATATAATTCTCATAAAATATCAGGGTGTTATATTCTACCCCCCTTAAAAACGGATTTCGCCCTCGAAATTCATCACTTCGTAACAAACAGATGAGAATACCTCTCCCTCATCATATCCTCATGCTCCCATGTACCTTCTTCTAATCGGTGATTCCTCCATAATACTTGCACCATGTGAGTGGTCTTGTTCTATAGAAATTTTTCGCTACGATCTAGAATCCCTATTGGTTGTTCTTTATAAGAAATATGTTTCTCTAGCGGTACAATTTCTGAGCTTAGTACATGAGAAGGATCAGGTATTTACATTCTCAGGAGAGATACAAGGAACACATCGTGAACTTGAGAGAGATTTGATGGAAGCCTCAATCGGTAAGCTACCTTCCCAACATGATCTAGTGTTTCGAAAGGACTGATATACATAGGTATCAGCTTTCCATTCTTTCCAAATCTCATTACTCTCTTCCAAGGATATATTCACAAAAATAGTTTATCACCCACTTCAAACACTGCGTCTTTTATTCGGTTGTCGGAATAAATTTTTTGTCGACTCTGAGCTGCTCTTATGTGTTTTTGAATGGATCTGACCTTTTTCTTTCCATATCATCAACAAGATCAGGTCCTATTAGCTTTCTTTTCACAAATTCATCCCAGAAGGTTGGAGTCCTGAATTTCATTCCATAGAGAGCATCATAAGGAGACATCTGAATACTAGAGTGAAAGCTATTATTATAAGAAAATTCCTCCATAGGTAGGTGTTGATACAAACCACCTTTTAAGTCCATAGAGAAAGCTCGTAACATATCTTATAGAGTTTTAATTATTTTATTAGATTGACCGTCTGTCTAAGGATGATATATAGAACTGAAACTCAACTCTGTATCTAAAGTATGCTGAAGACTTCACCAGAACATTGAGGTAAACCTCGGATCCCAATCAGATACAATGGAAAGTGGTACTACATGCAATCTTACCATTTCCATCACATATATCTTGGAAGGCTGATCCAAAGAGAAATCTTCTCTAATAGCAATGAAGTGTGCTGACTTCGTATAACGATCGACTATAACCCAGATAGAATTATTGCCTTTGGATGTTTTAGGAAGTCCAGTGACAATGTCCATAGTGATGTTTTCCAATTTCCATTCCGGTATGGGTAATGGTTGTAACATCCCCTTAGACTTCTATCGGTTAGCTTTAACTTGCTGACAAATCAAGCATTGAGAGACATATTCTGCAACATCTCCTTTCAGGCCATCCCACTAGAAGTACTCTTTCAGGTCCCTATACATCTTCTTTATTCCATGATGAATAGAGAATGATGAACTATGAGACTCATCCAGTAGCTCCTTCTTTAATTCTGGGATGGGAGGAACACAAACCCGATTCATGAACCTTATTATCCCATCACAATCAAGGTGGAATTCAGGAACATTTCTCACCTTCTTTTGTAACTCTACATATTCTTTTCGTGTGTTTTTAATCATCACATGTATAGATGGATGAACATTCATTTGAGAAAGATAAGGTTTTTCCCCTTCCATTATAATTCCAAGATCCATCCATTGTAAATCCATAAATATTGGATATTTTTTTATCCTAATCAGGGATAATCTATCATGGTCTTGTCGACTTAATGTGTCTTCCACCTTTCTTTATTTCCAAGGGTGGTAATGAATTGAGCAGTAGTAATACTTAATCAACTCCAACCATTTTCATGGGCTCATATTCATCTACTTTAATGTGAAAATATACTTTAAACTTTTATGATCAGTATAAATATCACACCATTTACCATAAAGATAATGCCTCCAAATCCTTAATGGAAAGATTACCGCAGATAACTCAAAATCATTAGTTGGGTAATTTTTCTCATGGATTTTCAACTGTCGTGAGGCATAAGCTATCACCATATCATTTTTCACGAGAACAAACCCCAATCACTTATTGGATGTATCACTGTATATCACAAACATTTGTCCACTACATGGTTGTGTGACCATAGGTGCACTGGATAACCTTTATTTCAACTCCTTGAAATTCTCTTCACACTCCTCCATCCACATGAGCTTAACTCATTTTCGAGTCAACCTGGTTATTGGAATAGATAATCGTGAAAAATCATTCACAAAACATCGATAATATCCAGACAAACCAATAAAACATCGGATCTTAGTTACTGTTGTTGGTTTTGAAAATCTTTCAATAACCTCTGTTTTTGATGGATCTATAGATACCCCATATTTTGAGATTATGTCACCCATGAATGAAACTTTTTGAAGACACAATTCACACTTGGTAAATTTGGCATAAAGCTTCTCCTTTAATAGGGTCTTTAATACAATTATCAACTGATCTCCATGTTCTTCCTCGCTCTTGGAATAGTCAAGAATATCATCTATAAAGTCTACCACAAACCGATCAAGATATTATCTAAAGACTCTATTCATTAGATCCATGAATATAGCAGGGGAATTAGTAAGACCAAATGGCATCACTATAAATTCATAGTTTCCATAACTTGTATGAAAATCCATCATTGGTATATCCTATTTTGTTACCCTTAATTAATGATACCCAGAATGAAGATAAATATTGGAAAAGTATTGAGCTCCGCATAGTTGGTAAAATAAGTCATAAATACGTGGGAGAGTATATCTGTTCTTGATAGTGATCTTGTTAATTTCTCGATAGTAAATGTAGAGTCCCATTGATCTATCTTCCTTTTTAACAAATAGAACTTGTGCTCCCCAAGGTGATGCACTAGGGCGTATGAATCCCTTATCAAGATTCTCTTGGAGTTTCTTCTTCAATTCCTACAACACAACTGGGGTCATTCTATAAGGTGTCGTTGAAATGGGCATAGCACCCGGTATGAGTTATTTTGAAAACTCAAATTCATGATTTGGTTGAAGACCTGGAAATTCCTCCAGAAATACATCATCAAACTATCGTACACTGGGAATATTCTTAATTGTGAGTTTCTCTCCAACCATTTTTGATAAATAACCATCATTTATCGGAATCAATACCCATAAGATGGAAGAAATTTCCAATAGAAGGTTATATTCATCCTTGAATCGATAGATTATAGTATATGGATCGGGAATATTAAATGTGATTTCTCATCCTTGGAAATTGATAAGAGCACTGTATATAAGGACCCAGCCTTAAACCTTACATAATCTTGAGTTATTACAAGATTACACATTGAGGATCTTTTCAGGTTTAACGTTTTAGAGAATTATATCATGAAACATGCATTACATTCCACATTTAATCAAAGTGGTTACATAAAAGATAGTATTCATTCTTCCCATCAATGGAAACATATTTAATATAAAACACGGATTCTTTCTTGACATATCCTTGACACTATCATCACATCATGTTCCTTTCCCTTTACCTGTGAAAAATATTTCGAAAACATGAGATGAGCATAAAAAGCTCAGTAAGGGTTATAAAAATATGGAAAGGAAACATGAGTTCATATATACATAATAAAGAAATCATACTTTACCAATAAAACATAGGAACTTTAACATACCTCATCAAATCATGAATAAATCATAGAAATCACAAGACATAAAAGGTACCTTGAGGCATTCATAACATTCTTACGTAGGGAGTAACCCTCTTGGTTACGTTTGGAATACCCACCACAGTATATTACCTAAATATCTTTGGAGAAACCTTAACGTTTTACTTCTTCGTGTTACCCAATGCATTGGAGAGCTATATCCGGCTCACCCGCCCTTATTTTATCACAGAACCACCCGTCTTCATAATAATTCCCAAGAACCAGAACATAATCGTATCACATAAAACATGCATAAAGAAAAATAACATTTTCACATTTCAATCACAAGATATCAATTCAACACATTGATATAATAAAAACATTTTGAAAACCACTTTCAATACCATAATAAAAGAAAAGTAAAACATGGTATTTATTTTTATTTTAAAAAGAAGGTATGGCTTGCAGAGGAAGTTGAAACTCAAATAATGGTCACGGCGGTAGAGAAGTCGTTGTCGCCGCATACGTATGATAAGAAAAATTCCCTTTTGTCATTTAGTAAAACACTTCGTATAAAGAAATATTCCTTTTTGATAAACGTAAAAGTAAAAGTGGTTTATACACCGTATAAAAGAAGGTTGTGTATAAAATAAAATATGCATCAATTAAAGGAGATTGAGACGAAGTCCCATACAAAGTCGGTGTCCATGGTTTAAGGATAAATCAATTACATAATTATGTGTGACAAACGAATACACCAAATATAAGTGGATATTAAGTGTAAAATAATCAGAAGTTATTCACACATATTCAAAGGATGAAATATTCAATAACTACATGTTGAACCCAAAGAAATCTAAATTGGGTTAAGAAGTTCCCTTGACAGCCTAACGACGTCACATCAAAATGAGTTGATGAGAGTTAAAAAGTGTATCTCATCACTTGGACATACATTTTACATCAAACAAGATATATGATAACATATCCCAACATAATAATATGTAAATTAAAAGACCCAATAAAATATGTCTTTTAAAAAGTGGAGGGTGAAAGGTTTCCTTACCGGCTTGGGTATCTTTCAAAACATACACCCCATGAAAGAAGACAGTACATCATTGATGTAAATAATCATAAACGAAATTATATTACACAAAGAGTAGAATAATGGGCAGTACATACACCACTAAAAGGATATTGTGGAAAATTTAGTATAAATCTCACGGGAATAAAAGTGAGATGAAAAATCCCTTACGAAAACTCGGCAGCCTAACGACGCCACATAAAACTTACAAAAATGGATTGATGAGATCAAATAGGGTATCTAATCATATTAACATAAAGTTTATAGAAATAGTAATATAAAAGAACATCCCCCAACAAAACAAATAGGAGCTTAAAAGAAGTGACATAAAGGAGAGTAATTAAAAAGAAAGAGATAGGTTAGATCTCTTATCAAAATTCGGCAGCCTAACGACGCCACTCAAAACTTACAAAATGGATTGATGAGAGAGAATAGGGTCTATCATCACATGAACATTAAAATTACAGTAAGATTAATATAAAATAACATCCCAATAACAAGAAATATGATTTTTAAAAGTAATGACATAAAAGAGTGTACTTAAAAAGAAAGAGAGGAGTAGGATCCCTTACCTCGAGTCCGACTTTACTCGATCGTTCATTAATCTACAGAATAATAAACATGAGTTAATTTCTACATGATTAAGAACCTTTTTAAAGATTATTATTCCTTTTATATCACTTATTTCCATGTTATGAAAATTATGTGATCATTAAGTTAATAATGTTTGTTTTGTCGATATTTGGTTCTTAAGTCGAAAGTGGACTTCTTACAATTACATGTTGTTCGTGTGGTCTAAGGTTCTTTATATCCAGAATGACATTCCAGATTTTGATATGAAATATATAATATATATCCAGCATATACATGTATTTATAATATCACATAATCATTTAGAGGAAAGAAATGAAATGGACCGTTCATGGAGACGGTAAGCCGTACGTATGCCTGAACGCTACTTTCATTTCTATGTCGTATTAATGGAATTAAAACTATATGATAGGTATGTATATTTTAATTCCAGAATTATATTAATCATTTAGATGTAACATACATCATATATTTCAATTATATATATGTACTCATAATAATACATTACATTTGGGAATAAGAAATGAAATGCACCGTTCATGGAGACGGTAAGTCGTACATACGCATGATCGCTACATTCATTTCTATATCATACATTAATGGAAAGAAAATAATAATTATATAAAGGTATATTATAATTCTAGTGTAAAATCATATATAATAACTTTAAATACATCCTTTGTACATCCCACATATGGCATTAACGAATCACATCACTTTGAGGGGGCGGTAGTCCGCACTTCCTTAAATGAAGATATCGCGTTATCCAATCATGGAAACCATAAAGGTATTCTATAAATGAAAAATAAAGAAGCTTAAGTAAAACATAAACATATTATATATAATATATATGTATATTTGCATCTTAATGGCCACCTTTGAAGGTGTTAAAAGAATGTTGAACAATCATCTTTTGGGTAGGCAGAAATTCGCCATCCACGGAAACAGTATGTTATTTAACCATTTGATGTAGGTGTGTGTAAGTTTATCTCTAATCCTTGTTATAAAAACATCCTAGTATATTAAAGATACTGTATTTGTTACAAAAGAAAAGAATAAAATGTGTTTAGGGGGTTGGAAAAGTAAAATAAAACAATAGGACTCAAGTGAAGACATTACCTTAAAATCGGGTAACTTCCTTTGAATTGAGCTCAAAGGCTTCCTTGGAAAGAATTCTGCCCAATGTGAGGCTTCAAAGAGTTATATAGTGATGTGGAGAGACAAAATGTGCAGGGTTTTCCGGATCCAATGGTTTTGGAAGTGTGGGTATGGAGGTAGAGGTGGGGGCCTTTTATAAGAGGAGAGTAGGGGCACTCTTGGAAAGGTATAAAATGTAACATTATTTCTAAATGAGTTTCGGATTTTAATGGTCCCAAATTGATGTGTTTCTAGGATAAGGTGATAAGGGTTCGAAATCCACCCATACAATAGGTTTTGTACATGTTTTGGTCTTAGATTTTACATTATCTTTGCATTTTATTTAAATTGTTAAATAATGAGGTCATTGCTGCATCATCATGATGTCATAAATAATTTAATTTATTTAATGTATAAAAATTATAAACAAATACTATAATGTAGGAAAGATTTTTATCCTTCCAATGAATATTTATAGTCCAAATGATCATTTATGTAGACAAAATTAAAAATATTTTACTTAGGTGATACATTCTTTGTTACATTTAACATTCTTTAAAAAATAAATAGATAAAATGTCACTTTCTCACAAAAGTGATTCCATGGGGCCCCCATGTTTGGATCAAGGAATCCCATGGTCTTCCATGAGAGAACAAGTATTCTTATGACACATGTTGTGGTCATTTTTTATGATTATGATATTATGTTATTATCTTTAACTACCCTATTACTCATTAATCAAGATAATTAAAGATAATTACCATCATTACTATACATAATGTCCAAAAACAAAAGAGTCTTAATTACATAATTTGGACCTTCTGATTACAAATATGTAATCCATTTTACCAAATTACAAACAAATAAATTGCAATAATTAATTTTAAAAAAACTTCCCGTTGTCAAAACAAATAGCGGGTTTTTTAGAAACAATATTTATGAAAAGTTTGGCACTTGTTTATGCCCAATTCCATAGTGAAATTAATCACAATGACCATAATTGAATTACATGGTAAAAATATCTTCTAATTAAACTTTAAAAAAATTAAAAAGATAATAAAACCATATAATTATATTATATGAAAAAGCAGTTTTGATGTAAAATGCAGTATTTTTCACTATTCATTGAAAAATGAACATTGTTAGAAAAATACCAAAAATTTTCCCAAGGTAAATTTCAATGTCCCAATCATAAATAATATGTTTATTTTGAAAAATAGAGCTTATGAAATTTTCAAAAAGTAGATATAAAATGGGTTCGCTATCAAAAGGCGGTTAATCGACCTTTTAAAGAATATTAGAATGTTTTCGCTTAAAAACTGGATTCATTTGCATTTTTAATCCTCTAAAATTTATTGTAAAGAGTAAAAATATTTGAAAAACATATATAATTATTTTGTAGTTAGTTCTTTTAATTCTAGCCATTACAATGGCTAGGCGTTTACTACCATTTAAAATAATATTATTTTATTATTAGAGTGCAACATATGATTTCAAAGGAACTCATTGTTGCGTATTGGGTAAGCCATCGAGCATAGCGTTCCATTTAAATTAATATTGAAATTTTATTCACAAATAGAGATAAATATAAAAATGTTATATTCTTTATTTACCTGGGGTGTTATATCCTTCCCCCCTTTTGGGAATTGCGTCCATGTAATTTTAAAATTGAGCTTGGAACCATCCTTGAAATTCCCACATCGGAACAAGAGTCGGTAAAACAATCACATTAAAATAAATAAAGATAAGTACAAAGGTCACCTGAGTTAACCCATACTAGGATTCCATGTATGAAAATATGTACATGGGGGAAAAAACAAAGGGTCATGTTCTGATTGAGAGTGATAGAAAACATGTTTAGGAGAAAGTTAACCACAAGAAAATCACAAACTTGTGATGGGTTAAACGGTATTTGATTCCCCAGTACGAAAAGTTAATAGACAACATTATTGTTTTAAGTTACTTTTTATTGAGGAATTTATTCATAAGGAAACATAATCACTTATCATGTTGACTTTCAACTTTTATTAGATTCCTTACCCAAACTCATATTTTCTATAAAAGACGAGTATTTATGAAGACTTGTTCACATTAAGAGTACTATAATCAACTTCTAGAGAATCACCTAATCCAAAAAAAGAGAAATATATAATTCCCATGTCTTTACACTTCAACCAAAACCAAAACCAAAAAGGTTAGTACAAGATCAGATAATCCAGAAAAGGATAACCCTTTATAAAAATAAAATCTATGCTTAATCTCCAAAATCTGTCCAACAAAACCCAAAGATCAACGAGGACCATTCAATAAAAAATTTGTCCATAAAATTCATCAATGTAAACCAAACTAATGTTGAAACCCAAATATTTGAAGGATTTAGTCACATAGTCTTCCAAGTTAAATCGTATCATTTATCTCCAAACAACATCAGTTGCTCCTAAATTCTCGTATTGAAAAGTAATTAAACTAATCAAATATCCTTCAGGATAGGTTAATAATTTCCATAGATAACCCAGAATCAGATCATTCTAGATTCATAAGATCATCTAACTAAAAAGAATTAGTTAAACTAACCAGGGACTTCATGTAGTCCAGTGGTAGGCGATAAATACCAGTTGCACTTTGGTTGTGGGTTCGATTCCCGCAGCTTTGTCCGACGTGACGGGTTGGCACATGGTCTGTGTGTTGTCCTTTTTCCAAAACTATATAATTCTCAAATAATTCCCCAAAAATAGATAAAATCATAAAAAAAACAAACATAACATAATTTAACCTCAATTTTATCTCATGCCTTTCACTTCCATCATAACATATAGTAACCCATAATTACCTCAAAAGTAAGGATCATATAAACCCAAATGGTTCTTTATAACTATGTCCACAAAAGAACAGATAACTATTACTTGAATAAAATTTTCATATATTAAACATCAGGGTTACACATACTATAAAAAGTCTTCTAATGTAACCCCATCATCAAAAGAGACTTAATACTCTTAAGAATTTCACCATAACTCATGAAGCCCTTATATGTTGACATCATACTCATTCAAAATTCTTCATGATCCATTAACCATTCCTTTCCAACTTATTCTGAAATACTTCTTTGGTACAGACAAAATCATGAATCATATCCTAAGATCACAAAATAGGAAAACAATAGTAGTGAAATAATCCATACGTTTGATTGGTCATTTCCAGATTCTTCATCCTCAATCAGAATGGCATTAGGTATTAGTAAACGAATATTTGTACGATCATGGTGATACCATTCACGAAACTTCTTCATAGGACATGTGTTTGCATAATGACCATGCACACCACATTTAAAACATTCAATTGATCCCTCAGAAATAACGTCTTTCCCTTTCCTCGTGACAACTGGATGCTTCCTTTTTCCATGGCAGGTTCTTGCTTTATGACCTTCATTTCCACATCTATAGCATATTTCTGTCCCTTTGAAACATTTTCCTAGGTGTTTCATTCCACATCTTTGACACATAGGTTTTTTAACACACTTACCTTTATGATTATCACCTATAGTTCTGTAGGGACTTGTTTCTCGCATATATGATTCCTTAGAGAAATCACCATGGTTTAGGTGGTCAATCATGACTCTAGATAGTTGGTTGAGGATAATCACAAGAGTTCTCATTACAGCCCCCATATCATTCAGTTGCTTGCTCAAAAAACTGTCACAGTTTCCTTCACATCCACTGTTACTTTGGTGCCTGTTAGATCCATCCATTTACTAAAACCAAAATGGTCAGTGTGAGTATATCAATAAAACAATCATTCAATAATGAGGAAGATAAACACTAAGATATACTTACTCATTCACTTTAGCTAAAACTAGGACTCTTTCTGAATTCCTAACCATTATGGTAATTTCACTTATGCTTAAAGAATACCCTAACCTCTAAAGTTATCTAAACCGACCTTTGATACCAACTATAAGGCCCCAATCTTAAACCTTACTTAATCTTGAGTTATTACAAGATTACACATTGAGGATCTTTTCAGGTTTAGAGTTTTAGAGAATTAGATCATGAAACATGCATTACATTCCACATTTAAACAAATTGGTTAAATAAAAGACAGTATTCATTCTTCCCATCAATGGAAACATATTTAAAATAAAACACAGATTATTTCTTGACACATCCTTGACACTATCATCACATCATGTACCTTTCCCTTGACCTGTGAAAAACATTTCAAAAACATGGGATGAGCATAAGAAGCTCAGTAAGGGTTATAAAAATATGGAAAGGAAACATGAGTTCATATATACATAAGAATGAAATCATAATTTACACATAAAAGATAGGCACTTTAACATACCTCATTAAATCATGAATAAATCATAGAAATCATAAGACATAAACGGTATCTTGATGCATTCATAACATTCTTACGTAGGGAGTAACCCTCTTGGTTACGTTTGGAATACCCACCATAGTATATTCCCTAAATATCTTCGGAGAAACCTTAACGTTTCACTCCTTCGCGTTACCAAATGCATTAGAGAGCTGTATTGGGCTCACCCACCCTTAGTTTATCACGGAACCACCCATCTTCATAAAAATTCCCATGAACCATAACATAATCGTATCACATAATACATGCATAAAGGAAACATAACATTTCCACATTTCAATCACAAGATATCAATAAAACACATTGATATAACAAAAACATTATGAAAACCACTTTCAATACCAACATAAAAGAAAAGTAAAACATGGTATTTATTTTTCTTTTAAAAAGAAGGTATGGCTTGTAGAGGAAGCCAAAACTCAAATAATGGTCACGGCGGCGGAGAAGTCGTTGTCCCCGCATACGTATGACAAAAAAAATCACTTTTTTCGTTTAGTAAAACACTTCGTATAAATAAATATTCCTTTTGGATAAACATAAAAGTCAAAGGGGTTTATACACTGTATAAAAGAAGGTTTTGTATAAAATAAAATATGCCTCAATGAAAGGAGATTGAAACGAAGTCCCATACAAAGACGATATCCTTGGTTTTAGGATAAATCAATTACATAATTATGTGTGACAAACGAATACACCAAATATAAGTGGATATTAAGTGTAAAATAATCAATGGTCATTCACACATATTCAAAGGATGACATATTCAACAACTACATGTTGAACCCAAAGAAATCAAAATTGGGTTAAGAAGTTCCCTTGACATCCTAACAACGTCACATCAAAATGAGTTGATTAGAGATAAAAAGTGTATCTCATCACATGGACATAAAATTTAAATAAATAAAGATATATGATAACATATCCCAACATAATAATATGTAAATTAAAATACCCAATAAAAGAAGTCTTTTAAAAACAGGAGGGTGAAAGGTTCCTTTACCGACTTGGGTATCTTTCAAAACATACACCCCATGAAAGAAGGACAATACATCATTGATGTAAATACTCATAAACGAAAGTATATTACACAAAGAGTAGAATAATGGGAAGTACATACACCACTCAATGTAAATTGTGGAAAATGTGGCATAAATCTCATGGGAATAAAAGTGAGATGAAAAATCCCTTACGAAAACTCGGCAGCCTAACGGCGCCACATAAAACTTACAAAAATGGATTGATGAGATCAAATAGGGTATCTCATCATATTAAAATAATGGTTATAGAAAAAGTAATATAAAATAACATCCCCCAACATAACAATGAGGAGCTTAAAATAAGTGACATAAAGGAGAGTACTTAAAAAGAAAGAGATAGGTTAGATCTCTTACAAAAATTTGGCAACCTAAGGGAACCACTCAAAACATCCAAAATGGATTGATGAGAGAGAATAGGGTCTCTAATCACATGAACATGAAAATTACAGTAATATTAATATAAAATAACATCCCAATAACAAGAAATATGAGCTTTAAAAGGAATGACATAAAAGAGTGTACTTAAAAAGAAAGAGAGGAGTAGGATCCCTTACCTCGGGTCCGACTTGACACGATCGTTCTTTAATCTCCTGAATAATAAACTTGAGTTAATTTCTACTTGATTAAGACCCTTTTTCAAGCTTATTATTCCTTTTATATCACTTATTTCCATGTTATAAATATTATGTAATCGTTATGTTAATAATGTTTGTTTTGTCGATATTTGGTTCTTAAGTCGAAAGTGGACTTCTTACAATTACATGTTGTTCATGTGGTCAAAGGTTCTTTATATCCAGAATGACATTCCTGATTTGGATATCAAATATATCATATATATCCAGTATATACATGTATTTATAATATCAGATAATAATTTAGAGGAATGAAATGAAATGCACCGTTCATGGAGACGGCAAGTCGTACGTACGCATGAACACTACTTTCATTTCTATGTCCTATTAAAGGAATTAAAACTATATGAGAGGTATGTATATTTTAATTACTGAATTTTATTAATAATTTAGATGTAACATAAATCATATATATCCATTATATATATGTACTCAGAATAAAACATTAAATTTGGGGATAAGAAATGAAATGCACCGTTCATGGAGATGGTAAGTCTTACGTACGCATGCACGATACTTTCATTTCTATCTCATACTTTAATGGAAAGAAAATAATAATTATATAAAGGTATATTATAATTCCAGTATAACATCATATATAATAACATTAAATCCATCCTTTATACGTCCCACATAGGGCATTAACAAATCACATCACTTTGAGTGGGCAGTAGTCCACACTTCCTTAAATGAAGAGATCACGTTTACCCGTAATGGAAACCATAAAGGTATTCCATAAATAGAAAATACAGCAGATTAAGTAAAACAAAAACATATTATATATCATATATAAGTATAGTTTCTTCTTAATGGCCACCTTTTAAGGTGTTAAATGAATGATGAACAATCATCATTTTGGGAGGCAGAAATTCGCCATCCACGGAAATAGTATGTTCTTTAACCATTAGATGTAGGTGTGTATAAGTGTAGCTCAAATCCTTATTATAACATCATCCTAGTATATTGAAGATACTGGAGTTTTTACAAAATAAAAGAATAAAAAGAGGTTAGGGGGTTGGAGAAGTAAAATAATACAGAAGGACTCAAGTGAAGACATTACCATAATATCGGGTAACTTCCTTTGATTTGAGCTAAAAGGCCTTCTTGGAAAGGATTCTGCCCAAAGTGAGGCTTCAAGTAGTTATAAAGGGATGTGGAGAGACAAAATTGTCAGGATTTGGTGGAGCCAAAGGTTTTGGAAGTGTGGGTAAGGAGGTAGAGGTGGGGGCCTTTTATAAGATGAGAGGAGGGGCACTCTTGGAAAGGTATAAAATGTAACATTATATCCAAATGAGTTTAGGATTTTAATGGTCCCACATTAATTTCTGTCAAGGATAAGGTGATAAGGTTTCGAAATCCACCCATACAATAGGTTTTGGACATGTGTAGATCTTAGATTTTACATTATCTTTCCATTTTATTTAAATCGTTAAATAATGAGGTCATCGTTGCATCATCATGATGTCATAAATAATTTAAATTATATAATGTCTAAAAATTATAAAAAAACTACAATGATGTAGGAAATTGTTGTATCTTTCCAATGAATATTTATAGTCCAATAGATCATTTATTTAGTCAACATTAAAAATATTTTACTTAGGTGGTACATTCTTTGTTACATTTAACATTCTTTAAAAAATAAATAAATAAAAAGTCACTTTCTCACAAACGTGATTCCATGGGGCCCCCAAGATTGGAACAAGTCATCCCATGGTCTGCCATGAGACAACCAGTAGCTTTAGGAGACATGTTGTGGTCATTTTTTATTATTATAATATTATCTTATTATCTTTAACTACCCGATTACTCATTAATCAAGATAATTAAAGATAATTATCGTCGTTACTATACATAATGTCCAAAAACAAAAGAGTCTTAAATACATAATTTGGGACTTCTAATTTTAAATATGTAATCCATTTTACCAAATTCCAAACAAATAAATTGCAATAATTAATTTAAAAAAAACATCCCGTTGTCAAAACAAATAGCGGGTTTTTTAGAAAGAATATTAATGAAAAGTTTGGCACTTGTTAATGCCAAATTCCAAAGTGAAATTAATCACAATGACCATAATTTAATTACATGGTAAAAATATATTCTAATTACAATTTTAAACAAATTAAAAAGATAATATAACCATATAATTAAATTATATGAAAAAGAAGTTTTGATGTAAAATGCAGTATTTTTCACTATTCATTGAAAAATGATCATTGACAGAAAAATACCAAAAATTAACCACAGTAAATTTCAATGTCCCAATCATAAATAATATGTTTATTTTGAAAAATAGAGCTCATAAAATTTTCAAAAAGTGGATTTAAAAGGGGTTCGCCATCAAAAGGCGGTTAATCGACCTTTTAAAGAATATTAGAATGTTTTCGCTTAAAAAATGGATTCATTTGCATTTTTAATCCTCTAAAATTTATTGTAAAGAGTAAACATATTTGACAAACATATATAATTATTTTTTAGTTAGTTCTGTTCATTCCCTCTATTACAAATGCTAGGCGTTAACTACCATTTAAAATAATATTATTTTATTAGTAGAGTGCAACATATGATTTCAAAGGAACTCGTTGTTGCGTATTGGGTAAGCCATCGAGCATAGTGTTCCATTTAAATTAATGTTGACATCTTATTCACAAATAGGGATAAATATAAAAATTTCATATTCTTTATTTACCTGGGGTGTTACACTGTATAAAGAAAGCCAATCCATGCCAAGAATCACATAAAATTCCACTATAGGATGCATCACAACATTTGTAGGAAGCACATTCCCACAAACTACAATTGGAGAATAACCATAAAATTTTGATGCAACCAATGTTCCATTAGGAGTAGTCACAACTAACTCAATATCTAATTTTTGAGGTAGTATGGCGATACCCTTAGAAAAATCTTTAGAAATAAAATATTGGGTCGATACATAATCAAATAAAACATTTGATACTTTAGATTGGATGGTAAGTGTACATTTCACCACTTCGTTATCGTACTCCACATTACCAATAAGAATTTCATGTGAAATTCCTTTTTCTTTGGCCTTAATAGTTTATTGACGTCGATCATCATCAACAACCTTTGGATTGGGGAATTGATTGGCATAATTCCCCATTTCCTTTCACTTAAATCATTGAAGTGTAGGAGGTGCATTCTGTGTATCTCTTTATTTGTTCACATCTTTAGACTTCTTGTTCCCATTATTTTGACATTCAACTGCCCGATGACCTTCTTTTCCACACATAAAACATTTACTTATCCCTTTAAGACAATTCCATCCATGTTTCTTTCCACACATTGGGAATAAAGGAAAACTCCTCTTCTCTTTGTTGTGGTCTTTATATTTCTCTTTGAATTACATTTTCATCTTCTTATCAAACCCATAGGACTGATGACTTACTCCAATCTCCATCTCAACCTAGAGAGCACATAAAACTATTTCCTCATAGCTATTGAAGTCCCTTATGAATAATGCCATTCGAAGACTTCATTTTAAGACACTACAGAATCGATTGATCTTACTCTCAGGTTGGATAAAAACCCCGGAAGCGTACCTTTCAAGCCTTGTAAAATTTTCTTGGTATATACCAACCGATTCATCATCATTTTTCTTTAGTTCAAGAAACTCCTTCTCCATCTTTGTTCGAATAATACGAGGGAATTACTTATTGAAAAATAAGTCCATGAACTCATACCATTCCATGGTGTCAATTTCATCCCATTGCCTCGATTTCTTAATAAGATTCCACCATTTATCAACTTCACAATCCTAACGATATACAACTAAGATGACTTTATCATATTCAGAACATTGCAGGACTAAAAATATCTTTTCAGTGGTACTAATCCATTGTTCATCCACTAATGGATCAGAAGACCGACTGAATGAAGGTGGACGCTGCCTCCTGAAGGATTCAACATAATGTTTCTCTTTAATTTTCTCATTTGGATGTCCTGAATGATTCAAATATTGAGAATCTTGTGTGATCATGGCTACAATATTTTTCATTCTAGCTCCCATAACGTTTCATTGCTCTGGGGGACAGTCATTGCATTTCACATCACATTCAGCGTTAACACAGTTCCTTTGAGTTCCAGCAATTGACTAAAACCAAGAAGCATAGTGTGAGAAACACTAATCATAACAGGAAAACCACATAATCAAGAATAAAATTTCACTCTTTAGGTCTTATCATAGGTTTATCATGGCCATTTTTTAACACTAATATTGTGTTCTATGTTTAGACCAATTCATAGATTTCTTACTAAGGATTTCACATTCAATATTCCAAATGATGACTATACTATTCCTCAGATACCAACTATAACGACCCATACTTTACATACATGGTTATTACTTCAGAATTGAATCATACTTATTACAACATATAACAGAACCATGATAATACCGTATAGGAATAGTGTCTTTAGAAACTAGGAAACATAATAATCTGGTTCATAAATCGTCTACATTGTCTCTCATTTATTTCATCATATATAGTGTCTCTTTTTGGAATATCCTACTTAATACCCTTCTTCCTGAACTGGGGAAATTAAAACATACAAAAGGGTTATCTAAAATGCTCAGTGAGTGTAAAAGAAGAAATATCAATCATATCACATTCATAAGAACATAACATTTTGAAAATAATAACAAGCAAAAGCGATCATAATATCATAACATGGGATAAATCATTGTAGTGAAATGTAATCCCAATAATCATAACATAAAACATGAAACTTTTTGGCATACACAAATAATCATAGAAAATCATTTCATATTAGTCATTTCTCTTTTCCAAGACCATCATAGCGGACAAATTCCATTACTGACCCGAGTTCACTCCTCATTCCAGTCCTGTATCACTGAATCAGATTAACTTGTCATTCTAGATGTGTCTAACTCATGAGATATAAATCTTTACCCAATGCATTGTAGGGATATATTGTTCCCATCCATCTAATAATGAAACCATTCATATGTGTGCCAAAAATCATAAATCATAGCATAACCCATGTAATAAAAATGGGATTCTTAAACGTCATTACTTCATAACATAATCCATATAAAAAGGACATCATAATATTAATTCCATCATAAAATAATCAAATCAATGTAAAAAATCAGTATATAAACAGAACCATATATTATATTAGATGGAAAATAATTTTTATAAAACACATGAACTCCATTGTTGAGGAAAATAACCTTTCTACTTCAAAAACATTTTACATTTCTTAACATGTAAAACAATTTTAAACTAAAAGAAGTTGATTAAAAATAAATTTGAAAACATGTAAAGGAAAATTCATGGAAATAATGTTCTAATAAATCATAAAAACCTGTTGATATCGAGTAAGTTAAAAAAGTTTCTTCTCATACTGTGGCCGGAAAAGTCAAAAAGTACCTCGTACTAAAAACGAAAAAAGATTCCTTTCATATCTTTTGTTCACCAAAGGGTAAAATTGAATTTAAAAAATTGTAGGAAGATAGAAATAAAATTACATACTGAGGAAACATGGATGTGGATGATAAATATTCCCTAGTAAATTTTGATGAATAAACAATCTCGGATAAAAATGAGATTGCGAGATTTTCCATTACCTTAGGTATTATTTGCTTCGTACGTATCAGAACCTCTTGAATAATGATTTAAAAAATTTAATTGACTTATTACTGAATCATATTCATTGTTATGATATCATATATGGTCATGTTCTTATATTCTTATTAGTACAATTTCATTTCTACTTTTTATTCAGGAGTTCATTGCTTTATGTTCTTATGCATGTTTTGTCGAATAAATTTTTATTATTTTTTTAGGTTATAGATTCATCATTTACAGAATGGTATTAGTGTAATATATATCATATTGATTCATTCAATTCATTTATATAATCATTATTCAATGAAGATCATGTTGAATGTGTCGCATCACATCGTGGAGACGGTAGGCCGTACATACGCACGAGAGATGATATCGTTCTCAAGATCGTTGAATTGTATTGAAGTGTATTTATACTATTTTATAATCAATATAAATTTACAATTATCATATATAGTTATTCTTTACACCATTATACTCATCCAAATATGGTGGTGGTGGAATGTAGATTACACCACGGCGTGGAGACGGTATTCCGTACGTACACACGTGTGGTGATTTTTTTTCCGTAGGATGGATAGATGGTGAAATAGGGTTGTTTAATATTTATAATTACATATCAGTATATGATTGATATTTATGTTATTACTTCATCATGAAACAACTAAATAAGAGGAAGTAGAAGAAGAAATAAATTTGAAAGAATCGGTAACGAATATTACCTCTTTTTCGACACGCCTCTTTGAATCCTCCTCTTAGGGCACTAATGTTGGTATTTGAGGAAGATTATGACCTCTAGAATATTAATAGGGGAGTTGATAAGAGTAATGGTCAGGCGTTGGACGATTTTGGAGGCTCAAATGTTGTGTAAAGAGGAGATGGAGTAGGTTCCCTTTTATAAGGGAGGAGAGGGGCACCTTTGGAATGTGTAAAAATATTATTTTATTATCAACAAATCATCGATTTCAAGATGTCCAAAAATAATTAAAGATGTAGATAAGATGAATCATGGTAGAAATAAAATAAATAAAATCATAATTGGACATGTTTTTGATAATATTTTAATCATTATAATCTTATTTATTTAAATCATTTATTAATGAGGTACATACTGCATCATTATTGTGTCAAAAATAATTTAATTTATTTGATTTATAAAAATTATAAAAATAATCCACCATGTAGGAAATCTTTTTAGAATTCCAATGAATTTTTATAGTCAAAAAGATAATTTATATAACACCTTATAAAAATTAATTACTGAATGATTTTTGTTAATATCAATTATGTCTTTACATTAAATTAATTAATCCAAATTGTCATTATCACTACCAAGTGGCTCAATGGGGTCCTAAAATCGTCCCAAGGATTCCCATGGTCAGCCAATACTCATCCAATAAGGTTAAGACAAGTGTTAATGTAATATTGAATTATTATAATATTCTTTTTACCTTGAATTACCATATTTCTCTTTAACTATAGTAAATAAAAGTCACAAGATACTATTCACCAAAAATTATTTTTCATCTTATTGAAGCACAATTTACTTCTTGATAACAACCATGTCTGTCAATTTTTTTTAATTAAATTCACTTAAATGGTAAAATTTTATTTACATGAAAGAATCAGTTTTTTAACTACCACTGAGTGGTTTTACTATTAATCAAAAATGGAAATTTTTCAGAAATATACCTAAAATTCAGCCTAAGCTATATTTTATATTCCAAATTCAAAAATGATTTCTATTTTTTAAAATTCAAAACAAATAAGTGGGATTAATTAATTTTAAAATTAATTCATGTTATCAAAACAAATAGCATGTGTTTGTGAAACAATAACTATCAAAAGATCAACACTTGTTTATGTCCAATTTCCAAGTGAAATTAATTTCAATGAAGAAAATTGGGTAAAATGGTAAAATTAAATTTTAATTACACTTTAAAACCAATTAAAAAGATAATATATACATATAAATTACTGCGATGAAAAATGTTGTTTTTAATTAAAATATACCGTGTTTTTACAATTCATTAAAATATAAAAGTTATCAGAATAATATGAAATTTTTTTCAAAATAAAATTTTTATATCCCGATTCCAAGGAAGAATTTTATTTTTGTCAAATTTAACTTATAAACACGTAAAGAACTAGATTTAATGTTGGTGCGCCATCAAAAGGCGGCAAAACTGCACTTTTTTAAAAATACTTATTTTACCGTATAAATTTATTTTGTTCTCATTTCAGGATCTAGAAAATATGAAAGATGAATAATAATGTTAAAAAATTCAAATTCTAGTCAATACTATTCATATCGGATTTCACATTTTAAAACAATATATCGTAGTTTAGTGAAACACGGTATTGCATAATACAGACGCTATTAAGGAAGGTCGCGATTGCGTGTAACGCAAGAAAAGCTAGTGTTGTGTGCAATGAAAGATTCCTTTGATGTTGCGTATAAAATAAGACATAAAACAATATACTTCTCATAAAATATCAGCCTGTTAGATTTAATACCTATATATCATACAAATTTTGATTTCATTTCATATATTGTAATATTTAATCCGGTATCCCTAGTATATGGATTATGATGAGAAACATCATTTGGTCTATTAATAAATAAAATAAATGTTGATAGGTTAGTTATCTATCAACAAAATAAATAAATTCCATATGATTTATATTTACAAGTCATGGGGTATGGAAAAATCAAATACAAGCTATGTTAAAATGTCTTATATTGGGTTTTCTAGCTTTTCACCAGAGAGGAGTGCTCAACTATTGTGTTTGCCACATAAAATAAGTGAAATAAGTGATATTGTTTTTGAAATTGATTGATTAGGAAAATACAAGAAAGAAACTAAATAATGTAAATCAATTAAGTGATAGTATTAAAACAAATCGAAAAATGATATGACTTAAATTCATGATTTGAAATGGTGATCATGTTAGGGTCAGTTTTCCAATTGTAATTTTTTCACTCTTCAACTTACCCAATTATTTTTTGCTATGTTGTTCAGAGTTAGAGTCCAAAATAATTTCTTCTCACTCCCTTGGTCAAATAATAATTTGGGAATAAAACATAATAATAAATAGATTGTTATAATATCCTTCAAATGTGTGATAGAGTTGTATATAATACACCCATTTATCTCAGACAATTTCTAATCAGGTCTTGTGTATGCCATGTAATCAAGAACATTCTCTACTCCTCACACATGTACACGTGATCACCGAGTACTTCATCACTAAGTCCTAGTCTATTCCAATATATAAAAACCCGAACCTAGTGAAGGTAGATATTTATCATTGAACAAATAAAAATAAACAATATAATCTAGAATCAGATACAATCGTACAAGATTATAAAAACTATTTTAAGAAATTGAAATTGATTCATAGAAGAGAAAATAGATTTTAAATAATTATGTGAAATAACACAAGAAATACAAAAGGGTAATCTTTACCCACCTCAATCACTCAGAAGATATTCCCCACCATGGTAAGGGTTTTTGAGTTAATGTGGGAAGAAGAAGCCATTAAAAATCTAAGAAGAACAAAATAACAAAAATCAAGAACAAAAAGTTTTATTGTCCAGAATCGGTCTTCTAGAAGTTAGCCTTTTTTATGACTAGAATACATCTTAAATAAGCCAATGTCCCTCCTTATAAAATGTGGTAAATTTATTTTTTTATATATCCTCAATATATATAATCATGTGGACATTTGTAAAGGATGATATGGTTTGATTTGTGAGTTCATCTTCTTCTGGCTGCCAAACATTATTTCACCTTCTCTGATTGGACAAGCCCAGTAGATGCCTTTATGAGATTATGATTTTATAAAAATTAATGTGAACTATACCTTGAATTTTCTCTATTTAAACCAGCTACAATTTCCTCATTTTAAGGTAATTTTAATGAGATATATATTTTATCATGTAGTGGGGTCCATTCTGCCTACCAGAATAATTTCCCCATTTGATTGATTTTTCTATACCATTAGGTTTTGATTTGGTTCATGGTCCGAAAGCCAAAAATGAAGCCCACAAGAAGATTAAGCCTAAAAGAGGATTCACTTAAGTTGGATCAATAATGTAAAAGTTATTCCCGAAAATTAGAATCTCCAAGAAAACTGTAAATATTACAGAATTTGACTAATTTCACAATTAACCCAAAAATACACCAAAAACACATAAATGATTAAAATATAATCATATTTAATAATTTAAAGGGATTAAATATTTGAAAAACATATTAATAATAATGAAAATTTTACCTCTCTCAATTTCACCAGACTTATCACTTGGACTCCTAGAAAAGCCAAAATAAAGAAAAATCAAAGAAAAATCAAAACACATATCCATGAGATCCACTAATTTGACATCAAGAAACAAAATATATCATGCATACTCAAAAAATGATTATTTAAAGTTATTAATTTCAAATTATTCAATATATTTCAACTTTATTTCTCATCCCTTGTAAACAAAAAAATTACCTAACTATCATTATCTCTCATCACACAAATTTCAATTTTTAGCAATGTCATTCTCATCCAAACTCAACATGGGTCACCATAGGCTAGATAAATTCCAACATATCCATCCGATATAAGTCAATAACATATATTTATCATCAAGACTTTCTAATGGATTTCTATGGACATAGGTAGGTTGGATTTAGATGTGGAAATTATAAGGCTGAATGAAGAGAGCTTGTCTCCTTTTGAAGAAAAACATAATTATACTAATTTTCATACAAGTATGGTCTCCTCTTCACTCCCATTAATAGTTAATTAGCTGTATCATCATTAAATATCATGGAATGTTCCCCCATTTCATCATTTCTGCATCAAACATTTTAATCTTCTAAAACATAATATTTCATGAATGCTCCTTAAAAGGCACAAATATCTTTTTTCATTAGAATATCGAGAAACGAACTACTTCACTTTTCAGGAATGCTCTAGAAAAGGAACAACTTCTATTTTCATGAATCCTCCAATAAAGGAAAAACTTACAGCATAATGATTTCTTTTAACAGACATACCATCTCTTTAAAATTTTATCTCCAACCAATGTATCCCCAAATAAAGTAGCACAACACAAGACATATTTTCCCACACTTAAGTTCAACTAGATCATAAAATTTTACTTCAATGGTAGGTTAGATATGGAAATTTGGATTGTAATGTAGCTATACTTATATGGTGTTCATGGATTCAAAAAGCTAAAAGGATTAAATTTTTTATGTAGGACATTATAAAAAAAATATTTTATAGAATAGGGGGAATTAAAACACTAGAAATTCCTTAATCATTTAAAAAACATATACCTAAAACTCTCATGTTTTGATAGGAATATATCAAATTGAAGAGAAATAAATCATTGTTCGGTTCAATAAAAAAGTGAGGTGAGTGTAATGAATATAAAAACGATAGGTTTAGAAGCCTCATGAGAATGAGATTTCAAATATAATGACACTAATATATGCCATGCGATTAAAAAATCCGAATACTTTTCATGAAATTACCAATGAATTGAACTTGAAAAAAATTCATTTTCAACCATTATTTAAGCCTGGTTTCATGGAATAAATTATTTCTCCCATGGACATGGGTTTCAATATTTTCCATGTTAATAATTTCTGTGCAAATGTTTCAAAAACACAAAATAACATAAAAAACATAATTTTTTTGAAATACACACATATTTTAACAAATAATAATTCTAATCTACAATGGGTCTCAACCCCCCCCCCCATGAAAATGATATTTTCTACAATTCATTCAAATGCATTAATCATGTAAGAATATTTGAAATTCAATCAGAAAAATAAATAAAATGTAACGGAGTGGTGCGACCTGATGGAGTTTATTGATAAACATGTTCGAGGAGTGTGATCTTCTCCATTGACTCTGATGGCATTGTCCCATTTAATTTCTTCAACCTATTCCCATTGATAGTTACTGAATCCTTCTCTCCAACCATCACAATCTGAACATAACCAAAAGGATATACAAGATTAACTATGAGTGGACCTTCCCATCAAGAATGTTGTTTACCAAATATCAGCTGGATTGTTGAATTGAATAACACTTTGTCTGAAGTATGGAAGGCCTTTTGTTGGATTTGATTGTTATCAGCCACTCTTTTTCTCTCATTGTAAATCCTAGAATTTTCAACTTCTTATAGTCTGGTCTCTTCTAGCATATATAACTGTAATATTCTCTCATTCCCAGTACTTTCATGATCTAGATTAATCTTTCTCACAACCCAGTAGGCCTTTTGTTCCAATTCCACTAGTAAGTGAAAATTTCCCATCAATCATCCTATATGGAATCATTCCAATTATGCCTTTGTAGGCATTATTGTAAGCCCATAATTTGTCTTCCATCTTTTGTTTCCAATAATTCATATATGGATTAACAGTCTTTTCCAAAAATCATTTGATTTATTTATGGACTCTTAAGATTTACCACTAGTTTGTTGATAATAGGGTGTTGATTTTTTATGATACACCCAATACTTTTTCAACAAAGCCTCCAATATCCTATTTAATAAGTGAGTCCCTTGATAAATAATTAAGTCTCTATGAACTCCAAACCTACAAAATATGTTACCCCTGAAAAAATCACAACCAACATTATCTTTGTCGGTACTCGTGGATTTTTCTTCCACCCATTTAGATTTATAATTAATAGAAAGAATAATATTAGGATTTCAAAATGATATTGGGAAATAGCCTGTAAAATATATCACCCATAAATCGATAATTTTAAAAAAAGTGAATTTTGGGGAATCTCTGGTCTCTTTGATATATTTCCTATAAACTGACATTTTTCACACCGTTTGAAAAATCCAACAGAATATATGAAAATATTTGGCCAATAATGTCCGGATTCTAAAAACATTGTTCATGTACTTTAAAGCCCAAATTGGCCTGAAAAAGCTATTGTGTGAGAAAAATTAATGATAGAATCAATTTCAATTGTAGGAAAAATCATATTTTCATTTGTTCATTGAAAATATTGCCTAGAAATTGATCAACCCAAATGTAATAAATATTTATTCAGCTTTTAATTTTTGAATTTTTTGAGAATTTAAATGGGATGGGAATTGAGATGTGACTAGATAATTGACCATGTCAGCACACCAAAGTTATTATCCTTTAATAATGTATAATTTCTCTCATGGAGGGTAATCATTTAGTGGTTCAGTGTTTGGAATTTTGAATTCAGTAGTCCGTGGTGGTCTTGTTATGTGATCAGCCACATGGTTCTCAGATCCATTCTTATCATTGATTTATATGGTGTACCCTTGTAATAATAACATCATTATCACAAACCATGGTTTTTCGTCAACCTTCTTCATCATGTACCAAAGAGATACTTGATCAGAAAACACAATGAATTTAGTTCCTAGAAGATACAACCTAAATCCTTCTAATCCCAAAACAACTGCTAAAAACTCTTTTTGAGTTGTTGTGTAGTTGAATTGGGCCACATCTAATGTTTTGAAGCCATATCCAATGACTTGTTGCTTGTCCTAACTTCTATGAAAAATTTACTCTCCAATTTCTTGGTCTGAACCATGACAAAGTATCTCAAATGGTTCTTACCAATTGGATGGCTACATTACTGGTGGTGTAATCAATCTCTTTTTCAACTCGTCAAAGGCTTTCCTACATGAAATACGTAAAATGAAAACATAATCTTTCAAAATTAATCTAGAGATAGGTAGAGAAATATTACAAAAATCTAGGATAATCCTCTTATAGAATCTTAAATTTCAAAAAAAAATGTTTTGACATGTTTGACACAAGTTGGGTAAGGAAAATAATTTATCACTTCAATTTAAGATTTAACTACTCCAATGCCATTCTGTGAAAGTACATACCCAAGGAAAATTCCTCTCACAACCATAAAATGACACTTTTAAAATTTCAAAACAAAATTCATTTCAAAGCATGTTTTGAAAACTTTTTCCAGATTTTTCAAATAAGTGTAATAAGAATTTCCAATAACTGTCATATTGTCCTAGAAAACCCCCATGAAATCTTCAACGTGATCAGAATATGTACATAACACCCACCTCTGAAATGTACCTAGAGTATTACACAGTCAAATTGGAATCCTTTTTTATGGAAAAGAAATGATTGTACAAGTAAATGTAGTCTTCTCTTGATCATTTGAAGCAATGGGTACATGAAATAACATGTAAATCCATCCAAAAAGAAATAATGAGTTATCCTCCCAATACCTCTAGTATCTGGTCAATGAAAGTGATATAGAAATGGTATTTTTTAGTGACATGATTCAACTTCCTAAAATCTATGAACACTTTATAGATATTCTGAATTCTGGCAGGGGTTAATTCATTGATTTCATTCCTTACAATGTTTTGGACAATTTTTATATGGAATACATAGATTGGGATAACCCATTGTGATTCTGATATGGTATATATGATCACAGCTTCTAATAGCTTCTCAGTATCTTTTATTAAAATCTTCTTTAGGGTGGTGTTCCGCATCCTTTGTGGTTATCTGATAGATTTAGAATCTCCCTCATGATAAATTCAATGTGTGAATTTTTATGGATCTATTCATGGGATATCACCTATGCTCCAACATATTACTTGGAAATTATCTCTAAAAATCACAATAAATTAATTTTATAGAGTTTTATATTGATTATTAGAAATTATTAATGGTAATTTCTCACCCTCAATGAGATAAAAATATTTTAAATCAGTGGGGATTGGATTGAATTCTTGTTAAGTAGGATGCCCAGGGGATGAAAATAAATTGAGGTTCCACACATCCAAAATATTTGAATCCTTCACATAAGAATTTATATCATCTTCGTCATCATATAACACATTATCAATGAAATCATATTTTACCTCTTCTTCCAACAGTAAATCATAATATCTAGTGATTTGGGAATCCGTATGATCAGTGATTTTTTAAATGGAAAAATTATCTCCCAATGATAAGAATTCATGAAACATATATGATTTTTCAATTAGTTCTATTCGATATTTATGGGAGAGTGATAAGAGTGAATTGTCTACTGATGGGTGCCTCATGGAATAAAAAATATTGATGTGGAAAGTGCGGTCTCAAAAATCCATGGTAAGTGTCCCTTCATGGAAATTGATGATGTTTTTGCCTTATTTAAGAATGGTATCCCAAAAATTATGGGGGAGTGTGATGGGATATTATCATATTCCATATTCAACTCATTGAAGTTATAAGGTAATAAATGATCTTTGAATTTTACTAGGACATCCTCCCCAACTCCTACAGGGAAAACTATGAATATGTTTGAATGATAGACCACCACTCTTCTGGTCTTCATGTCTCCCATCTAGAAATAAGTATATAATGAGCGAGGAAATACATTAATTAATGCACATAAATCAAAAAAAAAATTAGGGAAATTTAATGAACCAATCTTATAGGGAATAGAAAATGTCCCTATATCCAAAAAGTTGGTTTGAAATTTAGTGTAATAAGGGAGGAGACACATCATCCCAAATTTATCCTCTCCTTATTTGGAAGTCTCTACTTCTTGGTGGAAATATCTTTAAAAAATTTATCATACATTGGATTTTTTATGAGTTCTTCAAGCAGAGGTATTTTGATTTCTACTTTCTTGATGCTGTTGAAATTTCTCTTTGCAGTTATTCTTCTTGCAACCTCTTTGATTCAATCATACTTGATAGAAATGGTGGAGGTATGTCTTTAATCTCCCTTTTATATTTTAAATGGGATTTCTTTGTTCTTCTTCATTAGACTATCCTTATCATCCTCCTCTTTCTTATCATTTTCCCAATGAATTTTCATAGAATTTTCATCATTTCAAACTTTATTCTCTCCTATATTAGGTATTCTTGTTTTAGGTTCAATGTTTGATGGTGGTTGATGTTCTTTTTCACTTATTTTTTTATCAATCTAACATTATCATTTTTTGGAACTTTTTGTTAGGGTATTTTAACTAGATTTTTAGTCAAAAATTCTATGAGTCTTTCATTCTTGTTGGACAAGTCTTTAACGGTGTCCTTCCACCCCTCATATATAGATTTTTTCTATTCATTTTCAATTGGAGGTTGTGAATTGGTAGATGGAAGCTCGTAGGGTCTTTGGAATGTAGTTGGTTTTTGGTATGAATTATAGTTATAATAGTGCTTTTTTGAAATGGTGGTGGGTTCTTGAATTGATTCTTGAATGGTTCTTGGTTTCTAAACTTGTTTTGGTACGGGGGTGTACCTTGATTATGTTGGATGCAAACACATATTCTACTTGGTTAGGATATCTCCATCCTTGATTTTGTTGGATATTCTTTTAATGAATGGTTTTCACACATGATTCCATTCTCTATTTTCAGAACAATGGTATTTAAAATGATCATGTTATGCGCATAAACCATATACCATAGCTGGTGCTTGTTGGTCACTAATTTTCTTCCACACCATCTACCTCACCATAGTAGTTAGATATTCATTCATATTTTATAGTTAGGGTGATGAATGAGATGTGTGTTCCTCAATAATACCTCTTGATCTAATACATCTTACTCCAAACAGTTGTGAGTTCAGGAAAATCATCACAATCAACCCTATGGATGCTTCTATTGAAATTTCAATCATTTCACTTCCATATGATGCATCAAGAAGGTTTCTATCATTGCCTAGAAGAACTTGATAGAAGAAGACAATAAAATGATGTTCCTCAATAGCCTGATGATGGAAGCAGCCACATAGTTTCTTAAATCTATCCCAGTACTCCTAAAGGGTTTCTCCATATGATTGTCATAGGGTGTAGGATTCCTTATGAATGGTTGGGAATATAATGGTGGGGAATAATATTTTCATAAAACATCTTACCAGGTCATTCCAGTCATGCATGTCTCTAGGTTGTATGGTGTACATGTAAGAACCTGGATCCTCTTTTCAGGTATGTCCTTCCATTTCTGGTTTTTTTGAGAATATTTGGAGTTTCTGTTAATTTTTGAAGTACACGCCGTGTACTTTTTGAGTACAAGCCGTGTAATCCTTTCCCTCTCGAAACTGTGTGCTGGTCGTGTTTGGATCACACACACGGTGTGTATGGGTGACGTGGAGGCCGATTTTGGCAGATTATGGAAAAACCCACTACACACCGTGTACTTGAAAAATACACACCATGTACTTTTATTTTTTTTAATAACCGGACCGGGGTCGCGCCTAATAATTATAATCGTCTTCTTCTAGGTTTGGTTCGACCGAGAGACATCGTACGGCCACAAAACATCTCCGGACTCTTGAGCCTCCATCCGTTCTCCGATTCGAGCTCTGTCGGTTGCGTCAGAAGCGTAGTAGTGAGTTCTTCCTTCTTCATGAGCCTTGTCTTCAAATTGTTCCTCCTTCTCAAGTTATCTTGAGGTTGAATATTTTGTGGATTTTATCATACCTACGATTTTCTAGGGAGAATCATCCATCGGGATTAAATTATATCGATCTCCTAGGACCAAGGTAGGTGGTTTGTGCCTTACCATTCAATGACTCTATGTTTATGTACAAAATTCCACTGATACCCGTGAACGAGGTATTGCGTGTTACCCCTTTATTCCTTTGTTGTTTTCCTGACATGATTGTATGCCAGTGTAGAGGTAATATGACCATGTTAGAGGATTATTTGTAGTGATTTGATGTATCTGTACTTGATTTGATCGGTTTACGACTTTCAGGTCTCGTTTTCCCTTGGCTGATATAACTTTTTTCAGGCCTCGCGGTTATAGGTTGAAGTCAAACTCATGACATGCCTGTTGTCTTGTAGATTGTTTAGCTAAGTAGCTCTATAGGTGTACTTTGGATACCCAAGTAGCTCTATAGGTGTAGTTTGGCCTTATAGATTTATTATGCACTAACTTGCACGGGGCTGAGAGAACCTGGAGCTATAGACTATAAGGGAAGGATCGAGTGAGCTTCCGAGAGAGGCTTAGATATTACAGACTATAGAGGGGATGGACCGAGTGAGCTCCTAGAGAGTCTTGGATTTTATAGACTACAGGAGGGTAGACCGAGTGAGATTCCTCGGAGAGTATTTCCTTTTTTGAATCTCTTTCAGAACCTTCCCATGCTTGAGGATGAATCGACCGAGTGAGCCTCCTCAGAGAGTCTATGGTATACCTAAGGCTATAAGAGGAATTGACCGAGATAGCTTCCTCAGAGAGTCTCTAGACCTTGGGGATAATAGGGTTAGACCGCGTGATCTTCCTCAAGAGAGTCCCTGACTACCCTATACTGTAAGGGGAATTGACTGAGTGAGATTCCCTAGAGAGTCCCATAAATTCATATGACCATGATAGAGGGGATAGGCTGAGTGCACATCCTAGAGGATTGTGGTACTTCTTGGATATGACCAGATGGGATGGATGTTAGTACATCCCAGAGGGTTTACGGCTTATTAGCTGTTTGTTTCACTGATTTTGATTTGTTGTGTATTGATTACTGCTATGTATCATCCTGTTTTATAGCTTACTATTTACTGCCTACTGCTTGCTGTTGTTGTTTGCTGCTTGTTGTACTTTTACCTTCCATATACTCACTAACTGTTTGGCACAGATCTTTGGTTGAATGCCTATTTGGATTTTATCTCACACCCTGTTTGGGCTATGCTTTTGGGCCCACATAGACTATGTTGTTGCAGGTACAGACAAGGGAAAGCACCCTTCGACATCTGTAACTTGATTACTTGGAGTAGGAGAGCATGGGACCAAGCATTGACTTTCGAAGCAGAGGAGTTGTTTACATTTTCTTTTGTACTTGTTTTGGTACTCTAGTGTTTTCCAGCTTTGTGACTTGTTTGGATACAATCATAGTTATGTATAATGCATCATTTCATACATTAATATGTGCTCCAATTGTTGATTTAGTATTCCACTGTTATATTATTGGTTATTACAACTTCCGCTATTGCCTGTTTATTTTTCATCTGCTGTGTACTCTGCCAATGAGGGCATAGTTTCCCCACTATCACACCCAAGGCCCTTACTTCTAGACAGCCGCCTCTGGCATTTGGGGAAATGCTCTTGAGTCCATGTGACCAACCGGGTATGGGGCGCCTCTGGGTGGCCTCTAGAACCGGGACGTTACAAAGTGGTATCAGAGGAATTCTATTCTTTCACATTACTGTTTGGAGACTTATCCAGGGATAGGATAGATTCAGTACTTGGTAATAAGTTGTTCCCGAGGGTAGGTAACCCGTGTACAGGGAAAAGCTACACTACCTCGTTTATTGCAGGTTTCTAGTCTTGAGATGTTACGGTTGATACGATTTCACCTAGAGTGATTCACAAGCTTTGTAATGTTTATTGATTTTATATTACGGTTCCATTTCTATCGCAACCCAATGAGAAGAGTGTATTCCACCTCATGCATCATATAGGATCTTCTAGAAATCATATTCCATGCATTCTTGAAATTTCATTTAGGGTGAATTAGCGATTTCATGTTGTTGGGATAGGCTTGTTGTAGATAATTCCATGCTGTTGTGATATATGCTTGATAGAATATCTGCCACCTTGGTAGAGGATTGTTTTATTGTAATTTGATTAAATGAAGGCCATGTTTTGATTATTGAGGTGTTATGGTCCCTCTTGAATAAAAAATTGGTGGATCATGATCCAGTTTTTTCATGTACATGACTGTAGGGGATGCCATGATTTGATTCGCGGGGAGTATGGACCCTCAGGAATCGGAATTTGTCACCTATTTTCACTGTTTTCCATGTCTCTAGGATTCTATGCAGTTTCTAAGCTACTTCCCAGAAAAACCTAGAATACACGGCGTGTACTTTTTGGTTACAAGCCTGTAGTTTTTAGGTAGTGTTACTGACTGTGTGGGCAGGAACACGGTGTTGTGAAAATAACTTCAGGAACACGCCATGTACGGTATGTACATGTCGTGTAGTCTTGAGCCTTTCACCCAGCCGTGTCACTAACAACACGGGTTGGGGAAGATCGAGTATGACATGCCATGTTGTAAAGAAACACGCCGTGTAGTTCTGTCCAGGTATCTGGCCATGTCACAAACAACACGGGTCAGCGTGACCTTTTCTACGACACGTCGTGTTGCTTTCGGAACATGCCCTGTAGTCTTGCCTTGGTACCCGGCCGTGTTACAAACAACATGGGATGGTGTCACCTTCTCCTATACACGCCGTGTTTGTTCGGAACATGCATTGTATGGTCCAGATGTGTAGAAGGTCGTGTAACTAACATCACGGGCCTCTGAGTCAGTGTCTATTACACGTCGTGTCCCTAGGGAACACACCGTCTAGTCTGGGGTTAGATTGAACCTTGTGGGTTATCCTTGTAAGGAGACTCGGGCATGGGTTTAGAGTTCATGTACACTCTGTGTGTAGGAACAACACGATGTGTAGTTTGGAGTGTTACATGACCTGTTGGGAAGGGGTACATGCCCAGGTTAATGGCTTAAGTAGACATGCCATTTAGTTTTTTATACACGCCGTCTAGTCATGTTGTGTAAAACTTGATATTTTCTTCCATTGTTCCTGCTTTGTAATCGTGTGTTTTCAAATCATTGTTAATATTGATCTACGGTGTGATATTGATCTTTCAGAGATATTCCTCCATGACATCCTATGGTCATGTGTCAGTTTCCAGGCAGTTACCAAACACCGAATATGGATGACCAGGGTCCTCTTGAAGATATTTCTACTGTGCTAGCCTTGGCACCAGCATTTATACCCATAGCAGGCGCTGAGGAACAGTTCAGGGTGGACTTCCTGAGGGTGATGCAGAACTTCCAGGGAGCGCCGCCTCCTACCCCGTCGATGGCTAAGTTGACGTGGGTTTTCCAGTAGCAGCATCCTCCTCCTTTTTCATGGGATGGAGGACCCCATGCTGCAGAGTCATGGATAGAGGCCCCACTGACCATCTTTGAGCACCTAGAGATCCCTCCGAGGAAAAGGGTAAAGCTGGATACTTATATGCCCTAGGACACCGCCAAGAGGTGGTGGGAGGTGATCTCACGGTTAGGGCGTCAGCAGGATATGTCTTGGGACAAGTTTCGACGCACCTTCTATGACTACTTCTATCTGGAGACCCTAAGGATTGATCGAGCCTGGGAGTTTATGTGTCTGCAGTAAGGTACTCTTTCTGTTATGGAGTACTCATCTCATTTCACTGAGCTGTAGTGTTCCACACCGATCCCAGCAGGTGATGAGTTTTTTCTTGCTAGGATGTTTGAGGATGGTCTCAGGCAAGAGATCCATTCCCAGGTGAATATCATCCTGTTGAATTCTATATCCTCTATTGTCAACCAGGCACTAATCACTGAGCGCATTCTGAGGGATTCTGGAGCAGTGAGCCAGGGTGGTTCGTCATTCAAAGCTAGTGTTCCTCCTACGGATAGTAGGAAGCATCACAGAGAGTCTTCTCGAGGAGATCGAGGTTCACGGGATGCATCTTCTGGAAGCTAGGTTGTGTGATCCCAGTGTGGTAAGAGTGGGAATACTAGGACTCAGTGCCCGAGAGATCCGATGGAGTTCTGGTCTTGCGGAAAGATGGGCCATCTTCAGCGTTTATGTCACATATTCTCACCTTCAACTGGTGGTAGAGGTTCCTCTATGACCCCACATTCTGGAGATGCTTCACCAGTTTCCCAACAGTCATGGAACTATAGTTCTTTCGACTTTTCTGGCCAAGGTGGAGGTCACGGTTGTGGTTGTTATTCACCAGGTCATCAGTGACAACAGAGTGGATCAGCTGAGAGCGGTCAGCCTGGGGCACAAGGTCGTGGTGCATGGCAGTCTTTTGCTGTTGAGAAGACCTATAGGGAGATGGATCCCGACCCTTCTACAGTTCGAGGTATGATTTTTGTATCCTCATTTTTATCTTCATCCCTTTCAATTTTGGTGCTTCCCATAGCTTTATCTCTTTTTCTGTCATGGATTGCCTTGTGATCTATATATTTTCATCTGCTGACTTGTTGACTCTTGACACACCTTTGGGAATGATGAAATATAGCGTATGTCAGTGCAGAGTGTTCCCTCTTGAGGGTGCAGGGTTTCACTTCCTATGGGACCTCTATGTCCTAGAAATGACAGGCTATGACATCATTCTTGGGATGGATTGGTTAGTTCCTTTCAAGGCAATCGTCAATTGCTATCGCCGTAGGGTGAGTTTCATATCACCCGTGGGCGGATTTTTACTTCATAGAGGCGAGTGGGATTTCTAGGTATGGAGAGCTGGACCAGATCATCACATGCTAGGTAAAGTTACAGCCCATATTGCTAGTCTTTATCGGGATGACCAGGAGACTTCACAGTTAGACTTTTATCCATTGGTGGATCATTTCAGGGATGTTTTTCAGAAGAATTTTCTGGTTTACCTGCGGAGTGTGAGGTAGAATTCTCAATTGAGATCATTTCAGGAGTGGAACCAGTGTCCATTCCTCCTTATAGGATCGCTACACCTAAGTTCCAGGAGCTCAAGAAGCATCTGGAGGAGTTGCAAGAAAAGGGTTTCATCCGACCTAGTACCTCTCTTGGGGTTCGCCTATTCTGTTTGCGAAGAAGGTAGACGGTACCCTTCAGATTTGTGTGGATTATATGATGCTGAACCAGTTGATGGTAAAGATCCAATAATCCTTTTCGAGGATCGATGACCTTTTTGATCAACTTCAAGATTTTCGCGTGTCCTCAATGATCGACTTGAGATACGGTTATCATCAGTTGCACATCAGACCATCAGATATACCTATGACAGCTTTTAGGAGGAGGTACGGTCTTTCTGAGTATACAGTCATTCCATTCAGTCTCACGAACGCTCTTGCAGTTTTCATGGAACTGATGAACTGAGTGTTCCATCCATACTTGGACTCTTTTTTTGTGGTCTTCGTGGACGATATCTTGGTGTACTCTCACACTCCTCACGACCATACCACACATCTTGAGATCATTCAGAGTACAATGAGAGAGCATCGACTGTATGATAAAATCTTGAAGTGCCACTTTTGGATAGATAAAATTCCCTTCTTGGGTCACATGATCTCAGAGGCTAGAGTATCTGTGGACCCATCGAAAGTGAGAGTTATAGTTTCCTAGGAGCAGCCGAAGAACATTTTTGAGGTGTGATGTTTTGTAGGGCTTGCTGGGTTCTACAGATTTTTCATTCAGGACTTTTTATGCCTATCAGCACTATTGATAGTTCTGACCAAGAAGGGGGAACGTTTTTATGGTCAAATGCTTGTGAGTCAGCCTTTCAAGATTTGAAATGGAGGATGATGTCAGCACCGATACAATTCTTGCTGGTGTGGAGAAAAGGCTATAATGTTTACTATGATGCTTTAGGTATCGAGCTTGGAGATTTTACTATGTTGGGGGATGGGGCCATTGCTTACAGGTCTAGGCAGTTGATGCCACATGAGAGAAACTACCCGACACACGATCTAGAGTTGGCAGCAGTTGATCATGCCTTACGCTATTGGAGATACTATCTTCTGAGAGAGAACTTTTTGGTTTTTACCGACTACAAGAGTCTCATGTATATATTCACTCAGTGCGATCTGAATTTGAGACATCTCAGTTGGGTCGAGTATCTTCATTAATTTGTCTTCGAACAAGCCTATACGCTGGGAAAGGGCAACTCAGTGGCAGACGCGTTGAGAAGGAGGACTCAGATTCAGGCAGTTTAGGAGGCCAATAGTGAGTGACATATAATGGCTCTGTTCTCTGAGATGCACTTGGTGATGCACAATAGGCAGGGAAAAATCATTCTTTCATCTGTGGCTGTTACATCTCCACTTTTTGATCGGGTACGAATGAGGAAGCTATCAGACTCAGAGGCCTTAGTCCTACGGGAGTGTGTGTCAGGAGGGGAACCTCTTCCGGGATGGACAGTGGGCGAGGATGAGAGAATGTATTTCTAGGGATGCGTATGGGTGCTAGTAGACATACGCAAGGAGCTGATGCGGTATTTTCCTTCCTTAGTTTGGGAAGTTCATCCTGGCGTCACCAAAATGTATCGGGATGTTCATCGCTAGTACTGGTGGCCAGGTATAAAGAGGGATGTTACTGGTTTTTTCATGAAATGTTATACTTGTCAGCAGGTGAAAGTAGACCATCAGCGACCAGTAGAGCTTTTACATCAGTTACCCATTCCAGAGTGGAAGTGGAACGATGTCGTGACAGACTTCATGACTGGGTTACCGAGGACACCTCGGGGAAGAGATGTTGTTTGGGTTGTCATCGACAGGCTTACGAACGTAGAACACCTCTTACCGATCAAGGAAACCTTCAGTGTTGATGATATGGGATGACTATAAATCCAAGATATTGTACGTCTACATGGAATTCCACACTCCATTGTTTCAGACAGGGATGTGCGCTTTACCTCTCGGTTCTGGAAGGGACTTCATAAGGCCTTGGGTACACAAGAACTTTTGAGTACAGCATACCATCCCCAGAATGATGTCCAGTCCGAGTGCACGATCCAGGTGCATGAGGACATGCTCTGGGCTTGCATTCTAGACTTTGAAAGTTCTTGGAAGAAGCATATACCTCTTATGGAGTTTTCCTACAACAACAGTTTTCAGGCGACCATTCAAATGGCACCATACAAGGCTCTGTACGGTAGGCCATGCTGATCACCCTTATGCTCACTGGAGGCCAGAGAGGCAGCTTTTTTAGGACCGCGTCTTGTTCAGGAGACCTCAGAGTAGATAGAGTTGATTCGGAAGAGCATGGATATAGCACAGTCTCGATAGAAGTCTTATGCTGATCAGCGAAGACGACCTCTGGAGTTCGAGGTCAGAGAACAGGTTTTCCTGCATGTCGCACCGAGGTTGGTACATATGAGGATTCAGAGATAGGGTAAGCATTCACTGCGGTACATTGGGTTGTATAAGGTATTGGAGAGAGTTGGTCCGGTTGCCTATCGGTTGCAACTATCTTAGAGGTACCGGGCTATGCACGACGTCTTCCATGTCTCTCATCTACGATGTTACTTTTCAGACTCATCGCATGTCTTTCATCCCAAGGAGGATGACCTTGAAGCAGATGCATCGTTTGAAGAGAATCCTATCTGGATTCCTGATCGTAGTACAATGGTTCTCTGAGGCCATTCAATGCCTCTAGTACGAGTGCTAAGGCAGAACGGGTGAGTACAGGACGAGACATGGGAGAGTGAGGCCGGGATTGGATCGCAGTGGCCGGAGCTTTTTGAGGTTTCTTCTTCTACGCCCATGTAGGGAAATTCAAGGACTACATTCATTAAGGGGGAATGTTTTTAAGAACCTGTATTTTCGTTTAAGGTATGTCCTTAATTTTCTAGATTTTATGATATTTTTTGGAGTTTCTGGATATTTTTTAAGTACACACCGTCTAATTTTTGAGTACATGCCGTGTACTTTTTGAGTACACATCTTGTACTCTTTTCCCGCTCAAAACCGTGTGCCGGCTATGTTCGGACCACACACATGGTGTGTAGTGTTGACATGGAGGCTGGTTTTGGTAGAGTATTGAAAAACCCACTACAAACCATGTACTTTAAAAATACATGCCGTGTACTTTTCTTTTTTACTAAACGGACCGGGGTCATGCCTCATCGTCATAATCGTCTTCTACTAGGTATGGTTCGACTGAGAGATGTTGTATGACCGCGAAAAGTCTCCAGATTCCCGAGCCTCCTCCGTTCTCCGATTAGAGCTATTTCAATTGCGTTGGAAGCACATCGGTGAGTTATTCCTTCTGCTTGAGCCTTGTTTTTCAATTCTTCCTCCTTCTCAAGTTATCTATGGTTGAAGGTTTTGTGCGTTTTCTCAGATATACAACGTTCGAGGGAGAATCAGCCATCTTGGTACAAGTAAATCGATCTCCTAGGATCGAGGTAGGTGATTTGTGCCTTACCATTCAAAGTATCTGAGTTTATGTGCGAAATTCCACCGATACTCAGGAACGGGGTTTTGCGTGTTACCCCTTTTTGGCTTCGTTGTATTCCTGCCTTGCTTGTATGCTTGTGTAGAGGTAACTTGACAATGTTTGAGGATAATTTTAGTGCTTGGATGTATCTTCCCTTTCTTTGTTATGTTTATGACATTTGGGTCTCATTTGGCTTTGGCTGCTTCACCTGTTTTCATGCCTCGTGGTTATAGGTTGAAGTGAAACTCATGACATGCTTCTTGTCTTGTAGACTGTTTAGCTAAGTAGCTCTATAGGTGTAAATTGTTTATCTAAGTAGATCTATAGGTTTACATTGGACTTATATCATTATTATTAACTGAATGGCACGGGGCTGAGAGAACCTGGAGCTATTGACTATAAGGGATAGACAGAGTGAGCTTCCCAGAGAGTCTTAGATATTACAGACTACAGAGGGGATAGACTGAGTGACCTCCCAGAGAGTCCTGGATTTTATAGACTACAGGAGGGTAGATCGAGTGATCTTCCTCAGAGAGTCTTACCTTGTTTGAATCTCTTTAAGAACCTTCCTAGGCTAGAGGAGGAATTGATCGAGTGAGCTACCTCAGAGAGTCTGTGGTATACCTGAGGCTATAAGAGGAATTGACCAAGATAGATCCTCATAGAGTGTCTAGACCATGGGGCTAAGAGGGTTAGACCGCGTGATCTTCCTCATGAGAGTCCCTAACTACCCTAGACCTTAAATGTAATTGACCGAGTGAGATTCCCCAGAGTGTCTCATAAATTCGTATAACCAAGCCAGAGGTGTTAGGCTGAGTGGACTGCCCAGAGGGTTGTCGTACTTCTGGGATAGGACCAGTGGGGGTGGATGGAAGTACTTCCCAGAGGGTTTCCGACTTATTAGATGATTGTTTCACTGCTGTTGATTTGTTTTGGATTGATTGCTGCTATGGATCATCCTGTTTTACTGCTTACTGTTTACTGCCTACTGCTAGTTGTTTCTATTTACTGCTTATTGTACTTTTACCTGCCATATACTCACAGACTGTTAGGCACAGATCTTCGAGTGAATTCCTACTGATATTGTATCTCACACCCAATTTGGGCCATGATTTTGGGCCCAAGAAGAATATGTTGTTGCATGTAGAGACAAGGGAAAGCACACTTTGACTTTTGGAACTTGATAGCTTGGAGAAAGAGAGCATGTGACCAAGCTTTGGCTTGCGATGCTGAGGAGTTGTTTACTATTCTTTTGTACTTGTTTTGGTACTGTAGTGTTTTCCACCTTGTGACTTGTTTGGCTGCTATCTTAGTTATGAATCATGCATCATTTCATACATAAATATGTGCTCCAGTTATTGATTTAGTCTCTTATTTTTATATTGTTGGTTATTACTACTTCCACTGTTGCATGTTTATTTTTCTTTCACAATGTACTCTGCCAATGAGGGCATAGTTTCCCCACTATCACACACATGGCCCTTGCTGCTAGTCGGTAGCCTCTGGAATTTTGGGAAATGCGCTTGAGGCCATGTGACCAACCGGGTACGGGGCGCCTCTGGGTGGCCTCCGAAACCGGGATGTTATTGTATAACCAATCCTTTGATGCCCTATCCAATAAGAATGGTAATTACTTCCACGTTACTGGTTCCTCCACAACTCCACAAGGTCTAAAAGTTGAGAAAACAAGTGTGAACTCTTTAATGTTTTAGTTTGGATATTCACCTTCCAAACCATGAAACATTGGAAGTAAATGAATCATGTTTGGTTTAATTTTATAATTCTTTTGTAACAATGGCCTTAAAAGATGATTGATTTGATTAGGGAATTGGGGTGTACAGAGGACTCTAAGATTTTGGTTTTTAATTTCATCCATGATGATTGTCTTAGAGTGAACAGTTGAAGTTTCACTTGAGTATACAAGGGTAATTTATTCTAAATCAGATTGAAAAGTAAACTTTCTATGTCTATTCATCATGGATCTATCAATTTTAGGATTTATGGGTAAATTTTTAGATATTTATGTTCCAGTCATGCAATTTTGAATTGAAATGATGAAAATAGAAAAGAATAAAATGAAGATAAATTTTGGTGCTACCTCCTGGGCAACGACAACATGTTTTGACATGTACTTCTCATGGGCTATGTAAAAAAAATATTATGTTTAAGTGTATTATAGTGGGTTAACTAGGTTTTCTCTAGAGATGATTTCTCAAAAATAGTGTTTTTCACTTAAAATAAGAGAATAATGTGTTTTTGTTTTTGAAATTGATAGATTAGAAAAATACAAGAAAAAAAGTAAATAAATTGAATGTTTGAAAACAAATAGACAAATGATGTAATTTAAATCAGTCATATCAAATTGTGAGTAGGTTAGGGTCAGTTTTCCAATGTTAATTCTATGACAGTTCAACACACCCAATTCTCTTATACTTAGTCATTAAGAGTGAGAATCCACGATCATTTCTTCTCACTGACATGGTCAAAAAATAATGTGAGAATAAACATTACTAAAAACTCATATTGGTCTACTCTCCATCAACTGTGTTATCTAGTATTAGTGAATACCCTCAATTATAGTTGACTATTCTCAATAGGGTCCTGTTTATCCCAAAAAATCACGGACATTCACTACTCCTCACGCACATACTAGTGATCATTGAGTACTTCACCATTATGTCCTAGTCTATTCTATCATATGAGAACCATATACTAGTGGGGGATATATTGATCATGGACCAAATAAAAATAAACTATAGAATCTAAAATCATATATATTCATACATTATAATAATAATTGGTACATTAAATTGAAGTCGATTTTCATAAGAGAAAAGATGATATCAAAACATTAAGTGCAAGAACTCGGGAATAACAAAATGAAAAAACTACACCTTCCCAATCACTCATAAGATCTACCCCACCATGGAAAGGGTAAATGAGGTGATCAGGGAATAAACAATCATTACAAAGATAAGAAGAACAAAATAGACCAATGTAAGAATGAAAATTTTGATTCTCCAGAATTTTTCATCCAGAAGGTGGCCTCTGTTATGACCACCATATGTCTGAAACTAGACAAGATCCATTCTTATAATATGTTGTAAATTGTGTTTAAGGTCGATCCCCAAAATATAACAGCCTTTGAAAATGACTATATTATGATATTACTTGATTAGTGACTTTAACTTCTTCGGGCCTCTAGACGCTATTTCACCCACTCCAATTAGACGCGCAAAAAAGGTGACCTGATGAGCATATTATTTTATGAAATTTAATGTGAAACAGCCCTTGAATGTTATCTGTCGAAACTACCTAGAATAACCCCATTGGATGGTTGGTTGAATGAGATATTTAAGATTTAATGTAGTGGGTTCCATTTTTCTAGCCATACTAATTTCTCTGTTTGAATGATTTTTCTGTACCGTTGGGATTGGAATTGGGACTTAGTCCATAAGCCAAAATTAAATCCCATGATCATATGAAGCTTCAAAAACTGATTCAATTCAATTGGATCAATAATTTAAAAGTTATTCATGAAATATATAAGCTCTAAAAAACATTCCATTTTAAGGAATAACCCCATTTTCACATTTAAGCACAAAATACACCAAAAACACCTAAATGATGAAAATGTACTCAAATTGAATAATTGGGAGGGATTAAATCATTAAAAACTTATTACTAATAAGGAAAATATTAACTATAGGTATAATTCTATCATAGGTTTCCTATTTTAATATACATGATATTAGATAAAATTATTTCATGGTGCAACACTATGATTACAATTTCTTTGATAACACGATTCATTTTTATTAAAATCAAGAAGAAAGAGATTGAGTAATAAGATACAAATAGTGATTAAATCATCTATAATATGATGTAAATAAACCTATTGTTGATAGTACCATGTATTCTATGAAGACATAGCAGTTTCATGATTGAGTGATTTAAATTTCACATTTGGATGAGGAAAAAAATACAAAAATAATAATTTGGAGACATATATCTTGGGCATATAGATTTATATTTTTACAAAACTTGAAAAATGTTTCCTTAATTTTAATATGTTCATGACACTCATTTGAATTATATTTAATCAAAATATTCCCATCCTAATACTGAAGTTTTAGAATAATTTAATATATAATTTAAATTAAAAACACCGAGGAAATACTAAATGTGAAATGATATAGAATCACTGTTTGAAATACTCAATGAGGTATGAAGCTATGTTTTTGGATTCATCACTGATAATCCACGAATAAAAGTTAAATATTTGAAAATTATATACATTCTATAATGATATAACACCAATCCCCAATATAATAGGCAATAGATACTATCTCTATCAGATATTTATAAGAATGGGGGTTGTTGAATTCGATTATTGAAAATTTTATGATGTAATCCTAAAAATTATAATAATTATAAAGATGAATAATATATCTATAATGATAACATGATTTGTTTAAAGTCATATAACATAATACATCATTATTGGTTTGAAATATTAAATATCTAAATTAATGAAAAGTTGATCAACATTATCTTCTTGATTTTTAGAAATCCCAATCATCATAAATATGGAAATATAAATCTTTTACTATAGTTATAAAATCATAAAAAAAATCATAAAAATTGAATCCATTTAGAACACATTTCACTAAATAACTACAATTATCAAGTAGCTATATATATTTCATGCATTAGATGATACCTTGTATGATGATATGAAACTCTCAATTAACATGTTTTAAAAAAACATTTAGGTAATCATGACAATAATTATTAATGTTTTTGATATAGTCTCACATGTTTTTTATATATTCTTATTTCTTTATTTCCTATGTTTGTTTCATCCTATGGATCCCTGTATTATTTTTCACTAGAAATGAAAAAAACAATATAAATAAACATACATAAGTTATTTTTTTATGTGAATGAATTTCTCAATAAAATTTATATTAAATTCATAATTTGGAAATATTTTTTTTCAAATGTTTTATATTTAATGTTTGTGATCTTATAATGGTGTTTACTATGCTGATACATAATTCATCAATAAAAAACAAAAACCACTGTTGACATATTGTATAATAGATTGATGTGTTATAATTTCCCATATAAAAGTGTTCATATATGGATAATATTGATCTTCATACATAGTTTATATACCATCAACAAATTACAATATTGCACTATTTGGATATGTTATAAAGATTAATTTAGTCAAAACATCAACATGAAGCTGGTTTGGTATGCATGATTTAAAACTCAAGATTGAAATAAATACATAGAATATATATCATTACGAACATGAACAATTTTTTTAATATAATATACTAGATGATATTACGATTTTTTATTTTTTTATTATACATATGAAATTATTGATAAATTATAAAATTTTACTTCATTGAGGAGTTTTCCCAAATTTAGTTTTTGAAATTTTATTTTAAATTATCAAATTTTTCATAAGCCATGACATGAGAGGCTTAGATAAGAAATAAATTTAATTTATTTATTATTTCCATTAATGATTTTAAAAATAATAATATTTAGTAATATTTTTATCATTATTATTTAAATATTATATATTCAGTGATTGAAAAAGTTTTAATGAGTAGAGGATAAACACTATCTGGGAATTCCCCTTGCAGTATTTCATCATGGATAATACATATTTATATTTATTGGTTGTTTAATATAAAAAAAGTTGAATAGAGAATGCTTTAAGTTAAATAGAATAATGTATTAAATAATGTTTTGGTTGTAGTAGATTACTCAAGAGGGGGGGTGAAATGAGTATCAATTTTTTTTTGATTAAATTGGTTCTTTGAAAAATTTCCCAAAGTAAAAAAATATATTCAGTGGCTTTTTTCAGTGAATTTATAAAAGTGTAGAATGATCGATTAATTTTTCATAATATTTATTTTTTCTTAGCTATACTAATATCATGATTAAAAAACATTTGAAATTAATCAACTGGTTCAAAACATTTATAAAAACTTGCTAAAATAAATATAAACGTTCAATTTTGTTTTGTGAAAAAGTAATTAATGGAGATTAAAACTAAATTGAAAAGGCATAACAGATATAAAAAAGAAGTTTAGTATCAAGATGATACTTATTCCTCTCCACTATGTGATCACCAGTCAGCAATAAGTTTAATTTAATAAAAAATTTGATCAACACCTAGGATAGGGGTTTATAATAGCATAGAAGGATTTCCAGGTCACACATGGCCACTACCACAATTATATGTGGGAAAAAACGACAAACATGTCACACATAACAACAAACACTATTCTACATGGCATTAAAAGGATAAAATTAAATAGTGTGTGAGGTAATCATGTATCTTCTAGTTATGAAAAATAGTTATTGTGTGAGTTACAAACATATAAACACACTCATCAAAAATTGTAAAAAAATTATCAAAACAAAGATAATTATGAAGAGAAATTTTTAGAAGTCTCTGTTTGTTATGCGGTGTAGATATGGACTCATTTTTTTTGTGGAAATGAATATTTAGTTCACTTATAGATATTTTCTCATGAGCCGAGTATCGTAGTCTCTGTGCTCTAGCTTCCAAAAGTGTTAGGTGGTCAGCTTCTTGTTTTTGGGGTACTCAGGTCAGATTAGTAGGATTATATTGTCTTATTGATCTCACCATGTATTCATCCATTGTGGTATTGGGATTTTCACTTAAGATAAAGTGTTTTAGAAGATTATAGTTCTTATTTCCTCATTATTTTTCATCAAACCAAAATGATACAACTTCTAATACTTTTATACTTCGAGGTAGAGAAGACATGAAGATCTCCCCATGTTCATGTACCTCATACTGTCTACTGAATATCCTATAGAAAAAATTAAATACTGTCAGAAACATTAATTTTTCTACAAATGAATGTTATATATAAATTTGAATAAGTTTATTAAAGACAATTTCAATTACTATCGGTCAGTAGTGAGTATCTATGTTTTGTTGGCATCATTCTATCATCATTGGCCAGTCCGGATCAGTCAATCAACATTAGTGACTCTCTGTATCAGTGAGTCATCTACATCGATATCAGTGACTCAAGGAATCAGTGAGTCATTTGTGCTATCGATCGCTCCGGGAATCGGTGATTCATTAATGGTGACTCATTTTTCAACTATCGGTGTGTCTCCCATCAATGACTCGTTTATCAGTGAGTCTTCCATTGGTGACTCATTCATTTGTATGTCACATTAACTATCAGTGTAACCAATCATCGATGACCAGTCTATCGGTGATTTGTTTGTTCAATTATTTATTCTATTATATTATCATATTCAATTGGGGTAATCCTCAATAGATGGCTCCTTTTATCGGTGTGTACTATGATCGGTCAGTCCTCATTGGTGAGTCAGCTATCGGTGATACCTTTGAAAAATCAGTGTCATGGGCTCTGAAAAACCAATTATGTGTTTGTCTTACACAGAACACTAAAATATTAATTGTTGTTCATAAATAAATTTAAATATACTCTTGTAAACATATTGAATAATTAATATTCTTAAATTATTGAATTATTGAAATGTATTATATAGTGTTACATAATTGATTCACATTAAAATACTCATTAACATGATTAATATTGTGTTATAAATTAATATATGTATTAATATGATATTTAGATTACCATCATTTGTGATTATGAATCCCACTATTTCCCAAGGGTCCAACAATCTATATTTTTTTTATAATCACAAATAAATACATAAACAAGATGTTAATGGATAAATTACTTGACTTAGAATACAATATGTGAATGTGATTTCTCAATATACCATTTGGTCTATCCTTATAATACTACCCCTAAATTATTGTATCAAACGAAATATATATAGAAGGATACTTTATATTAGATCATTTTCATGATCCCTCATTTTACAAGAGAGGTTATAGTGATTTTTATCAGAGGTGATATATATACATATATTCTGTTGAGTACATTTTGTTCAGTACATGCCATTATTCATTTTCTAGAATTAACCCCCTATGATTAAGAAGATACGCCATTTATATGTTTCTCCTCATTATAGGATTAGAAAAATGTTTAAAAGAATTATAATGAATAATGAGAAATATCCCAATGAAAATTATAAACACAGTGAAGGAAAAATTTATATTCATTAATGTTTGAAAAGTACAATCACAAAATGAAAATTACAATGTACAGTGCCCAACAAAATAAAAAATTCACAGTTAAGGATTTGTCAATTGAGGTGCTTTCCATTTTTCTGATGGTTCAAGATATGGTGAATGATGTGTTGTAGAGGATTTAGGATGAGTTGGGTGAAGGAACACACTAGGCAAGGCATCACCGTTTGGAATAGTGGAAGTAAGGCTGAGTCTTCTCTATGAGAGAACAATCTCTTAGGTTTCTCTATAATCACTAGCATGATCTGAGATAAATCCTATGACACTATCATCTGGCCACGATCCAAATAACTGGGTCCATTATAAGCATCATTTGGGACAATGAATACCCTTGCTTGGACATGATGATAAGTCTTCATAAGCATGATGAAATAATGTTTGATTTCACCTCCATATTTCATAGCCTTCTAAAAATAATCCTTTTCTCATTGAATTTATCCAAGAGAGGAGTAAACTCATTCAAATGTCCCACTTTACTTTTGACAGTTTGTACCACTAGAGGGATCTTGAGATTTTCAGCCAAAAAAGAGATTTTATTGATTAAATCATGCTTTGTATATATTTTGGAGAAATATGTGTCAACGTTTTCTCTAATTTACTTCTGAGAAGCAGTGGCTTCATCTTTGCATTATCATACTATATTGTGAAAAAGATCAGTATTTCTCTCTACCATGAAAGAGTTTCCTAATCAGAATCACTTTGATTTATCTTAATTTCATCCCTCAGCACTGCCAAGAGAGACTCTACATCTGCAGTGACATCTTTTGTACCATTAGAACAAGATGGACAGGATATCATCTTTCCAATTAACTCCATTAATGTCATTAATTCTAACCTCATAATATGCTTAACTATGTTTGTATAAACCTCCATCACAAAAATAAAAGATGTCATTAAATTAGTGGTCTAAGAGTTCAAATCATTACTCATCATCTTCAATTAATCTCTCAACATAAAATTGATTATAATGATTGTCTCAGCTATTGTAATGATATTAGGCTGAATCTCATGAATAACTATCCTTGAAATCCTACAATCATAGGATTTTGAAATGATCATGGAAGTATAGGAAATAGTTCTAACACCGACAAAAGATCTTACTGACACAGAAATATTAGCGTTGAACAATTCTAAAGCAGTATTAGTGACAAAGTCACTTAGAAATATATGTATAATACTCTCAAGAAGAGGAGATACTATTCGAGATACAGGTGCATCCAGTTCAACTTCAACTGATGATTTTGGAGGAAGAGGATCCATCATCTATTCATCTAAATCATAATTCTTCCCAAACAGAATGAGCCCTATAGACCAATTCCACACAGATGAACATGTCCAGTAACTAGCCACACTATATCTATCCTGACCCTTCTACCCTGAGGTTCATGTCCAATATCTATTTGATCTTATTCTTAATCCTGTACTCTAGCCATAATATTATTTCTAGGTACTTGTACTAACTAAGATAGAGGTTATTCTTAAACTCCATCCACTCCAGCTACTCAAGGATTATATTATCATGATGATCTCATCATGTATTCTTCCTTTGAGTTCCTAGGATTTTGAAGTAAGATAGAATGTAATAGGATATTTCAGTTTATCTTTCTTCTATATTTTCAGCACGCCCGAATGATCTAGCTTGTAATCCTTTTATAATTTGATTTCATAAGTATCAGTGTCTCATTGGTATTTCACATTCATCGTTGGTATGTTAGCATCAGTCTGTCAACATCGGTGAATATATATATCAATGAGTCCTCTTCATCAATATCATTGACTTTGGGCATTAGTGAGTCATTTGTACTATCAATCTATCTGGGAATTGACGATTTGTAATTGGTGAGTCATTTTCAAATTTCTTTGTGTCTCCCATTGGTGACTTGTTCATCAGTGAGTCGTACATCATTTACTCGTTTATCGATGAGTGGCTTGAGCTATCGGTCTAACTGATCATCGATGGCACATCCATCAGTGAGTCTTTTGTTCTATCTTCGAGTCTAACATCAGTGTCTTCTTCGATCGGTGACTTCCTAGATCAGTGAATCCATCGATCTATGATTACTTTGATCAGTGTGTCCTCATCAGTGAGCTAGTCATCGATGAAACCTTTGAACTATCGATGTGAAGGACTCTGATTTTTTTTAAATTATCAGCCTTTCACAAAACACAACCATATTATGTGGCATTAACAATTACATGTAAATAAACACTTCTAAACATATTGACATATAAATATTTATAACTTATTAATTTATTGAGAATTATTATACAATTTTACTTAATTGATTCAGTTCAAAATATTCATTAAAATGATTAATCTTGAGTTATATCTTAATATATGAATTAATGGGATTTATAGATTGGGATGATTTGTGATTATAAAAACCCTAATTTTACAATTGATCCTATACAAAGGATTGTTTTATCATTATAATAATTATCTAATGGAAAACATGATCTTGATATAGGTGGAAATCCTATTATAGTGAGATTCACAGAAAAGGTTCCTAGAGGTTAAGGTTATGATTCACTTGACTTTGATGGGAATATATCAATATAAATAGATGATTTTGGAGAATGAAGTAGTTGAACATAATTTGAGAGATTATGAGAACGTTTCACATTGTAAATGGACTTTATTGACCCATTGAATGATTAAATATTAATGAATAGGATTAAAAAAATTCACACCATATTTAAATTTGGCGTCTTTTAAAACAACAAAAATGGTCATATTTTGGATTTTCATTTAGTATATTTCAATGATCGATTTAACTAAAATTATATAAAAGGATTAATTTATTATATATATTTTGTGTATATGTATAAGAATTGAATTTGGGTAGTTATAAGTTTATTGTATAAGTTCCACATATTCGAAAACCATATATATGGATCCTTTGTTAATTTTTGTAATTATCTCATGTGTACCAATATGGTTATTATGATCGAAAAAACAAATATAAAAATAATTAAATATATGATGAAAATGTTAATTATTTAATTAGAATATCAAATCTTGGAAGTTTATAAAAATATAACTATTATTATTTTCAAAGTACTACCCATGATTCAATTATAGTGTGTAATCTTTTCTTTTTAAGAAACAATAACATGACATACATAGATTTAACCATGAATGTGATTTTAAAAAATAATTTTTATATAAATTTAAATTTATAAATTAATTTAATTTTTGAATCCATCATGTTATAATTACCTATTTATGGTTTCATATAATTTTCTGAAATAAAATATTGTACTTTAATTGTTAAAAATAAATGTTTTATAAAATTACCACATTTATGAAAGTATAGTTATATAAAGATAACATTATGTTTTAAATAAATCCTCTTTAATATATATATAATAAATGTTATTATTTTTAATATTATTATATATTGAAGAACCTCTAAATATATACAAAACATTATAGAAATATATGAAATATTTTTGATTAATTAATAATTGTGTTTATTGCATTACTTTTAACCATTTATTTACATGCTTCCTTTTAGTCCTGGTTTTATTTTATTGAAAAATAAATCTCTTTACATGTATCGAAATAAAATTGATATCATTTTAATAAAAATTATAGATTATTTTTTCTACAATATCATTTTTTAAATAAGAATTTTTTAATGGCATTATTCATCATGATTGGAGAACTTTTATTAAATGTAATTTCATACACTACTAGGAATTTAATCATATTATATTTATCTCTTATTTATAATAGTAATATTTTATATTGGGTAATAAGGTGTAACCAATTTCATTCCAATAATGAATATTTACTATGGTAAATATTTATGAACTCATTTAAGTGTCAAAATGGGTGAATGGGTATAATATTAATGTAGAATGCGTCAAGATAACAAAAAACCCCAATCTAAAAACAACTTAATCTATTTTATTTCAACATATACCATATAAAATTTTATTACATTACAAATTGGATCCAAATGGCCAATAGAAATTCATTATATTATTTAAATATGTAATTAATTCCATATGGGTAACTCACATCACATATAAATTTATACCTCTCATCTACCCATTGTAATTAAAAATGAGAAATATATCTCTACCAAGAAAATAGGAAAAACCATTATTTGATCCTTCCAATAAATAAACATATACTTTTTCAATTTTATTGTTAAAACTTAGATATTATTGGATTTATTTATATAATATAAATTGTATTTTATTGTTAAATTTCATTACATATAAGACCGATTTTAAACAAACCCTGAAATACTATTAAAAATATAATTATTTAATAATATAGTTATCACCTATAAATATTAACGGAAGATGAACATAGTAAAAATTAAATTATTTGAAATATATGGTTCAAATTTGTATAATATAAAATCATTGGTGATCAAATTGTTTATAAATGAAAAGAAATACTGTTTGAAAATAAATGAGATTATTTTTTAAAAGAAAAATTTTTATATTATTAATGAGTTCTTATATAAATAAGTTAAAATAATAATTATTTTTGAATTATTTTAATTAAATTAATATTTTTTAAAATATGTAAATTATTTTAAATTTCAAACGAAATTTCTTAGTCTTCGTATATGAACAAATGATGTTTTATACTGCAAAATTTATTTTCCTAAAAAATATTTTTTCAGCATGTTTTTCACATTTATTTTAGATTTTATTTTTTCTATAGGAAGTAACTAAATTATGAATCATGGATTCCAAATTTTAATTATGAGGTCAAAAGTTTCTAATTTTTTCTCTTATATTTTTAGGCTATATGAATCGTACTTGTGGAAAAATTACCCCCTCAGTAATTATTAAATCACATTATCCTTGGTTCATAAAAAATTAAGGTCATAATTTATTTAAATAAATTATTATTGGATAACTTCAATTCATCCATTATATTATTATGTTATAAATTAAACTTTTAAGATAAACTTTTACATGAATATTACTTATTTAATATTTAAAGAAAAGAACAGTAAAAATGTCACTCTTGAGTTTTAAATACCTATTATGTGTACACATAAGGAAAAAATGAATTTTTCAATAAATATTAATAGTTATGTATAGAGTGTGGAGATTATTTTCTTAATAGTTATTCATTTAAATTTTTTATTTATTATATAATTAACTAAAATGGATACACAATGTTAATCCAATATTTATTAAAATTGTAGAAAAAATTGATATTAAAAATATTCATTGAAATAAAACAGGAAAGGATTTACAAATTCAATGATTATTATATAATGACATAAGATATTAGTGATATATAAATGATTTATATAATAAATATATATATATTTCATTGTGAAATTAAATTCATGTTAAATGAATACTTAATAAAGTAACATTAATGATATTTTTCCATATATAATATTTTGTTTAATGATTTAGTATTTATAAAAATGTTATCATTGTTGATGATAATTGAATATGGTTTAATATATTGGCCATGACCCATTTATGATTCTTTTTTTTTTGTTTTTGTGAAATTCTTATCCCTTTATGATTGAAAATATTTTTATCACATTTAATATAAAAAATGGTGAATAAAGTTATTTGAAAATAATAATGATTAAATTAAAACGAAAAGATATATAAATTTAACTGTTTCATTTTACTTAAAATTTAAACAGTTTTTCTCATAATTCATTTCAATTTTAATCAATTATACTTGAGAATAACCTGATAATATTTTCTTCATTTTTGGAATTCAATGCGTGTCCACTCCCCCACAAATAATTGTACAACCTTAACTTATCTTCATAAAAAATGATTCCATATAGATAAAAAACCATAGTAATATCATTTTATCAAAATTCATAGTAACATTTTAGATGTTTTGTTCTCTTTGTAAGGCTATTCCTATAGCCCATCATAGAATATCCAAAAAATCTCTTTCAATGAATATGTATTCTCATTAACTTATGAATTTTTTTCATCTTTTACTACCAATGAATAATTTTTTTACTATAAAATAATAAATTATTAATCCTAATTATAAATAAATTTAATAATAATTATAAATTCACCTTTATTATCCCTCTTTTTTATCAAATGGTACATCAATAAATCACACATGCATACATAAGACATCTGTTCACCAAATATGGATATAATTCATTTTTCAAAACAAATTTTAGGGAAGCGTATTATGATGGAATTAATTTTATATAAAATATTAATTTTATAATTATTCTCCTCAAATGATAATATCATATCTACCATATTACATTATAATCCATTGGAAATATGGAACAACAGTTACGTGTATAGAGGGTCAACCGCATCCAAGAAGAGATAATATTAATTTTTCATTCTAATTTTACATGGATTGTAATAAATATGGATTTTTGGAATATATATTATTTTGATGCAATAAAAAATCTCATGAAATATTGATATATTATTTACCATTCTTTTATTTCATCATTTGATAATTTAATACAATGTTCATTTGTATGTATGATCTACCATCTCCACAAATGGTGAAATTTATTTTTCACTCTATAAATTTAATGAATTACTAAAATTATATATATATATATATATATATATAATGAATATGTATAATATATATATCGTTATTAACAAACATGTGATTATTTAACCATGATAAATGTACATTTATTGGAACAACCAAACCAAAATTCTCTAGAGAAAATATAATATTTAACACGTAAATGTAATGATTTTTAAAATGAAATTAGTGATTAATGGATATTTAATTTTTCTAAAGGTATAATTTTTTATTTCATAGTTATTTAAATTAATCCTTTATATAATTGTAATAAATTTATATTTGTTATACAGGAGGATAGAATTCATTCAAAGAATGTAAAATTTGTGGTATAATATTTACATTTCAATCTCATTATTTTTCTAGATGTTTTATAATTATGTTTATAATGATGAAATTATGGGATCTATATATCATGGGAATGATGAATTTATTTATACAGTAGTTATTTATAAAGAAAACATGTCTCAAATTCATTTTCCTTCCATTTTGAACTCAATAAAATGAATGAATGTTATTTAGGATGATATACATTATTTATCTCGTTGATTGAAAACCCTTCATCCCCAATGACATTGTATGGTAAAATTGTTTTCAAGAATTTATTTTCTATTATCATATGACTTTAAATTCATTGGTCTAATTTTTAAAATTTATTTTTTGTTTCAAAATAATCCCTGTTTTTTTTCAAATGATTTTTTGACATTATTTGCAAATCTATAGAAGAAATGCTTTTTGATAATATAATGCCTGAACGAAATTTTTGTGAATCTTATTTGGCACCCAAACATAGAATAATCCTTTATTTTAACATGTTCATGTACTTTCACCATTCCCCATGTGGTTTAGGTTGGGACTCGGTCAAAGTTGTTGAATTTTGGATGTTTTAGTGGCTTTTTCAACCTGTGTCCAAGCACTACACAGTTAGAAGAACCCACGCGGTTTAGACTAGGTACCCATACAGCTGGACTGGGAGGTATCCAAATGCTACAACATAGTTTTCATATAGTTTCACAAGCTGTGCGGGTTGGTCATGCTTTCAGTTCTTAATTGGGGAGAGGCTACCACATGGTTGGAGCACATATTGGAAAATTTTGTGTCTAAACTATTTGGTCATGCATGGTCATTAAAAAAAATGAGAATAACTTTTATATCAACCTCCCTTTTATCCCAAAATTGGCATTCCTCCTCCCCATTTAGTTATTGTGCAACAAGGGGTCCCAAAAAACCTTCTTAATTGGATATTCAACATCCATGGTCCTATCATCTTGCTTCTATAGTAATGTTTAATTATTTTTTTCATTTCCCTCTTCCATATCTCTTCTCTCTCTAATTTAGGGTTCCTATTATGGTGTTTTACCATCTATTTGAACCTAAATTATTATGGGTTTCTTATGGTTTTTTTTTCATTAGATTTTCAGGTGTGTGATTGGTCCACCATGCTTTGTTCTTCCCCCATTTAATGATTCGTCGTATTTATACACCACCGAGGATGTAATTTCATTGATTTTCCTTTTTATGAATTATTTTTATCTTGAGTTCTTTTAAAAATATTCATTGATTTTCATGCATAACTGACCATTTCCTACCTTGTCATGATGTTTTGGAATTGTTAGGTTTTATTAAAAATAATATCTCAAGTGATTAATGAAGTATACTTAAGTGATTTTCCACTTAAAATGATTGATAAAATGACATGTATTCTATTGCAATGATATTTGGTGTTTTTTAATGTGATTTGAATTGTTTATGTTATAAGATCATTTTTTATTTTTAAGAATTTGTTTTATTTTTTGAATTTGTAATTTATTATGATTCTACACTTATTTAGGTATTATTATTTTGGTTGGAAAAAATGTAGTTCTTCTTTAAAATCATGCATGGGAAATTTAACGGATCATAGTGATGTTCCATGGAATGGGGGAACTCCCATGTCTTCATGGGATGAACACATGGGTGGTAACAAAAATTAAAATGGTTGGGCATATTTTTTAAAACAATGATTTTACAATCCTTTCCCCAACTCTCTTTCTCTGTACTCCAAACCCAAAAGTCTCATTATCTCAATTGGCATAAATATGGTTTTTTAATTTTTTGTTTGAAATTATTGTCCTTTAGGTGATATGTAGAAGTGTTTTTGTTTCTAAATGACACAGAGGCTAGTATTTCATTATTGAATATCTTTTTAATTTCAATCATGGTTTTTAAATATTATAAATTTGAAATTTATTTGGGGATGTAATGGAACGTTTATAAAATTATTATGAAAGTGGTTTTTTATTAGTTTTGTAGATGTTATGATAAATTTATTTTTTGTGTAATGTTAAAGGTCCATTTGGAAAAAAATTATGTTATAAAGAAAGGTTTGAATGTTTATATGATCTGATGTCCTAGTTTGAACCATTGATGATATAAAATATGTGTGTGTGTATATATAGTGGGAACTCCAATCGAAAATTTAACTATATGCGTGATCATATAGGTATTTTCCATGTTGGTGGTAGGGATGTTCAGTGGTGATAGGTAAGATAATTAACACTTGTTGGGACCACATATTTACGTAGTATTTCTACCACCACAGGATATTGGTAATGTTTTAGGGGATCTAGTATTGGTTTCTTTCCATAATCAATTAGATGGGTTGGTGCCCCATGGATCAAAAAGTGTTCAGGTGGGCTATTCCATTGGATTAGTAAGTTCCGAGCAGCTAATTTCTTATATACTTAGAAGATTCCCCATACATTGAAAGGTGGATCCAGAAATTGTACATACATGGATCTGACTAGTGATGTTTAGGACCACTAATTGATACAATCAATGAGAGTTTGATTATATTTTTCTGCACTTTATTTTTTTCTTATACTAAACATTTAATTTCCATACATCCTATTATTGTTTCCACTAATTATATTGTTTCTATTTTTTGGTGTTAAAATGTGTCATGACCCCCACTATCTAAGTATTACCCTTGGGGATTGGAAATTAAGAAATGGATAAAATGACAATCGATTCCAGCCTATAGTAGGACCTCATGTGGATAATGTCACCAAGGGTATACAAATTTCAAATATTTGGGGGTGTTACCCTTTTCAAAGTGAACCAGATCATGATATTTTCTTATTCAAAAAAAAAAAATCCAAATACTATATATTAATGTGAGTTCAAATAATCCCACATGCATGTTTAAAACATAACTGATACAAAATATGATTCTCCAATGTAAATATCCATAATTAAAACAATGATGTGACACAATAAATCTCCCACCGTCTGAGATAGTAATGACTAGAATGGTCTCTATAATCATCCAAGAATCATGAATTAAGTTTCATTACATAAGGTGATAATACAAGTATACTCATATGGAAAACCCTATGTCTCACATGAAAAAGTGGGAGATGCATAGTATTTGTCATTTTAGGAGACAACAGAACATAAAATAATCCAACACTGTATACTAACCACCCCAAACTCACAATAAAAAAGATAAAAATATAATTCATTACAAGTAAGATAATATAGAGAACGTTTAGGATTTTGTTCCTTGCACCACTTTCCATTTGATTATCCTCTCGCACAACCTAATGGAAAACATCATAGAACTACCACCTCTTCTGAAAGAACGATGTAACAGACCATATGTATATACTTGGGATTCACTACTACATCTCACCCATAAACACTTGGGCCTCATACAAAATAACATACTGCATGTAGACACCGGGTCGACAACTACACCTCATCCTTAAGACACCTTGGTAATAAAAATTGCATGCACACACCAAGGCCTCACAATCCACCACTTTCATAAAGAATCTTGGGCCACCACCACCTTAGCGAGGGAGCATGGATGAGTATGTGGCTAGCCAACCATCCTCCCACCTGGATTTTTGCAGAAGACACCCTCCCCCATTACAATAGGGGTTTTTAGTTAATTATGCTCAACTTGGGTGAGGTGTGTATAAGAAATATAGGTATCCATATATAGTATCAAACACTCAATACCGACATATGGTTTCGAAATTAAATAATGAACAACTACATAATGCTTCCAAATTTTCCTATTCCTCTATGTGAATATTATTAGCAGTAGTAATTCCCATAGTGATAATGAAACTCACTTCACAGCAATACACACCTCAAATCATTCCCCCAAACCATTCAGATACCAAATTCTCATTCTGTACTAACTATTAATTTACTCATTCAATCACTACTCTGGAAACAACTAATAAAAAATGTAATAATGCATCATAGTAATGTATTCCACAACACCATTGCCATTTTAGAACGAAAAGAGCATTCTAGTTTAACCCAAATCACATTTTCTTCTGGTTTAGCACCCATTCTTTATATAAAATATCTAATCCCAAGACACTAAGGGATTCTTTTTGTATGATACTCATGGATGAACGCTGAGTAAATTACTCATACCATATACTTCCATCATCATTATAACATACATTCTACCCAATCCATCATCTCAACCATCACAAATCCCCAACTCACATTCAATCAAAATAAAACTCACCACTACCATCTCGAAATCCCCAATGCATAACAACCCACACCCATCAAATCCACTAATATAAACATATCACAAATTGATAGAAGCCTCATCGAACAACATTTCCCATCAATTACATAATCATTCAATCTCTCAACCTAAGAGTCAATTACACAACCCATTCCAAACCATATCACATATCAAAACCCACAAACCCACTACATAAAAAGTGAGAACAATCCCACACCCATCACACCACCACATAGTCCAAGACATAGTATGTTTATATTTACCAAAGCATTACTCATTCAATTTTCTCTATGTAATCCATATGTTATAAGAGAAACATTGTGATACTGGGGCATCAATTTATTTTCCAAGTGTACGTGGTTTAAAATTTTAACATATATAATGTCGTTCAAAAGAATACCAACAATAAGATTTCCCAAGACATTCTAGGTGAACAAATTAAGACCACAAATAGAAATTTTTTAGTTGGAATATAGCTTATATAAATTCACAACATCATCAAATAACAATGTAAAATATATGTCCCTTTTCCTGACCATACATGATGATCTTAAAATGGTTAAATTATATTTATTTATATAGTATTATTATATATTGACAAGAAGACATTAATACTCACACACAAATCATGATGAAGGAATCAAAGATAAACCATGGAATCCCTAACTTTAAGAACAAGAGAACTATAGATCCTTATTGTGCCAAGACTGGTGGGGTGAAAATAGTGTAAAATACCTAGGAATATGATATCAAAAGGACTTATCACTACCCCAACGACTCCTCTAGGGGAATGGTTTGAGGAACACCAATAGAAAGTGGGATAAAAAAGGATGAAATGATTGTTGATTTAGATAAACAGCTTCCCATATCAACTGATGGATGAGTTTTAAAATAAATTAATGTTCTATATTGACCAAGATCATGTTGTTTTACCATTTAAAATCTGTAAGATGTTTATAAATGTTAAAGATATGATTAATTATTTTGAAAAAGATCCATATCCATCTAAACATTGTATTAAATTATTTCAACTCAATTAAAAAATTGAAGGGGTGAACTTGAAAAACTGGGGAGATTCTAAAATTTGGAAAACTGTTAAAAATGACTCACTATTGGGTGAGTCACCATTGGGTGGATCAACGTTAGACGAGTTACTCATTGATGAGTATTTTTTGGGTGAATCACCATAGAATTAATCACTATTGAACAATTAATCATCAGATGAGATACGTGTAGTTGAGTCGCTGTTGGGTGACTCACTGTTGTACGACTCACCATCAAACAAGTCATCGTTGAAAGAGATAATGGTGGAAGAGTACCCATTGGATGAATCATTGTCTAATGAGTCCCCTTTGGAAGAGTCACCTTACCGAGTCACTACTAGCAACCTAATGGTATGATTCACTATTGTGACTCACCGTCACAACCTAGAATCACAACTTTTCATTCTAGACTCACCAGCCTAGACCCACCATTACGAGTCACTGACAATATATAATTTTGGAGGACTCAGAATTAACGAATCTACCATTAGAAAAATAGATTTCGGAAAACCTATTGGAATGAGTTGTTTTTACCAAGATTAAGAATCCAAACACAATATTTTCATAATGAGATTGGTCAAAGAGGTTCGGGCTTTACATCAGATACATGCCAAATTATTCTTGCCTCCATGAACTCTAATACAAAACCATAATAACTGAGGGGTCTGTACAACCACCCCATGAGATAACTCTCAATGATATCACTACACATGAAACATTGAAATCCTCATAATGGTTCAATGATAAATCACCAACTGTTGTTTAACAGTAATAGTGAATCATCAACATTAAAGAACATGTTCTCCAATATCTTCTAACACAACGGACTAGAAGACACAACACACAATTACAATAATTACGATTTCTGAACACAAAAAACATTTAATCCCAACCTCCATGTAATGATAATATCCACTATTGGTGGAATTGACTCACCAGAAAAATATTAAACAGAACAAAATTAAAGAATTTTGATTATGAATTATGTCTTCCCCTTTTCACATTACAAAAAATTACTACACACTACATAAAAAAGAAACAACACATATAATAACTAAGAATGTTCAAACATCACATTAAGTATTATAATAGAAGAAGGAAAAACTCAAAACAACCCATGGAATTGGCATCACATCTATGATTCTCTCTACCAAGAACTATTATGCAGGCCACCATGACTCTAAAACCCCTGAACCTAAGAAATGGTCCATCCACAAAGTTCTTTCTACCAATGTTCCAATATCCCTATTGGCCTCTCCACATATGTCGTATCATATTTTATATCCATCTCTCCCTAATCAATGTATTGGGAGTCATCATGAAGATACAGGTGAAGCTGGCACAAGTGAAAGATGCTTTGGATCCTCTCCAAATATGTGGGCAGTGCTGAACGGTATTCCACACCACCAACTAAACCAAATACCTCAAATAGCCCTACGAACATAAGAGAATTCTTTTTACCTAGGAAAAACCTCTACTCCAACATCGAGGGGAAACCTTCATGAACACTTGGTCCCCACCCTCGAACACTAAGGTACTCCTATTACGATCAGTACATGAATTCTATAGATCATGAATAGACTTTATCCTCTCATGAATGAGCAATAATTTCATTGTCATGTTATGCACTACCTCAGGGCCAAGAACAGTTGTCTCCACAACCTATGTACATCCCAAAAGTGGAAGAAACAATGTTTCGTATAAAGATACAAATGGAGCCATGCCAATGAAAGATTAATATCTATTATTATAATAAAACTCAACCAAGTGTATGTGTCACACACAATATCCAATATAGTCCATGATGGATGCTCGCAATTATATTCTAGCATTGTTATAAATCATTCTATATGCCTATCTGTTTGGGGGTGGAAGGTATTGAAGACATGTAAATGAGTTCCAAAAGCAAGCTACGGTCTCCTCAATTCATGAGATGTAAAGCATTTATCCTGATCAAAGACAATGCATCATGGAACTCTATGCAACCGCATCGCCTCATCCATACATGCCTTTTACAAGGAATCCATTGTAACCAGCTCCATAATAGTTATGAATTTATACAATTTCTTCAGCTGAGGCCTTGTGTGCCCTGAATAAATGTTGAAAGATAAAAATATATTAAATCGCAGATATATATTAGTATAGAAAAAATGAAATAAATTCTAAATGGATGTATTAGTCAAAAATTGTAGGTCACTATTATGTTTTGTACTCAACTATAACGGTTGATGTGACTTAACAATAGTCAGTGTGGGTTGTTTGGGGAAAAGGCTTCACATGTGTGGAAATGAATAAAATAATTAAAAGAAAACATTTTATTAAATTATAATTGAATAAGCGATTAACAATATTTCAATATGTTTTTATATAATAATTCAATGGTTAGCCACATATCCCTAGAGACATTGGAGAGCCCTTTGAGAGACCATTGGATAATTCTATTTGGTGAACACTAGTGCAGAAAACGTTATGTACGTCCGTTATTGTTCATTTTTTACGCCAGTTTTTATTCGACATTAATACGGACGATGTTATAAATAATGTTTTTTACGTCGGTTATTTAAAAAACCGACATGACAAACATAACATCGTGGTGTTTATCACTTCGGTTAATTAATAACCGACGTGAAAAAACCCGGGGGGGGGGGCTTTATCACGTCGGTTATACAATAAATAAAGTTATAAAGACGTGCGGGGAGTTTATCACGCCAGTTATCTAATAACCGACATGATAAACACCTGTGCCATGGTTTATCATGTCGGTTATTAAATAACTGATGTGATAAACTAGTCCTGGGGGGGGGTTATCAAATCCGTTATTGAATATCCGACGTGATAAGTAATTTCCCAGGTTCTTTATCACATCAGTTATTACATAAGCGACGTGATAAACCATTCCACATGTATTTTTCATGTTGGTTATGAAAAAAACTGAGGTGATAAACCCTTATATATTTCTTTATCACGTCGATTATAAAATAACCAACGTGGAAGAGAATTTTTAAAAAAAAATCGACTGTAGTCCTCTGCTCTCCCCCAAAATCAACCAGAAACCAAATCAATAATTCGTACCACAAAAACAAAAGGAGATCAAAACATGAACTAAAAGAAAATTTAAGCATTTAAATTGATAACATATAAAACTTATCTCACTTGATAGCTCACACCCTCATGTATACCCCTTGTATAGTCCTCCCCCACCCCATTGGAGCCCCCACCACACCCCTAGACTGCCCCCTGACCCCCTGGACATCCCCAAACACCCCTCAACAACCCCCACCCTCCTAAACCGCACCCCCTCACCCCTCACCTCACTTTACAGCCCCACCACACCCCTAGACTTCCCCCCGACCCCTGGATAGCCCTATACACCGCTCGATAACCCCCCACCCTCCTGAACAGCACCCCCTCACCCCACTTGATAGCCCCCACCACACCCCTGGACTGCCCCTGACCCCCTGGCTAGCTCCAAACATCCCGGGACAACCCCCCCACCCTCATGTATACACCCCACACCTTGGAAAGCCCTCCCCCACCCCATTGGAGCCCCCTACCACACCCCTGGACTGCACCCCCCCCTCTTGAACAACACCCCCTCACCCCCTCACCCCACTTGACATCCCCCACCGCACTGGAGCCCCCACAACACCCCTGGACTGCCCCCCGACCCCCTGGACAACCCCAAACACCCCTCTACAACCCCCACCCTCCTGAACAGCACCCCCTCACCCAACTTAACAGCCCCCACCACACCCCTGGACTGCCCCCGAGCCCATGGACAGCTCCAAACACCCCGGAAAAACCCCCCACCCTCATGTATACCCCCAACACCCTGGACATCCCTCCCCACCCCATTAGAGCCCCCACAACACCCCTGGATTGCCCCAACCCCCTAGACAGCCCAAAACACCCCTCTACAAACCCCCCCCCCCCACCCGCACCCTAATGTATATCCCGCCCCCACCCCACCGGACAACACTCCCAGACCCCTGGACACCCCCAACCCCACTGAACACCCCCACACCATTGAAACCCCTCCCCCCAGACCAGAATCCATACCAGAAAAACCATCATAAGTTGACCAAAACAAGAAGTATAGAAAAATTAATCATTCACATATATAACAATCAAAACTTACACTGTCAACTTCAAAAAAAACTAAAGCCAACCTAAACGACTACCAAATACACAATTACAATGACAATATTTAAAATGAAATTTTACATTACAAAAAACTAAAATTTAATCAAACCTGTAAAATAATTTGACCACTCCACTTGTAAGTGTTTTATGTCTTCAGCATTATAGGGTTGAGGGTCTTCAAAAAGCTACAAATGAAAAGGATAGTAGTTAACGTGTATAATGAGTAAATCAAATTGAAATATTATGGCGAAGTTTAAGAGGAAATCTTACCAGGTCAAAATTCACAAATGTTCCAGTTGTTATTATTTCATACATAAATCTTAACATATAATATCTGAATTCGACGACGCCTAGTTGTTCATGACAATTCTGTTTGAATTATTGTAAATTCAACATATTATTTTAATGTCATATATCAAAAAGTAAAAATTATAAATGGATATTTACCTTCACATTTACAAATTTGATCTTTGCATTCCTTTTCTTTGTGTTTTTTCGAATGTAGGCCCATTCCCTATTAGAAATTAATACTAATGGGATAAATTTAAAATTCATTATAATATATAAAACTATTGAGAAAATGAAACTTAATTTTACAATATATTATTAAAAATTTCCTATACATCATCATGGACAGAGCATATCCAATAAAGTGCTTTTTCCCTTGGGCAAAAAACCCCTAACATCCAATGATCACTGATAAAAAAAAATTTAACGTTACTGGTTTTTATGTTAAAATGTAATTAACTCTTTGAGATAGATGTGTTTCATACCTCTCACAAAGCGGCATCATCCAACATTGTGTGACTATATTCTTTTCAAATCTTTCAATAATATAAAGCATTCTTTGTTCCTCATCCAATGCACATGCTTCATGGGAAATCAATTGCGGGTCCATGAATCCATATACAACTGTTAGCTCATTCCTCTCACAAATTTTATAAATATTCCTAATACAAAACAGACAGAAGTATACATTTTTAATAAATATAACGCAGGGAAAAGGTGTTAAGACATACATGGAAAAAAATTTCACCACGTTGATTCCCATCTTATCTCGAGTAACAAGCTCCATGATATCAGTTTTCATAAACCCCTCATTTATTTCTCATCCACAAACATGATATTCCATTGGAAACTAATAATGACCCGCCAACAAATTTGAATATCTTGAAAATCTGTCAAGACTACTAGAATCTAAATCTGATGTCATATCCATTTGTCTTTGTTGTTGTCTATACAGTATTTCATTACCTTTGAAGTATTCCTATAAAAATAAATTGAAAAATATAATAGTTTTCAAATGATAAAACAACTTTAATAAAAAAAATAAAATATATGACCTTCATACCTCTATGGTACGGAGTCGAAGAATTCTGGATGGCCAAATTAAAAAATTTCCTATACTATGTCCAACTATCGCCACCTCATCTGTAGGTAATGGTACCCGAGCTGGTCTATCTATAATATCTTGTACAGTGGCCCTCTAATTCTCTACCTCTAATTGTTGATGATTAACTGTATCTCCTATACAATATACCAACCCATATGATACTATATGATGTTGAGAATCATCAACATAAAACTCGCAATAATTAGGAAGCTGCGATGGAGGAGTAGGATAAAAAATGGGGTCAGTAGGCTGAGGTGGGGGAGTGGGAGATACTGGAGGAGGTGAAGGATAAATAATGGGGTCTGCAGGGGGAGGTGGAGGAGTGGGAGCTGCAGTCTGAAATTGTCTTTCATTGTCTGCAAACATAGACTGCACCGACGCTCTATTCTTTTCCTCCATCATTGAATTAATATTATGAACTTTTGCCTCCATGGATTCTATTTTTTTTATAAACCCACTCAACGTTTAAATTTGAGGAATGTGGCAACACTTTTCTTACAGATACAACTGCCTGGTATTCTCTTACACGACCAGGATGTTCGGGCCTTCCCAATGCTACAGATAAAATATCTTCCCTCTCAGTAGCTGTAAATGTCCCCTATGATCTTGGGTCCTTAAGAGAGTCATGTATTAATTAATTGAACATTTTAGTAATGATTGAAATTATAGTATGTAAATGATTAACGTAAATAAATATAATATATATCTTACAATCCTCTCAGCTACGATTCTCGATTCATCCGAAAGATATTTCCCTTTTCTCCCTTCCGAGCTCTCTTCCATTTTTCATGTCTAGATGGAGGGGATGGAGGGACCACCTCTCCAGAGCTTGAAGACTCAGCTCTTAGTTGTTGAAATTTTTCCACCATCATTTGTTCTTCCAATAATGCATAACCTCCCCGAGATAAACTATGAGGGTATAAATTTTTTAGATTGGATCTCCTGATGATATTTCCTTGTTTGCTATAAATTATGAATAAGAAATCATTAACATAACGTTAATAATATCATTTATATAAGAAATCTTATAAAAGTTTACACTGCCCTTACCAAAAATGACCCTTTTCTTCTACTTTCAAAAAACTGTCACCATGTGTCTTCATTTATAAAAGGATATTTACGACATGGATTTTCATGACTCCTATGACCATAAATGAAATCATATGATAGGGTTGATTTGAAATCCCTCCATCTCCGGGAAGCCAACGATAAGCATTTCTTCCTGACTCCTCCTGTGTCAGGAATATCAAATGCCATTAGATAAAGAAGAGGTTAAACATATTATATATACTAGAAACATTTAAAGAATATTCATACAATAGTAAAAGATTATACCAAAATCGTCTCCCATAACTGAGAGATTATCACTTTATCCACACTTCTCCAGTCATCATACAGAATGCTTACGTTTATCTTAGCATGAGTTCCTACAAAACTCTTAATTTTTTTTTTGCATTTGGACCTCTAGGAATATCATCATCATCAAACTCAACCACTATCCTCTGATCCTTCTTAAGGGCAACTGATAATTTTGGTAAATGTGTGCACCTACGTTTACCACCCTTTGAACTATTTGTCGTAATATGAGAATGTGAATGTTCCTCCCCAGAGGTACCACCAATATGCTCATCTCGAGAATCCTGTGGATGATCAACTGAATGATCTGTCATTATCTTTCCAATCAAAAAAACCATAGTTCAAAAATATACAATTTCAAATATTTTAATACAACTGTAATCAGAAAATAGAAAAGTGTACTAAGTTACGTAATAGTAAACATTGGTAATATGGTAAGCATGTTAAACAATGGTAAAGATTTTAAAGATGGTCAAGATGGTAAACATGGTAAACCTAGTAAACATAGTAAAGTAATTGTCACTGAACAAAAATAATAGATATATAATTCATGTAATGGTAAACATGATAATGTAAACTAAACAAAATTAAAACAAACAAAAACTTTTACTTATTTTGTTTTAAAACATGTTTTAATAAATAAAAAACATACAACATCTAATATTTATGAAAAAAATAAATGTAAAAATGATATAAACAAATGTTACATATAATTTTAGGAATGTAAAAATGGATTGTTTTCCCAAATTCCTTCATCGTGATCGTTCCTTGTGGAACAAACCATGTCTTCAATATGCTCATCATTATGTTCCGTTAATCTTTCCATGGAAGTAGGGATCTCACATAAATCAGCATCTTCATCAACTTCATCCTCAACAACATATTGTTTTTTCCCTTGTAAAACAACATCCCACTGCATATCTGATTGATCTACTACATAGAAAATTTGTTTTGCATGTGTTTCCATTATAAAAGAATCAGGTGTGTCTTCCAATCTATTCAGATTAACAAGTGTCATTCCAAATTCATCATGTCTGACACTGTTCTAACCGATAAACCATATACAGTTAAAAACATTAACTTTAATTTTAATGTAATCAACCTCCCATATGTCTTCAATCACTCCATAATATGCACTTAATGCAGAAATTTGGTTTTTTTCCTTAGCACTCGAAAAATGAATTGCTTCTGCAAACATGAATACCCCACTATTCTGAACTACACTTATGTTGTCCTGAGCTTTCGTATGAAATTTATATCCATTAATATCATAATCGGACCATGTTATCACATTTAAACATGGACCACCCACTATCCATTTTAATGTATTTGATACATCTGATCTACCAAGCAAAGTCTCTTTAATCCATGACAAAAAAATTTTTTTGTGCTCATTCAAAATCCACATTTCATTCTTCTTTGGATGACATTGTTTTAACTCATTAATATGCAATGCGATATACGGTTGAGAATCAGCTATGTTATTCAAGATCTATGATTCTATCTTCTTCATCTATTCAGCTGACAATGATTTGCCTTTCAAGCCACGAATCCCCTTTCCCTCATTATTAACTCTTTCATGGCAAGATGGAGGCAAACCTATGTGTTGCGCCGCAGCCAAGTAGCTCGTACAAAACTATGCTACCTCCTCATAAATATACTTTTCAATAATGGAGGCTTCAGGTCGATATGGATTTTTAACATACCCCTTTAATATTTTCATATACCTTTCAAAAGGATACATCCAACAAAGATATACAGGTCCACATAGCTTTATTTCTCGAACCAGATGAATCATTAAATGCACCATTATATCAAAAAAAGTTGGAGGAAAATACATTTCCAATTGCAAAAGTATAAAAATTGAATCCTTTTCCAAAATGTTCAAAGCATTCACATCAATCTCCTTGTTAGAAATTGAATTGAAAAAATAACACAACTTCATCATTTTTACTAAAACGAATGGGTAATATTTCACGCAATGCAACCGGTATAATTTGTTGCATCATGATGTTACAATCATGTGATTTCATACCAATAAACATCAATTACTTCAATGAGAATTTTTTTTACATTTGAAGAATAACCTTGAGGCACTTTGATATCATTAAGACACTGACAAAATCTAATTTTCTCCCTCTTTGATAATGTTTGACAAGCCGGGGGAAGAAATGTTCATCTTCCTTTATAGGTTCGATCTAACTCCAAACGTATTCCCATTGATAGTAAGTCTAATCTTGCATTCAACCCATCTTTAGTCTTTCCTTTAATATCTAACAATGTTCCAATCAAACAATCACATATATTCTTCTCCACGTGCATGACATCAATATTATGTTTAACATCATGATACCTCAAATATGGTAGCTCAAAAAATATTGACCTTTTCTTCCAAATATGTCTATCATTACCAGATTTCTGTGTCTTTCCCAATGTCACATCAAGATTTTTCACCCTCTCAAAATACAGATCCGGGTATAATGGTTTTGGAAGTGTATCAAATTATTGTGATCCATTGAATTCAGTTTTTAGTCTTCTATAAGAGTGATTTATAGGAAAAATCTTTCGATGACCCATGTACATTGTTTTCCTCCCATGATGCAATTGACAATATGATGTCTGTTGTTCGAAATTGGACATGCTTTATGCCCTTTAACACTATATCCAGACAAATTTCCATACGTTGGGAAGTCATTTACAGTGAACAGAATAACTGCATACAGATGAAAATATTCCATTTTATAAAAATAATACACCCTAATACCATCATCCCATAACAGATTCAAATCATCAATCAACGGTGACAAGTAAACATCAATATCATTTTTGGGTTTTTTTGGACCAGAGATCATTATAATCAACATGACATATTTGCGCTTCATTCAAAGATAATGAGAGTGGTTGTAAATTACCAATAAAATAGGGCATCAACTATGTGTGCTACTGAGGGTTCCGTATGGATTCATTTCATCTGTGCACATCCCTAGTCTGAGATTTCTTATATCATTTCCAAATGTATAATACTGTACATCAATTTTCTTCCATTTTGGATAATCAGCTGCATGACGTATTTTTCCACCACATACCATCTCATCAGCATGCCATCATAACCTTTATTCATCATGTGAATTAGAAAATAAACGCCTGACATGATGAATTATAGGAAGATACCACAATACCCTTGAAGGGAGATTTGTAATCTCTACAACAGCTTGTGATTTTTCTTTCACCCTATACCGTGATGTTCCACATTTAGGACACTCAGACAGAAATTCATATTCCTTCCTATATATAATGTAGTCATTCGGATAGGCATGTATTTTCATGTATCCCAATCCCATTGGGCATAATATTTTCTTGGCCTTGTAATGTGAATCTGGAAGATCGTTATCTTTTGGAAGAATGTCTTTCATCAATTATACCAGCTCTGTAAAACTTTTGTCACTCCATCCATGTTTCTCCTTCAGGTTAATCAATCTTAACACCGCCGACAAAACTGTAAAATCTGTACAACTAGGATATAATGGTTTTTCAACATCACCATATAGACGTGCAACTGTCGGTTCTATCTCAATTTGTTCTGCTACAATATCATGAATCATTTCTTTAATTCCATCGGATTTACCATCTTGTGAATCATCATCCTCGGTGAAATTTCGTCCAGTTTCACCATGACAAATCAAAGGGTTGTAACTCGGATTAAAACCGTGACATATCAGATGATATTTTATCTCGATACTTTTCAACTTCTTCATATTCAATCATTTTAGGAATGGATAGAAAAAAATGTCACTACTTGGAACATTTCGTTTAGAAAATTCCAAAAAAGGAATCAGCACCATCCTCATATTCATTTCTCATTCGATGTTCCGTAATCCAACTTTGACTCATTATTACCTATAACAAATATCAAAAATATATATTATTTTAAGATAAGAAAAATATAAGTTTATATGAAAAAAATCATAATTTGAATGTAAAAAAATTTTGAAATATAAAACAAATCTATACGTATTTATAAAAATATGAATGAACATTATTATTAAAACAAAATATATTTAGATATAACAGTTTTAAATTCCATTTAATAAAAGAAAACCATAAATCATACATGGTTGATAGAAAATTGGAGAGAATAGAGTAAACATTAGAATCAAATCATATTTAAAATAATGATTCAGATGGAGAAAATCAAAATGTAAATCCAATCATCACGGCACAATCATCATGTCATAATCTCATAAACCACGATGTAGTAGTCAATACCCCCAGACACCCCCAACCCTCTGGACAGCCCCACCCCTTGGACAACCCCCAAAACCCTCTAGACAGGCCCCCACCCCCATGGACAGCCACCCACAACCACCAATCCCCTTGGAAACCCCCCCAAACACCCCCAACCCTCTGGACATCCCCCCACCCCCTAGATAGCCCCACCCCTCTATACAGTACCCCCACCCCCACATGGACACCAGCCCCACCCCCTACCCCCTTGGACACCCCCCTAGCCACCCCCAACCCTCTGGACAGTCCCCACCCCCGAACAACCCCCAAAACCTTCTCGGCAGGCCCCCACCCCCTTGGACAGCACCCCCACACACACCCACCCCCTTTGGACACCCCCCTGGACACGCCCCAACCCTCTGGACATCCCGCAACCCCCGGCCAACCCCCAAAACCTTCTGTACAGGCCCCACCCCCTTGGACAACGCCCCGACAGACACCCACCCCCTTGGACACCCCCTGGACACCCTCCAACCCTCTGGACAGCCCCCACCCCCCGACCAACCCCCAAAACCCTCTAGACAGGCCCCCTCCCCCTTGGACAACCCCCACACCTACCCGCCCCATTGGACACCCCCATGGACACCCCCAACCCACTAGACAGCCCCCAACCCCCCTGGACAGCCCCCCATTCCTCTAGACAACACCCCCGCCCCTCTTGGACACCACCCCCCCCCCCCCTTGGACACCCCGCTGGACACCCCCAACACTTTGGACAACCCCCACCCCTTGAACTGCACCCCACCACTCTAGACAGCACCCACCACCCCTCCTGGACACCACCCCCACCCCCGACCCCCTTGGACACCCCCCTAGACACCCCCAACCATCTGGACAGCCGCCACCCCCGGACTACCCACAAAACCCTCTAGACTGGCCTCCACCCCCTTGGACAGCCCCCCACACCCACCCACCCCCTTGGACACCCCGCCGGAAACCCCCCAACTCGTTGGACAGCCCCCCACCCCCTGGATAGCACCCCACCCCTCCAAACAGCACCCCACCCCTCCTAAACACCACCCCCACCCACGACCCCCTTGGACACCCCCTGAACATCCCAACCCTCTCGATAGCCCCCCACCCCCCGGACAACCCCCAAAACCATCTGGACAGGCCTTCACCCCCTTGGATATAACGACCCATACTTTACATACATTGTTATTACTTCAAAATTGAAGCACACTTATTATCAAATATAACAATACGAGTAAAGGAACATATAGGTATAGTGACATTAGAAACTAGGAAACATAAACAACTAGTTCATAAAGCGTTTACACTGTCTCCCATTTATTTCATCATATCTATAGTCCCTTTTGGCATATCTTACTTAATAAACTTCTTCCTAACCTAGGGAATGAAAACATACAAAAGGGTGAGCTCAAATGCTCAGTGTGGGTAATCAAAATAAATATCAATCACATCATATTCATAAGAACATAACTTTTGGAAATCTTAACCTGCAAAAGAGATCATAATTTCATAACATGGGATAAATCATATTACTGAAATGTAATCCCAATAGTCATAACATAAAACATGAAACTTGTGGCATATAAAAATAATCATATAGAATCATTTCTTATTAGTCAAGAGTCATTTCCAATACTATCTTAGTGGAGAAAGTCCATTTCTGAACCGAGTTCACTCCTTGTTTCAGTCCTATTTCACTAAACCAGTTTAACCTTCCGTTCCAGCCATGTCTATCTCAGGAGATAAAAAATCCTTACCCAATTCATTGGAGGGAGATATAGGTCCCACCCATCTCATAATGACACCATTCTTATGTGTTCCACAAAATCATAAATCATACATCATTGCATAACTCATGTAATAAAAATGGGATTCTTAAACAACATGACATCATAAAACAATTCATATAGGATAAAAGAATTCATAAAAATAATTTCATCACAACATAATAAAATCAATGTAATAATATGGATAGAATCAGAACCCTTTATTATCTTAGATGGAAAATAATTTTAATAAAACACTTGAACTCCATTCTTGAGGAAAATATCCTTTCTACTTCAAAACCAATTTTCCTTTCATAACATGTCATACAATTCTAAACTAAAAGAAGTTGATTAAAAATAAACATGAAAAATTATAAAGTAATATTCTTGGAAATAATGATTTAAAAATCCATTCATTCCGTATAAGTTGAAAAAAACATTCTTCTCATACTTTTGTCGGAAAAGACAAAAAGTACCTCGTACGAAAAATGACTAAATATTCCTTTCATATCTTTTACTAAAAACTAACAGAAGGGTAAAATTGGATTTAAAAAATTGTACTTTGATGGAAATAATATTAAATATTGAGGAAACATGGATGTGGATGATAAAATACACCCTAGTAAATTTCAAAGTATAAACAATCTCGGATAAAAATGAGATTGTGATATTTCCCTTACCTTAGGTCCAATTTTCTTCGTAAGTGTCTGAACCTCCTGTATAATGATTTAAATAATGTTATAGACTTATTCCAGAATCATAATTATTTTTATGATATCATATATGGTCATATTTATATCTTATTATTAGTAATATTTCATTGCTACTTGTTATTCGGGTGTTTATTACTTTTTGTTCTTATGCATGTTTTGTCGAATAAATTCTTATTTTTCTTTTTAGGATATAGATACCTCATATAAAGGAAGGTATTATTGTAATATATATCATATTAATTCATTCAATTCATTTATATAATCATTATGCAATGAAGATCATGTAGAACGAGTCGCATCACATCGTGGAGACAGTATTCTGTACGTACGCACGAGCGATGATATCGTTCCCCTGATCGTGGAATTGTATTGAAGTGTATATATACTATTTCAGAATCAATATCACTTTACAATAAGAATATATAGTCATTATTTACACCATTATACCCATCCAAGTAAGGTGGTGGTGGAAAATAGATTACACCACAACGTGGAGACGGTATTCCGTACGTACGCACGTGCGGTGATTTCATTTTCCGTAGGATGGATAGATGGTGAAATAGGGTTGTTTCATACGTATAATAACATATAAATATATTAGTGATACTTATGTTATTACTTCATAATGAAACAACTAAATAAGAAGAAGTGGAAGAAGAAATAAAGATGAAAAAATCGGTAACGGACATTACCTCTTCTTTGAAGCGCTTATTTGATACCTCCTTTTAGTGCACTAAAATTTCTATTTAAAAAAGACAAGGACCTCTAGGATGTCTCTAGGGAAGTGGAGAGGATAAATTGTCAGGGTTTTTCCGAGCTTGAATGCTCAATGTGGTGTGAGGAAGAGAGGGAGGAGGTGCCCTTTTATAAGGGAGGAGAGGGGCACCTTTGGAATAACTAAAGATATTATATTATTATAAAGTCAAATTCGGTTTTTAATATCTCCAAATTGAAATATTTATAAGATAAGGTGAGTATGGGTCTAAATCCTCTAATACAATAGAATTTTGACAAGTTTACGTATCAATTTTAACCTTATCATTTAGATTTAACTTTATGTTAGATAATTTAACTTTTACCGTGTCTTCTTGTTTTCTTACACTATAAGGTTAATGAACTCACTATATCAAGCCAAAAGAATACCAAGTTGTTTATGATTAATATATATAACCTTATATATGTCCTTTGGTCGAACCATATATTTTTATGAATACAATAACAATTAATAATATAATATTTGTTTTAAAAACTATTTTATGTCAATTTTGACAATATTTAGTAATTGATTTTTGTGAAAATCATAAAAGAATGATTAGTTCAAAAAAAGTTAATTAAATCAATACTAACATGTCATATTAACCTAGAAAATTATTTTAATTCATAAAAAGTCCCAGATTAAATTTATTTGTGTATTTATAACATCAATTATGACAATATTTCATTAATAGGATAATTACTGCATCATCGTTTTTTCATTAATAAATTAAATTATTTATGGTCAAAAAATTAAAAATAAAATACCATTATGTTGGAAATTTTTTTATCTTTCTAATAAATATTTATAGTCTAATTTATCTTATGCATAACCACATATTAAAAATTATTTACTTATTAAACATGGATTTTAACTATTTTAACCCTTCTTTAAATAAATTAATAATAAATGTCCTAATCTAATACAAGTGGGAATAAATGCTAATATTTTATTCCTAAGGTTGTTTTTGGTCTAATTACACTTATCCAATAGAATTAGGACATGTGTTAGGGTAATAATAATAACACTTTTACCTTGAACTACACTATTTACTTTTAACCGTGAAAAAAAAGTAAAAAGTTACTATTCAGAAAAAATTATTTTCATCTCATTGAACCACATTTTAGTCCTTGATATTAACCGTGTCTCTTGGATTTTCGAAATTCTACTCACAGAAGCGGTAAAATTACGTTTTATAAAAAATTCAGTTTTTTTTAAACTACCACTTAGTGGTTTCACTATTCATCAAAAAATGAATGTTTCCAGAAAAATACCAAAAATTAGGCCTAAGATATATTTGATTTTATGCATTCAAAAATGATGTTTATTTTACCAAATTAAAAACATATCAGTTACATTATCTAATTTAAAAATTAATTACCGTCGTCAAAACAAATAGCGTGTTTTTAAAAGATAATTACTATCAAATGATTGACACTGGTTTATGTCTGGTTTAAATGTGAAATTACATACAATGAACAACATTTTATTACATTGTAAAAATATATTATAAATATACTTTAAAACCACTCAAATTAATAATTTATCACTATTAATTTTTTTGACTAAAAAAGTTGTTTTTAATTAAAATTTAGTAATTTTCACTATTCACCAGAATATGAATGTTATCTGAAAAGTACCAAAATTTCATCCTAAGCTAATTTTGATATTCTGAATCCAAAAATGAAGTCCATTTTTAAAATTTATAAAAATTCAAAAAGTGGTTATTACTATTCATAATGGCTAGTTTTAATAATAATTTTATAGCATATCGTTGTTTAGTGAAAATCAGTATTGCGTACGACGCAAGCTATCGAGGAAGGCCGTGATTGCGTGTAAAGCAAGCCAATCTAGTGTTGTGTGTAGTGAAAGAATCCTTTGATGATTTAAAAACAAAATATTTCTCATAAAAGTCTCGGGTGTTACATTCTTACCCACCTTAAAAGGAATTTCGCCCTCGAAATTCGTCACTTTGTAACAAACAGATGAGGATACCTTTCCCTCATTATATACTCAAGCTCTATGTAGATTATTCTAACTGGTGGTTCCTCCATAAAACTTTCACCAAGAGAGTGGTCTTGTTTCGTAGTACTTTTTCGCTACGATCCAGATTCTCGCTTGGTTGTTCTTCATAAGAATGATCTTGCAACAGCGTTACAACTTCTGAGATGAGTACATGTGAAGGATCAGGTATGTACTTTCTCATGAAAGATACATGGAACACATCATGTACTTGAGAGAGATTAAGTGGAAGCGCCAACCGGTAAGCTACCTTTCCAACACAATCTAATATTTCGAAAGGACCGATATATCAAGGGCTCAACTTCCCCTTCTTTCCAAATCTCATGACCCTATTCCAGGGAGATATTCGTAAAAACAATTTCTCACCCACTTCAAACTCTAGGTCTTTTCTTCGGTTGTCAGCATAACTTTTATGTCGACTCTGAGATGCTCTTATGTGTGGTTGAATAGATCGGACCTTTTCTTCCATCTCATCAACAGGATCAGGTCCTAATAGCTTTCTTTCCCCAACTTCATCACGGCAAGTTAGAGTCATGCATTTCTTTCCATAGAGATCATCATAAGGAGCCATCTGAATACTGGAGTGAAAGCTATAATTATAAGAAAAGTCCACCAAAGGTTGGTGTTGATCCCAACCACCTTTGAAATCCATAGAGCAAGCTCTCAACATATCTTCTAGAGTTTGAATTGTTCTCTCAGACTGACCGTCTGTCTGAGGATGATAAGCAGTGCTGAAACTCAACTCTGTATCCAGAGTATGCCGAAGACTTTGCCAGAACATCGAGGTGAATCTCGGATCCTGATCAGATATAATAGAAAGTGGTACTCTATGCAATCTTACCACTTACTTTACATATATCCTGGCATGCTGATCCAGAGAGAAATCCTCTCTAATAGCAATGAAGTGTGCAGACTTTGTAAGACGATCAACTATGACCCAGATAGCATTATTGCCTTTGGATGTTTTAGGAAGTCCTATGACGAAGTCCATAGTTATGTTTCCCATTTCCATTTATGTATGGGTAATGGTTGTAACATCCCCTTGGACTTATGTCACTCATCTTTAACTTGCTGACAAACCAAGCATCGAGAGACATATTCAGAAAAATCACTTTTCATGCCATCCCACCAGAAGTACTCTTTCAGGTCCCTATACATCTTTGTGCTTCCAGGATGAATGGAGAATGAAGAACTATGAGCCTCATCCAGCAGCTCCTTCTTTAATTCGGGGATTGGAGGAACACAAACCTGATTCCGGAACTTTATTATCCCATCACAATCAAGGTTGAATTCAGGAATATTTCTCACTTTCTTTTGTAACTCTACATCTTCTTTCTGTGCCTCTTTAATCTTCACATTAATAGATGGTTGAACATTCATTTGAGAAAGATACGATTTTCACCCTTCCATTATAATTCCATGATACATCCTTTGTAAATCCATAAATATTGGATCTTTTGTGATTCTCATCATGGATAAACTGGTATGGTCTTGTCGAATTAATGCATCTTCCACCTTGTTTACTTTCCCAGGGTTGTAATTAATTGAGTAGTCGTAATCCTTAATCAGCTCTAACCATCTTCTTTGGCGCATATTCAACTGCTTTTGTGTTAAAATATACTTTAAACTTTTATGTTCAATATACATATCACACCTTTCTCCATAAAGATAATGCCTCCAAATATTTAATGCAATGATTACCGCAGATAACTCCAAATCATGTGTTGGGTAATTTTGCTCTTGGATTTTCAACTGTTGTGAGGCATAAGCTGTCACCATATAATTTTACAAAAGAACACACCCCGTCCCCTTCTTGTATGCATCACTATAGATCACAAACCTCTCTCCACTACAAGGTAGTGTGAGAACAGGTGCACTGGATAACCTTCATTTCAACTCCTTGAAATTCTATTCACATTCTTCCGTCCAAACAAACATAACTCCTTTCCGAGTCAACTTTGTGAGTGGATTTGATAATCGTGAAAAATCATTCACAAAAGGTCGATAATATCCAGTGAAACCAAGAAAACGTCGGATCTCAATTACTATTGTTGGTCTCGACCATCTTTCGATAATGTCTGTTTTTGCTGGATCCACAGATATCCCCTATTTTGAGATTATGTGACCCAAAAATGAAACTTTTTGAATCCAAAATTCAGACTTGATAAATTTGGCATAAAGATTCTCCTTTCTTAGGGTCTTAAATATAATTCTCAAGTGATCTTAATGTTCTTCCATTCTCTTTGAATAGACAAGAATATCATCTATAAACACTACCAAAAATTGATCAAGATAGTCTCTAAAGACTCTATTCATCATATCCATGAAGATAACAGGGGAATTAGTAAGACCAAATGGCATCACTATAAATTCAATGTGTCCATACCTTGTACGGAAAGTCGTCTTTGGTATATCCTCCCTTTTGACCCTTAATTGATGATACCCTGAACGAAGATCAATCTTGGAAAAGTATTGAGCTCCTCGTAGTTGGTCAAATAATTCATCAATGCGTGGGAGATGATATTTGTTCTTGATAGTGATCTTGTTAAGTTCTCGATAATCAATTCAGAGTCTCATTGATGCATCATTCTTCTTAAAAAATAGAACAGGTGCTTCCCAAGGTGACATAGTAGGGCGTATGAATCCCTTATCAAGATTCTCTTGGAGTTTCTTCTTCAATTCCTTCAACTCAATTGGGGCCATTCTATAAGTTGTCTTTCAAATAGGAAAAGCACCTGGTACGAGTTCTATTGAAAAATCAACTTCACGATTTGGTGGAAGACCCGGAAATTCCTCCGGAAAGACATCATAAAAATCCCGTACAACGGGCATATTCTTAACCGTGAGTTTCTCTCCAACCCTTTGAGATAAATCACCCTCATTTAGTGGAATCAAGACCCATAAGATGGAAGAAATTTCCACTGGAAGGTTATGTTCATCCTTGCATCTATAGATGATCACATATTGATCTGGAATATGAAATGTCACTTCCCTTCTTTTGAAATTGATATGAGCTCCATATAATGAAATCCAATCCAAGCCATGAATCACATCAAATTCCACTATAGGAAGGATCACATGATTTATTGGAAGCACTTTCCCAAAAACTACAATCAGGGAAGAATTATAAACTTTTGATGCGACTGTTGTGCCATTAGGTGTTATCCCAGATAACTCAACATCTAATTGTTGAGGTAATATGGTGATAACCTTAGAAAATTCTTCAGAAATAAAGGAGTGGGTGGATCCAGAATAAAATAAAACATTTTCTACTTTAGAGTGGATGGTATGTGTACCTTTTACCACATCCTTATCGTACTCCACATCGCTGATAGAAATTGCATGCGACATTCCTTTTTTTTAGCCTTAAGATTTTGTTGATGTCGACCATAATCAACAACCCATGAATTTGGGCATTGATTGGAATAATGTCCCATCTCCTTGCACTTGAAACATTGAAGTGTAGTAGGTTCATTCTGTGTATCCCTTCCTTTGTTTGCATCATTAGACATCTTCGTCCCATCATTACGGCATTCAAATGTTCGATGACCTTCCTTTCCACATTTGAAACATTTACCTTCCCCTTTAAGATAACTCCCTCCATGTTTATTTACACACATTTAGCATAAGGGAAATCTCATCTTCTTTTCAGTGTTCTCTTAATATTTTCCTTTAAATTCCATTTTCCTCTTCTTATCAAAGCCATATGACTGATGGGTTACTCCAATATCCATCTCGAATTTGAGAGAACATTGAACGATTTACTCGTAGCTATTGAAGTACCTTATGGCTAACGCCCTTCGAAGACTTGGTTTTAATCCACTAAAGAATTGATCGATCTTAATCTCAGGTTGGATAATAATACCAGAAGCGTACCTTGAAATTCTTGTAAAATTTGCTTCGTAGGTACCAACAGATTAATCATCCTTTTGCTTCAGTTCAAGAAACTCCTTCTCCATCATTGTTCGAAGAATACGAGGGAAATAATTATTGAAAAATAAGTTCTTCACTCGTCCCATTCCATGGAATCAATTTCATCTCTTTGCATCGTATCCTTGATAAGATTCCACCATTGATCAGCATCACCTTCCAAACGATACACTGCTAAGATGAAATTATCATGTTTAGAACATTGAAGAACTGAAAATATCTTTTCAGTAGTACTGATCCATTGTTCAGAAACGAATGGATCAGTAGACCCACTGAATGAGGGTGGACGCTGCCTCATAAATGATTCAACAGAATTTTGCTCCTTCATTTGATCGTTTGGAATTCCTGCATGATTCATATCTTGAGAAAGTTGTGTGAGCATGGATACATGATTTTTCATTCCATCTCCCATAACGTTTGGTTGATCAGGGGGACAATCGTTTCATTGACCGTCGCATTCCGCATTAACACGGTTCCTTCGGGTTCCATCCATTGACTAAAACCAAGAAGAATAGTGTGAGGAACACTAATTATAATAGGAAAACCACATAATCAATAATAAAATTTCACACTTGAGGTCTTATCATAGGTTATTCATGGCCATTTCTAAAACACTAAGATTTTGTTCTATGCTTAGACTTATCCTTATGGTTCTTACTAAGGCTTTCACATCCTATTTTCCAAAGGATGACTATACCTTTCCTCTAATACCAACTATAATGACCCATAATTTACATACATTGTTATTACTTCATAATTGAAGCACACTTATTACAACATATAACAAAAATAGGAAAGGACCGTATAGGTATAGTGTCTTTAGAAACTGGGAAACATAAACAACTGTTTCATAAAGCGTCTACGCTGTCTCCCATTTATTTCATCATATCTACAGTCCCTTTTGGCATATCATACTTAATAACCATATTCCTGACCTGGGGAAAGAAAACATACAAAAGGGTGAGCTCAAATTCTCAATAAGGGTAAGAAAAAGAAATATCAATCACATCATATTCATAAGAACATAACTTTTGGAAATCTTAACCTACAAAAGAGATCATAATTTCATAACATGGGATAAATCATAGAAGTGAAATGTAATCCCAATAGTCATAAATTAAAACATGAAACTTTTTTTCATACACACATAATCATAAAGAATCATTTCTTATTAGTCAAGACTCATTTCCAAGACTATCTTTGCGGACAAAGTCCATTTCTGAACTGAGTTCACTCCTCATTTCAGTCTTGTTTCACTGAATCAGTTTAACCTGTCGTTCCAGCCATGTCTATCTCATGATATATAAAATCATTACACAATGCATTGGAGGGATATATAGATCCCACCCATCTCATAATGATACCATTCTTATGTGTGCCACAAAATCATAAATCATACATCATTGGATAACTCATTTAATAAAAATGGGATTCTTAAACAACATGACATCATAAAACAATTCATATAAAATAAAAGAATTCATAAAAATAATTCCATCACAACATAATAAAATAAATGTAATAATAGGGATAGAAACATAACCCTTTATTATCTTATATGGAAAATAATTTTGATAAAACACTTGAACTCCATTCTTGAGGAAAATATCCTTTCTACTTTAAAAACACCTTTCCTTTCATAACATGTCATACAATTATAAACAAAAAGAAGTTGATTAAAAATAAACATGAAAACATGTAAAGTATGCTTCTTGTAAATAATGTTTTAAAAATCCATTCATGTCGTATAAGTTAAAAAACATTCTTCTCGTACTTTTGTCGGAAAGTCAAAAAGTACCTCATACGAAAAACGAAAAAAGATTCATTTCATATCATTTACTAAAAACTCACCGAAGGGTAATATTGGATTTAAACAATTGTAGGTGGATGGAAATAATATTTCATATTGAGGAAACATGGATGTGTATGATAAAATACACCCCAGTAAATTTCAAAGTATAAACAGTCTCGGATAAAAATGAGATTGTGATATTTCACTTACCTTAGGTCCAATTTGCTTCGTAAGTGTCCAAACCTCCTGTATAATGATTTAAATAATGTTATTTACTTATTCAATAACCATTTATTTTTATGATATCATATATGGTCATATTATTAGCTTATTATTAGTAATATTTCATTGCTACTTGTTATTTGGGTGTTTATTACTTTTTGTTCTTATGCGTGTTTTGTCGAATATATTCTTATTTTTCTTTTTAGGTTATAGATTACTCATTTCCAGAATGGTATTAGTGTAATATATATCATATTAATTCATTCAATTCATTTATATAATCATTATGCAATGAAGATCATGTAGAACAAGTTGCATCACATCGTGGAGACGGTATTCCGTACGTACGCACGAGCATTGATATCGTTCCCATGATTGTGGAATTGTATTGGAGTGTATATATACTATTTCAGAATCAATATCACTTTAAAATAATCATATATAGTCATTATTTACACCATTATACCCATCCAAGTAAGGTGGTTGTGTAAAATAGATTACACCACGGCGTGGAGATGGTATTCCGTAAATACGCATGTGCGGTGATTTTGTTTTCCGTAGGATGGATAGATGATGAATTAGGGTTGTTTCATACATATAATAACATATCAGTATATTAGTGATACTGATGTTATTAATTCATAATGAAACAACTAAAGAAGAATAAGTGGAAGTAAAAATAAAGATGAAAGAATCGGTAACTGACATTACCTCTTCTTTGAAGCGCTTCTTTGAGACCTCCTTTTAGGGCAGTAAAATTGTTCTTTGAAGAATCCTAGGACCTCTAGGATGTCTCTAGGGAAGTGGAGAGAAAAATTGGCAGGGGTTTTCTGAGCTTGAAGGCTCAATGTGGTGTGAGGAAGAGAGGGAGGAGGAGCCCGTTTATAAGAGAGGAGAGGGGAACCTTTTGAATAACTAAAAATATTATTTCATTATAAATTCAAACATGGTTTTTAATAGCTCCGAATTGATATATTTAGATGAAAATGTGGGTATGGGTAGAAATAATTTTATCCTATAGAATTTAGAAAAGTTTAGGTATCAATTTTAACCTTATCATTTAGATTTAACTTTAAGTTAGATAATTTAACTTTTACCATGTCTTCATGTTTTCTTACAAAATATGGTTAATAAACATAATATATCAAGCCAAACGATCCCCAAGTTGTTTTTATTAATATATATAACCTTATCTATATAATTTGGCCGAACAATAGATTTTTAGGAATACAATAACAATTAATAATATAATATTTGTTTTAAAAACTATTTTATGTCAATTTTGACTATATTTAGTAATTGATTTTTGTGAAAATCATAACAGAATTATTAGTTCAAACCAAGTTAATTAAATCAATAATAACATGTCATATTATCCTAGAAAATTAGTGTAATTCATAAAAATCTCAAATTACATTTATTTGGGTATTTATAACATCAATTATGTCAATATTTCATTAATAAGATAATTAATACATCATCGTTGTTTCATAAATTATTTAACTTATTTAATGTATAAAAATTAGAAATAAAATATAATTATGTAGGAAATTATTTTATCTTTCTATTGAATTTTTATAGTAGAATTTATGTTATGTATAACCCCATATTAAAAATGATTTACTTATTAAACTTCGATTTTAACTATTTTAACCCTTCTTTAAATAAATTAATAATAAATGTCCTCATCTAATCCAAGTGGGCCTAAATGGTCATACGTTATTTATAAGGTTGTTTTTGGTCGAATTACATTTATCTAATACAATTATGTCATGTTTTAGGGTAATAATAATAACACTTTTCCCCTTAATTACCTTATTTACTTTTAATCGTGGTAAAATAAAGTAAAAAGGTACTATTCACAGAAAATTATTTTCATCTCATTGAACCAAATTTTAGTCCTTGATATTAACTGTGTCTCTCGGATTTTCAAAATCTTACTCACAGAAGCGGTAAAATTAAGTTTTATGAAACTTTCATTTTTTTTAACTACCACTTAGTGGTTTCACTATTTATCAAAAAATGAAAGTTTCCAGAAAAATACCAAAAATTGGGCCTAAGATATATTTGATATTATAAATTAAAAAATGATGTTTAATTTAAAAAATTAAAAACATATCAGTTACATTAACTAATTTAAAAATTAATTCCCGTAGCCATGACAAATAGCGTGTTTTTAAAATATAAAAACTATCAAAATATTGACAGTTGTTTATGTCTGGTTTAAATGTGAAATTACATCCAATGAACAACATTGTATTAAATCGTAAAAATATATTCTAAATATACTTTAAAACCACTCAAATTAGTAATTTATCACTATTAATTATTTCTATTAAAGAAGTTGTTTTTGATTAAAATTTAGTAATTTTCACTATTCATCAGAATATGAAAGTGATCTGAAAAGTACCAAAATATCACCCTATGCTAATTTCGATATTCTGAATCCAAAAATGAAGTCCATTTTTAAAATTTACAAAATTTCAAAAGGTGGTTATTACTATTCATAAGAGCTAGTTTTAATAATATTTTAATAGCGTATCGTTGTTTAGTGAAACTCGGTATTGTGTACGACGCAAGCTATCGAGGAAGACCGTGATTGCATGTAAACATGCCAATCTAGTGTTGTGTGTAGTGAATGATTCCTTTGATGATTTAAAAACAAAATATTTCCCATAAAAGTCTCGGGTGTTACATTGGACAACCCCCCACACCCACCCACCCCCTTGGACACCCCCTGGACAGCCCTCAACCCTCTGGACAGCCCCCACCCCCCGGACAACCCCCCAAACAATTTTTAACATATAAAAACTAGGAATGGGGAACAACTCAAAAAACATGAATTTAATATATAATTCAGCATGAAATAGATGGAATTAAATATTATTAAATATGGCTACATAATTGATCGTATGATAATTAAAAATAACCATTGATATTCAACTAGTCAAATGATCACAAGTTTTCTTGATAACTAATATCATAATGAGGAAATAGATAATTCTATAAATCTTAAACATATTGTCGAGGCCTTGGCCAAGGCCTCAAAACATACAAGGGTAAGCCCTCAACAAGAACCCATTTTTATTTAGAATCATGAGACATAGCGATGCATCGAAGGGCCATAGAGGTCAACAACCATTACATTATATGTCTAATAGATTATCATATAAAACTGTATACACATAACTAGCAAAAACACATGAAATATCATTTCCGAATTCGTACATTTAATCAATAACAATTCTATGCAGTAACATAGGTGAATGACATCGTTAGTTGTCAATGACAACAAAACTTACCATCAATGATGGGCCTTTGCGAAACAAATACAAACTAAATAGAAGTAGTTGAGGCTTACATGAATATTGTGAGTCGATCTGATAGATCTAGGGATGATAAATTAAGTGATGATGGAAAAAAGAGGTAACAGGGTTCGAAATCGAATAATCTTACATAATTTATTCAAAAAAATCGCAAAACATAAATATAGACTATCCGAGAAAAAATTGAACGAAATAAATTCGTGGAAGGATTACTTGAGTGATACGAGTTGAGATGATAGATCTGAGGAGAGTAAATATGATAAACGATGAAGGAAAAATGAGTTTAACACAGCGAGATCGATGAGTTAATTAGGGTTTACCGCGCGAGAGAGATGAGCCGCCGGACTGTCGATCGAAAAATCGTAAATGAAAATCCACGGGGCTTGTTAATTTTTTAAATGTTTTATAACACCGGTTATTTAATAACTGAAATTATAAACTAATTTTTTACATTTATAACATTGGTTATTATAATAACCGACGTTATAAATGTATCAGATACAACTTTTTTACGTCTATTATTTTATAACTGACGTAAAAAAATCCACGTGTTGGTTTTTACGTCGGTTATTCTATAACCGATGTAAAAAAGACATCAAAAATCACAGGTTTTTCTGTCGGGTATTGTGTAACCAAAGTAAAAAACGTTTTGTGGGTTGTTTTGTTACGTCGGTTATAAAATACCTGACATTAAAAAGCCCCCAAAAGCCGTGTTTTTTACGTCGGTTATTTTATAACTGACGTAAAAAAGTCATAGATATCTCGGTTTTGACGTCGGTTATCAAATAACCGACGTAAGAAAACCCCCAAACTTTTGTTTTTTACGTCGGTTAATTTATAACCGATGTAAAAACCGAACACGCGCGAGTTGTAACGTCAGTTATTATAATAACCGAGGTTAAAAATCTACTCAAAGCATTTTTTAGGTCGGTTATAAAATAACCGACGTAAAAACCCACATTTCACAGATTATCACGTCGGTTATATATAACCGACGTAAAAAATGGTGGCATAAATAACGTTTTCTACACTAGTGAAATAATCATGAAATCATGGGCGTATGATCTATGTACCTCATATTCAATGGATCTGGCCAATGCCAATAGTGAAACCAAATTTTTCATAAAATGATGAACCATATCAAGGTAGGTTGTCTATTTTGATTTTATTATTTCTTATTCAAATTTATTATAATGTAATTTGATCAGCTGACCAATGGATTGATATGTGGATCCTGCATAATTCCGGATGGGTTATTTTTATGAGTTTTAATGTGAGAATTATTTTAATATTTGATTATGTTTATTGTAATTATAAAAATGGCAGTTGTATATCCATGAAAATATCAATCAAGGTTCATTCCCCCAATAATTTCTTGTGATTTATCCCCCCCATTCATCATTCTTCGCGTTCTTTCTTCATATGGCCCACAACTTGACTAATCCTAGATGATCAAATATTTCCCACAAGTTTCGTTGCACAATGATATGATATCGTAGATCTATGACTAGAACAAACACAAATAAGAGATGATGATGATTTATGAGTGATTCAAACAATGTTGGATACTCGATATTTTGTTCTTCGATGTATAACAAATAATAAGGATTAAATCCGTTTTTCGAGTAAATTTGATGGAGGAATGCATTGTTTGACTACGGAAAGTCTTGGGAAAGATGTGACTAGTGATTTCTCTACAAAGAAGATGATGGAACGAAGGATAATGATTGAACCATGATAATGGAGGAAAAATATGGGATTCTGGAAAATTTCACATCACATGATGTGTTAAATGGATCTACAAGCCGTGTGGCCCACCACTGAGTAGTGTTTAGGGTTTCGATAGGATGTTAAACATCACACAACTTGTGAACCCCATAAAATTACATGTGGTATATGAAAGGACCAGTTTGGGATATACCTAACACTGAGAGGGGGGTGAATCAGTGTTGGGGACTTTTTTAAACCAATTCCAACTTTTATCCTTGTACCTCTAGACCTGTTAGGATCTTGATTCTCTTATTCTCTTTTCCCTGTCGCATGCAATAATAGAAAGCAGTAAAAATGTGCACACGATATTTTTACAAGGTTCACCACTCAATAAGAGTAGCTACGTCCTTTCCATGCATGGGTATGACCACTGCATGGATTCTCCACTATAAAGTAAAATGTTGTTACAATGGAGTGGCTAGGAAAACAATCCTCTAGCCAGTGTGAGTCCCTACACTTTGGAGGGGGGTGGGAAACAATCCTCTTCCCTGGACTGGTGAAAGCCAAGTCCAACTTGCAGCCTCTAGCTGGTTCTTTATACTGCCTATCGAGACAGTCTTCTTCCTTCTTCAAAAGGTTGGTTCTGCTCTTGATCTATTGTAGTGCTCTTCACTTGATTACTTGCAAAGCAGTAGGCAAGTAATTCTCTTCTTACTTTCTCTTCTTCTCTAGTGCAAAAACAAACTGCACTAGTTCTTCTTCCTTCTTCTTCTTAGTGCAACAACTGACTGCACTAATCACATTCTTTCTTTATCTAGAATCACATACACCAATGTGATTATTCAAACACTGAAGATCTGCTCACAAAGCATCATCTGAATTAAACTGCCCTGAATAATTGTCAGCCTTCAGTTGGGCATGCTCTATTCTTCTTCTTTTCTTCCTTCTCTTCTCAATACCAACACCTGAGTGTATTGGTATACTGAATTCTTCCTTTGAGCAGATATGAGTTCAATTGCACGTCTAGTTCTTCTTCACTTCGGAAAGAACAACGAGAGTGTTAAACACCAGTCGTGTGAGGGCGGTTCAACTTCTCTTGGTGAAACCGAATGGTTCACAGTTCTTTCTTCTTCACAGAGCTGCTTCGAGAGTGCAATGCACCCATCGAAGGCCTGTGGTACCCTCAAATTTTTCGCGCACCCTTCTAGGCGACTTGTGCATAAAATTCAAGCCTTGCGCGGAAAAACACCTTTTGGCGCGAAAAGCCTTTTTCGCGCAACTCTTCTTTTTCGCGCAGAAATTTCTATTTCGCGCAGCAGTTCCTTTTTCGCGCAGCACTACTTCTTTTCGCGCAATACTCTATACTTCAATTTTTCCGCGCGTCAGAGCTCTGGATTTGTCTATGTGTCGAGACTCTACTAATGAGAGGGGTTCACCCCATATTTATAGGCAGTTTTGACCTTGTGCATAAAAACCTCTTCCTGCGCGTAAAACCTCCTTCATGCGCGTAAAAACTCTTTTATGAAACTTCATATTTCGCGCCATGCTTCAATATTTCGCTCACCTAATGCCTTTTCCATTTTTCATCCTTCTAATCATGAAGCACCAATTGCGCGCAAAATTCTGCACCGCGTTCTATATTGCGCGCAAACCCAATCTTTCCTGCGACATCAGATTTCGCGCACTGCTCCATTATTTCGCGCATTTTATGCCTTTGCCAATTTTTGATCTTCTGATCTCGAATCATCATTTGAGCGAAAACTTCATTCCCTAATTTTTCGCACCATGCCAATCTTTCGCGCAACCCGCAGATTTTTCGCGCAACCCGCTACTATTTCGCGCATCCCGCAGATATTGCGCGGACCACTTTATTTTTGCGCGAAACGTGCCTAAATTTCCGCGCACTCCATTCCTTTGTCATGTTTCATAGTTCTGACCTTGAATAAATCTTTTTCACGTATAAACCATCTTCAGCGCAACATCTATTGCCAAGAAAATTTCTTCATCTCCCGATTTTCAGGCCCTAAAATTTGGCAAACACTAGAAAATGGCGCCACCTTAAACTGTGCTTTTCTGCCATCCCCAGATTGTCTATTGCTTTGCCATTTTATCTCTTTACTGCTTCCCATATCCATTCTTCTGCTCTTATCACGAATCCCACTATCGTGATATTTATCCTTTGATAGATCAGCTTAAGCATCGTCAGAGTTGCAATGGGAACTGAATCTTTCCTATCTTCCAGCAGCATCATCCCTTCCAATCAAAACATTATATAACTGGCATCATCATTTCTCCCCCTTTCCTTCATAAGGCTTGCATCACAAGTTCTCCTAACTCATGATATGTGTGAAATACATACCAGCAAAGCATCGTCTGATTTAGATACAATGTGAAATGCCTGTCTACCTCAGAATGTCAAGCCCTTCCATATTTTCTCTTCTTCATAACCATTATTCTGCAAATCATATGATTCTATTCTTCATGTAAGCTCTTGCATGGTTCACATGCAATCATAAATCATTGCATTGTCTTATTCGAATCCTCATTCTTCTTCAACCATCCTTAGATAGATGATAATTCACCATTCTGCTCCAATCTTCCTCAAATGGATGATACTTCTCCATTCTTCATTGTTGTAAACAATGTGTCACCATTGACACATGTTCTTTGAACTTAGGATTAGCTCAAAAATCGTCTGAATTTATCGTCTAAGAGAATTGCTCAATTATGAAATCCAATGCTATGATTCCATAACAATTCTCTAGGCAACTTCACTTCAACCGATCTCCATTAACTTTGGAGTTATTCTTCATATCCTTCTTCATTTTGACCAGCATTGACAACTGTTGACAACAAATACAATCTTCATATACAAAGTGGTCCCAACAGTATATGCCTGGTTACTCAGTGTGTACCTCAAAGGGTACAAAAACTCTGGTCTGACAATATTGAATATCAATGTATTTTTGACAGGTCATTAACGATGGGACCCCATCGCAATTGGCTATTTGTAGAAAAGGGCGTTATAAATAGATTATTTTGTGATGGTGCGTGGCCCCGTCAATTTTTTTTCCCCTGGGTTATTTGAAACACTATTCTTATAGATTGTGGACACTTCATAATAATAAAACAATTTATAATCGGTCCACTTCCTGTCATAAATAGTACAGTCACTATTTTTTAAAAACCCTACTATGGTGACCCATCATACATAGATCAAACAATATATTTGAATAAAATAATATTAAAAAATAATAATAATATAACATTAAAATTAATGAAAAAAATAATTTTAATACTATTAAAATAAAAATATTTATAAAATAATAAAAATATTCGATTAATAATATTCAGAATATAATAATAACAATTAATATTAATTATATAGGAATAATAGTATTACTATTTTTATATAAATAATAATATTAATATTTGTAAAATAATAAAATATTATAAAATAATAAAAACCTCAATATTATCAACAATATAAAATAAAAAAATAAAAAAATTAAATAAAGTAATAAAAAAATAAAACATTAAATAAATTTCATAAAAGGATATGTTCCGAACAATACAAAAAATGAACTATATATAAAAATGTAAATAGGTAATTTACCCAACAAAACATAAATTCAGAGGATTTATTATAAAATTTAAATACATTACTATGGGGGAGGGACTTCAGGAAGAGATAGAGGAGATGGTGGAGGGAACACCATCCAAAAACCATAAGTCAGATGTCGCAGGAACTCTATCTTTTCATGGTTCTACTACTGCTATCAATGCATCTCCTCCTATTGTTTTTATTTATGTTGTCATAACTCTTCCTATTATTGTGGGTTCAATTAACACATCTTCTATTACTCCCTGTACATACTCTTTATAATATCAACCAGATCATGAAACAACTCTTGATATTTTGTAGCTTATGATGATAACTCTCAAAAAGGTCCTCTCGAGTTGGACGCCGACATCGCATCAGTACCATAATAACTCAAAATCATCAATCAAGATACAATACCAAAAACATAGCCATTATCAATAGAATATTAGGTCACCTTCATCCATGACAACCTCATAATGTTGGTGGGTAGTAGTCTGATCCTTGGTCTTACCCTAACTCTCAGTATATGATTGAGACTTCGTGGCCTCATATTAATCCATCAATTTCAATTTAAAATTAATATTCTGAAAATAATATTTTGACTAAATATAAAAACTCAAAAAGAAATTATACTGACCACAATCTGATGATGGTGATCACTACTAATCACTCCAGTGACCAGATCATTGTACATCCTCATAAAAACATCAAGCACTAAAATATTAGATTGTTCAACTGCATATATGAATATAAAATAAATAGTTTACATTTAATGTTATATAAATTGTTTTCAAAAACAAATATACCATATTTTACCTATGTGTATTGATTTTTAGTCTACCAGACCAATTTGTCACCTCATGTCCCCCTAGTTTTTTCGATCTACCAATGACCTCTTCTGAAAATTACCACCCAAATAGTGTTAACATATTCCATAACAAACCAAATATTAAATTTAATCTGGTTGGTGGGAACAACATTACTCAAAAATCACTATCACTTAGGAATTCAACAATACTTTACTTATGAAATTGTTGAAAAGCTTAGGACACTGATCACATATAAACCCCTCCAATGACATCTTGATAGCATCACTATTAAATCATTGATGGGATACAATAAAACCAAAAAATAATTTATAATATCAAGTTATTAATTTAATAAAACTGAATAAAAATATTATTTATTTACGTAAAATACAATGATCGAACATGTAGTGAAAATAATCAAAATTAATCTGAACCCTTGTGACCCATGTTTAAAAAAAATATTTGTGATATATTTCTCTCTCTACTTCATGAGCTATATTCTAAAAATATAAAAAATAGAACAGATAATGAAATGATTTGTATATAAATAAATTAATGGTATCTAACTAAAATATATATTAAAAATATACCTCTAAATGAATGGTTCCAAGTAAAGACGTGGACGTCACATGGGGATAGGGTCATGAATCTTCTATTGAAAAAGAACACAATGCCTTTGACTACTCCCTCAACCGCCATTGACATAATGCTCAAATGATCATACATCCTACTCATCCAATGGAAGATCAGCCACCTTAAACTGAAAAAATATATCCTCTTCCATATAATACATTAAATTACTATAGTTGAAAAACCATTGAAAACAACGATGATATATATATATATATATATTATATGATTATAATCAGTATTTAACTATATCGATTTTCATCTTTATCCCCATCTTCAAATCAGATTATGGCAATGTCATCATATTCATCCTTAACTACATCAATTTCTATATGAGTTTCAGTTTCATTATCTCATCTCTTTTCAAATTCATTTGTAACATCATTAAAAACATCTTCACCATCAAACCCTTAATTGTGGGGTGTTTTCATCGACCATTGTGTCTCTTCGTAAAAATGGTTGATTTGGAGTAGTCTTTTGAAAAAATTCAATTACATGATGATCAATGGATCCACATTCTATTTGAGTTAACTAATTTTCACAATTTTTAATTTTTTTGGGCTCCACCAATCACCCATCCCTCTTTTAGTTGCACGGTATTTTTCATAATAAAATTTATGTCCCATTTTAGATAATAATAATTCTTCATTTACCTCAAAAAACCTTTATATTTAATGTCAATGATTCCATGGGTTGAATTAACACACAAACCTTTCTCAGTATCGATCCACCAACATTTATAATTTTTAATATAATTTTGACCCATATAACAAAGTTCAATAATTTCTTCCAGTATTCCATACGAGTCAAAATCAGTTTCTATGTGATGAGATTTTTTTAAGAAAACATCATTATTCATTTTTTGAATGCCTCATATTTACATGTATGTAATCAAAAACCATTCACAATATATGAATTATATGATTTTACTATTATGGATTATGGGTTACTCAATACTGAAAATAAGTTATTCATTTTGTTAACATGTTGGCCTGTAATTTTTTTAATCCAAATTAAATTATAATAAGAAAAAAAATTCTCTATATTCAACTATAAATAATTTATGTTACTAGTTTCTAAAACCAGTCGGAATAATTATTTTTCTAATGATCTTCAGGAGGAGTTACTATAATTTGTGAAAGCTATATCTTAATATTATTATAATATATTCCACAAAAATAATATGATTAATAAATTGTAGTGAATATTATATAATAATAGATAGGATCACTCAAACTACAAATGGTTTTATATCTTCACAGTTGAGAAGAACAAAAGTATGAGATCTATGATGTTTATCATCTTAAAAAATCATTCCTGAACTCCACCAATTCCCAGTTTGGGATGATTAAAAATAGATAATTGATTCTTCATTTCCTTGTCAAAATTTAACACATTATGACCAATGGTGTTGAATTATGAGGGACATTCAGATTGAAAATAATGAGAGATGATATAATAAATTTCTTCTTGGAAATAAGCTTGTGCAATATAGATTTCAAGCGATGCATTATTTCATATTTTTTTCTTTAATTTCATCATGCAACTCTCGAATGGGTATAACCATAAGAACTGTACTCGACCTCCACATTTTTCTTCATGTGGAAAATGTAATGTGAAATATAATATTGATTCAATGAAAGATGAAGGGATAATGTTTTATAGTTTACATAAAATTTAAATAATAACTTCTTATAGTCTTCTTAGTGCATTATGTTCTGTTGATGCCGCACAAATATCTCAGAAAAAATATAATATTTTTTTATCACATCAAAAATAATAGAATTCATCAAACCTATTAATCTAATAGTTATAATGTTTTCTAATATTACATGATAGTCATGGAATGTTAATCCTATAATATGGCCACTTCTAAAAAATCAGCAATAATTGGAAGCATAACCATCTAGATGACTCAAATATGATATCCAATGAGAGAATAATAATAAATTTTCTTTGGAAAGTGTATAAGATGATTTTTACTCATCAACTTCTATGATCTAACATTTTAAATCAGTTCATGTACTGGTCACAAGAAAAGTTGGGAAATATCTAATCGTGCATTTACCTTATCATTGGTCTTACATGGTTTATCCAAAAAATATAATATTAATTATCAAAACATTTATTCTCAATATTCATGACATCCATCATGTGGTGGAACAACAAATCGTACCAATATAGAACATCCCAAATAAATCTCAATTTTATCTAATTGTGTTCTTTTGCAATGTCATCAATTTTCTATTTGATTATTATTGGCCATACTGTAATGAAGATAAATTTAGGCAATTCATAGAGGTCCATCTATATCAATTTATACTTTTCTAAATTTATATTTGTTCCCCTTAAATGTTTGAGTGGTTGGATTGAGTCTACAAAGAATACAACAAAAATATTCCACTGAGGTGAATAAATTCATTTCTATCTATAATACTGTGATATATGGATATTGGACCATGTGTTCTCCAGCCAGAAAAAATACCATCTAGTGGGCATTCACAATGTCTCCAAATTAATTTTTTTTCAATAGGATATTTAATTTCACAAGAAAATCACATATACTGACACTATTATTCAATAATTAATTTAACTCATAAATCAATGGTTTCAAAGAAACGTCAATATTGATTTTAAAATGTCCTAGAATTATTGAGGTCAAGTATATATATGTCTAATTTATCAATATCCAGTGAGATAAATTGTGTGGAGTTATAATTATGGACCAACAGGAATACTAACTATCGTAAGATCCAAATAGAACAAACCATTAGTAGAAAGACTGAATCACATGTTTTGACCTTTTAAAGATAAAGACTGATGTAGTTTGTCAAAATGTTACCATTAAATACTATCATAGAAATAATTTATTATTTTACCTTATGAAATATTGGTCTTATGATAAGACATCAATGTCATTGTGTTCCGAGAAAAAAATTAAACCCTTCAATATTGGTTGTAGTGGTAAATATATCAACTATTTTATAAGAATCAATGCTTAAATCCCATGTTGATCCTCTTAATACATCGAAATTCTCCTTGTGGGACCACAATACAATGAAACATTTTCTCTATAATATAATATTTTATCATTTTAACATGCTTAAATCTTCTGATAACCATGAAACAGATTATCAACCTACCTCTTTAACTAATAGAATTTTTTAGGAAACACATTTTCTATAGGTAATATTATTTTAACCAAAGATAATATTTGATCAAAATATATATTTGACCTTCCATTATCTGATATAATAATCATAAATTTTTCTTGCCACATCAACATTTCATATCTTGTAATCAAGATATAAGGCATCAACAAGGGTCATCAATAACTCATAAAATTGAAATGGTTATATATACATGGTTAAATCAATGTCTTCTTGAGTTGTAGTTTTTTGAAAACACAGAAATTCCATATCATGTACTAAATTTTGAAACCATTATGAATATAGAATGAAATAATTAGTATCTTATCTGGAACTTCATTCACCATTTTGATTCCAAAAAATTCGTGTTGAAAAAAAAATGAAATACATGACCAAAACATTTTAAAATGTGTCAAACATCCTTAAAATATTTTTTACAGGGATACATAATTGTACCTTTTGAAACAAATAATGTTTTTGTTGTTGTAAATGATAAGAAATATTAAACACCGACAAAATATAGAGGATTTTAACCAAAACCATTTGGATTATTATGCTAAATTACCCAAAGCTGATCATCAAAAAAGTACTATTGTCATCTTTCATATTCAATATTTCAAAAATATTATTAAATAATTAGTTTATTTGAGTAATTTGATATAATAAAAACACCATCCAAATAAGAGAAGAAAATTATATTCACTTTTATTTCAATTTACAATAATTTTTATTATCTCATTGTTATAAATAGAATTTCATTTAATGTAAAAACTATTCTACACTAAAATATAATAATTAATACAAATTACCATTAATTATTATTAATTATTACTAATTTATACAAGTTACCACTAACTACAAGCATCGTAATTTCCATCAGATTGGCATGAGCTCTTTCTCTCGACATATCTTATACTTAAAATGTTCTCTAAATGAAATCACTATGAATAATTCACTCTGACATATGATTGTCCATTTTGTTATGCATGAGACTGTAGAGTAAGGAGGCCTTTCTTCATTGCTCTACATTCTCGTGTATATGAGAATAGATATCCATATACTAAAGATGATTTTTCATATTGATTTCGATGGTATAATTTTATAAGGAGATGATTCATTTGGAAAAAGAGACACTGTTTTTGAAGACTCATCTCTATGAAACATGCTCTAAGTGAAAATCGTCAAGAAATATCTACTCCAATGTACGAATAACAAATTTAGTATTCATGAGAATGGATATCATGGAAGAATATCCATACTAAACTCCATTCACTTTCATATGAAAATTGATATTCGTATATTGGAACATATATGTAATAGTGATTTTAGTGGGAAAAATTTGCATAGAGATGAGGCCTTGGGAAAATGATCTACCACCAATCTTCTATAAATTGTGTAATTCAATAAAATTTATTACAAATTATTACTAATTAATACAAGGTATATCTAATTATTACAAATTAATATTAATTATTTAAATTTGTTAGTAATTACAAAAACTTTTAAAAAATTATTAAAATTTATTTCTAATCACTCTAATTATATTAATTTACTACCAATTATTTAAATTTATTACAAATTATTCAAATTTATTAATAATTTTTACAATTTATTAATAATTTTTACTAATTTTTTCTAATTATTACAATTTATTATTAATTATTACAATTTATTACTAATTACAGTTATTGAAAAATTATTGCCGCTAATTATTACTAATTCGTAAAAGTTATTACTAATTATTACTAATTATTACAATCTATTACTAATTATTAATAATTATTAACAATAATAACTAATTATTACTTTTTATTAATTGTTATTACAGATTATTACAATTTATTACTAATTATAGCTAGTCAATTCTATATCTGACTAACTATTAAATTTTTTACAAATCAGTACTATGTATTACAAATTATTACTAATTATTAATATCCATTACTATTTATTAACAATTATTTCTAATTTTAACTAATTTTTACTTATTATTAATAATTAGTACTAATTATTAGAAATTATTAGAAATTATTATTATTTATTATTAATTATTATCTATTATTACTTATTACTGCTAATTTATACTTATTCATGAAAATTATTTTGAATTATTAAAATTTATTTCAATATGTTATTATTTATTAAAAGTTATTACTATTTCATTAAATTTATTACTAACTTGTAATTTTTATTACTTATTATTAAAATGTATCAATAATTTATTATTAAATCTAACTTATTATTATAAATGCATACTATGTTTTTAAATTTATTATTAGTTATTACAATTTATTACTAATTATTACAATGTAATAAAAATTTATTATTAATTACCTATAATTATTAATCATTCCTACTAATTATTACTAATTACTACTAATTATTACAATGTATTTCTAATTATTACCAAATATTACACTTTACTACTAATTTTTATCAATTATTACCATTTATTAAAATTAATTAAATTTTATCTTCAATTATTACAAATCCTATGTAATTATAAAAAATTATGACTAATTATTAAAATTTATTTATTATTATTATTATAGATTTATAATTAGAACTAATTATTCCATTTTTGAACAATTAATTACAAATTTATTACAATTTATGGCTTATTGGTACAATTTAGTTATAATTATTACAACTTATTACTAATTATTAAAAATTATTAATATTTATTTCTATTTATTATGAATTATTACTATTTTTTACTAATTATTACAGTTTTATTAATACATTTATAACTAATTATTATAATTAATTACAAATTACTAAGAATTATTACTTATTGACGATAATTATTAGTAATTTTTACTAATTATTACAATCTAATACTAATTATAAAAGATTATTTTAAAATATTTCATTTTATTACTAATTATAACTAATTAAAACTAATATTACTAATTTTAACAATGTATTATAAATTATTATATTTTTTACAATTTATAACCAATTATTTATAATTGTTAAAATTTATTATTAATTGATACAATTTAATAAAAATTATCACTAATTATTACTTAATCTCTCAAATTATAACTAATTATTAATAATATCTACTAGGTACCACTAATTATATCAAATTATCAATAATTTTTATTGTTCATTACTATTTATAAATATTTATTCCAAATTATTACTAATTATTGTGTAGTATTACTAATTATCCCTAATTATAGCCTCATATTAATAATATTTATAATTAATACTAACAACTACTAATTAATAACAATTTATATAATAACTACTAATTAATACTAATTAATAATAATGAAGTGTACTTGTTTTTTAAATTAAATATTTATAAGTAGAAAATTTTAATTCTAATTTAATTTTATCGCAACTTATTAAGAATTATCATAACGAATATAAAATAAAATAAAATAACTATAAGTAAAACAAATAGACAAATACCTTAAAATTGAATCATTCGGAGGATATATGCCATGAATACTAGTGTGATTTAGAATTTTAAACTTTGAAAACATTTGAGAGAAAAAAAGTAAAGAGGAAAAGAGGGGAAGATAAAGCAGTTGAATGAGGAAAATGGAGGCGATATATATAGGTCATATTATTTACGACAGGTCCCGTTGCAGTTACTAACTGTCATATAATTTAGGGGATGTGGTTAAAAAGGTATTTTGACATGAGATAATTCATGTCACAAATAGTAAAAACCAATTTTGGGTATTTGCGATGAGGTTTTATACCCGTTTCAAATTAACTTCAAAGGGTTTGGTGGGAAACTCACCCCAAACCTATTGTTACTGTAACACCCCAGGTAAATCAAGAATATGAAATCTTTATATTTATCCCTTTTTGTGAATAAAATGTTAATATTAATATAAAGGTAACGCTATGCTTGATGGCTTACCCAATACACAACAATGAGTTCCTTTGAAATCTTACGTTGCACTATAATAATAAAATAATATTATTTTAAATGGTAGTTAACGCCTAGCCGTTGTAATGGAGGGAATGAACAGAACTAACTACAAAATGATTATATATGTTTGTCAAATATTTTAACTTTTTACAATAAATGTTTGAGGATTAAAAATATGAATGAAATCAATTTTAAGCGTAAACATTCTAATGTTCTTTAGAAGGGCGATTAAACGCCTTTTGATAGCGAACCTCGATTAAATCCACTTTTTGAAAATTTTATGTGTTGTATTTGTCAAAATAAAATCATTATTTAGAATCGGGACATCAAAATTTACTTTGTGTAAATTTTTGGTATCTTTCCGATAAAGTTCATTTTTAATGAATAGTGAAAAATGTTGTATTTTAATACAAAACCTCTTTTTAATCTCATTTATTTATATTATTAGATTATCTATTGAATTTTTTTTTAAAGTAAAATTAGAATATATTTTTACCATTTAATCCAATAGTGGTCATTGGAATTAATTTCACTTTGAAATTGGACTTAAACTAGTGTCAATCTTTTAATAGATATTGTTTCTTAAAAACACGCTATTTGTTTTGACAGTGTGAATTAATTATTAAATTAATTAATACTAATTTTATGTTTTGAATTTTGTAAAATAGACATCATTTTTGAGTTCGTAATATCAAATATATCTTAGGGTGAATTTTTGGTATTTTTCTGAAAAACATCAATTTTTGATGAATAGTGAAACCACAAAGTTGTAGTTAAAGAAACTGATTTTTTGTTTAAATGAAACATTTCCTCCTCTGTGTTTTGAATTTCAAAAATAAGACATACATGGTTGTCTTTGGATGTAAAATGTGGTTCAATGGGATTAAAATAATTTTTTGGTGAATAGTAACTTTTATGTTCTTAATCGCGATTAGAGGTAATTAGTGTAATTTATGGTAAAAATAATGTATTAATAATGTGAAATGACCTAGAAACATGTATTAACCTCATTGGATGTTTCATGGCCGACCAAGACAATCCATGGGTCAACTTGGGGACCCCATGGAGCCACTTTGGTTGGAAAGTGACATAAATAACTTTTTATTTAAACTTAAAATAAAAATGTCACAAGCATGAGATGTTTCACTAAAACATTTTTTTAAATGGGGTTATACAAGTCATATTTTCGACTATAAATATTCATTAGAAAGATAAAAGAATTTCCTAAATCATGATATTTGGTTTATAAATTTTAGATATTAAAAAATTAAATTATTTATGACATCATGATGATGCAACGAATACCTCATTAATATAAGATTTAAATAAAATGAAAAGATAATGTTAAAAATATAACATAAACTTGTCAAAAACCTATTTTATGAGTATATTTAGAACCCTTACCACCTTATCCTAGAACTACATCAATGTGGGACCTTTAAAATCCTAAACTCATTTGAAAATAAAGTAACATTTTGTAACATTACAAGAGTGCCCCTCATCTCCTCTTATAAAAGGCCCCCACCTCTACCACCTTACTCACACCTCTCAAGCCTTTGGCTTGGCAAACTCCTGCTCATTTTGTCTCTACAGATCCCTCTATTACTCCTAGAAGCCTCAATTTGGGCCTAAGTCTTTCCAATAAAGCCTTTGAGCTGAAATCAAAGAGAGTTACACGATTTTAAGGTAATGTCCTTACTTGTGTTCTTTTTTATTATTTTGCTTCTCCAACCCCCTAAACAATTATTATTCATTTATTTTGTAACAACTAAAGTATCTTCAATATACTAGGATGTTTTTATAAGAATCACTAGATCTACACTTACCCACACCTACATCTAATGGTTAAAAAACATACTATTTCTGTGGATGGAGAATTTCTGCCCCACGAAACGATGATTGTTCAACAATCATATAACACCTTCAAAGGTGGCCATTAAGATGTCACTATATTTATATACGATATATAATATGTTTATGTTTTACTTAAGCTTCTGTATTTTTATTTTGGGGCATACCTTTATGGTTTCCATTATGGCTAAACATGATAATTACATTTTAGGAAGTGCGGACTACCGCCCCCTCAAAGTGATTTGATTCGTTAATGCCATATGTGGGATGCATAAAGGATGGATTTAAAGTTATTAAATATGATGTATGTTACATATAAATGATTAATATAATTCTGGAATTAAATTATACATACCTCTCATTTAGTTTTAATTCCATTAATATGACATAGAAATGAAAGTAGCATTAATGCGTACATACGACTTACCGTCTCCATGAACGATGTATTTCATTTCTTACCTCTAAATGATTATGTAATATTATAAATACATGTATATTCTGGATATATATGATATATATGATATCCAAATCATGAATATCAGTCTGGATATAATTAAACTTTGACCACATGAACAACATGTAATTGTAAGAAGTCCTCTTTCGACTTAAGAACCAAATATCGACAAAACAAACATTATTAACTTAAATGATTACATAATGATTATAACATGGAAATAAGTGATATAAAAGGAATTATGAACTTGAAAAATGTTCTTAAGCATGTAGAAATTATCTCATGTTTATTATTCAGGACGTTAAAGAACGATCGATTCAAGTCAGACCCGAGGTAAGGGATCCTACTCCTCTCTTTCTTTTTAAGTACACTATTTTATTTCATTCCTTTTAAGCTCATCTTTATTAGGATTTGGATGTTCTTTTATATTAATCCTACTATACATTTTTATGTTCATATGATGAGAGACCATATTTTCTCTCATCAATCTATTTTGTATGTTTTGAGTGGCGCCGTTAGGCGGCCAAATTTTCGTAAGAGATCTAACCTCTCTCTTTCTTTTGAAGTACTCCCCATTATGTCAGTTCTTTTAAGCTCCTCTTTGTTGTGATGGGGGATTTTCTTTTATATTCCGCTTGATGTAAATTTTATTTTAATATTATGAGAGACCCTATTTTATCTCATCAATCCCATTTTTGGATGTTTTAAGTGGCGCTGATAGGCTGCCGAGTCTTCGTAAGGGATTTTTCATCTCACTTTTAGTCCCGCGATATTTATGCTACATTTTGCACCATTTCATTTGAGTAGTTTATGTACATCCCATTATTATACTATTTTTTTAATATAATTTCATTTATGGGTAATTACATATTCATTGTACGACCCTTCTTCAATGGGGTGTATGTTTCGAAAGTTACCCAAGTCGGTAAGGGAACCTTTCACCCTCCTCTTTTAAAAGACTTCCATTGTTATGTCTTTTAATTCACATACTATTATGTTGGGATATGTTCTTCTATATCCTTATTGATGTAAATTTTTTGTCCTAGTGATGAGGTACCCTTTTTATCTCTTATCAACTCCTTTTCTGAATTTATAAGTGACGCCGTTAGGCTGTCGATTTTTTGCAAGGGAACTTCTTAACCTAATTTTGATTCGTTGGGATAAACTTGAACTCCTTGAATATGTCATTATATGAATATGTGTGAATGTACTCTGATTGTTTTTCAATTAATATCCACTTATATTTGGTGTATTCATTTGTCACACATAATTATGTAATTGATTTATCCTTAATCCAAGGATACCGTCTTTGTATGGGACATCGTCTCAATCTTCTTTCATTGAGGCATATTTTGTTTTATACACAACCTACTTTTATACGGTGTATAAACCCCATTGAATTTTACTTTTATTGAAAAGGAATCTTATTATACGAAGTGTTTTACTAAATGACAAAAGGGAATGTTTTTGCCGTAGGTATGTGGCGATAATGACTTCTCGTCCGCTATGGACATTATTTGAGTTTCGACTTCCTCTATAAGAAATACCTTTTTATAATGAAAAATAAATATCATGTTTTACTTTTAATTTATTATGGTATTGTAAATGGTTTTCATAATGTTTTTATATCAATGTGTTGTATTGATATTATGTGATTGAAAAGTGGAAATGTTATGTTTTCTTTATGCATGTTTTCATGTGATACAATTATGTTATTGTTCTTGGTCATTATTATGAAGACGGGTGGTTCCGTGATAAACTAAGGGCGGGTGAGCCCGATATAGCTCCCCAATTCATTGGGTAACGCAATGAAGTTAAGCATTAAGGTTTCTCCGAAGAGATTTAGGGAATATACTATGATGGGTATTCCAAACGTAACCAAGAGGGTTACTCCCTATGTAAGAATGTTATGAATGCCTCAAGTTACAATTATGTCTTATGATTTCTATGATTTATTCATGATTTTATGAGGTATGATAAAGTCAATATTTTTTATGGGTAATGTATGATTTCATTCTTATGTATATATGTACTCATGTTTCATTTCCATACTTTTTATAACCCTTACTGAGCTTTTTATGCTCATCCCGTTTTTTTGAAATGTTTTTCACAGGTCAAGGGAATGGTACATGATATGATGATAGTGTCAAAGAAGTGTCATGAAATAATCCATGTTTTATTTTAAATATGTTTCCGTTGATGGGAAAAATGAATACTATCTTTTATGTAACCACTTTGTTTAATTGTGGAATGTAATGCATGTTTTATGATATAATTCTCTAAAACACTAAACCTGAAAAGATCCTCAATGTGTAATCTTGTAATAACTCAAGATTAAGTTAGGTTTAAGGCTGGGGCCTTATAGTTGGAATCAATGGCCGGTTTAGATAACTTTGGAGGTTAGGGTATTCTCTAAGCATAAGTGACATTACCATAATGGTTAGGATTTCAGAAAGAGTCATAGTTTTAGATAATGTGAATGAGTAATTATATCATAGTGTTTACCTTCCTCATTAGTAGATGATGGTTTTGTTGATATACTCACACTGACATTTCCATTTTTAGTGAATGGATGGATCTAGCAGGAACCAAAGAGACAACATGTTTAAAGAAAACTGTGGTTGTTCTCTGATTAAGATACTAGAAAAAATGGGGAATTCAATGAGGAAACTCATGGTTGTTCTAAACCAACTATCAAGGAGTCATGATCAACCGGTTGAACCTTGGTATGATCTGTAATGCATCATGTACGAGATTACCAATTGATGTGGATGTTCAGGTTATAATTATAAAGGTAACCATTAGAGTTTATATGATCCTTACTTTTGTGGTAATTATGGGTTATTATATTTTTTGATGGAAAATGAAAGTCATGAGATAAACATGTGGTTAAAATATGTTATGATCATTTTTGAAGATTTTATCTCATTTTGGGGAATGTTTTAATAATTATATAGTTTTCGAAAAAGGACCACACACAGACTGTGTGACAACCTGTCGCGTCAGACAAAGCTACGGGAATCGAACCCACAACCAAAGTGAGACTAGTATTTATCGCCTACCACTGGACTACGTGAAGTCCCTGGTTAGTTTGACTAATTATTTTTAGTTAGATGATTTTAGGAATCAAGAGAATGTTTATTTTGGGATATCTATGGAAATTATTAACCTATCATTGAGGATATGAGATTAGGTTAATTAATTTTCAATATGAGAACTTAAGATCAACTGATGTTATTTGGAGATAAAAGTTAATTTTTACCTTGGAAGACTATGTGACTAAATCCTTCAAATATTTGGTTTTCAATCTTAGTTTGGTTTACGTTGAATAATTTTATGGACAAATTGTTTATCAAATGGTCCTCGTTGAACTTTGGGTTTTGTTGGACAAATTTAGGAGATTAAGAATAGATTTTCTTTTTATCAAGGGTTATCCTTTTATGGATTATCTGATTTTGTACTAACCATTTTGGTTTTGTTTTGGTTAAAGTATAAATATATGGGATGTATATAGTTCTCTTTTGTGGATTAGGTGATTCTCTAGAATTTGATTATAGTGAACAAGTGTTCCTAAATACTCGTATTTTGGAGAAAATATGAGTTTGTGTAAGAAATCTAATAAAAGATGAAAGTCAACATGATAAGTAATTATGTTTCCTTATGAATAAATTCCTCAATAAAAAAAATGTTGTCTATTAACTTTTCCTACTGGGGAATCGAATACTGTTTAACCCATCACATGTTTGTGATTTTCTTGTGGTTAACTTTCTCCTAAACATGTTTTCTATCACTCTCCATCAGAACATGACCCTATGTTTTCTCCTCCATGTCCATGTTTTCCTACATGGAATCCTAGTATTGGATAACTAGGGTGACCTCTGTACTTCTCATTCTTTATTTTACATAGATTGTTTTACCGACTCTTGTTCCGATGTGGGACATTCAAGGATGTTTCTGAGACAAATTTTAAAATTGCGAGGACGCAATTCCCAAAAGGGGGGAAGGATGTAACACCCCAGGTAAATAAAGAATATGACATCTTTATATTTATCCTTTTTTGGAATAAAATGTTAATATTAATTTAAAGGTAATGCTATGATTTATGGATTACCCAATATGCAACAATGAGTTCCTTTGGAATCTTACGTTGCACTATAATAATAAAATTATATTATTTTAAATGGTAGTTAACGCCTAGCCGTTGCAATGGAGGGAATGAACAGAACTAACTACAAAATGATTATTTATGTTTGTCAAATATTTTTACTATTTACAATATATGTTAGAGGATTAAAAATTTGAATGAATTCAATTTTAACCGTAAACATTCTAATGTTCTTTAGAAGGCCGATTAACCGCCTTTTGATGACGAACCACTTTTAAATCCACTTTTTGACAATTTTATGTTTTATATTTTACAAAATAAAATTCTTCTTTATAATAGAGATATCAAAATTTACTTTGTGTAAATTTTTGTATCTTTCCGATAAAGATCATTTTTTAATGAATAGTGAAAAATAATGTATTTTAATTTAAACAACTTTTTAATCTAATTTTTTTACATGATTATATTATATTTTGAGTTGTTTTTAATGTAAAATTAGAATATATTTTTACCATTTAATCCAATAGTGGTCATTGGAATTAATTTCACTTTGAAATTGGAGTTAAACTAATGTCAATCTTTTAATAGATATTGTTTCTTAAAAACACGCTATTTGTTTTCGACAGAGGGAATTAATTATTAAATTAAGTATTGAAACATATATGTTTGGAATTTTTTAAAATAGACATCATTTTTGAGTTCGGAATATCAAATATATCTTAGGGTGAATTTTTTTTATTGTTATGAAAAACTTCAATTTTTGATGAATAGTGAAACCACTAAGTGGTAGTTAAAGAAACTGATTTTTCATTTAAATGAAACTTTTCCACCTCTGTGTTTTGAATTTAAAAAATCCAACATACATGGTTGTCATTAAGAAGTAAAATCTGGTTCAATGGGATTAAAATAATTTTTTTGGTGAATAGTAACTGTTATGTTCTTAATCGCGATTAGAGGTAATTAGTGTAATTTAAGGTAAAAATAATGTTTTAATAATGGGAAATGACCAAGACACATGTCCTAACCTCATTGCGTGTGTCATGTCCGACCAAGAAAATCCATGTGTCAACATGGGGTCCCAATGGAGACACTTTGGTTGGAAAATGACATAAATAACTTTTTTTTAAAGTTAAAATAAAAATGTCACAAGCATGAGATGTTTCACTAATACAATTTTTAAATGGGGTTATACAAGTCAAATGTTTTACTATAAATATTAATTAGAATTATAATAATATTTCCTACATCATGATATTTATTTTATAATTTTTAGACATTAAATAAATTAAATTATTTATGACATTATGATGATGCAGCGATTACCTCATTAATAAAGGATTTACATAAAATGAAACGATAATGTTAAAACTATAAGATAAACTTGTAAAAAACATATTGTATGAGTATATTTAGAACCCTTACCACCTTATCCTTGAAATTAATAAATGTGGGACATTTAAAATCCGAAACTCATTTGAAAATGAAGTAACATTTTGTAACATTACAAGAGTTCCCCTCCTCTCCTCTTATAAAAGGCCCCCACCTCTACCACCTTACCCACACCTCTCAAGCCTTTTTCTCGGCCATCCCCTGATCATTTTTCCTCTCCAAATCCCTCTCTTAGTACAATAATCCTCACTTTGGGAAGATGTCTTCCCATGGAAGCCTTTGAGCTCAAATCAAAGAGAGTAACCCGATTTTAAGGTAATGTCTTCACTTGTGTTCTTTTGTTTTATTTTGCTTCTCCAACCCCCTAAACTCTTTTTATTCATTTCATTTGTAAAAACTCCAGTATCTTCAATATAAAATGATATTTTTATAAGAATAATTCGATCTACACTTACACACACCTACATATAATGGTTAATGAACATACTGTTTCTGTGGATGGCAAATTTCTGCCTCACGAAACGAAGATTGGTCAACACTCATATAACACCTTCAAATGTGGAAATTAATATGTCACTATATTTATATATGATATATAATATTTTTATGTATTACTTAGGATTATTTATTTTTATTTTGTGGGATACCATTATGGTTTCCATTATGGGTAAACACGATAATTTCTTTTTAGGAAGTGCGAACTACCGCCCCCTCAAAGTGATTTGATTCTTTAATGCCATATGTGGGATGTATAAAGGATGGATATAAAGTTATTATATATGATTTATGTTACATATAAATGATTAATATAATTATGGAATTATAATATACATACCTCTCATTTATTTTTAATTCAATGAATATGACATAGAAATGAAAGTAGCGTGCATGCGTACGTACGGCTTACCGTCTCCGTGGATGGTGCATTTCATTTCTTACCTCTAAATGATTATTTAATATTATAAATAAATGTATATTATGGATATATAAGATATATATGATATCCAAATCATGAATATCATTCTGGATATAATGAATCTTTGACCACACGAACAACATGTAATTGTCAAAAGTCCACTTTTGACTTAAGAACCAAATATCGACAAAACAAACATTTTTAACATAAATGATTAAATAATGTTTATAACATGGAAATAAGTGATATAAAATGAATAATTAACTTGGTAAATGTTTTTATTCAATTATCAATTAACTGAATTTTATTATTAAGGACGTTAAAGAACGATCGAGTCAAGTCGCACTCGTGGTAAGGGATCCTACTCCTCTCTTTCTTTTTAAGTACACTCTTTTATGTCATTCATTTTAAGCTCATCTTTATTATGATTGGGATGTTATTTTATATTAATCCTACCGTAATTTTTATTTTTATATGATGAGAGACCCTATTTTCTCTCATCAATCCATTTTGGATGTTTTGAGGGGCGCTGTTAGGCTGCCGAAATTTCGTAAGAGATATAACCTCTCTCTTTCTTTTGAAGTACTCTCCTTTATGTCACTTATTTTAAGCTCCTATTTGTTATGATGGGGGGTGTTATTTTATATTCCTATTGCTGTAAATTTTATTGTAATATGATGAGAGTCCCTATTTGATCTCATCAATCCATTTTTGGAAGTTTTAAGTGGAGCCGTTAGGTTGCCGAGTCTTCGTAAGGGATTTTTCATCTCACTTTTAGTCACGTGATATTTATGATACATTTTCCAAAATTTCCTTTGATTGGTGTATGTACATCCCATTATTATAATCTCTGTGTAATATAATTTCATTTATGGGTATTTACATATTCATTGTATGACCCTTCTTCAATGGGGTGTATGTTTCGAAAGTTATCCAAGTCGGTAAGGGAACCTTTCACCCTCCTCTTTTAAAAGACTTCCTTTGTTATGTATTTTAATTAAAATACTATTATGTTGGGATATGTTCTTTTATATCCTTATTGATGTAAATTTTATTTCCAAGTGATGTGGTACCCTTTTTATCTCTCATCAACTCTTTTTCTGAATTTTTAAGTGACGCTGTTAGGCTGTGGAATTTTTGCAAGGGAACTTCTTAACCCAATTTTGATTCTTTTTTATAATCTTGTACTCCTTGAATATGTCATTCTAATAATATGTTTGAATGTACTCTGATTTTTTTTCACTTAATATCCACTTATATTTCGTGTATTCGTTTGTCACACATAATTATGTAATTTATTTATCCTTAATCCAAGGATAACGTCTTTGTATGGGACTTCGTATCAATCTCCTTTCATTGAGGAATATTTTGTTGTATACACAACCTACTTTTATACGGTGTATAATCCCCTTTGACTTTTATGTTTATCTAAAAGGAAATTTTTATACGAAGATTTTTACTAAACGACAAAAGGGAATGTTTTTCGTCGTTCGTATGCGGCAACAACGACTTCTTCACCGCTGTGACCATTATTTGAGTTTCGGATTCCTCTACAAGCCATAACTTTTTTTAATGAAAAAATAAATACCATGTTTTACTTTTATTTTATCATGGTATTGAAAATGGTTTTCATAATGTTTTTATTTCAATGTGTTGTATTGATATCTTGTGATTGAAAAGTGGAAATGTTATGTTTCCTTTATGTGAGTTTTTATGGGATACGATTATGTTATGGTTCTTGGGCATTATTATGAAGATGGGTGGTTCTCTAATAAACTTAGGGTGGGTGAGCCCGATATATCTCTCCAATGCATTGGGTAACGCGAAAGAGGTAAGCATTAAGGTTTCTCCGAAGATATTTAGGGAATATATTGTGATGGGTGCTCCAAACGTAGCCAAGAGGGTTACTCCCTACGTAAGAATGTTATGAATGCCTCAAGTTACCTTTATGTCTTATGATTTCTATGATTTATTCATGATTTTATGAGGTATGTTAAATTGAATATTTTTTATGGGTAAAGTATGATTTCAATCTTATGTATATATGTACTCATGTTTCCTTTCTATACTTTTTATAACCCTTGCTGAGCTTTTTATGCTCATCCAAAGTTTATGAAATGTTTTTCACCGGTCAAGGGAATGGTACATGATATGATGATAGTGTCAAGGAAGTGTCAAGAAATATTCCATGTTTTATTTTAAATATGTTTATATTGATGGGAAAAATTAATACTATCTTTTATGTAACCACTTTGTTTAAATGTGGAATGTAACACAAGTTTTATGATCTAATTCTCTAAAACTCTAAACCTGAAAAGATCCTCAATGTGTAATCTTGTAATAACTCACGATTAAGTAAGGTTTAAGGCTGGGGCCTTATAGTGATAGTAAGAGGGTCATGTGAAAAATAGTCCCTCTCAATAGGGAATTTGCAATGGGGCCCTTCCCCATCACAAAAACCCTGTGGAAAATATCACTTTTTCCCATAGTTGGAGTGCACAGGTTCAAGCACACCATGAACTCCACCACATGGACATGGCCTGGACAGGAGTATACGTGTCAAGCCATGTACTAATACATGGGTAGACTACATGTGCAGCCTAAAAAATATGTATATTTACAAAAAAACATGATGACAAGGTCTATTTACATGAGAAATACCTTGGATCATGGCACACGACATGGGACCCCTACTACACATCTTGTACTATTTTATACATTCATTGGATCTTTTTTCATCTATATATTGGACAATTTTCATGAGGGTTCATTTACATTTTTCTGCTCCTAAATGTTGGTAAGGAATTATCTTATACTACTATGTGTATTATATCATTATCATGATTTCTTGTATAGAGGATTTGGAATCCATCTATGAGGTTCAGAGTGAGATTCTATTTTCATGTTTATGCCCTAGATGGATTTCATGGTATCGTCATGATGAACATTATGAAGGCGACGATCCTCTTCATAAAGGTATAATTCAGATTGATTTGTTGGTATAACCCTATCTCCTTGGCTGTGATCCTCATATATGTAACATATTTTCTTCATACTATAAGTGTTTTCTTTCTCCTGAAATGACCCGACAAGTAATACCTCTCAGATAGGTGTCATCAGTGCTATCACACTCTGGATTGTGTTCACCTGAATGAATACATTGTGTAATCTTAGAGTTGTAATCATATGTTGGTATACTTTTGTTGTTCCCTACCACTAGATTGTGTGTCATTTTGGATTATATATATATATATATTCATGATCTATGTTATGTAGACATATACCTATATTGAGGTGAATATATTTAAATTTTTTCATTCATTGATGTTTTTAGGGTGCCCTTCTATGTATTGTTATACTCACCCCTTAATGAGATTTACCCACACATTTCATGTCTTGTGAAGATGATCAACCTTTTGACAGAGTACTAAGAAGACCAGGACCTGATGGTTCTTAGTGATAACTGACAGACTGTGGTGTGTTTCAACATATTTTTATACCAAAGTCCGAGTAAATACCTCCATGTTGTACTTTTTTTGACATAAAAATTGTTTTGGAATTGTATTTGGCCCTAATTACATTCATTTACTTATTATCGAACTCGGGTTATGAGTATAGATGTATACACGCATGGTTTTTCAATTGATTTACATTTAATCATTGTACGATCTTTGTGGTGTGTGTGTATACATGTACTTATGAAAAGGACACCAATGGTAGTAATATGCCTTCTCAGTGCTAATATTAAGCCTATGACCAATTAGAGTTGGGATTGGGGAGTCACGTCATGTTCCCTTATTTGAATGGTCATGAATGAGTTGAATCAAATGTGATCGGTTTTACTATAGGACCGGAGTCGGTGAAATTTGTTTGGGGAAATAGTGATAAGTATTTCATGTTCAGATTTCAAGCTAGGGAATTTATTGTTGGTATGGAAGCCATCGTATTCGTGCACCAAGACACTGATTACCAACTTTTAGACTCTGTACATGATAAACCTAGTTGAAGGGAAAAAATGGTACATTCTTCTAATATGTATGAGTTGTGGTTTCCATGTCCTTATTGAGTCAGCTCTCTAGATATACTCATCGACCTTTGAACATCATGTTTGTTTTATCATGCCTATGTTATGTATAAAAGCATAGATTCAATATCTGAATCAGAAGGACAATTCCATCATTGATGAGGAATCAATACAAAGAGTAGGTCCAGAGATTATACCTCATGTTGTTACACCAATTATACCTCCACCTATAGCGCAACATGAGGTAACCATTGAAAAAGAAGATGAGGGGCGCATGCTGAACACAATTCATGAATTTCATCCAAAGAGACCCCTCATATACTAACCTGATCATAAAATACAGGAAGCTAAGGACTAGCTTCAGGTAGATTATGGAGTATTACATTTGGTTAGGACACTTATTGATCCAATGAGGGTTCTGGTGATGATCCATCTTCACATCATAGTAGGGTGATGATGGGGTTTGGTAACTGAGTCTTTTATGGAGGAAAATATTTTCTAGAATAATTTTGAGATCCTTTTTATAAATGAATTCTTGATGGATACCCTTAGAGAATTACATATCTAGGATATTCACTAGATGCAGTAGGGAATCATGGTAGTGGATGAGCATTCACTAAGGATTAACAGCCTCTTCATGTACTTGATGAATATGGATCAATGTTTTTTATTCAGGGCTCAGACCTTCAATGTAGGTTTTTATAGATAAAATCTATCATTTTTCATCCCACTATTCATTTATACTTATTATAGGGTGCAAGAGAGAGATTTTATGGTGAAGTGTTTCTTGGATGAGAAGATACAATAGGTAGTTTTCAGTAGTGGGAAATCATGTTTAGAGACATGGATTGTTTCATGCGGTGGAAGCATACAACCTAGTGTCTCTTGATATTATTTTAGGTATTTTATGTGTCTTTTATATATTATCAATATTACAGATAGTCACATGTTATAATTATTATATTTTTTCCCTGTACATTGTATGAGACTTAGAGACTCTGGTTTAACCGTTGGCTTAACACTTATACTGCGATACTTCTACTGGAATGGACCTTTTGATCACACACCTGAGAAGACAGTGTGACCTGACACTTGTAGGTTAGAGATTCTATTGGAGTCACTTAGTATAAGTGTTTATGCATTATGATATCATTCATGGTATGGATTGGTAATCTACATTTCATGTCTAATTTGAATATTTTAGGCAATGTGTGTGGTGTATCCACCCTGATGGATCTAGTTTTTCTTTTTTTGGTGAAGAGAACAGTCATGCATGGTAGGATGAAATCATGAAAAAGAATAAACATACAATTACTAATTTTTTTTCGATATTTACATTTTATGAAGTGGATGTTTTGAGTTCCCTATTTCCCACAATGGTAGTGGAGTATAAAGACAACATCACAGAGGATGTTCCAAGTTTACCATCCCCCCAAGACATGGGATTATATATTGATCTACACCCCAAGAAGACATCTATATCAGTAACATAATATTTGATGCCTCCCGATGTGAACCATGAGCTATATGTGAAGTTGAATGACTTTTAGAGGAATATCATTTTTTGACAATGTGCTTCACCAATGGAGTCCTCAGTTTTTTATTCATGAAGGAATATGGGATAATGATTTAGTGTGTGTACTACTAGTGTTTGAACCATGTGACTTTGATGAATAAGTATCCACTACATTTGATCGATGAAATTTTTAATTAGTTTAGAGGTGGAAAATGGTTTCAGAAGGTTGACCAGAGGTTCGGCTATAAATATATTTGATTATGGAGTGAAGATATACAGAATATGGCATTAGGATGTATCTACAGTAACTATGTGTACTTGGTGATTCACTTTGGAATAATGAATTCCCAGGAAATATTCATGGGAGTCATGAACCAGAACATTCTTACATACATATACCAATTTGAGGTATTCTTCATTGATGAAATAATTGTATATTTGTTGTCCTAGGAGGATCAAACAAGACACATGAGGACAGTTCTGCATGTACTCTGAATGCATAAACAATAGGAAAATCACTTGATGTTCATGTTTTTTTTCAGGTGGTCCATTTATAGGACACATTATTTCAGCTAATGCAGTATAAGTGGACCTAGTGAAGGTTGAGGGAGATTTATCATGGGAGCCAGCTAAGAATGTGATGGAGGCGAGGAGCTTCCATGTGTTGATCAGATACTACAAAAGGTTCATTAATGATTTCTCTAGGAGATCAACACCATGGATGATTTGACTTGAAAGGGGAAACCATTCACATTTATATAGAGGTGTCGTGGACTTTTAAATAGTTTAAGTAGAGTTTAGTGTGGTCTCCCATCATGATATTGATAGACGAAGGTGCTATGTACATAGAGTTATTCAAGGAATCAGGGACCAAATGTGGTAGTGTTATAATGTAGTGGCAAGGGGTGATTTCCTATAGTTGAATATAGTTGAGACTACATTTGTATAACTACACAACCAATGATCTTGATCTAGAATTGGTATTATTCATGTTGATGATATGGGGACACTAACTGATGGGTGAGCGGGTTTTTCTGTTACATTAATTATAATATTCTCAAGTATATCTTTTTTCAAAAGGATATTGACCCGAGATAGAGGTGATGGCTTGAGTTACTATAGGATTATGTAGTCCAGCTTTTATACACTCTTGGGATGGATAGTGTTATAGGAGATTCTTTAGGAACAAGAACTTGTTCAATGTTACTAAATGATTATTTGAATAATTTGGCATGATTAGAGTTATCCTTTGTGTATGGAGATGGAGTAGCTTACCTATAGTTTATAGATATTACACATCTACTCACGAAATGAATCAAGGATATAGAAGTAGGGGATACCTACCATGAGACCCTATGTACAATGATATCTACATGGAATGATCCTAAAATATATTCTATAGGTGGGGACAACATTGTTCTTTTTAGAGGACATACTATGGTACCAATGAAATTACAGGTGGAGGATATGAGAGAGTTTCAAACATATCAATAACAGATACATATATATCTATAAAATAATTATAATGTACTCCAAACACATTTTTCATGGCTAGGTATGATGCAATGTGTTGAATATTTTGACTCTCGATGCCTCCCATGTTAAAAAGTGAAGGTTGAGCACTATGTTCTAGTAAGTTTTTCTCAATCTCTTGAGTTTGCATAATTGTAGTGGGATGTGGTTTTTATGGACTTCATTATAGGGTTATCTTATACATCCGTATGAAATGATTCTATTTGGGTGACCATATATTGACTCATCATGTTGGGCCACTTACTAGCAATATGAGAAAAGTGTTTAGTAGAGATCTAGTCAGACCTCAACATTCAAGATACAGTTCATCTCCATGGTGTTCCCTAAAAAAAACTGATCTTGATGCACACTTTACATCCGATTTTTTGAAGGTTTTAAAATGTAATTAGGGAGACTGTTATGGTTGAGACAAACATTTCAATCCAATACTGTGGTCCATACTCAGAGAGCCATTCTGGTTTTGTAGGAGATGATATAGACTTTCATGTTAGACTATGGCCATAGTTGGGAGGTTCTCCTACCACTAGTTGTGTTTTCGAATAGTAACTTCTACCATTCCACCATCAGTATGAACCCATTCGATATGTGATATGAGCCACCCTATAAGCCAACAATTACTTGAATTGACTTTGGAGAGTTTGCACTCATGGGATCATTATTGGTGAGAGATACAATAGAGAAGGTTCAGATCATTTAAGAGTGGATACTGACTATAGAGAGTCATCAATATTATTATGATGAAAGGCTATGAAGGCATTTGGAGTATGAGGAAGTAGACCATGTGTTTTTAGAGGTTTCACCTCAACATGGATTACATATATTTTTCTAGGTCTATAGGCTATCTCTAAGGTTCATTGGCCCATTCAAAATACTGCATAGTTATATTATGGTGGAATTCCTCTTATATATACCAATACTATTAGACAGAAAACATGAAATCTTCAATGTGTTTTAGATGAGAAGGTACATGCATGAAAAAAACCACGCTATCGACTAGGTTAGGCCATACATTTTGGATGGATAAACTGCTTCTGAGTACTTAGTAGAGATAAATAATCGACTATAGGGGATCATTCGTCAGTTATCAAATACATTAGTTAATGTTTGGTTGTATCACGAGAATACCAATGAGAAATCCTGGTAGTTGGAGGATCAGATTCATTCTTAGTATCCTCATCTTTTTGAGTATCCCTTGATTAAGATTTTAGAGTACAAAAATACCTATGGTAGGGACAATGTAATGTATCAGGTTTTCTATATATTATTTTATAAAAAATTATATGGATTATTATTGATACTATGTACTATGACGGTTCATGATTGTGATGCCTTGAGTTCTAGGAATAAAAGATTATAATATATTAAATATAGTAAATAAAACACACACATAGTTTTCATTAATATAATAATAATATATAAATGGATTCTATGCTTACAAATAGGAAGTTTCTGATGAGTATAGAATGTGAGGTTTACACTATCCATGACAAAACATTAGTCAGTGCATGTTGTTTATGGAATAGTCAACACAGGTGATGAAAAGAATAAAATAATTTAAATAAATTTTATTATTTCATTTGTGTTGATGAAATAATTAAATATAATTAAATATATTATTTTTTTCATAATTTTAGGATTAGATGTATAACCATGGAGACATTGGAGATCCGTTGTAGAGAAAATGGGAGAATTCTCTATGGTGAGTGATGATGAGATCATGGATTGACAATCCACACACCTTAGATACTCTGGATCTCATCAATGACAACATAATATCCCAGTTATTTTTCAATTATTGATTCAAATTGAAGCAGGATGTGTGTATTGATTTTATTCTTCCACCTTGTTATTTCATACAATGAACATGGATGAATCAACCTATGGATTGATCTTATGATAGTGTATATAGAGTGGTGGTTTTTTTTTCATTTTTTGATGGGAGAGTTTCATTATTATTTGAATATTTAAATTTTCATTATAATGAATACAAATCTATATCAGCAAAAAAAAAATTGGGCCTCATTCGTCGAATAATTTAATTTGTTTTTACCCCCCATTGATCATTCATCATAGGCATTCATGATTTGGCCCATGAAAAGTGTTATCATTATTGATTGATTAGTTCACACACATTTCTAGAATAATGATTTGATATCATATATCTAGGTTCAAATTGTAATGAAGGTGGTATGGTGATGGAGACATATAATTCAAATGAAGGAGGATACATGATTTTGATTTCGTTGGACCACAAAAATGAACGATGATTTAATCTATTTTTTATGTTGATCTAAGGGAATAACAAGTAGTTTGATGATGAAAAGGTTTATAAGAGATGAGATCATAAATTTTCAAGACTGGATTCTAATGGAATAAAGGCTGATGATTTGAATGAGACATGTGGTGGAAGAATTTTTGATTTTGGAAAATACCACATAACATGACCTGTAAGAAAGATATACAAATAGTGTGCCCCCCTTGAGTGGTCGCTAGGGTTTCATGAAGATGATAAATATCACATAGTGTGTTACCCCTTCCCAATGACATCGAGAATCTTCTAGGTGACTCGTCTTGTACCTCATTTGGTAAATAGACATTGGTAGGATTATAATGGTCATAACCCAACATATACCCCCCCCCCACAGACATGACCTGCACCAAACTACATGGGAGAAGATATTTATTATAACATGGGTAGACTACACGGGTATCCTAAATGTATTATAGTACTACACTTACAAGACTTTATGACAAGACCCATTAAAATAGGTTGGAATTACGGTCAATGAAGATATTGTTTGACCCCTACTACACACTGTGTACTTTTTATACATGTCATACATCCCCTATCAACTGAATCATGGACTAGTTTTTTTAGGGTTCATTATACTTACCCATCACCTAATAGTTTGGATTGAATCATCTCTTATGTCTAGGACAATGTTCCATTCATTAGGACATGTTTGATGTAGTGTTTTTTGAGTCTCTCTATGATGACTACAATGAGATATTATCATTCAACGTTGTGACCTATGTGGGGTTCTTTATATTGTCATGACCTATAGCACATGGACATTGATTATCTACAAAAAAAGATAATCCAGACTATGTGGCTTGAATCACACCATGTACATGGTTGTGATCCTAACATGTATATCATATTATCATTGGAAAATCAATATACTATTTCTCACTATGAGAGTCAACAAATATACTTATCAGACATATGTAATCAGGGAAATCATACATTGTTGTGTGTTCTCGAAAATGAGTAATATATGGAAAGATTAAACTAGAATCATGGGATTATATATTATGGTTTTGAAATACCTCAAGACTGTGTGTCTTTGTAGAATATATCGGGATAATCTTTTTATATGTGATGTCAACATTTACCTATGCTGTAATGACAATTTTTCCATTGTTTTATACATTTTGGTAGTGGGGTGTCCAACTAATGGATTGTTATAATCTCCCTTGAATGGGATTTTCGTGAATGTGTCATGTCATGTGATTATGATCATCATATTTATAAACTCTAATGTCGACTAGGACATGAGAGTTCATAGTAAGAAAATATAGACTGTGGTGTGTACCTATATATTTCGGAGAACATTCCAGGTACAAGCCTTCATGTTGGACCTATGTTTTTACACTCTCTTTTGTGGTCATTTATTTTTATGTCTATACTTTCTGATATATCCTTTTGTACAATGGTTAAAATATTAAATGTATGCATGAATGGTTGTTCAACTGGTTGATATTTCAAAATTCTATGTTCATGGAGATGTGTGCATTTTTATAGGTAATTTGGATAAGGCCTTCTATTAACTCACCAGCCCCTGGCCTATTAGAGGTGGGCTTGGTAAGTCACATTTCAGGACCCTCTAGGATGGGTTGTTAAAATTTCTGTATAAAAATGATAAATATTTCATGGATATTATTCTAGATTTGATGACATAATTAATTCATTAAGCATAGTCACCATGTTAAAAAAATTATTGACTTATGAGCCAAATATCTGACATTAAATTTAATGGTTAGGAAAATGAATATAAAATTGAAATAAATATAATAAAAACGATTTGTTATTGTTTAAAATAGTATTATTCATATAAATAATTAACATTAGATTACTATTTAGGAATATAATGAATTTACATGATGAATTTAGCCTAAGGTAAGAGATTTTATCTCAATTTTATTCCATCAAGGTGCATTTTAATTTTTTGAATGAATTTATTTTCTATTTCATATATACATACTTTTAACTTCTATAAAATTATTCCTTAATATATCATGGTATTTTAAGTTTCAATTCATATTATTTCACCCAAGAAAGTTTTAATTGAAACTAAGGAGTGGTAATATATATTGTCTCAATTTCAATTGCATTGATACATATTTGATATTATCCACCTATATAAATATTTGTGGTTTATATAAAAACCATTCGATATATTTAACTTGAATATATATATATTCATTGGGATTGGTTTTACAATTCCCATTTATTCATTCATGGTTATGTAATTTAAATTTTACAAATGTAATAATGATTTATTTTATATTATTATTTTTTTGGATTGATTTAATTTTCAATGAATTATTATTTTAATCCATTCATCCTAAAAAACAACTATTTCAATATCCTCTAGATATATAATCTATTTCCATATTTTATTCAAACTTTTATTCTCTTTGGATTTTGACTCAATCAAATTAAATTTAAAAATAATAACTTTTTATTTATCATTTAATTGGATAACTTTTTCTATCATGTCTATATGTTTCAAAATTGTTTTCCAAATTTCGGTTTTATTACAAAAATATATTAATAAGGGAGATTCTTGTTTAAATGAAAAATTTAAAAAAAATTAATGTAATATTTGTAATATTTCCTAAAAAGGGAAATTTTTGCATTCTTTCAAATAAGTCAAAAAGAATATTTTTAATAAATACAAAATTAGGGGAATTACCAGATTACGTTAGCATTTTGTGATACTTAGATTTTTATGGATGCGTAAATTATTTTAGAATGATAAATATATAATGAAATATTATTTAAATAATTCAATTTCATTTTATTTAATTTTCGACACAACATGATTTTTTTTCAAAATCAATCTTTATGATGATCAAAAGATCATCACTTATCTCTTATTAATATTGTCATTATTTTATTTATCATAAGATAATCAATTTCTTATAATAACTATACAATCATTTTCTCTTGAATATCCACATTATTTGTCTCATGAATATAAATATTTTATAAACCATATACTACTTCATCCTAGGATACTCTACATTGAATATTATTTGACATACTAGGGAAATATCATTATACTATATTCTTTGTTAAATATATACATTTATTGATAATTCATATTATGTATCATTAAAATTGATCATTAATTATATGTGTAATGAATTTTCAAATAAGGGGTGGGTGGGTTATATAATTATATATCATGTTGATTCATTAAAAAGTATCTCGAGACATATTCATTGGCCAAATTGAATGGATTTTTGGTGTAAATGTATCCATAAATTAAGTGGTTTAGGATTAATGTATTAGAAATATAGATATCATGATGTATTGTATCTTGATGAACAATATTATGAATTTCCTTCATTGATAATTAATTTACTATTGTCCATGATATTATTTTATTGATATTATCCCTGAATGTGTTTTGTGCATATGTTATTTATTAAATGATATTGTTTAGGTATATACCATGATATATTGTTTCTTTATTATTTATTCATGATATCTTGGGTTGTACATAAAAATTTATTGGAATATGAACCACCATTATTCTATTTTCCATCCATATTATATAAATAAGGGAAATTCGATTTAGTTGAAGAATGGAAAATACTAACTCTCATTACGTTTTATATCTTATGTTATAATATATAATGTTAAATTCATGTGTGTATTTAGTTTATTGAGCTAATAAAAAACAAGTGTTTGTGTATGTGATTTAGTTTATCTTATGATAATATAATAATATATCCACAAACTATGGTCTATAAGAGTTGAGGTCCTTCCTGAAACTCTAAAAACCATGGAGCAATGAAGATGAACATTTAATTTTTCATTATGTGTTCAAGGAATCAAGGATGAAATTTTCATAAGGCGATTGGAAAATGTTTTTTGTGTTTATATGAATGTAGTCATGCAATAAAAGTTTAATGTGATGTTAATAGAAATGTCAATGAAAATAACAATGTAAAATATCCATAGAATCCACCACCCACAATCCAATGATTCAATGGAAAGGTGTATTAAAATTATACTTACTAGTGATCAAATATAAAAGATAATGGAATTGTTCAATGTTAGTAACCTCTTAAGTACGTAGATAATGAGTAATATCATGTTATCTCCATTGTTTATGTGTATTTGGATGTGTTGATTGTTAAAAATACCATGTACTATAGAACTGCTAATGTATTAATTTATTCAAGATATAAAAAATATTTTTTTAGGAATTTTATATGCGTATCATTTTACACCTCAAAAATTAGATCTATACATTGAAGTTAAAAACAATAATGGTAAAATAATCATATATCAATTATATTATTCTTCATTGATTGATGTTTAGGGAAAATTGCATCCTATAATTAATATTATTCTTTCTATATATTAATTCTATTTTATTTTATGCATACATTGGATTTATTTACATAATTCCCACGTCATCCACTGAGGAAGGGAACCAAAATCCTATTTTCTAAACCGAAATATGATTCTATTTCAGTGAGAAGATAAATATGAACTCCTATTGTAAATGTATTCAATTCTATGGGTCCAGATTCCATTTCAATTTCTTTTACTTATATGATGGTTGGGGAAGAACACTACATAAGTGATATCCCTATTGTGAGGTTGTTTTTTTATGTCTTCATAATATTTCATCCTTGTCTCAAATCTAATGATGATGTTTATTTCCCAATAGATATCCTTCCCGAATCTATAGTATTTTTATAGACCCCTTATAAAGTGGCCTTTATATAGTCGAAATAATTAATGTTAAAACTATAGGAAATTTGTGAAAAGAGATGTATTTAACGTAGTCCATAACCTAAGGCTGAACCTATTCTATTATTAACAAAAAAATATGGAACAATGTGACTCTACATTGATTGTCCAGAATATAACAACAAACAAATATACAATAGGCATTCTCTTCCTCATACTGGGGATTTTTGGATCAACTAAACAGAACTCAATACATTTAAATTATAGATATTACTTAAATATATCATTAATAAAAGGGTTATGAAAGATGATAAACCAAATATAACATGTTTTAATTCGATGAAAATATAGAGATATAAATTTTTGTTTCTAGTTCCCATACCATCGTCATGGATTTGATGACAAGTGACATTAGAGATTATCCTAATCAATTGGTGGTTTTCTATATAGATCATAATCATATATATTAAAATATAAATTATGAACATGGTGATTTCATTACTATTCTATTAAGGACACTAATGATTACAATGCTATATGAAAATATTTTATTGTTATATTTTTAGCTACAAAAAATATTAAATTTTTTATATAATATTAATATAGGGTATTTTAGTGGATCCATCATAGGTAGATGTTATTTAACACTATACAAGAAAAACTAATTTTATTTGGATTCATTATGTTCTATGATTGTCTAGATATGAATGGAACTTTGTGGATAATTTAACCTGATTTTCTAATCCAATAACTTTGTTAACTTAGAACTGATTAATATATATATGGACAAATAATATTTTGGAAAATATTGATGAACATAAGATAAGATTAGTCTTTCGACTATTGAATACATTACTCAACATTTTAGAAGGGTTTTTAACATATAATAATTCATTGGAAAATAATTTGTATTAATTCTTATGATGAATTAAATTGTTATAGATTATGAATCTAGATAATTTAAATCTCATTAGAAAAAATTACATAACACATGATTTGGAGATAGTTTTGGTAATTTTTATAATAATTATTTGGATGAATTATAATTCTAGAAAATATGTCATATATATATATTGATCATAATAATTTAGAAGCAAATATTCACACTAAAAAAGTTGAATATGTACCAAATAATATGGTTAAAGTCGCTTAATATTATGAACGTTAAATACATTACCACCCATGGAAAGTGAAAAATGTGGAAATTGATCTGATTCGAAATAATCGTGCTACATTATCTAAAATGTGGAATAAAAATGATCCTATATATCCAAATTATAAAATTATGGGTATATAAACCATGATGTATAGGAATAAATACTATATTTTTCAAGTAAGCTTTCAACCTTATTAACATGTAAGGTGAAAGGGAATGTGAAGGAAGATGTGGAAGAATAGAAGATTCATAGAAATGACCATGGGTATAGCCTTTATCGTGAATGAATGATATGGTTTAATAACCAAGTATATGCTTGATACATACCATATTTGAAGAAGGATATGAAAGATGAGGCTCATAGTTTATCATTCTATATTCATTCTACAAGTATGATGTTGTATTGATATATGACAAAATATATTAGCTGGGTAATCATGAAGAGAGATATTCAAATGTGCTTTTATTAATTCTTGGTATCTTCTGATGTTAAGGATGAGTTGAATAAGAAAATAGTATGTTGCAACCATTTCTTATACCGGAAAAAAATTGGAAAAATCCTCTTGGATTTTTCCCAAATTGAATTAAGGGAATAATGTTAGTTGGATTATAGTTAGTAACCATATAATATTCCTACAAATGTAAAGAACCGGAATTTCAATGTAATTTTTTTATGTTAATGGGAATTTTATGGGTCTGAAAAATCTGAAGGTGCGCGATTCCATGGCCCGGAGTGTCTGCAATGATCCGTCAAAGTTTTTGTTAAGCTTAAGTTAATGCTCATAAGTATTTTTCTGGAAAAAGTGGAATAACTCTTAAAAGATAACTCGGTTCTGAAATCATAAAAGATAACTCGGTTCTGAAATCTGAAGGTGCACGATTCCTTGGCGCGACTTAAGATTAGTTGGCATGGGCCTCCTTTGAGAAAACCCAAAAATGATATAATTGTAAATAAAATAATTAAATAAATTTTGTTATTTTTTAAATTCGTATAACTCAAAAATGGTAACTTTGATTAAAAATTTGATACCACTGGGGAACTCGTGAGTGTATGATTTCTTTATGCAAATATTAACTTTGGCCGACACGCGCCACTAGAGAATGTTTGTTTTTGGCCACAAATAAAATTATTTAATTGACAATTCTTTTATTTTAAAATTCATATCTTTTAAATGGTAACTCCGATTGAAAATCCGAGAGTACCTTGTATTTTTTGGGGTGTCATTCACCTAGGAAGAGCCTAACATTGACTGACGCGAGTCGAGGGTGACTGATAATAATTTTTTGATCTATTTTAAAGCACATTCAGTTAACGCAAGAGCGGAATTTTGTAACTTTTTGAACCGGTGCTCGAAATTGAAATTTGAGGGCACCGTTGAAATTGAAGCACCAGTATTCTCTTCAGAATACTTTCAGCTCAATGAATGTTGGTCAAAAATAACTGTTAGTTTTTGGATTTTTATAAAAAAATAAAATAATAATGTTTACAACACTTTATTATATTTTAAGCTTCCATGTGAGTGATTGTTGGTTAAAACCTATACATGGGAGTGGAGGTGGGACCGCCACACCCTAACCTCCCAAGAGAGATTATGATGGTGGGGCCCACCCAAACATAACCTCCCACGAGATTTTACGATGTGGGGACCACCCGAGATAAAAACCTCTCAACTCACTCCATTAATTTCCTATGTCAACGTAAAATTAAATGAATTCAATTTAATTTTATGTTTCAACAAAAATTAAACGCTATCAATTGATTTTATGTGTCAACATAATATTAAGTCATATCATTTATTTTTTTATGATGCAGGCTATGTGGGGGATTTCTCTTGGAATCCTCTAAATAATTAAGCCAACAAACCTTTTAAATTGAGCCAACGCTATTTAATTCACTTCCCCCCCTTTTTAAATTTAGTAAATGCATCGTTGGAATTTATGAAGGTCCCTAATAAATTAACTGTCATAAATTCTACGATGGTTACATACATTTCTCCATATCTTATATATAGGGAGCTTGGGAGGATGATTTGGGACGCCTTCACCAAGTGAGGTAATGATGGAAAAGTGATGCGACACCCAACACTTGGAAGATTATTTATTCTCCAAAGAAGAACGAAGAATGACGACCTTCTTCGACTTCTTCCTTGGAAGCCCACTAACATGGAGCGTCGTCAACGAGCCGACGCAACTCTGGTTTGAATGTGCTTGGAGGATGAGAGGAACGACGATCCTCTACGTCTTCTTCCACGACTCCGTCAACGAACGAAGTCCGCCTTTTAGCGCCGACGTCAACCAACTACAAGAAAGGTAGGGCTTTACTATTGACTAAGTATGATATTTACCAGTGTTCTCCCCTTCTCTCAAAAACAAAGAACGAGGAATTGTTGTGCATTACACTTATGAACAAATTGGTATCATATCTAAATGTAGAGGGTGCGGACCAAACTAACATGGCCCAACTCCCTCCACTGATCATTTGTGATGTCTCTAGGGAAAGGCAATGAGGCGACGATGACAATGTTAGTAATGACGAAGAATGTGGAAACGACGAAGGCCGCGCTACCTGTGGCCTCCACGAATCACGCCCCACCCTAGTGGAGCACCAACGCTTCCAGCCGAACACCGTCAGCCCGTGCGGTGCCCTGCCCGGCGTGCGGCCCGCCTTCCCAAGGCCTCCCGGCGCCCCGCCCGGAGCGTGGCCTTCAATCCCCCGGCCTCCCAGTGCCCCGCTCGGTGCCTCGTCCGGCCTGCCCATGGCCGCCCGACGCCCTTCTCGGCACACGGCCCACCGGCTTGCCGCCCCCGCACCCAGCTCGGCGCCCTTTCGGTGCCCAACGGCCGGTTCGGTGCCCCCGCAGCCTGCCCGACCCCTGCCGCACCCTACCCGGTGTAGCTTCGGCCTGGCCGCATAGTACGTGGCCTACCGCTGGTCTATCGGCTGGCCCGACCTCCTTGTCTGAGTCACCCGGGCCTCGTCCGTCACAGCGCTAATGGAACCAGCCCTGTCATTCGGGACAGGCCACCTATGCGAAGACATCCAGCCCGAACCACCCTCATGTTCCACAGGGCTTGGCCCAGTGATGAACACCAAACATATTGGGCTGACCAGGTAAGCCCTATCTTGGTTGGTCCAAGTTCGTCCGACCGGGTCAGACTGGACACGGGCCCACTACTGACCCTTTTATCTTCTTGGGCAATATCTTTGGCACCCAATGTCCGTTTGATGAAACATCTGTGGCGCCAGTGTTCGTGGAGAAAAATTGTCCCTTTGGGAATACCCCACTTGATTTTGGGGTATAGTTGAGATACAGTCAGGTTGGATCACACACGAATCCAACCGGACCCCTGGGACTCTAAAAGGCTAATAACTCACAAACCGGGCAACCGATTGATGTGTCGTCAGTTGAGCTGAGACCTCTTCTACATGGTGTAACTTTGAGATACTTCTGCAAGGGACTTCATGAAGGTTGGAGTATCAACCAGTAGCTTGTGGAGCAGATCTTCTAGAGACGAGTAGGTATTTCTGTGGGAACCTAGTAGCTGGATGATACTTGACGACTGCTGATGTATTCGACTCAGATTGATTTGACTAACCCAGTGGGGAGTGCCTCTGTGTGTGCACGGCTGAACCACGGTTGGATGTGCCTATGCATGAGCATGGAAGACCCATGGTACTCGACACATGGAGTACCTCAAGAGGCTATAAGGGGGAGCGCCTCTATGTGAGCGTAGCAGACCCATGGTCGGGAGCGCAACTGTGTGAGTGCAGCAGACCCACGGTACTCAATAGGAGGAGTGACTCAGAAGTCCATGTTATTCAAAAGCGCCTTTATGTGACTTAGTAGACCCACTGTACTCGATAGAGTAAGAGTTCTCAAGTAGTCGAGGGTTTAGATTGATACTACCCCTAGAATAAAATCCAGGTTGAGATGAGTCAATGACTTTCGTGTTTTCCTCTTGATTGAGATGAGATACTAGATAACATAGGTATATGTAAGGCAATATACCTATGTAATGGTTATCCATTGTTTTCATACATTTTGGTTTATACTTTTTGGATTTTGTGAGACTTTGAGGGTCTCAGGGTCCCTACTGAGTATTATTATACTCACCCCTTGAAAGGCTATGCCCACATCTCATAGTGTTTGTTGCAGATGATGGACAACACTGACTGAGGGAGAGAGTAACAGGACTCGACGGTACATGGAGGTGGACTATTCAGTGTGATGGTAAACAGAGGAGACATACTGATGGGAGTGTTGAGGAATGCATTAGAACCTACCCTTTAGGTTGGAACCCCATAGGACGACCCAGTAGCTACTTCACTTTTCTTTAGTTGTAAATGTTTCCCGTTGTACATGTACTTTCCTTTTGTTCTTGTATTTATGACCCATTTTACATTCCATCATTTATTTTATATACAATTTTACTTAGAGGTTTGCTTCCAGTTCTATTCTCTGTTGAGTTTTTTAACTGTATAAAGGAAATGTATTCCCAATTTAGGGATTTTTGCCTTTGGTGCTATTATCCAACCCCTTACTATGGTAGGAGGGATTGGGGTAGTCACAATACATGCCCTAGGGGACAGGTCATGAAAAATTTGTATCAAAGGAGACGGTTATACCGAAGAACGTAGGACTCTGATCTTTCATTTTTGTAAATAAATAGTGTTAAGGTCACTGACTGTGGTTCTTAGTTTAGGGTGTCCAGTGTTGGTTTGGCGGCTGATGTATACATACAACAAAACCCTGAATACTGATCTCCAACTTAGTACCGGAACACACAAATTGCATGTGTGTTTTTAGAAGTATTCTTTAAGTCAGCTCATCCAGGTCAGCTCAGCAGGTATAACTTTTCACCGTGTAGCATCTATTCTTAATTCCTCCCCGCAGACATCCAGTTAGAGTTCCGAAAGATTACACGATGACAACGACTTAGTGACGAGGCTCCGGTGCAGGACCCACTTTCATAGTTGGAACCATCGGGTGGTATACCAGCACCACCACCACCCAATGAGGAGATGATGCCACCGGGTACACTGGTGGATGGTGCATGCCGACTGAGTGTGTTTCTCAAGTTCCAGTGGCAAGGGCCTTTGAGGTTACGAGGCGAGATATGTTACCAGGCAACAGGGGACTGGCTGGAGGCGATTTCTAGAGATTTCCACATCTTTGAGACATTAGTAGAGCTAATGGTGATCTTAGACACTAGCCTTTTTCAATGAGTTACCATAAGGATGGTTTGCATAGTGATGAGGCCTTGGTATGTGGACCATTACCCGAGATAGTACCTCCGCACTGTGTGTCAGCTATTTCACTGCATGTTGGTCAGTAGTTATAACTAGTGGTACCAGTAGAGGACACTTGTAGGCTTAATGCCTTACACATGTTTTAGCATCAGATACCCCTCAGGTTCTGAGGTGATCCTGACTCATAGGTGTCTGAGGATTGTCTTGAGTAGGTTGTTGAGAGTTCCCCAGAACTTCTACAACTTCGACAGGACGACGTGTTGGTAGCTGAGTATTCATCGAGTCATATCGATCATTCCTCGTACTCGATGAATATTGTAAGATCAGTGCTTCAGGGCTCGAAAATCTCAACGATATGTGCATAAAGGACATATGATCCATCAAATTTCCTCTACACTTATCTACTTATGTTAGGATGCTAGTGAGAACCATTGTGGTTGAATGTTCATTGGCTGAGCGGATACATCTAGTGAATGTTTTCAGTGAGAAAATAGGAAATAGGTTCCAGTATTAAAGGATTAAATGTATAAAAATATTTTGGGAAGATGTAGTGTTAAAGATAGATGAATATGCAGGGAAGAAAATGTATATGGAGTGCTAGGAGAGCAGCATGAAGTGGTGTACATTTCGACATGTCAACGCCACCCCCTTATGTGGAACCCACTAGGCTCAGGGAGCATGAGGGCAGGGGAAGAGAGTTGCTACATGCTGTCAAGAAGTGCGACCCAAAAACTCTAGGAATGATACGAGGTACGGTCTGTGTCTACAAATAACTGCCATTACCAAAGACATAGGTACAAATCATTCATTCCTTCCATGAGTATTTTCCAAGACCTAGAGGTTCTGGTTAAACTGTTGACTTGACCCTCACGTTAGGAGATAACATTGGGTGGATACTCGATAATCACACTTACACCAATAGTGTGATCTGACCCATGAGGTGAGAGTTTTGGTTGGAACCTCTCGGTGGCAGCGTCGAGGCTTTATGACATTAGTTTGGGTTTGGACATGACATCCACATTTCACAATCATATTTAATGTATTAGGAAAAGAGGTTTTGGTTTATCTATAACATTGGGATGATGTTTTCCTTGGTCGGTGAAATGGAAACCCAGGCAGCACAGGTTAAACTCAAAAATAGGAGGGTACAACCGATCACTCTTGAGGCGGCCAACCTTACCCTCATGAAAGTAGGAGTATTGAGTTTTCAATTCCAAACTATAGTGAAAAAACATGGGGACATCTTTTCAAAATATGTTTCTAGGATTACCCCCCAAAGGGGGAGGGACGTCTGCTTTGGATGGATACTACCGGAGGTTCGTTCCAGACTTCTCCAGAGTTGCAATAACTCCATCATCCATGAAAAAGAAAGGGAAACCCATCATATTGTCAGAGAGTTGCCAATATAACTTTTAGGAGCTGAGGCAGAGGTGGACTAGTGCCTACATCTTCAGGATTCCAGAGGAAGGGGTAGTGTATGTAGTTTACTGCGACACATCAGGGATTATACTCGTTTGTGTCCTGATGTAGGAGTGAGAAGTGATCACATATGGTTCTTGGCAGCAGATACATCATGAGCAGAACTACATTACCCATGACCTGGATTTAGAAACTGTGGTCTTCTCCATGATGATGTGGCTACAATATCTGATGTGCGAGCATTTCACCATGCATTCTAATCACAAGAGTCTCAGGTATATCTTCTCTCAGAAGGACATGAAACTAAGACAATGATGTTGGCTTGAGTTCCTCTAGGACTATGATTTCGATATATTCTATACTCTTGGAAAGGGGAACATTGTATCATATACATTCAGTAGTAGATCTCGTATACTGCTGCTAGGCATGGTGATAGAGAAGCTAGCTGCTTTAAAGATATCATTTGTGGATTGAGATGGAGAATCATTTCTACAGTCTCTTATAGTCACACCCCCACTTCTTCAGTGAGTCAGGGAGGCGCAATGTGGAGACGATGACTGTGAAACACGACATCCTCATATATCCACAGGGCATGCACCTGGTGGATATTATAAAGGTGGGGAGAATGTCATCGTCTTCATAGGACGTACCTCGGTAATAGTATCACTTTAGGATGATGTGATGATGGATTTACACACATCCCCTCTAGAGGTACATACAAGAGTGGAAAATATGTACCAAGACCTTCGGCGATAGAACTTTTGGTCAGGTATATTAAAAGTGATAACCGAGTGTATCTCTTGATGCCTCGCTTGTTAGCAAGTGAATGTGGAGAACCAGGTACCAGTAGGCTTGGTACAACTTTTAGAGGTCTTAGAGTGGAAGTGGGATGGGATATACATGGACTTTGTAACAGGTCATCCACGTACATCCAGGGATCATGACTCAATTTGGATGATCGTCGACCAACTCACCATGTTGGCCAACTTCCTACCGATACACGGTTTTCTTCTCGAATATGGAAGGGGTTGCAGGATGCTTTCAGGACATAGCTTCACTTGATCACCGCCTTCTATTCTCAGACAGATGGTCAGACTGAGCGGACCATTCAGACCCTCAAGGACATGTACGTTTCTATGTCCCTGCCTTCGGTCATAGATGGTAGGATCACTTGCCTTTGGCAGAGTTTGTGTATAACTACAGATATCACACCACCATCGGGATGGCACCTTTTGAGGCCTCGTGTGGTCGACCTTGCATATCACCACTGTGCTGGACAGACCGAGGGGAGTCAACACTAGTTGGACCAGAGATGGTATGTGCTACCATAGATAAGGTGCAGATCATCCAAGAGTGGATGAAGACTGCATAGAGCAGATATAAGTCGTATTCTGATAAAAGATGGGTACATCTATAGTTCGAGGATGGAGACCTCGTCTTTCATCGAGTCTCACCACGATGAGGTGTTCGGAGATTTGGATGAGGCGGAACTTTATTGTCAAGATTCATTGGACCATTCTGGTTCCTCAAACGAGTAGGTGAGGTGGCCTACCACCAGGCTCCTCCACCATAGTTGCACTGGGTGCACGACGTCTTCCACGTATCTCAGCTGAGGAGATACGTGAACCACCCTTCCCATAACATCATCCATGGAGATCTGTACATTGATGATAGGGTGACTTTCAGGGAGGTTCCAGTGGAGATATAGGATCGAGAGGAGAAGGTCCTTAGTGGACGGTCGATACCTCTGGTGTGCGTTTGATGGAAGCATGGACACCTCGAGGAGAGCACATGGGAGTGGGAGGCTCAGATTCATTCTTAGTACCCCCCCACATATTCCATTAGTTGTGCGTTGTGGCTTATGGGTACATAGATCCCTATGGTGGGGAGAATGTAAATCCCCCAAATTTCCATTATTTTTTTATTATTTAAATGGGAATTTAATAGGTCTGAGAAATCTGACGGTGCACGATTCAGAGGCCCAGAGTGGCCACAATGATCCGTTGATGTTTTTTAAGCCTAAGTTAACACGTGTAAGTAGTTTTCGTATAAAATTTAATTAATTCATAAATAGTAACATGGATCCGAAATCTAAGGGCACAATTGCACTCAGGATTGTGGGTTTACCCATGGCATGATATATGATTAGTCGTTAAATGACTCCTATGAGAATACCAAAAAATGGTGTAATTGTAAATAAAATAATTAAATAAATTATATTATTATTCAAATGATTATAAATAACTAATGATAACTCTGATTTTAAATCTGAGACCACCACTGAACTCGTGAGTGTATGATTTATTTAAGTAGATACTAACTTTGCATGGTGCGGGCCACCAGAGAAGGTTACTTTTTGGCCGCAAATAATTGATTTAAGTGACAATAATTTTATTGTAAAATTCATAACATCTAAACGACAACTCAGATTGAAAATCTGAGAGTAACATTGGGTTTATTGGGGCATGTTTAACCGAGGAAGATCCTGACCATGACCGGTACGAGTTTAGAGTGACTGATAATAATTTTCCAAACTTTTTTTTTCAGGTACGTTCAGTAAACGCGCGAGCGATGTTTTGTAACTTTTGAACTGATGATTAGAATTGAAATATGAGTGCACCGTTGAACACGCAGTGCCAATATTCATGAAAGAAGACATTCACCTCAACTGAAGTTGGTCGAGAATAAAAGTTAGTTTTCTGGATTTAAAATAATAATAATAAAATATAGTATAGAACACTTTCTTTTATTGTAAGCTGCCATGTGAGTGATTGCTGGTTTAAACCTCCACTTTTGAGTTTGAGGTGGGACAAACACACCCTAACCTCCCATGAGAGGTTATGGTGGTGGGGACCACCTTAACATAACCTCCCGTGAGAGTTTACGACGTGGGGACCACTCGAGATCAAACCCTCTCAAGTACCTCAATTAATTTCATGTGTCAAAGTAAAATTAAATGATATCAATTTAATTTTATGTGTTAACAAAAATTAAATTCTATAAATAAGTTTTATGTTTCCGCATAAAATTAAATCCTATCATTTTTTTTGATGTAGGGTATGGGGGGAAGGCTCTTGGAATCCTCCCAATAATTAAGCCAACACATCTTTTAAATTGCCCCAATGCTATTTAATTCATTTGAACCCCCTTTCTAAATAATGTAAACGCATCGTTGGAATTTAGGATGGTTACTAATAAATGAACCATCATAAATTCCATTATGGTTATATATCTCTCCCCCTATCCTATATATAATGACCTTGGGTGGACGATTTGGGACGGCTTCACCAAGAGATGAAATTCTGGGAAAGTGACGCAACACCCAACCCATGGAGGATTATGCCCTCTTTGACAAATAAGGAAGAACAATGACCATCTTCATCTTCTTCCTCGGACACTTGCCGACATGGAGCATCGTAAACAAGCAGACACAACTCAGGATTGGAAGTGTATTGTGGATGCGATGAATGAAGATCCTCCATGTCGTCTTTCATGACTCCGTCAACGAATGACGTCCGCCTTTTTGCGCCAACGTCAACCGACAACGAGCAATGTATGGTTTTACTTTTGACTAAGTGTGATCCTTACATATGTTCTTCCTTTCTCTAAAAAACGGAGAACGAGAAATTGTTGTTCTTCATACTTAGGAACCAATTGCTATCACAACTAAACCTGAAGGGTGTGGGCCAAACTAACATGGACCGACTCCCTCCTCCAATCTTGTGTGATATCTCTACGGCAAGGCATTGAGGCGACGATGCAAAATGAGGTAACAATGAAGGCCGCACTACACATGCCTCCGTGAATCACGCCGCTCCCCCGCGGCGCACCGAAGTTTCCGGCCGAACACCGCCGGCTCGAGCAGCACCCTTCCCGCACGCTCGTGGCCTCCCGATGCCCTACCCGGCACACAGACCGCCTACATACAGCCTCCCAATGCCCTGCATGGTGCGTGGACCGCCTGCCCCCGGCATCCCAGCGCCCTGCCCGACGCGTGGCCTGCCTGCCCGTGGCCCCCACACCGAGCCCGAAGCCCTGCCAGCACCCCCGCAGCCTTCCCGTTGCAGACGAGCCCTGGCCGGCACCCCCGTGGCCTGCTTGGGGCCCTTCCGGTGCCCCCGCAACCTGCTGGCCACTACTGCGTCCTACCTGGAACACCCGATGCTTGCCCTCCCTCCACGGGGCCTACCGCTTGTCTCTCGACCAGCCCGACCTCCCGAGTTGTGTCGCCCGGGCCGCGCCTCTCACGACACTGGCTGAACCGGCCCAAACCTTCGGGATGAGTCAACTACATGGAGACCTACATGACAATCTTTCAATGTTGTCCTCTAGGCCAGGCCCAGCAGACCGCGCCAAACATACCGTGCCGACCCACCCAACGGGCTGGGTGAGACCCAGCGGGTCTGACCAGGTCGACTGAGTCCAGGTTGGCCCAATCTAGGTGGGACCGAGTCGGTCCGACCGAGTCAGACTGCACCCAGGTCCATTACTAACCATTTTAACTTCTTGGCCCATATCATTGGCACCAGACATCTGTTTAACGATTTTTTAGTGGCACAAGTTTTCTTCGATAAAAATTGTCCCTTTAAGAATTCCCCACTGGAGTTCAGGGTATAGTTGAGATACAGTCTTGTTGGATTGTACACGAATCTAACCGGTCCCCCGAGACTAAAAGGCTAATAACTCCCACACTGGGCTTCCGATTGATGCTCTGTTATTTGCACTGAAACCTCTTCGACATGGGGGACCATTGAGATAATTCTACATGGGACATCATGACAGTTGGAGTATCAACTAGTAGTTTGTGGAGCAGATCATCCATAGATGAGCATGAAATTGCACGGGAACCTAGTAGATGGATGAGACTTGATGACTGTTGATCGATTCAACTCAAAATGATTCGAATAGCACAGCGGGGAGCGCCTCTGTGTGAGCGTGGAAGACCCATTGTAGGAAAAGCCTCCATGTAGGAGTGACAGACCCACGGTACTCGACACGTGGAGTACCTCAGTTGGCTACTAAGGGCAATGCCTCTGTGTGAGCACAGCAGAACCACGGTGGGGAGCGCGTCTGTGTGAGCATGGAAGACCCATGATACTCAACAGTAGTAGTACCTCAGTAGTCCAAGTTAGTTGGAGGCGCCTCTATGTGATGCGGAAAGCCAACTGTACTCGATAGATAAGGAGTTCTCCAGCAGCCGAGGGTTCAGATTGATTCTACCCCTAGAATAAAATCTCGGTTGAGCTGATTCAACGACTTTTTTGTTTTCCTCATGATTGAGATGGGTTACAAGATAACATAGGTATATGTATGGGAATATACCTATGTAATGGTTATCCATTGATTTCATTCTTTTTTGTTTATCCTTGTTGAATTTTATGAGACCCTTAGGGTCTCGGGGTCACTACTGAGTATCATTATACTCACCCATACATGGGCTATGCCAGCACCTCGTTGTGTTTGTGGGAGATGAAAGACATCGTTGACTGAGGTAGAGTTTGAAGACTAGATGATATCTTGAGTTGGACCACCATGTGTGACGGTACACGGAGGAGATGGATGGGCGAGAGGGATGAGGAGGACATTTGTACCTACCCTTCAAGTAGGAACCCTGGATGACGACCCAGTAGCTTCATCCCTTTTCATGAATTGTACTTGATTTTAGTTTTACTTGTAATTTCGTGTTGGGCTTGTATTTCCAATCCATTTTAAATTCATTCACTTCTTTTGTATACATTTTTACTTAGTGTTATTCTTCCTGTTGTGTTCTCTATTGTATTTGTTTACAGTTATAAAGGCTATTCCTTCCTAGTTTGGAGATTTATGTCTTTGGTGCTAGTTGCCAAGCCTTGGCATGTGGAAGGTGGGAATGGGGAAGTCACGATATGGGCCCCAGGGGACGGGTCGTGACAACACATCATCTCTGTCATTTATTATTTCTCTCTTTGTCAACATCTTAAAATATATAGGAAGGTAGTCGTATGGATTCGCGATGTGCCACGTTCTATTGTATCTCATTGGAATATGAGGCTAACAATGATGATCATGGATTTTAATTATTATGATTTGGATATAAAGTTTAATTTATTAAAGATTATTTTACACAGTTAGATGGTGAGTCTACGAGAACCATTAAAATCATATAGGACAAGACGTGATATTTTTTGATGGAGTGTAAATGTATTTGGGATAAATAAAATCCTCTAGTAAAGTATTTATACAACAATTACATTCACATGAGAATTTATATGGAACATTATGATTTTCTATTTGGATATAAGTATGAAACACCAATCTAAAAGGATGAGGTTAGAACCAGAAAGTTAATGTTACTTGAGAGAGATTTTGAAATTCCATATAAATTTAGATCCACTCAATAAGAAATCGTGGAAGATAGAATTGAATAGAAATCGTATGGTGATAATAATATGTAAAATATTTGAATTAATGTTGGTGAAAAATGTTTTTTTTGTGTATAATCTCATGGAAAAATTTAATCCGATTTTGAAATAAAGGAATGATGATCCATTATAATACTGGATCCTTTGTGATTCCAGATCGACAAGGGTCAATATGTTATCAATTGGCACTTCCACCGAACCTCTCCCCTGTTTATGGTGAGTTATGTATATCAATATTGGGGGTGTGTGTACAAGATCGTTGAAATTTATAGAATATAATCGACCTAAATCTAGATTATGAAATTTTTATAGGAATATAAACTAGAAGAAATCATGGATCACGAAGATCATGTGATATAGATCGAGAAAAATTAGCTGGTAAAACATCTATAGAAGAGTCAAAATTTTGATGTGCCTACTTGAGAACATAATGATGGAATGAAATATTGATTTGTACAATTATTTATATCATAGAGACTTAATTTCAAAGAGGAAATCCATTTCAAGTGTTGTATAATGTAACTACACAATATTTTATAACATAGGTCTCTATAACTTTTTTATTTGTTGATATCCTTCTTTACATGCAATTTTGAATTTAAACTATCCACAACATACTATTAAAATATTACTATTCAATGTGATAGTAATATCATATCCATTGGATTAAAGGATATTAATAATATTATATAAATTAATAAAAAAATAGATTGAATATATTTACAATTAATTCATTAGTTATTAATTAATTTTAAATGAAAATAAAACTCATTTTCAAATAAAAGAGGATTTTTTATAACAATAATTGAGTAAAATTTTATTTTATTTTAATAAATTAAAATAACCACTATTTTTGAAATTCTTTAAAACTTGTTATATATTATATATTTAATTAAATTTTTTTACATTAACATAATTATTTATCTATTCATTGGATAAAAATAAATCCAGTTTTATTATTGAAAAAGACATTTCTATATAAGAATGGTGTCATCACATTTTGTGAACATACATGAATATGAAATTAATTCTGTCATATACATTTAGTTTCCAAAAATTGATTACATATTTGGAATTTGGATATCTAAAATTGTTAAATACTTTCTTTTTATTTTTAGGCAATATGATTCGTAATTGGGGGAAAATTTATCACCTTAGTAAATTGGAAATTGGATTATCTGGGGTTAAAATAATGATAATGTCATCATTATTTTTCAATAATTACAATTTTATAAAGAGAAATTAAAAATTATCACCTCTAGAATTAAATATATTCATTTAATGGACACTTGTGCATGAAAATGGCTTGTCTAATATTTTATTGAATGAAAAGTAAAAAATTTAACTTTCTTAATTATGAATACACATTATGTTGTCACATAGGGGAAAATTAATGTTTTTAATGAATATGAATGATTTATTTTATATTAATTATAGTATTTTTATAATGGATATTTATTGAAATTTTTTATTAATTACATAGGTACATAGAATTTTTACAAAACATTCAAACATTATATTTTACATGTTGATGAAAATTAAAATAAATGAATTTAAACGTATTAAAACTATTATAATTTGAGTTATTTATAAGTTATCAAGATTTTCAGGAATAATATAACATATATTTGTTTAATTAAATTATAATTTTATAATAACAACTTTTTCTTGGTGTCTTTAAATCCTATTTATAATAATAGTACCCAAGATTACATTAATTATATTATTAGGTAAATAATATTTTGTGAAATGATTCTGAACACATAAAAAATTTACCAATAGAAAATTGAATGTAATATGGCTGATCATATTGACCATGGTACATTTTTGAGTCATTATATAAATTATGGAATCATTATGAACCCCTAAGGATTGAAATATTTGTTTCTATAGTTAAGGTAAAAAATAGACAATGAAGGGGTTAATAAAAATGATAAGAATTATAATGACAACAAGAACAAAATAAATTTTCATAGATGGTGTAATTTAAACCATGATTTTTTTCTATAAATTTATGACGATTTGGAATCATTCTGATCAAATATTACTTTATTATATTATAATCAATTATAAAATTTGATGTGTGTCTTCTCACCAACTAATATATTCACTCCTCCAATTTTATCCATTACACCAATTTGAGTGCTATATCTCAAAAAAACATGATAATGTATCTCATATACATTTATATCAATGCTTAGGAGGTCAATATCTCTAAAAAATTCCACCCCTATTTTTCTTTAGGGGATATCCAGAGGAGTTCCTTCAAAATGAGATAATAACATTATCATATTACATTCTTCTTACATTTCTATGTACATCAATAGAATATATGATATTTACCATAAAATAATATATTTATTATCCATGATATATTTAATTTTATTTTTATAATAAACCCCCCTTTATTGTCCCTCTTTCCTATATAATGGGATGTTATTGTTTGGATTGTGTGTTCATATATCTTACCTTCTCCACATAGTGATATAATTCACATTCCATATCCAACTTTAATAGATGGGTATTTTTATGAGTTCAATGTTTTTATATGATATTTCTGATATAATTGTTCTTATAGTATGAAATTATAATATATATCTTCTAAAATTTAAATACAATGGAAAATTATAATGCCACTCAGGCATACATGTGGAGACACATGGTAAGGGATTTCTATTAAAATGACTTTATTTGGATTGTTATGTTATGATTTTATTTTTTTAATGTTATATGATCATAATTTTATAAAAAACAATAATTTTCTTAAACAACACAAATATTTTTGTTTTTCATGTTTATATTCAAATTTTTCTTTAGTTGGAACAGGAATTGTCAAGTAAGTTTCATATAAGAGGAATTTATTATAATTGTTATATAAAATTTCTTATATCCAAATAATTTTCATCCATGTCTACATTTTCATTAAAATATTTTAAATAATTTCTTTAATATTATAAAATTATTTATTACTGTAATTTATAATAATTTCTTTACATTAGAATGATTTTTTATGAAATATTCTTAATATTTTCCGAACAAGATAATTTTTTTTCAAATGTTTCAAAAAAAATAAATTTTTTAATATACATTGTAAGGACATATCATCCCTTAACCACGAATAAAATTTTTTTGGATTAAATTATATTTTTAAATGTTTATTTTCACGGAAAATAATTTTATCAATAATTTTTTAAAATTAATTTATACTGATATCGATAGATAATGATATAATTTTATTAAATTAATGAAATGAACATGAAAAGTTAATTTAAAACTAAATTTTCACATTATGATAAATGAATTTTATTTTTAAATTTTTAAATTTTTTTTCATCCCAAATGGATTAGTTTTATAATAAAATAATAACATTTGAAGAATTAGTGGTTTATAGTCATTCTTTAATGATAATGGATAACAACATAATTTATGATCATTATCATTATTGAGATCAAGTTATCTATCACTCTCTATTATTTCATGGATATTTTGTTTCTCATCAGTTTCCTAGTTGTTAATATCATGAATAAATTATGAATTTTTTCAACAAATATTATGATGTTTCAACTATATAAAATTTCAATATTTGGTATTAGTTTATGGAATCATATTAATTGATTTAGTTCATTTACAAGATATATGTTGAAATTTTTTCTTCTTTATTTAATATATAATATTATTTAAATATATGTAATTTATAGAATAAATTTTGTTAATCATTCAAAGTATAAGTAATTCCTAAGCTGTCTTGGTGATTTTTGGATCTCTATTATTGATGGACCCTTTATTCTTTAACATATTACTTACATTAGGAATTTCATATTATGAAATGTCTTATGTCAATACGGATAAATGTTTTACGAATTATGTATTTATCGTGAGTCATGATGGTGATATTCCGGATAACATGGTTGAAGCATTGATGTACATTTCCTGAATGTTTTAATTTATACATTTTATTTATTTTGAATATATATTACATCATCCATGATATTTATACAGTTATATTAGAGATTTATGTTAATTGAAATAAATCTTTTTATTGAATTAATTTTTTTTTGATTATCCAATATATCATAGTAATTAAGATTTATTTATTATTGATAATTATGATATATATATATCCATTATAGAGAATCTGATTCCACTGTTTATTTATTTAATTTCTTAAGGATATAAATAATAATATTATGAATGATTTCATGTTTGTATGAATTTTAGTCATTCTAGGTTTATATGCTTCCAATTTCACATTAGAATCATTTATGTATCTCCTTTTCCATATCAACTAAGATGATCAACCAATAATTTTGAGATCCCATTAATCTTGTTAAAATTTATTAATGGAAAACCATCACTGAGTTACATAATTAGGGACATTGAAATTTATATCTAATACATGTTTAGTAGGATCCTTATGAAACTGATTTTAAAAAAACACAGCTAAAATGGTAAATATGGATGTCCTATAGGGTATTTTAGAATATTTATCTTTCTTGTGGGTTTTAATTTATAAATTAATATTCATGAATATTTTGTACTAATAAATTGTGTTATATTATTTAGTTAGGATTCCAAATAAGAAAATTTATATTAGGAACTATAGTAAATTGGTATTTCAATATTGAGAAATCCAATATACCGGGTGTCGAAGCTAATAAGTTCATTGACATATTAAAATAGACGACTCCAGTTGGGAAAAAAACCATTTCCATAAAGAGTAACCTTTTTATGGACATCACAATAATCCTATGTCTGATCACTTCATATGAAAGTATATTAAATCCCTTAATGGTACAACTAATCCTATAGAAGTATAATAACATATTAAATCCCCCTTATAAGATATTTCATTTTACAAAATCCAAAAAAATGGAAATTGTTATTCTGGTACTCTATTAATCTAGAGAAATTTGGATCAACGGTAATCATTAATTTTGGACAATAATGGTGTTTTGGAAATATAATATATGTAATTGTGAACTGATAATGTGATATTATTGTGGAAATACATTCCTTGATAGGAGTGATCTCAAATGGTAATGAATTTCCTCAAAATATAGTATAAGGAAGAGGAAAATGATACATTGTATAAGGATAACTCTACATGATTATCCATAATTTATGTAGACTATATTGGTAATCTAGAATATAAGATTTTCTATTCCATCGATGGGATACTGTCATGTCATTGAAGGGAACATGTATCTAAAAATACATTCATAATATAATGATATTGAATCATGTTACATAATGAAAGATAAATAGTTTACTATGTATAATATCATTTATGGATATGATGAAAATAACATTTTAGTTTAGAATTATGAAAAAAATAGTGATTTCACATATTAAGAATTAAAATATAACTTTTAAAACAACTGATTATTGTGGAAATAAGCACCCATGTATATTCTTAATTAGAATTTGTGTTTTTTTAATTCATATATAATGTGGTTATAAGGCTCACACATGATTTGTAAACAAAAATACCAATTCTATTTAGTGATTCTTTAATAAATTGTTTAAATATTATTCAATCCAGTGTACATTGTATGAATGAAAACTCTTATATATTTGGCCATGTTGATAAGGACATCCATGTATGATTTATACAATTGTGTTAGTTATTACTAATGATGCAATTTTATGTTCACAGATCATGATATAAAATTTAAAAAATTATTTATTTGATTTTGGATCCTTGCATTATTTTTTAATAATTTATGTCAACTAATAAAATTGTATATTTATCGAGGACTCTAGGATGAGATTTATTAAGTATGAATCTATGTGGAAATATTATTACAAAAATGAGGTATCATTTTTCCCCTTTTGACACATAGAAACACCCTATATGATATCAAAATTATTATTACTATAGTTTACATTTATATAATCCTTGGTATGGATTTAAATTCAAATTATATTGAAAAAAATATATTTTATTGGGATGGAATTTACTATTCATAATAGAGTTGTGGCATTCAATGACTTCATCGGGGATGCTACATCATTTATATCATATGTAAATCAAGCTTCAAAAGCACATATTAAATAAATTTGGTTAGAATAATATTAGAAAAACTCCATTAAGGATACTGCTATAGTTAAATATAGGATATTTATATTGTGCAATAACACATTATTGTGTATATTGATGAAATATCTTTACATCAACCTAAATTGGAATTTGTGTTTTTTAATAATTATATCACTACTAAAAAACCTATATCTAATAATTAATATAAAATATAAAATTTGTAAATAAGGGAACTAAATTAACCACTACCTCAGTTAACCTTTCTTTTATTCACATTGGGGTTCCCTAATTCATTTTTTATGATCAAATATAGATATAAGAGTCTATGCAATGATTACAGTGAATTCATTTTAATTATCATAATAATGACGTATATTCGACCCCATATTTATTATTTTATTATGCAACATAAAAGACAACTGATTATATCAAAGATTTTTTTAATTATACTTCTACTAAACTATGATAAAAAAATCATAATCGGAAATTAATATTTTGTATGATGTATGTACGTTATGATTTTTAGTACTTACCACTAGATATACTAATATGCTATATATTTTTTAGATAGGATGAATGGATTATTATATTATTATCATGATAATTTTGTTACATTTTTATTTTATTATGTCATGATATATCTCTAAAATTAATTTTAATAATAATATTTCTTTGTAAATAATTCTAAATACCATTCTAGAAATGGCGTCCTATGCAAATTTTATGAAAATGTGAAATCTTGATTATGGAGGTTTTCTTCTCTTATATGTTACCTTTTTTGATGTAATATCATATGATCCATAAATTATAAATCTAGATATGCAATGGATAATACAAAAAGGTATTATTGAGGTATATAGTATCCTCAGTTTAACATATTACTATAGACAATTCATTAAAATATTAGCTCGATTAACTAACCCAATAAAAAATATGACATGTAAAAGAGATATGTTCATTTATTGTGAGGGTAATATATGGAATGTTTTTAAAAATTAACTTTGATTTTGGTAATTGGACCAATATTGATATTATAATTTGGAAGTGTTGGATTTTTGATATATAGTGATCTATCTAAGAAGGTACTTTGATGGTTAATTTTAATGAATGATAGATATTTTTTGTATAAATTAATGTATTTAAATATTCATGAATATTATTATATAACCCATAAAAAATAGTTATAATAAATGAAATATTCATTGTATATATTGAGGAATTATCTTTATAATGAATGATTTAAAATATATTGAATTCAAAATAGTTTTAATCCCATCTCTTAATAGAAAGAGTTCATTGTATGGAATAATTATCACTACAAATAGTCAAGGATTATAATTTCTCAATACATTACAATGATGTGAAGGAAAACAATATGTTTTATTTGCGAAGATAAATATATAATGATATAATAATAGAAATGTGTTTTAAAAAATATCATATATTAAAACATTTAGTGATGTTTCTTATGGGAATAATTATGGAAGAGAAAAATCTAATATATTCTAAATTAGATCCAATAATCCTTATTCAAGAAATTTTAATGTACCAATATATAAAATTTGTATTTTCAAAATAATTTCAATGTAATGAATTATGGGAAGTTGGTAAAACATGCGAATAAATATGTTATATTAACATTTAGAAATACGTAATGTGTTGTATCCATGACTGAGCTAAATATAGAATTATCACCTAAATAGAATAACTCATATATTTGTATACAAACTTGTAGAAATAAAAAATAATCATATTTAAAAGGGTTTTCTTATGTGATATAATAAAATATAAAATTAATTGTTATCTTCATGATAATCAGGTTTTTAACATGTAAAGGATGTGAGGCAACATCCTAAAGGAGACATGGAAGCTATACATATTGATTTTTGGAAATGGGATTATAGTATTGTGTATTTTTTTCTATATTTATAAATACATTGAAAATTAATTATTTTATATGGGTTATTATTGATATCGGTACCATTTAGCCTCACTCCCTAACAATATGAGAAAATGTACCTCTGGATCATCCTAGATGAATATATATCCGTGATGATGTGAATTTCTTTGGTACTCTACATTATATTTTATTCTAATTTCAATCCATTGTTTAAAAAATAAATTTATAAAAGTAATCAATATTATCGTCAAACTGATATTAAATGGATAATTTATAACCATCCTTAGAGATATGGATATACACAAAAGACTATTCCGATTCTAGAAAACAGGATGATGTAATTATCACGTGGCATTCACGATATCTTATTTCATAACATATCATTGTTGGTATTATTTTTAAAATAATAATAGATTCCTTTTAAGAATTAAAATGGAAGAATATAAATCATTTTATTAGAATATTCTATGTACAATAATGAGTTTTTGTGATTTTGGTGAATCAATTATTTTTGGACCAGAAAAATATGGGGGGGAAAATAAAAAGAGTGAAAACAAATCATATTCATATATAGTAAACTCAAAGAAGAAAACCGATCATTGTTTATATCTTATAAAAGAATCTATAATTTCAATAGTGATATCATGTATCTTATATGGTATATCGATGGATTGGTTTTATATGAATATAATGAAAGGTAAACTATGTCATCGGTATACGACCTTTTGAAATTCATGAAATAATTTCAAATGGTTTATCTTAAATTTTTGTGTATATCCTAATTGGTAATATTAGAGAATAAGTGTTTTAGAATATGATGACATAATTGGTGATGGTACATTAGATAAATCATAAAATATATGAAGTAATATGGGAACCTAAATAAGTTATGATATTAAAATAAACACATATTTTCATGATGTAGTATTTGGAAATTTTTAAGATGAAATTTTTAAAGGAGGGAATAATGTTACACCTGACATTGAATTTCATTAATTAGGAAATGTTTTAGAAATAAATTATAGAATAGTAAAATAGATTTTTCTATAATATTGGGAATACATAAATAATTTATTTATAAATAAATTTTGATCAAATGAATTTTACATTTGAAATCATAATTTAAAAATTAGCTTTGGTTAAATATGATATATTTTATTGAAATATATGTTTTTACAGAATTGAATAAACAATGATTTTAAAAATTAATTACTTTTATGGAATTATAATTATATAATACTTACATGTATGTTAATTATTTTTTAATAATAATAATATATGTTAATGAAGTTATATATTACATACAAAAATATAATGTTGAACATAGAAATATATTCATATCATTTTGGACAGTAATGTAATTTTCAATCTCCAATAATATTGTTCAGTTATTATAATTTAATATTTTATATATAAGGTATATTAATTTATTTTAAATTAAATTAAGTATCCTAGGATATTAAATTATGAAATAAATTATAATTGTAATAAAAATTGGACTTTATTTTCATATAGAATAATTCTTTTGACTAAAAATAGGGATATTTTTTATTGGAAACAAAATTTGAAATCATTTTTTGATATTATATTAAAATTCATTTATTCAACAAAAATGACCTGAATCATTTAAATTAGATTCCAAATTTAGAAATATAATAAAAAATATTTACCAATAATTTCGTCTTGATTTTTGTTGATAATGAATTGTACCCATGGTAAATAGTTATCACATCATTTAACATAAAAATGGTTTAAATGTGTATATAATGAAGGGATAAGCCTTCAAGATGACTAAAAACATTATATATCATCAATTATTGGTTTTATTTCAAAATAATTTTTCTCAAATTTTAATATATTACAATTTTATGCAACATATTGTAGAATATGACATTATGTTGTTCTAATATTTTATATAATTTAATGTGTGTTCTTAAAATATCTTTTAAAATGCCATATTTTCATTTATATTATTCATATAAATTTATCCATAATTATTAGTTAATCCATAACTTGATTATTGCATATATTATTTGACAACTCTGAACAAATGACATTTATTTTTAAATAAATTGAAACTCATTTATAACTTCTGATACATGAATCCTAGATCATCAATTTTAGTAAATGAAAGAAATATTTTAAATATAATATAATTAAATGAAAATTTTTATATTTCTTTAAAAAATTGTAATTTTCAAGTATGGATATTATTTTTTATCTTACTTGGTCAAAATAGGAAAATAGGTTTTTTGAAAATTTGACTTTGATAAAATCTTTTATAAATAACTGAAAATATAATAGTTTACTATTTCCAATTTAATTTTTTAAAATTTTTCATATAATGTATAAATTAAAATTTATTACCTATTAATTTAATATAATTATATAATATATAAATTTTAGTAAAAAAATATTTTTTTAGAATATTGTTTATGTTTGGGGAATCTACTTTTGTATTAAAAGGAATAATGTCTGACCATTTTCAATACAAAAAATAAAAGATAATGAGGAATGAGTTCTATTATATTTATTAAATATATTTCAAGTTATAGTAATCTAAATCTATATAAATATTATTAATATCCATATATTTAATATGATATCATCTTATTATTGAAAAAATCATTTCCTGAAAAATTGTTTTTCTACAGGAATTATGGTATAATTCTAATTTCAATTTATCTACTTCTATGAGTTTCTATTAAAAAATTGGTTTAAAAATTTTTAGTCATAATAATTAATATTTGTAAATACTATCATCTAATTTTTGTACATTTTTATTAAAAATTACAAAAAAAATTTAATTACGTCAGTTAGAGTTAAAATTAACGGTTTATACATTTCAGGCACTTCTCTTAAAATTTGTTATACACACATATGATTTTTATTTTTCATATAGGATTTAATATTTATAAATATTTTTTTACAAATTATCATATAATGAACATTATATTTTATTCATTAATGTTACATTACATAGGTAAATGAAATATTACATGTTACCATAGTGATGAATAAAATATTAAAATTTAATAATCCTAAAGGATATCAAATAATAGGTAAAAAAATTTATTTTAGGGAGGTGGAAGATTGGATACACCATATATTCCATTTAATATATTATTTATCAATTTTTAGTCACATGTGTCAATAGGTTCTTCCCATTATTGAATAGTTTTAGGTATTTACCAAAAAATCCACCCTTCCTTAATTATTAATAGTGCTCTATACCATCACTTATTAAAACAATTCACTTAATTTTTATAAATGAAACCATATAATAATTTCTCCCAAACCAATATTATACTCATTAAAGTGGTTCTGATATTCCCAAAATTACCAACCTATTGGCTTTATGAATATACCCATATGAGGTTTCTGGAGGAAAAGGTAATCGTCTTAACTGTCCTCATTTTCTACTTTTTCTTTTCCATGTTCTAGTATGTATTAAAACATAAATTTCAAAAAATTAAATATTTACCATTTACTGGTATGTTATTATGCTTATGTAATAATATTTATTAATCCTCACTACCATTAATGAGAAATGAAAATTTTAATCATATGAACGATGGACCATCACAATGTAAAACGATATAACACATTTTCAATCCAAACATTTCATGGTGGGATATAATGAATAATTTAATGTTTGTATATATATATATATATTGTATTGGATAAAATAAAACTTATGGATTTATAATATCAGTTATATCATCTTAATTTTTGTTCCATTTAAAACAGAATGACGTTTCATGTGTTTGTCAAAAACTACTTTAACATTTAGTGATGTGATTCGATTTTAAGTAACTATTTTAATGAAATGTTTGAGTGAATTATTTTAATAAATATATGTGATATATATGAAATTAATTATTTTATAAAATAAATATATCGACGAATTACACACCCATAGACCCATTAGGGTAGTGATATAATCACTCACTCATAGGTACGACTAACCGTATTTATAAAATTATGTGGTATATTTTCCATGTGAACACATCAATAATGATTATAATGTTCATATAAAGACTAATTATTAAATTTATAACCTTAATTTTATTATAGTTATAATTTCTCTATTTCTCAATTAAAATAATCAAAATATTAATAAAAAACCACAAATTAGAAAAGTAGGTATTTGACTCCCGATGTAATGAAATTAGTGATATAATATTAGTGAACAAGTGGAAAATGTTATAAGTGGTTCATATATGATATTATAAATATTAATATTACTATTTAAGAATTTAACCCAAATTTAAAAACCATTATAACAGAGGTAAAATGATATTCAACCCAAAGGAATCATGAGGTAAGATATTTCATCAAAAAATCAATTTTATCGAGCCATTTCCGTTAATATGAATCTATTAACTATTAGGTTGTGTATATAATACTTCATTAAGGTTTTAAACATGAATTAATATATCTTAATCATTATTAATGTTTTTTTTCATATAAATATTTCAAGGGGTTAATATTTAAATATTACCACAGAGGTAAAAATAATTGTACATTCTCACATTCTTTTGTGATTGTAAGCATACTTTTGAAATAATAACATTATTATGATAATTTATCATTGGAAATTATATTTAACAGAAAATTAAATATTATTTTTATCATGAGTATGATTATTTGATAAATCATATACCATTAATATATATGGATTTTATAATGACTATTATTTAATTATGTTGGGTAATATTTATAAACCATTATTAATAACTAAATACTAACATATGATGATACTTAATACTGATTCCTGATTTAAATATATTATTAAATATATTTTTAATGATATAAAAAAATTTATGGGTTGTTATCGATTATAAATTTTAACTTGATGCGTAAACATGTCAAATGAGACAAATTAGTCATCCAGTGCTGAAGGGTTTTTCTAGTAGTTTTAAATATCTGTGTGAGAAGTCCTGATAGTAGAGGTATCAATAAGTCTAAAAACATGACATAGAATAACTAATAAATTAATTCATTTATAATAAATGTATTGTTAATATCTATAGATTTTCATAGTGATTCAATCTATGAGTGAATTTCTTTATCTATTTATTGATGAAATTTAATGTGTTTTAGTTATTTTTATTCCATATTGATTATTCCTAATTAATTCATAATATCTTATGTTATATGTAATTATTATTTATTACTTTATCAAAACATTATTTGTTTCCTTTCAGTAGCTAACAATTTTGATCTATTCGAATGATTCTAAAGGATCTCTAAAATTTTGTTTCATTACGTTATATTTTTTATTCATAATGTGAAATGGGTATCTTGTATGTGTCTTGTTATTCATGGATACTAAAATATTCATTATCTTAAAATGTGATCACTTTTATATAGTGAAAATTTAATAATGTACAAACTATCTCCCAGTTACCATATATGGGGGCGTTATAATTGGAATCAGATGTATTTTATTAAAAAAATCTAGAATAAGAATAAAGAAAACATAGACATAGGAATATAACCATATGTGAGGCTTTGAGGATATTTATAAAAGAGAATTGTAAAGTTTTAGTAAGGAAGATTTTATGTGGTTTTTCCAAGAAATACATTCCCTTTAGGATAATAGAAATGATATGGGTTTTGGAAGAACTGTTCCTCGAGGCAATGACTATGAAATGGGTGCATTGGGCTTCACCCGATCATCACAAGGTGCACAATAACCGACCTTACATCCACATTTCTTGAAATAGTTGGGTTATATTCTTATGATAATTCATAATTCCATTAAAACCCATTATTTAGGTCTTCAAAATTAAATACTATCCCAAATAAACAATGTTTATGATTTTGAGATTAACAATGCATAATTATTTAATTCATTTTAAGTGTTACCCCAATTTTAGAACAATACAACACAATTTTGATTTAAATTTTTTTGTGATAATCCAGTACATTTTAGTGTTTATAGATTCATCCTAGAAGGTAAAATCGTATTAATAACCATCTCAAATGTATATTGTTCCCTTTTGAGTAAGACAACGAATCTAGTGTTAGAACTAAGAAAATCATGTATATATTAGGGTATCTTAGTAAGGATAATAAAATAAAATTTCCCAAATAGAGATACCAATTGTTTAAATGGGGATTATCATATGTTGGATCATTAAATGTAGAATAATCCTTCATAATTTAGTTGTAATATTCATCATGTGGAAGTCCATATTCGGATTCAGTCCCTTGAAATGATATTTATAGAATTACGATCCCAAAAAAAGGAAAATTTTTATATGTTTTGTTTTGTTCTATGGGAGATACATATCAATAGTTTCAAATGATCCAGAATACATAGAAGGGAGAGGAAATAGAACACATGTGATGGAATTATTTTTAATAATTATTCACGAAAAAATATTTCCTTCTTGAATAATGAACTAAAATAATGGGATTATTCTTCAACACAGAGAAAAAGGGAGAAAAGGGTGTTTATAAGTATGGGGATACCATTAAAAGTCTACCTATGTTTGATATGTATCATATACACTATATGGAGTGAACTATAAAATTTTTTATTTTAGTGATTTATCCAATTCATCAAAGGGGGATGGTCTCTCAAACATTTTCCTCATAAGATAACGTAATTTTTTGTTCTTTTAAATGATAGAAGTAATTCACTATATCATACATGTTCATGGCAATTCAACAATATTGATTATCAAATGATAATAAATAATAAATGAATACATCATATAAAAATCTGTGAATTGTGTAACTTTGTTCTTGTGAGAACCATGCAATGAATTATCCTAGGAGATTTTTTATGAAATTGGAAGTTTATTATATGCATAGAGATATGGGTCATGAGGACAAGTAATACAATTACAAGAATGAAAAAAATATATATCCAATGCTAAAAATGAAATTAAATGGTGTATTATTTAAAACCATTTCACAAACCTCAGGGAACATATCATAGAAGAGTCTATGTGAATAATGAAATTCTTATTCAATTACTACAAAAAATGGTGGAAGTACCCACAGATTTATCCATATGTATATTAATACTATATTCAGACCATGAAAATGCTTTTCTTTATTCTGTATCCATACAAACATTTATATCATCTATTTTTTACATAATAATTTATTATTTCCCTAGTTTATTAGTGAGGGAGTTGTTTTTCAATAATACAAGTGTATGTCTCACCAAAACAAGGATATGTCTTGTAGTCAGAATTAGGAAATAAAAAATGCATTATTTTATACACCTATTATCATACCTATGATTATTTTGACATAATAATTTGTATGCACTAGATTAAAAAAAATATGAATGACAATTTTTGTTAAAGTTTGAACAAAATTTTGATACTTGGATTAGATGTATAATTTTGTATCATTAGAGAAGAAACATCATCATATCCTACATGACTGGATCCCACCATAAAAGCTTTCCTGAATTATATTCATAGGGAGAAAAAATACATAATCATGTGATGTGGAATTTAATCTACAAAATAATTATGTTCATATTATACATAAATACTATAACATATTTACTAAGGAATTACCTGGTCTTCTAATAGAGTGAGAATTTGATTTTCCATTGAATTGATCTTTGACTCGAGAACTATATGAAAAAATCCTAATTGAATGGCCAATGTGAGATTAATGGAGTTAAATAACCAACCATAATTTTCATTTATAAAGGATTGCTTAACCCTATGGTTATTCCATGGGGATACCCTGTTCTATTCATTTTGATGAAATATTGATCCATGGTACTATACATTGTTTATAATCAAATGAATGTTTTTATCAAAATGAAAAACCATCCTCTACATCCCATCGATAAAATAATTTATTAACACCATATAGGTGAATATTTTTAAATGATCCGACTGCATTCTAGGTATAATCTATTAACTGTAAATATGTATGTCATTCCAATTAAAAGAATCTGTTTGATGTATGAAAATTATGACTTTACATTAATTCAATTTTGTTTGAATCATTCAAAAAATGTATTTATTGTCCTAATAAATTATTATTCGTGTAATATCATGATGATTTTGTTATTGATTTCATTACTGATGTAATTATGTATTCTATAACTTAATATAAACATGTGAATCACTTTAAAAACAATCATTATACTATTATAAGAAAACAAATTAATGGTAAATTCAGTAAGCCTGATTTTTACCATCATGAAGTTTATTTTCATTGATATTTTTTATTTAAGGAGGTAATATAAATATATCATATAATGAAAAAAATTCATAAAATTTCCCACAATGACCAATATAACCATGTCGTATATAATCATTTCATTGGTATGTTACTATTGGAGATTCATTCATAATAATTCCGGATTTTCTTGACAATTATCCATCACTACTAAAAAAATTTTATGTTTATATTGAAAAATTAATGAGATTAATGTTTTTAATTAATTAAGAGGAGATTTTTTGAGGATCTGATTTTTACACTTATATTAGGAAATGATAAGATTGTGATATATAGTGATTTATTGAATAAAGGACATTTTATGTTCATCGTAAAAATGATAGAGTAATTGAATATTATAAAAAAATTTAAATACTATGAAACAAAACTATCTAACCAATGATATTGATTTCATAGCTATAATCTTTTCCTTAATGATATGGAGACTTAATCTCTATGTTGAATTATATGATATTTAAACATTCCCTATGAGTTTTAAATTCATATTTTTATAGAAAGAAAACCACATGAGGAGATGTTTTTTGATATAGATACTAAAAAAATTTGATTTATATATAAAATAGTAGAAAGGGTATGAATGTAAATATAACATATGTATTGAATTAGAATGATTATGGAATTATAACCCAAATGTGGATTCAGAGAGATATGATGTTAATGGATCAAGTAAACTGCGATAATGGAATTATTAATGAAGGGGATACATCACTCCTAATTTAATTATCTATGAAACTATATATATTGGAGAAGGTAAAAATATATTAATATGGTGATAATATGTTTCAGTGGAAAATGAATGATTTGACATTGAAAATATTCATTTTTGATGATAATTTTCTAAATTTTTTAAAATGATTATTTGATCTATCTATACATATGATACAAATGGAATTGTTTGGAGACAATCATAGATTTAGTTTCGATATTCAGTCGGGTATCACTTTGATGAATATGGACATGTGGGAATATATTTGGTCAGATAAGTTATAGTATATAATTATAGAATAAATATCAATATACATTATTTATCAATAGGTAAATGATGAGAGACAAAATCCTAGGGTAGTGATGAAACCACTTACCATTCATATTTGCTAAATAGATGATGTTACTGTATACATGGTAATATGACTACCGAATACTCCTAGAAATAATAATGTAATATGGGTATTATTGATCAACAATAAAAAATTATAAAACATTCTCCTCATAATATAATATTTACCAGATGAGATCCCCAAAAGGCTGTTTATTAATGTATAATAAAGTTATCATTGAACAAAAATTCAATTGTGTCAAATCCTATTCTACAAATAACAACCGAATTTTCATAAATTATTCATAAGGGTGTTGATTTTGATATTTATTAGAGCATCTCATACTAGTCGCCGACAGATAGATTTTCAAAAAGGACAATTCAAACAGTGGAAGACAAGTTCAGGTTAGGACCACTTTACTTCCATGTTACGCGTGTTACAGCCATTGATTTTATTCTTTTTTCAAATAAATTTAATATTTTTGGAATTTAAAATTTCATGAAACAATTATTATAGATTTCATTACATGAAATTCTAATTTTACATTATTCTACACAAAATTCAACATCTAACTTATATTACATGAAATATCGAGTTTAAACTAAATATAACTTGTTAATTATAAATTATTATTTAATATTATAGAAAAGAAATAGATCCTAGAATGGTTGGTATGAATATAATTAACTAAATCATAAAAACACAGTTCAATATTTTTTTAAAAATTATTTTTTATACCAATAATTATAATTGAAAATAAATCCCATTTGAATATAAAATGTAATATCTATGTGGAAACTAGTTTTTAGTGTAAAAGTGCTTTTTATATAAATAAATTATCCAATTTACATTTATATAATGATTATTATGTTATTTTTATGTCATATATTCAATCAAATGATTCACAATCATCTAATATTTTTCCCATATAAGAGATAAGAATAGATAAAATTTTACAAATAAAATTGTATATACCTACAAAAGTTATTTTTTCACCTTTATAAGAAAAAATTATTTTTAGAATAAAATTTTAATTTTTTTGAAAATCTATTTGTTAAAATGAACAACATTTATGAAATAAAAATATTAAAAATAAATTATGTTGAATATATGGTTTTATTTTGGAAAATAATTCTTAGATGAATAGTGAAAATCAATAAATTTTAATTGAAAAATGTCGTTCAATTAAATTTAGTCATGAAGAGAATGTAGATTTTAAATTGTTTATTATATATAACTAGTTCACTTATACATATTTTATTCAAATTTATGTCATTTCATTATATTTCATATTAAAAATTGATAAATAAAACTTTGAAAACTTTTGATCATTTTCATGTTAAAAACATGCTTTCTCATCGAATGTGTGTGATGAATTTTAAATTAAATTCATCCAATTATATGAATGTAATTTGAAATGTGAATTTTTTTTATTTTGAATCATAACTATATAAATTAAATAATTATAACAAATTAAATTTTTTACATTAGTTATTAGATAAAAATATTAACATAAATTAATATGATGAATTTTAAAAAAACTTCTTTCACATTACATGCATTCATATTAAAATTAATCTTACACACATATATGTTTTTTAAATGAATATGAAATCATATTTATAATCAGTGGGTTTAAATTATATAAAATAAAATTTTTATTATTATAGTATCAAAGGATAATTTACCTAGGTGATTTTAAAGATACAAATTACCTTGGAAAAAACATTAAAGACAATATTTAATAAAATTAATGAAAAATTAAGATCCTGATAAATATGTATTTTTTATATGTGGTGGAGGAATTTATAAAAAATATCACCCCAAACATATGATACGGATAAATGTTTTAGGAACATGAGTTTAGGGAGACCTACCAATAGTAAATAATTTTGGGTATCTATAAGAATCTCACTCCTCAATTATAAAAGATCACTTGCTCTCCCATATTCATCAAAACTACCAAACAATATATATTATCAAATATATAATAATATTACATTTACACTTTCCTATTATCATAATATATGTATTTTTTATGGATGAAACCTATTTTAAGGACAATTAGTGAAAAACTAGTGAAAACACCCGGAGAAAAGTTAAGATTCATCAACATACATCTTTATATTAATTTTTATTATTCCACCACCATAAATTCTTATTATATCATTATTATATAACCCCATACATATATTACATATTCTATGAAGTCATTTGTTATGTTAACTACCTACATCCATACATATTTCCAGTAAATGGGTTAAGAAATCATTATTCATGTGTTAAATAAAATATTGCGTTGAGAACCAATGTCCTTCATTATTTTATTATCACATCCCAAGGATATTCATAATGATAGATTTATAATTTATATATTATATTAATTATATTATTAATGTTTTTTTTATTTTTTATAACCCATATACATTTACACCTCCTATTTTGTGGGAATACGATAATATCATTTATGTGTAGAATAGAATACTGCCTCATGAAGTAATCTGATTCAATCATGAAATAAATGGAATTTATTACGGATGTGTTTGTAAAATATTTTTTTCAAATATTAAATAAATATGAATCTATAATTATAATACATGTCATTTAATTTATTTCTTTCAACAAAACAAAAAAATCAAAAATACAACATTCATGTGTTTGTACGTCTTACCGTCTCCATGAACATTTCATTTCATTTACTATCACTAAATTTTATGGTTTAATATAAATTCATATATACTGATTATGTATGATATTTTTATAATGTATATTATTATATATATTATGTAACCATGATCAATGTACAATGAATAAAAAGGAAGTAAGTAAAACCTATATGAATAAATGTAATTACCTAAAACATGACATTAACACTGAATTGATAATAAACAATTAATGAAATTTCATAAGAAAATTATTTATAGTATGATATATGTTAATATGATTTTTTAATAAATTTTTAATAAACATATTATTTATCATATATGTAGTTTTAAAATGTATGATGAAAATCAAAACTTAAGTAAAGGGATTTCAATCCCACTATTTACATCTATGAGACAAATTCCATATTCACAATTTATTTATTTAATGTGGTGTCAATAATTTCTAGGAATGTATTTTTTTATTTTCATAATTACAATTATTTTTATTTCAATATCACTTTGATTATAACTTTTTCACGGGGTTTATTATTCAAAATATACACAATACACAATATATTTTCATCATAATTTTCAATATCTAAGATGAATGTTTCGTTATTCTCTAATATTTTTTAATGAGGAGAATATAAAAATCATTTTAAATATAATATCCCTAATTTATTTATAATAATGATATATTGTGTTATTAATTTTTGGTTTTTATAGTTCAATGTTTCTAAATTCAAAAGTATTTTACATCCTAGTCCAATCATTAATCATGATTATTTAGGATTAATTCTACAATGTCAAAATATCCCAATCTGACACTGAATAATTTTCATAACTTGTATTATCCTATTGTAATTAATCATATTTTCATGTAATGGTGAAAATTTTACACTCCTTTTCATTTAATATAATTTTGAGAATGATTTTATGAAAATTCATCATTATTTCTCTCATCGGTAAGAAATCACTTTTTGTCCAAAATATTGATTTCTAGAAATGATTTCATAATTGTTTTTAAGTGATATGTTATGATAAATTTGATTTAAAAAAATTTGGAAATTTTTTATGAATCAAAAAATATTTGAATTTATTTTAAATGATTCATTTATATGTTTTTATATTTATTTTCAAAGAAAAGGTTTTGAAAAACATTTAGTCATCAAAGAATATTTTTTCTATGATGAAATAATATTTTTATTAAGTAATTTTATTAATGGTCATTCAAAATATTTTCCATATTTTATGAAATATGTTTTTGTTACCACACCATAATATGTATATGATTAATATATTCCATTGAGATTATTATGTGAATGGTTTATGTTTTTATGGAATTATGTTTACATAATCTATTTCGTTTAAATGGGATATACCATATGGAAATAGTAATGACACACACTTCTTCTCATGGATTACTCTTATATGAAATGGCTATGAAACCTGTATAATTTTAAAAGGTCATAAGATAATGACATATTTTGGATATACATTTCATTTCATATGTGTGACATGATGAATGTTTATGATGATGTGGAACAAAAAAATATGGTTTTCGTACCTGTGATTGGTGGGACACATATCTCTCTCCAAGGAACTGGGTAAAAATTGTTATATCAAATGAGATATACATAAATGGAATGAGGAGTGATTCTAGCACATATTTACATGGATGGAATAGGGAATCAATCAAGTACAGAAAGACATTTTTGTAATGGGGAGAGAACTCGGTAGAAAAATACATTGATGGAATGATGAGTGAAACCAGTATAGTAAAGGACATTTTCTACAATGATGGTATTTAGAGTTTACAATGAATACAAAAATGTTATGAGTGAACCTGACTAAATGTTAACAATGTTATACATGAACCTTATTACAATTTAATAATGATATTCCTCAACCTTTAGTTCATTTCAATATGGTTATGTGTGGACCTAGTTTGAGGTCTATATGGTAGTGTGGGGGAAAACATCATATTCCCAAAATAATGAGGGAAATTGATTTTATTTATAAATTTTAAAAAAAATTATTATATGATGTAAATGACACATAATTTATTACTTAAATAATTTTATACTCTCATTGATGATGTTATTTGGTTCCCATTATGATTAATGTGTTTTTATAATCCAATCATTATTCTAGGACTCATTAATATGAAGGGAATGATTTTAAAATGTTATCCTCCTGTCATCATACCCTTATATTTGCATTATTGTTACTTATCTATCTATTATAACCTTACCATGAATCAGATATCATACTTTGTTATGTTTTATTTGCACAATTTATAAAGAATGGTTTAATTTGGATATGTTTATGAAGTGTAATGAAGAAGAATACCCTTTTGGGAGACCCATTGAAGACATTTCATCAAATTATGAATTTTGTTTTTCTATTTTTCCAAAGGAAATATACTATTATGATCCTCCGATGTTTTTAATATACTGTAATTAATATTCATTTAAAAAGATGTAAAATTCAAGTATGAGAAGATAGTTTTACTATAATGGGGTTTCAATATTTATTTTTAGTATAATTTTTATTTAATAATAGTTTCCATTAAATTATTCAATGTGATATAAATAAATCATTCTAATAAAAGAGATGTCATAGAAAAACTTGTTGGGATAAACCTGGTGAAAGGAAACAAGTAGTATTAAAATAAATTGCAACAAAATAATAAATGTAATGACTATTCAGGTTGATATTAAAAATATCAATGTTGGAAAAAGTTTTATGCTTATAATCAGAAGAAGGATTTGTACATTTAAATGGGAGATCACGTATTCTTGAATTTATCTCAATGTAATGGTGTCAAATGATTCGGTATAATGGAAAAAATGAGCCTTTGGTATATTGGACATTTTCAAATTCTAAAATAAAATCGATTTGGGGGTTTTTATTTGGAAATTCGACCAAGTATCATTAAATGACATGATGTGTTTAATATATCATTTTTATAGAAGTACATTCCATTCCAAATTAATGATTTCATATCTAATGAGACATAACTAGAACATAATCTATATTACTATGAGATCCCATTTAAATTATTCATAATAAAGAGAATGTATTGAGAAATCAGATGAATGGACATCTACAACAACTATGTAGAAATCATAAAATGGAGGAAGAAACATGGTAACCAGAGGATGATATAAATAAGAACCTCTATATATTCTTAAATTTAATATCCAAGAAATTTTCATGATGATATTCATAATAGTGAAGAATGTAACACCCTAAGACCTTATGTTATATTTCCTTATAAATAAAGTGAAACTCTTCGATAGATTTGTTATATAGGTAGCCCTAATCATCAATTATTATAAGTGAAATTATATTTATATAAAGATATAATAAAAAATATAATTTTTTTTGAATATGTTTCTAATTTTTTAGGATAAATATCAATTTTGAACACACTTTTTCAAAATAATCCTAGAATGTATTTTTGAAATATTTCTACAAAATTAGACTTTATGAATAATCAAAAATATATTTTTTAGATATTCTACAATTATTAATATAATATTATTATAGGTGTCAAACTTTTTCTATTAATATAATAGAAATAAATATAATAAAATTTCTTAGTAAAAAAAATATGTTTCAGAAAACACATCATTTTCATAAAAATCATATTGTAATAAAAGGAAAAATGTCAATAAATTTTAATCAATTGCATTAATTTATCATCTGAATAATTTTTATCATAATTTTCGATTGTATATCTAACTATATGAATTTTAATACACATAATTATTATTACTATCCATATTTTTAATATAATTTGATATTATGCCTGATAAATGTATTTAATGAATATTCATTTTCAACCCGAATTGCTGGTTTATTTTAAATATTATTTTTGAACATATGTTAGTTGAATATAATAAAATTTATTTCATAAATTTAATAATAATATTTAAAATTAATTTATAAATTCAATATAGATTTTGACTATAAGTAATATAAAATAATTTACAAATTAGTTACGCTAGTTTAAGGTCAAATGTGTTTTTACGCATAACATACGCATTCATGAAAATTAATTTTCTGAAAATATTCAAATTTTATTTGATAAATTGGATTAAATATTTATTATTAGTGGGGAAAAATTTAAATAATAGATATCATTTTAATTTTATTCATAAAGGAAAAATACTCAGAATAAAATATACAATTTCTTCTGGTGAAAAATAAAATTGTAAAATTATGTAAACATAAAGACAAAGTAATCACATGTAAAAAACATGTTTTACTATGTTGTAATTTATTAGGGACCATATATTAAAAACAACCCATTTATATCAATAATGGATTAACTTTAGGTGATGGTGTCTTAATATTATTAAATAGAATTAGGTATTTAAACAAATAGCACACATCTTTAATTATAAAAGGTAACCCACTCAATTTTATAATTCATACCTTACAAAAAATTTGGATCACACATGGAAAAAAATATCCCAACCATATTTTTAAACATTTTCAAGTTTATTTTTTTCCTTTATTACTGATATTTTTATACATAACAAGATATCTAAGGGTTGTTTCTCTAAAAGATAGTAATCTTTTTGACAAAGAACATTATTTTTTTATCCACCATAAATTATATATTAAAACATTTTATATAATAAAAACAATCTCCCATATACTATGATATTTTTTTATATATGAATATTTAACCATCTCCACTTATATAGAATAAAAAATGAAATCATACATTGTGTGTATGGTAGGTAACTACCTCTCAAATCCAAGTAACTCATTTTCCATCAACACCAGTCAAGGAAAGGTATAATGAAGAATTTAAAATATATATTATATATATATATATATTATTATTTAGTTATAAAATCACATATATCTTCTTACTTTATAATCCATTTAAAATACTATAAAGTCTGTCGGGTGTGTGGAAAACTACCATCTCACAGAGTGATGTGAATCATTTTACACTACTTTTTTAAATGGATGAAAATAAAAGATAAATTTAATAAAAAATATGGTATATATGACATGATATTATATTAAAGAAATTAATATATCAATCAATTTATTTCCCTTTCACCATGTAATGGAATGATATTATCACCAAGTGTTTGTAGGGCCCAACGTCTCCATGATGAGATATGGTTAATTTCCTTCTCTAGCCATCAAGAATGATTCTAAAATTTAATCAATTGAGTAAATTTAATATTTATAACATAATAATAAATATTGATATTATGTATTTACAATGAGATGTAAATTACATGGAAAAATATATTAATAATATTCTTATAACCATTATAACAGAGCTTAAAAAAACTACAACCAATTGTGTGTGTAAGGGAAGTAATTTCATCTCAATTTCAAATTCATTAAGTCATATTAGTTAAAATACACATATTAACTATTATATGGAATATATAAAACCCCTTTAACAAATTTATTATTAATAAGAATTTATTTATTATTATTATTATTTCATTTTATTTTTAGTTGTCACAAATTAATAGTTTTACTGTTATTATAGATGAAATATTTATATTACATTCCCACTTTTTTTATTATTGACTTTCCCTTGAAAAAATAACATTATTGTGATAATTTTTCACTCGAAATTACATTTCAATTAAAATAATATTCATTCAATAATTAATATGAATATTACTAACACCTTATTTTATTGGTATATATGGTTTTTAATTTTATCATTATTTTATTAACTATGATAAACTTATTATATCAATATTAATTTTACATAATAATATTTTATAATAAGAAATATTGATTCATGAATTAAATAAAATTTTCAATATATTTGGAATACATTATAAAAGAATTTATATATTGGAATTTTAATATCATCCCTTTAATTGAGTGATATGTCTCATGAGACAAATAATTTGGGGATAAATAATATGGGTTTCATCCAAATATTTTAAACTGTATTCCGATTTTTTTTACAATTAGTGTACCATTATGAATGATATCATTAAATAACATAACTAATCACTTATTTCAATAAAAATACAATTAATATTGTTATCCATGAAATTTTATTATTGATATTATCACTAAAAACATTTCAAACACAGTTTATTGATTAATGGGAATGTGTTTCTAGTTATTTACTATTATATATTTATTATTCCATGTTTATTCATGATATATTCCACTATATGTCCCCCTTATTGAGTATTTTAGATCAAATTTTTTTCCATACCCCATTATATTATGAATATTTATTTTAATGGGTCTCAATGATGATGATCATTTTTTTATTATGTTCAATGTTTTATTACCAATGTAATATTCTTGTCATCTTGGTATCTAGTTATTCAAGAAAACTAAAATATTTTTCATATTTATATATGATCACATGTATCTAGTTATAAGGTAATAATTGGAAAAAATATGGTTGAATATTGTTTGGGTCATTACATATTCCTTCCAATAGTTGATGATGTCATTTTATGACCCTATGACCATAATAAGATATCTTAATAGTTATCGCAAAGGAGGACTCCCATTAAAAGTGTAATCAATCTTACCGAACAACATAATCTAATACATATTCTTCTAAAACCAATAAATATGACATATATATCTAAATATAATGAAGTAAATATAAAAAATATATGAATATGTTATCATGATTATGGGACAACCAATTTCCTCCTTTATGTCTTATGGAAAATGAATATATAGATTATTCATACTTATGACATGTAGTCTCTAGGAAACAATTTAATGATGTTTTCATAAATAATTTAATTTGATTATTATAATGAAATATTTATTTCAATATGTATGATATTTTTTAAATATTCAACAATATGGAAATATAGTATTTCATCTACCTTCTTACACATCCATTATTTGTAAAATTATATTTTTTCTCATATGTACATATGGACTAACACCTCCATGAAGTGATGTGATTTTTTCTTCAATTAAAATAATGTTGGATGATTTTATTGTTTAATATAATTAATATGAATTATATTCATGAAATTATTATCAATATGGATATTGTGGAACCATTATATAACATCATTAACTAAGAACAATATTTTCATTTAATTATGGAAATATTAACTGAATAACCTTAAGTGGACAACGTAAGATATTAATATACAGTTAGTTTATTTCAAATTATTATAAAAGTTTCATATAAATGGAATATAGAATAAAATTGTTCTAGAAAATATATTTATTAAATTTTAATACATTATATATTTGGATCAAACACTATTTACCAAGAAGAAGTATTGGTGTTAAGGATTTATACTAAAATATGTTATAATTTTATAAATTATTATGTTATATTTTATTTGGAAAATTTATATATCCATATTATCTTCTACCCCATTTATTTTATTATCTAGTAGTTTAATTGTGTTTAAATATTTATTTTCAATTTCTTCAATTTTCAGATTATGAATGAATAAGTATATTACAATGAGGGAATTTTATTTAGAAATCATGTTTTGAAGTATCATATCAAAATATTTCATCCATGACCCTATTTTCCACTAAATGCATCAAGAAATATTTTCAAATTTTAAAAATAATTATTGATTATTTTTATCAATTTTGTAAATTTTAAAACATTATTTAAAATAAATCCTAATATATAATTCAAAAGGTTGTATTTTTTACCAAATTTTGTGATTAAATCAATATTTAAACACACATATATGCTATTTTTCCCGATGTCATGATTACTCATTGAATTAATTTTTTTTAAAATTTTATCTGTATATTTTAAAGGAAAATAATTTTCAAAATATTTAAAAAAATTTATTGAAAATTATATAAAATTAAAATGATATTATTTTTTCAAATAAACAAATAAATTATTAAAATTTATTTATGGCCATATTTTTACATTAACATTAAATAAAAGAATTATTAATTACATTCCTCTACATTCTATGATAAGGTAATGATTTTACAGAAAACCCATAATTTCTTATTGAATCCATGCCATTCTCGCATCCCTTAGTGTAAATTGTTTTTACCTTATTTTTTTATCATTAAATGAAATATTATAATTTTTTTATCACTATATTTTCACTGGACATTAATTTTCACAATTATTTCAAAAAATTTATTTCATTATTGATTTTATAATTACTTATATTAAGGTAATTTTTTATGAAATATATACCATTGCTATAAATTATATTAGTTTAAGTAGTATAATTAAATATTTTATTTAATTTATCATGAAAATATTTATGTTATATATTCATTAATTAATACATATAAATATTGACTTGTAATTAAATATGAGAATTTATTTTATTGATCATCAAAAATATTAGTAATGCATATGATGTAAAATTTACTGGTGGCACACTAATATATATATATATATATATACTCTTGATACATAAACATATATTCGTAGTATTTTTATAAGGAATGCCATATAAAATAAATATTTTATTTATGCATATCTATTAATTAAAAATGATGTCTTGGTCAAGAGGAACCAATGGTAATATTTATGATAACATGAATGTGGCCTTAAGGGAACATTCATTAATGTTTGTATTTATGAATTTAATTCATGTATAATTTCATTTCAGTTATCCAATTTATTTATATATTCATATTATTAGTGGATGTTCATTGATGTCATTTTATTTAATGATTGGAATTTGTTTTGATTTTACACAAAACAAAATTTATCACATCTTATTTTCCGTTGATATATTTTACTATAAATACAATTATTTGGGCATTTAAGATTACACAATATTTTTTTCTTTCCTCCAAGATATGGTAAATTTTATTATGAATTATTTAATGGATGAAAAAATATGATGTGTTTTCATATATATAATGTAATATAGGCATTTTAATTTTATCTATGTTTTCTAGACTGATAAATAGATCAATAAAAATGGTGATTCTAGCTGAATCATGTATGAATATAAAAAAAATTAAAAATACACTTTGGGTTACTGGAACCATGATGTTAATGTTAATGGGGAATAATAGTTGATGAAGTCATGTGGTCAAAATGAAGACTCATAGTTTGAACGTAACTATAATAACAAAATAAAATGAATAATGTGATTCATTATTTGTGGAGAAATTTTTTCCCCATGAAAATTCTATTGAAAGACCAATGATGAATCATAAGACCATCAATATGGAAGGGGTTATAATGATGTTGAACTCATTGGATAAGGCATGGTTTAAAGATTGTGAGTCACTATGTAACCAATAATAGTAGGAATAAAGCCACCCCCAGTTCATAAATATAGGTCTCTTCATTAATCATTACTATGTCTATAATATAGTGTGTCAAATAATTGGGTTCAACTATAACACTCTATTATTTTAAATATAATTATCTCAAATATTTAATTTTTTTAGATAAAAGATATGACACAGAATATTGAGCATAAAGATAACTAAGACATAGTGTTACCTAGTTGTTAAAATTGTAGGTATTAAATTGAGTGACCAAATTATAAAAAACATGTATCAATATTTTAAATACTTTTAATGATTTGAAAAATTCCTAATAAATAAGTAATCATTTTTCTGTAAAAATGTTTTATTCATCAACGATATTTTTTCTTAAAAAATTACATTTATATCATTTTTTGGAACAAATATTTTAATAGAATTATCGAAATTATTTAAATAATAATTAAAAAATACATATAATGTATGAAATAATTATTTAAATATTATTTTATTTTGAGTTTTTTGGTTTTATATAATATTTTTTTATTTTCATTGATTAATGAAAAATTCATATTTCTATGAAACATACATTTTATTTTATTAAATAAATCAATTGAAATATCGAATTATATTTTTTATATAGTCCTAATTATATATATCAACAATTTAATTTATAATAATAAAAGTAATTCCATTGAAATATCAATTTTCTTTATTTTATATTTTTTAATTGTAAAATTGAATTTCAAACTTGAATGAAAACCCTTTTTATTATGTGTTGTGTATTTATATTAAAATTGAACTCTAAAATTTATAGATAATTATATTTAAAATATGGATACCGTATTTAGAATTATGATGTCAAAATTTGGTAAATTTTACCATTTGTATTTTTTTCAATATACATAGTAATTTTGTTAAATATTTGTCACGTCGGTTAGGGTAAAATGGCTAAACCAGGGATAAAAATATGATATAATGTAACAAAACCAACACAAAAATTGAAATGATTACATTTTATGAGACTAATTAAACAATATACATACAAAATTAAAATATATGGAATTCCCATTCCTTGTTGGTTTCTTATTGGCATTTATATTATATTATGTAATGGAAATTCCATGAATGACACTCCCTTAATTTGTTGTCAAATAAGACTATATAGGGATGTGAAGATGATATGACTGATAATATAATTTTTTTTTAAAATTTGAAATTTATTTTTATTATGGAAATTAATATATATTTATTATGTACATTATTATTATTATTACACTCAAACTTCCCATATAGAGTATGGAAAAGGAGTAGAAAATTTTAAAAACAACGTTATAAAATATTAAATAAACAATTTTTTTATGAAAAGTGGTGTTCCATAAATTTTATGGTTTATTAAAATAAATATTTTGTGGGTAAGGTGTATATATTATAAAAAAATATATTTATTCTTATCATTAATGTCAAAATAAAAAAATATTCCAAAATTTTCTAGTAATGATATTTTTGTTACATAATATTCTATTAAATTATATTAAAATTATAAAATTATGTATATTACAAAAGGGTGAATTCATTTGAACAGAATTTTTATCCAATGACAATTATTTGTTCTAATTTTTACCATATATGAAAAAATTTATAAATTTATGATTGAATAATGTGTTACCATGGTTGAGTAAAAAAGTGTTAATGCATGGACAAAATAATGAGATAACACTTAAAATGACATCATAATGTGTCTAAATATGATTATATGAATATATTTTACTCCAATAACATATTTTGTTCTAAATTAATCTATTTTAAACAACATGGATATTGATTCTACATTATAATATTTTTACATTTTTAAAAATAACAAGAGATACCCTTGTCTCCCTTATTAAAGGAAACTCTTCCTCCTTTACCCATTCATGAGATACCTATCTTGAAAAATAACTTTTCTATTAAATTATATATTTTTATATAATGAAATTATAGGTGACGGTATTCTAAATTAACAATTCCAATGTCCCATAAGAAAGGATCTAATGATGTTTTACCGATGAAGAGTTAACCAACATTTATGAACTAGTTCAATTTATTTTAATATATACATCATTTATATATATATGAAAATAATTATAATATAATAATTTATATTTTCATAAATATACTTAATTTTTAATATTAATTTGGTACCAACAACATCCTCCCTCATTTATATCAAATGTGATAATAAATTATAACTCATTTGAACAAATAGACTAAATCCTTTATATAGTGATATGATTCATTTTATATAACAATAAATCATGGTTATTTATTATGATGGATTTTATATATATAAATATATATTATGACTGATAATTATAATTATACTTCTTGAAATATAATATCTTGTATAACTTCTTACCTTTCTGTGCGTTGAAAAATGATAACATCTCTCATGCATAAGTTTGGACTACCACCTCTATGAAGTAATGTGATTTTTTTTCATTTTATATTCATGTAGTTAATAATATGGTTATATATAATATATATTTATGTTATTTATGATAATATTATTATTCTATAATGGTCAATTACTTTTTATTTTATTTTATTCGAACCATTTATATGTGAAATTACCCATCAGGTGTACATTAAGATTACCACTTCCAATATGTGATGTAATTAATTATTCATCACCAATTTTTATTAATAAATAAAAATGTTTATGTGATTAATAAATATGATAATTATATAATTATTAAAATTCGAGATATTATAAAACCATGATCATAGTAGAAGTATATGAATATATTAATGGAAATGTTAACGAAAAATGAAATAAATTCATACATAGAGGCTTTTAATTTAATAAAAAATATTTGAAAAAATGCTTATTGAAATTACATAAATGGGTAATATAAGATTTAAAATTTATTTAAATAGATCAACAATATAATTATAAAAAATTTAAATTTACTATTAAATATGTTATAACACTTATCAAGAAAGTCAATATTGAGGTAAGGGTGTGGTCTTAGTTTTATTTTTTATTGATTATTCCACAGTCATGACATATATATTTTCTATTGTGAACATAATTATCAATAATATATTATATAATTTGTCAAGACCCGTCCCCTAGGGCATGTTCCATGACAACCCCAAGCCCACATTCCATAGGCCAAGGGCTGGCAACTAACACTAAAGTCGTAAATCCCTGAACTGGGAAGGCATTGACTTTAATATCTGAAAACACACAAAACATAGTACAAGCTAGAAGCAAAACACTATGTAAAATTGTATATAAAGAGTGCTGAAAGTAGAGGGGCTGGAATACATGCACAACATCAAAATATAAGTACAACAAAAATAAGTACAACTGAAAATGAATAAATAGCTGAAAGGTAAAGAGAAGCTCTTGGATCGTCCAACATGGATCCTACCTGAAGGGTAGGTACATATATACTCCTCATCACTCCACTTCCTTCAGTCTCCTCCACTTACCGAAATGCAGTATGTTTCACCTCTGGGTACTGTCCAGTCCTTTTACTCTCAGCCTCAGTCGCTGATGTCCGTCATCTGCAACCATCCCAACGAGTTTTGGGCAAAAAACGTGTAGGGTTGAGTATAACAATACTCAGTAGGGACCCCGACACCCTCAAGGTCTCACTTAATCTAACAAGGATAAACCAGAAACAATGAAATCAACAGATAACCCCACTTAGGTATATTTCCATACAAATACCTCTGTTATCAAGTAATCCATCTTAGTGATGATGTTAATACAAAAATTTAGTAAATCAGATCAAATAGGATTTTATTCTAGGGATAGAATCAAATAACATTCCCAGTCACATTGTCGAATCCTCAGCTACTGGAGAACTCCTCCTCTATCAAGTAAAGTGGGCCTACCATGAAACCAATAGTCCCGCTCTGGTATTCAAGGAGAAAATTTACTGGCTAGCCTCATAAAAAGGGCTGATTCTGAATAATTCATTGGGTATCCCACTACCCAGCCCAGTTGGAGGGTAATCCCAAATAGGTCGTCGAGTAACCCACTACCCATCCCCAATGGAGGGTAAATCCAAAGGTCAACGAGTAACCCACTGCCCAACCCAGCTGAAGGGTAAACCATAAGAGGTCGTTGGGCAACCCACTGCCCAGCCCAGTAGAAGGGTAAACCCTGAAAGTCAACAGGTAACCCACTACCCAGCCCATCTAGAGGTCAAACCCTAAGATCAATGGGTAACTCACTTACCATGCCCGTTGGAGGGTACACCTGGAACTTATCTGATATCTCCACACTATTCTCATCATCTCCTGGAGGATCCGCCCCATGAACTACATGTCGATACTCCAACAATCACGATGTCCCACATAGAAGAATCAATAAGGTATGCCTTGTCATAGGGGTATTAATGAAAAAGACGGTGTGTCAATCAGATGCCTTGTTTGTTAGTTATTAGACTTTTAGTCCTGGGGCCTAGTTGGATTCTTGCACGATCCAACCTGACTGTATTTCAACATTTCCCTGAACTCTGGTGGGGTTTACTCAAAAGGACCATTGTGCTCCATATAAACCTTCACCACTAACTGCTTATCAAACGGGTATCTAGTTCCATATTTATGGCCAAATAATGTAATAGGGGTTAGTAATAGGTCTGCGTCTGGTCCGACCCGGTTGGACTGACCCGGTCCGACCTAGTATGGGCCGACCCAGTCTGGGTCGACCCAGAAAAACATGATGGATCTGGCCTGGCCCATTGGGAGAGCCAGCCTGTTATGTTCAGCCCTGCCCTCGTCCAGCGGGTCTCATGGGCGGTTCAGCCCGGGCTAGGGGCTGGTTCGGCATGGTGCATCATAAGTTCTTGGCCCAACGTGACTCGGCCCGGTCAACGTGGCTGGGCCAGATTTTCCAGGGCGCTGCGAGGGGGGGTCACTGGGCGGATCGGGAGGCCGGCGCGGCCAGGGTGCTAGTTCGGTCAGGTGGCGAACGGGCAGGCCGGCAGGCGGCCAGGAGGCAACTGGGCAGGGTGCTAGGCGGGCGAAACCAGGCGGGCGGTCGGGCAGGGAGGCATCCAGGAGCCCAGAGGTGTGTGCCAACGGCAGTGCAGCTGGGACCCGACGATCATGGGTGGGCCCGAACCCAATGACCATGTTAAGGAGAGGTGTATGTGCTGTCATCAGGACCCAGTTGTTTTATATGGTATCAAATGTGGTATCCATCCTTAAATGTGGTGCACCGCTTGGGATTCAATGTAGGGTCCACAAATGAGGACATTGTGTTCAGGGGGGGGGGGGGTTGATTGTAACACTCCCAAATGATAAAGGGTAAAATGTATAAATGATATGATTCATTTTAAAAAGGTCCACCTTATTTTTTGGGAGCCTATCGGATTAGAACTCCACAATTAAGCGTTCTTGGCCTGGAGTACTGATCAGGATGGGTGACCTTTTGGGATGTTTCCCAATATGTGTCTGAGTGAGTAGAAAAAAAAATGGAAAGGACATGTGTTGAAATGTGGGGAGATTCATTAGTCATTTGACCCATTCAGACATGTGGGTGGACCTTTGAGTGGGGACCATGTGTCTATGGTGCAACTGCTGGTACCTGGAGGGCCAGGACCTGACGGTCATGTTATGGCGGGGTGGATGTGCTGTCCCCAGGACCCAGTTGTTCATAATTGTCATTTGGAATTTATTATCCATAAATTCTATATATTTTATGGGGGTTTGAATCTAATATTACCAATGTAGTATGGGTACTTGTTCCAAAATATTACTCATTCATACATTTTATATATTAAAATCCTATTAAAATTTTTGAGGTTTTGTTAAACCGTTTTACCTATTTTATATGAGTGATTTATTTATTTTGTCTTTATTTACTATTTCAATTGAATTTAATATATCTTCGGTATTTTAATTTAAGAGTTATAAATGTGGTGATATGTGTTTTTAAATCCAATGGTAATATTGTTTTTTAGGATTGAATTACAATAGAGAAAAATATATGATCCTTATTCAATAAAACACATTAAATATTCTAATTATCTAGATATATTGGTAGTTTTTATATATTTTTACATGTTTTATAATTTTTTTTTAAAATTGTAGAATTTAGATTCAAAAAATTCACCCTTATTTCTCATTTTTTAGTCAAAACCCATTTTCTTCCATATTTTATGAGTATAAATTGTTTTCAAGAATGATTTTTATTATTCCTCAAAGAATTTTTGAATTAAACATTACCTATTTTTTACTTTTTATGATAATTATATAAAATTATATTATGTTTTTCCTTATGAAGGTACTTTTTAATGCAGGTCTGAATTTTTTTTTGTTTTCACACTTATGACATGAACATGGTTTCCAATAATAAAGACTAGTAATTATTTTAAATAATCCAATAAATGATTATATTTTTCAATATAAATTATTTATTTAGAATTAAAATTTTTAAAAAATTTATTTTATATTGTAGATATGTTATTTCCAAATGAAAATTGTATTTTCCTCATTATGAATTACAATGATCAATTATAGATAAGTTTCATTAATGAATAATTTTTATGAATATAATTATAGTATACTAAATATATGATCCAATGATACCATGATTTATTATTCTATGGATATTTTATTATTTTGATGTAGTGATATTCATTAAACCCATTTTAATTTGATTGGTTCTGAAATTAAAAAATAAAAAATATTTACGAAACCCATTTCCTTTCATAGTGTTTTGATGTGATTCTATAATGAGTTTTTATCATGTTGAACATATATGATTAATTTTCAATTTCTAACAAGTGGGTACAAAATTATATATCCATTCAGTTAACTATGTAATGATGGATATATCATTAGACAATTATAACTAGAACAGGGATTGTACCTAGTTCAAAAAGGGTATATTTCTCTATCATTAATATATAGACTGAACCCTGACTAATGATTTGATGGGTTAATTAATTAATCAAATCTATTTGGATAGAATTGTTAGTAATCCAGGACTTATGAAATATTTTTTAAGAGTATCACATAAATTTAGCTCTTATTAAAATTATATATTCTAATGTATCAGGAGTTATTATTGACAATCCTTTAAAATTAAAACTTCTATATTTTATTAAGATAAATCACAATTCTAATATTTATGACTAAGGATATTTTTCATATTGAAAAAGATTCATGTAATATATTTTCATGTTACCATACACTATTTCTTATGTTATTCTCAGTTGTGGTCATTAATTTATATCTTTTACATTTACCCTTATAGAGCTTCTAATATGAACCTTTTTTTATGTTTCTATACCTAGGATATGAATAATGGATTAAAATAGGTTATGTATTAGAAGTTTTCCACATGAGAATACATTTTTTAAAATCATTGATGACTTTGACTTAATCAAATTGATTATATATATAGTATTTAAAAAAACATGTCTTTTATTATTATATCATGGATCATAAGGATATTTAAGGAATATTTAACTTATAATATGTATCATTAACATGTGAATAGTATAGGTCCCTATATTAGGTATCAAAGAAGGGTTCATTAAGTATTTAAGGATTACTGTTTGAGATAGTTTTTTAAAACAATTGATATAATATTATGTATTACATAAAATATTAAATTTTTGGTTGGTGATAGATAATTTTTTTAATAGTAATAAAACCCTCTCTAGGGACAAGTTGAGGATGTGGGGTTTTAGATCCATATTGGTGTAATATCCCTACAAAGAGTTGATAAATTATATCTCATATATTATTCTATTTCCTAGTTAATTCTTCCTTAATACACACTTAGTTTCACACTACAAAGGGATATTAATAGGTAATTTATCATTTTTATTTACCCTTATGATGGATTTAAATATATTACAATCACAGAAAAAAAGATTAAATAAAATGTGGCATATATTGTGAGGGATGAGGAATTATTTAAGAAACATATGAATTATTTTTTTATAATATCTATTTTTTCTGTTGATTAATATTAAAAACACTAATTTTTATTAAACTTTTAGTCAATGGATGAAACTAGGAGGAATCAAGTGGATAATGATTGGGATGAATATTCTGATGAGCATTCTTTTGAAAAACTAAATTAGGTATGAACTGTATGGATAAGCATTTTTTATATGACTAATCATCTATTATTTAATATGAATAACAATATAAACATGGTAGGAAATCTTAACATGTCAAATATAGGGAAAATGTAACATTATTGAATTCAAAATAGAAATGATCATAAAATAAATAAATATAATTTTCCTTCATATCAAAAACGATTGATGAAATACGAATGATGTTATCTCAAATGAAGGGTTTTATTATTCATATATTGAATTTAAGAAAATGTATAAACATAAATTCATTGATGTAATTTTATTATATAGGGAAAAACTATGGAATTATGAGATTCAAGTCCCCATTACAATGGTGAACTTCTAGACCCATAAAAGGCCTATATTATATAGAAAATGTATGTATAATGAATAATGTTTTATGTATTAGTATTTGAGAATTATTTATAGATTTGTCTTATTTAAATTTTTTTTATAAGAATCATTGAATATATAGGAATTTTTCTACGGAACTATTTCATTATGGATGTTAAACAATATATTGAACAGTTCAAACTACCTAGTTAAAATTTTAGTGGTATATTGATATTTAATATAATAAAAAATATTGAGGGAAATAGAATAAAAAAATATTCCTAATATTTATAAGATCATAATAAGTTGGGATAATGATATAATTGATATTGATATTTTAGAATGTATAGTATTGGTGACATTAAAATTGAATACCTTTTTTATGAAAAACTTGTCTATTATGATGTTTATTTCATTTTTCTATTTTTGGAACATATCTAATATAGTGTAATTTTATTTTATAAATAATTATTGAGTAAATTTTTATTCAAATTTGTGTTGTTGAGGTTTTATAGAGATTAAAGAAATTTGGGAAAATGATAATAACTTTTTTTATTATCACGGTATAAACTTATCTTTTATGTTACATTATAAGATACTACATGTGGTTTGGGGAACATGGTTTTGTTTATCCTTGAAAAAATATATTCAATCAAATAGTATGTGTTCTTTATTTAAAAATTTAGTCAATTTTTTTTGGAGAGTCATATGGTTAATGTTTTATTGAATATATTATGTTTAACTTTTGGATTTATTTTTTATGTTTTATAGATTAATATATTATATTAATATATATAGGAGAAAATCTGCTATGTTTTTTGATTTTGGTAATTACTTTTATACATAGGGAATGAAATTCCATTATGGATCTTATAATTAGTTAAAACATACATTCTTCTATATAGGAAATTAATGTTCATCTTAAAAATATATATTTTAGGAAAAGAGATGACATAAAAATCATAATGGATCAAATCCTAATAAAAAGATGGAATTGAACCTACGAAAAAAAGTATGTTTTCTCATATACTCAATCATATTAGTAAACAATCCCCGAAATCTAGTGAAGTGATTTTGAAATCATAATTATATTAATATATATTAATTTCAAATGAATTGATGGTCTTTTGACAGAAGATTAATTTACGGGTTTTTTGTTATTTAATTTCTCATGACCATGTTATATAATCATTTTTATTCATTATTGGACATTCTTTTTCCATTACACACATATATATTTTAATATATCATCACTATTTTTCTTATTTTGGAATTGGTTTATGTTTAATTATTAGAATACCTCATTTTTACCACTTCACTTTTCAATGGATGTTTAATTTTCCTTATTTATAAAGTGGTTTTTTAGAAATGGTATTTGAAATTGTTGATCCAGTTAATATTTTGATTATTGTTAGTTTTGAATTTATTTATTAGGGTTAAAATGTGAATCCCATAGAATTTTAAGTAGACTTCTCTTTAGAATAAAAATGTATGAGGTTTATAGAATTTAAACATAAAAAATCACTCAAAAATGAACTAATATATATAATAACCAATGTATTAAAATTTTGAATATTAATAATATTAGACAATTTAAAACATATATACATATAAAGGATTTTTATAAAGAATATTTATGGATTAATTCATTATAAAATAATAATAATATTTTAATATCAATTCTATGATTCAAATATAAAGATTCTTCAAAAATGGATTCCATTTCATTTTTACATAGATCATATAATTACTTTTTCAAATTCTAAAAATATTATTCTATAAAGGTAATATAATATTCAAAAAATATTTTAATATTATCATTGGTCGATGATTGTTTAAAAAAGCATGTATTTTTCAGTGAACATCTAAAAATACATAATTTTGTATGAAATCATAAATTTGTTCGACTAAAAAATGATTTCGAAAATACTAATTTTGATTGGGATTTAGTATCAATGAAACACAACATAGATTTCATTTATATAGTTCTATTTATATTAATATTAATAAGGGAAAAATTAATATAAGTTATGTTTTTTGTTAAAAAATTCATTTTTATTCACACATTTTTCAATATAATTTTACACATTTATGTTAAATTTTATTTTAGAAAATATAGAGAATGAAACATATAAAATGAATAAAATATTATGAATTTTTATGTTCAGATTTGGCATATATGAACTTTTTTTTTGTTCATTAAGAATAGTAAACATGAAAAATAGTCACCTTGGTAAGGGTAAATTGTATAAAATTGGTTTAATACTTTGAGATATTGTCACAAAATCAACACAAAATTGAATTTATTTAATTCCATTAGAATACGTATACTATATACATCGTAAGATTTAATATATTTCACTGTGATATTGAATATTTTATTTATTGAAAATTTCACATTCTCCCTCACATTATTTTATTTTATATTTGATGTCCAAATTAAAATAGTTGGATGTTATAGATGAATCTAAAATCATATTTTGAAATTCCTAATTAACAATATATATGTTAATTTATCTAAAGTTTTAAATTGTATTATAATTTCATTATATTTGTATAGAACACCGATATACTTCGTGGGAATGAATACAGTAATAATTTATTTTATTTTCAAAAGATGAATATATATTATTTTTTAATAAATTGTTGGGTGGAATTAATTTTATGGATAATGAAAAATAATAATTGGTTTTCAGAGAGTATATCTACAAAATAAATTTTTATCTCCTTATAACTAATGTAAAATTTAATGAAAACTCCAAAAAATGGAGTTGATGATAATTTATATCTCGCGCAGCCTCTCGGCCTGCCTTCTGTCCCTTATCTAACCTGGAATCCCTTCCCCCTTTTCCTCCATTCGATATTTTCCCAAAAGTTCTTGATAATCCTGGCAGATTCCCTAATCTCACTTTATCCACTTTCGAATTCACTGACGCTTTGGCCTGCTTGCATCTAACCATGGTGGCCCGATTCAGGCAACAACGCCCGTCGGTTGACGTCTTCGATAGGTTTGTGTTCACCTCCTGGGGTTTAATGGATAGAGAATTTGTTGGGTTTCTTGACAAGAAGAATATGATGGTTCAGTTCTCGTTAGAGGAAGACTTGATACAGGGGTGGTGCAAAGCTCCTCATCTATGCAACGAATCCTGTTTCTACATCTTTCATTGGACATATGATTTTTACATGAAGTGTGATACTCTAGTGAGAGAGATTTGGGTCTGTTTTTCTAAAATCCCCCTACCCTTCCAAAATCCGGAAATTATTCGAATACCGGGCAATATGGTGGGACATTTTTTGTGTTCTGATAGTAGAACTGAGTCATTATGTCATCCTATCTCTCCATGTATCTGTGTTGGGGTCGATGTTTCCAAACCTGCTTTCGAATGTGTATGGATCACAGTTGGTGAGAAATTCTAGTGCATACAACATGCGATTTTTGAATCGTGGTCTGACTACTGCAATTCATGTTACTCGTAAGGGAATCTACCAAAGGCTTGTCGTCTTGGTTATCTGGGCGGTATGGTCATAGCAATGGTTTGGTTCCCACGGTTAGGGATGGTTTCTAGTATCTCTTTGGTTATAGAAGGTGGTTCTCGGGAGGTTCATGCCCCTGCGGTATGTCCAGGAGCAGGCAAAGGTTCTTCGCCCAAGGAGTCGGGGCTGTGGGTTGCTGACATTTTTGCCTTCCTGAAGCAAAACATGGGTATCGGCCCAGTGTTGCAGGGACAACCAAGAGAGAATGGGAAGGAGGAGGATATGGAGAAAAATGCTGATGAGGAAGACAATATACATGTGATTTTGGTTCAATCAAGCACATGGTGAGGGAATTCTAGGGCATGCAGAGGTGGTGGATCAGGAGGACTTAGTGAGAACTTTTGATGATGGATTGGGGCTGGTTGGTGATGGCCATGGACTCAGGCATTTCATGGTTTGCGGTTATGAGCAGCCCTTAGAGGAGGTTATGCCACCTGTTTTCCATTATAGGGGGTGGGGCTGGTTTCACTGCTTTAGGTTCCCATGGTTGATAATATGACTTGGTGGTGTATGGTTTCCTGGTACCCTTATACCCAAATACTCCAATACCTCCCAAAAAGTCTTGTTGTGAGGGTAAGTTTCAGAATTTCATGGATTTTAAAGAAGGCCTGACCGACCCTACAAGAAGGCCCCGACAATCCAATGAAGGCACAAGGGTGGTTTTGAAAAACTGTTTTAAGGTCTGACAATTCATGATGAAGAGTATGTGGTGGATGACTAGGGAGATGACAGTCTCAGCCATGTCTTTATGGACAGTTTGGACTGTGCGTATGGGAAGTGTCCCCACAACCCAAGAAGGAAGAAAGGAAAAAATGGGAATCATAACACCGGAAAATGAATTATGGTTTAGGGGAAAACCCCAAGCATCGCATGGACTACTCACACTTGCCGAAACCGATGGAAACCAGGTCAACCAAGAAAGGTGGGAGTCAGGTGAACAAAGGCCCACTCGACAGGCCTATTGGTGACTCAAGTAGAGACACATGAGAGATGGAAGAAGAGGTAGGGGAGTGTTTGAAACTCATTATCCACTCCTAGGAAGAAATGACTGAGAAATAAATAAGACTGAATGCCTCAAACTATGACATTATTAGAATTTATGAATGAAAGGTGCAAGTGATAGCCAGTGAGGAGAAACAAGAGTGGATTGACAACTAAAACCAGATCATTACCCAGGGTTTCAACCAAGGCAAAATCTCCATGGAGGAATTCATTTAGACAATGGACTGAATGGTTTCTCACCTCGAAGTCCTCATCAAGGAGGATCCAGACACTCAGGTATGTATCTTGCAATGGGAATTAGATAGAGTGTCTAACTCAAATCATCTTAGTCTAGTTTTTTGCAATTTTGAGAGCTCCTTTAGAACTTATTGTTGTGCCTTGAGAACAATGGTTCCCCACGTCCCCTTATAGTGTGTATGAAAAAAATTATATTTAGAGGAGTGTTAATAAATGTAAATAAACAAATTGGAATTAGATATGGGTGAAACTTTAATCCTTATATTTTTCCCATTCTGTACATTATAAAAAAATTTACTAATAATTATTATCGAAAATATGTCTTCTAGGGCGACGATAGATAAGGTCAATGGGGGTTAACCTAAAGAGATAATTATTAATATAAAATAAAAAATATTCTAAATTTTATTCTGTAAGGTTATTTAGATAACATATCATTATGAATCTAAATTAATCCATTTTCAACTAAATTTCTATGAATTTTAATTTTTAATATATAAATGATATATATCAATTTCAGTGTACCACATTCATTAAATACAATATGACACCCCTGCTCTCATTACATTAAACATTTATGAGATATATGTCTCAACTGGAACCTACCCAATTGTGTCATAAATATTACTTGGTATACATTAACAGTTTTTTTCTTAAAAATATTTTCAAGGGTCCTTAGGAGGGGATCTAAATGAGTATTCTGAAAGGAGAGGTAATCATATTAACCAACCTATTTTTGTTTATTTATTAATAAAAATATTTTAAATCATTTATAATAATAATATTGAAATTATTTAAATATCCTAAATATAATAAAAATTTATTATTATTGAGGTACCCCCATTAATCACCCTCATTTATAACAAATGGGAAGTTAATGTATCTTTAATACCTAGTAGGGACTGCCCACTCCCCTTAAAAATATGATTCATTTTATATTATCATAATTTATGGTTTATATTATAATTTATTTCTTTACTATAAAATAAATTTAAATTATAAATATGTTTCTATAATTATATCATATTTAGGAAGTTCTATATTTTCCAACTATTGGTAATCAAAAAAATCTCTAGTACGCACATGTGGACTACCTACTTAATGAAGTGACATGATTCGATTTTCATTTACATTTACAGGGATGGTTTAAATAATATATTGAACAAATATTTATAATATTAATGATATAATAGATATTATATAATTGTAAATGATTATTTTCTAATAATTTCTTTCAACTATTTGAATGTGGGAATATCACATATGTGTTTATAATAATATATTATCTATATGATGTGATGAAATTAAAATTTTTACAAATTTATATAATTAATTAAAAAATTATATCAAATGAATTAATTCAATACTCAATTAATGATTAATATTCTTGGATATAATTGAATAAATATCAATGTAAAATTAAAATAACAAATGAATTGAAGCTTTCGGTATTAATGAAATAACTGACACCCAAAATGGTCAAAATAAATATGGAATTATAGATAAATGGTTGTGAAATGATATGCATGGATAATATTTGATACTATAAATATTCACATTGGTTCTTCTATAATATTTTTAAAAATATAAATTTACTATAAAGGAGTTCATTGTGAGAATTAAGCATAGTGAACTTTTGGTAAGGGATTCTCATCTCCATGTTTTGTGATATATATGCCATATTTTAATATTAATTATTTCATGTAGTGATTATAATATACATAAATATATATTTCTATAAAGGTAATACAAATTTTTTGGACTCAAATACACATATTAGGCTATATTATCGTGAGGTTTTTTATTAAAATAATACAAAATATTTAAAGTTAATTATCTCAATTTTCTCTCATTGAGACATATATGATGGTATGCCCAATTTATGTTAATGAGGTGTATATAATACAATTTTAAACATTTTTGTAAGGAAAAACCTTACTTTAATAACCTATAATTTTGATTCAATTTTTTCTTTCATGGGGCTTATGATTCGTAACATAGAAATGATCTAAAGGATTTATGTTTCAATTCATTTATAACCAGGATAGTTATGCCTAGTAAATTAGACATGTAACATGCATATCTTGGATATGAATATGTATGTGTGTGCATCATCCCCTGAAATGGGAGGTGATGGCATGAAATGGAACATGAATGATTTTTATAATGTTAATACTCCTATGGATATTGCAGAGGACATCTCAACACACTCTCAATTGCATCAAGAATGCATATAGGTGGTGGTGTTTAATCCTAATAGTGAAGAGGAGATAGAAATTACCTCAACGATGGAATACATTAGTAGTAGTCATGCCTCATCCAGGATGTAAATTTTATAAATAAAGTAAACGATAACTGAAATTGAGGTCTTTAACCATTCTCCTTCAAGGAGAAGTCACATAGGGACTATTTTATCCTACCAGAGACTATGTCCACCAGATCCTCCTCAAAGGAAGTCAATCCAGATATCATGTTGATCTTTAATAATGGTAAATCTCAATCGGAGTGGGAAACAGATGATGATTTCAAATATGGAAATTAAATGTCTTATTATGATCATTAAATGCATTTCATTATAGACAAGGAAATTTTCCTTTTTTAACCCACCGATCAATTTTTTATTCTTCTATTATATTTTCATAAATTGAAAGGATCTTTTTTTATGGACGGAATTGTGTTGTATTTAATATTTATTTTTTCCTTAGGGTTTTTTGGTCATATCATATATATTTTATCCCTGAGGAATAAAACACATTCATTTTATAAAAAAGCCATCATTCTAAAAATATAATTAAATATTTATATAAATTTTATTAATTAATTTATTCATCATTATGATCATTTTATGGATAATGTGGACTCTTTTTTATAATGGAATCCTTCACAAGCATCTTCCAAATAATTTAGCGATATGAATATATCATAATATAATGACCATTAATTAGTTTTTTATCATTCATGAACCATATTCATGAAATATATTACTTTTCGTTGTCATATATGTTAATATAATTTATAATATTATAAACCCCAATGGGTGATAATTAAAACTTTTACACTTTGGTCCATGTATGTGGTATCTTGTACAAAAAATAGAAAGTGTTTCCATTTTTTACTATATGAAAAATCATTAAATTGATATATATTTTCATAATAATATATATGTATAAAATATTTATTCGGTAAATAACTCTAATTATCCATCAATGAAAGGAGTCTATGAAAACTTTAACACATAGATCCGAGGAGGATGAATTCTACACAAACACATTAATGCAATTTTCATTTAACTAAATAGAAGGGTATAAGATATATAAAAATATTCAATCAATTTAACAATAATTAATTATAATAATGAATCATATTCATTAATATCATGAAGGTATAGTTGGTTATGATTTTTAGGAAGAAGGAACAATGAAATAGATATGTAAATTATATATTAGAATATTTTATTAACACTACATACTAACTTTTAAATTGAACTTAACTTTTTATGGGTGGAATTATGACTATGAAAAAATCTCTAGGATATGACTTGGAGTGTTGGGGATGTATTTTTTTATATTTTGATTCAGATGGTTTTTATGTTGTGAGGATAAGTGGTTTTGTTAACAGATACACCTATATGTGAGATGTGTAGAATTTTTATTTTAAAAGGACCATTGTTTAATGGATGTACCTTTGAAAATATAAATTAATGGAGGGGAGGTGATCATTTACTATAAATTCTTTAAAAACTGATTTTGTGACACTTGACCAACATAGTATAATACTTTTAACCACTTTCTAACCCAGTAACAATTATATCATTTACCGTGTTATCTAAATTTTACCAATATAATTTATTTCCATATTTAAAATTAAAATTTACCTTATAACAAAAGTAGGATATTATTATTCCAAAAATGAAAAATAATATATTTATTTTTTGAAAAGTTAAAACAATTACATCTATAATTAATAAATATATAACACATTAATGTGAAAAACGCACATTTTAAATTGCTAGATACAAGTTAATTTATTTAGAATAATATTATTGAAAACTATAATAATATATATTAAAAACAAATTTTTTCTAGAAAAAGGATATAAATTAAATTATATCCAAACTATATAATATAAATTTCATTACATCCCACGTATTTCTAAATTGATAATTTGGACTATTCTTCTAGTAATAATTTTTTTAGAATAACCAAATAACAACCTCATTTTAAAATATATTTTTCCTTAATAAAATAAAATATATTAATTTTGTTTAAATTTAAATTCCATATATAATGTTATTCACTTTTAAATGGAATCATATAATGGAAATCATTTTATGGGAAGTGAATTTATCTAGTATTAACAAACTTCTATATTTATATCCCCTCATTTTATATTTAAATTATAATAAATATTTTCTATTTATCGAAGATATAATTTTTCTTCATTAAACTATAATATTATTAGATTCGTGAAAAAAAATCCTTAGGAATAAGAATAATTTCTATTAAAACATTTATTTTCTTTTCAAAAAACGATTATATAAGTTATTTATACACAGTAATTGAATTTAATGAACACATTAATTTTAATGTGAAAACAATTTCTCTTTCTAAATATGTTGGAAAATATTGATACCAATATTTATATTATCCAACTCATTTAATAATATATCACAATTAAATATATATTAATGAAATGTTTTGAAATTAATGTTTTATTGTAAATTTATATTAAATATGCTATTTTAAAAAATGAATATTTATGGAGGATTATTCAATTAAATAGTTTTTAATTATAAATTGGATGATATCCACTCACCTTAAGTTGTAGATAATGATAAATTAAAAATATTTATATCGGATGAAGTCACAAACACTGATTAACCATATTCTTAGTTCGATAATAATAATATACATAGAATTAAAATCAGCAACCAATATTTCTTTTATGAAATAATGGGATAACTAGAAAAATAGAAAAATAGAATATTTTTATATTTTTAGTGTACTTTTGGAAGCATCATTTATTTTATTTAGGGATAGAATGGATATGTTATAGATCTAAATTTTATATCGTTATTGACTCTATAGAATATGTGGGGATTTAAATAATGAATTTAATGAAAATTAATATCTACTAGAGTCTTATAGATTTTTTCATTGTATTCACATTCATGTGGTCTCAACATTCTCATAAATTTGTTATGTTTTAGTTCTACAAAATTACTTATGTATGCATTTGTATTTTTAATGGTTTTGTTTTCTTATCCTATATGTATTATTGTTCCACCATGATAATGATTATAGGTGTTTTGTGATCAGTATGGAATTACATTATAGAGTAATAACATTGGGGTAATCACTTAAGATTGGAATTAACTATGAAAAAAAGTTCCCATTAAAAAATTGAAAAAAAATTATATTTAATAAATGATTCCATTAGTTATAGATTATTTGTCAATTTTTTTGACATTTTTCAAATCCCATATAAAATAACGAATTTACATACATAATTTAGATATACATTTAATAATGACTCTAGGTGATGAAAGTTTTTCCCATATTACCTATATAATTGATTCAATTTAAGTAAATTCATATCAAGATATCACAATACATAATAAAAATATTTTAGGGACTCTTGGATATACTCCTCTCATATACAAAATATAATACATGGTTCTCCTTTAGATATTTGATTATCGAATAAAAGAACAATCCCTAAAATCATAAATATACATTTCATCCATGATGATTTAATAATAAAAAATCATCACGTTGGAAAAATATCTTTTAATATTCTGACTATAAAGGATTATAGAGATGAATAATTTAATAACTTAGTACACTCCATAGTGATAACAAATTGAACGATCCAAATAAAATGACCAATCATTCTGGAATATTTTACTATTAAATGGATTCTCGTTCGGATAATGTAATGTGGGGTGCATTCCATTTTATAATTACCATAGGTTAAGTTAAGATGTCTTGAGGCCTCATATATATAAGTAGTATAACTGAAATATAATTTCATTGAATGGATGAATGATATGAAATTATATTAGTTTTTATGGACCTTATATTTATAAATCAATAAATATATTGATCTAATTCCGATGTTTATTGTTAGATAATTAAAGAAATTAAATAACCCACAAAATTTGTAGGTTGAATTTAAAACTAATTCATTAAATCCTTAAGAATCAGTTATAATCCCCCTCCTCAGTGAAAATTATGTTTGATTCCTCTTTATCTATGATGTTGGGGACAATTCTAAGAAGACACTATTCTATTAGAACATTTTTACTACTCTTCGGATGTGGGTGTGAAATAACCATTTGGTTGAAAATATCTGTCATAGAAGAAGGATCAAAATAATATTTTTGACTCACTAGTTGGAATTCAAGGTGACATAAATGAGTAATGTCCATACCCAACACACTATAGAGACATAACGTACAATGAGATGCATTTTAAAATACAATCATCATAAAAACTATAGATATTAAATTAGATTTATGTTGACCTTAGGGATTAGTCAAATAGGTCTTATGGATTTTATCATCAGTGGGATCTCATTACCAGATGGAGATACTCATACTAATGTGAGGACCACCAAATATTTATGTTTTCATATACAAAATTAATGAAATTTTATTATCTCCACATGCAACCCTTAGGGATTCTTTCAGATTGATTGTCATATTTATGAGGTTAAATATGTTACAATATATATAGTCATATCAAATTCTTATATGTTCATTTAAAAATGTATCATAAAAAATAATGTTTTTTGTAATTATTTAATATCTATTTTATTAATTTAGGAAAATATTGTTATTCATTGTTTGAAAGAAATTAATAACAAAAATATTCCATTAAAAATAATATTTTATATAGTCTTTATTAGATTTTATTAAATATATACATTTATTTTGTACCAATGATGATGAATATTATCACATATATAGTAGATGATCAATCGTTCAAAAGATAAACTAAAAATAGAGTGCTCGTGGGTCAGATTAATAGTCTCCATTTTTAATATACAAAAAAATTTATAAATTGGAGATCAATTATTTTTTGGTTAAATGGAAATCCAATCTCTCTCTTGGGTTTTATCTAAAAATCATTATACTATTGTAATAAATATATCATACTCAATGTTTATGCTTGCTGATAATTCTGAATAAATCAATGAATATCCATATAACTATTTAATGGGTCTTCCCTTTGAGTTTGAATGATTTTTGATTTAACTATATAGTGTCGTATGAGTAGAAATAAAAATTTATAGAAAGGTTAATAAACATTTATTATATCATATTAGAATGAAAATTTGATTGAAAGGGAATTTTGGAAATAAATGATAAGGATGAAATGCATGAATTTTATATATTTGTTAATTAAAAATGATTGATATCTAATGTAAAGGATACTGGGGAGGATGATGCCAAAATTCACAAGGTGACACATAAAAAACATTATCATATCTAGAAGTTAATTCCATTATGATATTTTCATAGTCATATATCTATTTTTTATTCAATTAATATTGGTATATCAATAACTTTTGTTTTATATATAAATTTTAAATTGATTTGTGACACAATAATCCTCAATATATGAAGAACCATATCTATTTTAGTGTCACAAAATTCATTACTCGATAAATTTAAATTCATGAAGGTGGTTTTATATGTTTTATTTAGTGACAATGATGGATTCAAACACAATAAAATTACCTCCTTTTAAATTTTTTAAAAATAATGTAAAATATATTTGAGGATATGAAGATAACATATCATTTTTTTAAGTCGTATTCCTAACATGAATTTTGGGGAATATAATAATCCTCGAATATGGACGATAAAATTATTATAAACCATTCATTCGGATTACCTAATTTTTATAATTTCATTAAATGAGGGGATTATATACATGAAACATATACTTTAATATAGAGAGAAATTACATGTTTCGAATATGAAATTATTTTTTCTCAAACATTTTTATGGTTTATATCGTACATTATCCTTGAATGTGAATAGATGAATGAGAAGAGGATTTATAGGGTTAAAATATTTAAATGATTGGATCTTATCATGGTTAGTACGATATCTAATTATTTGGAAGGGAAATGTGATTTTTGTGATAAATAATGTCGATATTTTTTTTACATTTTGACAAATATAATAAAATTAGATGTTTGCTATACTATATTTTGGGGAAGGCTCACATGATGTGAATATAGATTACAATCCATATGTAGAAGAAAATAGAGAAATAGTTCCTTGATTTTATATTCATATTTATCCAATTAGGTAAGCGAATGTACTAATCCAAATGTGGTGTTTTAGGGAAAAAATTACCTTTAAAAAATTTAAACATTTTAATGAAATTATGTAGTTTTTAAAATATGGCTTCTGGAATCTTATAATAAATAACTGAAAATTTATTGCATAAGGAAAGCATTTATCATATTTGAATGAGGGGTCTATTAGAATATTTCAAAATGAGAATAAATATGATAAACATTGTCCACTATTCAAATTATAGGTTCCACAATAAAGTAGATGCAGAAATATGAGATTAGAGAGACAATTAATTATATTAAATAGAAGGATTTGTTATTATATGTTAGCCAATTAATGGGAATACTTATCAATAAAAATAAATTTCAAAATTTGGATTACATTTACTCAATACCAAGAGACTATAAGAGTGTCAGAGTGTAAACATTTATGAAAACCCAACCCACTAGGGCGTACCTGACCTGTGGTATGCTGGGAGTGACACTCTTATCCCACCTCTAATAAGATCATGGATGTTGGTTGTTATGACGTTCGTAGGTCAAGCACATGAGTGGACATAGAATATAGTGAATAAACACATGTAGAAATCTCTATACACCAACATACTGCAGAAAATATAAGAAATAGATACAATAATGTCATGTGTAACAACTATGACACATCATATTTCAATAAGTTCTATAAAAAGTTATAAAGGGCCAAATAAAATCCCACCAAGACAAGCCGTGGTTTCAATAAACCGAAAACAATTGACAATATACACAAAACCAACTCCTTGATCCATTTGATGTCATTGAAACCTAACTAGGAACCAACATCTACATTTCCTCCTAGGACTCCAACTAATTTTTTGTGTGTTCATAAGAAAAAACAATTGTTATCAAATACCATGTTAGAATGTGTATAAATCATTTCATTTGAAAACTATAAAATAAATAATGAATAATTATCTTAAATAAGTAGTTAAACACGTTAATATAATGCCATTTAAATTAGAATATGGGTCAATAATGACAATAATATCCCATATATTCTAAATGGTAGACACATAATCTCAAGGTGAGGTCACATGTTCACTTCAATATTGGGATTCGAATATATGATCAAATTTAATTCCCATACATGAGAGAAGTAACATAATGTGACTTTTTATAACATAGGGAAACTATCCATGGGAACATACTGATTATGTCTTTCAATGAGTAATAAGCATTGAAACATTGAAGGTTCATATGGGATATAAACACAATTAGACTACATATTACTAGATAATAATTGATATCGATACATTAATACTGGATCACAACCATGTCCAATGAGAGATGTCTAATACAAACTGAAACAACCCCTTGGTTGGGTTTCAATGTTCCCAATACATATTGTACATGTCTCTTGACCATCCTTAGAGAAGAATATTGGAATGGGAAATTTCCCCATAGCCTCAACAAGGGATTCCCACTAAGTCCATCAAAGGGGATCATTTCCAATGCACTAAAAATCATGCCAAACAAAAAAAACATGTAGTTAATTAAGGAAATATAACAAGAATAATATAATTAGTGAAAAGACCCAAACTAATACTATTTTGGAAAAAAATAAAATATCATACCATAATGATTATGATAATATCAAGGTATTAATCATTTCTTGAATGGAGCACATAGTTTGTCATGTGGGGTGTAAAACATTTCACATTGTATTTGGATATACTTCTACCATTATTACTCAAATGAAATTTCCTTCACTAGACACACAACATATCCACTATAGGTACATTTTGTTTATATTATGGGCTAGCACTCATCGATTTCCAACTGGTTAAGGCTATGTACGCTGGCCCATGCCACTATACCATGGTGATGTTCATGTACATTTCCCCTATCAAAGTACATTCTAAACAGCATGGTGTATACTCCAAATCAAATGATATGTAGGGGAAATTAAAATACTAGGAATTTATCATCATACCATGTCTAAAGTCTTTTCTCTTTACACGAATTATACATCAATACAATGACTGTGTGGGGTCAAATGGACTCTTGGGTGTGTACCCCATGTAGACATTATTCTATTAAGCATGGGATATAATGAATTTATGCTTTCTACATGGTGTTTTTATGCTCCATTTCATCCTAGTTATGTAATACATGTACACGCCCAGCTAGTTAGATTAGGGTTAGACAACATGTGAGTAAATCAAATGGTGTATTTTATTTAGCTCAACATGAAACCCTAACCGTTGAAAAGTGGGGACTACATGGAATTTCTTACAATAAAATATGCTTATTATATCCTCAAAAATATTATAGAATAATGGGATTTCCTAGGTATTCACTTTTATACTACCACTACTTTTGGGGCTATTGGGAATCGCATTGCAAAGCTCATAACTCGGTTGCACAACCACAACAAACGTTCTGATATCCGAGTATGACTATTCTTCAATAGAAAAAAGTCAACACATTCATCTTATTGTGAAAAATTTCACAACCCATTATAACCCTACTATCCACATTCACACAGGTTCACCACCATCGTCAGTGATTGAATTTTGGCCACCCATTTTGGTATAATCACACAACAATAGTCATCATGACGTATATATAAATCTTAATCAGAAATCCCCCATTAACTGATCTTTCTCTAATATTGGATTTATCTTTTATTTCACCGCGTCATTCCTCAACCATGATCTCAAAATTGTATATGTACACATGGAAATGTTTCATTTCCCTAAATATAAAAATAATTATGATTGATTTATATGTATTATTAAATCACCATTAAAAAAAGACTTTTGATTATTTAATGATGAATGGGGGAGAAGGGAACCCAAAATTAAGTATGATAATTAGTTATATTGAATTTTTAATATTTCTTTTGTTTATTTGATGGATAAAGAATCAATCAGAAGGAAAATATAAAAAATTATTATATATATATAATTAGCACTTCATGATATATAAAAAAGTGATTCTCCCTTAAATGAGTTTGATAAAAATTTATTTTCATTAAATAAAGTGTAATAAATGTTTCATTAAATCCATCAAAAAAAATTCCCCACCTTTGGCCATAAACTGATAACTGATAATGAATGGTTGATCATCATTGTCATTAATGAGATCCACAAACATCATTGGAATATACATTTTATTCCATACTGGTCCTTGATACATGATCCAGTTTTTATTTTTCAAATCTCTCCTACATGATCTCTCCAAATAACATGTTTTATATAGCTAACCCATAGTTTTATCATTGACATGATTAAATAGAGTGAGGCTAGGTAATGGAAATAGATAAATAAATTGGAATTTTATTTATTTTTTATCAATCCACCCAAAACCACTTTTCTCGATGACTATAGATGTGCACATAGGATTAGTTACTACTTGGGTAATACATACATTCTATCTTTAATACTGGTATTAAATTTACCATACCAAAAAAATTCACATCACATAACATTATGATGGTAAAACATTTTAATTATGATATATTATATTTAATATTTGTAATATATGACATCAATGAGGATATATGAGCCCATAATCCATTTAAAATTCAATATTTTACTCTAATTAAAATCCCTGAAAAATTCCAAATTATTACACGGAATCATTAGTGTTATTAAAATTCACTTAAAATGTAGTATTTTCATTTGTAAACATAATTAGTAACCAAAATTATAGATACTAGTCTCACTTATGGTTTCCCACTCCCACAAATTCTCATGACTGTTCCCATGATCACTTAAAAAATATTCCCCTAGAGAAATAATCTCTCATGTATGGATTATTTTTTCCGATTTATGAATTCCATGAACCACCCCAAAATGGTTACTAAACCCTAAATGTATAACATACCAAGATTAACTAAGTGAAAAAATCCATTCATATATCTCCTAAAATATTACTTGGGGAAACACCATGAACTGTGTCTAACTACAGTTGTATGGATAAACATCACACCACATCACTAACCAACCACTATAGATGAAAATTGGCCTATGATCCTCTGAGATATATTATAATTCTAGACAAATAGTTAAAATATAAATCAATTAGAGACCTTTAGGAATATATTGAATCCATCTTGATACCCTAATGGTCATTATCATTGGTCTAGATACGACTCCAAATTCCTCGGGGTAGTTATCATCCACCCCTAGAATAAATGCAAATTCACTACAATTGTTCTCTCTATTTTGGGACCTTAAGTGATATTCTCCTAGCTCTGACTAGTACATTGACTACATAAAGTGTGTCCCATACGTGGAATTGATTAGTGTCACATTGTTAGTTTTGTGGTGTCTATTTTGAGTTGAAAACCCCATCAATGGTATGCATTACTCCTTATTATGACCAAAATTAACATTAAAACATGAAGCATGTTCCCCATAGGCTACATTTTTTTCCATATCATGTAATATAAATTAGGAAGAAAAATAATTAGAAACATAAACTGAGTCTCACAGTCCCCTGTAAACCTATACATAATCATTGAAAATAATGTGCATCAGGGCCTATAATGATCATTGTGAAATATTTTTAATACCGGAAAACATGTTGCATGAACATGTGTGTCAACCTATCCAATTAGATATGCTAAATGATGGTTAGTAAGTGGGATAACATTTTTAGACAATGTGTGATCATTTAGATATAATTTTTACTACCCTATAATTGTTTAATACATATAAAATACAACAAGGATACCATCAAATATAAAATTCTATCAGGGATATCAATCCATCACCAATTGATAGGTGGGGAATCAAGAGACAAATTGTGTAACCTAAAAAGACATCCATGGAAACTAGAAATGATGCCAATGGATCCAGGAACATGTTTACCTATCCTTGATGTATTGATAAATAAAATCCTGAAGCCTCCTCCACAACACATCTCACAGTATCACTAGTGTCATTGTAAGTCTTCTGACAAGGTTAACATGATCTAAAGCAATAAATTATTCATATGTAATATGTACATCATATATCTAGACATAAATAACAAAAAATAGATATCCCAATGTTTTAAAGAATTAAATTGATGAAAACACTGGGTGGGGACACCATCATGTTGACGTATATTTCATTATCATCATCCTTAAGGTTCATCTTCTATGTGGAAAACTAGTCCCTCTCCAGGATCAACCTCATCGAACAGAAAACCATACTGGGAGAATATTCCACCACAACCATGTTATTGGGAGCCTCCCAATCTAGTACTAACATATCCATTTGCGGGTGAACATTTATATCTATTTTTAGAGGAAATTACAAACGATGTTAACTTTTTGAATCCATAATTGATACTTTAGAAGAATCCAATGAATGTGTAAACTAATACAATTTCTAAGACCGTCCCAATGTGTCTCTCATGATCAACATATAACACTAAGTACATAAGGATTTATTTGATTAGTCATAAAAATAAATGATTAAATATATACTGAAATAACTTATAATTAAATTCGAAAAACACTATTCGGGTGTTTAACATGACAGTGAGTGTCACCAGAAACTAAATTAAAATATTGCGGATCTATGAAGTCACTCATGTTAAATCCACCAATTTAATTTGGACAAAAGGACAAACCAATGTAAGAATAACTAAAATACCCACTTCCCATATCTACTCCGTTATTAATTGATCTATTATCAGGGGTGGGTATACCTTCTTGAGAGTAATGTGGTTTATGATAAGTTATTATAATACTAACAAAAAATCTTGTATGACTGTATAAAAAACACTAGTATACCCAGGAGAACACATTGGTTTTAAAAAATTCCATTCCCATTAAATTCTCTATTTTTTATTTAGCTCTCACAACACAATGGGATTATATTGTAGGGAGATGTAGATAATAGTTAATACATGGGTGAATTTATTTATATAAAAAACATTAGAATGGGTGGAATGAATGATACTTCCATTGGTAATGTGACATAACATTTCTAAATCATCATTGGATATAGAATACTCATATTATTAGATACATAAAGTGACATACTTGAAAACTGATAAAAATTAACCTATATCAAACCACGAATGAACTCCTTTTTATGTACTTGGGATTTATTCTAAAATATGTAAAATTACGACCAAATAAAATAAAAAATAACCCCCATATATAGTAGTATTCTATTAATTTATAGTTCAGAAGTAGATTATATCAAGTAAAACATGGTATCCTCTCATTATAATCGATGAATGAATAAATATAAGGGTGTATATCATACTAGAGTTTTTTCACACTATTTGTTAAAGATTATTATCACCTATATTACTCTACTAGATCATTAAAATACATGTATATGAAAATAGGCCCCATTAAGAACCCTAAATATTTAATATGGTATACATTCATCTAAATCAGCCCTACATCTCTAGGCTAAACTACTAATGATATAGAGAAGACACATGTCATACCTCATAATCCACCAGGATCCTCTATGTATGAATACCATTTTTATAATAAAATTTAATTCCCTTTACCACATTTTCAACACTACCATGTTCCTAACACCTTAATATTATAAATGAAAAACATTCTGTCTGATTGAGTATGTGACACACACCATCATGTTGAAATGACAAAAAAATTATTATTAGAATATGAACATTATAACATAGATTTTGAAATTTTGGGTAGAAGTAAGACTAACTATATTATAAAATATAAAAAATTATTCTAATTAATATATTTTTCTATGTTAATTACTAGGAAATAATCTAGTGATATTTAGTAAATTCATTTTTTATTTCCAAAATTTGTATTCATCGAAAATAAATTTATTTAATTTTATATGCATATTATATTATAAATTTATCATAAATTTTGTAAAGGTATTTTATAATATGTATTTAATTTTATTAAATTATCCAATAAAAATTATCATAGAGTTAGTATTTTTTTACTTTTATAGAAAAATTGGAGTATTAGTGAATAATGAAAAATATTGTTTTTTGAAAAACATACATTATTTTTCATTAAAAAAATTCATTTAATGTCCAGTTATATTTTATATCTATTATTAAATATTTATATGATCTTTTATATATATATAAATATATGTAATTTCATTTTCATTAGAAAATTTAATTATTTTTTTTAAATTTATTTTTATTCATAGAAATAAAATTGCTTCAAAAATATATTTTTATGTTTAAAATATTTCTCCATTTTATTTTATAAATATAATATAGAAATAATATTTTTTTTAAATTTATTTATATATTATTTATCTATTTATATGAAATGGAATTTTAAAAAACATTTATTGTCAATGAGTTAATGTAAAATCATACATTCCTTGAAAAGTACATTTAAATAAAGCTACATTTTCCGTAATGATTTCCAGGATTATTAAATATTGAAATTATAAATTATAGAGATTAAAATAGGTAATATATATTCTATATTTTTAATTGGTATAATTTATATTCCTTATTAAGTCCATGTTCTTCTTTACTTCATGAAGAATAATAAAAACATCAAACAAATCACCAATGTAAAAGGGTAAATAAAGTCAACCTATGTTAAACCTAAGTGAGAAGTAATGAATTTTTAATATTAATTCATATTTCATGAATTTATTTTAAATATTATAATTTTAAAATAGATATTTATAATTTGATATGACATATTTCCATGAAACCAAAAATTATTATTTTAAATAAATAAAAAGACAAATATTTCATCCTCTAGTTTTTAAACATGTAATATGAGTTCATAATAGGATAAAAGAAATTTTAGAATGAATAATAATAAATATATTATGAATAATGATATTATTTTAATTATAAGAAATTATTTATTAATATATAAATTATATGGTTACCTTAAATACTTTCAAAATATCTAAAAGTATTTATTCAATTAATAGAAAAATAAAATTACTGATATTAAAAATATTAGAATTAATATAAATTGAATAAGTTATTTTCTTATATTATTTTTAAGATCAATAAGAAATTTATGAGTGGGTTTGTGGGATTATATTATGATTAAATTTTTTCATTCTTTTTTAAATATCATGTTAAATGAATAGTATAGAAAATGACATTACTAATATTTTATAATGAATAATATTTTATTAAACTATTAATGTTCATAACAATCTTATATTAGCACTATGGATTTTGATATTTTTGAATATATAATCCATGGAATATTTACATTCCAATATTCACCTTATTGTACTTATCATGACCATTTATGATTTAAAACAATGTAATCATGATAATTAACAAAAATGTGTTAAATTATGTTTGAACAAAATGGGGAGGGTGAAACCCTAATTTATAATAGTTCAAATATTATTTTTTGGTAATATAAAAACCAATCCTCTAAATATATTAGAATTATATAATTTTTTAAAAAGCATTACATGAGAAATACTTTATATTATAGTAATTCTTTATGAAATTCCCAAAGTGCACCTCCACTCACATATATATGGAACCCACCGCCCCTATTTTCATCACAATCCAAAAGACCTTTAATTTATATAAGACCTAAAAAAATACAACCCATAATAACCTTACCATTTATACAATCCTTATTTTTATTACAAAATCTCCATAGGAAGAATTTTTTTAACATAAAGAGGTTTTCCGTTAAAGAGGAATAATTCTCAACCAAGGTTTTTTTTTGTTTTTAATCATCATCCACCAAATACAAATATTATTAAACCATTATGATAAAATAAACTCATTATTTCTAATATAATGAAGCTTTTTAATGTTTATTTCTTTCATAAATCATGTCCCTCTTATATCATGTGGGAATTGAAATCATAGTTTGTGTGTACGATGGATGACCGCCATGAGAGTTGATGTAATTAATTTTCCCACACCATATCTCATAGATGGTTTTAATGGGTTATTTAACACAAACACACACACATATATATATATTATACACATTAAATATTTTCCATTTTTTTATAATAATATATCACATAATTTATTATCAGTCCATGCATTTAAAAATTGCAATGTCTTTGCTGTGTATATGTCGATTACCACCTCCACAAATTGATGAGATATGTTTTTACTTATAAAATAAAATAATATAAATAAATATAATCGGATTTAAATAAATAATAAAAATTCGATTTCATAATGATCATTTTTCAATGAATAATATAACAATTATGTTCATTCTATTATGGTCATTGAAAATAGGAACATTATTCATGTACACACTCATATTAACGTCTCCAATATTATAACGTAGATAATTGTTTCATAAAAAAATCTCAAAGTTGGATTAAAAATAATATTTTCTGAATAAAGATGATAATTATGTCATTATTAATAGTTGGAAAGTTATGGAACAATGACCACTATTACCATATAGAATCTATTGAAGTCATTTTGGACATATGAACAACATATCCTCAAAACTGTCAACATTAACATAGCTAATTAAATAATTAATCTTATCATAGTACTAAATAAAATAATAAGAATAATAATCATGAAAATGGTTCTTATTGAAAACTATAATTAGCCTATAATTTTAATTTAGCATGATAAAGATGATACATAATGAGTTGGACCTGATGTATGTGGTTCCAAAGCCTAATTTGTTTTCATGGGCTATATATTATTGTTATTTTATATAATGTTATAATTTTATAGGAGTAATGAATTTTTATTAATTTATTCGGTATATGATATTTTTTTAAATGTATTTAAATTTTATATAAAATAATAACTAATTTATTAATTATGACTTCAATGGTATGATATTTTTCATTGATTTCCTCTCAATTTCTATTCCATTGAAATATATTCGATAATATCAACCTGTTTACTTTTATTCATTGTATAAACACACCATTTCATATATTTTAAATGAATAAATATCTACTGATAATAATTAGTGTTTTCTTTCAATTATATTCATTCATGGGGTTATAATTTAATTATTATCAAATATATAGGGATTTATTTTACAATCTCATTTTTATGGGATAAACATAATTTTCATTAAATGATTAATTTAATACATCCAACATAAAATCCTAGCAATTTTCATATCCTAGAGTCATGGAGGTTGTTTCTTTATTTTCATACAATATTTCCTCTTTTTTAATATGAATGTGGATATGATATGTTACAAATAAAAATAATTATTGCTTAAATTTAATTTGTATTTTTTTTAATGTCCTTATTATTAAAAAATATCACAACTAAAATGTCAATTAGATTCATTGATTCAAATCCTCTTTATATTATTAGTTTTCTCTTTGCTTTCGGCTATTCTGGGTTTTAAATTTTGTTTTATCATGTGTTCTTGACCAATAACCTTGGTCTTAGGGGTATAGAATTATACAAGGCCTCCTCTATTTTTAAATTGATTCTATTATATTGTGGTCAATTGGATATTGTTTTACGACAACCCTAGTGGCCCACTTGATGGGTAAGTGTTGAAGTGGGTTGTACCCTAGAGTTACATGAGTTTTAGGGTGAAAATATGGTTTCTTTCAGGACTTGTTTCTCCCATATCCTTGGATTATCTTATCCCATTGGTTTCCCCCATACACCTCCCTAAAATTGGAGGAGAATGGCTTGGTTTTGGGTGTCCAGGATAGGCGGCATGGTTAGGCTACATGCTTTACTTAACCGTGAAAGGAAACTGTGCAGGGGTGTCCAGGTCATTAAAAATACTGAGAATTTCAAACTTCTTACTTCTAGAATAAACTCAAATCCCTCCCCTTCTTCCCTATTTCGTGCCCTACCTCTATGGAAAACCACCAAAGACACTCTCTTTCCCATGGACTTCAACTATGAAAGATGATTTGATGGGGGAAGCATAAAAATAAATCAAGTAAGTTTTTCATTCATTGATTTATTCCCTTTACATAGGGTTTCTTTCACCCATTATTAAATTTAGTAAAGTCCAAATGTTAAGGTTCGTACCTATGGTTTAATTTGGTGTCTTGTTGGCCCAATATTGTGGTTTTAGGTTGGATGTCACTTCCTTGAGGTGCAGCGGTGGTGACGTTGATGTGTTGTACCATGTTTTGAGGGTTTCGATAGTTTATGAAGGTTATTCTTTGTGTAATAATTTTTTTGGGGTTATAATGGTTTATTTAATTATTTTAAATATTTTTAATATGTAGTGCATTGTGAGAAAGCAATTTTTGATATAGTTTATTATGTAGTAATTTTATAGTTCCACTTTGTTTCAAATTTTGTGTTTTCCATGTGTAAACATTGTGGAAATCTATGGGTTTATGTTATAAAATATTCAAGTGGATTGTTAAATATTGGTTGGGATACCAAATCTATTTTAGTGGGGTATTATTGTGCATTTGGTTTTAAAAGATAGTTTTTTAATAAGTTTTATGTGTAAAACATTGTTTCCATACTTGAAGGTGTTTTATGAAAATGTGTGTTTTTCATGTGTGTCTTTTGTGGTATAATTTGATGTGATTTTATATTAATTAATAATGATTTAATAAATGTTTCAAGGGATTCCAATTATGATTTGTCCGGGTCACGGTGTTATTTAGGCCTTAAAGGGGGGTATTGAAATGAGTTTTTTGTGATAGAATGATATACACATTGGGATAGTTTTATGAAAACTGGAAATCTTTTATTTGGTTTAAAATTGTGAGAAAATAATTTATATGTAAAATTTGGTTCACTGTGTTCACCTAATATGGGTTATTGAAAGGTAATTTGGTGATTTAAGAGGCTATAAATTTTTAGAATGTTTTATAAATTGATGAAACGTTTTATCAGATGGAAAGAGAGAAGAGAAACACGTTAGTGGGCTATTTAGTCTATGTGTGATATGAAAATTGAATTATGATGATGAATTATGTTTATTTAATATGTTTGTGGTATATTATTTGAGTTTTACTATCTTGGAATGGTTTTATAAAATTGTTAATAGGATTTGTGGAGGTGATCAAGAAATGTGAAAATTGTTATGGGCTATTTTGTTGTGAGTATGATTAGAAAATGAATTTTTAATGAAAATATTAATTATGTGACTTTATTGATATACATGTTGGTTGATTGGTTAATGTGTTATATGAACGATTTAATTTCATATGAAAATTATATTTCTTGACTTGTTGAACTTGAATGAGAACATGATGGAAAACAGGTATCTAGGTTAGTGGGTGTGTACTAGTGTGCTAGTGATCCCATAGGGTTTGGCCTCAGTTTCACATTGCAAGATTTACAAATAAATCAATAACTAAACAATGATGATTATAACTGGGAACAAATAGGTTATTGGTATGTTCTCTACTAGTGGATTGTGGATGAGAACAAATATTTTTTTATGGTTACTATCACTGCGATACGAGGTACCTAAGACCCACAATGAGCTAGTGAATTGGGGTTATTTTCTCATTCCTTGTGCCCATTAGTAACATTTTTCTTACCTGAAAAATATGATATGGTAGGATGTAAAATTAATTATCATTGAAATTATTTTTATTAGTGTTGATTCATTAAAATAGACCACTTGAAAAATTATTTTATTTCAGTTACTTCATTAAAAATTGTTCAAGTATTTCATGACTTGAAAATACAAATGATCTTAGTCATTAAATATATCTCACATAGAATCTATTAGAGGTTTTATTCTACTAGTAATTTTAGCATACCATACAAACACCTTTTGTTGTATGTAGAATAGGTTGTTTTTACCACATGTTTGGGTACAACTTTTGTTCCACTAGTTCGAGTTTTTAGTTGTCCATCATGATTCACTATTTTTGAGAGGGATTATAGGTAGTGAGTCTCACCATGTGGAGGTTCTATGGATGTCTTTTATGGTTATATTCATTTCTCATAGTCTCTGAGTGTTTTTTTCAACCATGTAATTCAGTTATCAAATTTTGTAAATGATTTTTTCATTTGAAAAATCTAGATTTTCTTTCTTGGATTTGTTTATCGTTGTATGTTTATAATATCTTGTAAATAATTCCCAATTATTTTAATGATACCTGGTCTGTTAAAGTTAACCATTGGGATTGGGAACTCATTTTGTAACTCATCACGGGCCGAGATTTATACAAGTTTTGATGGAGACCATATTCGGTTCAGGACAAAATTGTATCAATGTAAGTTCAGATTAACTCATTGTGTCATGTTATTTGGTGAAAAATTATATAGACCTAAGTTAAAATTGTTGGGAAATGGTGTTCTAGTTTTGGATAGTGTTCCTGTCATGCACCCCTCATGATGAGATTTGCGTCACCAGAGGAAGTCCATATTCTTCTATGTCCTTTGGTTTTCTGGGTTTGATAATGATTAAAAGAAATTAAAAGAGGGTTGGGCGAATAGTCTCATTGAGATTTCAGGGCCTGGAAATCCATTGTATGCCAGAAATATTTCCATAGAACACTCTTAATGATGGTGCTGTGAAAGGAGGATGGCTACCAACCATATGTTCATGTCACCCATCGAAACAAGTTTCCTCTCACATTGCCTTGGGTCCTTTTTTTTAGAAATCATATATGTTAGGTTTTAAAGAAAAAATTACATGGGTTTAATAAGAATAATGTTTTTGTGAAATTATTTTCTAATAAAGAGGGAATGGTTGCATTTTTTAAATTTTGAAATTTTGGAACTAAAATTTCAGAATTGTTTTCGGATGGAAAATAGTGTGATTAAACCTCTTTGAAAGCATAAAATGTGGTAAATGTTTGTTTCGAAAAATAGTCCCAATAGATATTTCTAAACTATTGAAAAGACTTTTAATGAGATTAGATGTTTGTGAATTGATGTTTATAACTTCAAATTGAGTATTTGTTTTAATTGTTGGGATCTTGTTTTTTTGGTTAGCCGTCATGAAAAGAAGGAAGTATTGGATTATTGTTTTGGTTTTGAAAACATGAAATATGTTTTTCAAACTATACTTTTTATATGATAGACCCCATTTTTGGTGTTATATTGGATGATGGATAGTTAATAGACTGAAGAGATGTTTTCTAGGTTGGGTATGAGGATGGTTCTAGGTGTGTCATAGAAATAAACATGTGTGAGGCTCATGGGGTACCATTGGTGGATACACTAATTGCTAGACCGTTTTATTTTAAGGAAATGATATTTAAGGAAAACATTATTTCTTGATGATTGGTTTGGGATGCTGTGTATTATGTTTTTTGTGTGAAAATGATGATGTTTTTGTTGTTTTGATTCAAAACCCCCTCTGGATTGAAGAGTTATTTAGGTTTGTGTTTCGTCGCTGAGCAAGGTTGAAGGGCCAAATAGTGGTATATATGGAGAAATTGTTTGGGATGCCTATATAGTTGATCCCTTCTTGTGTTTGGATCTATTTCATGGCACTTGTGGACCAATGATCCTACTTTGGTTGGGTCATTGGGTTTTCTCATTGGAAAAGTTACTCCCCAATGAAGGATTAGTGGATGCCTAAAGTGAAACCCAAATTGTTTTGCCATTGGAAAACCATCCAATTGGTCAGTATAAGGAATCTTTTATCATGATTTTTATAATGATTCTACACTCATTCCTTTTTATTTTTTCAGATAGTCTTGTAGTGGGTGAGTGCTCATGAAAGGTTTAAAGAGACCTTAGTTTCTTATGTAACCTAATTCATCGAAGGTGTAAATTCTATGGAGTTGTTCATGTAGATGATTATATGGATGATGTCTAAGAGGGCCTATGGGTCCTTCATAGTCTTGTCGAGGAATGATTTTATCTAAAACCCACATTTTAGGAAATAATATCATGAGCATGTATTATGGGAACATTCATTAATGGTGTCATGTTTGGGGAAGATGCATAATTTCCTCCCTCATTGTATTGTTTCTATCAGTCAATATTTTCATGTTTGGTGACTCCTGGTGATATAATGTGATCATTTACTGTAATGGTTTTGTGTATTAAATCCCCTAAGAGTCTATATTATGTTGGGAGTATGTCTCCTTTATAAAACTTCAAAATCATCTGTTTCAATGGAAGGTGTTTGTATGTGTCCTTTCCTTGTGTTATTTCTCACCCGATGAAACAAGGTGTCATGTGTGTGCATATTCTAAGCACTTGTTTTAGTGAAATTTTGAGTTATGGTTAGGTGATATTAGGAATGACTTATGTCTTTGTGAACATATATGGGATAACAGTGTATTTTATGGGGCACTAAAATGGGAAGTTCCATATATGGGTTTTGGAATCCTAACTGCGAGGTTGGATATGCTTCAATCTATTGAGCTCCAGGCATATGACCAAGACTGAAGCTGGCGTAGAGTCATGTGAAATACGATGGTCATTCAAACCATTGAACAATATCCTATCCTCCGTATGAAATATAGGTATATTTTAAACATATGAGGTCATCGTCTTGCCTCTGTTTTTTTAATTCATTTGAACGAGGTGGAGGGACTCATGCCACTGTTGTCACCAAATGAAATTATTTTCTACTGTGTTTTCCATTTTTTTTTTGTAATATGGTTGGTAAATTTCTAGATGGGTTGAGAACATGGTTTACACATGGTTAGTAATAACCATACCCAAGAAAAACCATGCAATTATAAGGATCCAAATGGTTAACGGAAGTTTTCCCAAACTGTGTAGATTAACCATGTGGTCATCCCAAATCCTTAATTTTGGGTTATCCCTCTATTGGACCACGATAGTCGATTAAGATAGTTGGTTGTTATGGTAGGGATACCCTCAATGAATCTCAAGTATGTTCCTTGGTAAATATCAAATGGAATTCTACCCCTTTTATAGAGGAGTATATTCGTGCTTCCCCCTGTTAGTGTCCAGATCCTGTATTGGGAAAATTCATGTTGTCCTTTATGGTGGAGTGAACATTTGTGTCTCTAAATACAAGTAACTCATATTTATTATTATACTTGTCTTTGAGGTAGGTAGACTCATTCAGAGCATTCTAACTACCAACATCGTCCATGGGTAAATGTTGGGAATAAGGAACAACCAATGATATAGTTAAAGAAATGTATGTGAGACCTTTTTCATTTTTTAATTCATTTGGGTAAATTTAATTGGTAATGGTTAGATTGTTATTGAGGAGTTTTCTTTTTATTATTATGTATGACTATGGTAGATCACTTCAGCATTGTTTTTTTTATTTTGTGTGTGGATATTTTTCTTTTTTAATTGATCACTAGAGGTGTTCTGGCTTTTGGGGGGAAACATAGCAATGGAGTGCATCTTGGTTTATTGGTTGTTTTTGGTTTTTTATTTTGGCCTTATTGTGGAATTAAAATAGTGGAAAGATTCATTGTATAGAGATTTGTCACACCTGGATTTTTAATTCCATGCATTTCTTCAAATCCTCTTTCGGTTCATAGTTTTGTCTCTATTTCTGGGTGTTTCGGGTTTGAATTTTTTGTGTTTCCTATGATCATGGTCTATGATCATGGTCATGGGGTATATTATGATACATGGAAACTTATTTTCTAGAAATTATGCAATTAGGTTTTGTTGTTTTTCGTTTGGTTTTGTGACACTCCTAAGGTCACCACATGGGGGAATGATGTTTTGGTGGATTGTACACTTCAGTTGGATGAGTTTTGGGTTGAAAAGGATGGTTTATTTTGAGTATTTCCTCCCATATCCTTGGAATATTTTTACCCATGGTTTCCCCCTTAAACCCACTGAAATTGGAGGATAATGGCTTTATTTTGGGTGTTTAGGATAGGCCACATAATTTACTAAACTATGCAGGAAAACCGTGCAGGGGTGTCTAGGTCATTAAAAACATTTTGAATTTACAACTTTTACCTTCCAAAAATAAACCCAAATCAGCCTCCATTCATCCTCATTTAATTCCAAACATCCATGTAATTCCTATTAGGTAACACCATCTCCCTTAGACCTTAACATTGATTGGATATTTGATGGGGGAAACATTAAATTCATTCAATTGTGTTTTTCATTCCTTGATATCTTCCCTTTTATTAGGGATTCTTTCGCTCTTTCTTGAATTTCCTCATGACCATATTTAGGGTTCTTACCAAGGGTTATATTTGTGTTCTTATTGGTACCTTATTGTGGTTTTAGGTTGGATATCCTTTCCTTGAGTTGCGGTGGTGATTCGTTTAAAGTTTGGAACCACGTTTTGAGGGTTTTGAGACTTTTGGTTGGCGATTCCATGTGTAATAATTTATTTGATGAGTTAGCACTATTGATTTCTTTATATTATATTTTCCGCATATGATTTTCATTGTGAACAAACTGTTTCTAATGGATTTCATTAAGTGGTTAATTTTATATATTAACACTATTTCTAATTGGGTGTTTTCCATGCGTAAACCATGTGGTAATCATTGGGTTTATGTTAAAGCATATGAAATTGGTATGTTAAATATTTTTTGGGATGAAAATTATATTTTGGTGAGGTATTGGTGTTCTATTGGGTTTAAAATATAGTTTTTGAATATATTTTATGTGAAAAACCTTATTTTACTCCTTAATGGTGTTTTATATAAATGTATGTTTCATGTGTGTCTTTTGTGGTGTAATTTTAAGATATTTTATAGTATACAAGTAGGGTTTAATAAAATTTTTAAGGGCTTCAATTTATGATTTTCTTGGGTCATGGTGTGATTTTGGCCTTGATAGGGGGTTCTGAAATTGGTTTTGTGTGCAAGAAATAGTTATACCGATAGGGGTAGTTTATTGGAAATTGTAAATGTTATAATTGGTTAAACAAAGTGAAAAGTGGTTTATATTTACTATTTACGTGAGGGTGTTCAACTAATAAGGTTTTCTGAAACGTAATGTGGTGATTTTAGATGTCAAACATTTTCAGAATGTTTAATAAATATCTGAAAAGTCTTATCAAATGGTAAAATGGGAAAAACACATTTGTGGGGGTTTTTGTGTGAGTGTGATATTTAAAATGAATTTTTATGATGAAAGAAGTATTTTTTTATGTGTTTGTGAGATTTTATTTTAGTCCTAATATTAATTAACGATTCTATAAAACTGTTTAAAGGATTTGTGGAAGTGTTAAAGAAATATAAACTGTGTTTCGGGCTATTATGGTGTTAGAATGATTTGAAAATATATTTTGAAAAAAAACGTGGATTATGTGAATTGGGTGATATAAATTTGGTATGTTTATTGAATTTGTGTTGTGGATGTGGTATAAACATGATAAAATTATATTTCTTGTTTTTTTGAACTTGTTTGAGTATCAGAGGGAAACCCGAGTATCTAATTGAGTGGACATGTACTAGTATGTTAATGATCCCATAAGGTTTGACCTCAGTTTCACGAATCACTTTTGACACTTACAACCCTACCAAATCGTCAATGAAAAAGATGATGGGGCACCAATAGGTTATTGGTATGTTATTAACTAGTGGCTCGTACATGAGAACAAATATTTGTGATGGTTACTCTCACCTAGATACAAAGTACCTAGGACGAACAACGAGCTAGTGCCTAGGGGTTATTTTCCCATTGCTTCTGCTAATTTGTTACATTGTTATTACCATCAGCATAAGAAATGATTGTCTAGAAATTTGTGAATCATTGAAAATATTTTTAAAATTTTTTATTCTATAAAATAGACCAACTGAAATTTTCTTTTCATTATGATATATCATATTAAATTGTTAATGGCATTTCATGTCTTGAAAACATGTATGCTTTTCATCATTGATTGTTTATCATCTAGAATCTCTTAATGGTGGTATCCTATAAGGCTTTGGCTCACACCCATCATACACATTTGGATGTAAGTATAGTTGGTTACTTTTAACATTGGTATGGGTACAAATTTTGTGCCACTGGTTAGGTTTTTTACCATTCCATCATGATTTGGTACTGGGGAGTGGTCTTGAGGGCGGTGCCTCTTCCCATGTAGAGGATCATGGGACATCATTTTTTGTTTTATTCATTTGTTATATTCTTTTAGTGCTTTCTTAAACCATGTAATTTAGTACTAAAATTTTGTAAAAGATGGTTTTGTTCAAAAATCCAGACTGGTTTTATTGGACTTATTTCTTATAGTATGAATACAAATTTGGGTAAATCATTCACAATATTAATTTTATGATACCCGAGCACATGTTCCAGATATTGGGGATCGAGAATGCCCTTTGGGCCTTGTAACATGAAGGTTTTGTTGCTAATTTTGAGTGAGACTAGATTGAATTCCGGAAAATAAATGTTTTCCATGGACGTTTTTTACTCAAATTATTTATTAATGAATTTTTATATTATCCAATTAAATTCAATTGTGTTTTCTGGAATTGTTATTATTTTTTTGAAAGTATCATTTTAGAAATTGTTTACATAGAGTCAAAAAGATTATTTTTTAATGTATACAGTGGCAATAAAATTTCCCACAATAGTAAAAATTTTATTATATTAAATTTATTTAAAAAAATATTTTATGGATTAAAAAACAAATCTATTTAACGAAAAAAATATTTTTATATATTTATTCTATTTTATTTTCTCCTATATTATTAAAGATTTTTATTACTAAACTTATATTTCTGATGAATTAATTGATTCCTTTTACCTCTTTTTAAAATTTTCCAATAAATTTCTCTTAAAAAATACATATTATTGAGATAATTAGACATTAAAATTATATTAAATGTATGTACTCTTTTTATCCAATATATGACAATTTCCTAAACCGTATATTCTTCCATGTAATGTTAATTTTCATTAATGTTATTTGATTGAATGTGGAAGTATTTATACATAGTATTATTAATTAAATTAATTTAATTATTAACAAGGAATAATGATTTTAAATGAATTGAATATTTAATATATGTATCATTAACTATAGATGCAATTGTGGGTTTTGTGAAATTATAGATTTCCTCTTGAAGCATCAATAGATCTCATGAGACTATTAATAATCTATCATTGAATATGATTCTTTTTTAGAACTCCAGATTAATTTACCTATATTGGAAAAAGTATTTTATGGTATATATGTCATAAAATTTGAAATTATTCTATATAAATTTTTTAATTTCATTCATCAAGAATTCTATTATTATTATCAATGATATTACTGCATTGATATTATCCATGGAGGAAATTTTTCTCATCTTATTTTTTAAATTGTATTTTTTTCATGTTTTTTAACATTACATGTTAATTATACTTATATAATGATGATATTTTCAAATTTAAGTAACTCTTATTGAACATTTCATATCACCCATATCTTGTTTCCTTTCCCTGAGACCTGAATAAGGAATCATTAGATGGATTCATGGATAAAAAATATTTACATTTATTATTATTTGTATTTTTGGTTTTCAAATTTGATTTGGGATTAAACTGTGTATCTTGTTTACCAAGAGTACGACACTATTTAGTCTATAGGGATATTATTCATTGTATCCAGTACCAGTTTAATCCCGTGAACACCATCTATAGGTAATTTTTTTCATGGCCATTATAATTTGTATTAGAATAATTTTAGTATAATCATGGTATATAATATTTATGAAAACATTTTTTAGGGAACATTACACTATTATGGACATTGAGTACACGTCTATGTATATGGAAGAATTCAAATATTTTATTAATTCAATGATTATGTGGGTTTCCAGTTAATAAATAAATTTATTGATACTAAATATTGATGTTATTTTAATGAAAGAAAATATAGGGGTAATAATACCAATATGATTTGGTTGATTATATCATTCCCCTCATTCTAGGGAATAGTGAATGTGTACTTACGAGGATTCTAGTTTGAAATACTGAGGTGATATTATTGGGTAAAAAAAATCTTATTTATTATCCATTAATAATGATTTGAATATATGATAACAATAATTAATCAAGTATAAACTAAATGTTTAATAGTTTAAAACAAATGTATCACTACTTTGGCATTCTATATATGATAACGTGGTTCCCCGTAATGATTGTTATTTCTCATACTATTCGTTTTGAATTTAGTTAATAGATCGTATTAGGAAGAATCATGTTAAAACTAAATGTGATGGAAAGTGTTTTGATTATGATCTTCACACATGAATTATTACATGAGATAATGATATTTTAATTATTCCTAATCAGATATCACACTATAAGATTAAAAAAAACTTATAAAAACTCTCAAATTCACTAAAGAATATAACTGTAGAGTATTCTGATAGATTACAATTCCGAGACTATAGATTATTGAAGACACAATTTCCATCATGTGAGAAAAAGAGGATAGAGAAACCCTATTTAATGTCTCGATGTATGAAAATGATAATTTATGTGTGTAAATAATGAACAGAGTATAATGAATTATTGATGAGTTAAATGTCATAATTTTGTAGAACATTGGAATTATTATATAAAATTTCGCTAATATAATAATTAATTCCATTTCCAAGAAATGACCTTTTCTATGGAAATAATTTATATTGGATAATATATGTGTTTAAGTATTGTGATTTAAAAATTATGTTATAAAAGTGTTACAACAAATTAAATTTTTGATACACGAATCATGAAATATATAAGGATTTTTCAATAGTATTTTTTATTTATGGATTATAATTCATTTGATAAATTGCATTGATGACCTAGAAATGTGACGAAATGTAAGCTTTACGTTTCAAGAAAACTCATGATTGGGGGAATTTTTACCATAGATATGTTACTAATATTGAAGAAACATTTCTTATTTTTGTTAAACAAATTGTTTAAATTGATGAATTAATTAATCTATAACTGGTGTCATTGAAAATGATTACTGATTTGGTGACAATGTAATTTATGATAGAGTTTACTACATTTTTTGGTTCATTGGATATATTTGATTATATGATATTTTATTTAATGATTAATGAAATAGTTAATTTCTTAAAAATATATAGTCTCATTGATTTTTAAAGTTATAAATGTATTCAAATATTAGGTACATGACATTAATAATTACATTATAATGTTTTGTTGATTAAAGAGAAGTATAATTATTATATATATTGGAGTTCTTTCTAAAATTTGTAAATTTTATTTTAGTTAGATGTATTTTGGAAATGACTTATTGATAAATACTTACATAATAGAATAATTTGAACTATGTGTGTCACTATTTATGATTTAGAGATTAATAAATTATTTTGGATAACTTTTGTGTTATAGTTTTTTTTTGAATATTTACAGAAAGAATCATTAACATTTATCTAATTTATGGATCTAATTATCTATAAAAATTTATTTTAGTGCTTCAATAAAAAAATCATCTTTTTCTATTTCATACTGTAAGAAATAATGTGGAAACTAAATAAAGTAAAACAATGTTATAATATAGTTATTATGATGAAAAATTAAATCAAGAATGTTTATTTTATAGTGTTATATATTTTTATTATAAATTAATCCTTGAACATTAGGGAAAAATAATTTAATTAAAAAATTTATATACATCCATTCATTTCAAAAAAAAATATTTTTATACATAAAAAATATATGGCTTTTTGTTCATTAAATATATCCTAAGAATGTTCTATACAACTCTATATTAGTCATTTGGAATTAATTTTATCCACCATGACTATATTATAAGTTCTTATCAACGTTATATTTTTTGGAAACATAGTTTTTTCTTATTCTATATGACCTTAATATTTACCTTTACCTCTTTTAAGTATGATATTAGTTAATCATATTACAATGTGGGTAATCGTATCATTAATTATCAAATGTCAAACACATGATTTTCAAGATCAAGTTAAAATATCAATGAAAAAAATTATTAAATTTTAGGAGAATGTAACACCATTAAATTTTAAAATATGAACATTGTGTTCGATAAAGTATATGACATGAGACACCCTGTATAATTGACCTGTATAATGTACAATTTAAGGATGATCTTTATAACATAGTGTATGAATTTGTTTATATAAATTAGATTAAAAACATTATAAAATATACAGACGTGTCCTAATAAATAAAAATATATTTATTTATTCTTTTGAGATAAGTACAGAACATTCATTAATGTCACTTCATGATTAAATAATAAATTCTCATGAAAAAATATTTTCACAAGAACTATATAATTATTTATCAACAATTTCACTAATGAAGTTTTACATAATTAAAATATTTTCTAAAGTCATCAATTAAAAATTTTATTTTGCTGAAATTTTATGACTTGTTAGACATATAAGTTTTATTGTCAATTGTTTAAAATATCAATTTTTAAAAAATAGTTTTTTAGTTTCATTAAATAAATTTATTTAACATCTGATTGTATGTTCGATTTTTTCTTAACGGGGAAAAAGATGTATTTTTTAGAATAATATAATTAATTTCAATTTATTAACTAAATTTAATGAATTTTATACAATTTTTTTTATTTTCCAAAATGTTTTATAAATTGTTTTTATATGAATAGTATATTACAAATTTAATTAAATAAAATAAACTATAATTTTAAATAATTTGAGTTATATTTATAGAATATATATACATATGTATGAATTAATGTGTATATTATAATGTTTTTAGTCAATGAATTAATGTTAATTCATCTTTTCCTTGAATGAATCATAATTCGTGAAAATGTCTTTTCATCACACTTGAATATATTATCATAAAATGAAATTATTTTAATTATAGGGATTAAAATTAGATAAAATGGTTTTTATTTCTAGAATAAGAAAAATTTATATTAAATAATAAGTTCATTTTAATATTTTTCCATTATTAATATTAAGTATATCTAAATAACATCACCATAAGAATAGTGTCAATCAGGTTAACCTAGGATAGAACTAAATCGTAATTCGACAATTATGAAATTAAATCATATTAGACAAATGTATTAATTGAATTATCACCTTATTCATTATATTTTATTATTTATTGGATACTTTTCAATGATAATGACATATAAAATAATATATGTAATTATAAAAAGTCACCCTCTTCTTTTTAAATATCATTTTTATCATAATTGTATGATAATAGAATTAATTTAAGGTAAAAATCATTCTAAATTATGTATTCTTTTTATTTTTGTACTTAATGATATTTTTGGGGCAAAACTGACTGGGCACATGATAATATGAAACCATATATAGAAGCCCGCACAGTCACTACAACCATGTATAGATTAATAGAGAGAAACATAGTGGGTAATAGTTTTAGTGAACAATGTAGATTGGTCTTCACACACGTGGAATATGTTTGCAGATTTTAAAAGTGATGAAACACATGGTTGGTGCACAGTTTTCCAAATCATGCAACCTAATCATGTTAGTCCCCTTATAAGGTGTGACCTAAGAATAGTTTTCACAAAGTTGGATAAATATTTCTATCAAACCATGAGACCATAATTTTTTAATTGGGTTTTATTAAAAAATCCATTTATTGTATTATAATTTTAATCACTCATCTATTTTCCTCAATTATTCAAATCTGTAGGAGGGTTTATTATCCTAGTGAGCTTTCCATTTTACATAACTTATGTAACCAGATATCTTGATCATCTGGACATTGATTCGATATTTTTTTCTCCCATTGGATTCCACTTGGTTTTTTATTCATTCTAGTGGCTTGTTTTATAATTTTCATTTCAATTAGCTACACAATTTTAGTGTGGGAACATATGCTATACTTTCACTTCGTTCATATATTCTTCTTTTTTATAATCATCAATTCCAAATAAAGATATGATTCTAGATAATGAGATACTGTGAGTTTGAGGAAAGTGGACTATTAACAATTCCATCATATAATAATGATTTATAATATGGGATATACGTATAACTCCATTTTACTCATGAATTTGGCCTTAATATGAGTCTATGTAATACTTTTTGTTCTACTAGGAACCTAATAAATTATAAGATCACAATCCATATCATATTTTCCACCATATAGTGAGATATAATATTGGGTGTTCCCTCTTATATACATATTTTGATTTCAAGAGTGTATTGAAAATAACCTATTGGAGTGTTTGGTGATCCTTATAAACAGTGATATACTAATTGTTAATGTCTAAAGTGCTATTTTAGTATACCTAAAAACATTTTCAAATTGAGATTTATTGAAATGAGTATGATTTTTATTACCATGTCACCAAATTGAATTAAACAATGATCACAACCTTGTTATTGATATTATTAATTTATTGATGACATACTCATTGGCTGAAGTAAAATAAAATGGTGCTTATCCCTTTAGATGCACAGGATGGATAACCTTCATTAATAATGGTGAATTATCATGATGACCCTTCTGCATGTGAAATACAACATGGTACAACACATCTTCTTCAAAATATTAAATTTTTATAATGACCCTGTATATATAATTGGTAATAGTATGGGTAAACATTGAATATATATATATATATAAGTGTGTGTTATTAGAAAAATACGACCTATTATATATAATTGAGGCTAGAATAAATTCCCTTTGTTTTTAAAAATGTGATACTGATCATGACGACCCTGTACTATGATATTAGGCTTGATAACGAAATTCAGTGATAATTGGAATGAGATCCCTATATTGTGATAATGCGAATGACATTCTTTTTATGTGATATTGGACATCGTGTTCTGATTTTGTGATAATGGGAATGAGTTATCATTTAATACTATGAAACCTGGCATGCCGTACATATAAATGAGATACCAGGCATTGCATCCTATAATACATTTTCAGGGATATTCCATCACAAGGTGAAGAAGGTTGAGTATTCATAGATTCCAATAGGAAAAATAGCATACCCATTTACTTCTGTTTTTATAATTAACATTACTTTATATGTTCACTACTATATTATACACATAGACTAGACATTTTTAAATTTCATTGATGATAGCCTACAGAGATTATCTCAGACCCTACCTATGAATCCAATGGAACCCTATAATACTACATGATTACATGTTCAAATTAGGGGAAGTATCCTATCATTCATGTGTTACTTATTTCAGGAAATATCCTAGTCAATTGTTGTAGATGATCGGGATGGATCATAGGATGACGGTATATATTCTCCCCACCCTTAGGATTCCTTTTGTAATTGATGTATAGTACTTCTTCTAGATGATTCGTATCCATTTCATTATATTTTATCAATAAATTGTATATATTATCATTAGTTTTATTTCTTTTTCAGTTTCCATCATTGATAAATATTAGATATTGATTGAGTTATTATTTATGATTATACTTCCACATCTATCGAGGGTTACAGGTCTGTTGTTTACAGCGTATCTTCCAACTCTTCCATATATTTGTACATTATTATAATATTTTTCTCTTATTACATATCTAAAATGTTCCATTATATTAATGATGTAATATACTACTCATTAACATACAATAGGCCCTCCCTCCCAGTCGATATCTTCTGGTGAATGGGGAGGATCCTTTGAGGCCATGTGACCGACTGGCATGGGGAACCTCATAGTGGCACCACATTTTTGATTTCACAATGTTGTATGAAAGAATTTTTTTCATACCTTATGTTTTTGAGGCATAGACAGAATATTCATAACCATATGGGATTTTGTAATGAACAGTTCCTCAAATTAGTTTACCCATCTATATAGAAAACCCAAAGTTCAACAAATGGAGATTTGTATTTTTTTTTACTTATTACAATTGATCAAATTCCACCATTGGGTGATTCACCGAAAATGGGATTTTAATATTGAAATAATTCAGGATTATCTAGTATCCTTTTCTAGATGATATGAGGGAATGTAAGCAATGATAATTAATCAAATTAGGCACCTTATAGTAAAATCACATTTCCTATATACTCGAAGATGTATAAGAGCATTGTGTCAATTTCATTAGATATGATTTCAATGACTTCTACACTAATGTAAAATGAATTGTTATTAGCTAATTATTATTCTATATAATTGAGGAAAATTAGGTTATACTTAGAGTTCCTTTTATAATCTAATTTTTTTTCCTACATCAGTTATAACAGACATCCTAATTAGTCAACTATGACATGTTGAGTAATAGTCCATTGGTCAAAAAGACTGTAAGACATTATGTATTATATTTAATGGATTATATTCATTTTTCATATGGAATTTGTCCACTAATTTATTGGATTTGGTGAAATAAAAAATTATGATTAAATTGATTGTGAAAATAATATCATTACCGGGACTCAACCTTAGTTGTGCAATGTAGTCAGTATCTCTTGTGCACTATATAACTGTTTAATAACCATGATATGACTCGATTTTATGATATAGGGATGAAACTATTCAATTGAATGGATTTTCACTTATTCTATCTCAATATATATGGATTATTCCATTGTCAAATATTACCAGAGGCATGCTCTTTGTAATTTTAACGAAAGGACAACATGATGTACTCCTGATGATTACTAGGATAGTGGTAAAAAACATGCCCCATAGGTGGTGGTCTTTGAGTTGTTATTGATACCTGAAGATGTTACAAATTTAAACCTAATATTTTTTTTAAAATAGGTGATGATGCATAGTTTTGAGGTGATTTTCTATGGATTATGAGGACATTAAATGGTTCCCCGCACTCTTTACCTTCATTCAATGAGTTTAATATATAGTTATTTCTGTAGCATACACCACAATTTCAGGGTATGGAAGGCAACATGATATATAATTATAGAGATAAAATGTCTGGTGTATTTTCGAGAACCTAAAGAAAAGTCACGATAGAGGATTAAAATTGGAATGATATATTGTTCGAGATTAATCCAATAAATGGATGGATATTCTAAATAAGGATGATAAATATTAAGAAGTCACTTAGAAGCAGATAAAATTTATTTTATTGGTATATTTCTTCCTTAAGAACCTAATATCCAATAAATCTAGTGATTTCATGAACATATTGTAGGTTTCGATGTCAGTTTTGGACTATTCATCCCTTGTAAAATAGCTTCATCACCTTTCACCCATCTGCACTATGGATGAGGTTGTAGATGTGAGATTATTTGAGGATGGTATGTGGTATAATATACATTATTAGGTTTATTTTTTATGGATTCCTACCATATAATATATTATGAACCATGTCCTTATCACTGAGTGGAACCTACAAAAAAAAGAAATTATGTTCCATGTCTGTTCATAAACTAGTAAGGGTATTGGTTCGATAAGTAGTTATAAGTGATGCATGTTGAATGTGTGTGTGAGAAGAAGAAAAAAAATGACACCCACATATAGTTACATGTCATATTACTAGTGTGGGAATACTAGGAATAATAATACCTATTGTTTAATAGAATTTGTTGAGTATGGAGGTTGGGGAATATTAGGGAATCTACAATGTTCAATAAGGGACTTCCTGTATGTTTAATGTAGGAGAGAATATGAATTAGTATCACCATCAGAAGTGGGATTAATAGAAACTCAGTGGGCATGTAGTTGGGGTACTATTTTCCATACAGATAGAGGAGGAGGTCATGGTCATGTTAGTCAAAATAATAATTCACAGTTCCAATAGAGAAGATCTTATATGTGTAGTCATGTTGTATCCCAAGGTTATTAATCAAGAAATATTTATTCAGGGGATCTTATACCACAGGAGCATGATAGTAAATACTATAATATTTCAGGCACTATTCTAGTATCTCCTACTATATTTTATTCTGTATTCGATATATGTGACTCACAATCCTTAATATCAGTGCTTATTGTCTAAATCCTTGGGATTCGTGTTGATATTTTTAGAGGAGTAATGATGATTGATGTAATATGTGTGTAAATTCATATATTATATGCCAGTTCATGGAATTTACTCTTGGCTTAGTCTTTATTTGTTTATTATACACCCTATTTTTCTATGAAATGACATGCTTTAGAATTATGGATTAGATGGTTCCTTATCATGTGTATGTGGATTTTTATCACATGAGGGTGTCATTTACATTACCAAAGGGATGTACTTATCTTCAAAATATGATGTGGGAATTCATTTTTGATAGCGATAGACTAGATAATGTTGCGATAGGTGATGTGACTATAATGTCCCAAACATAAACATTACATACTACTAAAATAATTTTACAATTCACATTGAGGAACTTTTTAGGAATATTGATTTAGAGAATTATGTACAAAAATATACATAACAATTTGAAATATTTCATGTAGACACATCTACTCAGTATCAATTATTTTCATAAAATAAAAACTCTTGAAAAAAAGAATCATGTCTAGTTCCTTATTTATAGACCGCATGACTTCTCCATGCTCCAATATGTGACCCTATTCATCCTTCTATCATGTGAAAAATTTCATTAATACGATGTATAAGCATAAAAATCATAGTAAGGGATAAAAACTGTAGGAAAACTGTTAGTTATTCAAAACTAAATGTAAACCATGAATACTACATCATATGTAGTACATTTCACCATTATGAAGTAGTAAATACTCTTGACTAAATAATATATCATTTCTTACCATTTTTTAAACAAAATATTTCCATAAACCCATATAAAGAACACATAACATATAAAGGTTACTTGGGAAATAAACATTCGTGAATGGCATAACCATATGGTCAACTTCGACACATATCACTATATGCAATATCCATATGAATTACATCCCTACCCAATGCATTGGAGGTTATAACGTAACCACTCATCCTAGTATTTCATGTCCCCATCCGTCATTTGGTTTATCGCGTAACCACCCATCAAATGTCCATGTACCATTATAAAATCATAACACATTAAATATTTAACAACACTGATAACATCTCATTTGTAATCAAGAGATATAATTCCAAGATATTGAAAAAATAAATCTATTTCAAAAACAATTTTCAATACCAAAACACCTAAAAATGTAATAAGTTATTTCTTTTTAATTTAAAAACATTAATGATTATACATGATACCAAATAACTATTATCACGGTGGAGAGGTCATTGTTGCTGAAAGCATTAAAATCATTCCTTTTACCATTTAGTAAAAGTCTTTGTAGAAAAATGATTCATGTTGAATGAAATTAAACAAAAAGGGTTTTTATTAAATAGAGTATAAAATAATTAGGTGTATATTATCAAAACATGCCTCAATGAAAAGATATTTAGATGAAGTCCCATACAATATTGTATCAATAAATTAAGGATAAATCAATGAAATAATTATGTGTTAAAAATATAAATACACCAAATACAAGTAGATTTTAACTGTAAAATAATCACAGATAATTTAGTCACATTCATATGATGACATAATAAACAAGTTCAAGATTAACCCCATGATTTGAAATTGGGTTAAGATGTTCCCTTACCTCGTGTTCGACTTGACCCGTTAATTCTATAGTTGCATAAATAATAATACTAAGATAATTTATACTAGATTAAGAACCCTTTTAAAGCTTATTATTCCATTTATATTACTTATTACCTTGATATAACAATTAGGTAATTATTTGAGTTCATATCAAACATTTTGACGATGTATGGAACTTGAGTGAAAAATGAACATGTTATAATTATAAATTTTCTATGGGGTAGAAATTACATTATCTACCGAATGATATTAATGATTTATATATAATTTATATCATATATATCTAGTTTATATGTATTTATAATAATCTATATCATTTTTATATATGAAAATGAAATACACCATTTCTGGAGACGGTAAGTCATACGTATGCATGAACACTACTTCCATTTCATTTTTTTTATTTTAAATGGAATGAAAACCAAATGATACATAGGTATATTATTATAACAGTATAATATCATATTTTATAAAATGATAGGTTTTTTAATTAACACCACCCATTATACATTACATGTATGGTATTAATTGGTCATATCACATTGAGGGGGCGGTAGTCCACACTTCCAAAATGAAATTATCTTATATACACTAATGGAAAATAAAAATTGTATATTATAAAAGAAATTAAATGAAGCATATAGATAAAAAAATATCATTAAAATAATATATAGATACAGTTCCATCATAATGGCCACCATAAGATGTGGTATGATAATATTATATAATCATAGTTTCATGTAGTAGTAGTTCGCAGTCGAAGGAAATGTCATGTTTTATACCAATTAAATGGAGGTGTGTTTAAGTGTAATTTGAATCCTTATCATATAAGAAACCTTATTATATTGATGATACTATTTTTTATGTAAAAAATGAATAAAAAGTGCATAGAAATTGTAGATGTAAAATATCAGAAGAGAACTTTTGGGATGTTTTTAAATTTTAATCGGGAAACTCTCTTTGGATTGAACCAAAATGCTTTATTAAAGTGCCTTATGCAAAAAATATGGCCTATATGTGGAATAGAGGGAACTTGGGAGATTATTTGGGTGGAGGATGGACATACCATGGTGCATGACTAGTGTGAGTAATAGGTTAGAGTAGATAGCCTTTTATAAGGGGGGAGCATGGGTGCTTTAGGAATGTTGGAAAATATTATATTATTATAAACTAATTTTAAGATTCAAAATTTCTAAAAATTATTTAATTCAATAATAAGGTGCGTATAAGTCAATATAAATTTATCCAATAAAAATTGGAATGGTTTTGGATAATTTTTTATTCGTTTCATTTTTATTTAACCCATTGTTGTCTCATCTAACATTACCATGTTCTCATATAAATTCATATTATATGGTTAATATAATTACAATAAAATGACATTAGAACCACAAGTGGTTCATTAATGTCATTGTCAACCATGTCTAATAATTTTGGCTGAATCATTGATTTTCAGTATTACTAAACAATTTAATAAAATATTTATTGATTTATAAACTCATTTTAGTCAATTTTAATATTATTATTATCATGTTTTTAAACAAATTCAATAACAACTTGTTTCATTCAAAAACCATACAATAATTAAAAGATAAAAAGTAATAAACCTACCTAAAATACATGGATGACATAAAATGTGTTAAAATAAATTTATTGTAACATTTATAATCTCATTTATTTTAAAAATTTACTAATGACTTAATTATTACATCATCACTATGTCAAAAATAATTTTAATTATATAATATCTAAAAATTATATATAAAATTTCATGATTTATTAAATAATTTTATATTTGTAATGAATGTTTATAATCATATATTCCCATTATATAACCCCATATTAACATTGTTTTAGTAAAAAAATACATGTTTATGATATTTTAATTTTAATTTTAAATTCAAATTTATTAAGGTCATCATCTTACCCATGTGTCATTCAAAGGCTAAAATATTTATCCATTGATTTTATTGGTCGGCCATGACAAATAAAATAATTTTAGGATAAGTGTTAATGAAATTTTATATTATGATAATCTTATTTTATACATTGAATTATAATATTTATCTTTAACAATGTTAAATATTAATAAAAAGATACTATTGTACAAAAAAAATTTTCATCCCATTGAACCACATTTTATTTAATGATGACATACATGTATGTTGGATTTTTGAAATTAAATTCACAGAAGCCATTAAAGTTCAATTAAAAAAATTGGTTTTTAACTACTAAGTTCTATTTTTCACTATTCATAAAAAATTGATGGTTTTCAGAAAACAACCAAAGAATCACAGTAAGATAACTTTTATATTCCAAAGGAAAAAAAGATGTTAATTTATTCAAATTCAAAATATTGATGTTGCATTAATTTATTTAAAATTAATTCACGTTGTCTAGACCATAGAGTATTTTTTCGGAATAACAACTATCAAAAGATTGAAATTTGATTAGTCTAATTACAAAATGAAATTAGTTACAATGATCAAAATTGGATGAAATGGTAAAAATATAATCTAATTTAATATTAAAACCAATTATAAAGATAATCAATCCTTATAAATGAACTATATTAAAAGTTAGTTTTTACTTAAAATTCTTTATTTTCACTATTCATTAAAAATGAACATTATCAAAAAATACCAAATTTTTACCAAATGTAAATTTTGATGACCTGCTTCTATATATGAAGTTTATTTTGACAATGATTTCATATAAAAGTTAAAAAACTATATATTAAAATGGCTCACCATCAAATGGTGGTTAATCGGCCTTTTAAATAACAATAGAGTATTTATGATTAAAATTGGATTCATTCAAATTTTAATCTAAAATCTATTGGATAAAGGTAAAGGCATTTGAAAAACCTATATTATCACATTTTAGTATGTTATATTCATTCCTACCAATGCAACAACTACGCATTAACTACAATTTAAAATAATAATATTATTTTATTATTTTTTCAGTATAACTTATCATTGTGTGCAATGTAATATTTTAAAGAAAAACGTTGTTCCATATCAGTTATGTCATCAAACATAGAAACCCATATAAGGTAAAATTAATATTTAACTAAAAAATATAAGTAAGTATCAAAATATCTTACACTTTATTTTCATGGGATGTTACATCCTTCCCCCCATTTAGAAATTTTGTTCTCACAATTTTATTCACTTATCAAATTAATGGGGGTATTTATCCCTCATAGGATTTTATGATTTCCATGTTTCCTCTTCAACCATATGGTTTTATCTCAAAACCAAAAAAAGATCAATTACCTTATTCTGCAACACTTTCTCTTTTCGGTCAAGAATCTGGCTTGTTGTTCTTCATAAGAAAGATTTTCTCCCAAATAAAATACCCATGGACTCAAAACATGAGATGGATCTAGAATATACTTTTTAAACATTGAAACATGAAAAACATTGTGTATATAGGATAAACATGGAGTTAAAGCCACTCTTTTAAGAAACTGATCCTTCGTTCTCTTAGATTTCATAGGGTCTAATGAACCTCAGACTGAACTTGTCCTTCATTCCAAAATGCATCACACTATTCCATGGAGAAAAAATTGAGAAAGTCATGATCACCTACCTCAAAATAAATATCATTCCCCCAGTTATCCACATAACATTTCTTTTTTCTCTTAGCTGTTCTCATGTTCTTTTGAATCAACTAAAATTTCTCTACCATCTCATTTAACAATATTTGTCACATCAACTTCCTTTCACCTACTTCATCCCAAAAAGATGGAGTTCTACACCTATTTCCATATAATGCCTAAAATGGAGCCATTTGTATACATGAATGTAAAAAAATTTATTATAAGAAAATAGAACCAAATAAAGATGTTCGTCCAAAAATTCCTTTTAATCCATTGAAGAATCATGTATAATATCTTTCATAGTCTGAATTGTTCGTTCTGACTTCCCATCTGATTGTGGATGAAAAGCTATACTAAAATTTAATTTAGGACCCAATGACTTCTAAAGGCCTTTTCAAATGTTAGAAGTAATCCTGCGATCACGATCTGAATCAATGGAGAGAGGAACTCCATATAACCTAACTATATCCTTAACGTACAACCAAGAAAGTTGATCTATGTAAAGTGTATCTTGAATAGGTAAATTTGATATGTTTTACTCAATTGAAAAAAGATAACCAATATTTCATAGTTTCCACGAGTTGTATTTGGTAATCCCACAACAATGTCCATGGATATATTTTTCCATTTTAACTCTGGTACCATTAAATGATGAAGCATTCCTTTAGGTAACTATCGCTCTACATTAACATGTTGTAAAGTCAAACGTCTGCAATATCACTTTGCATTCCATCCCACCAGTAATACTCCTATAGACCTCTGTACATATTAGTATATCCTAGATGAACTGAAAATAGAGAAATATGAGCTTCACAAAACATCTCGTTCATAAACTATGAATGAAAAGGAACACCAAATCTCAATCTAAACCTCAAAACGCGGTCTCTATCAATATTAAACTCTAGTTATAAACCCTTAAGAACCAAATCTACATTTTTCTATAACGTGCAGTCATCATTTTTCACCTTCTTAATTCAATATTCATGTTATTATTATACTGAATATTGAAACAAAGTAAAGGTATTTCTAGCACCAACAATATCCATTCTAAAATTTTTCAAATAAGAAACCAAATGATATCATAAGAAATGTACCATAGTTAAGGTAGAATTACTCTTTCGACTCAAAGAGTTCGCCACATTATTTTTCTTTTCCGAACAGTAATGGATCATGCTCTGATAATTCATGATTAATTAAAACCATATCCTTTGACTCATATTTAATTCCTCTGAGTAAATTTATAATTCAACCTTTTTTTGTTAGAATATATTTCACATTTTACTCCATACTGATGATACCTCTAAAATTTTAAATCAAAAACAACAGCTACCAATTCCAAAAAAATTATAGTGTTATTTAGTTCATTAGGTTTCAACTTCCATGAAACATAAGAAATCTCCTAATCGTTCTATATTTGGACATATCCAAGTTATTTAAATGAATCATTACTATAGATAAAAAATTCACCATCTTTGGAAGGTAATTCCAAAAATGGAGCATTAACCAATCTTCTTTTAAATTCATGAAAAAAATCATGACATTATTTTGTCCAAATGAACTAAAATCCATTTCTAGTTAACATAGTCATCGATCTAGATAACTCTGAAATTTTTTCAGTTAAAATATTGTATTAAAGTTATAAAAAAATGAAAACTATAAATCAATTTGATATTTATAGGCCTAGGTAATTCTTCAACAACATTTTTTTTCAGGATCAATAGTTATGCCATTTTTCAAAACAATGTGACCAGGTAAAAAAATAGTTGTAACCAAAACTAACACATTTTTAATTTCCCATATATTTTATTTTCTTTTAATGTTTTCATGAAAACCCTTAAATTACATTTGTGTTCCTTTTTTCATTTAGTATAATCCAAAATATCATCAATAAACACAACTACAATCTTATCCATGAACTCACTGAAAACAGAAATCATATGATCCATGAATACCAGGGGTTGATTGGTTAACCCAAAATGAATAACTACAAATTCATAATGATTATATATAGTGTGAACCCCATTCTTCAGATTTTTTGCTTCCTTTACTTTCAACTAATGGTACCCTGACCTCATGTAAATCATTAAAAACTACTGATATTCTTGGAGAAGATCAATCAAATAATTGATATGAGGAAAATGATACTTGTTTTTAATAGATATGTTATTCAATGCTTTATAATCAATAAAATGTCTTATTTATACATCATTCTTTTTAACGAACTAGAATGGATAACCCCATAATGATCTGATAGGATTAATGAATCCTTATTCTAATAACTCTAACAATTGGTTTTTTATCTCTAAAAGTTCAATTTGGGCCATTCGATAAGGTGGGTTTGAACTCGGATTAGAATCAGGATCTAAGTCAACAGTAAATTCAACATCCTGATCATGTATTATACTAGGAAACTCAAAAGGAAAAATATAAAGGTACTGATTTACTATTTGAACATCATTAATCTGAACAGTTCCTTTATTTTTAACAATACGTGCAAGGTAACATTCAGTTTTAACTTTCACTAGTTTATTAGCTTCAAGATATGTTATAAAATGTAATGGTTCATTCCTTTTCAAAAACTATAATTCTTTCTGAATAGAAACCTTTTTATCTCTATAGTTAATCATAGTATGATAAACAGAAATCTAATCCATTCCCCAAATAACCTCAAACTTGACTAGATTCAAAAAAATAAGGTTTTGAGGTAGATTCTTTCTACACACAATGACAAGAAGGTTGTTATAAATTCATTATGACATAATATTTCCTTTTATTTTTTAACCATAAATTCAAGATTCATATCATGAGACATAATTCCATATTTAAATGAAATTTCATAAAAATGAATGAATGTGTAGACCCTGAATCAATCAACACATTGGAATAATTTGAATAAACAAACAATGTACATAATACAACATCATTCAATGGATCAACATATGATGAAGTAGTTGAAAAGGTATTCACCACCACTTTCTCCTGGTAGTTATATTTATTTCCCTCATTTTAATTCATTTAATTGATTTTTTTATTGGCTAACATATCATTACTAGCAATATGACCATACTTTCCACACCACACGCACTTTCCAAAAATTAATAAACATTCTCGATGATGATTTTTACCATACCTTTATGAAGATGGATATTTAATTTTTTAACATCGAGGCTTCTTTGATGAATTCTTTCCATTTTACTTGCAACTGGGCCTCCTCGTTTAATTACTCTATTAGAACACTTGATTATCTGCAAAATCCATTTCTACATTCTTGACATATCTGAGATGTTTCTTAAAGATTTTAAATTCAAGAGAGGATAATTATATTTGATGTCACGACTTCAGTCCAATGTAAAATCAATTTATCATAATATCATGATCGTAGAGGAAATTTGGAGCATACACACCCCGTCGAGTTAAAATTTCATTATATGTAGCCACAGAGTGGTCCAACTACCTCAGTTCTAAGAATTGTTTTTCCATATAAAGTCTAATCACCATTTGAAAATTTTTCTCAACATACATAAATTTTAATTCATCCCAACCAAAAACATCAATCTCTTTACTTTCCCTGATATTTTTCCCCATTGACAACCAATGATCGGATTTACCTTAAAAATATTAAACATCATGACTATCCTATCAATTTTATGTACAACCCATGACACCGAAAATATTTTCTAGTTTTTTGATCCACCCTTTAGCTGGAATAGGGTCAGATGATCCTCTAAATGATGGGGAAGGTTTCCTCATAAAATGCTCCACTGTAGAGAAGTTCTTCATGGGTTGATATGTTTGGTCTCGTGCATGTATACCACAACCATTTATAGCATGATTCAAATTCCCCATAAAGAATGAAATGATGCTCAATTCTGATTCCAACCATCTTAGGAAGTTGATTCCGAATGTTATTAACTATTGTATTCCTTCCTAATATTGTTTACTATTGAGTCAATAAGGTTATCCTTATGATTTTTACATTCTTTATTGTTTTGAAAATCACAAACACCTTATCTTTAAAGAAAAATTTCTATTATAAGGAAAAATGCTTTTATAAGGAAAATTGCTTTTATAAGGAAAATTTCTTTTATAAGAAAAATTTCTTTTATAATGAAAATTGCTTTTATAAGGAAAATCGTTTTTATAAGGAAAATTTCTTTTGTAAGAAAAATTATCCTTATCATATTTTCATTCATATTTTTCTTAAGTATAGGATTCGGATTCATTTCTATATTCTCGAAATTGTTTGAAATTTTGATATGAACTATTCTGTTTTAGGATCTGAATTCTGGATAAGAACTGTAATAAAGTTTCACTCCGAAATCCAGATGAGAACTGTGATAAAGTTTCATTCCGAACTCTGGATACGAACTCTGATTAAGTACTACTCCAAATTCAGGATGTGAATCCTTATGAAGTTCGACAACGAATTCTCATTACGAATTCTGATGAGGAATTCTCATTACGAATCCTAATGTTGAATTCTCATTACGAATTCTGATGATGAATTCTCATTCCGAATTCACCTATTAAACAAAATCTGATCATCTTTGTTTTATACACTCCATATTTGCTTAGACTCTGAAAAATTATTTTTGTTTACACTCCGAACATTCATTCCGAACTTTTTAGTTAGATTTTAAATGGTGTCGTACATTTTGTTACACTTTTTTTATTACAAAACGATGTCATCTATTCTGTTATAATCTAACCGTTGTCTAAATGAAACGTGTACAGGTCCCTCCGATTTTTAAGGAAAATATGACCGTTGGGAAGGAGGCCGACCTTACCTATAAATAGGAGCTCATTTGAAAGAGCTATATATGAAAAAGAGGGATGTTGATCAATATAGAGACCACACGCTACTAAGGTGATTTTTAGAGAGAGAAAGCATTTCATGCCTTGTGCGTACTGAACCGCTTGTTCAGTTTTTTCTTCGTGCGACTCCGAATGTTGGTGATTACATTCGAGGACTTCCGGGGATAGTAAGACAGAGGTGCCGACTACCTTGAAGTTTGAGGGCTTCCTTTCTGAGGAAGACAGAGGTGACCAACTACCTTGATGTTAAGGGCTTGCAGGGATAGCAAGACAGAGACTCCGATCTTCGTATCGAGGGCTTACCCTAGTGTGGGTAAGATAGACTTGATTGAATGTATAAATCAAGGGACCTTTATCCAAGTTTGTTGGAAGCCCTTCTCTTTGGGTTAAAAGTATTATATCTTGTTACCTGTAGTTTTACTACTTGTTTATTTCCGTTGCATTTTTTATTATAAGGAAAGTATAAATTTTTTATACTTCCTTACTTGTACTCTGTTTCATTTAGATTCTATATGCTTTAAGGTAGAATCTCATGTTGTAATCTTTTGTTATGTTTCAATTTCCGGAACCATATTTCCAGAACCTACTTTCAGAATCTCTTTCGAGGTTTTCATTTGTATTAGAGGTGTTGTTAATTTACTTAGTTTAAACATTGTTAAACGTAGACCTTTACTTTGCTTAAAGAAATCATAGTTATTCGTAACTAACTTTAACGGTTCCAAAGGAATTTTTTTAAAGTATACAATTCACCCCTCTCTTGTATATTGAGCATCTACATCATTATTTTGATCCTACATTTACCTGTTTCCTCTAAGGAAAACCATTCGGAACCCAAAAATATCATAAGCGACTCGACTTGGTAATATGTAAATTCTATATAATTTCAATCATAACAGAAATTAATTTATGGATATTAATTTAACAATACTCTACCTTTTAATGTTTTCTAAACCAACCATTAATAACAATTCATAGGACCCTACCTAAAATGCTACATAATCATGAATTATGTTAACAATTCACATTGAGTATATTTTTAGGTTTAGAGCATTAGAAACATAGGTCATAAAATAAACATAATAATTTGAAATATTACAAGGAGATTCTTTTAATAAGTATCCGTTTTTTTTCTGAAATTAAAAACTCATGAAAAAAGGGTCATGTCACGTTCCTTATTTTAGAGAGAACGACATTACCATTATCAAACACATAACACTATTCAACATTATTTATTGCAAAAAAAATTCAAAAATACATGGGATGATCATAAAAAGATCATTAAGGGATACACAACTTTTGAAAAATGATTGTTTTTCAAAACTATATGTAAGCCACATAAACTTTATCATATGTGGTACTTTTATCCTTTATGGAGTTATAAATACTCATCACTAAATAAAAGATCATTACATAATATATGGTAACCACAATATTACAATAAAACCCATAAAAATAACACATAATATATAAAGTTAACTTGGGACATAAACATACTTAAATGGTATAACCATACAGTCGATTACCACACATAACACTAAATAGAATAGCCATACAACTAACTTACATTCCCAATGCATTGGTGGTTATAACGAAACCACCATTCCTAGTTTATCTTGGAAGCACCCATCATTTGTATTATCACATTACCAACCATCAAATATCCAAGTACCATTTTAAAATAATAACAAACAAAATATCGCATTTCACTAATAACATTTTATTTTCAGAAAAAGAAATCATTTTAAGATATTGAAAAAATAAATATATTTTGAAATCCATTTTATATACCAATACAACCAAAAAGGGAATACGGTTTTTCTCTTCCTTTTAATAACATTAATTCTTTTAAAAAAATCTAAATAATGATTACAGCGGTGGGGAGGTCATTGTCACTAAAAACGTTAAAAACATTCTTTTTTGGTTTAGTAAAACGATTCAATGAAAAAAGATTACAAATGAATGAAATTATAAGTAAAAGGGGAATATTATATACTATATAAAAAAGGAGGTGTATATTATCAAAACATGCCTCAATGAATTGATATTGAGAAGAATTCCCTTTTAAAGATTGTATCATTATATTAAGGGTAATTCAATGAAATAATTATTTGTACGAAATACAAATACACCCAATATAAGTGGATATTTTGTGTAAATCAATCAGAGGTCATTAACACAAATTCATATCATGAAACAATCAATAATTAGAAGTTTAACCCAATGAATTCAAATTGGGTTAAGAAGTTCCCTTACCTCCTGTCCGACTTGACCCATTCGTTCTGTAATTTCATAAATAATAAACTTATGTTAATTTATAATTTCCTAATAAACCTCTTGAAGTTTATTATTCCTTTTATATCACTTATTAACTTGATATAACAAATAGTTAATTATTTTAGTTCATATTGGACATTTTTTCAACATTTGGAACTTGAGTCAAAAATGAAATTGTGATAATAATAAATTGTCCAATTGGTTGAAATTCCATTATATCCATAATGATATTCATTATTAATATATCTTATATATCATATATATACAGTATATATGTATTTAGAATAGTCCATATAATTTGGATATATGAAAATGAAATGAACTGTTCATGGAGACGGTAAGCCCAACGTATGCATGAATGATATATCCATTTCCTTTTTTCATTTAAAAACATTGAAAACAAAATGATACATAGGTATATTATTATTCCTGTATAATATAATATTTTAAATATGTTACATAAGTTCATTAACATCATCCTTTATATGTTTCATATATGCTATGAATAAGTCATATCCTTTTGAGGGAGCGGTAATCCGCACTTCCTCAAATGAAATTATCCTATATATTCAACATTAAAAGAATAAAGGTATGTTATAAAAGAGAATTATTAAATAATATAGATAAAATACATATCATAAATATCATATAAAATTTTCGTTCCATCATAATGGCTACCATAAGAGGTGGTATAAGAATATTGAACAATCGTCATTTCATGTGGCAGTAGTTCACCATCCAGAGAAACATTATGTACTATACAAGTTAGATGGAGGTGTGTGTAAGTGTTGTTTGAATACATATCATAATATCTACCTTAGTATATTTAGGATACTTTTGGTGTTATGTAACCAAATTATAAAAAGACCATATGGAGAGAAGAAATAAAATTAAAGAAGAGAACTTGAGGGAAGACTATACCTTTAAATCGGGTAACTCTCTTTGGTTTGAACCAAAATGCATTATTAAAATTCCATAAGCCAAATGTAAGGCATATAGTTTTAAGATAGGGATCATGGGAGATTATTTGGTTTGAGGTTAGTCAAGCCAATGGGCTTGAGAGGTGTGACTAATAAGTTAGAGGTGAGACCCTTTTTTATGGGGGAGTAGGGGCTCATTAGAAATGATTGAAAATATTATTTTATTATAAAATGATATTAAGGGTAAAAAGGTCCAAAACATAGTTAATATAATGATAAGGTTCATATAAGTTGAAATAAAATCATCCACTAATAATTGGATATGTTTTGGATAATTTTTGGTCCTTATCATATTTTAACCCATTGTTTACATATTTATGTTTACCAAGTTCTCTAATATATTCATAGTATGTGGTTAATATAGTTACCAGAAATTTATAATCTAACAAAAAGAGGTTCATTAATAAAATTTTAAGCTTTATCTAAGTAATTTTTCTGAATCATAGATTTTTAGGATTATTATATAATTTAATTAAATAATGATTGATTTTTAAAATAATTTATTTCAATTTAAATACTATTCAAATCATGACTTTTAAAAAATATATAGAAACATGATTCATTAATTAACCATAATATAATTCAAATATAACAAGTCATAATCAACCTTAAAATTTTTATATGGCATTAAAAGTTTTAAAATTAATTTATTTTAACATTTATAATATCATTTATTTAAAACATTCATTAATAAGGTAATCATTACATCATCATTGTGTAATAAATAAATTTATTTATTTAATGTATTAAAATAATAAATAAAATACCCTGATTTAGGAATATATTTATAATTATAATGAATATTTATTTTTAAATATATAAATTATATAAATCCTCATTAAAATTTATTTAGAAAAATAATATGTGTTTTTGATATTATAATTTTTTCATTAATTAAAAATTTATTAATGTAATTATCTATCCCAGCAAGCATTAAAATGAAAAAATATTTCCCAAAAGATTTTATTGAACATAAATGACTAATCCAATAAGTCTGGGACACGTTTTAAGGTAACATTATATTATTATATTATTATTATTACCTTGAATTACCCTCTTTACCTTTAACTACAGTAAATAAAAATAAGGCATACCATTCACCAATAATTATTTTCTTCCCACTGAGTCACATTTTACTTACTAAGGATATCAAAGTATGTCAGAATTTTGAAATTTTATTCATAGAAGAGGTAAAATTTAATTTAATTAACAAATTTTTTTTTTAACTACTAAGTAGTATTTAACACTATTCATAAAAAATCATTGGTTTTCTGAAAAATACCAAAAACTCACTATAAGATATATTTGATAATCTGAAACCAAAAATGATGTATATTTTTTCAAACTAAAAATATATAAGCTGCAGAAAGTAATTTAAAATTAATTCTCATTGTCCAGTAATGAATGTGTGTTTTTATAAAATAATTACTATTAAAAGATTGACATTTTTTATGTCCAATTTCGGAATGGAATTACACCCAATGACAATCATTGAAATAAATGGTAAATATATAATCTAATTAAACTTTAAAACCAATTAATATGAAAATATAACCGTATAAAAAATTAGATTAAAATGCATTTTTGAATTAAATTAGAGAATTTTTAACTATTCATTTAAAAATGAACATTATTAGAAAAATAAAAAAATTTACCAATGAATATTTTGATGTCATTTTTCTATAGTAGATGTTTATTTTTCAAATATAGCATATAAAAGTGACATAAACTATATTAAAATGTGTTTTCCCCCAAAATGAGTTAAATCAACCTTTTATAAAATATTAGAGTATTTATGATTAAAATTGCACTCATTCACATATTATGATTCTAAATTTTTTTGGATATGGGTAGAGACATTTATCATAGATTAGTAATCATATTGTATTTATTTATATTCACTTCCTAAAATCCAGTGGCTTTGTGTTAACTACCATTTAAAATAATAAAATTATTTTATTATTTTTTAGTATAAATCAACATTCTGTGCAACATAAGATTTAAAATAAACCATTTGTTGTGTATCGGGTATGCCAAAAAAATATCATCTAATTTAAATTAAAATTAAAATTTATTTACCAACAAATAATAAATATGAAAATGTCTAAAACCTCATTTACCTGGGATGTTTCTATGACCCCCAAAATTTAAAAACTCTACATGAGAGACTAGTGAGTACATCCAATTGAGTTACCTCATATAATAGATTGGTTTAGAGGCCAAATGTTTTATAATGCCTAGTACTTATCAATGGGTTTCACTAATTCTTTTCTCCAAGAATCTGGATAGAAACCATAGTAATTTCATGGATTAACCGATATTGAATCATATTAATTTGAAAAATATGTAGCCCTTACATCGTATATATGATATTTTTGACAAAATCAAAGGATTGGGGTTGTTCTGAAACATTGACCTAAGATCTGGTTTTCGTTTGGATATAGGTAGGAAATCATATATTCTATTTATGACATTAAATAGTATGTACAATTCATATTAGTATCTCGTGATTACATTACGCTATAGAAATGGTTGTTCATTACTCGTGGTTGTGATGAATAGTTTTTCCATCACTTTCTGGATTCCATTTTAGTTGTCTCTATATATGACATTTTGGTGTACTCTCACACTTGATGTGGAATTTCAACTAACCATGTGATCGTTTTGGACACAATTGTAGAAAAAAACATATTGGATTGAACTGGTAAACTTCTTTGGTCATATTATCTCAGAGGCATGTGTTTCTAGTGATGCATCAAGTGTGATTGATCTAGTTGCAATGGAGAATCCCCAAAACATGATTGATATAAGAATAATTGTTGGGATCGATAGTAAATAAATATATTTTGTAAAGTAAATCATAATATTATAAGGACCTGTTATGGAAATTAATTATTTCAATATTATGTCTATATGGTATGAATCCTGTGATGCATCATTTCTTGAGAAAAAAAGAGAGATTCACATCAGTTTCCATCTGGATTTATGTAGATATTTTATGAAGCTCTATTTTAAATTGTGATACATCCATTATTAGGGCATGATATGTAGTGATGCTAGAATATTTATTTATTTCATAAGAATCCCAAAAACTATGTTCAAATGAGTGGTATTACCTGATGCACGATCTGGAATTGGAAAATGTTGTACATGCATTGCGTCGTTGGAGATGTCACATATTAGGAGAGGCTATTGTGGTATTTAAGAACCAATAAATAACCATCTATATCATCACAAAACATGATATTAATTTTAGGTAGTTATAATCAGTTGTTTATCTATAGTTTTTCTCCTTTGACCAAGCCAATACACATGGGAAGGGCGATGTTGATGATTGTTCTTTCAGTATGATCAATCTAACCTATGATGCTCAGGAGGCCCTTATAAAATGAAATCATATAGATATAAAATATTATAGGAATATATAGGTTAATAATCATCACAAAATTTCAATATATTCATCACTACCAGTATCCTACACAATTCTATAGAAGGTGAAGATGAGTAAGTTATCAGATCTAGAAGGCTTTTTCATATGAGAGAGTACTGAGGGTGTGGACCCTCCTTCATATTGTACTATTTATGATGAAGAAATTATACAAATAAATTGTTTTATAATGGTTCCCATATACATGGGAGAGGTTAAGATGATGTATTTATATTATTATCTGTTATAATTTCACCCATGGTTCTCTAAGATGTCTCATAACATTCACAAATAGAATTGGTGGACAGGGATGAAACATTAGATTACAGGTTTTAAAACTAGGTGTTCCACTTTTCTGAAAGTGAAGGTTGATCACAAGAAACCAGCATCCTTTCTACAATAATTATAAGTTCCATAATGGGAAAGGGTTTTTTATATAATGGATTTTATTATTAACATTCCAAGTTCATCTTGAGGTAGTAAAATAGTTTGGGGAGCCGTTGATCAATTGATGAAATTATATCATTTCATTATTATATGAGGGAAATTATTAGATGATGAGATGGGACGAATATATGTTTGTGGGAATATATAGATACACATGGTCCCTCTTACAATATTTTTTGGTAGGGATTCTTGTTTTTCATCGATGTTTATATAGGGTTTGTAGAAATCAATGGGTGCACAAATGATTCTGAGCACACATTGATGTCCTACCAAAATATATGATAAAAGTTACCGAGGACAAAATCCAAGCATGTATACATTATTCTTAACATTCATGAGAGAAGAATATACCTCTCATCATGTCCACTGACAACAATTTTTTTCAGATGATGATTTAGATGTATCCCTTGGAGGCCCTGCATGATAGGATGGTGTGTTCACCAATGTGATGGTTCTAGTTAGTATATATATTTCTACTAGATCCATTAAATATTTAGGATTCTTAAGGTAGGGTTCATATGATTTGGAAAATTATGAATATAATTCTTTATAGAAAATATCCTCATTCCAAATCGGCATTCACACTCTTGAATGTTTGATGTTGGTGATGGTTTTTTTGCAGTTATTTCTGATACATGGGAGTAGATAGATACATAAGAAAAGGAATCTATCATAAAACTTTTTAGTCCATTTGAGATATTAATGAGTTATAGGATGGAATCCTATTAGTTTATTCAACCACAAAGGAAGTTTCCCATGAAAAATATATTCCACATTTCAAAACATCATCATTATAATGTTGACCCATATCGTACAATTGTTCATCCTAATGTGTAGTTATATTATGATACATATTTTTAAGAGAATCATATATGACTAATTTATCAGAGCATGAAGGATATGCTTGTATATTCTATCATTTTAGAACTGGTTATATAGAATCATAGATATATACATGATGAGGCTTTGGAGTGGGAGGCCTATGTATGTGCTCAGTGTCCTAAATTGTTCTCATAAGATGTTTTTTCACTGATGTAAGGAAAAATCAGGGATATGATTTTTTTAAGGGGGAAGAAATTATGAACCCAAACATTATTTTATGTATTAATACTATTAATTTTTTTATAATTTATTAATATGGACTTAATGGCTATGATTCATAATTTCAATGGTGTTATAGGGGTGTCTAGGGATAATTTAGATCCCAGAACCAATAATTTATTTGGAAAATGATCATGATGCTTGGTTAGGAGAAACCATGTGTGGTAGGCCCCATGGTCTCCCAACTATGTGAATCTTGACTGTGAGTAGTAGACAGTTGTATGGTTTATGGAAATAGTGAATATTGGACCATACAACCATAAACGATGTCTGCAGTTTATGAGAGATCTAAATCACACATATGGCAATTGGTTTACATATTAATGTGTAAAAAACAATCATGTCCCCTTCCAACCTATGATCCATGAATGTATAGATCATGTTCTAGAAGACCATGTATATAGGCCGTGCACCCTGTTTTTATTGTGTAAAATTAATAAATTTTCTAAATGTATTATAATTTTATCACCTCATATCTTTTCCTTCGTTCATCCAACCTTCAAGGGTTATCATCTACACTTGATCTCCATTTTAGATTAATTTTGGTAACATGATATCTCAACCATCCAGAATATATTTTTTCATTCATCTCATTGGATTCCTCTGAATGTGTTCTTTATTCATTAGGATCACATTATCATTTTCCCATCTATCGACTATTTAATTTTAGTGTGATCTCATATGACATGTTTTATGGGAATTCATCTATTGATCCATTTTACCTCGATCAAGACCAAACAAAGCATGATTCTAGATTATGAGATTAATTAAATATTGGTGTACGTGTTTTACTATTTATACATTCATGTATTGATGAATTATATTATGTTATATGTTCCAAACACCAGTTTTAAAAAGTGTTTCCCATAATATGGATTTTCCATAAATTTGTTGTCCTATATGGAAACTAATGACCTGTCTGAACCCAATTCATATCAACATTTCCCTCCCTATAGTAATGTAACACCGCACGTAAATAAAGAATATGACCTCTTTATATTTATCGCTTTTTGTGAATAAAATGTTAATATTAATTTAAAGGGAATGCTATGCTTGATGGCTTACCCAATACGCAAGAATGAGTTCCATTGAAATCTTACGTTGCACTACAATAATAAAATAAATTTATTTTAAATGGTAGTTATTTCCTAGCCGTTGTAATGGAGGGAATTAATAGAACTAACTAAAAAATTATTATATTTGTTTTTCAAATATATTTACTTTTTACAATAAATGTTAGAGGATTAAAAATGTGAATGAAATCAATTTTAAGCGTAAACATTCTAATGTTCTTTAAAAGGTCGACTAACTGCCTTTTGAAGGAGAACCTCTTTTAAATCCACTTTTTGACAATTTGATGTGTTATATTTGACAAAATAAAATTCTTCTTTATAATAGAGACATCAAAATTTACTTTGTGTAAATTTTGGGTATCTTTCCGATAAAGTTCATTTTTTAATGAATAGTGAAAATTGTTGTATTTTAATTAAATACCACTTTTTAATCTAATTTATTTGTATGATTAGATTAACTTATTAATTGTTTTTAAAGTAAAATTAGAATATATTTTTAACATTTAATCCAATAGTGGTCATTGGAATTAATTTCACTTTGAAATTGGACTTAAACTAGTGTCAATCTTTTAATGGATATTGTTTCTTAAAAACATGCTATTTGATTTGAAAATGGGATTTAATTATTAAATTAATTAATGCAACTTATATGTTTTGAATTTTTAAAATAGAAATAATTTTTGAGTTTGGAATATCAAATATATCTTGGGGTGAATTTTTGGTATTTTTCTGAAAAACTTCAATTTTTGATGAATAGTGAAACCACTAAGTGGTAGTTAAAAAACTGATTTCTCATTTAAATGAAACATTTCTACCTATGTTTTTTGAATTTAAAAAATCCAACATATATGGTTGTCATTAGGAAGTAATATGTGGTTCAATGGGATTAAAATAATTTATTGTCTAATAGTAACTTTTATATTCTTAATCGCGATTAGAGGTAATTACTGTAATTTAAGGTAATAATAATGTTTTAATAATGTGAAATGACCTAGACACATGTCCTACCCTCCTTGGATGTGTCATGGCCGACCGAGAAAATCCATTTTTCAACTTGGGGACCCAATTGAGCTACTTTGGTTGGAAAATGACATAAATAACTTTTTTATTTAATGTTAAAATAAAAATGTCACAAGCATGAAATGTTTCACTAAAACAATTTTTGAGTGGGGTTATAGAAGTCATATTTTTGACTATAAATATTAATTAGAAAGCTAAAAAGATTTCCTACATCATGAATTTTTTTTTAATTTTTAGACATGAAATAAATTAAATTATTTATGACATCATGATGATGCAGTGATTACCTCATTAATAAAGGATTTAAATAAAATTAAAATATAATGTTTCAACTATAACTTAAACTTGTAATAAACCTATTGTATGAGTATATTTAGAACCCTTACCACCTTATCCTCGAAATAAACCAATGTGGGAACTTTAAAATTAGAAACACATTTGATAATAAAGTAACATTTTGTAACGTTACAATAGTTCCGCTCCATTTCTCTTATAAAAGGCCCCCACCTCTACCACCTTACCCACACATCTCAAACCTTTGGCTCGGCCAACCCCTGCTCATTCTGCCTCTCCACATCCCTCGTTTACTCCTTGAAACCTCACTTTGGGCATAAGTCTTCCCAAGGAATCCATTGAGATCAAATAAAATAGAGTTACCTGATTTTAAGTTAATGTCTTCACTTGTGTTCTTTTGTTTTATTTTGCTTCTCCAACCCCCTAAAAACTTTTTATTTATTTATTTTGTAACAAATCTAGTATCTTAAAGATACTAGCATGTTGTTAAAAGAATAATTCGATCTTAACTTACACAGACCTACATCTAATGGTTAATGAACATACTGTTTTTGTAGATGGCGAATTTATGCCTCACGAAACGATGACTGTTCAACACTCATATAACACTTTCAACGGTGGCCATTAATTTTTCACTATATTTATATATGATATATAATATGTTTATGTTTTACATAGGCTTCTGTATTTTTACTTTTGTGGCATAACATTATGGTTTCCATTTTAGGTAAACACGATAATTTCATTTTAGGAAGTGCAGACTTCCTCCCCCTCAAAGTGATTGATTCATTAATGCCATATGTGGGTTGTATAAAGGATGGATTTAGAGTTATTATATATGATGTATGTTATATATAAATTATTAATATAATTCTGGAATTAAAATATAAATACCTCTCATTTAGTTTTATTTCCATTAATATGACATAGAAATGAAAGTAGCGTTCATGCGTACGTACGGCTTACCGTCTCCATGAACGGTGCATTTCATTTCATACCTCTAAATGATTATGTAATATTATAAATACATGTTTATTCTGGATATATATGATATATATGATATCCAAATCATGAATATCATTCTGGATATAATGAACCTTTGACCACACAAACAACATGTAATTGTATGAAGTCAACTTTCGACTTAAGAACCAAATATCGACAAAACAAACATTATTAACTTAAATGATTACATAAAGTTTATAACATGGAAATAATTGATATAAAAGGAATAATGAACTTGAAAAAGGTTCTTAATCAAGTAGAAATTATCTCATGTTTATTATTCATGACGTTAAATAACGATCGAGTCATGTCGGACCTGAGCTAAGGGATCCTACTCCTCTCGTTATTTTTAAGTACACTCTTTTATGTCATTCATTTTAAGCTCATATTTCTTATGATTGGGATGTTCTTTTATATTACTCCTACTATAAGTTTTATGTTCATATGATGAGAGACCATATTTTCTCTCATCAATCCATTTTGGATGTTTTTAGTGGCGTCGTTAGGCTGCCGAATTTTCGTAAGAGATTTAACCTCTCTCTTTCTTTTGAAGTACTCTCCTTTATGTCACTTCTTTCAAGATCATATTTTTTATGATGGGGGATGTTATTTTATATTCCTCTTTCTGTACATTTCATTTTAATATTATGAGAGACCCTATTTGATCTCATCAATCCATTTTTGGAAGTTTTAAGTGGCGCTGTTAGGCTGCGGAGTCTTCGTAAGGGATTTTTCATCTCACTTTCAGTCCCATGAGATTTATTCTAAATTTTCCACCATTTCCATTGAGTGGTGTATTTAATTCCCATTATTATACTCTTTGTGTAATATAATTTCATTTATGGGTATTTACATATTCATTGTATGACCCTTCTTCAATGGGGTGTATGTTTCGAAAGTTACCCATGCCGGTAAGGGAACCTTTCACCCTCCTCTTTTGAAAGACTTCCTTTGTTATGTATTTTAATTGACATAATATTAAGTTGGGAAATGTTCTTATACACCCTTATTGATTTAAATTTTATATCCATGTGATGAGGTACCCTTTTTATCTCTCATCAACTCTTTTTCGGAATATTTAAGTGACGCTGTTAGGCTGTCAAATTTTTGCAAGGGAACTTATTAACCCAATTTCGATTCTTTGAGATAAACTTGTACTCCTTCAATATGTCATTCTATGAATATGTGTGAATGTACTCTAATTGTTTTTCACTTAATATCCACTTATATTTGGTGTATTCGTTTGTCACACATAATGATGTAATTGATTTATCCTTAATCGAAGTATATCGTCTTTGTATGGGACTTTATCTCAATCTCCATTCATTGAGGAATATTTTTTTTATACACAACCAACTTTTATAGGGTGTATAAACCCCTTTGACTTTTATGTTTATCGAAAAGGAATCTTTTTATACGAATAGTTTTACTAAACGACAAAAGGGAATGTTTTTATCGTACGTATGCGGTGACAACGACTTTTCCGCCGTCGTGACCATTATTTGAGTTTCGACTTCCTCTAAAAGCCATACCTTTTTTTAATGAAAAATAAATACCATGTTTTACTTTTATTTTATTATGGTATTGAAATAGTTTTCATAATGTTTTTATATCAATGTGGTTTATTGATATCTTGTGACTGAAAAGTGGAAATGTTATGTTTCCTTTCTGCATGTTTTTATGTGATACGATTATGTTAGGGTTCATGGGAATTATTATGAAGAAGGGTGGTTCTGTGATAAACTAAGGGAGCGTGAGCTCGATATAGCTCTCCAATTCATTGGGTAATGAGAAGGAGTTAAGCAATAAGGTTTCTCCGAAGAGATTTAGGGAATATACTGTGATGGTTATTCCAAACGTAACCAAGAGGGTTACTCCCTACGTAAGAATGTTATGAATGCCTCAAGTTACCTTTATGTCTTATGATTTCTATGATTTATTCATGATTTTATGAGTTATGTTAAAGTGAATATGTTTTATGGGTAAGGTATGATTTCATTCTTATGTATATCTGTACTAATGTTTCCTTTCCATACTTTTTATAACCCTTACTGAGCTTTTTATGCTCATCCCATGTTTTTGAAATGTTTTTCACAAGTCAAGGGAATGGTACATGATATGATGATAGTGTCAATGAAGTGTCAATAAAGAATCCATGTTTTATTTTAAATATGTTTCTGTTGATGGTAAAATTTAATACTATCTTTTATTTAACCACTTTTTTTAAATGTGGAATGTAATGCAAGTTTTATGATCTAATTATCTAAAACTCTAAACCTGAAAAGATCCTCAATGTGTAATCTTGTAATTACTCAAGATTAAGTAAGGATTAAGGATGGGGCCTTATAGTTGGTATCAAAGGTCGGTTTAGATAACTTTAGAGGTTAGGGTATTCTCTAAGTATAAGTGACATTACCATAATGGTTAGGATTTCAGAAAGAGTCCTAGTTTTAGATAAAGTGAATGAGTAAGTATATCTTAGTGTTTACCTTCCACATTAGTAAATGATGGTTCATTTGATGTACTCACACTGACATTTCTTTTTTTAGTGAATGGATGGATCTAGCAGGCACCAAAGAGACAACAGGTTTAAAAGAAACTATGGTGGTTCTCTGATTAAGAAACTAGATAAAATGGAGTATTCAATGAGGAAACTAGTGGTTATTCTCAAACAACTATCAAGTAGTCATGATCAACCACTTGAACCTTGGTATGATCTGTAATGCATCATGTAAGAGATGACCAATCGATGTGGAAGTTCAGGTAATAACTATAAAGGTAACCATTAGTGTTTATATGATCCTTACTTTTGAGGTAATTATTGGTTATTATATGTTATGATGGAAAATGAAAGGAATGAGATAAACTTGAGGTTAAACTATGTTATAATCATTTTTTATGATTTTATCTCATTTTGGGGAATGTTTTAAGAATTATATAGTTTTGGAAAATGGACAACACACAGACCGTGTGAGAACCCGTCGCGTCAGACAAAGCTACGAGAATCGAACCCACAACCAAAGTGCAACAGGTATTTCTCACCTAACACTAGAATACATGAAGTCCCTAGTTAGCTTGACTAATTCTTTATAGTTAGATGATTTTAGGAAGAAAGAGTATGTTTATTTTGGGTTATCTATGGAAATGATTAACCTATCAATGAGGATATGTGATTAGGTTAATTACTTTTCAATATGAGAATTTAAGAGCAACTGATGTTATTTAGAGATAAATGTTAATTTGTACCTAAGAAGACTATGTGACAAAATCCTTCAAATATTTGGGTTTCAATCTTATTTTTGTTTAATTTGAAGAATTTTATGGACAAATTTTTTATCAAATGGTCCTCATTGAACTTTGGGTTTTGTTGGACAAATTTTGGAGATTAAGAATAGATATTCTTTTTACAAAGGGTTATCCTTTTCTGGATTATCTAATCTTTTACTAAGAATTTTGCTTTTGGTTTTGGTTAATGTATAAAAACATTGGAAGTATGTAGTTATCTTTTGTGGATTAGGTGATTCTCTAGAAGTTGATTATAGTGAACAAGTCTTCCTAAATACTCGCCTTTTGGAGAAAATATGAGTTTGTGTAAGAAATCTAATAAAAGTTGAAAGTCATCATGATATGTAATTATGTTTCCTTATGAATAAATTCCTCAATAAGAAAACAAAAATGTTGTCTATTAACTTTTCCTACTGGGGAATCGAATACCGGTTAACCCATCACAAGTTTGTAATTTTCTTATGGTTAACTTTCTCCTAAACATGTTTTCGATCACTCTCCATCAGAACATGACCCTATATTTTCTCCTCCAGGTCCATGTTTTCCTACATGGAATCCTAGTATGGGTTAAATCAGGTGACCTCTATACTTCTCATTCATTATTTTAAAGTGAATGTTTTACCGACTCTTTTTCCGATATGGGACTTTCAAGGATGTTTCCGAGCCCAATTTTAAAATTGCGAGGACGCAATTCCCAAAAGGGGGGAAGGATGTAACACCCCAGGTAAATAAAGAATATGGCATCTTTATATTTATCCCATTTTGTGTATAAAATGTTAATATTAATTTAATGGGAACTCTATGCTTGATGGCTTATCCAATACGCAAAAATGAGTTCCTTTGAAATCTTACATTGCACTATAATAATAAAATAATATTCTATTAAATGGTAGTTAACGCCTAGCCATTGTAATGGAGGGAATGAACAGAACTAACTACAAAATGATTATATATGTTTGTCAATTATTTTTACTTTTTACAATAAATGTTAGAGGATTAAAAATGTGAATAAATTTAATTTTAAGCGTAAACATTCTAATGTTCTTTAGAAGGTTGATTAAACGACTTTTGATGGAGAAACTCTTCTAAATCCACTTTTGACAGTTTTATGTGTTATATTTGACAAAATAAAATTCTTCTTTAGAATAGAGATATGACAATTTTCTTTGTGTAAATTTTTGGTATCTTTCCGATAAAGTTCATTTTTTAATAAATAGTGAAAAATGTTGTATTTTAATTCAAAACCTCTTTTTAATCTAATATATTTATATGATTAGATTATATTTTGAGTTGTTTTTAATGTAAAATTAGAATATATTTTTACCATTTAGTCCAATAGTGGTCATTGGAATTAATTTCACTTTGAAATTGGACTTAAACTAGAGTCAAACTTTTAATAGATATTGTGTTTTAAAAACACGCTATTTGTTTTGACAGTGGGAATTAATAATTAAATTAATTAATGTAAATTATTTGTTTTGAATTTTCTAAAATAGACATCATTTTTGAGTTCATAATATCAAATATAGCTTAGGGTGAATTTTTGATATTTTTCTGAAAAACTTCAATTTTTGATGAATAGTGAAACCACTAAGTGGTAGTTAAAGAAACTGATTTTTCGTTTAAATGAATCTTTTCCACCTCTGTGTTTTGAATTTCAAAAATCCGACATACATGGTTGTCATTAGGAAGTAAAATGTGGTTCAATGGGATTAAAATAATTTTTTGGTGAATAGTAACTTTTATGTTCTTAATCACGATTAGAGGTTATTAGTGTGATTTAAGGTAAAAATGATGTTTTAATAATGTGAAATGACCTACACACATGTCCTACCCTCATTTTATATGTCATGGCCGACAAATACAATCCATGGGTCAACTTGGGGACCCCATGGAGCCACTTTGGTTTGAAAATGACATAAATATCTTTTTATTTAAAGTTAAAATAAAAATGTCACAAGCCTGAGATGTTTCACTAAAACAATTATTAAATGGGGTTATACAAGTCATAGTTTTGACCATAAATATTTATTATAAATCTAAAAAGATTTCCTACATCATGATTTTTTTTAATTTTTAGACATTAAATAAATTATATTATTTATGACATCATGATGATGCAGCGATTACCTCATTAATAAATGATTTAAATAAAATGAAAATATAATGTTAAAACTATATACTACACTTGTCAAAAACCTATTGGATGAGTATATTTATAACCCTTACAACCTTATCCTAGAAATACATCAATGTGGGAACTTTAAAATCTGAAACGCATTTGAAAATAAAGTAACATTTTGTAACTTTACAAGAGTGCCTCTCCTCTCCTCTTATAAAAGGCCACCACCTCTACCACCTTACCCACACCTCTAAAGCCCTTTGAGTGGCCAAACCCTGCTCATTTTTCCTCTCCACATCCCTCTATTATTTTTAAAAGCCTCCCTTTGGGAAGAAGTCTTCCCAAGGAAGCCTTTGAGCTAAAATCAAAGAGAGTTACCCGATTTTAAGGTAATGTCTTCACTTGTGTTCTTTTTTTTTATTTTGCTTCTCCAACCCCCTAAACTCTTTTTATACATTTCTTTTGTAACAACTCCAGTATCTTTAATATACTAGGATGATGTAATAATAATAATTCGATCTACACTTACACACACCTATATCTAATGGTTAAAAAACATACTGTTTCTGTGGATGGCGAATTTCTGCCTCACGAAACGATGATTGTTCAACACTCATATAACACCTTAAAAGGTGTACATTAAGATTTCACTGTATTTATATATGATATATAATATGTTTCTGTTTTACTTAAGCTTCTGTATTTTTCTTTTGTGGAATAACATTATGGTTTCCATTATGGGTAAACACAATATTTTCATTTTAGGAAGTGCGGACTACCGCCCCCTCAAAGTGATTTGATTCGTTAATGCCATATGTGGGATGTATAAAAGATGGATTTAAAGTTATTATATATGATGTATGTTACATATAAATTATGAATATAATTCTAGAATTAAAATATTCATACCTCTCATTTAGTTTTAATTCCATTAATATGACATAGAAATGAAAGTAGTGTTCATGCGTACGTACGACTTACCATCTCCATGAACGGTGCATTTCATTTATTACCTCTAAATGATTATGTAATATTATAAATACATGTATATTCTGTATATATATGATATATATTATATCCAAATCATGAATATCATTCTGGATATAATGAAACTTTGACCACACGGACAACATGTAATTGTATGAAGTCCACATTCGACTTAAGAACCAAATATCGACAAAACAAACATTATTAACATAAATGATTACATAATGTTTATAACATGGCAATAAGTGATATAAAAGGAATAATGAATTTGAAAAAGGTTATTAAGAAATTCGAAATTAACTCAGGTTTATTATTCAGGATGTTAAAGAACGATCGAGTCAAGTCGGACCCGAGGTAAGGGATCCTACTCCTCTCTTTCTTTTTAAGTACACTCTTTTATGTCCTTCCTTTTAAGCTCATCTTTCTTATGATTGTGATGTTATTTTGTATTAATCCTACATTAATTTTTATGTTCATATGATTAGAGACCCTATTTTCTCTCATCAATCCATTTTGGATGTTTTGAGTGGCGTCGTTAGGCTGCTGAATTTTCGTAAGAGATCTAATCTCTCTCTTTCTTTTGAAGTACTCTCCTTTATGTCACTTCTTTTAAGATTCACTCTGTTATGATGGGGGATGTTCTTTTATATTCCTATTGATTTAAATTTTATTTTAATATTATTAGAGACCATGTTTGATCTCATCAATCCATTTTTGGACGTTTTTAGTGGGGATGTTAGGCTGCCGAGTCTTCGTAAGGGATTTTTCATCTCACATTTATTCTCGTGAGATTTATGCTAAATTTTTCACCATTTCCATTGAGTGGTGTATTTACATCCCATTATTATACTCTTTGTGTAATATAATTTCATTTATGGGTATTTACATATTCATTGTATGACCCTTCTTCAATAGGGTGTATGTTTCGAAAGTTACCCAAGTTGGTAAGGGAACCTTTCACCCTCCTCTTTTAAAAGACATCATTTGTAATGTCTTTTAATTCACATACAATTATGTTGGGATGTGTTCTTCTATATCCTTATTGATGTAAATTTTATTTACAACTGATGAGTTACCCTTTTTATCTCTCATCAACTCTTTTTCTGAATTTTTAAGTGGCGTCGTTAGGATATCGAATTTTTGCAAGGGAACTTCTTAACCCAATTTTGATTCTTTGGGATAAACTTGTACTCCTTGAATATGTCGTTCTATGAATATGTGTGAATGTCCTCTGATTGTTTTTCACTTAATATCTACTTATATTTGGTGTATTCGTTTGTCACACATAATTATGTAATTGATTTATCCTTAATCTAAGGATACCGTCATTGTATGGGACTTCGTCTCAATATCCTTTCATTGAGACATATTTTGTTTTATACACAACCTACTTTTATATGGTGTATAGACCCCTTTTACTTTAACATTTATCGAAAAGGAATCTTTTTATACGAAGAATTTTACTAAACGATAAAAGGGAATGTTTTTGTCATACGTATGCGGCGACAACGACTTCTCCACCGCCATGACCATTATTTGAGTTTCGGCTTCCTCTATAAGCCATACCTTTTTTAATGAAAAGTAAATACCATGTTTTACTTTTATTTTATTATGGTATGTAAAATGTTTTTCATAATGTTTTTATATCAATGTGTTGTATTGATATCTTGTGATTGAAAATGGGAAATGTTATGTTTTCTTTATGCATGTTTTTATGTGATACGATTATGTTATGGTTCTTGGGAATTATTATGAAGATCGGTGGTTCTGTGAAAAACTAAGGGCGCGTGAGACCGATATAGCTCTCCAATGCATTGGGTAACACGAAAGAGTTAAGCATTAAGGTTTCTCCGAAGAGATTTAGGGAATATACTGTGATGGGTATTCCAAATGTAACCAAGAGGGTTACTCCCTACGTAATAATGTTATGAATGCCTCAAGTTACCTTTATGTCTTATAATTTCTATGATTTATTCATGATTTTATGAGGTATGTTAAAGAGAATATGTTTTATGTGTAAATTATTATTTCATTCTTATGTATATATGTACTCATGTTTCCTTTCCATAATTTTTATAACCCTTACTGAGATTTTTATGCTAATCCCAAGTTTTTGAAATGTTTTTCATAGGTCAAGGGAATGGTACATGATATGATGATAGTGTCAAGGAAGTGTCAAGAATGAATCCATGTTTTATTTTAAATATTTTCCGTTTATGGTAAAAATGAATATTATGTTTTATGTAACCACTTTGTTTAAATGTGTAATGTAATGCAAGTTTTATGATCTAATTCTCTAAAACTCTAAACCTGAAAAGATCCTCAATGTGTAATCTTGTAATAACTCAAGATTAAGTATGGTTTAAGGCAGGGGCCTTATCCATTTCATTAGTGTTCAATTTTATATGGCTAAATGGAATTCAAACATGTATTGAAAAATAAATCATAGGACCGTTTGGTTCTCCTTCAAAAAAGAGTTATCGTAATTTCTAATTGATGAATTTGGGTTGTATTATTCCTTAAAATCTTAACAAATTCGGGTTTATTGAATTTAGTGTGAGTGGTATTAAAACATCACCGAATTTAATTTAACAATGGTCAGACCCTTATGAATGATAAATGATAATGTCTTATATCTTACATTTTGTTTCAAGTTATAGACAGTGATACTTAACATTGTTAATGTATGATAATGAATACCCCTCCTTAATTATGGTCACTAGTAATGATGACTGTTATATATGTGAAATAAAAATGTGAATGATAAAAGTTATATATAAGTGATGCGGTAATAAAGATCATATATATATATATATACACATGTGATTCCTGAAATTATGAAACATTATATATAAGTTATAAGGTTACTGATAACTTTTATATAAATGTTACTCATATAATAATAACCCTTTATTATGATATTCGGATTGAGCGCCCTTTAATTTGATAATGGAAATGTAATCCCTATAATGTGATACATGGGATGAAATCCCAATTGTAAAATACTGGTAATGAAATACCTATTTTTTATACTAGTCATGGATTCCCATTTTTTACCTTAACACTAGTCATGTTGTCCCATATAAATGTGATATCTTGTTTTTTGTCCCTTGATATTTGTTAAGAGATATTCTTGAATTAGTCGAAGCAGGTAGAGTCATCATGATTCCTTCCGGAACAAGAAATGAAAACATTATTGTAGTATTCCTACAATACATTAATATACTTGTAAACTTCCATATTATTCATACAGAATCGATAATTATAGATTTCATTGTTTGTGTCCTAGTTAGTTTGCCCCTGTCCCTATCAGGGCAGCCAATATGACATGATAATACTAAATATTTACAGTTTATATTAGGGAGATCATACACTTAGGGATGTAGGACATAATTCCTAACTCTTGATAGATCTTGTTATTATATGACCCGGCTAGAGGTTGGGATGTATGTATATATTTATCCTTTTTTGGATTATTTTTTATAAAATGTATAATAATTCTTAATGTCGCTATGTAACCATATTTTTCATATTAATATATGCATTATATACATGTTAATTATTCTATTTTGTTTCGGTTTCAATTTTTAATATTTTTATCTCTTGTTTATGATTTTATTCATTGAAATACTACATCCTCTATGGTGGATTACTGGTCAAATGATTATAGTTTATTTTTCATCTATTCTATCAGTTTATAGGTGATCGAACGATATATCTATTATTACTTATCCACTATGTTCCACTCTCATAACGAGGTAACAATATTACAATGGATATATCCTAATACCTCAATTTTAGTCAGCAACATCTCGCATATGGGGAGGCACGCTTGAAGCCTTGTTGCCCACAGGCTCTGCACACCTCGGAGAGGAATGAAGGTTAGTTCCTTAAAAAATTATATAAAATAATTTTGTGTGTTGAAACTAATAATAAATGTTTGAATACTGTTATTATTTTTATGATATTAATTTATTTATCTTTTTTTTATAAATTATATAATTATATAAAATTATAGTATAATGGTGACACAATATATGTCAATTTTTAGAAAAATAAAATAAAATATATTTACAATATAAACATTAATATAAATTGATTGAATAATATTTTCCATAATCTTTTTAGATAAATATTAAATTTTAGTGGTTATTTGAATGTTTATATTCTCATCCAATTTCATTCATATTGTATTGGAAGTCAATTTAAATTTAATTCCCAAAATGATGGTAATGATATTTCAAAATAAATTAAATTTTATTAAATTATTCAAAATATCTAAATATTAAATAATTTGTTGTAAATTAGTAATATAAATTTTAAAATATCTACCATGTCTTGTTTATAAGAATCTTTTACCTTTATACTAATTATTGTATCCAGTAATGTGTAAAAAAATTATATCAAGTATATTGCTAAAGATGAGTTAAAATAGATTAAAACATAATTGGGTAAAAAATTAATATAATTCTGTACAAATATTAATGTATTTTATGATTTATAACCACAATCATAATATATTCTATATATTTTATTTTGGATATATATTTCCATGATAAATAATTTATATTTATTTAATAATTATGAAATTCAGAAAGTGTCCCTCCCAACACTTATAAAAGTATTCTTCCAATCTAGATTTATTTACACATAAAAACCATTTTGGTTCATTCAATACCTACTAAACACACTTATATATTTTCCTTACCCTTTTCTACTTGTATTGGGTTGATTAGAAAACTAATATTGGAATCATATTGTCGTATTCCTAAAGAGGTTGTTTGAATACGAGGTATCACTAAACTATGTGTTTTCATTTTACCTCAGCTTCCACCTCCTAAATATCAATTTGAATCATACATACATATGAAAGTTTATTTTCTAATGTATACATAGATGATTTTATTTTAATGGAATAACTTATATCCATCTCAACTCCCATCTAATGGGAAACCAAATAGTCGTTAATGGGTATGATAGACTACTACCTCACGAACCGATGCAATTAATTTTACATCAAAACAATTCAGTCATAGATTTAATTTTTTATTTAATATATATATATATATATATATATAATAGTCGATACATATTTATCATTATTAGGGATTATATATCATATAATTTCTGACACTTCCATTAATTTAGAAAGGATAACGTCATTCATGCATAAATGTGATTTACAACCTCCATGAAGTGTTGTGATTGGTTTTTTGTAACGTCATCACATGAATTCTATATATAACTTTTTAAATAAATAATATTATATTAATGGAAAAATTATCATTTTGAAAATTTAAAATTCAACATATATTCTTCGGTACAAGATTTTTTGAAAAAGGAAACAATAGTAATGCGTACATATGGGTTACCATCTCTCTGAGTTTAATATAGTTAATTTTTGACAACCATATTTCATTAATGGTTTAAAAATTAAATTTTCTTTATTAATGATATTTATTTCAAGATAATTACTTAATATATAATTTAATTGTTTCCACATTTACTATAGTACAACTATTAACATTTTTTGGACATATGATCTACATATCAGTAAAACATTCAACTTGGACATAATTGATTATGTAAAAAAATATAACATGGTATTAAAGTAAATAAATAAAATAATAATCATGAAAATACATTTATAAATTAATGATTTTTATGAGTTTTATTTTCCTAGATGATAATGAATGTACGTGGCGAATCAAACCTAATGTAAGGTGTTTTATAAATCAATTTATTTTCCATTGGGTTATATTATTTATTCACAATCTTTAATATTACAATAATTTTTTTGTAATTACTTCTCATTAATTTATGTTTCATTTTCAATTGTGTTGGGAATATTTATATTTTTTACACATAATCAATATTTTTATTTATTATCACTTCAATGGTAATATATTTGTATGATATTTTGCCTCAATATTCTTTCTAATAAGACTAATTTCATTTCTGGAACCTATTTAATTTTATTTGGGGAACATAATACCAATTTGATCTGTTCCCCATGAATTCCAATTTATTAATGAATATAAATATTTTAATTAATTTATATTTTTTATGGGGTACAATTTAACTATTAATTGAGATTTAATGATTTATTTTACAATATCATTTTTAGGATTTTTATAATGTTCATTGATGGATTATTATGATCAATCCTCCAAAAATACACCAATTTTATTATACTCTATTTATTTAATATGTTTAATATTTTCATAAAAATTTCCCTCTCATTGTCTCTTGAATAAAGAAATTCAATGTTTAATGGAGAAATGTGTTTTATTTCTCTATTAATATGACTTATTTTTATATCATGTATAAAATACAACTCAAAATATTTATTATGGTAGTCTTACATTATCCATGATATCATAAATGTTAAATAATGAATTATTTTACAGTCATCACAAAGGGGGATTTTCTAGTTTTTTATAGAAAATGATAATAATTTTTTAATGTACATGGTCATAACGGAATTACCCAACTGCAAAACCATTTTACAATATTGATATTACATTAAATTTTTTATATGGATTTAAAAATAAATAAATTTTATTCTAATTTATTATATTTTTTTCATTAAATTTATTATTCTAAAAAGGGTATAATTTTATTAAAAAACCTATATTTATGTTGAATTAATTGTAATCGTTTAACTAATTTTATTTTTTTCATTAACATTTTCTCAAAAAATTAAATTTGAGGTCATATTTGGATATTATATTTATCTACAATATACATGATCTTTGTATTATGGATATGATCATTTCGTAAAAAATATATCTTTTATACATATTATGTTTTACATTTCAAGGGATTTTATTAATTTGTGAAATATTGATATTATGAATTATTTATTCAGTATAGATATTTAATGATAATGAATATTGGTTGTATACTAACTTGATAATTGATAAATTGTGGAATAAAATGGAAATTAAGTGAGGAGTTGTGCCTATTTGTAGATATCCCCTCAATTCATTGGAAAGTTTCTTGATGAAATTAACATGATCATAATAATTGGAATTTTGCTGCCTACCTACACATCCATGAATCTATCAAAATATAAGGATTTTATGTTATATATATGTTTATGATTGAAATCATTACCTATAACGTTATGAATTTCCATTATTAATAATTCTAGGGATATTTTCCATGAGATTATTGAATTATTATTATTCATTGATGCATTTCACGTTCAATTATTTTATTAAAAGGAATGTTTTTATAATTATTTACCATTCCGTAATGATTTTTTATTTGTTAATAATAATATATTACATTGTAGTTAAAATATCCTATTATTTTTAGACCACCCATATTCTATCACTATTCCCCCATCAAATGATGAAAGAACATTTTAAATGGTTCAAGGATATAGGATATGTAATTTTCAATATGTTTTTTATTTTATGTTATAAAGTATAAGGCTAGAATCAGGAATGTATATAGTTGAACAAGACTACTAAACAATTTAGTGTTTAGGTATATGATTCAGTATATCAAGTGCCAATGTAATAATGTAACCACTAGTCCTAGAACCCTGTGGTCCTTGTCGATTCAAGGGATCTCATTGATACCTCATGTCATCCATATGAACTCATACATATGAGTCAATAGTAATCATCTTCCACATAGTGATACTATGCTCTTTAGGTGTTTCTAAATCATCCATATGGTTCCAAATCATGTTACATGATTGTGTATTGTTGGTGAAAGTTCCCCTCTCCAATGAATACCTAATGATAAAATATTCATAACTAAAACATGTATATATGAAAACCCTAAATCACATTAGCAAAATATCAATACTAGGACCACCATCTATTGGTTTCTTAATCATGGGGAACACTCCCAACACATCATGATCCATTTCTCAACCACCGAAAAGGGGGATATGACACAAAAAACGAAGGGTGGTCTATTTCATCAAAACTCACATAACATACTCACAATAAGTGTAACATATCCTAGTATAACAAAAACCATCTAATAATATCCCTAAAGAAAATCATCCACCAGAACCACTAGTTTTGGATAATATACTATCGATGGGATTAGATAATTAATACTATAAATGATAAAAAATAGCCTACACACATCTCTATACTCTGAAGCCTCATAGCGAAGGGGATATTAACCATGATATCAATATTGTATCTAATAATGTAGGAATTCATATACAGTCTAGGTACACTATATTAAAAACTGATAATAAGGGGAGTATACACAAGAAGGAAATATAAACACCAAAACCTTCCAATATGTTTTATGGGATAATGTTTTCCCAAAAACCACTACCAACATGAGTTGAGTTAAAAAGATGTTGTTCACATTCATTTTTGAATTAATTGGTTTGATTCCACACCAATTATTGGTTTTCTTGATTTAGAGAATAACATGAGTCACATTATTAGTATTTCTCATGTTTCAAAACCAATCCATCCAACTAAAAAAACCTCAAACACCAGGATGAAGATTAACTCATTTGATATCACTCTTTTATAATTCGTACAATTATAGACCACCTAGCTACTTGTAATCTATGAATATAACTGTACATCTACCACTAGTAATAAAAGGAAGGGTGACTAGCATCAAGCCGAAATATTAGACATGTGAGGAAACATATCATAAAGTACATATTCACATGAAAATATTTCCATAAACAAGTACAATATGAAAAATAAGAAATTGTTTTCATTTATGGATTAATAAAAAAACATCCCATATTATACTAAAATTAATATCAATGAAAAAGTGAAAATTATAAAATAAAATCCCACCAATGATATAAAACAACCCAAATAATATACAACATTAAGTTAAAAAGCCAAAGGATTCTCCAATATCCATACGAGGTCTATCTAATTTAACTAATCACCACATATTCTTCATCTACCTATGAATCCAACTAAATTACAATCATCTAAATAAGAAAAAAATGTTTTAGTGGATTTGATGGATGGTTGAGTATAATCATACCCATCCGGAAACTAAATCACCTAATAGAATGAATTAAAATGATTTAAGTGATCACATAACAAAATAATTGTGTCAGTAAAAATATGAGACAATAACAGGTATGATAACTGATATATTCTCATATGAATCTACCAAGTCTCAATATGGGGTCATGTACCCAATTCTAATACATAATTCCACCAAATTCACAACAGTAACACTTCACGGTAATAACTATTTCAATAAGTCTTTCAATCATTGAGGAAACCATTCACATAGAATATAGATATCAGGTCTACCCATGAATTAGCATAAAGGAAACTATGAGGAATCATCTAAAAAACACAATCATATTACATATTTCTAGATGATAAAAAATATTGAAACACTTATAAGGAATCACACCTAGTGCCAACGACAGATATCATTCGAAAATTGTACGTACTGGGTCGAACACCCTGAAATGTAGGTCATCCGATTCTAGACCCTATGTAGGGAAGAATATGAGAATTATGATTAAAAATATTGAGCCACATGGAGGGATATTCATTATTTAATACTAAGGGGGTATTTTCAATTTCTTCTAATAAAATTCCATTAGAACCGTCATGAATGAAATTAGAGATATGTCTACCAAAAAACCCTAGAGGGAGGTAGTACACCATAAGTAATATGAATTGATTGAACGAACCCAATAGGATACCATAACTATTTTGAGATGATTATGTGCTCAAATATGTCCTAAAAATAGTACAATATGTGTCCCATATGGATTAAAAATGTCTAATTGAATTTATCAATACCAATTTACATTAATCTCATATTACATATATTTCTTCCAATGCATAGAGTGGCTATTAGGGGTACATTACATTGAAAGTGTATGTTTGTACTCTTCATTTAGTGAATATTAAGGATGATGTACTATATCTCATTCCCAAGGGAAATGTTCATGACCTTGAATGCTAGTTGTTTCTATGTAATTTTTTATTTACATGATATGTACTCCAAAAACCTGACATATTGGGGACGGTCTAGTACCCTTCTTGTCCCATATACCCATGCCCATGTACATTCTAATGTACATGAAGTATTAAATAACAAACCAGGGACTTAGGTCAAATTGATGAAGTGAAAGATTCCCACGTAAATTATAATCCACTCCCAAGGGGGTATGTGGCTTGTTAGTATCCCCCATATTATTTAATGCTACACAACATCCTATTTGTGTAATCCTAGTAAAAACTGAGTTGGATAGAAAAGGGATACCTGACATGACAGTTAATCATAAGGTATGTGATATGTATCTCAACTAAATACAATATATTCCATTTAAATGGATGCAAATCATATGTTTCGCTCTGAATAAAACACTATTTACGTCAGAATTTATCCAAAATTTGAGACTATTTAAGTGTATTCTCCCACACTTCTTTAATACATTTAGGGTCATCATGAATCACACAATAATACCCATTTCCTGGACTAAAATATTAATTGTATTGTAGGGAGAAAAATTATTGTGTTTTATTAATATAATATTGTATTCACCACCATCCTGATGTGCCACATGTCCCAACGCACATGGACCCCACTATCTGCACAAATAATGTGTCCCCATCATCACTATTAGCAGGATTCCGATCACACCCTTTTAGGATGTTTCCCATCACATCTCCACCAAAATGATCCGATAATTCTATGAAAAAATATTACAATTACTCAATACACATCACATACATATTTGATAATTCATCACAATACCCCAAACCTTAACCCATGCTCTAAATCCATGATAAAAACCTTCATAAATATTATTTTTCACCAAATATTGTATATCATTTGATGAATTTTAATGAATTTTATAACAACCATTAAAATAAGAACAATTAAAATTAATTCCACCAGAATTGGATGGGGAATAAAAAAATATTGAGCAACAAAATTTTGAAATTGTTTTGATTTACGTTGAACTATTGATAGAGAATTTAATGAATTCATGGAAATAATATAGTATTATTTCATAATATTGATTCCTTCATATAAAAATATAATTAATCAAATGTAAATAAATAATATACCAATGAATCAGTTTGTTATATTGAAAAATTAACTTCCATCATGGTTTAATAAAATAGAATTAAATCGAAAAAAATAAAATCCTGAAATGATGTTTTCATTTATCACTCATGATTAATGGTTTTAATTTATTACCATTGGTGGGATCCATGAAATCTGTTGGAAAATATAAATTGCTAGTTATTTATATCCGATCATCTATCTGGTTAACGTCGAAAAAAATATCTTTTCTATGACCTATCTAAAACATAATAATACTTTTTATAACTCATTAATTTTATAAAACATAATTTAAATTATTGGTAGATAGTTCAAAAAAATTAAATAAATACATAACTAATAAATTATTATATATATTTTCCATTACACCTAAATGTACTTTTAAAATACTAACCTAATATGATCATAGGTTATGTATGTCCAAGTGTAATATCCTCATTCTATACATAATCATGATCCCATATTTAACATTTCATACACAATAAGTGTGATATTACTATATTTTTTATAATAATGTATATAAGATATATTGAATTTAGTATTTCTAATATATTATAATAGACACATTATGGGTCTAAAAATTCCACAGTTACTCCTCACCTTACATCATTAATATTCGATGAAATATTACAAACTGTAATATAAATTTTTTTTGGGTCATTATGACAACATTCTAGGTAGGAAAAAATGCTTCAAGAAACATTCCCTTTGTTAAAATTACAATAATAAAGACAATATTATTCAAGGAATAAAAATTATCTTCTTATTTTGTGTCTACTGAAAAAATATAGTTTTCAATTAATTTTCAATTCAATGTAATATGGGATAATGGTTATGAAATACTCTAATATAACTATCATATATGAATCATGAAGTATTATATAACTTTAAATTATAGGGTGCATGAAATATATAGTTCCATTAATGATTTATTTATACATATTTGGATATTTTTTTGAGTAGTGTTTCAAAATAAACAGGTGACCATATATGAGATGAATAAATTACACTTAATATGAATTTTTTGACATAACAATAGTATTGACATACAAAATGATTTAATACTAATTTAATACCAATATATGTGATATGATGTTAATAAGTTGTGAAAAAATTCAAAGGACAATGTGAATAATTGATGGTAGAAAAATATTAATCATGATTAAATATATGAGGCATGTTTGTCACTACATATCCTAAATGAATATCAATCAATAAACACATAGTTTATAATAAGTTACCAATTTTTATCTAGCATATATGTCAGGGAAATATTAAAGAGATCATCCTAATGAAAATATATTCATAAAATAAAGTATTAGAATTGGTGAGTGAATAATCACTAAGATATGGTGTGGGATTTTAATTGATTGATTTTGTAATAGGATAAAAAGTGTTATTATTGTTTCACAAGATATCATGTGAGATTATGAATTTGGGTATAAATATTTCTTGTCAAAAAGGGAGAATATTTTCCAAAATAATGTGTTTCTGAATGAATATATTATTTTATTTTAGATTATGGGCCCCTTATAGGGAATTATTTTCTCATTTTAAATACAGTTATTCAACTATGTCAGCTAAACCAAATGGGCCGTTATGTGATGTATTTATAATAGAATTATTTCTTCAGTGGTTGGTGTGATATGCTCTCAATAGGTTACGTTATGAGAGTATTTTCCATAGGATTAGAACATGTGAATGATCTCAGGAACCAATAATTATAACAATGATACATAAGATTCATCATATTTTCCCAATCATTAAAAAGAATACTAGAATATTCCCATTAATGAATAATTTAATGTGAATATTAAAATATGAATTCATATACATAATGATTTAAATAAAATCAATGCTATGATTTTTTTACTAATTCCCATAGAATCAAAAAGAATCACATATATATATATTTGAGAATGATCATCATTACATTAACAATAAAAAAATTTCTATCTGATGTGTTAAAAATTAAACACCCATTGAATAACTTATTTGATCCCATATACATATGAATATTTTCATTCCTATATGGATGCACTTATATTAGTATCCTATTCCCATATAGAGTAGATGTGATTAATTGAAAAAAACATATCATCCATTTTAATAATAATTTCTAGTATATTAGTTAAAATAATTTTAAATTACACTATATATATATGTCCATATGGTAGAATGATGCATGATTAGACATAATTATATATTATAATTATATAATCTTAAATTCATATGTAAAAAATTCATTAATTATCTATAATTTTTTTGGGTTTCTATGAAAAATTATTGATGTTTTAAATAATAAAACAAAACTAACCCCAGTTTTATAAGTTTTAAAGGGAAGATAATTGTTGCATTTTTAGAAGAGTTTTTTTTTGTGTTTCAAAATAACTAAAACTGGAATATTATGGTTGGGGTCATAAACCCGAAAAAATTATTCCCCAGATGAAAAATATCTATAATAATTTATTTTTATAATATGTATATAGTATTTTTAAATTAAATTATATTGTATCTAACAATAATAACATTTTATAGTGAATTGTGTGACATCATTCGACATTAATGTCCATGAATTTACAAGTATACATATTTAGTGGATGAGAATGGTATTCATTATTGTCAACAATAATTATTTTGGTTAGGGTATATCATCATATGATTAATCTTATAAGGAAATATAAAATGCATCATGGTTTAATTGCATTATTGGTATTGTGACAAAGACATAGAAAAAATTGGGATTCTATTTTAAAAATATTTTTGGTTATTCCTTGATACTATGGAGGATTCATCATATGAATGTAATATATGATCAGATAAATTTTGTTGATTATTCAATTTTATGACATAAATAATGATTCAGACTTGGATAATAGAGTATTATCATTTTTTACATCCACTGTATCCTTTCAGATTAATATAGAGATCACACTACAACGAACTATATGAATTAAAATTTATTACAAACGAAGATTGATAAGAGTGGTTTATATATATAAAGACTCATATTTCTCATGTTTTTATCTATTACGGAATACTAGAAAACTATAATTCCAAAGATATCACTTCATCATCTTGAGTACATCTATAAGAAAGTGTATTATCTCTTCAATTTTAGTGGAATATTTTCAATTTTCATCATTTCCCTAGATTTATGATTCATCTTTGATATCTAAATATCAATGTGTTATTATAATAAATTTTTAAATTGGGTAAGTTATTGATATTCCACATCATTGTTGGTACACCACTCTTATATGAAAAAATTATATCCCTAGTGGGGTAACATTAATGGGGAATAAAAATATTCTAACCAGATCACAGCTGACTTACATATCCATTATCATTTTAAAATTAAATCATTGAGATAGTTCATTAACATACAATTACAATGTTTTAGTGGTTTCATATATTATGAATACTTATTCATTCATTTGTTCCATGTTCAATAATTATTCTTATTTGGATGGTTGGGAATCATGGAATTTTTCTAGTACATGAATATTGTTAAATATTTGAAGAAAACGAAGGATATAATAATCAAATATATTGATATCCCACTTATCATGTTTTACCACCAAATATTGTTGAAATTTGTATTTAGTGGAGTAGTTCCACATTAGAATCCATAATCAACAGAAAAAATTTATACGGCTTTCATCAAATTGATAAATAAAAGAGAGTTATGTTTAACTATTGTGTACTGAGACATAGAATACTACATTATTGTACTGAAATAATGAAAAAAATTATTTTTTTTATTCATTTTTTCAAAAGGAGGGGCCTATTAAATGGGAAACTATTCATAACATTGAGGATAACATGGCTTAACTCCCTTATTATTATTAATATAAGATTGTGCAAAAAAATATTTTATAATTTAAATGGAATCCAATTTAAAATAATCAATCCATTAATATTTTTATAGTTTCGTGTTCATTTTAATGGAAGGAACACATTTGGACTTGATATTTTCTTTATAATTCCGAATATGAGTGAGGAATCCTTAGAGTCCTCAAAAATCACAGTGGTTTTGAAGAATGTGTCATCAAATATAACCTAGGACTATTATATTCACATTCATTTATTAAATTACTTCATTTTGAAATTTTAAAACATCTATAATGTAACCTAATAAATAAATTTCATATGGATCATCCTCATGTTGTATCATCTATGATTTGTGGAAACAATATTTATTTCATAATGGTTATTTTATTTCTAATTAAATATTATAATCCAATCATTAAATTTCATTATGATACCTTCCCCATAAATGAAATGAGAATATCATATAAGTCATTTTGGTTATTGGGTTAAAAAATATTTTAACGAACATGAATCCGAAAATATAAAAAATCATGATTACCCTAAATGAGGAAAATTCATTATCATTATGTTCTGTTTAGATATATTTATAGATAGAATACCCATACACGATTAAGATGTTAATGAAAATATAAGTCACATAAATCAATAACTTCAGCATTATCATTGAATATTGTGATTCAAATATAAATAAATAATAATCAAACTTATTTACCCATTACATTTATTAATAGATAAGTTTTTATGTAACTTTGTTTATTAAATATCATTGATGAATATTCGGTATCTATGATTACTAAACTCAAATACATCTACATTGTCATGAGTTAGTCACATTATCCATACATCTTCTGTGTAACCATAGTGTGTGTCTTGTAGAAAATGATTTAATATAGATTATTAGGCATTTGGTTGTAGATATTCTTTATAATCCCTTAAAACACACCATGGTTTTTTGGAGTAATGAAAAATAATATGATTTTTTAAGAGCAATAGGCACGCTGATTGTTTTCAAATATGTGTCTTCTCCAATTCCAAAATTGATATTCTTGATGTCACCCATTTTGTTGAAAATATAATACATAATGTTAGTGAATAATAATTAATATATTCCTCTCATACTTATTCAGTGGTGGATAATATACTTACTACTTGAGATTTTAATTATTATAAAAATATTTTATCTTCCACATGAATTTAACACTAATCCAAATGATTGGAGGGTTTTTATTTATTTTGGATACCATATGAATGCATGTGAATATTTCCATTATTTTATTTCATCTCTAAATTTTAAGGACACAAAAATTATATAGTAATATTTAGGTAATATTATTCGTGCATATATTCATATTTTGATTCCATGGTGATACACTGATTTATTATAAATTTCAAAGAAATATCATTTCTTATCGATGAATGTAGTTCATGAAAAACTTCCATATAGATATGCTAGAGGATGGTTGAATTTTATGGTCCATGTAATTGTCCAAAACTATAATTTAAAATAAAAATTCAGAGTTATCACTTTGATGAAACTTGATTTAAATCACGCCTTGATTTGTTGGTCCTTCTATTAAAACATTTGGGGGAGTATTTAGGGTTTTGTAATTCCAAAATTGATAATTAATCTCTATTTCATGTTCCCTATGTAAATGCATAAAGGATTATTAGCTTCAAATATTGTGCATTCACCAAATAGTACATTGAGTATCCCAAAAATTTGGAGCATCTAAAATTTATAGTAAAAGACTTCATTATTAATGTATTTGAAGATAAATCAATCATTATGTGGGGAACAGTTTTTGTATTTTTTGAATACAATGAACCTAAAATCATGTATCAAGACTCTAAACTCGGTTTTCAAAATTTTATTTCGAAGATGATAATTTTCACTCTAATAAATATAATTAATTATTATCTACAATGGGGATAAATCAACCTCTTTATAGTCCAAATTGAATTGAGGTTCAAACAAATGAATCTGATTCTTTAAGAGTTTCAATTTGGGCTATATAAATTTTATAGTCATTCAAAATTCTATATATATATGACTGAATCGTATCACACTATATGGATTCATCCCAATCATTATAATTAAATTAGATAAATAATTATAATTTAGTGGAAATCATTTATTGTCAATATTTTACATTTGAATAAACTAATGTCTTGATCTCTAAATAGATTAATATAAACTAAATTTAATAATCGCTTAGTATATTTGGTTGTGATGTGGATTCCAACATTGAAATAATTACAGTTCACATGGAGATAACTTCCAAGAAAATATTATTTTATCCCATCAAATATATTTTCTAAAACGTCTTTATTAATAGGTTTTTGGGTTAGATGATAAAATTTACACTGCTCCTGGATACTTTTAAAAAAATGATTTGTGGTGAATTTTATTCTCCAATAATTGAGGTTTATCTGACCATCCTCCATGATAATGTACAATATATTATTTTCATTTATCAAATAGATCCATAATTATTATTAACTTATAATAATTTATAAATGATTCGGGATAAATCGGTAGTTCATGACGATCACATTGAAGTTGATATATCTGGGTTCCATAATCATGTCAGATTTCTGTGTGAAAAAATAGAAAAATTAATTTAATATATTGAGAATATTTCCAAAAATTTTACAACCACCACAAATACTATAGTTAGATATATAATATTCAGTTATGATATGTTCACTATTAAACATTATTTTTAAATTTATTATTTTAATATAATGATATTTTATGGATTTATCAAATTTATATTTCCTTTAATGGGTTATTCCACATCCATCCTATAAAAAAAATAATAAATCCAAAAAGTTCGGGGTAGTTTATATTCCAATTTTAAATTTTATGAAACATTTAAAAAATTTATGTAATTATTGAACTAATAATTTTAGTGTTTTATATAAAGTGTTTACTTATGGTTTTGTAAAAATAAATCATGTTTGTAATTTGTCGATCTATTGATTCTTAGATAATCTAATCCACTATATTTTACAATTTCTTGATCATCTACTAATTAAATTTATAGAAATTATTTTCTTGGAATATATTCATTCAATTTATTCCCCGTGAAGAAAATTAATGACCGATGTCACCACAACCATATGTTTTCCAAATACCACACACCCAAAATTAATAATCATTTATAGTAAATAATATAAGACGAATTAATCGTTATTTTTGTACACAATAGTATGATTTTATTGGTAGTAATTATTTTGATCATTCAACCATACAACATTAGTAATTATAATCTTTGATTATGTGAATAATTTTTCCTCAAGTGTGTTAGTGTAACACCATTATCCTTTTTGAATGAATATATTATAAATTTATGTATTAGGTAGCATGTGATTCTATATCCTATGCTTACTTTACACTAAGATTAATAGTAAAAATTACTAATTTTAAATATGTATTTCCATGTTTTCATTATATTAACCAATATTAGTTTTGGAGCACTCATGTGCATCTTCTAACCATTGTTCTAAAATAATGAACACATATAACCGATAATAAAATTTCATTGGAATGATCAATGATTGAATATAATCATGTATATTATCTACACATATCTATTATATCTATTCTTCTATTATATTAAAATTTAGGAAATATGTATAAAAATTAAATATGAAAATGATATCCACTTCACTAACAATTTATTATTGTAGAAAATTTAATTGATATTAATGTAACACCCTAGGTAAATAAAGAATATGACATTTTTATATTTATCCCTATTTGTGAATAAAATGTCAATATTAATTTAAAAGGAACACTATGCTCGATGGCTTACCCAATACACAACAACGAGTTCCTTTGAAATCTTACATTGCACTCTAATAATAAAATAATATTATCTTAAATGGTAGTTAACGCCTAGCCGTTGTAATGGAGGGCATGAACAGAACTAACTAAAAAATGATTATATATGTTTTTCAAATATTTTTACTTTATACAATAAATGTTAGAGGATTAAAAATGTGAATGAATCCAATTTTACGCGTAAACATTCTAATATTCTTTAAAAGGTCGATTAATCGCCTTTTGATGGAAAACCTCTTTTAAATCCACTTTTTGACAATTTTATGTGTTATTTTTGACAAAATAAAATTCTCCTTTAGAATCGGGACATCAAAATTTACTTTGTGTAACTTTTTGGTATTTTCCGAAAAAGTTCAATTTTTAATGAATAGTGAAAAATGTTGAATTTTAATCCAATACCTCATTTTTATCTAATTTATTTATATGATTAGATTATATTTTGAATTGGTTTTAAAGTTAAATTAGAATATATTTTTACCATTTAATCCAATAGTGGTCATTGGAATTAATTTATCTTTGAAATTTGACTTAAACTAGTGTCAATCTTTTGATATATATTGTTTCGTAAAAACATGATATTTGTTCTGGCATCGGGAAATAATTATTAAATTAATTAATGTAACTTAAATTTAATGAATTTGGTAAAATAGAAATCATTTTTGAATTCGGAATATCAAATATAGCTTAGGGTAAATTTTTGGTAATTTTCTGAAAAACTTCAATTTTTGATGAATAGTGAAACCACTAAGTGTTACATATAAAAACTGATTTCCCGTTTAAATGAAAATTTTCCACCTTTGTGTTTTGAATTTCAAAAATCTGACATACATGGTTTTCATTAAGATGTAAAATGTTGTTCAATGGGATTAAAATAATTTTTTTGGTGAATAGTAACTTATTAAATTTTTAATCACAAATAGAGGTAATTAGTGTAGTTTAAGATAAGAATAATGTTTTAATAAAATGAACTCACCTAGACACATTTCCTACCCTCATTGGATGAGTCATGGCCGACCAAGAAAATCCATAGGTCAACTTGGGGACCCCATGGAGACACATTGGTTGGAAAATCACATAAATATCTTTTTATAATGTTAAAGTAAAAATGACACAAACATGAAATATTTTACTAAAACACTTTTTACATGGGGTTATACAAGTCAGAATTTTGACTACAAATAGTCATTGGAATGATAAAAAGATTTCCTACATCGTAGTATTTTTTATATAATTTTTAGACATTAAATATATTAAATTATTTATGATATCATGATGATGCAGCGATGACCTCATTATTTAACGATTTAAATAAAATGAAATGATAATGTAAAATCTAATACGTACACATGTCCAAACCCTGTTGTATGGGTGGATTTCAAACCCATATAAACTTATCCTCGCAACACATCAATGTGGGACCATTAATATCTGAAACCCATTCTAAAATAATGTAACATTTCATTACTTTCCATGAGTGCCCCTACTCTCCTCTTATAAAAGGCCCCCACATATACCTCCTTACCCACACTTACAAAGCCATTGGCTCAGCCAAACCCTTCCCATTATTTCTCTCCACATCCCTCCCTAACTCCAAGAACCCTCACTTTGGGCAGAAGTCTTCCCAAGGAAGCCTTTGAGCTCAAACCATAGGGAGTTACCCGATTTTATGGTAATGTCTTCACTTGTGTCCTTTTGTTTTATTTTTCTTCTCCAACCCCCTAAAATCTTTTTATTATTTTATTTTTTAACAAATATAGTAAATTCAATATAATAGGATGTTGTTATAAGAAGTATTAGAGCTACACATACAGACACCTACATCTAATTGTTAAAGAACATACTGTTTTTGTGGATGGCGAATTTCTGCCTCATTAAACGATGATTGTTCAAAATTATTCTAACACATTCAAAGGTGTCCATTAAGATGTCACTATATTTATATATTATATATAATATGTTTATGTTTTACTTAAGATTATGTATTTTTCATTTATGGCATATCCTTTATGGTTACCATTATGAGTAAACGCAATATCTTCATTTTAGGAAGTGCGGACTACCGCCCCCTCAAAGTCATTAGATTCGTTAATGCCATATGTGGGATGTATAAAGGATGTAATTAATGGTATTATATATGATATTATACTGGAATTATAATATACCTTTATATAATTATGATTCCATTCTATAAAATACGAAATAGAAATGAAAGTAGCTTTCATGCGTACGTACGACTTACCGTCTCCATGAACGGTACATTTCATTTCTTCACTAAAAATGTTATGTAATATTATAAGTACATATATATAGTGTATAAATATGTAATATATTAAATCTAAATTATGGATATCATTCTGGAATAATAAATTATATATATATCTCTCATTTGTTTTAATTCAATTAATATGACAAAAAATGAAAGTAGTGTTCATACGTACGTACAGCCTACCGTCTCCATGAACGGTGCTTTTAATTTTTATCTCCAGATGATATGGAATAGTAAATGATTAATATATAATGGATATATATTAATTTTAAAACATAAATACTATTTTGGATATGATGTACCTATAACAACATGGAAAATTATTTTCCAACAAGTTCAATTTTGTACTCATGTACCAAACATCGACAAAAACGTCTGATATTACTCATATTATTAACCAATTATTATAACACTAAAATATGTGATATGAACTGAATAAAAATCTTTATAGGATTTTCTTAAGAAATTATAAATTGACCAAATTTTATTATTCAGAAATATAATGAAACGAACAAGACAAGTTGTACTTGAGGAAAGGGATCCGACTCCTCTCTTTATTTTAAAGTACACTCTTTTATGTCATTCAATTTAAAGCTCATATTTCTTGTTATTGGGATATTCTTTTATATTACTCTTACTGTAATTTATATTTTCAAATGATGAGATACCCTATTCTCTCTCATCAATCCATTTTGGATGTTTTGAGTGGTGCCATTAGGCTGCCGAATTTTCGTAAGAGATCATACTTCTCTATTTCTTTTTAAGTACTCTCCTTTATGTCCCTTCTTTTAAGCTCCTATTTGTAATGTTGGGGGATGTTCATTAATATTACTATTTCTGTAAACTTTATTTTAATATTATGAAAGAACCTATTTGATCTCATCATTCAATTTTGGAAGTTTTAAGTGGCTCCGTTAGGCTGCCGATTTTTCGTAAGGGATTTTTCTTCTCACTTTTATTCTCATGAGATTTATGCTACATTTGCCAAAATTTCCATTGAGTGGTGTATTTAATGCCCATTATTTTACTCATTATGTAATATGATTTCATTTATCAGTATTTACATCAATTTTGTATTGTCCCGCTTTCATGGGGTGTATGTTTCGAAAGATAACCATGTCGGAAAGGGAACCTTCACTTTCCTCTTTATAAAAGACTTATATTGTTATGTCTTTTAATTCACATAAAATTATGTTGGGATATGTTCTTATATGTTCTTATATGTCCTTAATGATTTAAATTTTATGTCCAAGTGATGAGATAACCTTTTTATCTCTCATCAACTCATTTTCTGTATTTTTTAGTGACGTCGTTAGTCAGTCAAATTTTTGCAAGGGAACTTCTTAACCCAATTTTGATTCTTTGGGATAATCTTGTACTCCTTGAATATTTCGTTCTATCAATATGTCTGAATAACCACTGATTGTATTACAATTAATATCAACTTATATTTTGTGTATTAGTTTTTCACACATAATTATGTAATTGATTTATCCTTAATCTAAGGATACCGTCTTTGTAAGTGACTTCGTCTCAATCTCCATTCATTGAGGCATATTTTGTTTTATACACAACATTATTTTATACAGAGTATAAACCCCTTTAAATTTTACGTTTATCCAAAATGAATCTATTTTTTATGAAGCGTTTTACAAAATGACAAAAGGGAATGTTTTTATCGTACATATGCGGCGACAACAACTTCTCCGCCGCCGTGACCATTATTTGAGTTTTGTCTTCCTCTATAATCCAAACCTTCTTTTTGAAAGACAAATAAATACCATGTTTTTCTTTTCTTTTATTTTGTTATTGAAAATGGTTTTCAAATTTTTTTTTCAATGTTTTGTATTGATATCTTGTGATTGAAAGGTGGAAATGTTATGTTTCCATTAAGCATTTTTTATGTGATACGATTATGTTGTGGTTCATGGGCATTATTATGAAGACGGGTGGTTTTGTGATAAACTAAGGGTGGGTGAGCCCGATATATCTCTCCAATGCATCTGGTAATGCGAAGGAGTGAAATGTAAAGGTTTCTCCGAAGAGATTTAGGGAATATACTGTGGTGGTTATTCCAAACGTAACCAAGAGGGTTACTCCCTACGTAATAATTTTATGAATTCCTCAAGTTACCTTTATGTCTTATGATTTCTATTATCTATTCATGATTTGATGAGGTATGTTAAAGTGCCTATGATTTATGGGTAAAGTATGATTTAATTCTTATGTATATATGAACTGAGGTTTAGTTTCCATATTTTTTTATATAACTCTTACTGAGCTTTTTATGCTCATCCCGTGTTTTTTTGAAATGTTTTTCACAGGTCAAGGGAAAGGTACATGATATAATGATAGTGTCAAAGAATTTTCAAGAAATAATCCATGTTTTATTTTAAATATGTCTCCGTTTATGGGAAAAATGAATATTGTCTTTTATGTAACCACTTTGTTTAAATGTGGAATGTAATGCAAGTTTCATGATCTATTTATCTAAAATGCTAAACCTGAAAAGATCCTCAATGTGTAATCTTGTAATAACTCAAGATTAGGTATGGTTTAAGGCTAGGGCCTTATAGTTGGTATCAAAGGTCGGTTTAGACCACTTTAGGGATTAGGAGTTTTTGTTAGACACATGATTAGTCCCTATATCTATTATTTCAGTTAAATCCTTGTTTTATAACTTTTTTTTCAGGTCAAGTAAAGTCGGTTATGAATGGAAGGAGAAGGACCTCAAATGACGTTCCTATCTCTTCCTGATGACATGCTTGCAATAATTATTACAAAGTCATGTTCGTATGATTGTAAAACTTTTTCTAGCATAAAACTCACTTGCAAGCAGTTGTTTGAGATATCAAACACCTCCTCTATACCATGTTATCATCGTGGATCATGGGTTGTTTTTAGAAAAATACTATTTTCACAATATTCTGAAGTGCCCAGATCAGTGTGAATCACTGAGAGGGGGAGGGGGTGAATCAGTGATCCTTTAAAACTTTTTACTAATTGATTATTTATCAATTAATCCTCTATGGCTGGTTAAAGCCTCGATCCACTCTTCTTGTATCTTTCACCTTTCCTGGAATGATGCAGTAAATGTAAAGGCACAGGACACAAGGATTTACAAGGTTCGGCACCAATGGCCTACTTCCTTGCCATGTTGGTTATACACCCCAACATGGTTTCTCCATTATAATCGGTTAGTATTACAATGGTCGATACAGAGTCCCACTGTATCTCTCCTGAGTCCCACAGGAGGGTCTTTATACTACGTCCCACAGTGTCACCAGAGTCCCACTGGCCTGCTCCAGAATCCCACTGAAGACTTCTTCCACCCTGAGTCTCACAGGGGGCTTCTCCTGGCTCCTCGAGTCACACGAGTAGCTCTTCTTCACTTTATGTTCTTCAAGTAACTTCAGCAGCCTGGGATAAAGGCTGTTGGCCTTGCTCTGTACCTCTGATCACTTGAGTTGATCAGGTCTTCTCGTCTTGCTCATTCTTTATCACCTTCTTCTAAGGATGACCTGGCCTCTCTCTTCAAGAATCTTCAACAGCCTCTGATAAGGTCTGTTGGTCTTACTCATAGCTTCTGATCACTTCTATTGATCAGGGTCTTCTCAATTACTGAAAACCTCAGACAAACAATATCATTCACTTCAGTCTGGCTCAATCTCACTTCAAAACAACTTCATGCACTGAATTCATGGAAACTCTGAATCCTCATGCACTGACTGCATGGCCTACTCAATTTCTTCAAGAACTCCTGGTCTTGGACAACTCAATTGCACACAACCTGATTTATCTTTGTTCATGTGTGCATGTGCATGCATGCATGCATGCACTCCCCTTCTTCTCCTTGGTGTGATAAACCCACAATGGGTGTAAATACTTTTAGCACACACACCTTTTCTTCTTTTCCTTCACACGTTTAATTCCTTTTGATTACACACATAAATGTGTGTTATACGTTGTGTGAGTCCTGTTCTTCTTCTTCTTCTAGGTGAACACACTTTTAGTGCACACACTAGGTTCGACCACTTTGTTGTCTTTTTGCACACACTTGTTTCACTTTTCTCACTCTTGAGACTTGGCCTATTCTCCTCTTCTTAAGGGTGTTCTTCAAATTGCATACACAAGGTGCGAGCCTTCCTCATTTTGCACACACCCAAGGCTACGACCTTCTCTTGTTCACTTTGCACACAAGGCACTAAGGCCTCGGCCTTCCTCTTGTTTTGCACACACACAAATGTGTTGGTCTTCCACTCCTTCTTGCACACAACCCATAGGTGTGCACTCACATAAGGGCTACGGCCTTCTTCTTCAAATGCACACACAAAGTGCAGGCCTTGCCTTCCTCCTCTTTGCACACCCACTGCCCGTAGGGTGTTCTTGTCTTCTTGGCACACAAGCACAAAGGCTCGGCCTTCTCAATGTTCACACACGAGGCACTGCCTCGGTCTTAACTTAGCCTTCGGGCGCGCAAGGTGCATGGCACAGGGGCGTGCAAGACCTCGGGACACTTGGTCGCGCAAGCCTCAACAAACCATGAGGGCGCGCAAGGTGCTTGCGGCTGCCTTGGGTCTTCCTGTCGCGCAAGGGGAAGGCGCGCAGGGGACTTCCCCTTTCTTCTTTCGCGCAAGAAGTGCGCAAAAGGAACCAAACAGAGCTAGGGGAGCTCCGGGCTGTACTGCCGCGCAAGTGTGCGCGCAGGCTCTTCTTCGCGAGGCAAAGGTGCCCTCACGGGACTCCGGATTTTCAACAAAGGATCAGCAAGCTTCTAAGAGGGCTCGAGCTCTCTTTTTATAGGAAAAGGAATGCAAAATCATCCGCGTGAGATATCTCTCGAATTCCCGAACTTCTCGGATTTTCAAGATTTTCTAAATCTTGATATTCTTCTCTCTTTTTACGCAGGTTCACTTATGTTTCGGCTTTGATCACGTGCGTGCATTTTAACATGTGCATGGCCTCTGTTTAGGCCCATTTATGCAAAGCACGGACACCCGATGCCTCGGCAACGTTGTTTGCCTCGGCCTTCTTCGGATTCTTCCAAACATTGAATTCATGGTCATTTTTAATGCATAAATATGTTCGTTATGGCCAGACGATCACAATGGTGGCTTTAGCTTGATCGGAGGTGGCCAGGAACTCAAAAACTGTCGTCGGGATGCCTCTGGTTCGAACGGAGCTCACGGGGAGGCCTCGGCATGGCTCGAGCAAGGCGACGCACTGGGAGCCATTAGATCGGGCGATTGAAAGACATCGGACGGCCGTGATATGATTATCGCGTGCGGGATGCGATGAGCGGTCTAGATCTGGCGCGCGATCACTCGGACGGCCAGGATGCGCTCCCAGTGAATTTTTCCGCGTCCCACATCGAAACGCCTCGCGGTTTTTCTGCGGTTTATCAACCATCCGCTCCCCCAGCCAGCTCAATTGAATCTCCTCCCCTCTCGGTGCCTCCCCGCACCGAGTTCTTCTGCGGGCGCGCTCTGCGCCCACTCCTGCCACTCGGGCGCGCCACTGGCGCCCACTATGCGTGCCTTCGGGCGCGCGTGCTGCGCGGACTTCACCACCGCGTATCTCAGGGCTTATACACGGCCCCGACCTCTCTCGGGCTGGCCCCATGGGATCCCCTTGGGTGTGGTGACCAAGTCCCACATGTGCCTTGGGTTGAACCCTTAAGGCTGGCCCTTGAGGTTGGCATATTTTTTGCTTAAGTAATAGCTAGGACTTTGTATAAAAACAATGTTAACCAAATGTAATATGCCAAGCCACAAATCTTCTTCTTCTCATCTCCTCTTCTTTATTTCTTCTTCTTCATTAGAATTCCTCCAATTCTCTTCAACATTTATTCACCACTTAGGAATGGAATTCCCGAAGGTTCTTCTTCAACCGAACTCTTGAATCAAACATATTCATCAATGTTCTTTATTGATCTAATCATAGATCGAGTTGGAACTTCTTCTAATTGATATGCACTAAGTAATAGTGCATGGACTTCATTAATCCACTTCATCCACTTAGAGATTGTGGATGGATCATCTTCAACTCCTCATGCATTGTTATGACAATGCATGGTCTTCAATCAATGTTGTGACATTGTATCATCAGGATACAAGTTCTTTGAACATAAAGATCAGCTCATCAATCGTCTGATTTAACTAGATAATGTTTCAACCACATCTCCTATGCCACTTAGTGAATCTCCTAAGTGACATGCATCTTAGTACTATGGCCATTCTCTCTTCATCACCAACACCATCACAACCTTTGTCATTCACATCTTGACATTCCTTGACTTCCATTAATTCCAAGACAACCTCATGCCTCATTGACAACAAATGCAATAGTGCACTTCAATCTCCCCCTTTGTATTTATTGTCAATACACTTCTTCAGCACATATGAATGGGTCAATATGTGTGCCAATATTTTCTCCCCCTTATTGGAAATCAAATGCAAAGGTGTGGTGTGGTTCTCTTCCACAATATCTCTTCCTCCCTTAGAAAAGTATTTTCTTGAAAAACACTGAGAGAGGGATGATGTCACATGTTCTCTTTAGAAAAGAACCTTTAGTAAATCAACTCTAAGTCTACTTGGGCTAACCCGGTGTAGAAAACAAGAGTGATGTAACCAAGGAACTCAATGCTATCCATAATTCACTGTACATGTGAGATCATGCTTCAGGGGTTTGAAATTTTTTAGATATATCAATGAATTTGCTAAATCCTGCACAACTTCACAAAACTCATTAGAAAGTTCAGGTGCAAAGATAAAGCTCCCCCTTTCATCCATTTGTCTTCAATCCATACTCCCCCTTAATTGAAAAGATAAACTCAATTAAGAAACAAGGGATGAATGTATGATTGGAATACCTTCACTTTTCTCAAGATGGTATTAATCTCAGAATCCCATCTTCTTCAGATTGGCTCCCCCTCAAGGGGTGCACTCCATTTTGTCCAAACCACTCTCCAGATGAGAATGATCATCATCTTCAATTCCCTGCAATGTTAGCACATGTAAATAAAAGTGATTAGGGAATAAGATGGAACCTCCTTGGTTCATCAATGTGAACAACAAGGTTGAGAAGATTCTCTCAACCGAGATGTCCCATTTTCACCATTCTTCACACTTGCACATTTTATCTTCAATGATGTTGGTGCTGGTGTGGATCTCAATACATCTTCATGAGAAATCTTTTTTTTCCTTTTTGCCTTAGCAATTGCCAGTGCATCATCTTCAGCTCTTTGCAGTTCTCTAGCAAGTTGCAACTGATTTGGCCATATGACTAACAAGTCATTCGGAAGTGAGGCCTCAGTTTTGGAAATCCCACATGGTTCTTTTGAAACTGTTAAGCCACCTTTCTTAGGCAACTTATTTTCAAACAATCCCTTCTGCTTCTTCTGGATTGATTGTCTGTTTGAGTGCAGTTGGCTTCTATTAAATTTCACAGCTTGTTTACAAAGATCCATGGTATGGCCATTCTTTCCACAGTAGAAGCACTTCTTGGTGGTCCTTCTGGATGCATCACCCTTCTTGGATTTAGACTCCAAGGTCTTCTCTTCCTTTTTCATAATCTTCTTGGGAACATCTTCAACTTTCTTCTTTCTTCCCAAGGAATCTTTCTGAGCCAGGTTCTGTGATCTTTTCTTCTTTTGAGCTCTGGATACAGTTGGAGACTGACATGTATCTTTTTGACCACTTTTGCAATCATCCCAGATGTTGTCAACTAATCCAAATCTATTTGCAGTAAACAGATGTCTCTGGACCTGTGGATGCTGCTTCTTTTCTTCTGCTTTCTCCCCCTTAGCATGGGCTTACTTTGTGCTTTTACATTCAGTGGATTGTACCAACAATCCTTTGCACAGTTCCCATACTTATTACAATACCAACATAGACCCACAAATCTTGACCTCTTCAGTCCTTCTGATTTTAGGGTGCTTCTCTGGAGCTACTGTGTTTTTTCAGGAGAGCTCTGCTTCTTCATTTTCTTCATCCATACTTGTTTGGAAGTATTTTTCCATCCTACACTTTTTGTGGAAACACTTTTAGAAGCATGAGTACAAGATGGTATGGATGGTACCTTCTTTTTAGAAGATGTTTCCCTTTCATTAGAGGATGTCTTTCTTTTAGAATCATCCTTCTCAAAGCATACTTGAGTAGCAACATTTTTACTTTCAGCTGACTGGGAGGATTCAACTTTGGGTGATTGCAGATTTTTCAATATCACCTCTAGTTCGAAGCATTTCATATTGAGGGAGTTCTTCTCATCCTCAATAGTTCTTAACCTTCCTTCCCAATTTTCTTTCAGCTGTTCTAACTGGTCTTCATGCACCTTCTTCAATTCTAGCAATGAGTTGTCAAGCTACTTCACCCTTTTGACTTTCTCTTCAAGTCGAGCATCTCTGACATTCATTGAAACTTTGTGCCTCTTTTCCAGTGCATGGAAAACATCTTTGACCACTGTCTTAAAGAATTCTTTCTCAGAAAGGCTTCTTTGCAATTCTTCAGTAATGTCTTCATATCTTTCATTGCAAAGGGAAATGGTTTCATCTTTAGCCTTCACCAGCTTTCTGAGAGTGTTGGTTATGCCAACCCTTTTTGCCAATTTGTAACGCCCCGACCCCAGCTACCCAGAGTCGGTGCATTAATTACATAACATTGGCATGATCATGAGAAAGATCAAGTCTCGAAAGACCGATTAGTTTAGTAGCCTTGGAATAACTAGATACATCCATAAATTTTTACATTATATCATAAAAAAAACATCTTGTCTTCATATCCCCTTATACTATCCCTGCAGGTCATTCATAAATTACTTCTTCATAAATCCTGGAAAAAATAAAACATTGAAAGGGGTGAGCTCGGATGCTCAGTAAGGATAACATTATAGCAGAAGCTTTCATAAATAAGCATAAACACTTAAGGCAATTTATAACTAAAACAAAAGCCTTTTAAACTTGAACTTCAGCATAAAATGGCAAAGGTAAAATGAAATAATGCCATTTACTTACTCACATGGATATTCTACTAGTCGAATGATCACATGCAATATCAATAACCACTTTCATAATGATGGAATGCATAATGCCAGACTATCATAACCACATAGCCAAGGCCTCGTGCCAAGACTATAAATAAGATTTTGCCAAGGCCTTGTGCCAAGACACTAGTTTGTCTCATGAGACCTACCGATGCATCGAGGAGCTATAGCGGGCTCCACCCATCACTTATTAACTCCAATGCATTCCCATTTGAAAAGGTTTAAACATAACGTAAACATTCGTATTAAACTAGCATACGAAATGTCAATACTTTCACCACAAACCATGAATGGTATAAAAATAGCACATCCACAGTCAAACATAATTCATTCGATACAATATGGAAGATTGTATTGTATCACATTAACCTCAATCAATAATAATGAAGGATGTTGACATAGATGAAAATAATCATCAAAACTATTTGAGAGAAATATCCCCCTTTTCTTGAAAACATTTAAAAGTCACACTATTTGTCAAGAAGCCATTTAAAAGTATATTTTTGAATCAAAGTGTCCCATACCACTTTGAAACTTTTAAAAGGAGTTTTAATTTTAAAACTTTAATGTCCATATAAATAAATCCTTAAAACCATTTTTAAAATATGGACATTAATGAGCATGATTTAGAAGAATAATTCTTTAAAACATTTTAAAATGGTATTTTGGTTAGAGTTTCTAACCAAAAGAGAGACACTTGAATACAAATAATTGAGGTAATAAAAACATTGTAATATCATGAGAATAAAGGAATTCATGATATACTATGTCAAAGTACATTATATACACCACATAGAAGTGATTTGGTGTATATCATCAAAGAAGTCTCAATGGAATGTAAATTGAGATGAAATTTCTCAAAAAGGTTGTATCCTTAGGTTAAGGATAAATCAATGACATAATTATGTGCGACAAATATAAATACACTAAATATGATTGGATATTCAGTGTAAAACAATCAAAGGACATTCACACATATTCTTGTAAAAACAATACCGACGAATTGGATGTTTAACTCAACAAATGGAGAATGAGTTAAAATTACTCTTATCAAATTCATATCAATGACTTGAGAATTACCAATGGAGTGATTATGTGTATCAAACTTCTATCCACAGGAAGGGGAGTGGAAATTATGACATAATCAAATGAATAGTGATTCCACACATAATCATGGGGTAATATAATCAATGAAATATGTGTAAAGCCAAATGAGTGGAAATTGAAATCTCAAATTCCCTTATCGATTAGGTAACTTACGAAACATACACCCATGAAAGAAGTATCATACCATGATGATGTAAATACCCATAAATTAAATTATATTACACAATGAATACGATCATGGGAAGTACACATACACCACATGCAATAATTAAGTGGTGATCAATGGAATTCTCACGGAATTAAAAGTGAGATAAGAAAACCCTTACATTGTACTTTTTCCTTGGTCGATGGTAGGTTTACCTCCTGTATAATGGTGAAATAATTGTTATTGAATAATAAAAGAATCATTTACATTAATATGATATCATATATGATCTTTTATCATTGATTTGTTAATAATATTTTAGAATTATCGTCATTTCGGGTGTTAACGGGTTCATTTTACTTTATATTCTTTGTTATGTGAGACATATTCGTTATTAATGGGATGTATATTATTCATATCCAGAATGGTATCAAGTTCTTAAACATCATTTTTAAATCATCAAATGATAATTATACTTGAATGGATACGATGGAGAATGAATCTCATCGCGTTCGTGGAGACGGTAGTCCGTACGTACGCACGAACGCTACTTCCATTTAATTTTTATTTTAAAAGAATCGAATCCAAATTATACATAGGTATATTACTATTCCAGTATAATATAATATTTTATATATGTTACTTAAGTTCATTTACACCATCCTTTATACGTTCCATGTGTGGTATGAACGAGTCATATCATTTTAAGGGGGCGGTAGTCCGCACTTCCTCAAATGAAATTATCGTATGTATATACAACATGAAACGAATAATGGTATGAAATAAAATGGAATTACAGAAGCTTATATATAAAATATATATAATTAATATCATATTTAATTACAGTTCCATCCTAATGGCCACCATGAGAGGCGGTAAGATGTATTTGAACAATCATCGTTTCGTGAGGCGTTAGTTTTCCATCCACAGAAACATTATGTTCATCATCCATTAGATGGAGTTGTGTGAATGTGTAGTTTGAATCCTTCTTATAACAACATTCTAGTATATTGAGGATACTGTTGTTGTTACAAAAGAAGGGAAATAAAAAGATTTTGGGGGTTGGAGAAGCAAAATAAATGAAAATACTTTAAGAGAAATTGTTACCTTTAATTTAGGTAACTCACTTTGGTTGGAACCAAAGGACTTCTTGAAATGATTTCTGCCTAAGGGGAAGCATCAAGGATGAGGAGAGGGATTTGGGGAGCTTAGTTGGGCAGAGTTTGGACGAGCCAAGTGGCTTGAGAGGTGTGAGGAATGAGTAGAAGTGGTCTCCTTTTATAAGGGAGAGGAGGGGCTCTTTAGGAAAGAGTGAAAGTATTACTTTATAATATAATTATATTCGGTTTATAATGGTCCAAAAATCATTGAGGTCGAAGATAAGATGACTCTTATTCTAAATAACATCAACCAATAAGAATTGGACAGGTTTTAGATAATATTTTAATCATTATAATCTTATTTATTTAAATGATTTATTAATGAGGTAAACATTGCATCATTATTGTGTCATTAATAATTTAAATTATTTGATGTCTAAAAATTATAAATAAAATATCATTATGTAGGAAATCTTTTTAGCTTTCTAATGAATATTTATAATCGAAAATCCAACATGTATAACCCTATGTAAAAATTGTTCTTCTAAAAGATGTAAGCTTATGCCATTTTTATTTTTATTTTAACTTTATTAATATAAAGTGTCATTATCACTTACAAGTGGATTAATGGGGTCCCAAAATTGACCCAAAGATGCCCATGGTCGACCATGTATCAACCAATAGGGTTAAGACACGTTTTAGGGTAATTTAGTATTATTATAATATTATTTTTTAACCCTTATTTACCGGATTTACCCTTAACCATGGTAAATAAAATATTTACCGCAGTAATTATTCAAAATGTCTAAAAATAAAAGTTACCTATTTACACAATTTGAACATCCTGATTCCAAATATGGAATCCATTTTTCTAAATTCAAAACACATAAGTGGCAGAAATTAATTTAAAATTAATTCCCGCTGTCAAAACAAAAAGCGTGTTTTTAAGAGATAATAACTATCAAAAGATTGACACTTGTTTATGTTCGGTTTAATTGTAAAATTATGTCCAATGACCAAAATTATATTAAATGGTAAAAATATATTCTAAATATACTTTAAAACCACTCAAATTCATAATTTATCACTATTAATTATTTTGATTAAAAAAGTTGTTTTTAATTAAAATTTAGTAATTTTTACTATTCATCAAAATATGAAAGTTATCCGAAAAGTACCAAAATTTCACCTTAGGCTAAATTTGATATTCCGAATCCAAAAATGAAGTCCATTTTGAAATATAAAATATATATAATTTCAAAAAATTAAGTATTACTATTCATAACGGCTAGTTTGATCGGTTGTGGTGTGTGTTAAAACTCGAAGTTGCGTACAACACACGCTGCTGTTTTATTCAAAGGAAAGCGTACCGTGGAAGCTTGGGATGTTTTATTTTAAATTTTTTTTTGATGTCCCCATGTAGTCAAAAAGTTTAAAATTTTTTATTTAAAAAGGGTTCACTATTAAAAGTTGGTAAAACTATAATACTAAAGATGAATTTGTTCTTACATTATGTCTAAGAAACTCATAATATGGATTCTAAAATTATAAGGATTATATAAAGTTTAAAATTTAGTTAATACTATTCATAACCTTTTTTGAACGGCTTGTTTGGTAAGTCATGGTGTGCTTGAACTCGGTGTTGCGTGTAGTGCAAGTTATTGAATTATTTTGAAGAAATAACACACTATGAATTCTTGGGGTGTTACATTCTCCCCTCCTTCAATAAATTGCGTCCTCGCAATTTGAAATTGTTCTTCGAAAATAAAAGTTTGAAAATAGAAAATATATTTGTGGGAAAACCCACATCGGAAATTGGTTTACTAAAATTTAGTCTTAATATGAGGAAAAGAGAAATGAAAGGGTCACCACCAAATTATGATCTCGATTAGGAGAACATTGGTGGCAGTTAGAGACATATAATTGGAGGAAAAACGTAAATATTTATAGGTAGTGGTTGAGGTCATCAATCACAAACAAGTATAAAATTGAGGTCCTTAAACTCATCAATCTATGATGATTTGAAGTACCATCGGCTCAACAAAATATAGGGTATTGGGATCACACATTTTTGACATTTCAAAATATCTTAGTTGAAATCCCACATCGAAAAATGAATTAATGAGGCCTCTATTTAAAATAAAGAGTGGAAAGTATGAAGATTACCGAAAATAACACATACTAGGGTTCCATGTAGGAAAATATGGATATGGAGGAGAAATCTAACCATCAATTATCTGATGGAGAGTGGTAGAGAACATGGCTATGAAAAGGCCAACAATCCCAAAGCCATAAATTAGTGATGATTTAAGGTACCATCTAGGACAACATTTTTTTTAAAGTTACATTACATAAGGAAGAGGAATTCATTTATGATATTGACTAAGAACATTATGAGATATACTTAAATTTTAAGTAGATTTTCATTCTTTAATAAATTTCCACCACTAACTCAATTTTTTTTAAACGATGAGTATTCAAGAAGACTTGGTCACACTGGGAGAGCTAGAATAAACTTCTATAGAATCACATGATCCATGCAGGATAAACCATATATTTACATTGTCTTTGAAGATTAATCAAAACCAAAATGGTTAGTGAATGATCTAATGATCCCCCAAAAGGATATTCATTGAGATAAATATGCACTAATCTTAATTTCTAAAATTAAACCAACAATACCCCAAAGTTAAATAGATACCATTCAATAACCAATTGTCCTTAAAATCCTTTAATATAATCCAAACTAATATTGAAACCCAAAACATAGAAGAATTTGATTATGTAGTCTCCCATGTTACATTGTATCTCCAAATTACATCACATACTCTTAAAGTCACATACTTAAATGTAATCAACATCATCACATATTCTCTGTTATAGGTTAATCATTTCCATAAATAACCCAAATCACTATAAATCAACAATAAAAATGTAGATAAAAATCCACCATTACTCTACAAATGAAACCTCATTGTATTCTATTTTCCTTGGGCACATAGTGTTCCTAACAAAATGAACATCTTCCAAAATAACATTTATCACTTAATCACCAAATCATTTTCCTATACCAAGGGTATTCATTTGATAAGACATAAGAACCCAAATCATCTTATTATTGATCAATAAAATCATTTAACAAAAAAATAGTCATACTAACCAGGGACTTCACGTAGTCTAGTGGTAGGCGATAAATCCCAATCGCACTTTGGTTGTGGGTTCGATTCCCACAGCTTTGTCCGACGCGACGGGTTGTCACACGGTCTACGTGTTGTCCTTTTTCAAAAACTATATTCTATAATATTACCAAAATGAGATAAATTTTTCAAAATAACATAATTTAACCACAAATGTTATATCATACTTTGCATTTTCATCCTAAATTATAATAACTTATCATTTTCTCAAACCCCAATGATCATATAAAACCAAATGGTTATTTATACCTATATCCACAAGAGAAGAGAAAATTATTCCTCAAATATCATTCTCACATGGAAAACTGAGGGGTTACAAATACAAAAGAAAATTATTCCAAAGTAAACCCATCAATAAAGAGCACTAACACTTTTAAACATTTCACCATCCATTTATTTCCACATAGGTTCTTCATCATATGTTCCTCGTGTTCCCACATTGCCTCTTCCATCTTATGATTTATCCATAGATCTTTTACCAGACGAGTCATCCGGTTTCTCAACACTTGATCTTTGGTATTAAGAATTCTGATAGGCTCTCCACAATAAGATAGATCTGGTTCCAGTTATAATTCTTCATAGGTGAGTACATGCGTTGGGTCAGGCATGTATTTTGTCAACATGAACTCTGGAGAGACTAGGCGGATTTTCCTTTTGGTAGAATGCGTTCATGTGTCACAATGGTACCTCAGGAATTTTTCCAAATCATCTACTTCCTTTACCCAAAAACTCCTCATCCATTTTGGATTATATCGATGGAAGCATCGATGCATCATAAAAAAATAGGTATTTCTTATATATAATTTGGAGACATCGTCTTTAACATGTTTTTTTAGGAAAATTCTCACTGATTCATCTTCAAATATTTTAAAATAAGGTTTTGGTAAATTAGTTTTCGTATATCCCAAAAGACATAAATATATAATTTGGTACATGTAGGCTGCTCGAAGGTCTCCCTCTTCTGCGGCATCTAAAAAATCATTTAGTGCATCGTAATTTTGAGATAAAGTGAATAATTTGAAAAGACACTGATGGTACTTCCCACGCTTAGCGTGGTAAGAAAGTTGAGAGCGCAACATTATCCCACAGTCGGTACTTGATCCTTGAAAGAATCGTGCAATGCTAGAGGTATTGGATGTCTCATAAAGTTGTTTGCATGTAACTTGGACATTTGAAAAAGTTTCAACATCGTCTGCGCATGACTTCTGGATAATAATTGTAAGTAGTTCTTCAGGAAGAGAGAGAAGAGTTGTTCGTGATCTTGCTCCCTCCATGTTTCAACTAACAAAATAAAATACAATTAGGTTTTTTGAATACTTATCTAATAGGAAAAAAAAGACATAATAGGATATTCTTGTAATTGAACAATATATCCTAACTTGGGGTACCCTATGTTAAAATCTACATTATCCGCTATCTATTTGCCGACATATATTCTTAGGGGCATTTTTTGTATTCCCTTAACAATGGTTTATACTAATCTTGTGAATTTACCAAAGCATATCCCCCGGGAGTGTCGTAACCAAGAGTGCAGCAAGGCCCGTTGTCGTGTACCAGTTCCCGTTCGAGTCTAGCTCAAAGCGGTGTTTTCGGGTTTTACCCCTAGGTACATCTGTGCCAGAGCCACCTCTACCTGCTCGTATCCAGACAGGGATGTATTGCTTGGAAAACTCACAAAATCATTACAATACCAAAATTCTAGGAAGTTCTTCTATACTAATCCTCAAAGTTCATCTTAGGTCTACGTGCTCTAATCAGAGTTTATCTAAATCTAGCTTCCAAGGTTTGTACTAAACTTCCTCTGATACCAACTGTAACGCCCCGACCCCAGCTACCCAGAGTCGGTGCATTAATTACATAACATTGGCATGATCATGAGAAAGATCAAGTCTCGAAAGACCGATTAGTTTAGTAGCCTTGGAATAACTAGATACATCCATAAATTTTTACATATAATCATAAAAAAAACATCTTGTCTTCATATCCCCTTATACTATCCCTGCAGGTCATTCATAAATTACTTCTTCATAAATCCTGGAAAAAATAAAACATTGAAAGGGGTGAGCTCGGATGCTCAGTAAGGATAACATTATAGCAGAAGCTTTCATAAATAAGCATAAACACTTAAGGCAATTTATAACTAAAACAAAAGCCTTTTAAACTTGAACTTCAGCATAAAATGGAAAAGGTAAAATGAAATAATGCCATTTACTTACTCACATGGATATTCTACTAGTCGAATGATCACATGAAATATCAATAACCACTTTCATAATGATGGAATGCATAATGCCAGACTATCATAACCACATAGCCAAGGCCTCGTGCCAAGACTATAAATAAGATTTTGCCAAGGCCTTGTGCCAAGACACTAGTTTGTCTCATGAGACCTACCGATGCATCGAGGAGCTATAGCGGGCTCCACCCGTCACTTATTAAGTCCAATGCATTCCCATTTGAAAAGGTTTAAACATAACGTAAACATTCGTATTAAACTAGCATACGAAATGTCAATACTTTCACCACAAACCATGAATGGTATAAAAATAGCACATCCACAGTCAAACATAATTCATTCGATACAATATGGAAGATTGTATTGTATCACATTAACCTCAATCAATAATAATGAAGGATGTTGACATAGATGAAAATAATCATCAAAACTATTTGAGAGAAATATCCCCCTTTTCTTGAAAACATTTAAAAGTCACACTATTTGTCAAGAAGCCATTTAAAAGTATATTTTTGAATCAAAGTGTCCCATACCACTTTGAAACTTTTAAAAGGAGTTTTAATTTTAAAACTTTAATGTCCATATAAATAAATCCTTAAAACCATTTTTAAAATATGGACATTAATGAGCATGATTTAGAAGAATAATTCTTTAAAACATTTTAAAATGGCATTTTGGTTAGAGTTTCTAACCAAAAGAGAGACACTTGAATACAAATAATTGAGGTAATCAAAACATTGTAATATCATGAGAATAAAGGAATTCATGATATACTATGTCAAAGTACATTATATACACCACATAGAAGTGATTTGGTGTATATCATCAAAGAAGTCTCAATGGAATGTAAATTGAGATGAAATTTCTCAAAAAGGTTGTATCCTTAGGTTAAGGATAAATCAATGACATAATTATGTGTGACAAATATAAATACACTAAATATGATTGGATATTCAGTGTAAAACAATCAAAGGACATTCACACATATTCTTGTAAAAACAATACCAACGAATTGGATGTTTAACTCAACAAATGGAGAATGAGTTAAAATTACTCTTATCAAATTCATATCAATGACTTGAGAATTACCAATGGAGTGGTTATGTGTATCAAACTTCTATCCACAGGAAGGGGAGTGGAAATTATGACATAATCAAATGAATAGTGATTCCACACATAATCTTGGGGTAATATAATCAATGAAATATGTGTAAAGCCAAATGAGTGGAAATTGAAATCTCAAATTCCCTTATCGATTAGGTAACTTACGAAACATACACCCATGAAAGAAGTATCATACCATGATGATGTAAATACCCATAAATTAAATTATATTACACAATGAATACGATCATGGGAAGTACACATACACCACATGCAATAATTAAGTGGTGATCAATGGAATTCTCACGGAATTAAAAGTGAGATAAGAAAACCCTTACATTGTACTTTTTCCTTGGTCGATGGTAGGTTTACCTCCTGTATAATGGTGAAATAATTGTTATTGAATAATAAAAGAATCATTTACATTAATATGATATCATATATGATCTTTTATCATTGATTTGTTAATAATATTTTAGAATTATCGTCATTTCGGGTGTTAACGGGTTCATTTTACTTTATATTCTTTGTTATGTGAGACATATTCGTTATTAATGGGATGTATATTATTCATATCCAGAATGGTATCAAGTTCTTAAACATCATTTTTAAATCATCAAATGATAATTATACTTGAATGGATACGATGGAGAATGAATCTCATCGCGTTCGTGGAGACGGTAGTCCGTACGTACGCACGAACGCTACTTCCATTTAATTTTTATTTTAAAAGAATCGAATCCAAATTATACATAGGTATATTACTATTCCAGTATAATATAATATTTTATATATGTTACTTAAGTTCATTTACACCATCCTTTATACGTTCCATGTGTGGTATGAACGAGTCATATCATTTTAAGGGGGCGGTAGTCCGCACTTCCTCAAATGAAATTATCGTATGTATATACAACATGAAACGAATAATGGTATGAAATAAAATGGAATTACAGAAGCTTATATATAAAATATATATCATTAATATCATATTTAATTACAGTGCCATCCTAATGGCCACCATGAGAGGCGGTAAGATGTATTTGAACAATCATCGTTTCGTGAGGCGTTAGTTTTCCATCCACAGAAACATTATGTTCATCATCCATTAGATGGAGTTGTGTGAATGTGTAGTTTGAATACTTCTTATGACAACATCCTAGTATATTGAGGATACTGTTGTTGTTACAAAAGAAGGGAAATAAAAAGATTTTGGGGGTTGGAGAAGCAAAATAAATGAAAATACTTTAAGAGAAATTGTTACCTTTAATTTAGGTAACTCACTTTGGTTGGAACCAAAGGACTTCTTGAAATGATTTCTGCCTAAGGGGAAGCTTCAAGGATGAGGAGAGGGATTTGGGGAGCTTAGTTGGGCAGAGTTTGGACGAGCCAAGTGGCTTGAGAGGTGTGAGGAATGAGTAGATGTGGTCTCCTTTTATAAGGGAGAGGAGGGGCTCTTTAGGAAAGAGTGAAAGTATTACTTTATAATATAATTATATTCGGTTTATAATGGTCCAAAAATCATTGAGGTCGAAGATAAGATGACTCTTATTCTAAATAACATCAACCAATAAGAATTGGACAGGTTTTAGATAATATTTTAATCATTATAATCTTATTTATTTAAATGATTTATTAATGAGGTAAACATTGCATCATTATTGTGTCATTAATAATTTAAATTATTTGATGTCTAAAAATTATAAATAAAATATCATTATGTAGGAAATCTTTTTAGCTTTCTAATGAATATTTATAATCGAAAATCCAACATGTATAACCCTATGTAAAAATTGTTCTTCTAAAAGATGTAAGCTTATGCCATTTTTATTTTTATTTTAACTTTATTAATATAAAGTGTCATTATCACTTACAAGTGGATTAATGGGGTCCCAAAATTGACCCAAAGATGCCCATGGTCGACCATGTATCAACCAATAGGGTTAAGACACGTTTTAGGGTAATTTAGTATTATTATAATATTATTTTTTAACCCTTATTTACCGGATTTACCCTTAACCATGGTAAATAAAATATTTACCGCAGTAATTATTCAAAATGTCTAAAAATAAAAGTTACCTATTTACACAATTTGAACATCCTGATTCCAAATATGGAATCCATTTTTCTAAATTCAAAACACATAAGTGGCAGAAATTAATTTAAAATTAATTCCCGCTGTCAAAACAAAAAGCGTGTTTTTAAGAGATAATAACTATCAAAAGATTGACACTTGTTTATGTTCGGTTTAATTGTAAAATTATGTCCAATGACCAAAATTATATTAAATGGTAAAAATATATTCTAAATATACTTTAAAACCACTCAAATTCATAATTTATCACTATTAATTATTTTGATTAAAAAAGTTGTTTTTAATTAAAATTTAGTAATTTTTACTATTCATCAAAATATGAAAGTTATCCGAAAAGTACCAAAATTTCACCTTAGGCTAAATTTGATATTCCGAATCCAAAAATGAAGTCCATTTTGAAATATAAAATATATATAATTTCAAAAAATTAAGTATTACTATTCATAACGGCTAGTTTGATCGGTTGTGGTGTGTGTTAAAACTCGAAGTTGCGTACAACACACGCTGCTGTTTTATTCAAAGGAAAGCGTACCGTGGAAGCTTGGGATGTTTTATTTTAAATTTTTTTTTGATGTCCCCATGTAGTCAAAAAGTTTAAAATATTTTATTTAAAAAGGGTTCACTATTAAAAGTTGGTAAAACTATAATACTGAAGATGAATTTGTTCTTACATTATGTCTAAGAAACTCATAATATGGATTCTAAAATTATAAGGATTATATAAAGTTTAAAATTTAGTTAATACTATTCATAACCTTTTTTGAACGGCTTGTTTGGTAAGTCATGGTGTGCTTGAACTCGGTGTTGCGTGTAGTGCAAGTTATTGAATTATTTTGAAGAAATAACACACTATGAATTCTTGGGGTGTTACACAATTGATCATCCATTGCATTGGCTTCTTCTTCTAACTGTGATTTTTCTTCTTGAAGATCAAGGATGCCTGTAGCTATACACATTGCCACTTCCTTGGGGACTGTCTTATGAAGATATTCGATTGCATTTTGAAGATCATTCATTATTCCAACTTCATCACAGCTAGGACATGGTTTCTTCATCTTCTTGGCCTGTTTCTTCTTTCTATTTTTCTGAGTCTTGGCAGATATCTCCATTTGAGGCTGGTTACTCATTTCCTCAAATCTGCACTTCATAAAGACTCCCTTGGATCATTCAGAGGTAACCTTCCCTCTGATACCAATTGAAGTGCCCAGATCAGTGTGAATCACTGAGAGGGGGAGGGGGTGAATCAGTGATCCTTTAGAACTTTTTACTAATTGATTCTTTATCAATTAATCCTCTATGGCTGGTTAAAGCCTCGATCAACTCTTATTGTATCTCTCACCTTTCCTCGAATGATGCAGTAAATGTAAAGGCACAGGACACAAGGATTTACAAGGTTCGGAACCAAAGGCCTACGTCCTTGCCATGTTGGTTATACACCCCAACATGGTTTCTCCATTATAATCGGTTAGTATTACAATGGTAGATACAGAGTCCCACTGTATCTCTCCTGAGTCCCACAGGAGGGTCTTTATACTGCGTCCCACAGTGTTACCAGAGTCCCACTGGCCTGCTCCAGAATCCCACTGAAGACTTCTTCCACCCTGAGTCTCACAGGGGGCTTCTCCTGGCTCCTCGAGTCACACGAGTAGCTCTTCTTCACTTTAAGTTCTTCAAGTAACTTCAGCAGCCTGGGATAAAGGCTGATGGCCTTGCTCTGTACCTCTGATCACTTGAGTTGATCAGGTCTTCTCGTCTTGCTCAGGCTTTATCACCTTCTTCTAAGGATGACCTGGCCTCTCACTTCAAGAATCTTTAACAGCCTCTGATAAGGTCTGTTGGTCTTGCTCACAGCTTCTGATCACTTCTGTTGATCAGGGTCTTCTCAATTACTAAAAACCTCAGACAAACAATATCATTCACTTCAGTCTGGCTCAGTCTCACTTCAAAACAACTTCATGCACTGAATGCATGGCAACTCTGAATCCTCATGCACTGACTGCATGGCCTACTCAATTTCTTCAAGAACTCCTGGTCTTGGACAACTCAATTGCACACAACCTGATTTATCTTTGTTCACATGTGCATGTGCATGCATGCATGCATGCACTCCACTTCTTCTCCTTGGTGTGATAAACCCACAATGGGTGTAAATACTTTTAGCACACACTCCTTTTCTTCTTTTCCTTCACACGTTTAACTTATTTTGATTACACACATAAATGTGTCTTATACGTTGTGTGAGTCCTCTTCTTCATCTTCTTCTAGGTGAACACACTTTTAGTGAACACACTAGGTTCGGCCACTTTGTTGTCTTTTTGCACACACTTGTTTCACTTTGCTAACTATTGAGACTTGGCCTATTCTCCTCTTCTTAAGGGTGTTCTTCAAATTGCATACACAAGGTGCAAGCCTTCCTCATTTTGCACACACCCAAGGCTACGACCTTCTCTTGTTCACTTTGCACACAAGGCACTAAGGCCTCGGCCTTCCTCTTGTTTTGCACACACACAAATGTGGTGGTCTTCCACTCCTTCTTGCACACAACCCGTAGGTGTGCACTCACATAAGGGCTACGGCCTTCTTCTTCAAATGAACACACAAAGTGAAAGCCTTTCCTTCCTCCTCTTTGCACACCCACTGCCCGTAGGGTGTTCTTGTCTTCTTGGCACACAAGCACAAAGGCTCGGCCTTCTCAATGTTCACACACGAGGCACTGCCTCGGTCTTCGCTTAGCCTTCGGGCGCGCAAGGAGCACGGCACAGGGGCGCGCAAGACCTCGGGACACTTTGTCGCGCAAGCCTCAACAAACCACGAGGGCGCGCAAGGTGCTTGCGGCTGCCTCGGGTCTTCCTGTCGCGCAAAGGGAAGGCGCGTAGGGGACTTCCCCTTTCTTCTTTCGTGCAAGAAGTGCGCAAAAGGAACCAAACAGAGCTAGGGGAGCTCCGGGCTGTACTGCCACGCAAGTGTGCGCGCAGGCTCTTCTTCGCGAGGCAAAGGTGCTCTCACGGGACTCCGGATTTTCAACAAAGGATCAGCAAGCTTCTAAGAGGGCTCGGGCTCTCTTTTTATAGGCAAAGGAATGCCAAATCTTCCGCGTGAGATATCTCTCGAATTCCCGAACTTCATGGATTTTCAAGATTTTCTAAATCTTGATATTCTTCTCTATGTTTACGCAGGTTCACTTATGTTTCGTCTTTCTTCACGTGCATGCATTTTAACATGTGCATGGCCTCTGTTTAGGCCCATTTATGCAACGCATGGACACCCGATGCCTCGGCAACGTTGTTTGCCTCGGCCTTCTTCGGATTCTTCCAAACATTTCATGCATGGTAATTTTTAATGCATTAATATGTTCGTTATGGCCAGACGATCACAATGGTGGCTTTAGCTTGATCGGAGGTGGCCGGGAACTTTAAAACTGTCGTCGGGATGCCTCTGGTTCGAACGGAGCTCACGGGGAGGCCTCGGCATGGCTCGAGCAAGGAGATGCACTGGGAGCCATTGGATCGGGTGATTGAAAGACATCGGACGGCTGTGATATGATTATCGCGTGCGGGATGCGATGAGCGGTCCAGATCTGGCGTGCGATCACTCGGATGGCCAGGATGCGCTCCCGGTGAATTTTTTCACGTCCCACATCGAAACGCCTTGCGGTTTTTCTGCGGTTTATCAACCATCCGCTCCCCCAGCCGGCTCAATTGAATCTCCTCCCCTCTCGGTGTCGCCCCGCACCGAGTTCTTCTGCGGGCGCGCTCTGCGCCCACTCCTGCCACTCGGGCGCGCCACTGGCGCCCACTATGCGTGCCTTCGGGTGCGCGCGCTGCACGGACTTCACCACCGCGTATCTCGGGGCTTATACACGGCCCCGGCCTCTCTCGGGCTGGACCCATGAGATCCCCTTGGGCGTGGTGACCAAGTCCCACATGTGCCTTGGGTTGAACCCTTAAGGCTGGCCCTTGAGGTTGGCATATTTTTTGCTTAAGTAATAGCTAGGACTTTGTATAAAAACAATGTTAACCAAATGTAATATGCCAAGCCACAAATCTTCTTCTTCTCATCTCCTCTTCTTTATTTATTCTTCTTCATTAGAATTCCTCCAATTCTCTTCAACATTTATTCACCACTTAGGAATGGAATTCCCGAAGGTTCTTCTTCAACCGAACTCTTGAATCAAACATATTCATCAAAGTTCTTTATTGATCTAATCAGAGATCGAGTTGGAACTTCTTCTAATTCATATGCACTAAGTAATAGTGCATGGACTTCATTAATCCACTTCATCCACTTAGAGATTGTGGATGGATCATCTTCAACTCCTCATGCATTGTTATGACAATGCATGGTCTTCAATCAATGTTGTGACATTGTATCATCAAGATACAAGTTCTTTGAACTTAAAGATCAGCTCATCAATCGTCTGATTTAACTAGAGAATGTTTCAACCACATCTCCTATGCCACTTAGTGAATCTCCTAAGTGACATGCATCTTAGTACTATGGCCATTCTCTCTTCATCACCAACACCATCACAACCTTTGTCATTCACATCTTGACATTCCTTGACTTCCATTCATTCCAAGACAACCTCATGCCTCATTGACAACAAATGCAACAGTGCACTTCATATTCTCATATTTTCAAGAAAGGTAAATATTATCAAGGTATTTTCAAATATTTTACGTTATCACAATAATTTTAAGCATATTATGATTTTAAAAATGGTGCTGAGGAAGGAGAACCTTGCGAAACTTATTTATATTTGCTTTTAAAATATAGTCTCTCAGCACATAATTATGGTATTTGAAAAGGAACAATAATAGAATGTTTCAACTCAAATTCTGTCTGACTATTTTATAGAAATCATGTTTTATCAGATGTTTTGGAATTATATGTCATACAAGATTATTTTCTAAAACTGTTTTTCTGTGAACACCCATATGACCCATGTTGTACAAGGTGTATTTGGATGGAGGAATCAAATGATTTTGAAATATATCTAAATAATTTTTGTAATGCATGGGACTTCTACCTACGTGAGAAAGATGACAATGAAACCGAGTGGATGCCATGATCATGGTATGATGTTATTCATTTTGGTAATCATTTTATTTTATCTTATGGTGGTGAAATAAGACTTCAAGAATTAAGATGTTGATATCGTAACGAATTTAGATGAAAATAAGAGGTATAAGGAAACCATTGAGGTTAAAACATGTTAGGGTTATTTTTGGACTTTTATAAAAAGGACAACACGTAGACCGTGTGACAACCCATCACGTCGGACAAAGCTACGGGAATCGAACCCACAACCAAAGTGCAACTGGTTTTTATCACCTACCACTGGACTACGTGAATTCCCTGGTTAGTTTGACGGATTCTATTAGATAGATATTTTTATGAATTAAGAGTAAGTTTATTTTTTGTTATCTATGGAAATTTATTAACCTATCAAGGAGGATATGTGATTAGGTTAATTACTTTTCAATACGAGACATTTAGAGCAACTGATGTTGTTTGGAGATAAATGTTACGATTTAACTTGGAAGGCTATGTGACTAAATCCTTCAAATATTTGGGTTTCAATCTTAGTTTGGTATACTTTGAAGTATTTTATGGACAATTTTTCTATTGAATGGTCATTGTTGAACTTTGGGAATGATTTGATAAATTTTGGAGATTAAGAATAGATTTTATTTTTATAAAGGGTTATCCTTTTCTGGATTATCTGATCTTATACTAACATTTTTGGTTTTGGTTTTGGTTAGAGTCTATTGATATGGGAAGTATATAGTTCTCTTTTGTGGATTAGGTGATCCTGTAGAAGTGGATTATAGTACTCTTAATGTGAACAAGTATTCCTAAATACTCTTCTTTTGGGGAAAGTATGAGTTTGTGTAAGAAATATAGTAAAAGTTGAAAGTCAACATGACAAGTAAGTATGATTTATTAAGATCAAAAATAAATTTCTCAATGAAGATTAACTTAAATGAAAAATTTATTCTGTTAACTTTTCCTACTGGGGAATCGAATACCATTTAACCAATCACAAGTTTTTGATTTTTTTATGGTTAACTTTCTTCTAGACATGTTTACTATCACTCTACATTAGAACATGACCCTTTTTTTCCTCCATGTCCATATTTTAATACATGGAATCCTATTATAGGTTATCTCAGGTGACCTTTGTACTTATCTTTCTTTATTTTAAAGTGATTGTTTTACTGACTCTGGTTCCGATGTGGGATTTTCAATGAAGTTTTCAAGCCCAATTTTAAAAATTGCGAGGACGCAACTCCCAAAAGGGGGGAAGAATGTGACACCCCAGGTAAATAAAGAATATGATATTTTTATATTTATCCCTATTTGTGAATAAAATGTCAATATTAATTTAAAGGGAACGCTATGCTCGATGGCTTACCCAATACACAACAACGAGTTCCTTTGAAATCTTACGTTGCACTCTAATAACAAAATAATATTATCTTAAATGGTAGTTAACTCCTAGCCGTTGTAATGGAGGGAATGAACAGAACTAACTACAAAATGAATATATATATATTTCAAATATTTTTACTTTTTACAATAAATGTTAGAGGATTAACAATGTGAATGAATCCAATTTTAAGCGTAAACATTCTAATATTCATTAAAAGGTCGATTAACCTCCTTTGGATGGAGAACCTCTTTTATATCCACTTTTTGACAATTTTATGTGTTATATTTGACAAAATAAAATTTTTCTTTAGAATCAGGACATCAAAATTTACATTGTGTAAATTTTTGGAATTTTCTGAAAAAGTACAATTTTTAATGAATAGTGAAAAATGTTGTATTTTAATTCAAAACCTCTTTTTAATCTAATTTATTTATATGATTAGATTATCTTTTGAATTGGTTTTAAAGTGAAATTGGAATATATTTTTACCATTTAATCCAATTGTGTTCATTGGAATTAATTTCACTTTGAAATTTGACTTCAACTAGTGTCAATATTTTGATATATATTGTTTTCTAAAAACACGCTATTTGATCTGACAGCAGGAATTAATTATTAAATTAATTGATGTAACTTATATGTTATGAATTTTGTAAAATATACATCATTTTTGAAGTCGGAATATCAAAAATACCTTAGGGTGAATTTTTGGTAATTTTCTGAAAAACTTCAATTTTTGATGAATAGTGAAACCAGTAAGTGGTACATATAAAAACTGTTTTTCCATTTAAATGAATATTTTCCACCTTTGTGTTTTGAATTTCAAAAATCCGACATAAATGGTTGTCATTAAGAATTAAAATGTGGTTCAATGGGATTAATATAATTTTTTGGTGAATAGTAACTTATTAAGTTTTTAATCGCGATTAGAGGTAATTAGTGTAGTTTAATGTATGAATAATGTTTTAATAAAATTAAATGACCTAGACACATGTCTTACCCTAATTTTATGAGTCATGACCGACCAAGACAATCCATGTGTCAACTTGGGGACCCCATGGAGCCACTTTGGTTGGAAAATGACATAAATATCTTTTTATTTAATGTTAAAGTAAAAATGACACAAACATGAGATGTTTTACTAAAAAAAATTTTACATGGGGTTATACAAGTCATATTTTTGACTATAAATAATAAATGGAAAGATAAAAATATTTCCTACATCATAGTATTTTTTTTATAATTTTTATACATTAAATAAAATAAATTATTTATGACATCGTGATTATGCAGTGATGACCTCATTATTTAACGATTTAAATAAAATGGAAAGATAATGTAAAATATAAGACCTACACATGTCCAAACCCTATTGTGTGGGTTTAGTTTTAACCCTTATCACCTTATCCTTGAAACAAATCAATGTGGGACAATTAATATCCGAAAGTCATTCTAAAATAATGTATCATTTCTTTACTTTCCGAGAGTGCCCCTCCTCTCCTCTTATAAAAGGCCCCCACCTCTACCTCTTTACCCACACATCCAAAGCCTTTGGCTCGGCCAACCCCTAACCATTTTGTCTCTCCACATCCCTATATTACTCTTTGAAGCCTCACATTGGGCCGAAGTCTTCCCACACAAGGCTTTGAGCTCAAACCATAGGGAGTTACCCGATTTTAAGGTAATGTCTTCACTTGTGTCCTTTTGTATTATTTTGCTTCTCTAACCCCCTAAAATATTTTTATTCATTTATTTTGTAACAAATACAGTATATGAAATATACTATGATGTTTTTATAAGAAATATTCGAGCTAAAGATACACACACCTACATCTAGTGGTTAAAGAACATACTGTTTCTATGGATGACGAATTTCTGTCTCACAGGATGATGATTGTTCAACATTATTCTAACACCTTCAAAGGTGGCCATTAAGTTGTCACTGTATTTATATATTATATATAATATGTTTATGTTTTACTTAAGATTATTTATTTTTCATTTATGGCATATCCTTTTATGGTTACAGTTATGCGTAAACGCGATATCTTCATTTTAGGAATTGCAGACTACCGCCCCCTCAAAGTGATTTGATTCGTTAATACGATATGTGGGACGTATAAAGGATGTAATTAATGGTATTATATATGATATTATACTGGAATTATAATATACCTTTATATCATTATGATTCCATTCTATAAAATACAAAATAGAAATGGAAGTAGTGCTCATGTGTACGTACGACTTACAGTCTCCATGAACGGTACATTTCATTTATTCTCTCAAAATGTTATGTAATATTATAAGTACATATATATAATGGATATATATGTAATATACTAAATCTAAATTATGGATATCATTCTGTAATTATAACACATATATATCTCTCTCATTTTGTTTTAATTCCATTAATATGACAAAAAATGAAAGTAGCGTTCAGGCGTACGTACGGCCTACCGTCTCCATGAACGGTGCTTTTAATTTTTATCTCCAAATGCTAAAGAATAGTATAAAATGAATATATACTGGATATATATGATGTTTAAAACATAAATACTATTCTGCATATGATGTACCTATAACTACATGGAAAATTATTTTCCAACAAGTTCAATTTTTGACTCATGTACCAATCATCGACAAAAACATCTGTTATGAAATCATATTATTAATCAATTATTATAACATTAAAATATGTTATATGAAATGAATAATAATATTTATAGGAGGTACTTAATAAATTAAAAATTGACCAAAGTTTATTATTCAGGAATATAAAGAAACGAACAAGACAAGTTGGACTTGAGGTAAGGGATCTGACTCCTCTCTTTCTTTTAAAGTACACACTTTTATGTCATTCATTTTAAAACTCATCTTTCTTGTTATTGGGATATTATTTTATATTACTCTTACTAGAATTTTATGTTCATAGGATTAGAGACCATATTATATCTCATCAATCCATTTTGGATGTTTTGAGTGGCGCCGTTAGGCTGCCGAATTTTCGTAAGATATCCTACTTCTCTCTTTATTTTTAATTACTCTCCTTTATGTCACTTCTTTTAAGATCCTCTTTGTTATGTTGGGGGATGTTCTTTTATATTCATATTTCTGTAAACTTTATGTTAATATGATGATAGAACCTATTTGATCTCATCAATCCATTTTGGAAGTTGAAGTACACTGTGTTGCATTTGTTGTCAATGAGACATGTTGTTGTCTTAGAATGAATGGATGTCAAGAATTGTCAAGATGTGAATGCCAAAGGTTGTGATGGTGTTGGTGGTGAAGGAGAACGGCCATGGTACTAAGATGCATGTCAATTAGGAGATTCACTAAGTGGTATTGGAAATTGTGGTTGAAACATTCTCCATTGAAATCAGACGATTGTTGAGCTGTTCTTAAAGTTCCAAGAACTTGTATCCTGATGATACAATGTCACAACATTGATTGAAGACCATGCATTGTCTTCACAATGCATGAGGAGTTGAAAGGAGTTCCATCCACAACTACTAAGTGGGTGATGTGCATTAATGAAGTCAATGCACTATCACATAGTGCATGTGAATTGAAAAAGATCCAATTTGATCTCTGATTAGATCAATGAAGCACATTGGAGAATTCATGTTGATTCAGGAGTTCGGTTGATGAAGATGAACCATTTGAATTCCATTCCTATGTAATGAATATAAATTGAGGAGTTGTTTCTAATCAAGTAGATTAATGTTTGAATTCTCAAGAATAAGAAGAGAAGAGAAGAAATGAAGAAGGGAGAAGTGGCTTGGAATTTGGAATTTTACATATGGGATACTTTGTTTTTTAACAAAGTGTTTATTTATGCCTTAGCCAAAAATTAGGCCAGCCAAGGCCAGCCCACGGGTTCAACCCCAAGGCACTTGTGGGCCTAAGGCGCCACGCCCATGGGGGATCCCATGGTGCAAGCACAAGGCGGAAGGGGGCCGTGTGTAAGCCCCCGAGGACACGCGATGGTGAAACCCGCGCGCCCGAGGTGCATAGTGGGCGCTAGGAGCGCGCCCACAGGAGGCATGAGTGGGCGCAGAGCGCGCGCGCAGGGAGAACATGGTGCGGTGTGGCACCGTGGAGGGGGAAGTGCAACTGAGCGTTGAGCGGGGAGAGAATCTTTGATAAAGCGCGGAAAAACCGCGCCCCGTTTCGATGTGGGACGCGGAATTTTCACCCGGGAGAAAATCTTGCCGTCCAGGCGATCTCGCGGCAGATCACGGCTGCCCGATGCATCGCGCCGCTCGCGATCTAATCTGAGCCGCCCATCTAAATCGCGCGCCAGATCTTAACCGTCTGATGCATCTGCGGATTGTCTTCAACCTCGAGCCACCCCGAGGCTCCCCGACGTCTCCCGCTGAACCAGAGGGTCTCCGACCACCGTATGTAGAGTATCCGGCCACCATTGTCGAAGACGAAGGCTCCACTGAGCTCGTCTCTCCACACCGAACACGTACATGCATAAAAATATGCATGCATGCAACGAGGGGAGCATTTCGAAGTTCGGCCGAAGCAAACCGAAGGTGCGAGGCCATTCGGTGTTGATGTTCTGCATGGTTTGGACCGAACGAAGACCGTGCATGCGTTCTGAGTCGCATGCACGTAAAGGAACAAAAAAAATAAATAAATGAGCCCGCGTGAAACAGAGAATAAAAATCAAGATTTGGAAATATTTTTGAAGATCCGAAGATCTCGGGATTTTGAGTTGGATCACGCGGATGACTGGCACCGCCTCTGCCTATAAAAATGAGGTCGAGCCCTCTGTACAGCTTGCTGATCCTTTGTTGAAAATCCGGAGTCCCGTGAGAGCATCTTTGCCTCGCGAAGAAGAGCCTGCGCGCACACTTGCGCGGCAGTACAGCCCGGAGCTCCCCTAGCTCTGTTTGGTTCCTTTTGCGCACTTCTTGCGCGAAAGATGAAAGGAAGGTGTCCCTTTCGCGCCTTCCCTTTGCGCTGCAGGAAGACGTGAGGCCGCAAGCACATTGCGCGCCCTCGTGGTTTGTTGAGACCTGCGCGCCTTGTCCTTTATTGAGGCTTGCGCGGCAGTGTTGAGTAAGAGAGGCCGCACCAAGCCTTCTGTGCCTGCGGTGCTCATGCACCTTGCGCGGCCCTTGCCTTGTGCACCCAAGCCTTGCGTGGCTGTTGAAGACAAGTGGAGCCCGAGACCCTTTTGCTTGTGTGCCAAGTGAAGGAAGAGCACCTCGGGCAGTAGGTGTTCAAAGTTGAGGAGAACCCGAGGCCTTTGTGCCTTCTGTGCAAAAAGAAGAGAAAGGTCGTAGCCTCTGGGATGTGCAAGAAGAAGTGAAGGGCAAAGCCTTGTGTTCAAAGAAGACTAAAAGAATAAATTGTGTGTGCTAAACAAGAACAAGGCCGAACCTAGGTGTGTGCACTAAGAAGTGTGTATACACTTAGAAGAAGAAAAGGGAGGACATCCACACAAAGAAGAACACACATTTATGTGTGTAGGCAAATTGCATAAAGTGTGTGAAGTTTGATAAGTAGGTGTTTGCTGAAAAGAATTACACCCTCTAAGGGTTTACTGCACCAAGAAGAGAAAAAGGGAAGTGCATGCTTGCATGCATGCACATGCACATGTGAGCAAAGTAAAATCTGGTTGTGTGCATTTGAGAAGTCCAGGAACAACAGTTCTTGAAGATTTGTGAAGCCATGCAGTCAGTGCATGAGGAAGGAGAGCTGCCATGCACTCAGTGCATGAAGTTGAATTGAAGTCATACTGAAGCCAGACTGAAGTTAGAGATATCAGTTGTCTGAGTTTTCAGTGATTGAGAAGATCCTGATCAACAGAAGTGATCAGAAGTTGCTGAGCAAGACCTACAGACCTTTTCAGAGGCTGTTGAAGATTCTTGAAGAGTGAAGCGAGGTCATCCTTAGAATAAGGTGATAAAACCTGAGCAAGATGAGAAGACCTGATCATCTCAAGTGATCAGAGGTACAGAGCAAGGCCAGCAGTCTTTATCCCAGACTGCTGAGGATACTTGAAGAACTTAAAGAGAAGAATAGCTACTCGTGTGACTCGAGGAGCCAGGAGAAGCCCCCTGTGGGACTCAGGGAGAAGAATTCTTCAGTGGGATTCTGGAGCAGGCCAGTGGGACTCTGGTAACACTGTGTGACGCAGTATAAAGACCATCCTGTGGGACTCAGGAGAGATACTGTGGGACTCTGTATCGACCATTGTAATACTAACAGATTATAATGGGAGAATCCATGCTGGGAGAGCATGGCAAGGATGTAGGCCTTTGGTGCCGAACCTTGTAAATCCTTGTGTCCTGTGCCTTTTCATTACTGCATCATTCGGGAAAGGTTGAGAGATACAAGAAGATTGGATCGAGGCTTTAACCATCCATAGAGGTTTAATTGATAAGAATCAATTAGTAAAAAGTTTTAAGGGATCACTGATTCACCCCCTCCCCCTCTCAGTGATTCACACTGATCTGGGCACTTCAATTGGTATCAGAGGCAGGTTACCTCTAAAAGATCCAAGGGAGTCTTTATGGAGTGCAGATTTGAGGAAATGAGTGACCAGCCTCAAATGGAGATATCTGCCAAGACTCAGAAAAATAGAAAGAAGAAACAGGGAAAGAAGATGAGGAAGAAGGTTGTTGCAATCAGAGAAACTCCTTCTATGGAAAGAAATGTGAAAGTCACATCAGATGACAATTCCTTTTATCATTCTTCTGATGAAGCCTGCTCTAGCTGTGATGAAGATGGAAGGAACAATGATCTTCTAAATGCAATCAAATGTCTTCAGAAGACAGTCCCCAAGGAAGTGGCAATGTGTATAGCTACAGGCCTCCTTGATCTTCAAGAAGAAAAATTACAGCTAGAAGATGAAGCCAATTCTCTGGAAGTCCAATTGGCAAAAAGGTTTGGCATAACCAACACTCTCAGAAAGCTGGTGAAGGCTAAAGATGAAACAGTATCTCTTTGCAATGAAAGATATGAAGACACTACTGAAGAATTGCAAAGAAGCCTTTCTGAGAAATAATTCTTTAAGAATGTGGTCAAAGATGTTTTCCATGCACTCGAAAAGAGGCACAAAGTGTCAATGAATGTCAGAGATTCTCAACTCGAAGAAAAAGTCAAATTGGTGAAGGAGCTGGACAATTCATTGCAAGAATTAAAGAAGGTGCATGAAGACCAGATAAAGCAGCTGGAAGAGAAATTGGAAGGAAGGCTAAGAACTATTGAGGATGAGAAGAACTCCCTCAATATGAAATGCTTAGAACAAGAGGTGATATTGAAAAATCAGCAATCACCCAAAGCCAATTCCTCCCAGTCAGCTGAAAGGAGAAATGTTGCTACTCAAGTATGCTTTGAGAAGGATGATTCTAAAAGAAAGACATCCTCTAATGAGAGAGCAACATCTTCTAAAAAGAAGGTACCATCCATACCATCTTGTACTGATGCTTCTAATTGTGTTTCCACAAAAGGTGCAGGATGGAAGAATAATTCCAAACAAATATGGATGAAGACAGTAAAGAAGCAGAGCTCTCCTGAAACAGCACAACAGGTCAAGAAAAGCACCCTACAATCAGAAGTACTGAAGAGGTCAAGATTCGTGGGACAATGCTGGTGTTGTAACAAGTATGGGAATTGTGCAAAGGATTGTTGGTACAATCCACTGAATGCCAAAGCACAGAGGAAGCCCATGCCAAGGGGGAGCAAGCCAGAAGGAAGGAAGCAACATCCACAAGTCCAGAGACATCTGTTTACTGCAAATAGATTTGGATTACTTGACAACATCTGGGATGATTGCACAAGTGGTCAAATAGATACATGTCAATCTCCAACTGTATCCAGAGCGAAAAAGAAGAGAAGATCACTGAACCTGGCTCAGAAAGAATCCTTGGGAAGCAAACAGAAGAAAGGTGACAATGCTCCCAAGAATATGTTGAAAAAGGAAGAAAAGTCCTTGGAGTCTAAATCCAAGAAGGGTGATTCATCCAGAAGGACCACCAAGAAGAAAACATGCTTCTACTGTGGAAAGAAAGGCCATATCATGGATCTTTGTAAAGAAGCAATGAAATTCAATAGAGGCAGACTGGACTCAAACAGACAATCAATCCAGAAGAAGCAGAAGGGATTGATTGAAAACAAGTTGCCTAAGAGAGGTAGCTTGACAGCATCAAAGGAACCATGTGAAACTTCCAGAACTGAGGCCACACTTCCAAGTGACTTACTTGTCATATGGCCAAATCAGTTGCAACTGGCCAGAGAACTACAAAGAGTTGAAGATGAAGCTCTGGCAATTGCTAAAGCAAAAGGGAAGAAGAAGGTTTCACATGAAGATGTTTTGAGAACCACACCAGCACAATCATCAATGAAGATCAAATGTGCAAGTGTGAAGACTGGTGAAAATGGGACATCTCGGTTGAGAGAATCTTCTCAACCTTGTTGTTCACATTGATGAACCAAGGAGGTTCCATCTTATTCCCTTATACTCTTGGTATATACATGTGCTAACATTGCAGGGAATTGAAGATGATGATCATTCTCATCTGGAGGATGGTTTGGACAGAACGGAGTGCACCCCTTGAGGGGGAGCCAATCTGGATAAGATGGTATTCTAAGATTTAATACCATCTTGAGAAAAGATGAAGGTATTCCAATAATACTTTCATCCCTTGTCTCTTAATTGTGTTCATCATGACAATTAAGGGGGAGTATTGATTGAAGACAAATGAATGAAAGGGGGAGCTTTATCTTTGCACCTGAACTTTCTAATGAGTTTTGTGAAGTTGTGCAGGATTCAGCAATTCATTGAATATCTGAAAAAATTCATCCCCTAAGCATGATCTCACATGTATTGTGAATGTTGGACAACATTGAGTTCCTTGGTTATATCACTCTTGTTTTCTACACCAGGATAGCCCAAGTAGACTTAGAGTTGATCAACTAAAGGTTCTTTGCTAAAGAAGAACATGTGACATCATCCCTCTCCTAGAGTTTTTCAAGAAGATGTTATTCGAAGGGAGGAAGAGATATTGTGGAAGAGAACCACACCACACCATTGCATTTGATTGCCAATAAGGGGGAGAAAATATTGGCACACATATTGACCCATTCATATGTGCTGAAGAAGTGTATTGACAACAAATACAAAGGGGGAGATTGAAGTGCACTGTGTTGCATTTGTTGTCAATGAGACGTGTTGTTGTCTTAGAATGAATGGATGTCAAGAATTGTCAAGATGTGAATGCCAAAGGTTGTGATGGTGTTGGTGGTGAAGTAGAATGGCCATGGTACTAAGATGCATGCCACTTAGGAGATTCACTAAGTGGTATTGGAAATTGTGGTTGAAACATTCTCCATGGAAATCAGACGATTGTTGAGCTGTTCTTAAAGTTCCAAGAACTTGTATCCTGATGATACAATGTCACAACATTGATTGAAGACCATGAATTGTCTTCACAATGCATGAGGAGTTGAAAGGAGTTCCATCCACAACTACTAAGTGGATGATGTGCATTAATGAAGTCCGTTCACTATCACTTAGTGCATGTGAATTGAAAAAGATCCAATTTGATCTCTGACTAGATCAATGAAGCACATTGGAGAATTCATGTTGATTCAGGAGTTCGGTTGATGAAGATGAACCATTTTAATTCCATTCCTATGTAATGAATATAAATTGAGGAGTTGTTTCTAATCAAGTAGATTAATGTTTGAATTCTCAAGAAGAAGAAGAGAAGAGAAGAAATGAAGAAGGGAGAAGTGGCTTGGAATTTGGCATTTTACATATGGGATACTTTGTTTTTTAACAAAGTGTTTATTCATGCCTTAGCCAAAAATTAGGCCAGCCAAGGCCAGCCCACGGGTTCAACCCCAAGGCACTTGTGGGCCTAAGGCGCCATGCCCATGGGGGATCCCATGGTGCAAGCACAAGGCGGCAGGGGGCCGTGTGTAAGCCCCCGAGGACACGCGGGTGGTGAAACCTGCGCACCCGAGGTGCATAGTGGGCGCTAGGAGCGCGCCCGCAGGAGGCATGAGTGGGCGCAGAGCGCGCCCGCAGGGAGAACACGGTGCGGGGAGGCACCGTGGAGGGGGAAGTGCAACTGAGCATTGAGCGGGGAGAGGATCTTTGATAAAGCGCGGAAAAACCTCTCCCCGTTTCGATGTGGGACGCGGAATTTTCACCCGGGAGCAAATCTTGCCGTCCAGGCGATCTCGCGGCAGATCACGGCCGCCCGATGCATCGCGCCGCTCGCGATCTAATCTGAGCCGCCCATCTAAATTGCGCACCAGATCTTAACCGTCCGATGCATCTGCGGATTGTCTTCAACCTCGAGCCACCCTGAGGCTCCCCGACGTCTCCCGTTGAACCAGAGGGTCTCCGACCACCGTATGTCGAGTATCCGGCCACCATTGTCGAAGCCGAAGGCTCCACTGAGCTCGTCTCTCCACACCGAACACGTACATGCATAATAATATGCATGCATGCAACGAGGGGAGCATTTCGAAGTTCGGCCGAAGCAAACCGAAGGTGTGAGGCCATTCGGTGTTGATGTTCTGCATGGTTTGGACCGAACGAAGACCGTGCATGCGTTCTGAGTCGCATGCACGTAAAGGAACAAAAAAAAGATAAATGAGCCCGCGTGAAACCGAGAAAAAAAATCAAGATTTGGAAATATTTTTGAAGATCCGAAGATCTCGGGATTTTGAGTTGGATCACGCGGATGACTGGCACCGCCTCTGCCTATAAAAATGAGGTCGATCCCTCTGTGTGGCTTGCTGATCCTTTGTTGAAAATCCGGAGTCCCGTGAGAGTATCTTTGCCTCCCGAAGAAGAGCCTGCACGCACACGTGCGCGGCAGTACAGCCCGGAGCTCCCCTAGCTCTGTTTGGTTCCTTTTGCGCACTTCTTGCGCGAAAGAAGAAAGGAAGGTGTCCCTTGCGCGCCTTCCCTTTGTGCTGCAGGAAGACGCGAGGCCGCAAGCACATTGCGCGCCCTCGTGGTTTGTTGAGACCCGCGCGCCTTGTCCTTTGTTGAGGCTTGCGCGACAGTGTTGAGGAAGAGAGGCCGCACCAAGCCTTCTGTGCCTGCGGTGCTCATGCACCTTGCGCGGCCCTTGCCTTGTGCACCCAAGCCTTGCGTGGCTGTTGAAGACATGTGGAGCCCGAGACCCTTTTTCTTGTGTTCCAAGTGAAGGAAGAGCACCTCAGGCAGTAGGTGTGCAAAGTTGAGGAGAACCCGAGGCCTTTGTGCCTTGTGTGCAAAAAGAAGAGAAAGGCCGTAGCCTTTGGGATGTGCAAGAAGACGTGAAGGGAAAAGCCTTGTGTGCAAAGAAGACTAAAGGAATAAATTGTGTGTGCTAAACAAGAACAAGGCCGAACCTAGGTGTGTGCACTAAGAAGTGTGTATACACATAGAATAAGAAAAGGGAGGACATCCACACAAAGAAGAACACACATTTATGTGTGTAGACAAATTGCATAAAGTGTGTGAGGTTTGATAAGTAGGTGTGTGCTGAATAGAATTACACCCTCTAAGGGTTTACTGCACCAAGAATAGAAAAAGGGAAGTGCATGCTTGCATGCATGCACATGCACATGTGAACAAAGTAAAATCTGGTTGTGTTCATTTGAGAAGTCCAGGAACAATAGTTCTTGAAGATTTGAGAAGCCATGCAGTCAGTTCATGAGGAAGGAGAGCTGCCATGCACTCAGTGCATGAAGTTGAATTGAAGTCAGACTGAAGCCAGACTGAAGTTAGAGATATCAGTTGTCTGAGTTTTCAGTGATTGAGAAGATCCTGATCAACATAAGTGATCAGAAGTTGCTGAGCAAGACCTACAGACCTTTTCAGAGGCTGTTGAAGATTCTTGAAGAGTGAAGCCAGGTCATCCTTAGAAGAAGGTGATAAAACCTGAGCAAGACGAGAAGACCTGATCAACTCAAGTGATCAGAGGTACAGTGAAAGGCCAGCAGTCTTTATCCCAGACTGCTGAGGATACTTGAAGAACTTAAAGAGAAGAAGAGCTACTCGTGTGACTCGAGGAGCCAGGAGAAGCCCCCTGTGGGACTCAGGGAGAAGAAGTCTTCAGTGGGATTCTGGAGCAGGCCAGTGGGACTCTGCTAACACTGTGGGACGCAGTATAAAGACCCTCCTGTGGGACTCAGGAGAGATACAGTGGGACTCTGTATCGACCATTGTAATACTAGCAGATTATAATGGGAGAATCCATGCTGGGAGAGCATGGCAAGGATGTAGTCCTTTGGTGCCGAACCTTGTAAATCCTTGTGTCCTGTGCCTTTTCATTACTGCGTCATTCGGGAAAGGTTGAGAGATACAAGAACAGTGGATCAAGGCTTTAACCAGCCATAGAGGTTTAATTGATAAGAATCAATTAGTAAAAAGTTTTAAGGTATCACTGATTCACCCCCTCCCCCTCTCAGTGATTCACACTGATCTGGGCACTTCAGAAGTTTTAAGTGGCGTCGTTAGGCTGCCGAGTTTTCGAAAGGGATTTTTCATCTCACTTTTATTCCCATGAGATTTATGCTACATTTTCCACAATTTACTTTGAGTGGTGTATGTAGTGCCCAATATTTTACTCATTGTAATATGATTTCATTTATGAGTATTTACATCAATGTTGTATTGTCCCTCTTTCACAGGGTGTTTGTTTCGAAAGATACCCATGTTGGTAAGGGAACCTTTCACCCTCCTCTTTTTAAAATACTTCTTTTGTTATGTCTTTTAATTCACATAACATTATGTTGGGATATGTTCTTATATATCCTTAATGATTTAAATGTTATGTCCAAGTGATGAGATATCCTTTTTATCTCTCATCAACTCATTTTCTGAATTTTGTAGTGACGTCGTTAGGCTGTCAAATTGTTGCAAGGGAACTTCTTAACCCAATTTTGATTCTTTGGGATAATCTTATACTCCTTGAATATGTCATTATATGAATATGTGTGAATAAAATCTGATTTTGTTACACTTAATATCCACTTATATTTGGTGTATTAGTTTTTCACACATAATTATGTAATTGATTTATCCTTATTCCAAGGATACCATCTTTGTAAGGGACTTCGTCTCAATCTCCATTAATTGAGGCATATTTTGTTTTATACACAACCTTCTTTTATATGGAGTATAAACCCCTTTGACTTGTATGTTTATCCAAAATGAATCTTTTTTTATATGAAGTATTTTACTAAACGACAAAACGGAATGTTTTTGTCGTACATATGCGGCGACAATGACTTCTCTGCCGATGTGACCATTATTTTAGTTTCAGCTTCCTCTATATGCCAACCCTTCTTTTTGAAAGAAAAATAAATACCTAGTTTACTTTACATTTATTATGTTATTGAAAATGGTTTTCATTATGTTTTTTCAATGTTTTTTATTGATATCTTGTTATTGAAAGGTGGAAATGTTATGTTTCCTCTATGCATGTTTTATGTTATACGATTATGTTGTGGTTCTTGGGCATTAATATGAAGACGGGTGGTTCTGTGATAAACTAACGGCGGGTGAGCCCGATATAGCTCTCCAATGCATTGGGTAACGTGAAGGATTGAAACGTTATGTTTTCTCCGAAGAGATTTAGGGAATATGCTTTGGTGGGTATTCCAAATGTAACTAAGAGGGTTACTCCCTACGTAAGAATTTAATGCATGCCTCAAGTTACCTTTATGTCTTATGATTTCTATGATTTATTCATGATTTTATGAGGTATGTTAAAGTGCCTATGTTTTATGGGTAAGGAATGATATCATTCTTATGTATATATTAACTAATGTTTCCTTTCCATATTTTTTTATATAACCCTTACTGAGCTTTTTATGCTCATCCCAAGCTTTTTTGAAATGTTTTTCATAGGTCAAGGGAAAGGTATATGATATGATGATAATGTCAAAGAAGTGTCAATTAATAATCCATGTTTTATTTTAAATATGTTTCTGTTGATGGGAAAAATCAATACTATCTTTTATGTAACCACTTTGTTTAAATGTGGAATGTAATGCAAGTTTCATGATCTAATTCTCTAAAACTCTAAAACTAAAATGATCATCAATTTGTAATCTTGTAATAACTCAAGATGAAGTAAGGTTTAAGGGTGGGGCCTTATCATTAATAGAAATATTCCTCAATGTCATTCATAATTGGTAATGGTACTGACATCAATGACCATCCAATTTGAAATATATTTTTCTATAATATTTTCATAACTGATACACATAGACACTTCTGATGTATATATGGAACATATATATTCAATACACCCTACTATTATATAATTTTTCATTTTTTAAATTGAAAAATTATTTGATTTTTATGGATCCACTCTGAATTTTAAAATTAGTATAGTGAGACCACAAAAATTGGTGGAGTATCCAAATCAATCAACTATATATTCAAATAAAGTTATCCTTGATTTATCATTAGTTTGTAAATGGATTGAGTTAACATGTGATTAATTTATAGAACTAGTGTTTTTTTATTTACCCAGCTGTCAGTTGATCGATATTAAAATGAAATTATTTTAAATTATTTATCGAAATTTGATGGTAAATATTATAAATCCAATATTATCATAACTCATATAATAAGTTACCTTATAGAATCGGTAAAACATTTCTTTACTACAATTTATCTCTTCAAGAACACCCATATACATCTGTATTCATAAAATATCATCAGTTATTTTTTAAACAAACTCAATAATAAATATTTACATATTATGTTTGGTGGAATTATTAATATAAGTTAAAAATATCAATGTGTCTTATAGTATTGAAACATAGTCTTGTGAAAAAATTTAATCACTGTAGAACTACAAGACTAAAGGAACATCAAATCCAAATTATTTTATATAAAGAAATAGTAAAGGAAATATAACCCCCAAAATATTATCTTTATTGCCTAATATTTACCATGGATTAATAATATATAGACATGGTAAAATAATAACGTGTTATAGAGAAATTAAATAATAATATAGAAAAAATATAGGCCTATGAAATAATAACATTTTTAACATTTTAAATTTAATTATGTATACAAAATATTTTCTATGAAAATGATTACAACAATCATGGACAATGATTATGTGTGGAATATCGAATAAATTAATTTTATATAAGATTAATGGATTAATAAATGATAAACATAACTGTATTATTCAAAAATGGCTTAGAAATAGCTACCATTAATCATTTCCAAACATAACTACTCTTTCAAATAGATTTAATATATTTCAAAACATATTCGAGATATATATCTATACAACCAAAAACATATCAATAAACCATAAATATTTTTTGCAATGTGATGTTCTTAATATATATGTTCTTAATTAACCATTGGAAGTGAAATTGACTTTATATCATTTTAATTGTAATCTCATAAGTTAATGTCAAAATTTCCATCATTAGATACTCAAATTTCAATCACACAATCTTAACCTCAAAAAATATAAATTACAGGGTGATACATGAAATATAACATCAAAACATTTTTATTATTTCATTGTAGTTATCATGATGGAAAATATATCATAAAAATAATTTTCATATATCTTTGTTAATATTAAAAAAATAGAAATATTTCAATTTTTTAAAATACACTTATGAAAAGATTGGTTACATACATTTTGAACAAATTATTTTAAAGGGAAACAGTAGATGTTGAACCGTTTGGTATTTATATTCCATTTAGATAATTAATGTGGTTTAAATGATATAATATATATGAATGTATACAAAAATATAAAATTTGTACATTAGTTTTAATGAATCCCAATGTAGTAAAATGAATATTATTTTTTTATTTTATAAATGGATTTAGAGTAATATAAATGATATTAAATAAAATAAAAAATATTCAATAAAATTTAATATATAATGGATTTTGGCATAGATAATGTTGATGTGTAATGGGAAATTAAAATAAAGAGGGTACATGTTATAATTAACTAGAGTGTAATTGTTTCTTCAAATAAGCTATCTTCTGAGATCTAATTTTATAATACAAAAATGTGAAATAAAAAATAAAAATAGAAAATAAAATATTCAATGTAATAATGGATTAATATTATAATAAATGAATGTAAATTTTATGTATTAATTGATATTAATTAAGGTAATTGAATATTGAGTCATTAACACTCTTACCTTGTGTTTCCTCGATATATAATGCATTGAAACCACATTTGGAACCAATTTAGGGTTTCTATTCACACATATACACACACATATATATTCAAACAATATTTAAATTTATTTCAATTTATTACAGTCATTTGAAATTTATAATTACATATTTGTTAATTATTTGATGTTGAAACATATATTCAGGTGTAAATACCCAATTTTTTTCTATATATTCTTCGGTATAGTTGTTTTGAATGTTCATACTCTATTATTTATTAATTTTCTACAAAACATCCAAAGGTTGCTTTACTATTTCTATATATTTATAATTTATAATTTATAATTATTGGATGTGAGCGGGTCAGTTTATAATGTTCTATTAAAATAAATTGTTTTTAATTAATATAGGAATAATGGTTTTTTATAGATATATATATATATATATATATATATTACCACCAGTAAATTATGAAACAAAAAACATAAATTCATAATTATTTTATATTATTATATATAGTTTTATTTTTTTCACTCCTTATATAACCATGACAACATTTTCCCTATAGGTTGTACACCAGATGCAAATGAAAACATATTCTAAATAATAAATGTATAAAGAGGTGTTATTTTAAAGTAATAATTACATCTTTATTAATGATTTACTCTTTAAAAAAACTTTTAGTGGTATTCATTATATTTATGGAGGGGTTTATGAAAGGGAAAGGAAAAATTATTTATGAATATTATAACACTTACATTGAATATTTTAATGGATTCTTAGAGATCCTCTTAGGGAATGAATGATTAGAGAATCTATCAACGTATAAGGGGTTAATAAATGGAAGATTATATATATATTTAAAATGTTTTAGATGGTATTAAATAGTGGTATAAAGTAATATTTTCTTTTTATTTGGCTATAAGATTCTTCTTTTTAACCAAGATAATGAGTGGTATTTTCAAAAACACCCATTTCATAATTAATATCCAATGTAAGTTCTCAAGAATAGTTGATAAAAATATGACATATAATAGCTATAGTATATGAAAGGTTATGAAATCCATAATAAAAACATTTATTGTTTAAATTTTAGCATATGTTAGAACTATTATATATAATATATAGCATTTACCTTATTTTAAATTTACCATGTTAACTAAATTTATAACTAATTAATTCTTCTTTACTAAATAAGAAAACGTAATTTTATACTTAATTTTTTTAGAAAAATTTAAAATTTGAATTCTATTTTTTGTAAAATCAATTTTAAAGGAAAATACAAATTTATTTTAATTGATTAAATCATAACACACTAAAATTATTAAAAAATGCATTTTGAGCAGTAAAATAAATTTATATGTGTTACAAGAAATGATATAATCATGAATTAAATGTTCATTTATCAAATTATCTATTAAAAATTTATTGAATAAATTATTTACTATTTAATGAAATATATTACAAGAAAAAAAAATTAAAAAAATACAACATTAAGTATAGATTAATTAATATTAAATTCAGTAAAATAAAAAATTAATTCACATAAAAAATTTGAATATATAAAAACAAATTTAAGAAATTAGTACTCCCTTTTAATTAAATGAATTATTTTAATAATAAAGTAACAATGATATATAAATACATATAATAATATAATGATATTTAATTTATTAAATTAATTACTACATGTTTATATGATCCATTATCTTATTACAATACACTTCAAGACCTATTAATAAGTTACTAGATTAACCTATGATAGTGCGATGATCATTGGATTAGATTTCAATACCAAGGATCATGTAGTGTTTTCCTAAAACATTAACATCCCCATAGATTCATTCTCCATGGTCTTGATTTTTTCATGTTCACCATTGACTTGGTCTATTTAAAATCCTACTAATGCTATCAACATTACAATCACAGAAAAATGAGTATAATGTCTTATTACCATCAATAAGTTAGTTCTAATCTATGTTTCTAATTCCCCCTTTATTTTGTTGAATTCTGTGACAACTGATTTACTAGGGAAAATTACATAGTGTTAAATGATTTTTTTATAATTAATAGAGTAATTGCATAAATGTGATATTCTCTTAAGAGTATTTCCTATAGGGTTTTCTGAACTATTGTATTATCTTTGTGTTTTTATAGAATATTATTACTAAATAATTATTGTTGTGAATTGTTTACATGATGTTGATATGGTGTTTAGATGATGTTGTAAACTGGTTCAGGCCATTACATGTTTACATGTCCTTATACTGGTTCACATCTTGAATTGTATGATCAATGTTTTTAACTAATGTGACACATTTTTCAATGTATACTGTAAAAAGTGAATTTTACTACTTTAAATGGGATTTCACATCATGTATTATTTGGGTTCAATGGTTTTAACAAAAATTCATGCATGATTTAATTTTTTTATTCAGTGTACATGAACCTCTATCAAAATCAAGGATCCATCCCAGGTTTAGATGTTCACATAATGGGGTGTTCCTCTATTTTATATATTTTTTTCCGTATATCTATAGGTTATATTAATGTTATTGTATTAATATTGGTATTTTCATTCATTACAGGGTGACCTATAGTGATACTTGGTTTTATTTAGTTTTTATTTGGTTTGTACTTATTTGGATTTTATATGATATGTGACACAGTCATTGGTTTTATTGATGTATGTGATATTTTAGAAATGTTTTACCTTGATTATAAAAAACTGTGGAAATGAGGTGAAATGTTTTATCATTCAAATGATACAAAATAAATTTATCTGATAATCATGGATTGTTTTCTTCAATATTTAGAATGTATATATTTTTTACAGGGACATTATATGGAACACCAGGGATGAATCCTACTGAGCCTGTTTCTCTCCAAACTTGTGAATCACTTATGTCGTGTGTGGATCTATTTATGTATTTTGATGCGGTAAGTTTCCACAAACTATGGAAAAGCAGTGATGTTTCTATCATCAGTGTCTAGGTAGATAATGGTGAAAAAGTGGGACATTTCCCACTATATAGAGTACCTATTTCTGTTTTAGTAATCCATTTCTTCTGGAGTTATTCCTTGATGATTTTTTGACTATTTTGGGTTGTATATCTTATTCTATTTCATTTTTTTATATGAAATATATTTTATGTTTTACTATTATACTATTTATTTTAGTCATGTATATATATATGATAGGTTTTTTTCTTTACTATTGGTGAAATCATTCCCAATAGTTATTGTTCATTGTAAAATGTTAGGCACCAGTATGTGTGGATTAGGAATCCCCTTGGGGTTTGTAATGGTTTGGTTTGGGTACCATGTTTTGAGGGAATTTGCATAGGATTAGTTATAGTTTGTAATTATAGGAGTTTCTCCACAAGTTGGTTTTTATTGTTTATATGTATACTAGAAATAGGATTTTCAGTATTAGAGAGGTATGATGTGGTGAGTGTGTAGAAATATCAAGAGTTTTTAATCTTAGCTTCCATTTTTTTCTTATCATTTCCATGTTTGAACTAATACGTTACTATTCTATGATCATTTCAACTATTTTGATGTGAAATGGTATTCCTCAAAGACATTATCCATGGAATCCTGATGAGAGTACATTATTAAATCTTAAAGGGAATATGCCTCTCTGTATCTTAATAATAATGAGGCTACTAGGTGGGTGGTTCATAAAGTAGACTAAAATATTACATTTGTCCAGAGGGAAATTTTTGAGGCACAATAAGGAGTTATAGGATAAATTTATCGATCATGGGAGTTCATATAAGAAAATAACTAATGCTTTATGGTTTTAAATGAACATCAGTATTTGTATGATTATCCTGAAATCATTGATTATATCTTTTAATTCATAGATACATCAGATAATATTAAGGTAATGTTCATGGAGTATAGAATCTAGGGTCATCAAAAGTGATGGTGGGATTAGATGTTATAAGTCGATATAAATATGGTATTGTATTGAAAGGATTTTAAAGGCCCACATATATCCTTATTTATGTTTGTTGTAAATGATGATGGAAAATTATAGGAATTTTCTATCCTTATAGAAGGGAGATAATTCAATGCGGTCATACACCAATCATTTCAAAGAGGTAGTTTTTTCAGAGGTATTAGAGAATGATGAAATGAATGGCCATATTTACTTCATGTTATTTCTATTAGATATAATGTGACCAATATTTTCTATGTAACTCTCTTCCTATTTCAAGACAATAGATAGGGTATGGACGGAAGAGATGGACCTGCCATGCATGGATGGTTATTCCTACCCATTTAATCCCTCAAGTGGAAGATTATATATTGTGAATCGGAGAAAGAGAAAGTGGAATGATCATTGTACGAGGGGTGGAGGTTTTTCTCTATAGAGAGCCTCATCTAAACATTCATTTATATCCAGTAGTGTTCCCATAACTAGCTACAAGTTTCAAATATTTGGATACACCTATTTTTCTATTTCCACACATAATATGATGTGTAGAACATGCAGGAGTAAAGACCATATATAGTATATCTATCAAGAATTGTCTATTCCTCATTATGGTTAATGATCATTACTTCTATATTCTAATATTATGAATTTAGATTATTCAATTTCTATATAGATCAATTGACATGTCTCGTGATTAATGTACATAAACATAGTGTATGAGTTTATAGAGGATATAAAAGTGTGTAATGTAACAATGATAGGCACCATATCTATTGAAACATATATAGTAATATTTTTATTTGATATATGTTCCTCCCACTCATTTATATCATATCAATTTTTGGATACTAATAAATATATGATGGATTTTATTTACATTGATTTTGATTCATAGACACCATATGGAAAGAGGATAGAGAATGGGTTTCAGTGTCCTTCATGTTCATTGTGGATTGTGGAGCAAGAGATTGTATGAGATTTCCCCAATATAATTCTAGATCTATTTGAAATCATTATCAAGATGGATGGTATATTTTATTGTTATGGTATGGTTTTTATATCATCATCGTGCATCATTTCATTCACCTAATTAGTTCCGCCAGGTATTTTAGGGAGAGTGGTATTTGATGTTTGGTTGTGAAGGAACTCCCATGCTAGATATAAAGAGTTTGATATTCGATGTTGATGTTGTGGTTGATGATGTATCATATTATTGGTAATCTTCCCTTTTCTATTAATGATTTTCAAGATTTTTTGTAAGATTATTTATATGTTCTTACAATACATTGGGAGGTATATTTTATAATTGATCTGGTTCTAAGAACATAGTCGATATCCATACACTTTTATCTTGTGTAAGCAAAAAAAGATGATATAAATGATAATTATGTATGATGATCTGATGGTTAAAGGAATTATATGCATATAGTTTTTCCTCAGGAAACCATTGTGCTATTTTCTACCAAGGTATATGGCTCACTCTAATTTATTGTAAACAATATGAAGTTGAACGAGTGAGTAGTGTAAAATATGTATCATTTATTAATAATAATTATTTACTATACGTGGATGATTATTTGACCCATTAATGGAGGGAAAGTGTTTTTCTATAATTTATTTTTAAGTAATCATTAACATAGTGTTTGATAGTTTGACATAACAAAGACTAATTTTCAGATCTAGTATGTGTATTAAATAAACAATGTGATGCATTTGGTATAACAAATTATCATACTGTTTTTATGACCCTGATCAAATAGATATTGCTTGGGTATCTTGTCTCCTTTGTGGTAGTATTTGGGATATATATTTTTAGGAAATTTGATTTCCAATCAATAGAACAATCTATATTTTTTTCTTCTATAAATTCTTAAGATTCACCATTTCATTATAATGATTTTGTCATGAAATTTATAGATCCATAAAGAGATTTTCTTAGGATATGAGATTTAGTTTCATGGATAATAAGTTGTTCATGAGAATATTTTGATATTCTTATCATGTTAATTTCTACAGACCACTCGTTAGATTCATATAATAATTTTTCATACTAGGTAGTACTGATCGTTTATTAAGTATTTATCAAATTTGGAATCACGTTTATGTTATCTTACCAGATAATGGGAGAAAATCATATTTTATGTAAAGTGTTATAATTATTTCAATGATAATTAGTTACTTCTATCATGTACTAACATTCAAATCTTACTTAAGACTGGTTAGGGGTATATGGTTTCTTGAGATACATCATGTGATGTTACAGGTTGTGGGATTATGTTGGATGATCATGCTGTGTCTTATGCATCTCTCTCCATCATCCACTGAATAAGATTAATTATACCACTAATGATTTTGATCATTATATATTTATACATACACATTAATTTATGATGCACAATATTTTTGAGGAGGGGGTCATAGTATTTTATTCCCATTATATTCTGAGTTATATTTTTTCATATAAATAAAATAAAATTACATAGTGGTAGTGGATAAAAGACCTTCAAGTGATTTTATTCAACATTACTGACACCCCAGGGAAGTATATTTTAATTTTATAATCTCATTGAAGGAATGTATAAACTAATAATATTATAGAATTAATGGAAGAGTAATACCATTGGGGGAAATCCAATGATTTTCATCATAATTCCACGATTAAATTTTATATATTGAAATTACTTGTTTTCAGTTATCATTTCTCCATGAGTCTATTCTAATTGGTCCAAAGAAGAATGATGATTTGAGTAGAATTGGAAAAAACCCTATATTGTGGTGAGGTCATTTTTAGATGCTCATTCCCATTAGATCATATTATCTATTTTAGAGATTAGGTTATCATCCCAACATATTTTAAGAGTGTATTTTCTATGAAAATAATTGTAATTCATGGTACATGCATCCATGAACTATGAAGATGTATTATGACATGAGACAGTGATTCTGGTTGTAGGGTAAGAATGTGGATAATATATTTAATGTGTTCTACTATTAAAATTACCAATAGGTAATGACACAGGATATGGTTCTTATGGTATTATGGATCCTCTTCTAGTGAATTTATAGAAATGGGAAAATTTGTCGATGAATTTATTTTTAGATTAAAAAACGGCATCACAAGGATGGAATTTTATTTCTGCAGTAATTTATCACATCAAAAAAATTGTTCAATTTATTCCAATCAGGGATTCCATTATTGTGGATTACCATGGTATGATGTATGTATAGGATGAAATGAGGTTAAATGTGGATCCATTTTCCATTATTTCCAATAGGGATCGTAGTTTTACCTCATTGTTCTACATGTGTCTCCAAGAGGAGATGGGAACTCATGTAAGGTTGAGTACAACATACGATCAAGAGATTGATAGTGAGATGGGGTATCCTTTCATGATCATGAAAGTTATTATTCATGCATACATATTTTATTATCAAGGATAGTGGGATAGAAATCTCAAAAGAGTTGAGTTTTCATATTAGTATAGTTATTATTCACAGATTAGAATGGATTCTTTGGAGGCTGCGTATAGATGGATGGTCATATCATATCATTATTTTATAGTTGTGGGAAAAATATCTCGTAATGTACAATGTGACATTAAATAGGTTTCAATGATGAATCATGGTATTTGAAAATATATAGTAATATCTCATAATTGATAGAAATTGTATGTAGGACATTAACATTTTCCTTATAATTTTTCTGTTGTGGATTAGGATTTCATAAAATATTCTCCTTACATGGGATTAATTATTCATTGAAAATAGTTATTGTTTCATATTAGATATGTTACCCATATGTTATTAGTGAATTCCTATGTGTGGTTTCATAACTGGTGGTATTTATAGTTCAATGTATTTGTATGCATAATGGTTTCCACATATCTCAACATAGAATGCTATATCTGGATCACAAAATATTTTGTGTTGGGAAAAAGTAAAGGCAGAGTCAGATGTTTCATTAGTAGATAAACCATTAGAAATCATTAAATCATTTTTTAATGTATTACATTGAAATTCGGTTCTATTGTTCATAGATTTATAGATAAACAGATCCAATTATCATGAGACATCATAGCATGATTCGTCGATGGTGGAGTAGTGGACTCTGCTCTTTTCGTACACCATCATTTCACAACACATAATGTTGATTTAAAGTATTGTAGAGGGAAGTTTTAAACATACCATTAAAATATTTTAGGTATTCATCATCTCTCTTTTCATTTCTTTCTTTATTTGAGTGCATTTTGGAACTTTCATGGAAATAGATCATTTTCTGTGTATAATTCCCAAATCATTGTGGATGTATGTTCCTTAAAATTAATATATTGTTAGTATAAATTTTAAAATGGTTTAAGATGATTCCATTTGGGTTCTAGTGTGGCCCATGAGATTATTCAAAGTGATTCCACATGATTAGTCTACTGAATGATATCACATCTAGAATGTGATACATATTTGGAATATGTAGATGGGATGATTCCATGAACTGGTTAAGAGTGTGAAATGTTTATACATAGTGAAATTAGATCATATATTGAAAATGTCGATCGAATTATTTTTTAACAAAAAATTGTATTTTATTTATTGTATCTAGTAAAAATTCTAAATCACATCATGAAAGGGGGATTTGTATCCAGAATTGTAAGAGTCTGGATGTTTTAACCATTATTCGTAAATGATTTCATTTTCGTTCAACATGTAGTTTCCTCCCTTGAAATATAGGTTCTATCATAGGTGATTTTTGGGATCTTCACACATTTCGGATCATTTTTATCAGTGAATAATCTTTAATGGTGGTTCTATAGTATCCCTCTAGATAATTTTTCATTATAATTCTTCATTTTGGTTGGTGTTAGCAACACTATTGGTGTTGATTCTTCCTAATACATTATTGATCTATTGTGTGGTCATCATCCATATAATGACCAATTTGTTGGTTGTAGGGAATCCAGTCATTTTCTTGAGGAAAATTTTAATATACCTCCTCTGAAAACCACTTTTCATATTGAATTAATAATAAGAGGTGATAATTAATTATAAGTCCTCTATTAGTTTCCATTCATTATTTCATGTTGGATGATCATGTTTCATTATTAAAGGACCTAATATTTAGGTATGAAGTTTCTTATATTGACTATGTTGGTTAAATTAAATTTCAATAGTTTTATATGATTATTGAATAACAAATTAGAATTATTGAATTATGTGTCAGTAAATAAAAGGTGGATTTATTATTATTATCATCTTTAAAAATTGATATTTTCAAATATTTGGGAAACAAACAAACAAAAATGGTGTTCAAATATATTTTTTTATGAATTATTTTTCAATATGTAGTATAAGGTAAGCATTGTGTTCGTAGGTGTATGTTATGTAAATATTCCTCATTTCTTCATACTTTTGGTGGATTCACTTGTTAGGTGTTCGTCCTCTTCCTAATACCATTTTTCTAGCGAATTCATAGAACTATTAGGAGGTTCACATCTTGTGATGTAGCTATAGTCTCTTTTTTTACTAAAAATATCATGATAAATAATCACCACTGTTGTCTATGTGTCAGTATGAGTGTTATAGTTAGCCTGACATGAACATATATTGGGTGTGATTTGTCAATGCATTGGTTTTTTACAACTACAGATTTGATAGTATATGTGTTACATGATTTTACTAATTTGATGTATGTGATATTCTTTGAAACTGTTTTACAAGGATTATTTGAAATTGATGAATAATGGGTAATATTATTATATGATTTTTATATAAAATATTTTGAACATATTATCTTTTTTTATTTCCCTTAATGTGAATAATATTTACAATTTATATATTTAATTGATATATAACACATATTTCAGATCTAACTAATAATATTTCACTCATTCCCTGCTTACCACTTCAGGGGGCTAGGATTTATTTTTTTCTTTCATTGTATGAAAGGAAAGGATACATAGTTTGTTAGTAATGTATTTATTATCTATGTCTATAATGATGGTGGTGAGATGTTGGATGTTTCCCCACACCATCCCATGGTGTAATTATTTTGGAATTATTATTCTTTTTTTTTCATGGATTATAACCATGTATATTTATTATCTACTTCCATATTGAATTTATTATGTTGTTTCATTTTTTTCAATAATAGATTTTTCTTATTTTACTATTTTAAAATTTCTCTCATTCATTTATATATATATATATATATATATATATATATCATGTTGTTTTCATATGGTTGGAGGGAAAATTTCCATCTAGTTTTGTTGATGCATATGTGTTTCTCTCTAGCCTTTAGGGATTGGGACCACACTTAGTGTATGTGACAGTTTGGGTTGGGTATCCATTTTTAGGGTATTTCGGTTAGGATGATCACATTGTGGCATATATAGATGAATTTTACAACATAATTCTATTTTGTTCTTATTATATAAATTTCACCATAGAGTACTTAATTTTGTTTACCAAATCCCTATGATATTCATTAACTGTTACATTTTAATTGACTGATCCATGGAAAAAAATTAATTTATGTCCCCAAATATTTGAATGTATTATGACTATGAACATGAATATATAATCCAAATGACAAAATTGATCTAATGAATATATAATTATAATTACCTAATATATAACATAAATATTATATTCTTTTATAAATCCCTCATTATGTCAACAAAATCAATCTCTTATCCTCTTATTTCAATCCTCAATATATTTAACATATTTTTAAGTTGTTGTATTATTTCCATGTTTATTTATAGGGTTCTGATCTTAATAGAAGATCAATATAAAAAATAATTCACTATAATATATTATTTAATTTTGTTTTCTACCCCTTTTGTTTTTATAATAATTATACAAAATGATATTTTTAATGTAAGATAATTTTTTTTAATTATCCACACTAATGAAAACATGAAATTTTGATTTTTTTCAATATTTATTATGTTGGACATGTTATTAATGTTTAATGTAATAAATTTCACTATATGTTTATTAATTAAAATTCAAGTCCCAAAAAGAATAATGTAATGATAAAAAATTCATATAAAATCAATGCCATGTAGTGGTACATTTGACTTATTACATCAATAGTTTAACAGATAACATAATAAAACTTTTTATTTTTGAATAATGAACACACAAGTTTAGTGAAGTTGTGTCATAGAATGTTAAATCTACAATACATGATAATAATTAGTTGTTACTCATAATATATATCATATTCCCACTTTATTTAATATATATATAATATATGTAATAGATATCATATATAATTCTTATGTGGTGATTCATGGACTAAATCAGGAATATGTAATTGGATTTTTTGATTCTGTAATTAATATTCTATAGTGCCTTAAAGATGAAAATGCTCTCGAAGAATTTTTTTAATAAATATCCTCAATAAATATATCATTATATAAAAATAATCTTCATATTAGATAGTAAAATTAATAATATGTCACCATCATCAAACCATAGATCTCTTCGACAATTATTACAATTATTTATTTAATTTCTATCATGTATTTATATGATACTGAATTGTGTAAAGCATACAATTTATTTATTTCCCAAGATCATGTTATTAGAATGTACTCTCTCTATAATAATCCATAAATGTTAGAATTTAAATACTCATCACATAAAAATAATCATAGAGTGACATATTTTGGATGGATTATGAAATTATGAAATAAAGGAACATGAAATGAGGAATATGGTGTCCCAAAATCCATTATAATACATTGTGAGATATCATATCATATAATTGAATTTATAAATTTTTATATATTTACATTATCATTATGGATATTAAACCTTGTTGATTTTTAGGTTAGAATCCAAATATTATTTGATAAATATAGAGGAATACTATTAAAAAGTGGATCTCGATCAAAATAAATCTATTGTGATACTTAATGAGACATAATCACAGCCTTATTCAGAAAAATATATTATTTATTTATAGATACTCAAAAATATTAAATGATTTTTCAACGTATATGGTTAATAAACCAAAAAAAATGAAATTAAAACAATATATCTATTGTGAAGAAATATTCTGAATTACCAGAAGATGTTCTCAAATTTTTAGAAAAATTAGATTAATAATGGAATCATGGACATACATTTATAATGTTTTTCTATAACATTTATATAGTCTATGAATCCAGATAAATTATCAAAAATATCCTTCTTCTTATTATACTACAATAAATTCTAACAGATATAGCTATGTTTATTATTTCATCCCCATTAGATAGTAAACAATGATATATAAGTTCTATTTAAAATGGCCTTCAAAAATTGTATTTGTTGTGTAACACGTATTTACATTCATGAATATTATTTGTACATAATTATGAACATTGAATTTAAAAAACCATTATAGATTTTTTGTATCTCTATATAATCATCATACATATCGTTTATTCACATATAGATGGATGATTGAGATATCACTTGATAATAGTCGGTTTTCAAGTATACCATTATGAATTATAGGTCAATCCTTTTCTATTCATTTTGTTCATGGAATTCATAAATGCTCATCATGTTTAGTGTACTATGAATCTTCCTACCTATTAAATCATCCAACTTATTTTACCTATCATCCGTCCTGATTAATAATATTCGCATAATAATTTACATGTTTATTAGATTTGATAATCATAAGAAATTTGAAAAAAAAAGTAAATTGGATCCTTCTAATATATGAAAAAAAATTAGCATTAAAAATTATTTTTTAATATTGTATTTAATTAAATCTATCATTTAAGGAAACATATGACACCATTACATGTGATTAATTTACACAATATGGATACTTTTTGTAGAAAATATCCATTTTTGATGAATTTATCATGTAGTTAACCCTTTTAAATATCTTTTGAACATTTCTAAAATAATATTATGATTATGAAAATCCACATGAATATGTATGATTGTCAATAATAATTACTACCAACGATTAATGGAAATATTACCTATATACAATTAATTGTATCCCTAATAATAGAAGTGGAATTTTATAAATGAAGTTATTATTAATTAAAAATATGTATAACTAAAAACATCTTGAGTATATTATCCATATTTAACATTTTTTGATGGTATAAAAAATTATAATCCATATTTTACAATAATTGATCCCCTCAATCATAATAAATGTTTAATTGTTTTCATAAATATTCATTATTAATAATTACTGATATATTGAAATTAATCAAATATCGTTTCTTGATTATATTGTCCCTATTTTCTATATGATGACAGTATCATAAGAGATAATCTATATTTGAGAATATTTTATCCACAATTTACACTAAATATAAGAAGTCTATATGATTTAGTCAATAATTTTACTAGTAAATCAATTTATTAGTTTCTAGGTAATCACCCTTCAATCAAAGGATTAAAAAATATTTTCATTACGAAGGAAATACAATAGATAAAAAATAAATCCTATTTATAATTAATTATTACGTATTTAATAGGACATAATAACTCATTAAAAATTTTGATAATTAATGTTAGACATATTTGAAAGAGTTGGTAGTGAATCAATGATAAGATAAAAATTTCATTTAGAAGAATATTATAATTATAAATTAAATATCATGTTGAAAATGACACCTTTTCATGAATAACATTTCCAATAAAATTAAATAATAAAAGAAAAATTGTTTTTTTGAATCCCTGTTATGTAAAAAGTAAGACTTAAATTGTTTTCAAATCAATTTTTGTTAATACAATTTCAAATTAATATTATTTAATATTTTTTATAAATATAATCCATGTGAAAAAGTCCCCAGTTTCATTTGAGATGAAGTAGATAAAAATTTATAAAAGCTAAAATTTATGAAATGTTATAAAATTTGTTTTTATGAAACTAAAATAATAGAATATTGAAGATACATATTTTTTAAAACGAATAAATATGGGGTTGAATAAAAAATATTTTCTTTTGAATGGATGTAATTTTTTTAGTATTCTAAAATTACATAATTAATAAACCATATCATAAAGTATTAATTTATTTTGGGTATGATTCTATGTAAAATTAATAATGATGTTTATATACATTATCCCATATAATTGTATTGAAAATTAGAGGATAACATTAATATGAAGTAAAATATATTCACCAAGGAGAACATTACTTTTGACGAATAAGAGTCATTCATTCCATGCCCAATCATATATTTGGGAATTTATTCAATTAAATATGACAATATACATAATAATAATTATTAAATCAATAAATAAAGAAATATGATATAGATAAAATTAATTGGAAGGATAATTTGGTACTTAATGTTCATATTCGTGATGAGAATTCATGACTAAAACTAATGAATTATAGTCTTCAAAACTGTGATGAAATGAGTTTCATTTAAATGTAAATAATTTTAATGAGATAGAGATAAGAATTAAAATTGAACTTATAATGTGATAGATGGATGATATTTAATGGTATAATGAATCAAATAGAAATAAAATATAGTATATAAGTATAATTATGTGCATAATACAAACGTATCTCAAGGAAAAGTAATTGAGAAAACAAACCATTATCTAGTTTTCCCTCTTACTCAAAAACCCAATAATATCCCTTATAATATCATATATATAATTATACACAAAATTATAATTTTTTTAAAATATGTATAATTTAGTAAAAATCATTTTTAATCAATCTAAACATGTATATTAGGTTTTCATTATCAATTGTTAGTATTTGGTATGATTAATCATGATCATTTTGATATAGATTTATATTAGCTGAGTTTTTATCCTCTATTATCATGATGTTAGTCGTTTAAATATAATATGAGGATTTTTATTTTTTGTTTTAAAATTATTTATAATGTTATAATTTTATTCATTTTGTGTTTTTGTTATAAAACTTAATAGTGAAATCAATAATCTGTATATTTCTATGAGTTATAAAGAATATATATTACTATCATATTTAATGAGTGTAGTATTTAATTTAAAATTAGGTAACCGAAATAAAAAAAATTAATATTGATACCATATATCATTATTAATTATGTTATTATAGAAATCAAGGATATTATATTATATCATTGTTCGAATTGGTGGTTTGACCGACACAAATAATAATAAACCATAATTAATGAATGAATGTGACTGTGAAAGTTGTTTATATTATAATAATATCATTATTAATGAATAATAATAATGTTATTAATATAATATTACTTGGTGTAATCATTTTTAATTGATTTTGGAAAATAATAATTAATCCACATGATAAATGAGATATTTCTCTTTGTGGAAATGGTAGTACCTAAAACGCACAATTAACGTTTTCGTTTATCCAAAAATGATAACGGAAGAAGAATTATTATAAAAATAATTTTAATATGAATAATTAAATAATATATTTTTCATTAAATATTAAATATATGCCGTATAAATAGTGAATAGTTGATGTGTTGAAAAGTGAGAGATGATGCTTCCAAGAGGGGTATTCCGCACTTCGCACAAATGGTGATTAAATTTTTCCTAATAGAAAAATTTAAAGGTGATTGGATGTTATTTCTATAGAATAATAAAATTAATTATAAAAATCAATTATTTTATTATAAATAAACAAGACATTTATATTTTGGGTATCACGAATGAAAATAAAACAAGGTACGGAAAACAAGCCTGGTTGAGGGCTTAGCATTTCCCATAGAAGACACCATAGAAATTATGATATTATGGATATTTAAGATGAAAATAGGATCTTATTATGAGAATATGATTATAGGTGATGTAATAAAGTCCAATTATCATGTGTAACACAAAATTTTATATGGATCATTATTTTCCTTAGAGATACCCCTTTTAAAAAGGGTGTGAAAGACATTTCCCTAACAATCTTAAATTATAATATAGAAATTGAACATGATGATTACGCCAAGAAGACACAAGAATTGAAAATAATGGATGGGGGATTAAAAATGTTTAAAAATAATGGATCTCTTCATTTTATACTTCTTGTATACTTTTTTATTATTCTTTTACTTCTAGAATTTTCACTTATAACATTTTTTGTTTTAACACAGTAACAAATATTTAACAAAGTAATTAATTTTAATGTGTAGAAATAAATATTCCATATTACATAAACTATAAATGATGACTAAAGATATGAAATATAGTATATAATATAAAATTTATATGTGTAAGAAAAATTAATTTTAATATTTGTGCATGTACCATGTAAAAATAATTTTTTAGAAAAAATGTATTTTGAGGATTAAATTTTTTTCTAAAGAGAAAAATATAATTTTTATAAAATTTTTAAAATAAAATGTTTTATTATAAATAATATAAATAATATTTTGATATAAAATAATTAATAAAAAAATTTCAGTCAATATTTTAATTAGTTAAAACTAAAGTTAAAAAATAGTTTATATTGGAATTTATTGCATATGTTTTTAAACATAGGTTTTAAAAATTAACAATAGTGATTAAAAAACAAAATTTAGTCCATAATTTTATAATTTATCAATTAGTTTTTTTAAGATTTTTTTTCATTCATATGTATTTATAAGTTCTTATATTTTACAATTTTAGTAATAAAATTATTTTCCACTATTAACCAAAATTCGCATACGACATTAAAATACCAAAAATTAATCATATGTTATTATTGTATTGATTTATGAAGAAATAATTTTTTTTTCAACTATTCTTTTTCTAAAATTAATAAATCATTATTTTAAATGAAATTAGGAAAATTAAATAGAAAAATATTTTTTAAAAATAGCATTTTCAATCATAAATTTCCTTTAATATCATTTTATATAAATTGGAAATAAATTTAATATTTTAATATTAGTTTATAAATATAAATAATACATAAAATAATATTATAACTGTGATTATATTATGATATCTTTGAATGGTAATTTTATTTTTGCACCTGTTTAAATAAATGGAAAAAATAATATGTGATTACATTAATTGATAATGATAACTTTATTTAAAAACAATTTTATATTTTATTTATTTTTATAATGAAATGGTGTTTTTTATTTTTCATATTTATTTTAATTCCATGTTTCATTTGACATATACTATTTAATATTTTATCAACATGAAGGATCCAAAATAATATGTTATTAAACTCTACCCCCTTAAATAAATTGTATCCTTGTAATTTTATACATTAATCCCTGATTAAGGTTGGAAAGGGTGTTCCTAAAAAATTTATAATTAGGAAAAAATGTTAAAATATGGTATTTATCTTACTCTGCTAAGGTATATTATGAAAGTTATTTTTTATTAAGAAACATTAATAATTCATACATTTAGATTTAGATTCTTTTTTATAACCTAATAATTCCATCTCTCAAATGTTCCTTTTTGTTTCATGTGATGAAATATAAATATACAATAGAGAGAATACATATTCTTCTAAAAATTTGAAGATCCATTATATCTCATATGATATTAATTCATATGTCATAAAATAACACATATTCAAATATATACTATAAAAAATATAATATAGAATCCACTAAATATATCATGAATCAATTATCAGTCTCATGGTTACCAATTCTATATATATTACTTTCTTAATTTGAATTAAAAAATTATCATCTAAAATTAAATTTTATACTTATCATCATAAGTACCAATCCATAAAATACATTTTCTTTAATAGTTATCTCTAAATATATATCCTTATCATAAAATAACTTTTCAAGGTTATTAGTACCATTTGATATATGTTTTTAAACGTTTAAATTAAAACATGAAAAATATTTAAATGATATTAGTAATATTTATATAATTTTAATTATACTATATATTTATTAATAAATATGATTCACTAAATTAAATAGGTAATATTATCCATATTAAATTTTTAATATGATATTAATATCATTACCATTTTATTGACTGAGAACCAATCCATTTCCACTATAATAGGAATATACAATGATTTTCATCAATTTATATGTAATTTATTGTAATGTTATATTACCGAGTGGTTTTTAGAAATATACAATTTTTAGTTTTACATTCAAGACCGTATTTAAACAAAAATCTAAAACCAAAATGGTTATAAAAATATCCAATATATGAATATTAATTTTACAATATGAAGATTTATATCCCTAAGACACTCTTAATTTCGTGAGATGATAAATTTAGATAAACATATGAGAATATTAGTCAAACAATTGGTTATCTGGGTTCATTTTCTATTTATGTTCTCAATATTTATTGGTTAACATAACACTTAATTTCTTTAAAATTGGTCATTAGGAAAAATGTGAATTTTCAATTTCTTATATTTTAGGAGTCTCAAAACATCATGATGTTAGTCCAATTTATATGCACTCTATGATGATCAAGTTAGCATCATGTCATATCATTATGGGGTTACTACCCCTCGGTATATCAATTTTAGATCCTACATCACATTGTAGTATCTAGATAGGGATGTTATTTCTTAGAGAATAACACAATTTTTATTTTACTAAAACTTATAGAAATTATCCATTACATTGAATTATAAAATATTTTTTCACAAGGATATCTCTAATAGTATATTATCATAATCCAATAAATATTCAATATTACCCCAACTACCACAGATGGTTATCTATATAATTGGAACAATGATAAATCATAACTTATTAAATTTGATATTATCCTCAACTAACATCACATCCTATAACTTTTTCTTAACAATGAACTGATGACAATTATGATAGCCCATGATTGTGAAAATAAAATAATTCTACAAAAGAAAAAAAATTAATTAAAATTAATTTGTAATCTTATTTTGGATTATAGTTTTGAAGACTTGTGAAAAAAATTCACTAAAAAAACAAGGTCATTGAAAACCCAATGTTATTATTATATTATATAGGAAGTATATTATTTCATAATATTCATCCAAATATCCTAAAATTTATCCACACATGATAATATTCATCAAAAATGATATTTTTTACATCCATTCATATCCTAGGGAAATGTAAACACAAGAATTAGATGAGTTTAAAATCATAGTTTAAGAAAAAATATTTGATAAGGATCAATAATAATTATTAATGATGATGAACAGGTTTATCTAATGTGAATAAAGATATTTATTCCCAAAAAATCATAGAAAAAAAATCATCGTATATGCCATGACATGACATAGAATTGCAGAATATCATTTAAATGTATCATAAACCTGATTTATATTAATGCCAGAAAAGAAAAAGAGAAGTAAAGTGGAATAACATGATGTAATTTAATTTATAAAAAAACACAAGAAAATAATAATCATGATACAAAATAATTATATTAATTCTTATGTGAACAAATTCGTTATGTCCATAACAAAAAATTTGTTCAATCTCATTATTCTCAGGACATTGCAAACAAATTCATTATGTCTGTGGATGATTATATGATGCGATATAAATACAATATAATTCATAACAGGTTATTAGAGGACCCACCAATCATCATAGATTCATATGTTTACCATAAGAAATAAAAAATTCATCATATGGAAGAAATTTAAGGAAAATGAATTTTATATAATTTCTATTTGGAATCACAAAATGAAATTATTCCTAAATCTATCGAAATTAATAATATGATATACCCAATAATGGAAAACTGAAATCAATATATATTCAGTAAAATTATTCAAAAATAAAATTCTATCAATATTATAAATAATATAGTATTTACAAAATACTAATAAAAGTTATGTTGTTATGTGAATAATATCCTATATAAATTGATGCATAATTATATAGATGAAAAAATTTTAATATAAGGAATAAAATATTTTGTATTCACAAAGGGATAAAATTGGATAAAAAATTTCTATTCATAGTGGGTTGTCATAAAATATAGTGTCTATGAAAGATCAACTATATTTTATTTATTTATTTATTCTAATTGCATAAAAAATAGTGAAATAATCAATTGGAAGATGGAGAATACTTTTATAAAAATAATGGAATTTTTAATTAATTTGAAATGGGAAGTATAAATTTTTCAATAAAAACATTTAAATAAAACTCATTGAATAATGGAATGTTTATATAATTTCTAAAACCAAAAAACGTTAGAATTATTATTCAAAATAATGTGAAATAGCTTTGACTAATAATATTTAAAAAACATGTGTGTTTTATAATTGGTACTAACTAAAATCAACGTGACAATGTCACATGAATTTTTTTGATAAAAAATGTTAAAATAATAGCTAAAAAAATCAAATGATTTATAGGTAACTAAAATCATTTTGATAAAAAATGTTAAAATAATAGCTAAAAAAATCAAATGCCTAAACTTTTCAAAACAATCATTATAAATTAATTAAATGAATATTGTTATTATTGTACACAACTATGATCATGTACATGCATGAAATAATTACATCATAAGAAATAAATATTTGTTAAATACATTAGGGGTTTCATTAAACCCATCAATCACATACTACAAAACTATAAATTTTTATGGAACATTTAAAAAATACATTCATTCATGATTAACCAGCGCAATATAACTGTGTTTCATAACATTTCAAATAATATATTTTAATATTTACTAAATTATTTTAAACATTTATACCCATTATTATATTTCCCAAAGGAATATGTAATATGTTAATATAGAGGTCGTTACATGAAATATATATATTTAGTATATATCAGTTATGTTTTTATTTTATAATAGAAGAGAATTCATAAATTTCTGTTTAAAACCTATTTTACATTGTCATATAAATAGTCTAAAAAGTCACTGATAATTTTTTTTTTCAAAAATATGAAATTAATATTGTCAAATTATTATTTTAATGATGATGATAAATATTTTAGGCATTAAATATTTATATGGGAGAATAGAAAAAATGTGGTTCTTAAGATTCGTAGTAAATGGATATAAAAAACAAACATTTTTATTGTCTTAGAATATATTAACTGATACCTATATAGATGAAATTAATTATAAATTATCCATAAAAATACATATTTATGAATATTAAAATCCTTGAATATAATAAATATTTATAATTTAAAATAGATAAAAAGTCCATCATTTTGAGAACGTCGTTATGGAAGAGGGATAAGAGATCAATAATATTAAAATTATACTGAACAATATAAATTTATTTGTTTAATATTATATTCATATGAGAAATATATTTTTCATTAATCAAATATAACAGACAATAAGAGAAGAAAAAACGTGCATTTAAAATACAGACATTGTAGAATAAAAAAATAACATTGTAAAATATTTAAATATAAATGATTAATAGATATTGGAATTGAAATTTTACTTATCAAAACAATTTTCAAGGATATTAGATGGATTATATGAACTCTTAAATATATCATAATCAATGTAGGTTTACATAAAAACATAAATTTTTATTTTATCCAATATTTTTAGTTTATTATTCTTTTTTAATGATTTAAAAATTGTACACTGTAAAAATTAAAATTCCAGAAAAAAATTTCTTTGTTTTTCATGTAATGACTTTAATATGAATTTTCATTCAATTAATCCCTACTCATGTATTGATACAATCATGAATTTAAATACTATTTATATAGAAATGTTCATAATATATCATACATACCATGGAAATTTTATTTTAGTTATGCATTTGGATTATAAAGATATGTTAAGAATACACATTTCATAATTCATTATTCATTAAAAGGAATTGATGTTATGGATATATATATATATATATATTAAAATTTTCTTAAAACATCATAATCTCAAAAAAAATTATATTTATTACAATATATATTTCCAAAACAAATGTTTTCTATTTCAATTATAAAGTTTTATATAGTGCAATACTGTAAATAGAAATGACTAATAAAATTAGTAAATTGGATAAATTATCCATATATATTTAAAATACATTATTTAAAATCACTATGATGTTATGTACGATTCATGTAAACATATATTTCTAAATGTGGTATACTGGGGGAAACATAAAAAATTAAAACAAATTGGGGGGGAAATCATAAAATGATGAAAATTTTTGAGTCAAGATTCATATAATGATAAAAAAATGATAAAATTATACATAAATATTGAATCATGACATTAGAGGATGATATTAGAAGATGAAAAATTAATAGGAATATGGAAAAATGAAAAAATGTTGCATAAAATTAATAATTTATAGCTAACATACTTGATATAGTAACACAATATTCTATGGATAGCCATTCGAGTAGAAATCATAGAACCTTATAAGACAAAAACATTACCAAATACATAAGAACACTATTAGGGAACACAATTCATTTTTCTAAAATTAAATGTTCTATATTGATCATATTACATGAGAACATATATAATTATTTTCTTCATTGAACCATTTAATAAAGGATACAAATATGTAATTCCCTGTTAAATGATTAGTTGGTATATCAATGTTAATATCATTGATGGAGATTTAATGTAGGAATTCATTACATAAATTGAAGGCTAGGAATATCAAGGTATTATATCATAAGACTAAAAGGTGTACATAAATGATTTTGAGGGTACTAATGAATGATATGAATAATATATTATGAATAAGTAAACATAATATTATTTTTGGATGACAAGAAACATATGAGAAAAATACCACAAATAAATTAAATATTGTATACTAGTGGATGTGTTGGAACTCAATAGATTTTTTTGCTTGGAATGATCTATTAAAAAAATTGGAATACCATATGATGCCTCTAGAGGGGGAAAATTAATTGAACATCATCAATCAAAATGATGAAGAGTAGAGGAATGATATAATGTTTTTATTTATTTTATGAAATGGGTGATGTCTTTTCAGTTTTTCATATTTAGGTGTTTGGCATCTAGTTATTAAAACTTCATACTAATTAGACACTCATTTTTCAGTCATATGTTCATATTAGGTGTTGTTTTTAATATTGTATTATTTTTAAAATAAAAACATAATTATTATTATGTTTGAGGTTGATTGGATATCTTCAAAAAAGTAATTTTTAAATGTAAAAAATTTCGTTATTTTTGATGATTCATTATTGTTATTCAAAAATAATATTTCCATATCATAATGTAAAATTTCAGTTAAATATGATTTTTTGGTCCACAATTCAAATTTAGAAATTATTTTAAATCATTTAGGATATTATGACCTGATAATTCCTATTGTATATGCATACTGTATAAATTTTTTTCATATGATATAAATTATCTCATAATAATATTAAAAAAATAACTATTTGCTATTTTTTAAAAGATGATATTAAAAATGATTAACATTACTAAAACAATTTCTGAAATATGATTATTCTATGTTCGAATTAATATCATTATTTACCTAGTATTGATACATTCTATAATATAATAATCTTCCTAATCCTATTAAAAATAATATTTTATTTGATAACTTTATATTATGATTAATATTAAAATATATAAACATTTAGATTACTATTTTATAAAATAAATTTTACTCAAATTTCATGAATTCATAATAAAATTTTATTTTAATTGAAAAATAGATATTCCATAATTTCCGTCATGTTTTATTTATACCAAATATTTTTTATCAAATCAAATAGATATTCTTTGTAATTTTATATTATGTAAACTAAAATTGAAACTTGGATTTAAGTAAAAATTATTTAAATTATAAAAAGAAAAAATACACCATTAAGTTACTATTTTCTATATATGTGACCCTTATTACTCTATAATACCTCAAATGGTTATTTTTTGAAATGAATCTAGTTATGTAGGGTGGTTTGTGATAATAAATTACATGATCACTTCTATTAGCTATATCTTCTCCTGTAATTAATTATCCTAAAATATGTGTTGTTAATATTGACTTGGTATTGGTCATGGTTGAATCATTGTGATTCCATATACCTCATAAAAATAGAAATATGATCATCATAGGGTGTGAACGTATTATTTATGTTTATTGGTTCTTCCTCCTCCGTTGATAATAATATATTATTACATTAAATATAATAATGTGAATAATCACATAATATTGTCTATATTACCAGTAGCCATATAGATTTATAGATATAATTCCAAATTTTCATACTATATGAATAATATATTATATTAGTTATGGGAGATTGATATGTATAATATGGAAGAGGTTTTTATAATATAACATTTCAAAATATGAAATAAATTCATTATGATGTGAACCATCATCTAAAAATATATGGGACAATAAATTCATCCATTAATCAGTTATTTCTAAAAACAATTATGATTTATACCTTAATACATATGAGGGTACCATTGTTTTATTACTTTTTTGGGTTCCCATAATTCTTATTAAACTATATCAATATTTTATTGTATAAAAAATGCATGTTTTTCTAGTCTCATAAAAATTTATATCCTTGATTTATGATCATCACAAACTTCTTCTTTTATTAATGTTCATTTTCAAATTGTATCACCAATAGTTTTACTAAATTCCAGATATCTGTTGCGTAATTCCTTAAGTGGTGAATTTGAAACACCACATGTACATGAGATTGGTTGGGTTGGAGGGCTATAAAATAGTTCCCACATTTTATATGATCAATAATTCTTATTGGGATAATTTATCACTGAGACAACATTCAAATATTAATAAACCTGATAAATTTCATAAATAGTTATCTATGAAGGAACACTTTTTCCTTAGTCTAAAAGTTAATTTATATCAATTATTATATGTGAATTTTATTATGGGATTTATTATTGATTAATTATGATGTTGAATGATCTGATCTGTTTATATTAATGTTAATAAATTTCACTGGATAATTTAGTTGATAAACTACAACCCAAATATAGTATTGGACTTTTGAATTCATAAGGAGTTTTAAAATCAATTCGTTGGTGATATATTACCATTTATATATAGTTATGGATTAATTTTTTATCACACCCATGTACATATATGATTTAGTATTTTATTATTGTAATACAAATCATCAAGATAATATCTCTTCAATCTCTTTCTTCCTGTAATACAGCCAGAACGTTTTCTTTATATATTTATACATCAGTGAACATCATCAATAAATATATAAACATGAGATTTATACATCATCAAACATTTATTTCTTTTATTTGTATTTAAATGGAACAAATATATGTTTTGAAAACCTTATAACTCAATCCGTATCAAAGTTACACATTCAAATATATGATACGTTTATGTTTTTCTCAATATAATCTCATTAAATTACTTTTACCATCACATGGATAGAGGTATCACTACTTACTAGAGAAATTTCCTATAATATTACTCCATTTTGTGTTAACTTTTCCATCCGTTATGTGAATAAGAATATTAGATCCTTTCTATATTAATATACACTTTAGGATCATATTATTCATGTTTATTTCATACATATCCCCATAGAGATTATGTATCCAAATCATCAATCTGGAGATCACTACTACAATATCCAGATCATGTATTGGATGAATCTACAAAATCAGAATTAACTGTAGAGAGGACTAGGATATCACTATATTTCATTGAATTATTCCAAAAATAAAATGATTAATTTGAAATAACATTTGAGTAGAACATTCCTTATAAACATATGGGTAATGTGAGCACAACCACATTGATTATACTTATCATTAAATTATTTTTCTCTATCCACATTTATCAGTATTGATAAAATAAACTTCTTTATAAGTCATCTTTGATAGTGTGCTTGATAATAATGAAATATTTCTTACAAATATATAATACTAACTTTCTATTCTAGTGAAACAATGGATATTCTTTAAATATATATGTAGGGGTCATTCAAAATTTTTTATGTTTATTTATATATAAATATATACTTTTATCAGTGATAAAATTATTGAAGAATGCTACCCAATTCATCATGATCTCATGTTTAATCTACATTTTTTATAATTCATCTTCTCATAAGGTCATTAATATATTTATCAAATTTCTATTATTTTCAAAATTATTTTTTAAATATGAATATAATAAATAAATAAATTATCAAATTTAACGATTTAATATATTAAGTCAATTTATATAATGTACATGAAGAGTTTCTAAACAACAATACATCCTATGTTTGTTACCATGAACTCAAAATGTCACTATCATAAAACTTATGATGTTGTGGGTATATCCTCTAAGCACACAATTTATTGATGATAATGTGATCAAAGGTACACATTAGGGAAACACCAATCGCTGTATTGCTAACGTAATAATAAATATATCATTTGTAGGTGACACATATTCGATATCATTATCGTGGTGAGTTCATGATAATCAACAACAATACACATTGAACCATCCTTCATCTCATGGAAGTGGGCTAGTGAAGCCCATGGTGAATTACTTGGCTATATTAATCCCGTATCTATATTCTGATGTTATTTCTTCTTATATTCCACAAATTTCATTATTTAAATTATACATGGATTCTTTGATATATATTGAGATAATGTAATATGTTCATTTGAAACTAAAACTGTCCTTTAAGAGGAATTCCATACGACTCTTTGGGAAATGCATCTTCTTATTCCCTTAAAAAGGGAATTCCTTTTATAGTAATCCTCCAATTTACCTCAAACTTTTGGTCTAGAAATTAAATTAGCTAAATAGAAAATATCAAAAATTGATAATAATTTTACCAAGGATATAAATCTACATCATACACAAGATTTTAATCTATGAATGATTTTGTACATGGGTGATGATGTACTTCTCCTGACAGTCTATGTTAGCAACAAAAAAGAAGAACCAATTGTAAAGTCCTAGAATTATATCAATGATATTAGATTATTATATTTATTTTGTATATTATAATATTATAATATTACATATACAAAAAAATAAAAAATAATACAAATAAATAATGAGTAAAATAGATGGTTTCTCTAGAAGTTAAGGGACACATACTAGTTAAATTTAAACATGACTTTCGAAATAGTAATATGACCCTTATGAATAGTAGAATAACCACATGAATAGTAAATCACTAATAAAATTATAATTAAAAATAAACCATCCTATAAGTGAAAATATGATATAAATATATCATAGTGTAATAATGTAAATATTTTAAAAATTATTAAATAAGTGTTGGTCATTTTGTAAGTCATGTATATTTAAATAAAATGATTTTATTAATTTAACAATTTAAATGTAAATTTATATGCATAAAATGTATTGATAAATATATATTTTTTAATTGTAATTATAATAAAATATTATGAGACCTTAAGTAATTTTTCAATGTGATAGAAAAGAAGACTAAGTTTTAAATTTATATTTTTAATGTCAATTATGATTTGAATAAAAATATAAATTTCACATATGTAAAAATTTATTTTCATATAATGGACATTATTTTTGGAATCTTCAGATCAAATAATGGTTATGTTTTATTTATGGGATATTTCTTAAATAAATTAATATTTGGTGAAAATTAGAATGCGATAATTTAGGATTAATGATACATAGATGAATTTCTGCATTTTCTTGAGTCATGGATGATGTGAATGGAAATTGGTTTGAAGTAAAATTATTTCATCAATATTATTGGTCATAATAAAATAAATACTTTTCGTTTTCATGAGAATATATATTAATCTAATGATTAAAAGAATGAAAACCCCTCATGTCCCCCAATATAAAAATCACTCTCACCACTCTTTTTTTCAATCATCTGATGCCTTGTGACTCATTAAAATTCAAATAAAACTTCTTCCCAATATCCACCTCATATCCATCTGTCCTCATTCTTATAAAAACAACAAATACACTTATTTTAAGTTTCTATCATGGAATATATATTCCAGAGGAACATTCCTCTCTTCATTTATTTTATTTTCATTCAAGTACCACTCATTCCATTTCGTTCGTTACATACTTTCATCCAAATTTTATGATAAATCCATTACCTCAAATTTTATATAAGGTTTTATGATAATGTAATAATTCATCATAATATATTTTTTCCCCTCATCCTATAGTAGAAATAAAAATACAATACGAGATATGTTATTTTTTCAAATTCCTGGACGACATGATTTCAATTTCTTTTACTCTCTTAAATTGTGGCCATGAAACCATTTTTATGGTTGATGTAGAAAGTAATATATTTATTATATATTATGTATGGTTTTGGGATCTCTTTTACTCAATAAATCAATTTATAATGAAAATATGTTCGTTATTATAAAAAACCTTCAGATTAAACAAAACGGTTCTCATCAATGATTTATATGATGAATTATATTCACTCCAAAAAAACCAAATGAGATTTATAATAATTTAATCTTATATATGTTCAATAATAAAATATTTCTCCAAATCTGGATATCCATTATCATCTTACATGTATATCATCACATATATATAAGTAAACAATTCATGAAAACCATGTAACAAATTGCTCCCAAACAATGAAATCAAACCCCTTAACCCATCAAAAAGGTCATGAATGAATTTAACAAGGAAATAATAAATCAATTAAATAATTAATTTATTCTGTACATATATAATTATTAATTTCATTTGGTTATCAATGACATTATTATCAATTAATTTACACCACCATACTTAAGGTAAGGTATTCTTTCCGATCCTACATTCTTCATTCAAATTTTTTTATCTTTCTTTTTACACAAATGATTTTATCTTTTATTATTATGTATGAATTTTAAATTCTTTTTAAATACTCAATAACCAATTATTATGTTACATTTAGGATTCTAGTTTCGGGATATACTTGTTTTTAAGAGGGGCCCTCCTTAATAATTTTTGAAAAGCATAAACATTTATTGGGAGTTCTTGAATTTACCCATTTTAATTTACACTATATAATCTATTTTTAAGGTATAAATATTTTTATAAAACTATTATTTTTATTATGAGAACCTTTTTTGTTCACTTCTAGTTTTATATAAAATTTAATCCCCTTTTATGTTTCATAATTTTTTTTTAATTTTAAAGTTTCTAATGTACTCTTTTAACATGTTAATACATCAAGATGACTACACGTGTCATGATGTAAGCCAATATTACACTTTGATTTTACATGCATGATATAATTCTGTTATTTCATGTTGATTATTATGGTACTTAATTTTTATTATTATTTATCACATCATTATGATACACAGTTCTAACTCTAGGATACCCATATGTTAATGTAAGATTTATTATGTACAATTTTATATGTGGAAACCATATTCATGAACATTTTATGATGGGTCCACTGAGATAATGCTCTAATGTATTGGGTAATGTTGAGCCTCATTAGAATATAAGTGTAATGGTCTTGGCTGTAATCCTTAACTCAGGATCTCATGAACAATAGTCTTGGTGTATAACGTTGACACGTGCTCCACTATGTAGAATGAGACATGTCTCGTGCTAATATATGGGTTTATATTGCTTCTACATTACTATAACTCAATATTTGTTTAATACCATGATTATATTTTTTATTCTGTGTGTTTCATGTTTTATTATATCATTATGCCAAGCCTTGTAAGCCATGGGATAAATCATTATTGTTATGTTTATTCCCTTGATGGCATTTTAATCCCATCCCTTTGTTTATGTCATCCCCAGGTTATCCTATGATGATGTATGAGAATGATAGAAACTAAGATCTCATATGAAAATTAAATAGATCAATGTTTTAATTAGTCCCATGTTGTCAGGTTGATATACCTAGTAATCCAAGACACTAGACTTTACGATCCTTGGATTGTAATTTGTTGTTTAATTATTCTTAAAATAATGATATGTTTTGTGTAAAAGGATATAGTCTATATATTTAGTATTAGATAATGAAAGAGTTATTTTTAGATATAGAGAAAAGACTACATTAGGAAGAACATTATGGATAATAATAGGTATAAGAAAACATCTCTAAATTTTGGAATGTATAGAATATGTGAATTATTAGGAAAATACATCCCTATATGGATAAAAACATGTGGTTGTTGCACTAGAAGATATGTACCTAGTGGTAAAACCTGAATACACCGCTTTGAGAAAGACTCAAATGGGGTCTGCTTCTGGATAATGGGTCTTGCTGCACACCTGGTATGACACACCCTGGGGATAATATTTTTTATTTTCATAGTCATAGTATGAACCATTATTCAAGGAACAATAAATCATATAAGAATATATGTTAGGTAACATATCATGTATAACATACATTGAATCATGGGGAATAAAAAGTTAAGATATTATTTTCCTTTAAGAGTGTATCATTTTGTGTTTAACGAATACTTTTTATGATTAATAGAAAATTATTCAAGAATAATAATTGTACATTAATTTTCATACCTAATTTGGTCAAATAGAAGAACTCATTCCAAAAATCAATGTGATTGGATATGTGGTGATTTCACTAATGATATACCTGATATGATGGAAATAGTAGCTTAAATAATTATGAAAATAAATTATATATTGTCTCATGTTATGAATAATATTTGGATAAGGTGGAATTCCATCTTCTAAGTAAAGAGAAATTTTTCATAGAATACTTCATGAAGAAACCAGATCCCATGTTTAATCGATCATATGATCTCTTACACATAGGGTAGTGAATTAACTCCATTGAAAAGAATTATCTATACACTAGTTCTCAAAAGAAGAGAACATTCTATTGGATGTATATCATTTTTAAGGGTAAGCTGATCAGTGGTGAACATAGATCATTAATATTTAGTCCCATCAGGAAATTGATTCCATGGATTTGTAGGAATTTGAGAAAAAAAAATTTCAATAAATATTTTCCCCAAACCCACATCTTAGGAATGAAAGAGAGTTCATCAGACTAATAGAGGAAGAAGATGAGTCCACTCGGGTGTATAAAACAAAAATCACAAGGCTTGAAAGATATTTCTTCTGCTATTTCATGATAACCAAAATAAAGGTATATCTCTCCTTTAGTAGACTAAATTAGAGTCTATGAAAAGTGACAGAGATTCATGAAATTTGAAAATTATAAAAATAGAGATTGTTTTTTCCTCATGGTTGGAATGGATATCTGGAAATATATTTTTTATAATTTTCAGAAAGCCATTTTAGGAGAACCGATTACCGCACAACCAATCAGCAACCTTCAATACTATAGTTCTAGTGAATCCCAAACCTTCCCAAAAATTCAAATTTCAGACTTTCAAAATTCAAAAAATAGAAAACTATGTGTCCACCTCGAGATGAGCAACCACCTCGAGGAACGAGTCAAAGTGAAAACCATCATCGCCACCAAACAAGCCACCGAAAAGACCATCTGTACCAGCCACCATCGTCACGAAACTTATCAGAACACATGAACCTAAACAACAATCCTCATGTTTCTCCCTGTCACCACCATCACTGTCGATCTGACGACCGCACATCACATTCACCAGAGTTCCTCTCCATTGCCACCATCAACAACCACCAGCACAAAAAACCATGTTCTCCAGCCTAGAATCACTTTAAACTGGTCAGATTCACCATTACACAACATAAATAAAACTGATCAATGAAAATAAATCCATGAAAACACTACTGAAACCACCCCAACTACCAAAGAAAACCCTCACGAACCATCAAAGAACTCAGATAACACAAATCAGGTGATGACCTCCACATGCTAAGAAACCGCCACAGGACAACAACACAAAACTGAGAGAAAACCCTTAAATGCTCCGTAGAGTATTCCGGTGAACAACACGACAATCATCGCAATCCAGTCTTACGCCCGCAGATCCGACCAGCAGAGTTGAATAAGAACAAAGCGGAATGCCCCAACAAAGAGTAAGAACCCCATGGTCACTGCGGAGAACACCCAAGGGAACCAAGAATTGCTCTAAATGTGTAATAATTTGAAACATTCCAGAAATAATCCAATCAGATATAATAATCCCACACGAATGTGGAAGTGGAAAGGAAGGTTCATAACAATGGTCACCTATTTGTAAAATATTTAAACTGTAAGAAACATGGGAACTATGAAAAAAAAATTCTTAAGCCAAGGTTTATCATAGGAAATCACAAAAAACATCCAAGGGAACATACAAAGGCTTATGCTATCTCTACTGCTGAGGTTGATCCAGATAAAGATTGTGATATGTACACTAGTAATTCATTAAAAAATAGAGAATATACTTTTTGATTCTGGTAGAAACAATCTTTCATAACATGAATGTTTAGTAGAGATATTCAAAAACGACCTTAAAATAAATATATTGAGTTATTTTTGGGGAAAAATGGAGATATCATAGCATCTATTTTATATATTTCATCCGTAGTTAACATTTGTGGAATGAACCTCCCGGAAAATGTCCTCGTACTTCATTCATTAGAGTTCTATGCTATCTTGGTCATGGACTGGCTGTCATTATACAATTCAAACATCAATTGTGAAGAATGGGAGATCACGCTTGAAATCTCAAAGAATTTTCCAAATCTTTACCTGAGAAAGGATGATGATTAATATCTATTAGAATCATTATCTCATTGTGGATATTTTTTTGAGAAAGCATTTATATCTAAAATTATTGAGAGAAATGAGAGAATCATACTCGAAGACAATCCCAATGGAATGGACTACACTAATCCATTTATCAAATAATTTCCTAGCATTCATCTAGATAAATAGTTTTAGTTATCAATTTAACATATTTCTTGATCTCTACCAATATCAATGATGCATTATCGAATGACCATCGTAAAATTGTAATCATTGATGACGCTGTTATAGGATAATCTAGACAATGGTTTTGTATGCCCAAGTGCATCATTGTGAGGAGCCCCAAGCTTCTTAGTCGAGAAGAAGGATAGTTCAATTCTCATGTACATTTATTTTCACGGTCTCAATAAAATAAAGATAATTAACAATTATCCCCTTCATCATAATGATGACTTGTTTGGTCAGGTATGTGTGGATAATTATATGTCTAAGGTGGACCATCAGTCATGATATCCCCAATTAAAGGTGAGGAAATATAATATTACCAAAAAATCCTTTTGAATGTTGTAAGAACACTATGAGTTCGTAGGTATGAATTTTAGACTCACTAATTATCCATAAATATTCATGGATTTAATCAGATGATTCTTTAGATATTATATTGAATAAAATTTGGTAGTCTTTATCGATGTAATTCCGATATACTCCAACTGGAAGTCGAAACCTGAGGTGTATTTGAACATAATAATAGACCATGATAACAGAGAAGATAAATGAAAATTTCAATAAATGTGAGTTATGGATGGAGGATGTATCATTATTGGGGCATGTTATCACCATAAATGTTGACTTTTTAGATGCTTCCTGGAAAACGACAATTGAATTGTGGCCCATGCAAACATCAGTAATGATGATTAATATGATACTTGGTCTAAATGGGTATTACTGATGATTCATGAAAAACATATCACAATTTTTAAACCCAATGTACAAGATGACATGTAAGGGGTTGAGGTTTATCAATCCTCAAGAATGTGATGAATGATTCATGGAGCGCCACAAAGGGATGTTTACTACGACAATGAATAGACTCCCTAGAGGTGGATAACTATTTTTTGTGTATAATAATCATTCAAAGAATTAATTTGCAATGTTCTAATACAAAATGAATAATTTATTGCCTATGCTTCAAGGGAGTATAAACCACATGGGAAAAACTATCCTATAGATGATTTGGTGTGGGTAGATGTTATCTTTTCTTTTTAAAAAAGGTAGCATTATCTCTATGGGGGAGAAGTGTAAGATATATACTAATCACAAGATATTCAAATATATATTCACACATATGTATATTAAAATTTTCTAGAGAATATCAATAGAGCTCATAAATGATTATGACTTCTACATCCATTACCATCCTAATATAGAAAATATAGTGTTAGATTCACTAAGTAGTAATGACACTACATCATTATCAATGATGAATGTTTAGAAGGATCCAATGATCGTAAATTTCTAAAATATCGACATGAGAATCATTATTGGAGGAACATCATAAATAATTTCTCAAATGGTTACACAACCATATCTTATAGAGAAAAAAAATAGTAAAATAAAAGATGTGGAATGTATGAAAATGGTGACTACTATTAGAATTTAGAAATCCAATATGTTCAGGATTGACTAGGAAAGAGTTTTAAAAAAGAATAACAATGGGATGATCCAAACACTATCCATACCAACAAAGGAGTGGGATAACAATATCGTGGATGTTTTCACTATACTTCCAAGGACATACATACAAAACAATACCCTTTGGGTTATTCTGGATAATCATACAAAGACATCTCCTTTTATTACAATTCGACAGGTCTTCGAATTTCATCAACCAGCATAGATATACATCAAAATGGTGGTAAAGATACATGTAGTATCACTACCTATTGTATTTGACTAAGATCCATGATTCACCTTGATGTTTTGAAGGAGTCTCCAAAAGGCTTTATGTTATAAGATGAACATCAGTAGGGCTTATCATCCATAATCAGATGGCCAATCTATATGAACTATTCAAACAATGGAATAAATTTTTAGAATGTGTTATATGGACATTAAAGGATAATGTGACCAACATTATATACTATTTGAATTCTCTTACACAATAGTTTCCACTGAAGTATCTGAATTTCACCATATAAATCTTTTTATGGAAAATATTTCATAACACTAGTGTTTTGGGATATACTCTAGAGTGTAAGATGCTATGTCCGGAAATGGTTTATGAATTGATGAAGAATGTGAAAACCAATCACCAGAACATTAAGGAAAACAAATTTTAGGAAAATTGTTATGTTGAAAATCATTGAAGATCTCTTGAGATAAAAGTTAATGAAATGGTATTCCTCTGTATATCTCTATTGAATATGTTCATGAGATTATGGATAAAATTAATTATAATTCATTGGTACATTGACCCCTTGGAGATTCCTGATATCGTTGGAACAATGGAATATCAAATAAAACATTCAACTACACTATCTAATGTACACGATGTATTCATAGTATCCCAATTAAGGAAGTACAATCTAGATATAGTACATGTACTCTCTTCAAAAGGGGTATATTTGGATAATTATCTATCCTACAAGGAGCATCTGGTGATGGTATTGTATCGTAAAGGTATCACTATAACAAAAAAATACTCTATAGGTTAAAATATTATGGAAGGACTATATGTAATAGGAGGAAATAAAATAATTTGATGAAGAAATGAATGAAAAATTACAAAATCTATTTATGGATTATAATATAAAATGAAATCTTGAGGGAGAAAGTTTAAATGGGGGGGGATGTAATGAACAAATGTTAAATAAGAAAAATTATATTATTATAACTATATAATATTGTATAATAATTTAATATAACAAATATAATTCAACACAAACATTATATATTATGAATGTGTAAAATAAAATGTATGTGTTTATATTAAGAAACGTATACCGATGAAATAGTAACATGACCTTTAGAATAGTTTTGTGACCCTTATGAATATTAATCATTCCAACTGAAGAGTAACCTCACTAATAAAATTATCGATAAAGTTTACCCGTGTTATATTATATAATATGATATAAATATATCATATTTCAAGTATGTAAATATTTAAAAAAATTATTATTAGTGTGTTTAAATTTTTGTAAGTCATGAATATTAAATTAAATTTTATTCATAATTTAAATATTTAAAAGAAAACTTATATTACTAAAATTTAATCACATCTATAAATATTGATGACTTAGGATTATAATATACTTTTATGAGACCTTAAGAAAATTTTCAATGTGTTACCTAGGTATCTTTAATTTTATATTTTTTTCAAATAAATTATGATCTTAATTAAAAATTAAATTTATCACATTTAGAAAATTATTTTCATAAAATATACTTACTTTTTTAATTATACATGTAAAATAACGGTTCAGGTAAATTTTTTTGGAATTTTCCGAATTACATGATTTTTTTAGAATAGTAAAATATGATAATTTATGATAAATGCTATAAAACCTAATTTATGCATCATGATAGAGACCTAGATGAAGTCAATGTCCATCAGTTAAAACTCATAAGAATTATTTAATATTTTCGGTCACAATAATCATTAATATTCGTAGTATGGATTAAAAATATTTATCTAAGGATTTAGATTATGGTAAACCCTTTCTCCGTCTACTATAAAAACCTCCCCCACTCCCAATTCGTTTCACACCTCTCAAGACTTATGGCTTGTATAAATTCAACTAAACACTCATTAAAATATCCTAACCACCTCTGTAATCTATTTTTCTCATCAAAAGTAAAAAAATATCTCCCATAAAGAGGCTCTCAAGGAAGATATATTCGAAAGGTAAATCCTTATTTTCATAATTTTTTCCCTTTTATGTTCATTTCATTCATTTTCCTTCCTCATATACTTTTATTCAAATGTTATGACAACTCAAGTACCTTAAATGTACTGTAATTGTGTTTTTATAAAGGATTAATTCATAATTATCACCCATTTCCCCTATTTATACTATAATTGAAAACACCAGCCGAGATATACCAATTTATCACATTCAATGATGACACGTTTTAAATTCCTATTAGCATTAGTAACATTGGAAATGTAACCATTTTTGTGTATGAACCATACTTTAATATATATATATATATATATATTATCTTATGTATGATTTTTGGATCGTTTTTCACATTAAATTTATTTATAATGAAAAATTTGTTTTTTGTGATAAAAAATACAAATTAACCAAAACATATATCATTAAAGTATCATATAATGATTCTTCTTCACCCTAAATAAAAAAATTAAATTTATAACCATATAATATTCATTTTAATCACAAATAACATATAATTCCATTTCTATAAATCGATTCCCATCTAACATTTTTATTCGTACATTTATATAAGTATACCAACCCTGAAAAACAATTGAACAAATGCTCCCAAATAAGGAAATTGAACATCTTAACCCATGAAAAATGTCATTTATGATTTTAATAATGATATAATAAATAAATTACCAAAATAAGATGTTATTAATATTTTAATTAATTAATATAATTTCATTTTCCATCACATTAATATCATGTGGTGGACACCATCAAACATAATGTAGGGGATTCAACACGAACCTCTCTTAATCTTTTTGGTTACTATATCTTTTTTTACACAAATAAATCTATATGTTATTTTAATTTACATCATTTATATTTTATTTAAATGATCTAAACTCATGTATCAATACCAATTGATCATTTTCTTTCAGGGATATAAAATTTTTATGTGGTTTCCACTTCAATAATTCAAGAAAAGAACACCCGTTTTGGGGATCTTTCAGAATTCTTACTAATTTTCATGTAATATATATAATCTAAAACTAAGAAAAAATATTTTTATAAAATCATTTTTAATATGAAATACGTACTCGATCACTTTTGATTTTATATAAAATAATATTCCATTTTATTTAAAAATAAATAAATCTAAAGTCCATTAAGTGATCTTTAACATGGTAATACATCAATTTGACATTACATCAATGATATATGACTATAATAACCTATTTTTGTCGATGAATTATCAAAATTCTATCATTTATAGAAATGATTTTTATAATTACATTATTTATGATTTTTGACATGATTATGATACCCAATTATTACTATAGGTATCCCTTATGCTTTTGTTTGATTGATTATATATAAATCTACACGTGGAAAGCATATTACCGAACATGTTATTATGGTTAATCGAAGATATAACACTAATGAATTCGGTAATGTTGAGTTCCGTGAGTGGTTATGTGCAATGACCTTGGTGTTAGCCTTGACTCATGCTACCATGTTCAATGGAATTTGTGGTTTACCATGGCTTGTGCTCATATATGTGCATTGTGGCTTGACACATTCTACAGTAATGTTTAATATTGCTACCACTTTACTATGAAAATTTGTTTCTTTATTCAAATGTTTATATGTTATGATTACACGTGTTCCATGATTGATTATCTGATTATGTCATGACATTAATCCCATGTGAAAAATAATTAGTCTTATTCTTATTCATATACCGGGATTATCATCTCATCCCATTCTTTAAGCCATATCCAGGTTATCAAATTAAGATGTATGAGAACAGTGGATGTCAGGATCTCTTATGATGATTGAATAATAAAATTTTTCATTTAGTAACATGTTTTCCATTTTATGAACCTTTTCTTTGAAGACACAAGACATTACAATCCTTTGCTTCTAATTTTATACAAAATTATGTTAAAAAACATGAAATGTTATGTGTAAAATGCTAGGGTCACTATACCAATATATTCATAGTATATCATAAAATAACACTAAAGGTATTATAACAACATTTCTAGTATATTTATCCAAAAAATATTAACTGTGGTGAAATTATATTCTTCTTATGCATTAATTTCACAATTTGTTTTGTTTTCTCTAATAAAATGGATTCTATGTATGAATGTGTTATTTAAATTTTTCTAGTAAAAAATCATGATATGAAATAATTATTTGAAACCTAATAAAATACCATGCTCAGTATTCGTGAATTAGAAACCGGTATACATATCACAACATCATTTTTAGGATATACCACATACAACATGATATTGTAAAGAAACACTTACTAATTGTTATTTAAATTTATTTGTTGTCGGATATCAATAAAAATGTTTTTGACTTTAGAAAATGGTTTTTATATTTTCAATTTTCAATTTAGAGTATGTGTTAATCCATGGGATAATTATCATTCAGGAACATCCTTTCCTATATCAAATTAGAGGCCATATTTTCTCCTTCAAATTTTTTTTGAGTTTATTCCCTTCCATTAAATATTCTATATACATAAATATGCCCTTTGTATAGTTCATAATATTATTCTTCCCACGCATAGGGAATATAGATGGTACGATTCAATTACCACCATAAGGATTTTTTAGTGACCCTCCAGAGTTAACCACCAATATATTCATCCCATGTTCATTCCCATGGGACTACAATGAATTACAAATCATAAATATACATTTTAGGTAACATTGGAATTTTTCCTAATGATATATTATTCTATAATTTCTATGAGTTTTCTAACTGATGATTATTACCCATTATAAAAGTTACAATTGTTATATTTAAAACCAATAAAAATTTTAAATGTGTACCATATAAGACATGGGAAATTTTCTTAGTATTGAAAAATTGGCTCATCAACCATTTACATGAGTCAATGGAACTCCCTCCTTATTTTATGATGTATAATGAAAGGAAAAAAAATATAAAAAATATTGTTATATCATTCCCACATCATATATTCAGTTTCTTCCTCAGTTTTTGTATTAATGATATATATACACAATTATTAATAATTTTCATATATCTAAGAATTATCTATAAGTATATTCTATTACAAAAATAATAGGAGGATACATAAATTTTTTCACCTATGTTAGTCCATTTTTTAATAGATTAGAGTATCATGAGAACTATTAAATGTGAGAGTTGTTTTATCATAGTGTATTCAAATAAAAGATGTTACCTCTTTTTATAATATGGTTCTTCCACATGATTCATGTTACTAATTATTTTTTTATTATAGTATTTATCTGAATTTCATGACAAATTATTCCATCATATTATCGACATTATTAGAGTGATAATCACAATTCTTCTAGTATATATTGTTGACATGAATTTTTCTATATCAGGAAATTTTATAAAATAACGGAATTTATTTAATGTGAATAGGTAATTTAATATCCATATAATATTTAAGGAATACTTATTATAGATGGTATAACTCATTAAATACAAATACACACTCCCTCATGAATTTTTATGTTTCAACATAGGTTAACTGTGGTATTTTTCCTAGTATGTTCCTCAAACATAACCATAAATATTAATAATTAATAATGATTTTAAATAGAATATGGTATTTATAAAAAATATACCCACGTTTTTTATTATAATTTATGTAATCCTAGACCCATAAATTATGCATTGTGTGATTATTGAGTCCATTATCAACCATTCTTCTTTGGATTATTCGATATATGTGTATCTCCAGAATTTCTACATCCACTTGTTTTTATCGATATATAGTGTAATTTTATAAAAAAATCCCATAATCTATACATTAATATAATTTTATTCAATATTTAGATCTATCAATATGTTTTTAATTTTGGCTTTATTTTACAAATCCACAGAAATAACTGGACCATTATATGTTACCAACTGTAAAAGCTCATATTTCTATTAAATTGTATTTTTTAATTTATTATTTAATTGTACATATATAAAAATTAAAGAAATCATTATGTATAGTGACTTTCTAAATTATACATATTTAAAATTAATTAAATAACAACATTATTTCAAATCATTATAATGTGATCCTTCTTTCGTTTGAGCACTTAATAATGCATTGTGCAACAACCAATACATCATAATAAATAGGTATGCTATAAATCATTATAGGGGAGTAATATATAAAGAAATTATGTAATTTAATGAGTCAAAAAAAGATTTTCATTCTAACATTAAAAAAGGTTATTTCAATTTTTATAAACTCTAATGCATTACATGGGAAGATGATATCCTAATATCAATAAGTCATAGTAATGTCAGAACAATATAAAACATGAAATCTTAATATTAAGTAATATTTAGCCAAAAAAACATGAATAAATAGTGTTATAAAAATCATCTTCTTTCACCATAATTTATAATTCTATAGATGAAAACATTACCCAATGAACATGATCTTTTCAGAGTACCCAATTTATATGTTTAACTTCATGTGTTCCATATTGATCATACAATATAAGAACCTTTTTCAATATATTAAAAAAATTATTATGGAATGGGGGTTTAACAAATGGTTGACAACAATAAATGAAGGAAATATATATCAATATGTATACCACTTAATTAATATTGCATTGCGTATTCACAATAACATGAAAGTAATGGGGAAATTATGAGATATCATGGTTATATAAAAGATGTAAATAAAATTTCAGGGAGTGGTTAATGAGATACAATGATATTATATTGTTAATAATAATTCATTTTTACATCATGGTATTATTATCAACCCATGAAAAAATTTACACTTAGAAATAAAAAGCATTATAACAATGGATGTGTTTGAATTAAAAATTGGTGTGGAAAAAACACTTAACTTTATTGGTTTATTCTCAAATTTTAGAAGGATTTATGTAGGATCTTGGATACTCTTTACGATATATATACATAAAATTAAATAGGGTAAATTTATTATCAAATGATTTAGATAGAATGGTAATGATATAAAAGGTTTGTATTTGTAGAAATATATGGAGGATGATTTATCAGTTTTAAACCTTATGTCTTAGAAAATTAGCTACTAAATTATATGACACCATTGTACATTCCATGATTTTTTCCAAAAGTATTTTCCAAGTGGAAGTGGATTAAATATATAATTATTTTAAAGACCATAAAATTTAAAAATAATATTAATTTTGGGATGAAATTGATATCATTATATTGTTAATTTTTTTTAATTTCTTAAGTATATATTTTATAGTTCAAAAAATTTATAATTATATTTGAAAAAGAAAATTAACATATCAAAATACATTATTTTAATAAAAAGAAAAATATTTTTATCATTCCATTTATACAATTTATTACAATAATTTTAGGTTTATGATTTAATAATAAATAAAATATATACAAAAATTATTCAATATTAACTGAAAAATTATTCTCTCATTGAAAATAATGAAAAAATTTTAATTGGAGGATTTTGATTTATTTCCATGTAAAATTATATTTATTTTGAGAAAATTATTCATAAAAATGTAAATTCTACAATTTATATTGAGATCTTTGTTTATAAAAAATATTATTCATTTTTGACATAAATCCTCCTGTTAAACATTATTAAAATTACCTTGTAATTTATGAAAACATTTTATTATTTAAATATAAATTAATTATGTTTTGATGACTATTTTAGGGAAATGAAATTTACATACAATTATTTAATTTATTATAAATATACGCATTAATAGAAATTTTATATTTTCCAATAGAATAAAAATGTATTAGTTTTGTCATAATTATAACTAACATATTCATCATCTATTAAAAAGAGTTTTCCATTATTTTAAAAAATGAATAAAATGAAATCATAGAATAAAATTTTAATTTTAATTTTTTTAATTCATTAAAAAATTGGTTCTATATATATATCAATTAACTACACCCATATATACCCTACGGCTATATTTTAGGATGATTGAATATTAAAGGGTGGTTTATGGATAATTAATTGGGTGATGACATGAATAAGCATTAGCTTCTCCCACAATCGATGAAACTTATATCATAGTTGTTTAATCCAAATTATGAATTAGTTAAGGAAGATATATTTTGATTTCATCAACTTTATATTCTATAATTTTTTAACATTAACATTCATGCTCATACCATATGAGGAATTTCTATTTTTCTTCTATATGAATTAGACATTATTATTACTATTCACATAGTAATATTTTTTGTCACATTATATTTGTAATATTACCATTGTTCATAAATATTATTTTTCTCAATTCCCAATAAGAACCACGTAATACAACGTAAAAATGGGGGTTCAAAACCGATTGGGCGCATGTTACTGTTTCAGTATTATAGCATACCATATTAGTGTTTGAATTGCTCATAGGTGCCACTGTAGTGGGGGCATGCACTCTATAAGCGGTGAGTACAATAGTAGTAATGTTGTATTGGTGGGTGATACAATAGTGGTGGAAGGTATTGTATCAAGTACATTAGTGGTGGTAGTACTATAGTGTGTGCTATAGTATGAGAGGAATATTCACATAATGGGCCATGGGCCACAATTGTAATGGAATTCATTCCCCATGGGATTTATGGCCAGAAATATTATCTAATAAAGTGGCATGCTTGGTTGGTTATCCCTTGTGAGGGTTATGACCTACCATTCATGCCTGTTTGTTTGTGGTGTGTGTGAATTTAATATAATTGTACAACTAAGATCCTAATATAATATAATAATAATAACAATTCCTTGATTTTTATTAAATGTAGCGTGCGATTTTTATTACACTACATTAAAAAACAGGATATAAATTGATTCAAATTTTAATATTCACTCATAAAATTCTAGGTTGTAAAATTATTTTCAATTTTTAAGTTTTTTGAATCAATCCTAAAATAACGATAACAGAAACATTCATATATAGAGTATACCTAACCAAAACAAGGACATGTTACAACGATTGAATAAATAAGAACATGTTATTTCAGAGATAAATGAACACCATTATATATGAAAAATAATTTAAAAATAATTTTTTTATTTTGATTAATAAAATTTCTTCATTATTGGATGAAAATATTCTAAAATAATAATATGTATGGTATAACACATAAAATGAAGAATTAAATCATCACTATGTCATCCTCTTGGAAGTAGAGAATCTGAGACTCCATCTATTGACCAAGGGTATTAAAAATCAAGGAAAAATTATTTGGGACAAAATTTTAGTATGTATTATAATTTGATTTGACATTGATAGGGGGTTTATCCATTGATAGTAATTCCATAAGTGGAATTTTCAAAAATAGTTATTCACAAAAAAAATTTAATTTTTCTTGGAAATTTTTTAAAAAGATGAAAATTATGATATTAAATAAGGGTATCTTAAAAATTCCATCCTCAAAATATTTATTGTCAATTTTTTTTGTGATATATTATTATTTAACTCATATATTTAACCACATTAAAATATTTTATGTTTTCAATGGAAGTTTTTTTATTATTAATATATTTTTATATATAAAATTGAAATTGACCTTATTAAATAATTAATAAAATCATCTTATAATTATGAAATAATGTTTTTATATTTATCATATAAAGATGTCGAAAAATAATTTCAATTAATAATAAAAAATTTAAAAACATTAATTTTTATGAAATATATTTTAATCATAAAAAAGAATTTATCATTTTTTTTCAGGTATTAGATATTATGTTAATGTTAATTAATGATATATATATATATATTCATAATATTTGTTTAATATTAATTATTTGTTGTTAAAAAATATCACACATAGTGAAATTAATTTTTAATATATATCCTTTACAAATAAATGATTTTATTTCTGCTTAATTGAAATATATTTGTGTATGTACTAAACATTAATTGAGTTATATCATGTTATTTCAATTAAGATGATTATTTTTATTTTAATTATGTTCATTCTTCAATGTGAAAATACATAAAGTCATTATATATATAATAATTCATGTTATAATGAAAAATAGATGATTAATTTATCAGAATTTCAATTATATGTTCAAATTTATATGTTTTATAATTATTAAACCATTTAATTTGTATACATAACCACATTGGGTAATTTTTGAAACCATTGATATATTAGTTTTTGTTTTAAAAATCATGGATATCTTAGTTATGTCCATGAGTAGAAATATATATCATATAGGATATATCACATTCCATGGTTTTTGATTTTTATCATTGCATTGGTTAATGGAAAAATCTAATGAAACTAAAAAATTAATAAATATAGGAAAAGAAGACTAAAAAGGAACAATTATTTTATATTGTTCGATTATATCTCAATTCAGCATAAATTGTATCATGTATGTTGAAATTTTAAATATTTATTCAATAAAGAATCTAATTTATAATAGTGGTGTTTATTGTTATATATTACAAACATACATAAAATCTATATGACCTTACAAACCCAATTACAATATATATAGTGACTATAACACATTAAAATATATAATCATATAATTTTAATTAAAATCATTATTAACATTATCTAGTTTATAATAAATGTTTTTTTTATCATCATTTATTTATTTTATTTGCATAATTTTTTTGAATGGCAAAATCCTCATGTAAGTTCAACAAAAATATTAATCAGAAATCTCTATTCATTTTATTAAGATAAATATTTATTAAATTTTTAATTATTCTGATTACATTTTATTTGATATATATTTATAAATTTAATAAAATCTCCACAACACACTCAATGTTTATTTTCCATAATTTATAATTGATCCATCATCCCTGTCACTATTTGTTATAATATACCTTCATCAAGGATGTGGTCTATAATTGTTGGCATATAACTGTTTTGGTGAATTCCACATTATAGGTTCATTTCTATTGAGTAGATAAACATTGAGTTATGATAACTTTTGTATGTTTACTTCTTACCCCACACCCATATCTAAACATAAATGATACTTAAATTCATCTCACGGAGGTCATGTTGTTTTTGTACCGAAAACAATCCACTTTATTTTGGTAGTATCTCATTGGCTTGGTGAAAAATAAATTTTTAATAAATACCATAAATCATAAGAGTATCACTTATTTGGGTGTGAAATGAAACATCTTAATCTTAAGTGTTGATGAAATTTTTATTATAAGACACTAAATTATAAACTGTTATTATATTGATGTCTTGAGTCACTATATTAGAGAGTATGGAATCCAAAACATATAGATGGGTTAATATAACAACAGTAATAATATCATTATTTATAATTGAAAAATAATAAGCTACATAATTATATAAATATACATTATATGATATATCATTTTCTTTTTATGCTCATTCCGTGTAAAAAAATTAACTCCATCCATATCCTCTCCATTGTTACGACTTCCACATTAAATGTTAATATAATAATGAAATTGGTAGATTTTTATCAACCATAGCCAATGATATAATTAACTAACATGTGGTAAATGTTTCCCCAATAAATATGGGGGTTTGTGAAATGATAGAAATGAATATTGTAGTCTAATTAATAATTTTAACCCCAGACCTAGATAATAATGACCACTTTTTTGAAGTTATAAATGAGAACTATAAATTTCTTATTGGGGACGTTTACACAATGATATTGTTATTCATTCTTAGCTAGGTATTAATTATGGTTCTTCAGATAGTGGTGGAGGTAGAAAAATGATATTTTAAGTGTAAGTTGGGTATTATAATACATTTACACTTTTAAAAAATTAATTTATTTTAGCATTTTGAACTATATTTAGGAATAGAATAATGAATTTTTACATTTTAGATTATATATATTAATGAAATATTCAACACGAATTGATTATTCTTTAATATATATTTGTTTTCCTTGCTTGAATTTATTCATCACATTTTTGGATTCAATTTGTAGAAGTTGTCCAATTTCCCTTTCTTTTTGAGATTTAAATTTCTATTTTCTAAAGGATTTTTGGGGATTCAAGATTTGTCAAATAAAATACTCTCATCATGGAATAGAGATAAAATATGAGAATATGAAATAAAAATTTTATCACTCGTTATTTCCCTACTAATTAATACAAGATGTGAAATAAAGCGATATAAGTGGTCCCTTATCACAGATGCACACATTAAGTGGATGATCGAGGATATTCTTGACGATAATTCTAAAAACATATTTTTTATCAATAATAGATCCTTTGGATGTATAACATAGTTATTTTCATAGTATATTGGAATAATAACATGATACACACGACAACATCACTCATCCTTTTCCTATAGTGATCACTATAACCCTAACAGTGATGATACATTGATTTGAGGCTTTGTAATGTCCCTAACGGGTTGAATAAGATATGAGGTATGCATTCTTAATCTTATTCTGGGTAAATATCATACTTTTATGTGCTTATGGGATAAAAAATTTTGTATTTTGCCTTTATACATTTAAATCATCATTATTCCGGATCTTATTTGAGTTTTCAGTTATCCTTTATATAAAATTGGGTATATTATTACAATAACATTTTCATGTATATAAAACTCATGTAGATCATTTTTATTAAAATTATAGGTAAATGTATCAATTGACGCAATGATGATTATTTTTTACATTTCCTCACCCAACCTAATCCATTCCCAATTCGGGCACAAGAGGTGGCATGGGGCATTTCCTTAATGGAATTACCAATCCCTATGAGCATGATACTAGTTCCTAGTAATAAAAATATATGTTGTTTGAAACAGTTTCATCAATAGAAAAATTTTATAACATTATTTAGAACATAAACCTAACATATTCACACAATACATTTGTTAGAGATTCCAACACATATGGTTTCAAACAATGTAACACATTTTAAAAATAATGGAAGTCAAAAATAAACCAGACCAAGTGAAATTGAAAATAATATAAAATTACATCCATTAATCTGAAATAAACATAACAAAATGGAAAGTTATAATTGAATTGTAGGATACATATATGCAGTAATAAATGATTCATATTAATTTATTTTTTAAAGAACCATTTCTATGCGAAATGGGGAACCATCCTAAAACAATTTATACTCTTCAAATCCAAATAAACCTAGTATAAATACCATTCCCTTAAAAGTGGGAACATTATTTTTTTTATGAGATAAAAAAAGTTCCACACACACCTATCAATTTAGTAATTGACATAGAACAATAATATCATTAAAATCCCACAATGGTTTCCATATAAATACTTATTAATTGAAACTATAAATTCCTAATTTTTAAAAATCTTATTAATTTTGATTCCTATAATTGTAATAAAGACAAAAAATAATGTAAAATTGGTTTAGTACAATATTAAATGTAAAATAAACAATTTTTTTTCAAAAAACAGGTATAATTAGAATGCGCGATGTTTTTCACTATGTCATGGGAAACCTCATAGAATATACTCAGTAATAAGGTTAAGCCCCTCAATTAGTTTGGGGGAAAATAAAAAAATGAAACAACTACCATAGGTGGAACATATGTTAAATAACATGTGTCCGTGATATAAATTACTAGTATTATGGAATCCATCCGATATCAATTATCCTTACAAAGAAATAGGGTTTTTCCCATGATGTTCCATCAATATATATTACTATTCATTTAGACCATTGAAAATTATCATATAACATGATTGATGTTATTTATATAAATAATGTTAATAAACAAATACGAAATAAAAATTTAAATTATAAAAAATATATAAATTAATCAGAAAATATTTTTGAACCATTACATTATTCAAATTTAAGGATCTAAATATCATTGACTTCAACGATCTGAAAAATTAAATGACCACATAAATAAAAAAATCAAACCGATATGGTGATTCAATAAATTCACATAAAAATTAAGTGGATAACTAAAATATCCCACATTGAAACCCTAGTAAACCAACCATTATAAAATTAAATTTTATTGAATAACCATAGGATTACATGTCATTACAATTGAAGGATAACCCTAACAAAATATTTGTATACCAAAATAAAATGATATTATTCACTCAAATGGAGTTACACATTAAATCTACGATTGGAAACAAGAATCAAGACAATGAATAGAGGGAGAGATATTAATTTAAGAATATGGATCTTTTAGTTGAAATATATGATAATTTATAGGATTAGGTTAATAATTTTAGCATGTGTAATGTATTAATTTCAATATTTTATTATGATTTTTTAGACAATATATTTTTCTTGAAAAAGTCCCTAAAATTTTTATAACTATGTATGTGTCATTATATTTACATAAGGAGTAACATTGTTTGGCCATATGGTTATAAAAACAATGTTTTAATCATGTAAACCACCACTGATAAATATTTGGAGGATTGTTATTGATTTCATAACATTACAACTAATTATTCCATAACTATGCACCCATATCGACTACTCAATTTAGATATTTTTCTAGTCAAATAGATATAATAATGGTAAATAATAATGATTTATAAAAAATTGTTTATCATACAAAAATTAAAACAATGACATGAAAATTATCCCAACTATATCAAAATGTACACTTATAATACTAACAAGTAACATGATCAAAAATATAAATTAGGTCATACCTTACACATTTGTTCTTATCACACTCCAGACTCAATTTCTTCCGACATATAATGTCATTAAATCCTAACTAATTTAGTGGAATACACACATAGAACATTGTGTCATGAGTCTATAATACAAATTTCTTCATCATTAATAGATATATCAGATTATGTATTGAGATCATCTAAATTCACCATATAGAATATAGTAGGATGATACTCAAACAATTGGGTGAGATGAAATAAGTTATGGATTTTAAATGTTTTAGGATGAATTTAAAATTATGAAACTACTGTTCTATCTTGATTATTGAATCTCTATGTTCCTAAAAATCCTAGAGTAATCTTCCCATGCTTCCCTAAATTATGGTGAACAAAATTTCTTACTACATCCCAAAACAACAGGTCATCTATTAATAATTATAATAGATGATTAACATTATAAACATTAGATTAATAATAATATTGGTATATCCTAAAATGCTACTTGATAATTTTATTCCTCTTAACTATCTCATGGTCATGGAATGGTCCCACTGAGATATAATCAAATTAAATTTTATAACATAGATTAGAATGAAAAATTTAACAAAAAAGATATTAAAATAAATCCATTTAAATAAAAAACTATTAATTATGATCAAAGTGGTTCATGTAAATACCCAAAGGGGTATTATTGGAACCATCAATGTCTATAATATATTCTGGATGCATATCATCAAATATATGATTTACCTACATTTGGATCTTCTATATTGGGGTGGCAAGGCATATTATACATCATCTTGGGGAATGTTATGTAGTATAGTTCCTTCCATAAAATGGATAAAAATGAATATGCCACTTCATTATAATAAAGGAGTGAACATAATGAAGACTAATACAATTTGACACTATGAATATGTCTTGATCCTTGAAATTTATACTTTCATTAACTATTATAATCTAGGATGATTTTGTAGACCAAAAATTGTCTATCAATGTAACATTATTTAAATATGTGATATGAGGAATCCCAAAAAATAAATCAATAAACCCATCATCCCACTTCTAGGTGTGAATAAAATTGTCTTAAGTAAACCATTTTTTCACTACTATTTCACTATGATAAATTGATATGTATATAAAATATATAAAAAATATTATATATCTTCTCTATTTACTAGAATAAAATAACAATAATTATGTTCATGACACAACATGGTCACACTCTGATGATCATTACATTGATTCTAATATATTTGTCACAACATTGTTTTCGATAGTGATAAATTTACTACATTTATACATCTGAAAAATGTGAGTTTTCAAGATACAAACACCACTCACTAGTTCTCTCCACATAAAAAATATTTCCCCCGACATAATTAGAGTCAATATACTATTTCATTTATCAAGTGTAAATATCAACAAGAGGGAGAGATAATTGAATTTTCCATCAAAAAGGGAATCTACACCCTCTCTCACTTATAGGTGTAGTTCATCAATAAGGCACATGAGGATTCAATCCTCTATTTATTCCATCAAATACTATGATGGAAATTTCTATCTTAAATATTCAGAAACCAATTTACCCTTACCTTGTTTATAAGGGATATTAATATTAAATGGACAATGTTTTTTTACAATACTCGGAAAATGCATCCAAATGACCCGAGATTAAATGTAGTGGGAGCTATATTTCTAGATTACTAAAGAATTTTTGTTGGTGTCAGTATAGTAAGAACTTTTTGGTACTATTGTAGAAGAAACTATTCATCAATATGGCCTATGTGGCACTGGTTTGGTCCTCAAGTCCTGCAAGGATTTTTTTTCAACCCATGTCCTTCGAGTCAGTTGTCCCTCAAGGAATTCGAGCCACCTCAAGGTCTTCGGGCCACCAGAAGGCCATTGGGACAAAAGATTTTATAGATGTACTAGTCAGACTACAGGGGAATAGGCTCTAGATAAGGATTCATGGAAGGCACGTTCACTTGGGAAAATATTACCAGAATTGGAAGGACGAGATGGTATGGCATGTCCATCAGTACCTGTAATGTGAACCTCTACATAGGACAGCTAGAAGACCGTCCCTGTGATGTTTGGGTACTGATATAATAAAATGTTCTTGAGAGGATCAGTTCTAAGTATTATTTTCTAAGTGATTCCCTCTAAGATCAACGGGTCATGTAGTTGTCTCTAAATATTCTAGCATTGTAATGGTTCCACCTCATCCCTTGAATGGTGGATTATCAAGAATAAAAAAATGATGTCCTTTGGTACATTCGATCATAAAAATTCTATAAGGATTATGTATTTAAATGAGAAACATAAATCCTGTATATATGTGATCAAATAACAGAAAATACTTCATATCAAAATGGATGTTTATTAAAAAAAATATAAACATACATAAAAAATGATGATTATGGTATTGGTGTTGGTAGTTACATTCATGTGGAAAATGATATTATGTTTTATGTAATATCAAATGATCACAATGAATTAAGAAATAACCAAATCTCGTACATGATGAATTAAAAAACACCACATGTCCGTGAATGATCATAGCCAGGATCAACATTGTTGTCTATCTCAATCTCTAGTATGAAACATCAACCCATAATTCAAATTTATTATTCTATATAAACTTTTCTCCCCTCGTGGATATTACTATAAGAGGTGATGAAATATTATATAAATACATAATAAATCACTAATTGTAATATAATAGTTTAATTAATCTTCTAATATTATAAAACAATATCTAGAACATGAATAACATCCACTCGCTATTAATTATTGATCAAAATTTCAGGTTTTGACACCACATGTACCCAGACTCTCTCGTCCTTGATTCTAAGTCAAAAAATGGATATAGAAAAATTAATCTAATTGTATTAAAAAAATTCACAATACAATATTTAGATTCCACTAATTCTCCCATTAAACATTGAATATAGTTGGATATATTTTATAGGAACTACCATGAACAAATTACGATTCCAGGAGAATATATATTTAATTATCACCAAGAGGTCTGAATAATATTAGGTCAAGATGAATGGAAACAAAATGTACTCACATTTTCCATACCCACATGGGTGATAAATTTTTTAATGATCACCTAATTCAGGGAATGATATTGATTATATTAATGAAGACCAATCATGGAAAAAAATTCCTTTCAATTGATCAAATAACTTTTAATTGTTTGGTATAGTGTAATTATGCATTATAATAAGAGGATCCATTCTTTTCTACATCAATAATAGTTATATTTCACCATATATATTCACATTCAAAAGAAAAAGGATAGCCCAAGAAGTTAGACATGGGGGAGTGCACCATTCTGCCTCTAAATCATACACCTTAATGATAAGATCTGTTATATTAATGGGGGTCATATGGTTGGATGTTAAATATATAGAATTTCTTTTCATAAAATAAAATTTATATATATTTCAACAAATACATTTTTTGGTAAATCTAATATATCATCTATAAAAACAACAATGAAGTATCTTGAAATGGGAGGAAACATTATCCCAATATTTTTAGTCATAGGATAAAAAGAAAATATTTGAAATTAATTATAAGATATACTTGAATATTTGATATGGTGTTCCCTAACCGATTCTCCAAAAATACACTTCCACTTATAATATAAGGATTCTACCTTATTTAAGTTTAATGATACCCTTCAATGATAAAGATATGTATTGTCCTCAAAGGTTGTCATAATGTTTATCAAAATGATAATGCCAACGAGAACAATTTCATACATGGGTTTCTAATAGGACCACTCTAATTAAGATATTTCCAAACAAAGAAAATCAATTATAAGAATATATGTTCCATTTTTCTTATATTAGGAGATGATATAGTCGTGCGATAAGTCATGGGATTCATAGAGTTATTTTAAAGTTCCATTGTATAATCATAAATAAATTATTATGATGAAAGCATATTCAAATAATAAACTTAAATTTATGATCCAATATAAAACATTCATCTAACCATACAGGGTTACACTTCCAATTCTATGCAGGTTTGATTCACTATGATGTTGCCTATGATGGACTTAATTATGAGAAAATATATTTTTCTGAGGACTCAACACCAATTAGATAATTATTAAAATGTTATATCCCTAAAAATATACTCTAGATAATTATGTCCACATACATCATCATTCCAATTAGAAAATAATATCTCATGCCACTATACATAATAATATTTGTTCCAAAAAAAATCTAATGGTGTCCAAAACACCAATATAGATGGAATAAATTCCGATATTTTTAATGAAGGATTCCTATGGAATAAAATAAATCACTAGTGAAAATAGTGGTTATTCACCCAACTAGGATAGATTTAATTGGTAGATATTCGGAATTATTATGCATATACAACTATATTTGTTCAGTTTCTCCATTCTCAAGTTCAATTTAAAATATCTTGATTCCCACATGGATGGATAAAACCCATTACAACAATATATATTAGCTCATTCATTTTCAATCATCAGGGATTAATCCATATTTTTTGCATTAGTAAGATGGATCAATATAAAATCATACTAATATATATTAGGATGATGTCCCAACAAAATCATTCTATTGTTTGAATTATCATTAAAAACAATTTATAGATTAGAATAGTTGAGTTCATTAAATTCTATGGAGTATAATCTTATACCCTTTTAGATATAATGAATCCTTAAAAATACCATAAATTACTTCAATGATAACAAACTATAGAAACAAAATTAGTTATAATCACCTGAAAATCAATCAATTCCAATGTCTCAAACAATCATTACTGAATAAATAATACCCACATTCATAAAATTGTTAATTGAATAATAAAATTATAACTTTTTACCATGATTGAGTTTATTGTAAAATATTTATAAAAACTAAATCCATAATTTCTATATTATTATTACATCCTCAAATGTGTAGAGGCTCATATTGAATGATTTATAGTGGTTGATATTAATTCAAACATAATACGTCTTTATTTATCTATTTGAGGGAATACCATACCACATTATAAATGGATCTAGGTTTTCAAAAAAACATGTTTATTCATGATCTAATCAATTGGATTTTTTTTCGCATAAAATGTTTTCAAAATATCACATTGTAGGCCTTATGAGGACTCTTCATTGAAGCATAGTACTATATGAATTCAGATAAGTAAAATAATCAAAATAGATAACCAATATTAATTAAGATTTTAAAAAATCATAAATTAGTTATGTATATCATTAAAAAAATCATAATAGTCTCCAATAGTACATATTGCATGTTTTGAGTTAACTACCTACAATATGTACACCCTTCCAAAAAAAGTAACAAAAGTATCACCCAAAACAATGTCCACGCAATTATGAATCCCCTATCAACAATTGGTGTACTAGTAATATTATTTTCCAGAAACAACATTATATACTCAAACATTTATTCCTAAAAGTCATAGTTCCATACTTCAAAGGCATCTTAATCATCACAACTACAATTGGGAATTATTAAAAAAATAATGAACCAAATCAGACCACCCAACACATGGTATTATAAGGAATAATTCAGATTGATATTAAGAGATTCCACAAATCCAAAAATTCAGGTATTTAGTTCTGATGTATTGTATATAATTGTTTATTAATTTTATCATGAAGATAATTTTATTTACAAGGGTTTAAAACTCAGAACATATTATATTATCACCACATTTCATTGACTCATTCCCCAATAAATATTTAAAAATACAAACACATGAAATAAATAAAGAAAATGATAAGTTATCATTTCCATATCCTACATCAAATTAAATTCTAATAAAAATTTAAATATAAAATAAAATATTCATGATGGGAATATAAGGTGAAGAAAAAAGATCAATATATAATGTCTAAAAACACGTTTGAGTGAAATGAAACTACCAATTTTCTATCCCTATGGGACATAAAATTCTATGCTACAACAATATCAACTATAGAAATCCTAAATAAGACGACTTATGTACTCTTTTTCTCCAAGAATCATCATTCCCTTCCATACATAAAATAAAATATGATCTACAAAAACCATTCTTTTAGGCATGGGGTGAGCTGAAAATGCAATCTTTTTTCCCATCAGGCTTCTCGTATAGATAAACTGTTATAGATATTAATCATAATGGTTTTAACATTATAAGTTAATATATTTTATAAAAATAAAAAAAATATAATGCTAAAAATATTTTTATGGAATAAAAAATGTTAAATAATATATATTAAATAAATTTGGAATGTTTGTATCATCATTGTTCACACTATTGACAATATTTTTACATACACATCATAGAATGGATTCATTAGTTAGGGTAATCCAGCCAATTTGTGGGTTAGAGAATAAATACCCTTAAAGGATATATTCATAACTTATTATAGTTGTATATTTATTGAAATCCATAATGGGATGTAACTCTTCGATGTTATGATTCATGATCATCATGTGTAGAGCCTCAATATATATATATTCAGTTCATGAAATTATGATGAAATACACTATAACTATCTAGTTGATCCAAATGGATAGGTAATAAATAATTGTATATTTTCTAATTGATGGTTTATAGCGGGCCATTAAATAATGTCTTACTCAATACTCGACATGTACCTCGAAAGTGGAATCAATAAATATTAATCTATATATGATTATTTTTTAATTTATTGACAATAATGGGGCTTCTATTTGGATAAGTAATAATCTTATTATGAGAACCTCTATAATTGGAGTCACTCGGTGGGAATCTATGGTCGATTGATTTTTTCATACTGTAGATAGAGCCTCAAACATGGCATTGAAATTATGAACATGGGGACATACTCAATAAGGAATCCATAGAATACATTAATGGACTTATCTGTATTTTTTATAATATTTAAGGCCAGAACATTTTATGTTTATCATGCATATAATATGGGATGAACATTTTCATTGGATTTTATATTTTAAATGTGTTTATTTTTATAATATGTTATATTTTATGGACACTAATATCTACTTGATTCAACACATGGTGAAGAACTATATTGAATTAACTATTTTCCATCACAGTTAGTAGATTTAGTGGTGTATAAAATAAAAAATTCAAAAAAAAGGATTCATGATTTATTCTAATAATGATAGAGAATCATTTTTGACATATTATTAAGATAGGTTAATTTATGTTAGGGAATATTTTAGCCTTATAAGTAGATAATTTCTCTTGAAATTTTATAGAGAAGGTACAATAATAGATATTCTTTATAATAACCATAGTTCGAAAAACTATTATAGCAATGACATATTTCTTTCCCACTAATGAATTGTGGATACTCATATTAAATATCTAATTATTAAATAAAACCTCCCTCAGTGGAATCTGATAGACCATAAGAAGATAGGTACCATTCTAGTATACCTACCAATGGTATGGAAGTTATGTTATATTTTTTACTGGGATTGAAATACCTGTCTATTTTTTGTAGTGATTTATGACACATTCTTCTAGAGATCCTAAAATTTATGGAATGGATAGTGTGTCAATTCATCTAGAACGATATTGTGATCTATCTATAATAGTGGGATAATATAATTATATATTTATTAACCCACAATGGTATTGAAAAATTTTTATTGAGGATTTTTTCTATTTTTAGTGTTCACTTAGTTGGTTGGACCATAATTGTAAAGTCCCAGAAATTTATATGTAATTTTTTTTAATTATTTGGGAATTTTATGAGTCTATTAATGAGACGTTAAACTCGATGGCTAAGGTTCGAGAATAAAATATGTTTTTGGGTTTTTTGTGGAAAATAATAAAATAAAATTAACTACACTGTATTTTTTATAGCCACCATATAGAAGTTGGAGGTGGTGTTCACCCGAACTAAACCTCCTTGTGGGAGTTGAGGTGTGGGTACCACCAGACCATAACCTCCTATGAGAGGTTATAGTGGTGGGGACCACCCAAACCAAACCTCCCACGAGAGGTTACGATGTGGGGACTACCTAAGACTAAACAACCCTAATAATGGTGGGAGAGAAAAACCTCTCAACTCCCCTCATAAATTAAAGAGAGTCTCTCTAGCCCCCTCCATTAATGGTGTCAACCCTTCCTCTCTTTTAATGTGCCAAATCCTATCCACTAATTAATTGATCACATCAATTAATTAAGTTAAAAAAATTTAAATTATTATTCTAATTAATTGATTGATTTTATAATCTATTATTCTTTGAATGTTTTTATATTTTTGGAAATTGATGATGGAGGTTTTGAGATAAAGGATCTCACCAATGAAGGACGCATTCTTCCAATAAAGAACACTAGAAATGAGAATATTTGACTTTTCCTCGGAAGCACCTTGCAGAAGCAACCGACGTGGGATGTCTTCGACGACTGACCCTCCCTCCTCTTCATCGTCAACTAAATGACGCATGAGCTCGGGATTGGATGTGCGTGGCGGACGCGATGAACAAAGAAAACTATATCTTCTTCCCACTGACTCAGTCAACAAGAAACGAACAAAATTAGGTATTTTATTTGAATATGATATTATTCCTATAATTCTTCCTTTCTAAATCAAAAAATCATTGTGGATGCTTTTCTTGGCAGGTTTAGATTTTTTTGTGGGTATATTTGGGGTGTTGGATTGATTTTTATTCTATCTAATTTTCTTGTTAATTCTTTGAAACTCATGAAAGAATTGATATTCTTGGTACCACCCTAAACGTGGAGGGTGCGAGCTAATCCAACATGGCCCGACCCCTCTGTCGTTCTTGATTGTGTTGTTCTTCGGACTGGTGAAGAGGCGACGATATGACGAATGCGAAGAAGGAAACTACCGCACTACCAATGACCTGTGCGACCCGAGCCGCCTGCCGACTATACCATCCGCTGGCCAAATCAGCCTCAGCTGCGCAGCACCTCAGCCGCACCCTCCGCCCAAACAAACTGACGGACCTAACCCGTCCACCCCGTCCAACGGCCGCACCATCTCCACCTCCCCGGTGCCGAACTGCTGCACCTCCCAGCCACCCACACCTCCGGGCCAAACTTTGGTGCCCTCTTAAAAGCCTACACCTCTCGGCCACTCGCGCTCTCTCTGTCTCCCAACCCTCCCAGCCGAACCAGATCCTAGTCGAGCCGGCCTCACGGGACACTGCCGAACCATGCCCTCGCGGCACCCGGGCCGAGCCGTCCGTCCTTACCCCTTGCCACTCCCTGAATGAGCCATCCTCCTACTCCCCTCATGGCGCTTAGGTCAAACCAGCCAGCACCTTCATGGCACCCACAGGGCTGAACCTCCCTTGCGTTTACCAGCAGTCGGTCCGCACCCTTGTGACCGGTCCACGCTATCGTGACCCTCTGTGGCCTCTAGTGGTCTTCTGGGTGGGGCCCAGAAGGCCAGGCTGAACCTAAGGGGATGGCCGGCCTAACTGGCCGAGCCAGACCCAATTGATCATGCTGGGTCAACCTAGACTGAGTCGATCTGACCGGGTGGGACCGGACCCGGGCCCAGGGTTGCCAAAATAAATTTATCATGTTTTGTTCGGGTACATATAGTAAACTTACGAGCAGGATTTTATAACATCTGAACTGGTGCTCGTAACTGAAATTTGAGGGCACCGATGAACTCGCAGCACCGATATTCACTTAAAAAGACTTTCATCTCGACAGTAGTGGGTGGAGAATAAAACATAGTTTTTGGGTTTTTTCATGGAAAATAATAAATTAAAATTAACTACACATTATTTTATTTTGAGTCACCAGGTAGAAGTTGGAGGTGGGTTTCAACAGAACTAAACCATTTTGCGGGAATTGTGGTGTGGGGACCACCTGACCATAACCTCCCATGAGAGGTTATGGTGGTGGGGACCCCCCAAACCAAACCTCCCATGAGAGGATTCGATGTGGGGACCACCTGAGACTAAACACCACTAATAATGGTGGGAGTGGAAAACCTCTCAAATCCCCTCATAAATGAAGGAGAGTCTATCCACCCCCTCATTTAATGGTGTCAACCCTTAATCGATTTTAATGTTCCAAATCCTCCCCATTAAATAATTAAGCACATAAATTAATTAATTTGGATCTTTTTGAATTATTTTGACAACAAAATAAAATATTTTGTAATATGTTATTCTTGGCTACCATTTCTTATGATGTAAAAGTAAGAATGAGCTTTAGGGAGAAAAGCTCTCACCAACGAAGCATGCGTTCTTCAAAAGAAGAATGTCGGAAACGAACATCTTTGAATTCATTCTTGGAAGCACCTTGCGAATGCTACAGACATGGGATTTCTTCAACGAACGACCCTCCATCCTCTTTGTCTTCAAAGAACAGACGCACGAGCTTGGGATTGGAAGTTCACGGCAGACACGACGGATGACAAAAACTATGTCTCCTTCCTCACGACTCTGTCAATGGGAAACGAACAATGGTAGGGATTTTATTTGAATATGATATTAATCCTTTAATTCATCCCTTGTAAAGCAAAGAATGGTTGAGGTTGTTTTTTCTTGCGGGTTGGGAATTGTTTTGCGGGATTATTTGGGGTGTTGGGTTTATTTTTCTTCTATATTATTTTTAAATTAATTAATTGAAATTCATGGAAGAATTGATCCTCTTGCTACCACCCAAAACACGGAGGTTGCGGGCCAAACCAACATTTCCTGACCACTCTATTGTTCATGTTTCTGATGTACAATGTTATGGTGATGAGGTGACGAGGTGAAGAATGTGGCGAAGGCAATGGCCACACTACGCATGGCCTTTGTGACCCGTGTTGCCCACTGGCCGCACCATCTGCTGGCGGAACTGGCCTTGGCTGCGCCGCACAATGGTCGGGCCACCCTAAACACACCCTCCTCCCGACAGAACTGGTTGAGCTGGCCTTGACCACCACGTCCTCCAGACGAATCGGCTCCGCCACCCCAGGTTGAACCACATCGCACTCCTGGAAACTCGTGCCTCCATGCCGAACCATGTCACCCTCCCAGCCGCCCGCTCCACCCCGCCGAACTGGCTCCCAGCAGAGCTAAACTCTCGATCGCCGATAGAACCCCACCCTCACGACACCCCATCCGAGCCGGCCTCCCGCACCCCTCTTGGCACTCCAGCTGAAATGGAACGTGCCTATGCAGCGCCCTCTGGGTTGAACAGCCCTTGCATCGACTAGTGGTTGGTCCACGCCCTCACGACCGGTCCGCGCTCGCACTTCCCTCCACGACCCCTTGTGGCCTGTTGGGATAGACCTAGTGGGCAGGGCCGAACCAAACAGGATGGACCACCTAACGGGCCAGGCCGGGTCTGTCTGACCGGGTCAGACCAGACCCAGGCCCACTATGACCCTTTACTTTCTTTTGGCCATATCATTGGAACCATGCATCTGTTTAAAAAAATGTCAGTAGCCCGGGCAATCATGGAGCATGACGGTCCCGTTGAGTATACCAAACTAGTGTTTGGGGTATAGTTGAGAGGTGGTCAGCATTTATCGTGCATGAATCCAACAGGCCCCCCAGGACTAAAAGGTTAATAACTCACAGACCGGGTTTCTAATTGACGCACAGTCAATTGAGTTGAGATATCTATGATGTGGCAGACCGTTGAGATAATATTCGTAGGAAATCGTGACATTTGGGGTATCCACCAGTAGCTCGTGGACGGATTCTCCCTGAGATGAGCCAATATAGTGTGGAGACCTAGTAGTTGGTTGAGACTTGACGACTGCTGACTGATTGACTCGGAGTGTCTCATTTAGCCTAGAGGTGAGAAACTACTTGTGGGGGAAAACCCACAGTGGAGGAGCGCCTGGTTGTGGCTGTAGACCCGCGGTACTCGACAAGTGGTGTACCACTGCAGGATATTAGGAGGAGCTAATAGTTGTGGCGATAGACCCATAGTGGGGAGTGCGTTGGTGATGTAGTCGACCCACGGTACATGACAAGAGGAGTACCTCAGCAGTCCAAGGTTAGTGAGAAGCACCTAGGTGTCACAGAAGGCACATTGTACTCAACAGGGGAGGAGTTCTCTAATATTCATGGTTTCATTAATGTGAATAAAATCTTAGTTGAGCTGAGTTAGTAACTTTTTTGATTTTCTCACGATTGAGACGGATTACTTGATAACATAGGTATATGTATGGGCATATAAAAAAGTGGGGTTACCTGTTGATTTCATACATTTTGGTTTATCTTTGTTGGATTTTGAGAGAAATTTTGGGTCACGTGGTCCCTATTGAGTATCGTTATACTCACCCCTACATGGCATATGTCTGCACCTCATTGTGTTGGATGCAGACGACGTATAGTACTGACTGAGGCTGAGAGTACCAGTACTGGAAGATACCTGGGGTGGACATTACGGTGTGACGGTACACGGAGGAGAAAGATGGACCTGGAGTGCGGAAGAGGCGATCTATACCAACAATTGAGGTAGGAACCTCGGAGGATGATACAATGATAGTATTTCATTACTTTAGTTGTACTTTCAGTTTCGTGTACTTTACCATTGGGATTGTATTTCCGGACCCTTTTACTTTTAGAAAAAAAAATTATACAGTTTGACATAGTGTTTTGTTTCTAGCTAGTGCTCTATTGTGTGTGTTTATAGGTTATAAAGGAAATGCCTTCCCTGTTTTAGGGAATTTATCTTTTGGTGCTTATTGCCAGCCCCTGGCCTATGGATGGTGGGATTCTGGTAGTCATGGCACAGACCCTGGGGGATGGTTCGTGAAAATAATAACCATCATGATATCATTGTTGGTTTTTGGATATATCTCCTATAATGTAATAATATCCTATGGTTTCATATTATTTACACAAAAAAAATGGTGAAACTAATTTCTTAGAGTGACATATTGAATAATTTTTTAAAATATGATATGAATGTTAAGGGTGAATACATAAAAAATATACCTACTAGGGAAGTATAATAATTAATATTTTAGTGTTCAATAAATACCATAAATATGAAAATTATTTCAAATCATGTTTTTTATATTTAATTTTTTTCTATATTTTATATTCATTCTTATTTTATTTTAAAACCTCTCTTTAAAGGATGGTGACTATTAATATATAATAATGAGCCTCAAATAATATATATAAAGTATTATAGGATCAGTTGTTGAATCTTCTCATGAGTTTTTTATTATGTTCTAATTGAAAATCTATTATATTTATGGATATTTCACGAAAACTTTATCAGTAATAATATTTTCTAACCTAAATGTTAAGGGGAATTTATTTACTGAATTTACTTATTAAGAACTCATAATATTGTTTCCCAAATATATATTAAGGATTTGTTATCTTTATTCTCCCTCATTGAATACTTATACTATTGTCAAAATTATTTATATATAAAAAATATAATTTACCTCCTTCCATGTTGGTAATAAGTGTTATTGATAGGGGAAGATTATGAGGATATATATTTACTACATATCTCTGTGAAGGGACTAAAAAACTAGAAGTTTAACTACAAATGATTGATCTAATTTTAATCCATATGTTACTGAAAATAACCCAACATTGTTGTATTTTAAAATATTTGAGTACCTTTTTTATTTTTCATTGTAAGGTAGTGGCCTAGTGTAACGCCCTGACCCCATAAGCCCATAGTCAGTGCATTAATATGTATCATTGGAATGATCATAAAAGATAATGTATCAAAAGGCTGATTAGTTTATTTTCCTTGGATGTACTAGATACATTCATATGGTTTACATTACATCATAAAATGGAAAACTACAACAAAATTGTCTCCAGAGACAACACTGAGATCCCATAGACTATCCATGGAGGTTAGTCATAATATACTTCTTTGCATAATGGGAAAATAAAACATAGAAACGGGTGAGCTCAGATACTCAGTAAGGATAACATTATAGCGGAAACTTTCATAAATAAACATAAACATTTAAGGCAGCGTATAAGACTAGAACAAAATCCTTTTTAAACATGAACTTCATCATAATATGGAAACGATAAAATCCAATAATTCCATATAATTATTCAATGGATATTCTACTAGTCTAATGATCGTATGAAATATCAATGACCACTTACTTAATGATGGATTCATAATGCCAGACTATCATAACCACATAGTCAAGGACTTGTGCCAAGACTACAAATAATATTTTTTCAAGGCCTTAAACCAAGACACTAGTCTGTCTCATGTGACCTACCGATGCATCGAGGAGCTATAGCAGGATCCGCCTGTCACTTATTAAATCCAATTCATTCCTCGTATGAAATGTTTGAAACATAACATAAACATTCATATTAAAAATAACATATGAAATGTCAATAATTTATCCCAAAAACATGAATGGTATAAAAATAGCACATCCACAGTAAAACACAACTCATTTGATACAATATGTAAGATTGTATTGTATCTGATTATCCTCAATAGAGAACAATGAATGATATTTACATTGATTAAAATGATAATCAAAACTATTATTTAGAAATATCCCCATTGTTCTTGAAATCATTTAAAAGTCACACTATTTAACAAGAAGCCATTTAAAAATAGATTTGTTTATTCAAAGTGTCCCATGGCTATTTTGAAACTTTTAGAAGGAATTTTAATTTTAAAACATTAATTTCCATATAAATAAATCCTTAAAACCATTTTTAAAACGTGGACATTAATGAGAAAGATTTAGAATAATAAATCTTTAAAACATTTAAAATGATATTTTAGGTAGAGTTCTTAATCAAAAGAGAGACACTTGAGTAAAAATAAGTGAGGTAATTTTTTTTAATATCACGAGAATAAAGGGATTCATGATATACTTTGTCAAAGTACATTATATACACCATATAAAAGTGATTTGGTTTATAACAAAAAATAAGTCTCAATGGAATGTAAATTGAGATGAAACTTCTTATAAAGACTGTATCCTTAGGTTACGGATAAATCAACGAAATAATTATGCCTGAAAAATACAAGTACACTAAATATTATTGGATATTATATGTAAATAAATGAGATTACATTCACACATATTCTTGTAAAAACAACACCAATGAATTGGATATTTAACTCAACAAATAGAGATTGAGTTAAAATTACTATTACCAAGTTCATATCGATGACTTGAGAATTAATCAATGGAGTGATTATGTGTATAAAATGTATATCCACCTAAAGGAGAGTGGAAATTATGACATAAGAAAATGAATAGTTATTCAACACATAATCTTGGAGTAAAATTATCAATGAAATATGCGTAAAGACGAATGAGTGAAAATTTAAATTTCAAATTCCCTAATCGATTTGGTTACATACAAAACATACACCCATGAAAGAAGGATCATAAAATAATGATTTAAATATCCTTAAATTAAAGAATATTCCAATATGAATACAATCATGGTATGTACACACACCACATTAAATGAATAAGTTGTGAACAATGGAAATATCACAGAATTAGAAGTGAGATAAGAAACCCCTTACATTGTACTTTTTCCTAAGTCGTGGGTAGGTTAACCTCCTGTATAGTAGTGAAATAATTTTTACTGAATTATAAAATAATTATATAAATTATTATTATATCATATATGATCTTTCACAATTTATTTGTTAATAATATCTTAGTATTATCATTGTTTTGGGTGTTAACAAATTCATTTTCCTTTATATAATTTTTAATGTGAGCCATATTTGATATGAATGGGATGTATATTATTCATATTCAGAATGATATCATGTCTCTAAACATTATTTTTAATCATGAAATGAAATTTAGTCTTGAATGGATATGATGGGGAATGAATCTCATCGCGCTCGTGAAGATGGTAGTCTGTACGTACGCACGAGCGACAATATCACTATTTTGATGTTAACATAATATATAATAGAAAGTTATATCATATATAAAGAATAATTATCATGTTATATTTATTATTTTCATGAATTAAACATCATTATTATACCCATCCAAATAATAAAGTGCTGAATAAGAATTACACGACGATGTGGAGATGGTAATACGTACCTACACACGTATGGTGACATGTCCCTCAAAGGAAGGATAGAATAATGATGATGCTTGTACCATATAATATAATACTTGTTTTAAAAACTCCTTTATGTCAATTTTAACACTATTTAATAATTGATTTCTTCTAAAGTGTTAACAACTTTATTAATTATAAAAAATACATCTAAGTAATAACAAAATTTCATATTGACCAATAAATTTCTTGGATGTTATAAAAACATTAAAATTATATTTATTTTAACATTTATAATAACGATTATTTGATTCTTTCATTTATAAGGAAAATACTGCATCTTTATTGTGTCATAAATAAATTTAATTATTCAATTAATATAATTTTAAATAAAATACCATTATTTAGGAAATATTTTTACCTTTCTAATTAATAATTATATTTTAAAATATAATATATGTAACCCTATGTAAAAAATTTTGTTCTAAAAGATATATGGTTAAGTCATTTTTGTATTTACATTAACTTAATTAATATAAAGTTTCATTTTCACCTACAAGTGGCTCCATGGGGTACAAAAATAGACCCAAAGATGACCATGGTCGGAAATGTATCAACCAATAGGGTTAAAACACGTTTTAGGGTAATTTAATATTAATATAATATTATTTTTTTACCCTTATATACCATATTTCCCTTTAACCATGGTAAATAAAATATTTACCGAAGTAGTTATTCAAAATGTCTAAAAATAAAAGTTGCCTTTTTACACAATTTGGACCTCATGATTATAAATATGGAATCCATTTACTAAATTCAAAACACATAAGTGGGAGAATTGAAATTAAAATTAATTCCCACTGTCAAAACAAATAGCGCATTTTTTATGAAAAAATAAATATCAAAAGATTGACCCTTGTTTATGTCTAATTTGAATGTGAAATTACATCTAATTTCCAATATTGCATTAAATGGTAAAAATATATTATATTTATAATTTAATATATCTCAATAGTATAATTCATTACTATAAATTATATATATTAGAATTTTGTTTATAATTAATGTTTAGTGTTTTCACTATTCATCAAAATTTGAATGTTTTCTACAAATTACCGAAACATCACCGTAGGATAATTTCGATACTCCGAATCCAAAAATGATTTAATTTTTGAAAGATAAAATTTATATAATTTTAAAAATTGGGTATTAATATTCATAACGGCTAGTTTGATTAGTTGTGGGGTGTGTTAGAACTCGAAGTTTCATACAACACACGCAACTGTATTATTCAAAGGGAAGCGTATTGTGGAACCTAGGTGTGTCACATTCTCCCCTCCTTCAAATAATTTCATCCTCAATTTTTTTAAAAAAATTGGTCTTGAAAATATAATGGATAGTACCACATCGGAAAAAGAGTCACCCAAGATAACCCATACTAGGATTCCATGTAGGAAAACATGGATATGGATGATAAACTAAGTGTCAGGTTCTGATGGAGAGAGATAGAAAACATTATCAGTATAAAGATAAATACAAGAAAACCAAAAACATGTGATGGGACAAATGGTTATTATTCTCCCAATAGGAAAATTAAACGGACAACATTTTTTTATTTTAAGTTACATTACATAATTATGAGGAATTCATTTATGAGATTGACTATGAACATAAAGAGATATAAAAACTTTTTAAGTAGAGTTCTATTCTTTAATAAATTTGTACCACTAAATAATTTTTTTAAACGATTAGTATTCAAGAAGACATGGTCCTACTAGAAGAGCTAGAATAAACTTCTATAGAATCACATGATCTATGAAGGATAAACTATATATTTACCTTGTCTTTAGAGATTAATAAAAACAAAAATGGTTAGTGTAAGATCTCATGATCCCCTAAAATCATCATCCATTATAGAAAAAAAAACGTAAATCATAATTTCTAAAACTAAACCAATGAATCCCCAAATTTAAATAAATACCATCCAATAAACAATAGTCCTTAAAATCATTCAATATAATCCAAACTAATATTGAAACCCAAAACATATAAGAATTTGGTTACGTAGTCTTCCAAGATAAATTGTATATCAAAATTACATCAACTACTCTTAAAGTCACATACATAAAAGTAATTAACATAATCACATATTATCTATTATTTGTTAATTTTTTCCATAAATAACCCAAATCACTATAAATACACAATAAAAATATAGATAAAAATCCACAATTACTCCTCAAATGAAATCCCATAGTATTCTATTTTCCATTGGAATATAGTGTTCCCAACAAAGCGAACATCTTCCAAAATAACATTTATCGCTTAATCACTTAATAATTTTTCCTTACAAAGGGTATTAATTTGATAAGACATAAGATCCCAAATAAAATTATTATTGATCAATAAAATCATTTAACTAAAAATAATTAGTTACACTAACGAGGGACGTCATGTAGTCCAGTGGTAGGCGATAAATCCCAATCGCTCATTGGTTTTGGGTTCGATTCTCACAGCTTTGTCCAATGCGATGGGTTGTCACACAGTCTGCATGTTGTCATTTATCAAAAACTATATTTTATAAAATTTCCAAAATGAGATAAATTCCTCAAAATATCCATAACATAATTTAACCAAAAATTTTATCTCATGCCTTTCATTTTCATTCCAAAATATAATTACTCGTAATTTCCTCAAACCCAATGATCATATAAAACCAAATGGTTATTTATAGCTATATCCACAAGGGAAAGAAATGTCTTCCTCAAATATAATTTTCACATGGAAAACAGCAGGGTTACAAATACAAGATAAAATTATTCCAAATTAGTCCCATCAACAAGGAGTACTAGTACTTTTAATAATTTATCAAACCATTTGTTTCTACATAGCTTCTTCTTTGACCAAGAAAACATCTTATAGAATAGGGAATTCACTCGGGTAATGGCCAGGTCCCCTAAAGTTACAGAAAATGACTGTAAATGGATTCATGGGAACATTTTTATTTTCTTCCATAGTACACTTCATTTTTCCTCAGAAATTCTTCAAATTAAGTCATTCTTTCCCACACGTAAAGCATTTCGTTGTTCTATTGAGACACGTTACTAGGTGTCTCCCTCCACATTTCGTGCATGATGGAAATTGTGGATTATTTTCTCCATGGTCTCCACTACTAGAGCTCTTATCATTCACCACCATTATTTAATTTGTTGAGTATGGGAGTTGGTTAATATTTATTTTTGTGACCGCATTTTTGGAAAACCGATTTGGGAAGAACACAAAATCTTTTATGCCTATTAACATTCCATTTTTTTTTCATTTCCACCACCATTCCCACCTTGTACATCATTCTCAAAGTTACTATGACTTCCTTGGAATCCATCCATTGAAAAAAACCAAACAGCATTGTGTGAGTCACAGTAGTCATAAAATCATTTAGAGAATATCATGACACCATATTATAAATTTGAAACACCTTAGGATTGACCAAGGTCATTTATTATCATCTTATATTAAAATACTTCAAATTGGGTTGTAATGAAAATTTAAATTAACCTAAGCATATCCCCCAGGAGTGTCGTAACCAAGAGGGCAGATCCACCTCTACCTGCTCGAATCCAGACAGGGATGTAATTCTCAGAAAACACACACAATCTCTACAGTAACAAAATTTTAGTATGTTCTTATGTACTATTCCTCAATGTCCATCTTAGGTCTATGTGCTCTAATAAGAGTTTATCTAAATCTAGTTTCAACGGTTTTTACTAAACATCCTCTGATACCAATTGCAATGCCCCGACCCCAGAAGCCCATAGTTGGTGCATTATTAAGTGTCATTGGCATGATCATAAAATATAAAGTCTCTAATGAACGATTTTTTTAGTAGCATTGGAAGTACTAGATACATCCACAATGTTTACATTACATCATAAAATGAATAACTTCAAAAAATTGTCTCCATAGACAATATTGAGATCCCATATACTATCCCTGGAGGACTGTCATAATATACTTCTCTGCATCCTGGGAAAATAAAACATAGAAAGTGGTGAGCTCAGATCCTCAATAAGGATAACATTATAGCGGAAACTTTCATCAATAAGCATAAACATTTATGGAAGTGTATAAGACTAGAACAAAAGCCTTTTAAACATGAACATAATCATAATATGGAAATGATAAAATCAAATAATCCCATTTACTTATTCACATGGACATTCTACTAGTCAAATGATCACATGAAATATCCATGACAACTTTCATAATGATGGAATGCATAATGCCAGTCTATCATAAACACATAGTAAAGGCCTTGTTCCAAGACTAAAAAAAAGATTTTGTCTAGTCCTTGTGCTGAGACACTAGTTTGTCTCATTAGACCTACCGATGCATCATACTAATATAACGGGCTCCACCCATCACATACTATGTTCAATGCATTCCTCATATTAAAATTTTGAAACATAACATAATCATTCGTATTAAAACTAATACACGGAATGTGGGGTGTGATAGAACTCGAAGTTGCATACAACACACGCAACTGTATTATTCAAAGGGAAGCGTATTGTGGAACCTAGGTGTGTCACATTCTCCCCTCCTTCAAATAATTTCATCCTCAATTTTTTTTTAAAAATTGGTCTTGGAAATATAATGGATAGTACCACATCGGAAAAAGAGTCACCCAAGATAACCCATACTAGGATTCCATGTAGGAAAACATGGATATGGATGATAAACTAAGTGTCAGGTTCTGATGGAGAGAGATAGAAAACATTATCAGTATAAAGATAAATACAAGAAAACCAAAAACTTGTGATGGGACAAATGGTTATTATTCTCCCAATAGGAAAATTAAACGGACAACATTTTTTTATTTTATGTTACATTACATAAATATGAGGAATTCATTTATGAGATTGACTATGAACATAAAGAGATATAAAAACTTTTTAAGTAGAGTTCTATTCTTTAATAAATTTGTACCACTAAATAGTTTTTTTAAACGATTAGTATTCAAGTAGACATGGTCCTACTAGAAGAGCTAGAATAAACTTCTATAGAATCACATGATCCATGAAGGATAAACTATATATTTACCTTGTCTTTAGAGATTAATAAAAACAAAAATGGTTAGTGTAAGATCTCATGATCCCCTAAAATCATCATCCATTATAGAAAAAAAACGTAAATAATAATTTTTAAAACTAAACCAATGAATCCCCAAATTTAAATAAATACCATCCAATAAACAATAGTCCTTAAAATCATTCAATATAATCCAAACTAATATTGAAACCCAAAACATATAAGAATTTGGTTACATAGTCTTCCATGATAAATTGTATATCAAAATGACATCAACTACTCTTAAAGTCACATACATAAAAGTAATTAACATAATCACATATTATCTATTATTTGTTAATGATTTCCATAAATAACCCAAATCACTATAAATACACAATAAAAATATAGATAAAAATCCACAATTACTCCTCAAATGAAATCCCATAGTATTCTATTTTCCATTGGAATATAGTGTTCCCAACAAAGCGAACATCTTCCAAAATAACATTTATCACTTAATCACTTAATAATTTTTCCTTACAAAGGGTATTAATTTGATAAGACAGAAGATCCCAAATAAAATTATTATTGATCAATAAAATCATTTAACTAAAAATAATTAGTTACACTAACGAGGGACGTCATGTAGTCCAGTGGTAGGCGATAAATCTCAATCGCTCATTGGTTTTGGGTTCGATTCTCACAGCTTTGTCCAATGCGATGGGTTGTCACACGGTCTGCATGTTGTCATTTATCAAAAACTATATTTTATAAAATTTCCAAAATGAGATAAATTCCTCAAAATATCCATAATATAATTTAACCAAAAATTTTATCTCATGCCTTTCATTTTCATTCCAAAATATAATTACTCGTAATTTCCTCAAACCCAATGATCATATAAAACCAAATGGTTATTTATAGCTATATCCACAAGAGAAATAAATGTCTTCCTCAAATATAATTTTCACATGGAAAACAGCAGGGTTACAAATACAAGATAAAATTATTCCAAATTAGTCCCATCAACAAGGAGTACTAGTACTTTTAAAAATTTATCAAACCATTTGTTTCTACATAGCTTCTTCTTTGACCAAGAAAACATCTTATAGAATAGGGAATTCACTCGGGTAATGGCCAGGTCCCCTAAAGTTACATAAAATGACTGTAAATGGATTCATGGGAACATTTTTATTTTCTTCCATAGTACACTTCATTTTTCCTCAGAAATTCTTCAAATTCAGTCATTCTTTCCCACACTTAAAGAATTTCGTTGTTCTATTGAGACACGTTACTAGGTGTCTCCCTCCACATTTCGTGCATGATGGAAATTGTGGATTATTTTCTCCATGGTCTCCACTACTAGAGCTCTTATCATTCACCACCATTATTTAATTTGTTGAGTATGGGAGTTGGTTAATATTTATGTTTGTGACCGTATTATTGGAAAACCGATTTGGGAAGAACACAATATCTTTTATGCCTATCAACATTCCATTTTTTTTTCATTTCCACCACCATTCCCACATTGTACATCATTCTCAAAGTTACTATGACTTCCTTGGAATCCATCCATTGAATAAAACCAAAAAGCATTGTGTGAGTCAGAGTAGTCATATAATCATTTAGAGAATATCATGACACCATATTATATATTTGAGACACCTTAGGATTGACCAAGGTCATTTATTATCATCTTATATTAAAGTACTTCAAATTGGGTTGTAATGAAAATTTAAATTAACCTAAGCATATCCCCCATGAGTGTCGTAACCAAGAGTGCAGATCCACCTCTACCTGCTCGAATCCAGACAGGGATGTAATTCTCAGAAAACACACACAATCTCTACAGTAACAACATTTTTGTATGTTCTTATGTACTAATCCTCAATGTCCATATTAAGTCTATGTGCTCTAATAAGAGTTTATCTAAATCTAGTTTCAATGGTTTTTACTAAACATCCTATGATACCAATTTTAATTCCCTGACCCCAGAAGCCCATAGTTGGTGCATTATTACGTATCATTGGCATGATCATAAAATATAAAGTCTCTAATGAACGATTTGTTTAGTAGCATTGGAAGTACTAGATACATCCACAAGGTTTACATTACATTATAAAATGAATAACTTTAAAAAAATTGACTCCATAGACAACATTGAGATCCCATATACTATCCCTGGAGGACTGTCATAATATACTTCTCTGCATCCTGGGAAAATAAAACATAGAAAGTGGTGAGCTCAGATCCTCAATAAGGATAACATTATAGCAGCAACATTCATCAATAAGCATAAACATTTATGGAAGTGTATAAGACTAGAACAAAAGCCTTTTAAACATGAACATAATCATAATATGGAAATGATAAAATCAAATAATCCCATTTACTTATTCACATGGACATTCTACTAGTCAAATGATCAAATGAAATATCCATGACAACTTTCATAATGATGGAATGCATAATGCCAGTCTATCATAAACACATAGTAAAGGCCTTGTGCCAAGACTAAAAAAAAATTTGTCTAGTCCTTGTGCTGAGACACTAGTTTGTCTCATTATACATATCGATGCATCAAGCTAATATAACGGGCTCCACCCATCACATAATATGTTCAATGCATTCCTCATATTAAAATTTTGAAACATAACATAATCATTCGTATTAAAACTAATACACGGAATGTCAATACATTATCCACAAACCATGAATGGCATAATAATAGTATGTCGACAGTAAAACATAACTCATTCGATACAATATGGAAGACTGTATTGTATCAGATTAACCTCAATCGATAACAATGAAGTATATTTACATAGATGAAAATAATCATCAAAACAATTACCGAGAAATATCCCCATTTTTCATGAATTCATTTAAAATTAACACTATTTGTAAAAATTACATTTAAAATAGATTTTTAATCAAAGTGTCCCATAAAACATTGAAACTTATAAAATGAATTTTAATTTTAAAAAATTAATGTCCATATAAATAAATCCGTATAATGATTTTTAAAACATGGACATTAATGAGAAATATTTATAATAATAAATCATTAAAACATTTGAAATGATATTTTTGTTAGAGTTAATAACCAAAAAAGATACACTTGAATAATAATAATTTAGGTAATTAAAAATTTCTAATATCATGAGATTAAAGGGATTCATGATATACTATATCAATGTAAATTATATACACCATATAAAAGTGATTTGGTGTATAAAAACAAATAAGTCTCAATGGAATGTAAATTGAGATGAAACGTATTATGAAGCCTGTATCCTTAGGTTAAGGATAAATTAAAAACATAATTATGTGTGACAAATATAAATACACTCAATATGATTGGATATTTAGTGTAAATAAATCAGAGAACATTCACACATATTCCTGTAAAAACAGCACCAATGAATTGGATATTTAACACTACAAATGGAGATTGAGTTAAAATTACTCTTATCAAGTTCTTATCAATGACTTGAGAATTTATCAATGGATTTATTATGTGTATCAAAAGTATATACATTGAAAATATAGTGAAAATTATGACATAAGAAAATGAATAGTGATTCCACATATAATCTTGGAGTAAAATAATCAATGAAGTATGTGTAAAGAGGAATGAGTGGATATTGAAATTTCAAATTCCCTTATCGATTTGGTATTATAAGAAACATACACCCATGAAAGAAGGATCATAAAACTGATGATGTAAATATCCATAAATTAAATTATATTACACAATGAATATAATCATGGGCAGTACACACACTACATGCATTAAATAATTGGTGAACAGTGGAAATCTCACAGAATTAAAAGTGAGATAAGTAACCCCTTACATTGTACATTTTCCTTTGTTGAGGGTAGTTTATCCTCTTGTATAATGGTGAAATAATTTTTATTTAATTATACAAGAATTATATACATTAATATGTTATCATATATGATCTTTTAACATTTATTTGTTAATAATATCTTAGTATTATCGTCATTTTGGGTGTTAACTGATTCATTTTCCTTTATATTATTTGTTATATGAGCCATATTTGTTATGGATGGGATTTATCTTATTTATATACAGAATGATATAATGTCTCTGAATATTATTTTTAATAATCAAATGAAATTTAGTCTAGAATGGATACGATGGGAAATGAATCTCATCGCGTTCATGGAGACGGAAATCCGTATGTACGCACGAGCGACAATATCACTCTTTTGATATTAAAATAATATATATTTGGATGTTATATCATATATACAGAATAACTATCATGTAATATTTATTATTTACAGGAATTACACTTCATTATTATACCCATCAAAAAAATAAAGTATTGACTAACAATTAAATCAGGACGTGGAGAAGGTAATCCATACATACACAGGTATGGTGACATGTCATTCAAAGGATGGATAGAATAATGAAGACAGCTCTACAATATTTATAATAACTTCAATGTATATATTTGATACTGGTGTTATTATGTTATAATGTAAATAACAATAAAGAAGAAGTGGATGAATAAATGAACTTGAATGAGGGTGGTGAAGTTATTATCTCTTCTTCGAGTTCTTCCTTTTGATTTGCTCAAAAGGGCTCCTTAAGTTGGATTTTTGACCAAAGGAGGGAATATAGGATGAAGTGAGGTAAGTTGAGAGGATAATGGGGTAGGGTTTGGCATATCCAAAAGACTTTTATGGTGTGAATTAATGAGTAGGGGGGTTCCTTTTTATACGAGGGGTGAGGGGCCCCTTAGTAAAAGCTAGAAATATTATCTTATTATAAATTCAAATTCGGTTTTTATGGCTTCAAAGTGGATTATTTAAATTTTAAGGTGGGGATAGGTCTATAACCACTAAACCAATACGTTTTATACAGGTTTGGTTCACTATATTAACTTTATCATTTTGATTTAACTCTTAGTTAAATAGTATGACATTTACCATAACTCTTTGTATTTTTATATTATATAGAAAATAAACTTACTATATACATCCAAGATACCCCCAAGTTGTCCATTAATGATTCAAATAGAATTATAAAAGTCCTTTGGCCGATCATTAGATTTTGAGGAATAGAATATCTATTAATAATATAATATTTGTTTTAAAAACTCATTTATGTTAGTTTTGACACTATTTAATAATTGATTTATGATAAAGTCATAAAAACATTATTAATTCGAAAAAAATTCATTTTTTAGTCCTAACATGTCTTATTAACTAATAAAATTCTTGGGTGTTATTAAAACATTCAAATTATATTCATTTCAACATTTGTAATACCAATTATTTGATTCTTTTATTAATAAGAAAAATACTGCATCATTATTGTGTCATAAAAATATTTAATTATTTAATGTATAAAAATTTTAAATAAAATACCATTTGGTATGAAATCGTTTTATCTTTATAATAAATATTTATAGTTTAAAATATAACATATAAAACCCTATGTAAAAAAAATTTCTAAAAGATATATGCTTATGTAATTTTTGTATTTACTTTAAGTTAATTAATATAAATTGTCATTATCACATACAAGTGGCTCCATGGGGTCCCAAATTGGACCCAAAGATTCTTATGGTCGGAACTGTATCATCCAATAGGGTTAGGAAATGTTTTAGGGTAATTTAATTTTATTATAATATTTTTTGGTTTCCCTTATTTACTAGATTTACCCTTTAACGTGGGTATATAAAATATTTACCGAAGTAATTATTCAAAATGTATAAAAATATAATTTAACTATTTACACAATTTGAACCACCTGATTCTAAATATAGAATCCATTTTTATAAAATTGAAACACAGATTTGGAAGAAATTATTTTAAAATTAATTCCTGTTGCCAAAAACAAAGATCATTTTTTTAAGAAATAATAACTATCAAAATATTGACACTTGTTTATGTCTAGTTTAAATGTGAAATTACATCCAACTAACAATATTGGATTAAATGGTAAAATATATTCTATTTATAATTCTAAACCTCTCAATAGTAGAATTTATCACTATAAATTATTTGGATTAAAAAAGTTGTTTTTAATTAATGTTTAGTATTTTTCACTATTCATCAAAATTTGAATGTTTTCTAAAAAATACAAAAAATTCACCCTAGGATAATTTCGATATTCCAAATCCAAAAATAATGTCCATTTTGAAAGATAAAATTTCAAAAATTGGGCATTACTATTCATAATGGCTCGTTTGATAGGTTGTGGTCTCTGTTAGAACTCGAAGTTGCGTACAACACACGATACTATATTATTCAAAGGGAAGCGTACTGTGGAACCTTGGGGTGTTACATTCTCCGCTCCTTAAAATAATTTCATCCTCAATTTTTTTTAAAAAAATTAGACTTGGGAATATAATTGAAATTCCCACATCAGAAAAAGAGTCAATAAAACTATCACTTTAAAAGAAAGAAAGAGAAGTGCAATGGTCATCCAAGATAACCCATACTAGGATTCCATGTATGAAATAATGGATATTGATGATAAACTAAGTGGCATGTTCTGATGGGGAGGGATATAAAACATGATCAGGAGAAAGATAACAACAAGAAAACAACAAACTTGTGGTGGGTCAAACGGTCATTAGTCTCCCAGTAGGAAAAGTATCCAAACATAAAAATATATACTTACATTTTATGTCGAGTTTAATTCTTAAAAAACCTTCCACAACTAACTCATTAATTTTAAACGATGATTATTTAATAAGACATGGTCAAACTGGAAGAGCTGGAATAAACTTCAATAGAATCACATGATCCACAAAGGATAAACTATATATTTTCCTTTCCTTTAGAGATTAATCAAAACCAAAATGGCTAGTATAAGATCTGATCATCCCCCAAAAGTGTATTCCATTAGATAATGAAACACTAATCTTAATTTCTAAAACAAAACCAACAATACCCCAAAGTTAAATAAATACCAATCAATAAACAATGGTCCTTAAAATCCTTCAATATAATCCAAACTAATGTTGAAACAAAAAAGATATAAGAATTTGGTTATGTAGTCTTCCATGTTAAATTGTATATCCAAATGACATCAACTACTATTAAAGTCACATACTTAAACGTAATTAACAAAATCACAAATTATCTATTATTGGTTAATTGTTTCCATAAATAACCCAAATCACATTAAATGCACAATAAAAACATAGATAAAAATATGAAATTACTCCTCAAATGAAATCACATATTATTATATTTCCCCATTGGAATATAGTGATCCCAACAAAGTGAACATCTTCCAAAATGACATTTATCACTTAATCACTGAATAATTTTCCTATACTGAGGTTATTCATTTGATAAGACATAAGATCCCAAATCAACTTATTATTGATAAATAAAATCATTTATCTATAAATAATTAGTCACACTAACCAGGGACTTCACGTAGTCCAGTGGTAGGTGATAAATCGCAATCGCACTTTGGTTGTTGGTTCGATTCCCACAGCTTTGTCCGACGCGACAGGTTGTCACACGGTCTGCGTGTTGTAATTTTTCAAAAACTATATTTTCTAACACTAACAAAATTCGATAAATTCTTCAAAATAACCATAACAGAATTTAACCACAAATTGTATCTCATACATTTTATTTTCATCCCAAAATATAATAACTTGTAATTTCATCATACCCAATGATCATATAAATCCAAATAGTTATTTATAACTATATCCTCAAGAGAAAAGATAAGTCTTCCTCAAATATAATTTTCACATGAAAAACTGCAGGGTTACGAATAGATGAGAAAATTATTCCAATGTAGTCCCCTCAACAAGAAGTACTAGTATTTTTAAAATTTTCTCCAACCATTTATTTCATCACGGGTTCTTCTTTGACCAAGAAAAATTCCTTTAGAATATTTAATTCACTCACGTAATGGCCAGGTCCCCTACATTTATGGAAAATGACTCTAAATGGATTCATGGGACCATTTGTATTTTCTTCCATAGTACTCTTCATTTTTCCTCAGTAATTCTTCACTTAATATCATTCTTTCCAACACTTAAATCATTACGTTGTTCAATTGAGACACTTTCCTGGGTGTCTCCTCCCATGTTTCTTGCATGATGTAAATTAAATATTATTTTTTCCATGGTCTCCCCTACCGGAGCTCTTATCATTCATCTACTTTATATTCTTTTTTGAGTCTGGTGGTTGGTTAATATATATGTTATTGATCATATTTTTGTAAAATTGATTTGGAATGAACATGAAATATTTTACACCTATCGACATTCCATTTTGTTTCTCATTTCCACCACCATTTCCACCTTGTACATCATTCTCAAAGTTACTATGAAATCCTTGGAATCTGGACATTGACTAAAACCAGAAAGCATTGTGTCAGTAACAATAGCCACAAAATCATTTAGAGAATATCATGACATTATATTCACAATTTGAAACACCTTAGGATTAAAGTAGTTAATTTATTATCATCTTATATTAAAATACATAAAATTGATTTGTAAAGAAAATTTAAATTATCCTAAGCATATCCCCTGGGTGTGTCGTAACCAAGAGTATAGCAAGGCCTGTTGTCATGCACCAGTTCTCATTCGAGTCTAGCTCAAAAAGGTGTTTTCGGATTTTACCCCTAGGAACATATGTGCCAGATCTGCCTCTACCTGCTCGTATCCAGACAAATATTTATTTCTCAGAAAACTCACAAAATCTCTACAATACCAAAATTATAGGATGTTCTTTAATACTAATCCTCAAATTCCACCTTTGGTTTATGTGCTCTAATCAGAGTTTATTTAAATCTAGTTTCCATGGTTTATATTAAACATTCTCTGATACAAACTGTAACACCCCGACCCCAGAATCCCAGATTCTGTGCATTATTACATATCATTGGAATGATAAAAAAAATCACGTCTCGAAAGACTTGTTAGTTTAGTACCCTTGGAAGTACAAGATACATTCATAAGGTTTAAATTACATCATAAAATGTAAAAATTAAACAAAATTGTCTCAATAGACAACACTAAGTTCCCATAGACTATCCATGGAGTTCTGTCATAAAATACTTCTTTGCATCCTGGGAAAATAAAACACAGAAAGGTGTGAGATCAGATTCTATGTAAGGATAACATTATAGCGGAAACATTCATAAATAAGCATAAACATTTAAGGCAGTGTATAAGACTATAAAAAATCCTTCTAAACATCATTTTCAGCATAATATGGAAAAGATAAAATTAAATAATTTCATTTACTTATTCACATGGATATTCTACAAATCAAATGATCACTTGAAATATCAATAACCACTTTCATAACGATGTAATGCATATTTCCAAACTATCATAACAACATAGTCATGGCCTTGTGCCAAGACTACAAATAATATTTCGTGAAGGCCTCATTCCAAGACACTAGTTTGTCTCATGAGACAAAATGATGCATTGAAGAGATATTGCGGGCTCCACCCATCACTTACTAAGTCCAATGCATTCCTCGTATGAAATTTTTGAAACATAACATAGACATTTATATTAAAACAAATATATTAAATGTCAATACTTTATCCACAAACCATGAATGGTATAAAAATAGTACATCCACAAGAAAAACATAACTCATTCGATACAATATGGTAGATTTTATTGTATCATATTAACCTCAATTGATTACAATGAAGGATATTTACATAGATAAAAATAATCATCAAAACTATTAGAGAGAAAAATACCCCTTTTCTTTAAATAATTTTAATGTCACACTATTTTTCAAGAATCCATTTAAAAATATAGTTTTGAATCAAAATTTTCCATACAACATTTAACCTTTTAAAAGTAATTTTAACATTAATACTTTAATGTCCATATAAATAAATCCTTAAAAAAAATTTAAACATGGACAGTAATGAGAAATATTTAGAATAATAAATCGTTAAAACTTTTAACATGATATTATAGTTAGAGTTCCATTCCAAAAGAGAAAAACTTGAATACAAATTATTGAAGTAATCAAAACTTTGTAATATCATGAGAATTAAGGGATTAATGATCTACTATGTCAATGTACAATATAGACCCCATATAAATGTTATTTGGTTTATAACAACAAATAAGTCTCAATGAAATGTATATTGAGATGAAACATCTTATAAAGACCATAACCATAGGTTAAGTATAAATCAAAAAAAAAATTATGTGTGACAAATATAAATACTCTCAATATGATTGGATATTTCGTGTAAATAAATCAGAGGACATTAACACATATTATTGTAAATACAACACCAATGAATTGGATGTTTAACTCAACCAATGGAGATTGAGTTAAAATTACTCTTATCAAGTTCATATCGATTACATGAGAATTTATCAATGGAGTGATTATTCCTATCAAAATTATATCCATAGAAAGGTGAGTGGACATTATGACATAAGAAAATGAATAGTGAATCGACACATAATCTTGGAGTAAAATAATAAATGAATTATGTGTAATGTCGAATGAGTGGAGATTGAAATTTCAAATTCCCTTATCGATTTGGTAACTTACGAAACATACACCCATGAAAAAAGGATCATCAAAATATGATGTAAATATCCATAAATTAATGTATATTACACAATGTATACGATCATGGGAAGTACACACACCACATGCAATAAATAAGTGGTGAACAATGGAAATCTCACAGAATTAAAAGTTAGATAGGAAACCCATTACATTGTACATTTTCCTTGGTACATCGAACGTTATCCTCCTTTATAGTAGTTAAATAGTTGTTATTGAATTATATAATAATTATATACATTAATATTATATCATATATGATCTTTTAACATTTATTTGTTAATAATATCTTAGTATTATCATCATTTTGGGTTTTGTCGAATTCATTTTGCTTTATATTATTTTTTATGTGAGACATATTTATTATTGATGGGATGTATCATATTCAAATACAAAATGATATCCTGTCTCTGAACATTATTTTTAACAATCAAATGAAATTTAGTCTTGAATGGATGTGAAGGGGAATGAATCTCATCGCGTTCGTGGAGACGGTAATCCATACATACGCACGAGCGACAATATCACTCTTTTGATATTAAGATAATATATAATTGGATGGTATATCATATATACAGAATAATTATCATGTTATATTTATTATTTACATGAATTAAACATCATTGTTAAACCGATCCAAATAATAAAGTATTGAATAACAATTACACCACGACGTGGAGACGGTAATTAGTACGTATGCATGTATGGTGACATGTCATTCAAAGGATAGATAGAATAATGATGATGGTTGTACCATATTTATAATAACTTCAAAGTATATAGGTGATAGTGGCGTTATTATTTTATAATGTAAATAACAAAAAAGAAGTAGTGGAAGATGAAAAGAACTTGAAAGAGGGTGTTGAAATTATTACCTCTTCTTCGGGTTCTTCATTTTGATTTGATCAAAATGGAACCTTAAGATAGCTTTAGGACCAAATGAAAGGCCTCTAATATAAATTTAGGGAATTTGAGAGGTTATTAGGGAAGGTTTTGGTGGATCCAAATGGCTTTGAACGTGTGAATTAGAGAGTAGGTGGAGTTCCCTTTTATAAGAGGGGTGAGAGGCACCTTAGTAAAAGATAGAAATATTATTTTATAATAAATTCATATTACATTTTTAATTTCTCAAAAGAGGATTATTTAGAGTTTAAGGTGGGTATAGGTATAAAACCACTCAACCAATTGGTTTTAGACAGGTCTGGGTCACTATATTAACTTTATCATTTTGATGTAACTCTTTGTCAAATAGTTTGACATTTACCATGTCTCTTCGTATTTTTATATTATATAGTTAATAAACATACTATATACTTCCAAGAGACCCCCAAGTGGTAATTAATTATACAACTAGCATTATATAAGTCCTTTTGCCTAACATTAGATTTTTAGGAATAGAATATCAATTAATAATATAATATATTTTTTTTAAACTCATTTATGTCATTTTTGACAGTATTTAATAATTGATTTTTGTTAATGTGTTAAAACCCTTATTAATTAGAAAACAATTAATTATTGTAATAATAAAATGTCATAGAAACTAAATAAATTCTTGGATGTTATCAAAACATTCAAATTATATATATTTTTACATTTATAATAACAATTATTTGCTTCATTCATTAATAAGGAAAATACTACATCATTATTGTGTCATAAATAAATTTAATAAATAAAGGTGTAAAAATTATAAATAAAATAATATAATGTAGGAAATTTTTTTAAGTTTCTAATTAATATTTATAGTTGAAAATATAACATATATAACCTTATGTAAAAATTGTTTTTCTAAAATATATATGTTTATGTCATTTTTTATTTACTTTAACTTAATTAATATAAAGTGTTATTATCACTAACATGTGGCTCCATGGGGTCCCAAAATCGACCCAAAGATTCCCATGGTTGTACATGTATCAAAAAATAGGGTTATGATATGTTTAAGGGTAATTTTATATTATTATAATATTATTTTGTTACCCTTATTTACTGGATTTACCCTTTAACAATTGTAAATAAAATATTTTCCCAAGTAATTATTCAAAATGTGTAAAAATAAAAGTTAGACATTTACACAATTTTAACCTCCTGATTCTAAATATAAAATCTATTTTTCTATATTGAAAACATAGAAGTGGCAGAAATTAATTTAAAATTAAATCTCATTGTCAAAACAATGAGCATGTTTTTAAAAAAAATAATAACTATCAAATGTTTGACACTTGTTTATGTATAGTTTAAATGTGAAATTACATCCAATTACCAATATTGGATTAAATGGTAAAAATTTATTAAATTTTTATTTTTAAACCTCTCAATAGTATAATTTATCACTATAAATTATTTGGATTAAAAATGTAGTTTTTAATTAATGTTAAGTATTTTTCACTATTAATCAAAATTTTATTGTTTTCTAAAAAATACCTAAAATTTACCCTTAGCTAATTTCGATATTCTGAATCAAAAAATGATGTCCATTTTGAAAGATAAAATTTATAGAATTTCAATATGTGGGTATTAATATTCATAATGGGTAGTTTAATTGGTTGTGGTGTGTGTTAGAACTCGAAGTTGCGCACAACACACACTACTATATTTTTCAAAGGGAAGCATACCATGGAAGTTTGGGGTGATGGACCTAGTATTAAAGAGTCATAATTCCAAATAGATTCTCGGTCAAACTTCAATATTTATTTCATGTATAACGTTTGGTGTAGTTTAAGAATCAATTCTTATGTATGATATTGTTATTGGTTTCATGCTACTAGGAATTCCAAAAATATATTTGTGATATTAATCATGCTTTGTCTTGGTCCACCATGGAATTATTGGTATTACATTAGAATTGGTAGAAGTTGTAAAAGTGTATATGTTATGTTTTTTTAATTGTGTTTTTATTTTACCATTAATAAAATTAATGATATCTTCTGAGTTATGATTTATAAGTTGTCTACATCATGTGTGTTTTGGATTTTTGGACTCATAGTGTCATTTTGGTTGAAATCATGACCTGGTTGGTGTTTTAATGGCCAGGGGTTAGAAATTTGAAAAATTCACTATATATATGTGTACTCTATTACATATTCAAAATTTATATCTTTTTGACACTAGAATGTCCAGTCATACATTTACCAAGATTATTTACAATTATGATATGTGATTGAATACACTCATATATAAAATGGTAAAAAATATAGTGAAACCTGTTATGATTTATAAGGGTTCCATATTGAAAAGTAATAATGCATGGGTTACATGTCTTAAATAAAATATATATGGGAATCATACACACATAATGTATCACATATGGAATGGATTTTAAAATTTACATTATTTCCTTATGGTGAAAAAGGGTATGTTCCATTATTACTATGTTATACTGGTGTTGGGTTAGAGGTATAATAAAACTATTGGATGTGTTCAGCACAAATCATGATACATTAGGAAAACCCAAATTTTTATCTTCTTATATGATATGTAAATTATAAAATATGTAGGAGTTATAAAGTTGTTTTCAATATTTATAAAATTCAAATTTTGAGAATATGTAATTCTTGATTTTTTTGATAAAGAAATAGAGCATGGATTATATATTTGGATTTGTACATACCATTTGATATATTAAAGTTATTATTAAATGGTTTATATGTATGGGAGTATATAATATATTTTGGATATATATCAGTGTTACCTTGTAAAAAAAATTTGCATATGAGATGATTTAGTGAAAGGACATGGATCCTCTAGAGATTTTGAGAAATTTAGTTTGATGATAATTTTTTATAAAATTTATAATATGAAAATTAAATTTTACATATTAAATATAAATTCATTGTTAATAAATTTAATCAATTAAAACAATATATTTTTCTTAGATTTAATATCCATTATTCTTTCCCTTCTCACAAGAGAGATATCTATATATAGTTGATCAGTCTTTGTGTAGTTCATAACTGGGTAGCTATAGGTAATGTTATCGATCAATATGTATTTATTTATTATATCCATTAATATAAAGTAAAATTACATAATTTATTGTATGATATTCCTTTTTTGAATATTTTTGATTTCCACAATTCCATACATTAGGGACGTAATCAGACATTAATATTCCACCTGAATGTTTTAAGTTGAATAAGATTGAAGTTTCTTAAACTATTGATAATGGGAAATATTACAACCCCAAATCTATTAAACCAATTATAGTGTCTAAATTTAGACATTAGTTTAATGTATATGGGATCACAACACAAATGATAGATTAGTTTTTATTTCTTGGGTGAGTGCATATATATATTGTTTCAATAGTACATTAGAAACATAAAACATTGTGTAAAAAAATTATAATTAGAGATCTTTCAAATATATATTATTCAAACATTAAGGAAAAGTATATATAAAGGGTGAAATTAGAAGATCATTATGGTAAATAATATAATATATGATATCATTAACAAATATGACGTAAACCAAATTGATGAGTGTGTGATAAGGGATACCCAAAAATTTGAAATGAAGAAATATTTAGAACAAATGTCATGAATAATGATATTCATGGATTTTGAGAAAATACTTTTAGATGAAATGAAATAAATCCTCAATAAAAATGATTTCAATTATACTATTGAGTGGTTCATACACATTGTAATATATCATCATTTAATTATTACCAATTAGGAACCATAAACATCAGCATGGTTCAACCTTTTGATGGTGACTATATGTTTCGAGGCTACTTGTTCAGTGACCAATTAACATGGAAGGGTAAATTAATCACATTAAATGATGTCTTTTAACCACACTATGGTATGAACATGAGATGGTGGTAAAAGTTTTACATTTAATGAGTATATTTTGTGGGCACAAATGGTCAATTCTTCCAATATAAATCTGTTTTTGGATTTTATCATCTCTAGTATATTTACAACATCATCACCATATATAAAGATCTATTAGAAAAATTAGGATAGATAAATTTATGATATTGAATGCAGAAATGAGTAAATACTCTAAATAAAATTCCACATTATAGTTAACTAAAAAATGGAAAAGTGGTTAGCATTTAAACCTTGGTTGACCATTCCAAGGAGATCAAACTAGCATACGCGAGGATAATCAAAAAAGAAAGTAATACATGTGGAGTATAACCTAACCCCATGAAGGCCAACTTGACTATGAAGATCCCAACATATAATGATTCCATCATTTTATATATATTAAAAAAAATCATAAACTATTATCATATTAAACAAAACTCAAATATCATAAGGGATTTTGTATTTAGAATAATAGGACCATGATACAGAAAAAATAATCAAACATATAATTATTTTATTATAATATAATTATTGTTATATAAAGAACCATTGAGATCTGAAATCATTATATGATAACAACTGGAAGACATAAAAAATGGGGTGATCTAAATATCCTAGATAGGGAGTTAAAATGGTTATGAAAATTGGTATATGAGACATATGATATAACATGCCATCATAGTAGAAAAGGATAATTGATAATTAGGTTGAATAATAACACAATGAAGATGGAATTATAGGGTTATATAAATGTAGGAATGTATAATATAATAAAAACATGACATAATCAAAATTTAAGCCAAACTAAGAAGAAACCATCATGTTGTGTAAAAAATCCCATCATGGATTATTTTAACTCTGAAATCAAATAGATAATGTCTCTAGAGAAATGAATTTCTCAAGGAATTGGATAAAGTTTGGTGTGAAACCATCATAAAATTTATATTCCAATGTGTTAAATAATTATAAATTCATCATAATTTATAAATATAATAATTACCCAAGGAAATAGTTAGGTTTCATACTATTTCCTCATATCATATTCAAAACATATTTTATAATGATTCCAAAAATAATAATTAATTAAATATTTTGTATATTCCAATTTCGGACCATGATAATTTGTCTAAAAATATAGTTATCATATGAAAAAACATGTCGGTAAAAGGAATCTAATATGGTACATAAATGAACATTGAAATTGGTGTATTTTGAGTTTTTTAAGAGATATGTGGGTAAAGATAAATGATGGATTTTAATTGAAAACAAGTGGTAAACTATATTTTTATACCTAAAAAATAACTTCTATAATGAAATCATTAATGGGAAGTAATTTATTAAATTATTATTATATAAAAGGATTAAAGGATATAATTTTTTTATTAGTTCAGATTATATTTTATGAAGACATTTGAGGAATGAAGTAATGGAATTTGTTATATCATCAAATGAAAGGATAATAGCATATAATATACGGAAGTGACATTATTAAAAAAAATTAATTAAAAATAAATAAAGGAGAGTGAAAAAGTGAGATAGAGAGAGGTATTATATAACCCATATAAAATGAGTTGTTTAGAGAGATCTATTACCATATATTCCAAAAATCATTCTATATGTATACATAACCACATGTATAATATAATTAGAAAAACTAATTAAATAATTAAAATAAATATTAATCTATATTTTATTTAATATTATATTATTATATACATTTAAAAATATTTCAATTAGATTTAATGTTCAATTTCATTCTTCTTATGGGAAGAAATTTCATGGATCCCTGGAGGAATTACACGAGCATAATGATTGATGTTCTTTTCCAATATGACATGACATACAAAAGTGCATAAAAATTGTATCCATAACCTTATTGATATTCATATTTACCAAAATATATTTATATTTTATTCAATACGTATGATTAATTTTGTAACAATGATAACATTATGTGGAATGTTCATTCGGGTAATTTTATTTTAAAAAATGAACTATATCAGATTTATTATTTATTATATAAATATATTAATTATATTACATGAGATAAGTTATTATATACTTAATATAAAAGTATTTTAATATAATAAAATTTTTATAAATATCATTCAATGATAAAATGAAAAAAATTCATCATCCATGGTGTTAGTGAGCCAATATAATAAGGATAATGCATTTTTTTTAAAATAATAAGATAAGAGATGAGGATGGATATATTCGAATATAAATATATCCTTAAATTATATATATTATAATAAGTTATTATTTCAAATTTAATTAGTTACGTGATGATCATTGATCAGAATAAAATAATTTTTAAAAGTATAGATTGTGAAAATTACATCATGTTTGTCGTATCATCCGGAAACTCTATTGAATTCAATTTTTTTTCTATTATAGTGACCCATATAAATATGAATTAGTGATATGATTTGTAAGTGAATTGGATTAAATTCGTCACTATCCATGTATTATAATGTGTGAGTAGAAGTGGTTGTTAGGTGTGATGTTTATTAGGGGTTAAAATGACTGTTTTTATTATTATATTCATTTTTTTTATTATTTTGGATAAAGAATTATGATATTATTTATTATTAGGAATAAATATAGTAAAATTTAAATTTTAGTGTTAATGTATGGGGGGTTACATCATCAATGACATATAAATTCATGTATTTATCTTGTATTGTTAAATATCATTTTAGCATAATTGACTATTCGCAGATAAAATACACTATTTTAGAAGAATATAAAAAATTCATCCATTATATTTTCCAATGTGTAGTTTCAAAAACATTAATCAATTTAGGGATAATAATTTTATATGTATGGGAAATTTATTTTTTAAATAAAAACCTCATTTATTTTGAAACCACCATCATTAATATTATGGAAAAATATTGGACAATTTTATAATTTAGATCAGGTCTACTAATATTATATTATCTTTATAACAAAACATAATATTAGTTTATAAACATATTTTAGTAATGTATACATTTTTTAAAACATTATATTTATTATAAAAATTATTATAAAACATATAAATATTATAAAATTAAAAACAATAATTTTTAATATGTAAATACTTTTATAACATTTATAACTAATGTAATATTATATATATTCATTTTGTTTGAATCCAAAATATTATATTAATATTACATATGTGAGGATACTATTCTAATGGTATGGATAACATTTCTAACGGTAAAATGACTATTTCAATGAAAATTTTTTATTCCCATATCTATATTATGATACCAATGATCATATTTCTTACAGTCATATGGGACACATTATTTCAATAAATTCATAATATTTCATTCATTGTTCATTAAAGTATATTTTCTATAATTTCTATATATATATATATATTATAGAAACCTTGATTCCTATATACTAGAGCCAGTTTCTACATTATCACATTGGTAGAAGATATAAGGATTCATATTCTAAAAGATGTTATAGTTTTTTAGTATCTAAAAAGTATATAAATACTTGAAATTCATAATAATATAGAAAAAATAAATAATTTTTTCCTTTTAGAACATAATTTTTCCTTCTAACATATTCCTGTATATCAATCCCAAAACGCTTCGTGTATCTTGGGGAAAAATATAAGAAAGGGATGAGATCATATTCTCAGTAGATGTTAGAATACCATAATAGTATTCATGATTAAATTAGAATAATCAATATTAAATGGTAGCTAACTGAACCACATTCTATATAATAAATAATCCGAGCATTTTATGGTCGAAATAAATGGCATCATAATATATTCATATTTATAATCACAACAGACGGAAATTCATTGATGTATATTATATATAATCATATAATCAAATGGATATCTTTAACCGATCTCATAATAAGGCAATTCAAAATTAAAGAAATATAAATATATGATGACCATTCATATGAACTATTAAACGTATATGCAGATAGAATTTTAATTTAGCCAACATATTTTTATCAAGAGACCCATTAATGCATCCAGGGATATATATAACCAATCCACACCCATCACTAAGAAAACCCAATGTATTCCTCATTTTGAAAGGGGTGACAGATAATCGAAAAAAAATTCACATTTAAAAACTAACATACCATTTTCTAATACTTACCTAATTCAATACAGGCATAATAATAAACTATCTTGGGTAATACGATGAGTGGAAATAAAATTATACATCCTTAGTCAAACTGATCATAAAAAATCTAAAGAAATAATTAGGATGATAAAAATTATTTTTTTCCTTTTTATATCACATATACAATAAATGATTTTTACTATTAAAGAATTGTATTATTGTAAATTGTATATTTTTTGAGGAAAAATTATTTTTTATTTAAATTATTTTTTAATGATCATAGTCCATATTAAATTTTGAAGATAATTTAAATTTAAAATAACCATTTATGAAATGTAAAATATTATTCAAATAATTGAGTGATTTTGATTCCTTAATTGTCCATTCATGTCGTACACATTAAAAAAATTCCGTTTCTTGTTTTCATTAAATGAAAATGGGCCTTGTTTTAAAAGTTGATTGAAGATTATCTTAAAAAATTTTCTTAAATTATGTATATAATAAATAATATTATTAGGTATAGAAAAATTGCGTAATTTTTTTAAAATGGATTTTTGTGATAATATTCTTTCAACTTAATATATAAATTAAGGTGGATTTTCTTAAATATGTTTAGTCAATCAGTTTCAGTACCAATGATTGATAAAATGGTATAATATATTGAAAAATATCATTAATAAACATTGTTGAACAAAAAAATTAAGATATAAATATCCAATAACTACACCATGGGATACATAAAGAAAAATAATAATTAATTTTAATAAAATTACGAAATAAACAATCACTTCTTTGGTAGCATCTAAATCGTAAACACGATGGAAGAATTAATTATAAAATGAATCATTATATTTCTACAGAGATGATTATGTTGATGTTATAACATATGATAGGGTATGTATTCTCACTACATAAAGGAAATTTTTTTAAATATGGTGAACATCTTAATGATGTAAAATTGATATGAAAAACTATTACATTAGGTATGACTTCATTCTTATATGATTGAACCTCCTCTTCTTTGGTAAGCCTCTTTAGTTTCAAACGTAAATCCTTCTTCGATGGGATTTTTAATTAAAATATGTCCTATAATATTTGTTAAAGTCTGTATGAAATTAGTTTTTTAAGGTATTAGTTGAACCAACGTGTTTTGGGTGTGTGAATAGGGGATGGGGGGCATTTATATATTTATAGAGAACACATATCAGTTTTTTTAATCATAAAGTGATTACCCCCTTTATATCATGGCAGTAGATTCCAATGTTATAAATTCCCAAACCCTATACATCGTAGTTTCACAATTATCACATAAAATTAGTGATGGAAAAGTTTTACATCATTTTTATCAATTATGTTCTTAGTATAACCCCTAGGTAAATCTATTTATCTATAGGCTTGGTAATTAATTTTTACAGGTTTTATTATTCATTATGGTGAAAATTTATGGTAAACGTATTAGATAAAATAAATTAATTAGATTCAATAACGAAATATATTTTAACAAAATAAATTCATATAAGTAGCATAATTAAATTTAAAATTAAACAACAGATGTGATGAAACATAATTTTCTCCATGAAAAACATATCAAATGTATTTAATTTTTCAATATCAATATTCAATATAAATTTCATTCCAATGAGATTAATTGTTTAAATATTTATAAAACTGACCTATCATTTTTTAAAACCAATTTAACATTTCATATATCATTTTAATATATTTATAATATAATATTTATTCAATAAAAATAAGTATATTTCACAATTCATAAAAAAATATCATTTTAAAAAATATCAAATAAAATTATCCAAAGATTAATAAAAATAGTATAATTCAAAAATTATTTTATATTTTATATTTTTTTACTAAAATTGTTAAAAAAAATTTGTCAAATAATGTGTGAAAATTGGCAATAATCCTACATTAAGAAAAATATTGTTTTTCAGAATACAATTCATTCTCATTTAAATGATTGTTATTTTCATTTCTATTCAGTAGATAATTATTGAATTTATTTTATAATTATTTAAACAATATTATTTTCATAATTTTGTTATGAGTATTCATACCCATAATGTTAATGGAAAGGTAAAAATTTACATGTTAAAATAATAATATTTTTATAGAGTACCACATTTCATTAAAACTCCGAGTTGTTTTTATCACAATCTATAAATGATATTGAATTAATTTAAAACATAATATATATTAATGTGTCATGGTGTCATATTGAATTTTTTATTGATGTGTGGCATCCACTCAATCAAACATGATGTTCCACTTTTAAAATCTTCTGGTGTTGCATTTCACCCACTTGAAAATTTAAATCATTATAATTTGATAATTATCCCATAAATTATTGTTTCATATTTTGAAAATAATTTAATTGGAAACCCACTTGATAAAAAGGGTTAATGAAATATCCTCTCAATAGGAGAGAAAAGAAACATCAAAGGCTATCTATAATAAAACTTTACATGGATTCCATGTTTGAGAAAATTTTTTGGATGTCAATATATTGTTATGGATGAAAATAATAAATAATAATAGAGAGTGAAATAGGTATTTTCTGATAGATTAACTTTTATTGACCTCAAATGAATATTAATTTGGCATGTTAAAATTTCATTCGATTCATCGAATTTGTATTCATAATATAAAATTAGTTTTGAATACATTTATTTATAAGGATGAATTATTCTACTAACATGATAGATTACTCATGAAAATAATGTTATTTAATATATTTTTATTCATAACTTCATCCATTGGTATTCCATAACTTATTACTACCTGAAATGAATATCAAATATAGTTTTCCATTATTCCAAAATAATTAAAATTAACTTACAACATTTAATAACATTAATAAAATCATAATGAGGTATTCCTCCTATATTTAAAAAAATTTAATTGATTGATGGTGATATAAAATATAATAAAATTACATCTAATACCTCAATAGAGACTCCAAAAAGTCAAATTACTAAAATTCATAATTAATTATCCTAAAAAATATTCTATAATATTCCTCACCAATTTCAATGTCTAACAATTTTGAAGTAAGGTCACAAAAAAAATTATATTCTAATAAAATATAAAGTGGGTCCAAATTTCATATTCAATTGTGTGAATTCTTTAATGAATAAAAAATATTAATGAAATCAGGTATTCATCCAAAAATAAAATATTTTGTTGTTGAATATATTACATAAATGAATACATGTTGTAAATTATAATAAAGGTGATATAAATTGTTAGACCTCTAACCAATTTCTTGGTCCCCAAAACTATTTTATAAACTCATCATTATTATCGAAACATAAGGAAAATATTATCTCGTATTCTCTATTAGTGTCCTCTTTTCCATGAGGTTCATCACTTCACTTATTCACAACTCATGGCCATCTGTATTTTTCATAATATTCTCCCATATTCATTATGAAATAGTACTAATGTAAAATTATTATAAATTTTATAACTCATTTTAAAATAATATCATTGATAAAATAATTATAGCACAAATTTCTTAACTCTAAATGAAATAACTTTAATCCTCCCTCTTGAGCTATATAAATATCAAATGCCTAACCATAATCTATTATCTTATTTTGGGGAATATTCCATTGACACAGGAGACATTGATTTCATAGTGGGATGTATAATTAAAATTGAAACAATTAGTATTGGAAAATCATTTATTTCCCTTTCAATCATCATCATAGTTTAATTACTCTACGTAATCATTGAAAAATATCATTACCATCAAGAATGTACCATGGTGTTTCATTCCAAAATTATCAGATTCGGTAAAACCCTTTGTTTTATTCATAAAATCGTCTATATTAAAATTATATGTAATTTTATTCTCCTTATTTCCTTAAAATACAAATGAATTACATAATTATTTTATATTCATTTTTAAATAATATTATTCCCTCATATAGTGGGATTTTTTTGGAGAAAAATTCCATTCGATTGATTTGAAATAACCTATAAAGGAATTATGAAACATACTCATTGGATTATGAATGTTGTAATTAATAGGAAATATTAACCATATATTCATCACTTTTTTTGTAGAAACTTATTCATCTTATTTCCATCATACATTCTAGAATTGTATCAACATATTTTCTTGGTGCTCATGTAGAAAACAATTTTACACGAAGATAACTTAAATATAAATTATAATATGTGTTTTCTATTTCTTATTCCTATTTATAATTTTATATCTATAAGGCCCCAGCCTTAATCCTTACTTAATCTTGAGTTATTACAGAATTACACATTGAGGATCTTTTCAGGTTTAGATTTTTAGAGAATTAGATCATAAAACATGCATTACATTCCACATTTAAACAAATTGGTTACATAAAAGATAGTATTCATTTTTCACATCAACGGAAACATATTTAAAATAAAACATGGATTCTATCTTGACACTTCCTTGACACTATCATCATATCATGTACCATTCCCTTGACCTGTGAAAAACATTTCAAAAACTTGGGATGAGTATAAAAATCTCAGTAAGGGTTATAAAATGTATATAAAGGAAACATGAGTACATATATACATAAGAATGAAATCATACTTTACCCATAAAACATATTCACTTTAACATACCTCATAAAATCATTAATAAATCATATAAATCATAAGACATAAAGGTATCTTGATTCATTCATAACATTCTTACGTAGTGAGTAACCCTCTTGGTTACGTTTGGAATACCCATCACAGTATATTCCCTAAATCTCTTCAAAGAAACCATAATGCTTAACTCCTTCACGTTACCCCATGCATTGGAGAGATATATCGGGCTCACTTGTCGTTAGTTTATCACGGAACCACCCATCTTCATAATAATGCCCAAGAACCATAACATAATCGTATCACATAAAAACATGCATAAAGGAAACATAACATTTCCACTTTTCAATCACAAGATATCAATACGACACATTGATATAAAAAAATTATGAAAACCATTTTAAATACCATAATAAAATAATAGTAAACTATGGTATTTATTTTTCATAAAAAAAATGTATGGCTTGTAGATGAAGCCGAAACTGAAATAATGGTCACGACGGCGGAGAAGTCGTTGTCGCTGTATATGTAAGACAAAAACATTCCCTTTTGTCGTTTAGTAAAACACTTCATATAAAAAGATTCCTTTTCGATCAACGTAAAAGTCAAAGGGGTTTATACACCGTATAAAAGTAGGTTGTGTATAAAACAAAATACACCTCAATGAAAGGAGATTCAGACGAAGTCCCATACAAAGACGGTATCCTTGGATTGAGGATAAATCAATTACATAATTATGCATGACAAACGAATACACCAAATATAAGTGTATATTAAGTGAAAAAAAATCATAGGACATTCAAACATATGCATAGAACGTCATATTCAATGGGTAAAAGTTTATCCCAAAGAATAAAAATTGGTTTAAGAAGTTCCCTTGCCAAAATTCGACAGCCTAACGACGTCACATAAAAATTCATAAAAAGAGATGATGAGAGATAAAAAGGGTACCTCATCACTTGGACATAAAATTTACATCAATAAGGATATATAAGAACGTATCCCAACATAATATTATGTGAATTAGAAGACATAACAAAGGAAGTCTTTTAAAAGTGGAGGGTGAGAGGTTCCCTTACCGACTTGGGTAACTTTCGAAACATACACCTCATTGAAGAAGGGTCATATAATCAATATGTAAATACCCATAAATGAAATTATATTACACAAAGAGTATAATAATGGGAAGTACATACACCACTCAAAGGAAATTGTGCCAAATGTAGCATAAATCTCATGGGACTAAAAGTGAGATGAAAAATTCCTTACGAAGACTCAGCAGCCTAACATCACCAGTTAAAATTTACAAAAATGGATTGATGAGATAAAATAGGGTATCTCATCATATTAAAATAAAATTTACAGAAAGAGGAATATAAAAGAACATCCCCCATCATAACAAAGGGGACCTTAATCGAAGTGACATAAAGGAGTGTACTTAAAAATAAAGAGAGAGGTTAGATCTCTTACGAAAATTCGGCAGCCTAATGGCGCCACTCAAAACTTCCAAAATTGATTGATGAGAGAAAATATGGTCTCTCATCATATAAACATAAAAATTACAGTAGTATTAATATAAATGAACATCCCAATCATAAGAAAGGTGAGTTTAAAAGGAATTACATAAAATAGTGTACCTAAAAAGAAAGAGAAGAGTAGGATCCCTTACCTCGGGTCCTACTTGACTCAATCATTCTTTAATGTCCTAAATAATAAACTTTAGTTAATTTATACTTGCCTGAGAAACTTTTTCAAGTTCATTATTCCTTTTATATAACTTATTACCATGTTATAAACATTATGTAATCATTTATGTTAATTATTTTTGTTTTGTCGATATTTGGTTCTTTAGTCAAAAGTGGACATCTTACAATTACATGTTGTTCGTGTGGTCAAAGGTTCATTATACCCAGAATGATATTCATGATTTGGATATCATATATATCATATATATCCAGAATATACATGTATTTATAATAATACATAATCATTTAGAGGTAAGAAATTAAATGCACCGTTCATGGAGACGGTAAGCCGTACGTACACATGAATGCTACTTTCATTTCTATGTTATATTAATGGAATTAAAACTAAATGAGAGGTATGTATATTTTAATTCCAGAATTATATTCATAATTTATATGTAACATACATCATATATAATAAATTTAAATCCATCCTTTATAAATCCCACATATGGCATTAACGAATCAAATCACTTTGAGGGGGAGGTAGACCGCACTTGCTAAAATGAAATTATCGTGTTTACCCAAAATGGAAACAATAAAGGTATGCCAAATACAAAAGCTTAAGTTAAACATAAACATATTATATTTCATATATAAACATAGTGACATCTTAATGTCCACCTTTGAAGGTGTTATATGAGTGTTGAACAATCATCGTTTCGTGAGGTAGAAATTCGCCATCCACAGAAACAATATGTTCTTTAACCATTAGATGTAGGTGTGTGTAAGTGTAGATTGAATTCTTCTTATAACAACATCCTTGTTTATTGAAGATACGGTAGTTGTTACAAAAGAAATGAATAAAAAGAGTTTAGGGGGTTGGAGAAGAAAAATAATACAAAAGAACACAAGTGAAGACATTACCTTAAAATCGGGTAACTCTATTTGATTTGAGCTCAAAGGCTTCCTTGGGAAGACTTCTGCCTAAAGTGTGGCTTCTAGGAGTACTATAGGGATATGGAGAGGAAAAATGGGAAGGGTCTGGAATATTCGAAGGCTTGAGAGGTGTGGTTAAGGTGGTAGAGGTGGGGGCCTTTATAAGAGGAGAGGAGGGGCACTCTTGTAAAGTTACAAAATGTGACTTTATTTTCAAATGAGATTTGGATTTTAAAGGTCCCACATTGATGTATTTCATGGATATGGTGGTAAGGGTTTTAAATATACTCATACAATAGGTTTTTGACAAGTTTATGTTATCGTTTTAACATTATCGTTTCATTTTAATTAAATCGTTTATTAATGAGGTAATCGCTGTATCATCATGAAGTCACAAATAATTTTATTTCTTTAATGTCTAAAAATTATAAAAAAAATATCATGATGTAGGAAATCTTTTTATATTTTTAATAAATATTTATAGGCCAAAATATGACTTGTACAACCCCATTTAAAATTTATTTCAGTGAAACGTCTCATGCATGTGACATTTTTATTTTAACTTTAAATAAAAAGTTATTTATGTCATTTTCCAAACAAGTGGCTCCATGGGGTCCCCAAGTAGACCAATGGATTTTCATTTTCGGTCATGACACATCCAATGAGGGTAGTACATGTGTCTAGGTCACTTCACATTATTAAAACATTATTTTTACCTTAAATTACACTAATTACCTCTAATCGCGATTAAGAACATAAAAGTTACTATTCACCAAAAAATTATTTTAATTCCATTGAACCACATTTTACTTCCTAATGAAAACCATGTAAGTCGGATTTTTGAAATTCAAAACACAGAGGTGGCAATGTTTCATTTAAACGAATAATCAGTTTCTTTAACTACCACATAGTGGTTTCACTATTCATCAAAAATTGATGTTTTTCAGAAAAATACAAAACATTCACCCTAAGCAATAGTTGATATTCCGAACTCAAAAATGATGTTTATTTTAAAAAATTCAAAACATATAAGTTTCATTAATTAATTTAATAAATAATTCCCACGTTCAAAACAAATAGCGCGTTTTTAAGAAACAATATCTATTAATAGATTGACACTAGTTTAAGTCCAATTTCAAAGTGAAATTAATTCCAATGACCATTATTGGATTAAATGGTAAAAATATATTCTAATTTTAATTTAAAAACAATTCAAAAGATAATCTAATTATATAAATAAATTTTATTAAAAAGCGGTTTTGAATTAAAATACAACATTTTTCACTATTCATTAAAAAAATGAACTTTATCGGAAAGATACCAAAAATTTATAAAAAGTAAATTTTGATGCCTCTATTCTAAATAAGAATTTTATTTTGTCAAATATAACACATAAAATTGTCAAAAAGTATATTTAAAAGGGGTTCGCCATCAAAATGCGGTTAATCGACCTTCTAAAGAACATTAGAATGTTTACGCTTAAAATTGAATTCATTCACATTTTTAATCCTCTAACATTTATTGTAAAAAGTAAATATATTTGACAAAAATATATAATCATTTTCTAGTTAGTTCTGTTCATTCCCTCCATTACAACGGCTAGGCGTTAACTACCATTTAAAATAATATTATTTTATTATTATAGTGCAACGTAAGATATCAAAGGAACTCATTGTTGCATATTGGGTAAGCCATCAAGCATAGCGTTCCCTTTAAATTAATATTAACATTTTATTCACAAAAAGGGATTAATATAAAGATGACATATTATTTATTTACCTGGGGTGTTACATCCTTCCCCCCTTTTGGGAATTGCGTCCTCGCAATTTTAAAATTGGGCACGGAAACATCCTCGAAAGTCCCACATTGGAACAAGAGTCGGTAAAACAATCACTTTAAAATAATGAATGAGAAGTACAGAGGTCACCTGAGTTAACCCATACTAGGATTCCATGTAGGAAAACATGGACATGGAGGAGACAACATAGGGTCATGTTCTGATGGAGAGTGATAGAAAACATGTTTAGGGGAATGTTAACCACAAGAAAATGACAAACATGTGATGGGTTAAACGATATTAGATTTCCTAGTAGGAAAATTTAATAGACAACATTTTAATTTTTTTTTGAGGAATTTATTCATAAGGAAACATAATTACTTATCATTTTGACTTTCAACTTTTATTAGATTTGTTACACAATCTCATATTTTCTCCAAAAGTTGAGTATTTAGGAAGACTTGTTCACTATAATAAACTTCTAGAGAATCACTTAATCCACAAAAGAGACTTATATACTTCCCATGTCATTAGACTTTAACCAAAACCAAAACCAAAATTATTAGTACAAGATCAGATAATCCAGAAAAGGATAACCCTTTATAAAATAAAAATATATTTTTAATCTCCAAAATTTGTCCAACAAAACCCAAAGTTCAACAAGGACCAATTGATAAATAATTTTTCGATAAAATTATTCAATGTAAACCAAACTATGATTGAAACCCAAATATTTGAAGTATTTAGTCACATAGTCTTCCAAGATACAAATTAACTTTTATCTCCAAATAACATCAGTTGCTCTTAAATTCTCATATTGAAAAGTAATTAACCTAATCACATATCCTCGATGATAGGTTAATCATTTCAATAGATAACCCAAAATAAACTTACTCTTGATTCCAAAAATAATCTAACTAAAAGAATTAGTCAAACTAACCAGCGAATTCACGTAGTCCAGTGGTAGGTGATAAATACCAGTCGTACTTTGGTTGTGGGTTCGATTCCCGCAACTTTGTCTGACGCGACGGGTTGTCACACGGTCTGCGTTTTTTCCTTTTTCCAAAACTATATAATTCTTAAAGCATTCCCCAAAATGAGATAAAATATTAAAAAATGATCATAACATAGTTTAACCTCATGTTTATCTCATGCCTTTCATTTTCCATCATAACATATAATAACCCATAATTACCTCAAAAGTAAGGATCATATAAACTCTAACTGTTACCTTTATAATTATCACCTGAACATCCACATCGATTGGTCATCTCGTACATGATGCAATACAGACCATACCAAGGTTTAAGTGGTTGATCATGACTCCTTGATAGGTGGTTTATAACAACCATGAGTTTCCTCATTGAATCCCTCATTTTATCTAGTATCTTAATCAGAGAACCACCACAGTTTCCTTCAAACATGTTGTCTCTTTGGTGCCTGCTAGATCCATCCATTCACTAAAAAAAATGTTAGTGTGAGTATATCAACAAACCCATCATGTACTAATGAGTAAGTTAAACACAAATATATACTTACTCATTCACTTTATCTAAAACTAGGACTCTTTCTGAAATCCTAACCATTATATTAAAGTCACTTATGCTTAGAGAATACCCTAACCTCTAAAGGTATCTAAACCGACCTTTGATACCAACTATATGGCCCCAGCCTTAAACCTTACATAATCTTGAGTTATTTAAACATTACACATTGAGGATCTTTTCAGGTTTAGAGTTTTAGAGAATTAGATCATAAAACATGAATTACATTCCACATTTAAAAAAAGTGTTTACATAAAAGATAGTATTCAGTTTTCCCATCAACAGAAACATATTTAAAATAAAACATGGATTCTTTCTTGAAATTTCCTTGACACTATCAACATATCATGAACCATTCCCTTGACCTATGAAAAACATTTCAAAAACTTGGGAAGAGCATAAAAATCTTAGTAAGGGTTATAAATAGTATAGAAAGGAAAAATGAGTACATATATATATAAGAGTGAAATCATACATTACCCATAAAACATATTCACTTTAACATACCTCATAAAATCATGAATAAATCATTGAAATGATAAGACATAATGGAAACTTGAGGCATTCATAACATTCTTACGTAGGGAGTAACCCTCTTGGTTATGTTTGGAATAACCATTATAGTATATTCCCTAAATCTCTTCGGAAAAAAACTTAATGCTTAACCCTTTCACATTACCCAATGCATTGGAGATCTATATCGGGCTCACCTGCCCTTAGTTTATCACGGAACCACCCATCTTCATAATAATGACCAAGAACCATAACATAATCGTATCACATAAAAACATGCATAAAGGAAACACAACATTTCCACTTTTTAATCACAATATATCAATACAACACATTGATATAAAAACATTATGAAACCCATTTTCAATACCATAATAAAATAAATTTAAAACATGGTATTTATTTTTCATTAAAAGAAGGTATGGATTGTATGGGAAGGAAAAACTCAAATAATGGTCCTGGTGGCGGATAAGTCTTTGTCGCCACATACGTACGACAAAAACATTCCCTTTTGTCATTTAGTAAAACTATTCGTATAAAAAGATTCATTTTCGATAATCGTAAAAGTCAAAGGGGTTTATACACAGTATAAAAGTATGTTGTGTATAAAACAAAATACGCCTCAATGAAAGGAGATTGAGACGAAGTCCCATTCAAAGATGGTATCCTGGGATTAAGGATAAATAAATTACATAATTATGTGTGAAAAACGAATACACAAAATAGAAGTGGATATTAAGTGGAACAAATTCATAGGACATTCACACATATTCATAGAATGACATATTCAAGGAATACATTTTTATCCCAAAGAATCAAAATTGGGTTAAGAAGTTCCCTTGCAAAAATTCTACAGCCTAACGGCATCACTCAAAAATTCAGAAAAATAGTTGGTGAGAGATAAAAAAGGTACCTCATAAATTGGACATAAAATTTATATCAATAAGGATATAGAAGAAAATATCCCAACATAATATTATGTGAATTGAAAGACATAACAAAGGAAGTCTTTTAAAAGATGAGGGTGAAAGGTTCCCTTACCGACTTGTGTCACTTTTGAAACATACACCCCATTGAAGAAGGGTCATACAATGAATATGTAAATACCCATAAATGAAATTATATTACACAAAGAGTATAATAATGGGAAGTACATACACCACTCAATGTAAATGGTGGAAAATGTAGCATAAATATAACGGGACAAAATGTGAGATGAAAAATCCCTTATGAAGACTCAGTAGCCTAACAACGCCACTTAAAACTTCCAAAAATGGATTGATGAGATCAAATAGGGTCTCTCATCATATTAAAATAAAATTTACAGCAATAGAAATATAAAATAAAGTCCACCAACATAAAAAATAGGAGCTTAAAAGAAGTGGCATAAATGAGAGTACTTAAAAGAAAGAGAGAGGTTAGATCTCTTACGAAAATTCGGCAGCCTAACGGTGCCACTCAAAACTTCCAAAATGGATTGATGAGAGAAAATAGGGTCTCTCATCATATGACCATAAAAATTAAATTAGGGGTAATAATAAATAACATCCCAATCATAAGAAAGATGAGATTTATAGGAATTACATAAAAGATTTTACTTAAAAAGAATGAGAGGAGTAGGATCCCTTACCTCAGGTCCGACTTGACTCGATCGTTCTTTAACGTCCTGAATAATAAACTTGAGTTAATTTCTACTTTCTTAAGAAACTTTTTCAACTTCATTATTCCTTTTATATCACTTATTACAATATTATAAACTTTATTTAATCATTTAAGTTAATAATGTTTGTTTTGTCGATATTTGGTTCTTAAGTCGAATGTGGACTTCTTACAATTACATGTTGTTTGTGTGGTCAAAGGTTCATTATATCCAGAATGATATTCATGATTTGGATATCATATATATCATATATATCCATAATATACATGTATTTATAATATTAAATAATCATTTAGATGTAAGAAATGAAATGCACTGTTCATGGAGATGGTAAGCCGTACGTACGCATGAACGCTACATTCATTTCTATGTCATATTAATGGAATTAAAACTAAATGAGAGATATGTATATATTAATTCCAGAATTATTTTCATAATTTATATGTAACATACATCATATATAATAACTTTAAATACATTCTTTATACATCCCACATATGGAATTAACGAATCAAATCACTTTGAGGGGGCGGTAGTCCGCACTTCCTAAAATGAAATTATTGTGTTTACCCACAATGGAAACCATAAAGGTATGCCAAATAAAGAAGTTTGAGTAAAACATAAACATATTATATATCACATATAATCATAGTGACATCTTAATGTCCACCTTTGAATGTGTTATATGAGTGTTTAATAATCATCGTTTTGTGAGTCAAAAATTCACCATCCACAGAACCAGTATGTTCTTTAACCATTAGATGTAGGTGTGTGTAAGTGTATATATAATTCATCTTATAACAATATCCTAGTATATTGAAGATAATTTAGTTCTTACAAAAGAAATTAATAAAAATAGTTTAGTGGGTTGAAGAAGAAAAATAAAACAAAAGAACACAAGTGAAGACATTACCTTACAATCGGGTAACTATCTTTGATTTGAGCTCAAATGCTTCCTTGGGAAGACTTCTGCCCAAATTGAGGCTTCTAGGAGTAATATATGGTTATTTAGGGGCATAATGAGCAGGTTTTGGGCGAGAAAAAGGCTTGAGAGGTGTGGGTAAGGTGGTAGAGGTGGGGGCCTTTTATAAGAGGAGAGGAGGGGCACTCTTGTAAAGTTACAAAATGTTACCTTTTTTTCAAATGAGTTTCAGATTTTAAAGGTCCCACATTGATGTATTTAGAGAATAAGGTGGTAATGGTTAGAAATATACTCATCCAATAGGTTTTTGACATGTTTATGTTATAGTTTTAACATTATCGTTTCATTTTATTTAAATCGTTTATTAATGAGGTAATCGCTATATCAACATGATGTCATAAATAATTTAATTTCTTTAATGTCTAAAAATTATAAAAAAATATCATTATGTAGGAAATATTTTTATATTTTTAATAAATATTTATAGACAAAAATATGACTTGTACAACCCCATTTAAAAATTCTTTTAGTGAAACATCTCATTCTTGTGACATTTTTATTTTAACTTTAAATAAAAAGTTATTTATGTAATTTTCCAACCAAAGTGGCTCCATGGGGTCCCCAAGTTGACCCATGGATTTTCATCGTCGGCCATGACACATCCAATGAGGGTAGGACATGTGTCTAGGTCATTTCACATTATTACAACATTATGTTTACCTTAAATTACACTAATTACCTCTAATCGCGATTAAGAACATAAAAGTTACTATTCATCAAAAAATTATTTTAATCCCATTGAACTACATTTTACATCCTAATGACAACCATGTATGTTGGATTTTTGAAATTCAAAATACAGTGGTGGCAATGTTTCATTTAAATGACAAGTCGGTTTCTTTAACTACTACTTAGTGGTTTCATTATTCATCAAAAATTGAAGTTTTTCAGAAAAATACCAAAAATTCACCCTAAGCTATATTTGATATTCCGATCTCAAAAATGATATTTATTTTACAAAATTCAAAACATTTAAGTTGCATTAATTAATTTATTTATCAATTCCCGCTGTCAAAACAAATAGCGTGTTTTTAAGAAACAATATCTATTAAAAGATTGACAGTAGTTTAAGTCCAATTTCAAAGTGAAATTAATTCCAATGACCATTATTGGATTAAATGGTAAAAATATATTCTAATTTTACTTTAAAAAACTTCACAAGATAATCTAATCATATAAATAAATTTGATTAAAAATACGTTTTAAATTAAAATAAAACATTTTTCACTATTCATTAAAAAATTGAACTTTATCGGAAAGATACCAAAAATTTACACAATGTAAATTTTGATGTCTCTATTCTAAAGAAGAATTTTATTTTGTCAAATACAACACATAAAATTGTCAAAAAGTGGATTTAAAAGAGGTTCACCATCAAAAGGCGGTTAATCGACCTTCTAAAGAACATTAGAATGTTTACCCATAAAATTGAATTCATTCACATTTTTAATCCTCTAACATTTATTGTAAAGAGTAAACATATTTGACAAACCTACATAATAATTTTGTAGTTAGTTCTCTTCATTCCCTCTATTACAACGGCTAGGCGTTAACAAGAATTTAAAATAATATTATTTTATTATTATAGTGCAACATATGATTTCAAAGGAACTCATTGTTGCGTATTGGGTAAGCCATCAAGCATAGCATTCCCTTTAAATTAATATTTACATTTTATTCACAGAAAGGTATAAATATAAAGATGTCATATTCTTTATTTACCTGGGGTGTTACAATATCAATTACTATTATTTATCCTCCTCTATTGAGATATGATTAACATCCATGAAATTATTATCCCATTCATTATGTACCAAATAGAAAAATGCCTTATCTAAGGATCTTATCTAGTACTTTGATACATATGGATTTCTAGTCCAATTTTATTATTGGGGCTTCTAAAACATGTATTTTTCCATTGATATTACACCACATAGTGGATCATTAGGAAAATCTATAATGAAATTAATATTTCTCAGAACCTTATTTTTCTACACTAATATGATTATAATTTATTTAGTTCCAGTAATAACCCCTATTTATTCTTTATTATCTTTCATAGGATGGAAACACAAAAATTAGGTGCATGTTTTTTTACGATTCACATTACATAAACTAGGAACCATTTCTATATAATATAATAGACAACATTAGTTTCAAAAATTATGGAAAAATATATATAATCCAAATAATATTGAAACTATGAAAATAAATTATCTTATATATTCATAGAAATTCCCATATTCAAAAACATGGTTTCATTGGGGGATATATTTATTTTTAAATACATTAAAATGGTTGGTGAAGAAAATTTAAATTATTAAAAACCAATCCCCTATGAGCATTAATCCAAGTGTTCAGTAAGGATTGTTTTCATGTAACAATTACCACATAATTCATGGATGGATTTTGTTTTTGGTGTTATTATCCCAAGTTACCTTTATGACAGAACCACATACAATTTTAGTATCTAGATAGTGATGTATCAATATGAAATACCACATTATATATATTCAAACGGAACATTAAAATGTTATTATATACTTATAATAAATTAATTTCATTAGTTTATGACCTTGAATCGAATATATTTGTAAATCAGGTTCCATGATTTCTACTAATCTCTATTTGATACAAACCATAATGACATCGACTTCTCTAACCCAGAGTTGATTTATACTTTACTACAAGGACATGTAATACAAGGAATCACATCCCAATGGACCATATATATTACTAGAATTGGAAAATAATATATGTACATAAAATTCCGATTTTAATTGAAATCCTAAAATACAAAAATTATTTCCATTAATAATTATAATATAATTTATAGTGTATCCCTTCATATAAAACACAAAATACTTCCTAGTATTATAGGGAAATTTTGAAATATAAGATAGTTGTGTGGTCATATTCCTCATTAGCTTATATTTACTATGTAATAAGAAATGAATAAATAATATTAATAATTATGGAATGGTAAAAAATTTAATCAAATTCCATTTAATCATTAAAATGAAAACAATGTGGTAAAAAAATTATGACCAAATAAATCCATATAAATAAATACATGATCTTCAAAATTGTCCATCGATGTTCTATGAAATAAAATAATCACTTATATATCAACAATGGATCCTAAATTGAGGAAATTCATAATGCCAAAAATTTGAACATATCATGACATTTCCCAATATAAAATCATTATATGTGTAGATATAGAGATAATATGGTCAACTTGATTTTCTATTGAGACCATTTGGTGCCTCATGGGGTTATCTATAACTAGGATGAACCATAAATTGAAAATTAATATTAATTCCTTATATAAAATTTGTGATACATAATCAACCAAAACATTCATATTGGAATACAAAATAAAAAATCATAATACTTACCAAAATCATATAACTATTATCATAAGCCATCATGAGTGATATAACGAATGATAGAAAAATTTTACATCCTCAATAAAACTGATCACAAACCATCTGATAAACGAAAAAATATGATATAAATTCACTTGATATATTTTTGATAATTTTTTAATTAATTGGTTTATATAATTGATGACTAAAATTAAAATTAATATATTTAAAATTTTTATATAAATAATATTTTCCCTTTGAAAGGTTTATAAAAAAATTCATAATTGTTTTTTCAAAATTATATTTTTGGAAAATATACTTAGAAAAATATAAAATGGGAAATTAAATTTTCGTATGATCATGATTGATGAAAATTCCATAAATTCCATAACTGTTGAAATAATAATTTAGTTACTATTTTCTGTTAAAAGGGAAACAACAATTTTTGGAAATGACACAAATATTCCATTAAAATAACATAAAAATTTGGAAAAATTAGATTTAATAATTCATTTGAAAAATGATAAAATAATTTTTAAAAAATAAATTTTGAAATCCTGATTTTGGATAAAAACTAGATTTTTGACCAAAGAGATAAATAATGTTGGGTTTTCATAATATCATCTTCTCTTTCATATTATGTACCAATGAGAGGGGAAATGGTACTAGTAATTCAAAATTTTCAGGAAAAACAATATTTGTAAAAAAAATTATTGTTATTAAAACATAACTATAAAAATATTCCCCCACTACAAACTTAAACAAAAACAATCCAAAATACTATTTATATTGTGATATAATGAATTATAACTTTAATAACATGTGAATAAGAAATCCCCATAAAATAAATAATCATCAAAGAAAACATTGAAAAAAATTTGAATAAAGTGATTCGTAATATAAAATATAAAATCTGATGTATATACACATCACAAATGAATAATTGGTGAATATGGATTGTGATTAATCGGAGTAAATGTGAGACAAAAAAACCTTACCTCATGTTTGACTTATTTTAAATGTGTCTGATCCTTATATTTTTTAAATGGCCTCTTTAGGATAATTTATAATGCCTTAATATGAGGGATTCCTAATAAAACTAACACATATAGTTTATTGAGTGGGAGGTATGGAAGGTATTTGGTAAGGGATTTTATAAAATAAGGGGTTTTGTATATATTAATATAGGATTAGAGGGGTGGCATTTTATATGTTGAGGAGAGGAAAACATGGGTTTCTAAAAAATAATTTTATACCCATATTTTTCATTAAAAAATTCCTCCAAAATGGTTCAATATGAATCCTAGGACCTGACATGGTTGAGATATATATAGATAATGGGTTTTTACATTGTATAGGTCATTGAAAACCCCTATTACAAAATTATAGTCTAATAATTAGTAGGATTCAATCGATACATATTATAAAACTGAATGCAAGTATACACCACATGCGCTGGACACAACATCATCTTCTATCATATACCTTTCCACATGGCACCCATGGGTGGATATTCATTATTTTCCCAGTGTTCAAAAATGATATTTCCTATGGATCATGTCACTTACTTTTCCACTAATAAAAACATTTATCCCACCAACCTAGATCCAATGAAAAAATAATTAGCATTACATGTTTGTGGATACCATTGAAGGTGGAACAATTTTATGTGTATAAAAACATATAATATCATAAAAAATAACGAATCCTAGAAATTATGAAGGAAAATTCAGTTTTATTGTTTTAGAGAATTATGAAAAACACTTCTTATCTTGGATTTATAAAAAAGTCATTCAGAAACACGAACATCATCTCTGACTACACCCTGATTTTCATATTCCACATTAAACCATAATCATAATCCATATGAAACCATTATATAAATAACACATTCAACATATTTCATGGTAACCTATTGAAAAGGAAATCATATTAAGTGTGATCTAATGTTATCAATAATGGTAAACATAAGAAATTATAGTTGAATTCCATTCGTAGTAATAAAATTACAAAACAATTAAGAGTGAATGAATAAAAACTCATATACATAAATACTAAAATCATGAATAATATAATGACGAATAAATACATAATAATGGAATGGATTATAAGAATAAAAAATCATGATCCATGATATATCATTCTTGATCAATGAAAACATTATAAACCCATAATTGGAATAGATAAATCATTTTGGAATCTTGAAATATAGTTATCATGAAAACCTTAATAAATCATAGTTATTATAATAAACAAACATAATACTTTTAATAATATTATATAGATAACATAATCCGTAAATAATGTATTAGACTCCAATTTTGTTGCGCACATAATATAAGCTATATCAGGATCACCTCGATTTATTTGGGAGAACCCATCAAATAAGATATAACATACACACTAAATTTTATATATCCCCACCCATGATAAACAAAAAATTCTATTTACCATTCTTTAATATAGGATAACATACAACATAAAATTATAATATTTTTTTGTTTTGTTTATATCATGTTTTAACCATTGAAAAGTGACAGAATACACAATAATCTCTTTGAACCAGAATATCCCATGAAAACTCCCTGGGTTCCTTATAAGTATCATTTAATCACGATTATACATAGGAAAATAGATGGGTTACATAACAAACTTGTTGAAATAATAATAACATATTGAAATGAAACAGGTACCATTAAAACCTATTTGAATAATGAATAACCGACAAAAAAGTAATGGGTTCCATAAATAACTATATAAAATAGTCATAATCAATCTAGAGAATTACTGAGGATGGAATCATTACAAAATATCCCTATTGGATCATACGTAACAACAATGTTTTTATGATGTTGATGAATCGAAAACCCATTAAAAGAAAAAATTATTATTATTTGAATAAAAGGACCTTTTCATCTTGAAAATTATATTTATAAATAAAAATAATAATATATTATGAATAAAAATTCATTGTAAATAACATTAGTTAATTTTTTAAGAATTAAAACATTAAATAATATCCAAAATAAATGGAAAATACATTCATCTAGTAAACATTATAATACTAATTCCTTTACCATAATTAGTAAACAAAAAATAGTAATTGTTTTGAATATAATATGAATATTTTTTTAAACGTTTCTAAAAAACCAAATTATGTGTAAAAATATGTTTTCCAAATCTATGTGATTTTTTTTAAAAAATAATTTTATAAAATATATACATTTTATAGATTTTAAAAGGTATAGTGAAATCAATTATGAATTTCGTAAAAAAAATTCTCATTTAAAAGTTACATTTTTAAAATATATGAACTACACACACAGAGGAGAAACAATTTCCTTTAAATATTACAATTGAAAAATACATATAATCATAAAATATTTTTGTTTTAATGAATTTGTCCAATTCTATTTGTGGATTATTTTTCCAAAAAAGACTTTCCATTTGAGAAGACATAAAAAATGTAACTTTAAAATAGATTTTTAAAGATTTTCCATTAGCACAATAGAAACATGAAAATTGTGTATTTTCCCTAACCAAGGATCCATGCAACTGGTGCCCTAAGCCATGTTGTCAAATCACCTCAAGCCCAACTCCTTGTATACCAGACGTTTCCAACTATTAGTGATAGTCAAATTTGTCATGGGTAGATATTATTCCCTCATTACCAATGTATTGAAAAAAATATAATAATGAAATAATATAAACAATATATAACATTCATTGAACACACATAACAAACTTTTTCACAAATAGAATAGAATTTCACAACCAGATTGTAAAATATGTCATGCGTTGAAAATTAGTGCCAAAGTGAACAAAATACCAATGTAAAGACCAACATCTAACTCCCAAAGGGGTTTAGAATCTAGGTTTGGATCCCCAATCATGGATGTCCCATGAACAACTCCACTCCATAGAATAAGTCCTTTAACATTGTACTATCTTACAACCATAAAATCATATGAGGTACCCAACGATAGCCCTGATTCTAGTGTGACTAAAACTAAGTAGGCCACCACCAATGGTGTGTTCAAAATATCAATTCTAAACAGGTAGTTCATGCATGTAAAAATTATATTTAATTGAAACAAGCATAAATAGGATTCCAGTAATTAAGTAAAAATAAATTAAACTATTATATACATTATTCCATTTTCATCATTTATTCAATCATAATTACAAGATCAATTTTAATGACATGTTACATTAGTTTGGCATATACATCATTTTAGTGTTATTATAAGGTATTCAATAACCATGCATAAGGTAATAATCAAAAACTATATATCTCAATGGATAATCACATGATATTAACACATTATCCTCATCTAAAAGCCTATGAATAGTTTGAATGAAACTGTTAGGTGAATAGATCCATTGTCCCATTTTCAATCCTATGCATTTTTGGCAGGCATTTATAGCCTCTGTATAACACAACTCGTGTGAATAAAATCATTTTTCAATACCTCACAATAGCAATCCATGTGCAAAATATTATTTATATATTCTATACACATATACCCTATCAAAACCAAAAATAGCCAATACAAATCAAAAACAAAGTCCACAACCATCAACATGTATGTTAATACATTTCTATAACTCATTAACACATTTTCTATTTATAGTTTATAGTTTTTCATAACATTTTTCACTTAAAATACCTAAATACTTTAATAATATTAACATATCCAAATACATTACCACATTTAAAATATTCATCAACATCAAAATTTTAATTACCTTAACACACTCAAAATCCCCTATTTTTTAACCCACTCATTGTTTGTCAAGTACAACCCAATTCATAATATTAATCAAATACCTTATAAAGCCTCTTTAAATTTTCTTCAATTCACTAGAAAATCCAATTTTCTGATGTTCATCATTCGCATGAACAATTATTTTTAGGAATATCGACATAATTCCTTTGAAATTAAACAACATATAAATTAAACCATTTAACCTATTTATCATTCATAATCCTTATACCATCAACCAATTACCATTTTATATTTCATAGTTCATATAAACCATAGGTATCCACCCTAAAAAACCCTTATTCCATTACAAACCCTATTCATAACTATAATTATTCAACCTCAACTCACCCAATCATATTAATACGATCTTTATGTGATATATGTTATCACACATAAACAATAGAAATAATCTTAAAAATTTCTAGGTTAGGGAATTTCATTGCACACCATGGGGGGGCCTAAATCACTCTAATCATCCTCAAAACATCTCATAGGTTTATTGAGGGGTATAAATCATTATTTATGCAACCAATTTATATAATCTTACCCAAGTTAAAAAATTCACAACAAGAGGTAACCAATATCTCAACAATCATACAAAAATATGTAACAAAACAATTGGATATTAAATATAGACAACCTAACTAGAATATGATGATGAGGGAACTATTAATCATATACTTGGATCTGGATCCAAAAACCCTTTCAATCCACATCCTATAATCATCCAAAAAAATAGTTCTAGGGATCCTGAAGAAGTTTAAATAAGAAAAAATTTCTACTATATAAAAGAAAGATAAGAGATAGCTTATATAAGGCCCCATCCTTAAACCTTACTTAATCATGAGTTATTACAAGATTACACATTGAGGATATTTTCAGGTTTAGAGTTTTAGAGAATTAGACAATAAAACATGCATTACATCCCACACTTAAACAAAGTGGTTACAATAAAAGATAGTATTCATTTTTTCCATCAACAGAAACATATTGAAAATAAAACATTGATTCATTATTGACACTTCCTTGACACTATCATCTTCTCATGTAGCTTTCCCTTGACCTTTGAAAAAAATTTCAAAAACATGGGATGAGCATAAAAATCTCAGTAAGGGTTATAAAAATATGGAAAGGAAACTTCAGTACATGTATACATAAGAATAAATGAAATCATACTTTACCAATAAAACATAAGCAATTTAACATACCTCATCAAATCATGAAGATATCATAGAAATCATAAGACATAATGGTAACTTGAGGAATTCATAACATTCTTACGTAGGGAGTAACCCTCTTGGTTATAGTTGGAATACCCATCACAGTATATTCCCTATATCACTTCGTAGAAACCTTAACGTTTCACTCCTTCGTCTTACCCAATGCATTGGAGAGCTATTTCGGGCTCACCTGCCCTTAGTTTATCACGGAACCACCTGTCTTCATAATAATTCCCAAGAACCATAACATAACCATATCACATAAAAACATGCATAAAGGAAACAAAATATTTCAACTTTTCAATCACAAGATATCAATACAACATATTGATATAAAATCATTATGAAAATCATTTTCAGTACCAAAATAAAAGAAAATTAAAACATGGTATTTATTTTTATTTTAAAAAGAAAGTATGGCTTGTAGAGGATGCCGAAACTCAAATAATGGTCACGGCAGCAGAGAAGTCGTTGTCGCCTCATACGTACGACAAAAACATTCCCTTTTGTCGTTTTGTAAAACACTTCGTATAAAAAAGATTACTTTTGGATAAACGTAAAATTAAAAGGTGTTTATACACCGTATAAAAGAAAGTTGTGTATAAAACACAATATGCCTCAATGAATGGAGATTGAGACGATGTCCCATACCTCGGGTCCGACTTTACTCGATCGTTATTTAATCTCCTTTAAATCGAGAAACTATTTTTGATTTGAGCTCAAAGGCTTCCTTGGGAAGACTTCTGCCAAATGTGAGGCTTCTTGGAGTTAGAGAGTTATGTGGAGATACAAAAAAGGTAGAGGTTTTCTGATCCAAAGGCTTTGGATGTGTGGGTAAATAGGTAGAGGTGGGAGCTTTTTATAAGAGGAGAGGAGGGGCACTCTTAGAAAGTAAAGAAATGTTACTTTATTTTAAAATTATTTTCGGATTTAAAAGGTCCCACATTGATATCATTGGAGGATAAGGTGATAAGGGTTCGAAATCCACCCATCCAAATGGTTTTTTAAAAGTTTAGGTCTTATATTTTACATTATATTTTCATTTTATTTAAATCGTTAAATAATGAGGTCATCGCTGCATCATCATGGTGTCATAAAGAATTTAATTTATTTATCATCTAAAAATTATAAAAAAAATATTATGATGTAGGAAGGCACTTTAGCTTTCCAATGCCTATTTATAGTCAAATATCTGACTTGTATAACCCCATGTAAAAATTGTATTAGTAAAACAACTCATGTTTGTGTCATTATTACTTTAACATTAAATTAAAAGAAATTAATGTAATTTTCCAACCAAAGTGGCTCCATGGGGTACCCAAGTTGACCCATGGATTGTCTTGGTCGGCCATGACACATCCAATAAAGTTAGGACATGTTTCTAGGTCATTTCATATTATTAAAACATTATTCTTACCATAAATTACACTAATTACCTCTACTCGCGATTAAAAACATAAAAGTTACTATTCAACAAAAAATTATTTTAATCTCATTGAACCACATTTTACTTCTTAATGAAAACCATGTATGTCAGATTTTTGAAATTCAAAACAGAGAGTTTGTAAAATTTCATTTAAACGAATAATCGGTTTTTTATGTACCACATAGTGGTTTCACTATTCATCAAAAATTGAAGTTTTTCAGAAAAATACCAAAACGTCATCCTAAGCTATATTTGATATTCCTAATTCAAAAATGGTGTCTATTTTAAAAAATTCATAACATATAAGTTAAATTAATTAATTTAATAATTAATTTCCAGCTGTCAGAGCAAATAGCGTGTTTTTATTAAACAATAAGTATCAAAAGATTGACAGTAGTTTACGTCCAATTTCAAAGTGAAATTAATTCCAACGACCACTATTGGATTAAATGGTAATAATATATGATAATTGAACTTTAAAACCAATTCAATTTATAATCTATCCATATAAATAAATTAGATTAAAAAGAGGTTTTGAATTAAAATACAAAATTTTTCACTATTCATTAAAAAATAAACTTTATCGGAAAAATACCAAAAATTTACCCAAAGTAAATTTCAATGTCCCAATCATAAAGAATAAGTTTATTTCGACAAATAGAGGTTATAAAATTGTTAATGTTATTTTTAAAATGGTTTTCCATCAAAAGGAAGTAAAACAATCTATTAAAAATATTAGTGTATTCCATGCTTAAGATTAGATTTATTCTCATTTTAAGCCTCTAAAACACTATATAAATCGTTATTAGATATAGATAAAAATATATATTATTCATTACTTACTTGGGATGTTACATCCTTCCCCCCTTTAGAAAATTGCATCCCCACAATTTATTTACTGATCGAATAAGTGGGGGTATCAATCCCTCATAGCATTTTTAGATTCCCATGTTGCCGCTTTAGTCAGGTAGTTTTTCCACAAAACCTTTACCTTATGAATCACCATGTTCTGTAACACTTGATCCATGTGGTCAAGAATCTGGACCAGTTGTTCCCCATAAGATAGGTTCTCTTCCAGGTGAACTACCTCTGGACTCAAAACATGAGATGGCATATACTTTCTCAACATCGAAACATGAAAAACATTGTGTACCTGAGATAAACTAAGAGGTAAAGCCACTTGGTAAGAAACTGATCCAACTCTCTCCAGAATTTCATACGGTTCAATGAACCTTGGACTCAGGTTTCCTTTCATACCAAATCGCATCACACTTTTCCATGGTGAGACTTTGAAAAAAACATGATCACCTACCTAAAAAGAGAGATCCTTCCTCTTGTTGTCTGCATAACTCTTCTGCCTGCTCTGAGCTGTTCTCATGTGTTTATGTATCAGCTGAACTTTTTCTACCAACTCTTCTACCAATTCTGGTCCCATCAGCTTCCTTTCACCCACTTCATCCCAGAAAGTTCGAGTTCGACACCGCTTCCCATATAATGCCTCAAATGGTTCCATCTGAATACTGGAATGAAAACTGTAATTATAAGAAAATTCATCCAATGAAATATGTTGGTCCCAACTTCCCTAATAATCCATCGAACAAGCATGTATCATATCCTACAATTCCTGAATCATTCGTTCTGACTGCCCATCTGATTGAGGATGAAAAGCTGTACTAAAATTTAATTCAGTACCCAACGACTTCTGAAGGCCTTTCTAAAAGATAGAAGTAACCTTGGATCGTGATCAGATACAATGGAGATGGGAAATCCATGTAACCTGAATATCTCTTTAAGATACAATTGTGAAAGTTGATCAAGAGAGAATGTATCTCAAATAGGAAGGAAATGAGCAGATTTAGTCAAGGGATCAACAACAACCCAGATTTCATTATTACCTCGAGGTGTCTTCGGCAATCCCACAATGAAGTCCATGGATATATTCTCCCATTTCCACTCTGGCACTGGTAAAGGATGAAGTATCCCTTTTGGTAATTTCTACTCTGCTTTAACATGTTGACATGTCAAACACTTCATAGTAAAATCAGAAATATCTCTTTTCATTCCATCCCACCAGTAATACTCCTCAGATCTATGTACATCATAGTACTGCCAGGATGAACTGAAAACGGAGAACTATGAGCTTCACATAACAACTCTCTCTTCAACTGTGAATCACAAGGCACACACAATATCTTCCCAAATCTCAAAACAAAATCATTATCAAAGATGAATTCAGGAAACTTACCCTTCTGAACCAGCTCTACCTTTTCCTGCAACTCATTGTCATGCTTTTATGCTTTCTTGATTCTGTCTGATAGAGAATATTTCACTAATACCTGAAATAAAACAGAAGTATATCCTGCACCAACAACTTCTATGCCAAAGTTCATCAAATCCTTAACCAAAGGATTACGTTCCAAACACAACATTTTTAATGAATCATTACTTTTTCAACTCAAAGCATCAGCCTCATTATTTGCTTTTCCCCGATGGTAATGAATTGTACAATCAGAATCCTTGATTAATTCTAGCCATCTCCTATGTATCATGTTCAATTCTTTTTGATTGAATATATACTTTAAACTTTTGTGATCGGTATAAATTTCACACTTTACTCCTACAAATGATGCCTCCAAATTTTCAAATAAAAAATAACAACAACTAATTCCAAGTCATGTGTAGGGTAATTTACCTCATGTGTTTTCAACTGACGTGAAGCATATGCAATTACCTGATCATTCTGCATAAGAACACAACCAAGTCCCTTAAACGAAGCATCATTGTACATAAAAAACTAACCATTTCTAGAAGGAAGTGACAAAACTGGAGCATTCACCAATCTTCTTTTCAACTCCTGAAAACAATTTTCACATTCTTCTGTCCAGATAAACTTAACACCCTTCCGAGTTAGCTTAGTCTTTGGACTAGATAACCGTGAAACATTTTCAACAAAACTTCGGTACTAACCTACCAAGCCAAGAAAACTACGGATCTTGGTTACGTTTATGGGTCTAGTCCATTCTTCAACAAATTTTGTTTTATCAGGATCAACAGTAATGCCATTTTTTGAAACAATGTGACCAAGGAAAGCAATCTGTTATAACCAAAACTCACACTTGCAGAATTTTCCATATAGTTTCTTTTCTTTTAAGGTTTGCAAGATAACCCTTAAATGACTTTCATGCTCCACTTTACTTTTAAAAAAAATATCATCAATAAAAACAACCAACATTTTTCACCTAAGTCAACTGAGCCATCACTACAACAAACTGTTTAGTTCTGATTCTGACCCTCTCAGGATACTGATTTGAATGGTCATTTCCTTCTGTATGACTTCCCAGAAAAGATTCTTTGTATCCTCTACAAAAAACCATTCTTAACACTGAAATACCTTAGGTGAAATAACATTGTAATCTATAAATGCTATATCATTTCAATCATACCATAAATTAATTTATAATTTAATAATTTTCTAACTCTTAAAGTTGTCTAAACCGACCTCTGATACCAACTATAAGGCCCTAGCCTTAAACCTTACTTAATCTAGAATAATTACAAGATTACAAATTGAGGATCTTTTCAGGTTTAGAGTTTTAGAGAATTAGACCATAAAACATTCATTACATCCCACATTTAAAAAAGTGGTTAAAATAAAAGATAATATTCATTCTTCCCATCAACGGAAACATATTGAAAATAAAACATGGATTCTTTCTTGACACTTCCTTAACACTATTATTTTATCATGTACCTTTCCCTTGACCTGTGAAAAACATTTCAAAAACTTGGGATGAGCATTAAAATCTCAGTAAGGGTTATAAAAATATGGAAAGGAAACATTAGTACATGTATAATTAAGAATCAATGACATCATACTTTACCCATAAAACATATGAACTTTAACATACCTCATCAAATCATGAATAAATCATAGAAACCATAAGAAATAATGGTAACTTGAGGCATTCATAACATTCTTACGTAGGGAGTAACCCTCTTGTTTACGTTTGGAATACCCATCACAGTATATTCCCTAAATCTCTTCTGAGAAACCTTAACGTTTCACTCCTTCGTGTTACCTAATGCATTGGAGAGATATATCAGGCTCACCCGCCCATAGTTTATCACAGAAACACATGTCTTCATAATAATTCCCATGAACCATAACATAACTGCATCACATAAAAACATGCATAAAGTAAACATAACATTTCCACTTTTCAATCACAAGATATCAATACAACACATTGATATAAAAACATTATGAAAAACATTTTCAATATCAAAATAAAAGAAAAGAAAAACATGGTATTTATTTTTCTTTTAAAAATATGGTATGGCTTGTAGAGGAATCTGAAACTCAAATAATGGTCACGGCGGCGGAAAAGTCTTTGTCGCCGCATACGTATGACAAAAACATTCCCTTTTGTCCTTTTGTAAAACACTTAGTATACAAAAGATTCCTTTTGGATAAACGTAAAAGTCAAAAGGGTTTATACACTGTATAAAATAAATTTGTGTATAAAACAAAATATTCCTCAATGAATAGAGATTGAGACGAAGTCCCATACCTCGAGTCTGACTTGACTCGATCGTTCATTAATCTCTTTTAAATCGGGTAACTCTTTTTGATTTGATCTCAAAGGATTCCTTGGGAAGACATCTGCCCAAATTGAGGCTTCTAGGAGTTAGAGAGGTATGTGGACAGACAAAATGGGCAGCGTTTGGCCGAGCCAAAGGCTTTGGAAGTGTGGGTAAAGAGGTAGATGTAGGGGCCTTTTCTAAGAAGAGAGGAGGGGCACTCTTGGAAAGTAAACAAATGTTACTTTATTTTAAAATGATTTTAGGATTTAAAAGGCCCCACATTGATATCATTCTAGGATAAGTTGACAAGGGTTCTAAATACACCCATCCAATAGGTTTATGACAAGTGTAGGTCTTATATTTTACATTATATTTTCATTTTATTTAAATCGTTAAATAATTAAGTCATCGCTGCATCATCACGGTGGAATAAATAATTTAATTTATTTAATTTATAAAAATTATAAAATAAATACTATGATGTAAGAAATCTTTTTAGCCTTCCAATGACTATTTATAGTCATAAATATGACTTGTATAACCCCATGTAAATAATTTTTTAGTAAAAAAAATCATTTTTTGTCATTTTTACTTTAACATTAAATTAAAAAATATTAATGTCATTTTCTAAAAAAGTGGCTCCATGAGGTCCCCAAGATGACCCATGGATTGTATTGGTCGGCCATGACACATCCAATAAGGGTAGGACATGTGTCAAGGTCATTTCATATTATTAAAATGTTATTCTTACCTTAAATTACACTAATTACCTCTAATCGCGATTAAAAACATAAAAGTTACTAATAACCAAAAAATTATTTTAATCCCATTGAACCAAATTTTACTTCTTAATGACAACCATGTATGTCGCATTTTTGCAATTCAAAACACAGAGTTGGTAAAATTTCATTTAAACGAAAAATCAGTTTGTTAAGTACCACTTAGTGGATTCACTATTCATCAAAAATTGATGTTTTTCAGAAAAATACCAAAACATCAACCTAAGATATATTTGATATTATGAATTCAAAAATTATTTCTATTTTAAAAAATTCAAAACATATAAGTTACATTAATTAATTTAATAATTAATTCCCACTTTTAGAGCAAATAGTGTGTTTTTATGAAACAATAAGTATCAAAAGATTGACACTAGTTTAAATCCAATTTCAAAGTGAAACTAATTCCAACGACCACTATTGGATTAAATGGTAAATTTATATTCTAATTGAACTTTAAAACCAATTAAAAAGATAATATATCCATATAAATAAATTAGATTAAAAAGACGTTTTGAATTAAAATACAACATTTTTCATTATTCATTAAAAAATGACCTTTATTGGAAAAATACTAAAAATTTACCCAAAGTACATTTCAATGTCCCAATAATAAAGAGTATGTTTATTTTGAAAAATAGAGCTTACAAAATTGTCAAAAGTTTGATTTAAAAATGGTTTGCCATCAAAAGGCAGTAAAACAATCTTTTAAAAATATTAGTGTATCCCATGCTTAAGATTGGATTTATTCTCATTTTAAGCCTCTAAAAAACTATCTAATTCATTATTAGATATAGATAAAAATATCTATTAGTCATTATTTACCTGGGATGTTATAGATTAGACTCATTGTGATCTTTTATTCTCATATAGTAGATCTAACATGGCCATGAAATGATTGATGACCACCCCTTGAGAGCTTGGGTATATTTGGATCATCTATATTATTGAAAGGGTAGAAAAAGGGGGAGAAATTGGGTGGTGATATAAACATCCAACAATGAAAAAACTTTAAAATTTCCCAACATTTAAAACGGTGTATTGTTTACCCACATGGTTTTACAAACCATGAAAAAACTATTCAAAAAACACTATCCAAATGGATTGAGGTCTCATGATTACCTTGGGTGCACCACATGGATTTACAATCTTGCACAAACCTTGTGAAACTCTTATGAAGAAAATTGCACTGTCTAGACACCCACTATAACAGTTTTCACAAATAGTGCCCAATCCATGAAACAAGCATAGAATGGACCTATTTTTTTCTTATCTTAATCCCCTTAGACAACCAATATAATACTCATACCCAAATAAAGCATCTAATTATGCACAAATAATATATTCAATATTGTATTTAAACAAGAACATTCATCCCCAAAGTTGAAGATCTTAAAAATTGTAATCCTTGTGAAGGATTAAAAGTGATGAACGGTTAAATTTCTTGAGAATAGAAAAAATCATGACATAAAATTTCAATGATGTGCTACATTGACCTGATAAATGAATATTCGTGAATAACATCAAAATATGGCATAATTAATGGAAATTGATATGGAATCATTTATCAAGAACAAAATATATAATTGGGCATTAACTTATGGGTCAATTATGTGTTTCCAATGTAAATAAACATATAAAAATATGAAATGAAACATGATATATTGAAAATTAAATATGTACATAATCCTGTAATATCATTGGTAAAGAATAATATTATAACTGAATGAATTAAAATTGTGTTATGAAATTCTTTACCAAATGATAACATTAAGTCAAGTCCCCCAGGATGAAATAATTTAATTTGAAACATAATATATCATAATTATTTTTGGATACATGGTATTACAAGAAATATAGAAAAAATATAAACCACAAAATGTGGTAAATATGACATTTCCTCACATAAGTATATATGAGATGAGAAAAACCTTTTCTTTGAGTCTGAACATTCCATGTGTTGAGTCAATAAGGTTTTCCTTATGACTTTTCCATTCCTTCTTGTTTTGAAAATTACAAAGACCTTATTTTAAAAAAATCGCTTTTATAAGGAAAATTGCTTTTATATGGAAAATCGCTTATATAAGGAAAATTGCTTTTATAAGGAAAATCACTTTTGTAAGAAAAATTATCCTTATCATATTTTCATCCATATTTTTCTTAAGTATAAGATTCAGATTCATTTCTATATTCTCAGAATTGTTTAAAACGTTGATATGAAGAATTCTGTTTTAGGATCCGAATTCTGGACAAGAACTGTAATAAAGATTCACTCCGAAATCCAGATGGGAACTGTAATAAAGTTTCATTCCAAACTCCAGATACGAACTCTAATTAAGTTCTACATCAGATTCAGGATGCGAATCCTTATGAAGTTCGACAACGAATTCTCATTACGAATCCTAATGATGAATTCTCATTACAAATTCTGATGACGAATCCTCATTACAAATTCGCATTCCGAATTCATCTATTAAACAAAATCTGGCCATATTTGTTTTCCACACTCCGTATTTTTTTAGACTCCGAAAAAATATTTCTACACTCTAAACATTCATTCCGAACTTTTTAACGTAGACTTAAAACGATTTCGTCCATTCTGTTACACTTGTTTTGTTATAAAACGATGTCGTGTATTCTGTTATGAACTAACCGTTGGTTAAGTTACACGTGTACAGGTCCCTCCGATTTTTATTTAAAATATGACTGTTGGAAAGGAGGTAGACCTTACCTATAAATAGGAGCTCATTTGAAAGAGCTCAGTGCTGAAAGGCTGACTAATCTTCGACTCATGTGATTACATGATTGAAGTGATTTCTAGAGAGAGAGGCTCTTATTAACTCTCAAAGATTTGTGCGACTCCGAATGTTGTTGATTACATTCGGGGACTTCCGGGGATAGGAAGACAAAGGTGCTAAATACCTTGATGTTCGAGGGCTTCCTTGATGAGGAAGACAGAGGTTTCCAACTACCTTGACGTTGAGGGCTTGCGGGGATAGCAAGGCAGAGACTCCGATCTTCGTAGAGAGGGCTTACCCTAGTGTGGGTAAGACAGACTTTTTGAAAGTATAAATCAAGGGACCTTTATCCAAGGTTGTTGGATACCCTTCTCTTTGGGTTAAAAGACTTACATCTTGTTACTTGTAGTTTTACTAATTTTTTATTTCCTCTGCATTTTTTATTATAAGGAAAGTATAACTTTCTTATACTTCCTTACTTTTACTCTGTTTCATTAAGATTCTATACGCTTTAAGGTAGAATCTCATATTGTAATCATTTGTTAAGTTTCAATTTCCGAAACCATATTTCCGGAACCCACATTCGGAATCCCTTTCCAAGTTCTCATTTGGTATTAGAGGTGTTGTGAATTTTCTAAAGTTTAAATTTTTTAAAAATAGACCTTTCCTTTGATTATGGAAAACATAGTTAATCGTAACTAACTTTAAAGGTTCCAAAGGAATTTTTAAAGTATACAATTCACCCCTCCTGTAAATTGAGCATCTACATCACGATTTTGATCCTACACCATGTTTTTTTGTTTAACTATTAAAATATAAGAATAAATAATCTATTTTATTTAGATATAATATATTCCTAGTTTAATATCATATAATTAAATAATTTATTTCATTTATTTAATATGACATTTTTTAATATTTTACTAGTTTTTTCTTCATCGGGAGTTTTGAGGATGTTTAATTCATTATTTCAAAATGACTTCAGTCTGTTGACAATGGTAAAATGGGACATTATTTTATCATGTTCTGAATAATAATATGATATTATTATCATATGTGTTGATTAACTATAAATTATAACCCCATCATGATAAAAGGTTCTAAAATATTAGTTGTTTTATGATCATGGAGATTGATGTCCATACATTACCATGAGAAACATTTCAATCTTTCAATGATCATTCTATAATGAATGTGTGTAATATGTTTTCATTCCATAAACTTCATAATATCTCAAATACCATATTATTAATTTAAATATTCTTATACATATATTTCTTATTATGTGGTGATGAAAAAAATATTCGGATTTCTTCGTGGAGGTAGTAGTCCACATGTAAAAAATTAATATTTTTATTTTTTCATTTAAAATTTATATATTAAAATTTAATAATGTTGAATATGTCATTATTATCATTATTATGTCATTTATACAACATATATTGAATAATTATATCCTTGATACCTACTATGTAGAACGTTATTGAAAAAATGAATCACATTGTTTAGCGAGGCGACAACCCACTATACACATCATCGTCATTATCATTCTACCCACATTATGAAATATAAAATGTTTAATATGATATAATCACTAAATATTTATAAATATGATACAATATCATATATATTATTTAAATGCTGCATTAAAATGTGACTTGTGAGTTAGTGATAGAAAATGAATTATATTTGTCTGTGATGCTGTAGTCTTCTATCCGTAGAAATGGAAAACTTTTCTCCCATATGATGGAACAATAGATCAATATATGTTATTAAATAATAAAACATATATAATTATATATGATATTATTGTGTTATCATATGATAAAACATTATGTATATTTTAACGATATGGGTGTAGATATAAACTAATAAATCATAATTTTGAATTTTTCTTCTTTATAGACCACCCTTATAAGATTATACATAAATTGATAATATAATGGATTTATAAAATAATAATGAATTTTATATTGAGAGTATGTATGTGAAAAAGATATTTGTATGGTATTTTTTTAACCAATTGGGATTGATGGGGAAATGAAGAGAGGTGATGGGTATCCTTTTATATGTAACGTGAGTGGATGACTTGTAATATGTTAATTGAAAAATATGTAACCATGATTTTCAAATGATAAAAGAGTCAAAATAAAGTATTTTCATGAATTATAAACTATAAGGTCATCGTATGAAAAATGTTTAAATTTTATACATGCTTTTAGGTTATTTTAACCCGCATATTTTTATTATAACAACCTAGTAATCGAATTTTAACCATATAAATTGTGATTAATTTTTAACTTTTTAACTATTAATTTTTTTCCCAAAATATGTTGACCTACATATATAATAGAAATTATTAGGATTAAAAATTCAATTTTATAAAATTAAACTCATTTGTGTAAAAATATTTATTGTTATAAATAACCTGTTGACATTATGATAAAATGAGTTTTCAAGAGTTATATTTTTCCAGACAAAGATAATATTAAATAAAATATTTGATTAATAATATTAATTTTATGAAAATAAATTAACATTTATTAAAATATTATATAAAAATTGTATCTAAAACATTATTCAATAAGGATTATAAGAATTAATTACAATTGATGAAAATCGTTCACATGAAAAATGTTTTTATAAAAATATAATTTAAACCCAAAAGAAAAAATATTCTAAAATCTAACATTAATTTGATTAAAATGAATTTATTTATATTTAATAATACTAAAAAATACATATCATAGTTGAAATAAAATTCAAAACATATTTAGACTTTAAAATTTGTTAATATATTGATAAAATTGATATTTAAAATGGATATTTTTCACCATCCACTAAAAAATCATTATTTTTTAAAATGTCAACATTTTAAAAAATGTAAATTTGATATGAAAATTTATTAAAAAAATATAATTTTATCTTGTATTTTTTCTAAATTTTCCAAAATATAGTTATCTTACTATTTTTATTAAGTATAATAAAACTCATTTTCTAATGAACGAATTTTTTGATGAATATCATTAATTGACTAAAATTGATTCAATATTTAATATAAATTTACCATTAATTTATATTTATTATGAGTTATAAATATATGTTTATCACAATTATTTAATATTATTCACACTATCCAACTAAATAGTTAGGTTATAACAATAATATATTTCACTAACCATTTATGGACCGAGTTTCTTATCAAATACACAATCAAAAAATGTTTTCATTTCTAAAATCAATTTAGTTACATAACCCCCAACCAAAAAAATTGAATCCAAAATATTTTAAATTTATCTAAATTATCAAGGCTTTGATTACAAGCCCCTAAATTAAGAAAATAATAAAAATGTGTTTGATATTTTATGTGTCACTGAACAATGAGTTTAAATAACCCATGAAATATATTTCATTAAATTTAAATTCGTCTATAGATTATGGAATACACAAACCCAACATTAAGTGAACTATAATATAGTATCCACTTGTATCATAGTAATTAAATAGGTTGGTAGGAATTGTTCTAACTTAATTATTGTACTTTCTACCACGTATTCTACTATTTGGTTCCCCTAGATGGCTAGCGAAATGACCTCAAGTGTACCACCCAATAATACAAATTAATATGGCTAGTATGGAGGGCCTAGGGTGTGTCCATGATGGGAATACTCCAATATTAATTATAGTATATTAAACCATTAAATAATAAATGGGAACAATGGAAGAAATAATAAAATATTGGTGGTATAATAAGAATAATAAATCTTATTATATAAATAATAATTCTAATGTTGAATCAAAATAGATACACATTGATGTTGATAATGATTTCAAGTAGCTATAAAATATAATCTATAAGATATTATAGGGATACTTTCATATTCGAATTACTACACAAAAAATTATAAAAATTTCAAAATATACATCTAATAGCATCACGAGCATTGGATTGGTCCCCTTCTCTGGTACATTGTCCTATTCCTAAAATTCATGCATTAAAAGATGTAAAAATCACCTCATATTGACATTCATACATGAAGTCTTATTAGGTACATAAGGTATCCAAAGCGGGGGGGGTGAGGTGTACATAGTAGGACAACAAAAACAATGTTTAAAACAATTTTGTCTATCCATATATTTTGATTGTTGTGTTGTTATATAATAACTATAGGTAAATGACTACATAATACATGTTGGTATGGGTTCCTCATGGATACACGACTAAAACAGCCTTCTTTTCACTGTTTTAGCTATCTATGATATGAGATGAACATGTCTAGATATCATTTCAGTGTAATTATAAAACATCATCATAAAAATTAATCATTAAATTAAAAAAACCCAACCAGGTATTTATTCTAAAAGACATGTCCCTGGAAAATAATATTGGATTAATATTTTTTTAATATAAAATTAATTGATACAATTTAATAAGAGGAACGATTATCCTATTGAAGGTGATAAAAAAATACACGCCATGTGTCACTCTAGGGCTACAATAAGTAACCAATACCATTAGATTCAAACCAAGGATATCCATAAATGGAATCCCATTTATCATTCAGAAAATAGTTTGAAGACAAAAAAGACATTGATTCTTTCCTTGTAATCTAATATAGGGGACTGAGTATCACTCGTGTCATGGTATCACAATCTTTACACAAAACCTATCGACGAGGTCTCCCATAGGGAACTAGTATAACTCATATAAAGAATGTGAATCATCATAGTAGTCACATCCATGTAATACCATGAATCTCTCTCAATGAATTTTCCATTCATCAAAAAAATTAAATTGTAAATATTGATGAGCCTATCCATGGAATCTATAAATTGGTACCAGTGTCTTTCCCCTGACTATGTTTGAAAGTGAATTTATCTATTGAGATATCATATAATTTAATAAGGATTTATAGAAATGACAATTTAACCAAGTTAATCATTCAATTTATTTATTATAATTCATTTTGGAATAATCTTGGGGATAACTCATTTCAAATAAAGTACATAGATCATTAAAAAGTTAAAAAAAAATTATTCCTATGAATATCACACAACACAAAATATGGTTTAATTACTTAATGTATGGGGAATATAATCGATTAAGGAAATGCACACCCATGGGTTGGATTGTGTCATGAAGATCAACCATCATATTAATTCCCCACATGATAAGACTATATTGAGAAATTAAATCCATATAATTTTATTTGATGACTATTTTGGTGGCATCTATAGATACTTTAAGTATGTTGTATGGTAGGACATGTTAAAAAAGTAACGAGACACATGTCAAATGATATAGACCAGATTTCAGAGTCCCACCTCTCACTCACCTATAAAATTTGAGAAATTTAATGGATTTATAATGTGATAAATATGATGAATATACTGAAATGTCAAAAATAATTCATAAGATCTCTCAAAAAATTATCCAAATGATAACATGAAAAATTAATAAGGGAAGGAAGATGATTGGATAGATTATTATGAGGAATATAATACATGTGACAGCAATGTGAACATAACATAGACACATGAAATCCCATAGAAACTAGTTGAGGCGTTGACAATTAACCTGTTTGGGTCACCTACTATGAAAGTGAATTGATGATGGGTTGCTTCAAATAATCTAATTGTCCCTTTTTATAAAACTATTCCCAACATATATACTTATTTTGTAAGCTTGACACACCGTATAAAAATTATTATTTTTACTACCAAGGGAAACTAAATTTATGATGTGTCAGGTATCATTCCATCCAACAACATGTATTGTATTTAAAAAATTCCATGTGTTTAATATATATTCCATCTAAATAATACATGTCATGTATTGTGTATGTTTGTTGCATAAAACCCACCAGCTACCTTTAAATAAAAAAGGAAATGGAATGACCAAGGGCATGGTCACCCAGTCCTAAACCAAAAGTGTACATTAATAGGGTTTGATAAAATTCAAACTAAAACATAACACATAGAAAATCAAGGTTTTTACAGCCTTTACTTTTAAATACAATTAATCCTAGAGGTTTTGTTTTAAAGTGATAAATAATTGTATGGGAAAAGTTCAGGCCATTGAGAACCTACAATAGACTCTCTCTCACAGGTCTCATCCCATACACGACCGTGGTTCCATATCAAATGACCTTCTTCAAGGGACATAACTATCCAATCAAAGATACATATCAGATTATCCTCAATGGATTCATCAAAATAGGACTCATTGTCCTCAATTTAAAATGAAAGAGATGGGTTAGAATGATACTGACGATGCTTTGATGAATAAAAGATTTCATGCATGGAAGAATACCTATGAGGTAAATCCATATTATAGTATATTTGAGTGACTCTCTCCATGATATCATAATTCATGACATAATGTGTCTATAGATTTCTTTATATATGAATCAGTCTGTAGACTAGTATTTTTGAAAATCATATAAAGACTCAATTTCACAACTCGAAATCCATAGGACTGCAGTGATGATACGTATAAGGAATCTACCTAGACAGTTGTATATATATACTCTTATAAATCCACTTTACATTATCTATTTTTTCCATAACTATATGAGGAAGCATCATTTCTACCCCCATTCCTTTAATAAGAGAAGTGATTAAAAGCACAACCTACCGTAAAGGGCCTCATAAGGATCCATATGAATTGTAACACCAATTTTTTTTTAAATATGAAAAAAAATATTCAATAAAATGCATGAAGGGTAAAAACAATAATAGAATGGAATATAATATCAGTATATTTTACGATATGTTTAATAATTTTAAAAATTTCAATACTTTCTATAGCTTTTTTTAATGTTTTAACATGGATGCAACAAAATGGATACCCTATATGGCAGCTGACTTGTCCTCATGAGTTTCTCCCCATTTTGAAAATATTTAAAACTAGAATCATGGTACTAGGGAGTGCCTAATGGGATAATATTCCCTCATGTTAGATTATTACAAGGTGGAAAAAATCATAATGATCAATAGTAGAAGAAGATTAATAATCGAAACAATATAAAACATCCAGAAGAATATAATATTAAATAACCTGAATAAGTCATGTTCAATGTGATGGTCATGTCATGAATCTACAACTAAAAAAATATTTATACTAAAATCTTGTATAATACAGGTATCAAAAGACCAAAAATTTCAAAAAATGAATGTATATCTACAACACCATGATCATAATTCTATTTTGTGATCCCCTACATCGAATCATGGAACTTCAAAATCCTCCTATTGTAGGTGCATTCTCTAGTCCATACCTACATCCATGTTGTATATTGATGTATCCAATGGTGGCCCAAATTTGGTTTCTGATAACACTCTATAGACCACTAAGAGTGGATTCTATGAAAAACTATTATATATTTATAAATATAAATATTGTGAAATGTATCATAGGTATAAATGTTCTGAATGTAAATTGATACAAGTTAGGGGGTACAATAAATAATACCAAGGATTATATAAAATTTATGTCAGGATCCCATTATAAAGATAGTGGTAAATTAATAAATAATCAATTTTTATAACATTCATGTCTATTAAAAATAAATAGATACTCTTATTAAGACTTTCAGTAAGATTAGAAAAAATATCCACCATATCCTTGGTGTATAATCAACTGTATAATAAATATAAAATATTTATCATATAAAAAATTTCACATTAACCATGAGCACTCTATATAATAAATGGTGAATACCATGAATGGTTGGACTAATTGTATATAAGACCAATGCATCCTCATCGAGTCCTAAGAGCATCTTGATTGAAAGTCGGTAATGACTTGGTTGGCACTCGACTAACATTCCAATAGTCCATGACCAACATGAGTACAAGTAACCTAGATCCATTGGATTTTGGGATCATATTCATTCAATGGAAAATAAATCCAATGTTCATATAGGTCTAAGGCATTGGCTACCATAAACAAGACCCATGAGAGAAAACTCCGAACATCTATTGTAATTTTGCTCTAATGTATACAGACCATGACATCAACTACCATAATATATTAATCAATCCATTAAATTTATAATTTCACATTTATTTCCATTATATGTGTTCATTGTTATCATATAACAACATCAATATAAACAATTAAATCAACTCGCATCATTTTATCACATGAAAAATGAGGCAAAACCTTTTGTTAATGGATTCAATTAATTATATTGAAATTATATTTATCATAAAAGAGTAGAGATCTTAAATAAACTTAATGGGGTGGTTTAACATATTGAAAAATCATGGTCTAACCCCATAGTAAACTAGGTTTGGGAAAAAACACCAATATTCTCAAAGGAACTCAACGATTGACCAAAATGGTTACAATTCATTCAATTCAACAACTTAATTTACTGAACAAGGACCAATGGAATGTATGGATTTTGGAATAAGAGAAATAATTCATATAAAACACTCATATATGATGAAAATGTATATACCTCCTACAATAGGACCATAGTAAATCCATCATCTAGTATCAGGATCTGATTCATTCATTATCATGTGAAGAATGAAGAATGCGATAAAGGAATGAAAATTGAGAATATTATCATGGGAATAAATAACCCATCATTTACCAATATAAATAAATAATGAAATTATATCGTAAAATAGCATAACAATGTAGATCAATCAAGACGATCAGTGGTAGAATTCGAGTGTATTTCACGAAATGGTTGTAAATTATTAGGACTAGATTCATTGTGAATTCTCACCCAAATTCTTTCCAATGGAGAAAAAAATATAATACAGGGTTTAGGTTTTGATAGATGTAAGCTATAAATAATAATTTACCAACAATAACATTGGAACATTTTTGGGGGTCTTGGTGGTCCAATCAATTCTCAAACCATACACCATTCACTATTTTAATGTTTCCTTGTAATGTGTCTTGTGCCTGATTCATATAACTATGTGAAAACTATGTTACACACTTTACTAAAAAGTGATGTTTCTTTTATATAGGCATCTCCTACTGGCTACATTCTTTACTTATATTTTGAACCTTATTTCATCCCACAATCCATTTATCCCATAGGTTATCAAACTAGGAAAACTATATGCATGATTTGTACTAATTGTGTTGATCAGTTTCCTTATTTAAAATACTAGGGCCCTAGTGGACAGAAATCTGTAGACAACAATGAAACTCTTGATATATCTAATGAATATCAAATTAGTTCATAACCATGGTGTAAAAATAATATAATGATACATAGCTCATAAGAAACTCATAATCCAACAATTCACCCGCTTTAATGTAACTCATCGCTTAATTTCACATCTATTGGTGGTCAAGAGTCTCATGAGATTAAAATTTTCTATAGAGCATGTACATCAACCTCCTTCTCCCATGTATCTTCTTATAAATTTCCATGATTCAATAGAACTTGTAGAAATGTAATTAACCAGCATCATAGTTCCTGCATGCACCTATCAATGATACCAATAAGATTATCCTAAAGTGACACTTACAACTACAACTCAAACTCATATGGGAAATAATTTTCATACAGTCTTGAGTTATAATAGAACCTATGTGATATATGGGAGAATTGGGGGATGACCCAGTTCCTCTACGGTAACTACAACTGATAGGCCAATGACACTTATATCTTTAGAATTTATAATGGCTAATATATCAAAATGAAAAGTAATTCTCTCTCCAAATATGTTTCTTTATAGGACTCATTGTGATTTGTAAAAAGACATGATCCCCGATAACAATCAATAGTGATCATCAATGTTCATCATCAGATGATTTATGTCTCAACTATGTGAAATACTTTATTTTTTGAATCAACTTTACCTTATTTGATATCTCTTTAACAATATTTTTTCCATGTAATTCTACCTCTCTTTCTTCTAACCATCCCTGGGTGACCAACATGACCTACCCTAGAATGCCTTAGAAACATCCATCTGTATAGTATATATATAGATATTTCTATAGAAAAACTAAACATGGGGTATGTGGCTTTCCAATGACCCCCAATGTCTAGGATGCTTTCTTCATAAATATCATCTAGTAGATGATTTGTGTGTTCTAACTAGCCATCATTTTGAGGGTGTAATGATGTTATCAGAAGCACCTATCTACAATATTGCCTCCAGAGACTCTACAAAAACAATATATAAAATAGACATCCCAATATGATACAATGGTTTGAGTAACCCCATGAGTAATACAATCTCATGGAAATATAGCTTCCCATTCTATCCTACTGTGAATTTTTCAATGATCGAGAGGAAATAGGAATACTTCATGATCTGGTCAACAATAACCCAGTAATTACCAGTATATCAGGAGACCTTCATAAACCAATCCAATTATACATCCTAACATCATCCGAATTCATATCAAGAATGTTAACTATTATAAAAGAGAATTTGGTCTCTAGTTTATACATTCACCTAGATATAGGTAGAATTCCTCAGAAAAAACCAGTTTTCTCATGTTTCATAATTGACCAACATTACTGGTGATGGAAATCACAATATTCCATGGTAATACAAGAACTTATGACCCAACCAAATGAAAATTTCATTCATCATATCCACACATATGTATACTAGAACCCAATAATGATCATATATACAAAAAATTTCCTCCCCATTAATAGTCAAACTAGGAGGTGGATCCCCAGATGAAACAGTTTCCTATAGTAATATTCCCTAGGAATCTGATAACTATCACATCCACAATATCTATAGAATAATGAAATTCACAACAAAGTATGAGGAAAAATTATGTACATCATCATCTTATACCTCCATGCACATCTCTAAAAACAATTGAATAACCCACCAATCACTATTGGTTTCCGGAACATCATATATTTGATTCCAACATCTCAATGTAACTTCCACAAAATTATTGTTATTGGGATTATAGGAAAAACAAATGTCAAAATATAAATGGTAATAAGAACACAATCACTAAGATGAATTGATATAATGATGTTTAAAAATGTACTACATGAATTTTTGGTTCATGTACACCATAAAACACTCCACCCAAAAATATTACCTCTAATATTACAAGGAATGATCAATAGCGAAAGAATCATGATCAATTTTTTGGTTAAATAAGTAATTAAAAATCTACTGACAAGACCCATATGATTTTATTTTATCCCATTCATTGTAACTATTCAAATCCCGATACAGTATGCATCACAAATGACAATATATTTCATTCCCAATTCACGTAGAATCTGAATAGGTGTTGATGTTAATATCACATTTTTCTCCTAAAATGATTTCTCAAATGTCTATATGTGTTGAATATTCACAACCTTTATATTTAATCAGATTAATGTTGATTCTATTCGTGATAATTCCTATAATTATTAAATATAATATCAAATTTTCCCAATGAAACACATTTAATCAATGATTCTTTTGGGCCTCTCTAAGGAAAATAATACTCTCACCTTCTATCGTTAAAATGATTCTCATATCTATGAGATAATTTGAACAAGATGTGAATATTATGCATATATAACTAGACCATTGTGACCTTATCATATATGTGATGCTCACTCATTTATCCAAATATTATCTCAGGATGTTTTTTATGGTTGTGCATATTATGGGAACACACCAAAATATCATCCATCAAAACCACTAAAAATGAATCAATGAAATAATGTATTACCTATTTCTTCATTGACATGGAAACATGTAGAACATTGAAAAATGGAAAAACCATAACCCAACACTCATATAGATCATACCAGCTAAAAAATATGTGTGTGGTATATCTTCAGGTTGAACACACGATTGATTATTATGATACATCAAATAAATATTTTACATATATAATTATCCTAGAAGATATTTAAAGTGAAATTCTATCCACAAAAAGGAATACCACATCCTATTTATAAGTTAGTTCAATTTTTGATAATCCCTATTTATTCTGAGGATATTTTCCATATTTGTCCCAAAAAAGACTAATAAAATCATAGTAAAGTGTTGGGTCATTAATACAACGTTTCATCTAGTCATTTAGCTTCCTCTTGAGATCTAGAAATTATGTAGTATCCATCTTGTAATGTTGAATGGATTAAATATTTTATCCTAGAACAATCTCAATAGATAACATTACCTCTCACTGAACTGTTAAACAAGAAAATTCATCTGTGAAAACATCTCTGTATCAATCAACCATTGGAGGGAAATAAACTATTTGAAATACCTATTCTTGCGTATATAAATTAGATATTTGGTGTGTCATCAATTCCAAAAAATAATGATTTGGTCCATATTTTCTATCATGGATATCCAATTCAACCTTGTGACCAAAATCAACTCCCTATAGTGATGTGAATATCATAGTTTCATGAGGGAAATCAACATGGGATCAATATGTATCATTAAATTCCATATAGAGTGGTACATAAAACCCTATAATGTATAGGGAGAAAAATTTCCCCAATGAATTGAAACACACCAATATTAGGGGAAAACTTTCGACACCAGTATAACAACTCTCATCTGATCCCCAATTGGGAATAAAATGTCATAACACCATTAGAACATAGTAAAATGAGTCCAAGGGTCTCCACAATGGGTACATATATAAATATATTATAATCACAAAATATGAAAATGGAATGTACGTGTGTAATGTCTATTTTGATCTTACCTGTCACCATATATGTTCACGAGCACTGGTCCACAGGGGTTGGCTATACAAAATATATTTGGCATAAATTCTGGACCTATGAAATAACCTCACATCCCAAATCTGGAACACTATGTTATCTCGGTACAACAGGTTCCTGAATACCTTGGACACGACCCACACCTCGAGTTTAATGAAAAATATTTCTCAAGATCCAATCATGACACATTGTTATTAAATCATCTTGTGAACCCATAGTTGTGGTTTATCCCCTTCCACTAACTACTGGAGGGAAATTCCTTTTAAAATAATTTTATGTGATCATCCTTCCATAAGAAAAATACTTTAATGAGTCTTCATCACACTATTTACTCATATTTTTCCATCATCCATACTAAGGAAATAATTAATTACAACTGACACTAAAATGTTGGCCAATACACCCCACACAATAGGCCATAAAACATTGCTTCTAACAAGATGTCACTGAACCATTGGGTCCAGTGGCTGAACATCCACGATTTTCCCCACAATATCCATAATGATTATCTCTATAATCATGGCATAGTTGAATATATTATAAATATGTTTATTTATAAACATGTTTCCTTATGATTGAAATAATTTCCACGGAAAATCCTCAAAGCATCCCCCCAACATTTACTCATCGTCAAGATGAATCAATGAAAAATTATGACACTCTATAAAGCATGTTGAAAAATCCATATCTCTCATTGTCCACTTCCAAAATAACATAAACTCATTTTAATACAATACACAAATATTATCTAGGAATAATTAGTAATAAAACCAGGATTTTATGTTCTTCAATAACATATCTTACATTGTGCCACGCTGGTTCAAAAAATTCCACTTGCAACCAGGTGCTCCACGAAGCATATATGTTTCGAGCATCACCAAAATCATTGGAAGTGACTTAAGATGATAAAATATCTACCAAACTATCTAAATCCACAATTCAATAGCATGTAACCTTTTATCTCCTGAAAATGTTGGGATGCTACTACTGGAACACACATATCATCTCAAACATATTCATGGTTGGTCATTGGGTCCACTAAAATGTCAACATATAAAATATTAATACATTATAGAACTAGAAATGAACATCTAAATCATTTTATAATAATAGTTATACAAAATGATATACATGAGGACCCACTAGTATCCCATGTCCCAACACCTCTATAACATGGTCCTCACCACCCTCCAAGCATATGACTGGAGTTCATTATGGTGTCATGTCTATAATGTTCCCAACACATACATATAAAATGAAAAATAACTGAATGATCAAATAATAAAATGTAGTTCATGTTGAATACTAAAAAAACACCCCATACCCCTCTTATTTCTCCATAATTTCTGACATGGTAAAAATAGATAGTCATAAACATCACTACTTACACATTATACTATCCACTATAAAGTAGAGTTTAGGTCAAGTCTTTTATTTCAACAATTCAATTTTATTTTTAATTCTCATATATATATATATATATATCAATTATAAATAAATTTTGGAATAAAATAAGACACATATTTTAATACATATGTTCCCATACACCTCTCAAAATAAAATTTGGAATCCAGTTAATCTATATCATAACATTTTCCTATTCATGTGACCAATTTTCAATGACCAAACACTAAATATCTGACTACATATAGTGTCTTCTCTAGACTAACCAGTTAAATAGTGGACATTTTATGGAAGATAATCTATGTAAATTGTATATTTTTTCCAATTATCTATAATAGATCTTGTTATATAACAAGTATATCACAGAAGGAATATGTACCAATATAAAAAACCTTCTCTTTTATTGCAAACATAAACATGATTTATTAAATAAAAACATCACATGATACAACATAAATTATGGATTGGTATAGTGTCTTTGGGGTTAGGATCATTACATAATGACTTACAACATGAAGCATAATATCTTTATTGAAACCTAATTTTACATGACCACGACGTTCCCTTGTACATAGAGTTTCATGGGATAAACTGAGGACATGAATAATAAAATTGTAAACTGTACAGAACAAAGAGAGAGTAAAAAAGTAAATATATGATAAATAAAATACATGTTCAGTAATAGTCAAATCAATGGAGCATAAAAAACATGAACATAAAGGCATGCTATATCAGGATTATCATAACATGGAAATGTGGAAAAAAACTTAACATGGTATTAGCATGATCCAAACCTCATTTCACATGGAGAATTAGTGAACCCTCATTACACTTGAACTCAAATGAGTAATACCTCATTTCAAATGACGTATCATTATTCAAATCATTTCATAAGGCATTGGAAGGCTATCATGGTGGACCCATCATAAAAATTTCATTTCATGCATAAGTGTGCCAAATTATCATATAACATATATTCATTAAGGATCATAGTGTATTCTATGTTAAAAGAATGTGGAATTAATACATTAAAATATATAATAAATATTTAATTATGTCTAAAGGTGAATACCAGTTATAGTGAAATTGTCATGGTATTCACTATATAATGACTTTGGCTTGAGAAAAATCATCATGCAATTTTAGGATTATAAGAGAGTGAAATAAGAATTGAAAAAAATGCTTGAGGAGAGAGAAAGGGATGCATCTTTATATTTTCATAAAAGGGACTATAAGGGTGATATATATATACACATTCCTCATAAAATGTAATGGATAATAGATTCATAATACAAAAAAAATTCTTGATTTTGAATGAGAAGTGAGAAATTCCTTACAGAATTTCGACATGGTAACGAGTGTACATGGGAGGAATTAATGAGAGAGAACAAGGTCTCTCATTATTAAAAACATAGTTATGGGAATTTAAGGGAGTTGAAAAATCATACCACGTCATTTATAATTGAATGTAAAGCGGTATTGCATTAAACAATATGTTGGATATAAATAAAAAAAGAATCCCTTACTTGGAAGTGTGATCCCTATGGCTTGGAAGAGGCTTGAGAGAGGATTTATTATAGCTTGGGGAAACATGAAAGGATTTTAGAGAGATGGGGGGTGATTTTGGCCATGATATAAAGGATTTTAGTGAAGAGGAATTTGGTGATGGGGTGGGTTTATATAAGAGTGGATAGGTAATTCATTACAATTTAGGATTTGGCCACACATGTTAAACTTATCAAAATCACAAACCGACCCATGTTTTTCATCAATTTCTTTCCAAAGGGGATTGGAAAAAATTATTTTATAAGTCTAATGGAAGAATTTATTAATATATTAGGGTTTCTTAGGTGTATATGAGTGACACTCTCAAGGAAATTAATTTAATAATATATAATGTTTTATATGTTTTGGAGGTTCCATTAATACATTGTAAATTAAAACAAACAAGACAAAAATTACATTATTTTAATCGAATACAATATACTGGACAAACATAATTTTTATAGTATTCTATTAAATCATTATTGGGCCATTAGTATTTAATAAAACACATTATATATTTAAATGGTACTTAATTTTTACCCAAAAATTCAAATATCTCAAGAAATTACGAAACATTCACATATGGATAACATCGAAGTCCTAATTCCAAATATAATATTAATATATATTATATACTTTTTGAATATTTGAATTATTACTTTTAAAATAAAAACCATATTTTACCAAAAATTCAAGGTTTTTGAAACAAATTTCCATCAAAACATATTAATAAAAACAATTGTATTGAAAAGAATATAGGATCATCTATATTTTATCAAAATTAAATTAGTAATAATACTTTATCAAAATATTTTTATGTACAAAGATTCATTAATTCATCCAAAGAGATTTTTTAATTAAATATTAAATAAAAATATTGTTTGATCTTTGTGAACTATTTACAATATAACTATAATAAAATGAATGTTTGTTCATTATTATATACAAACTAATTCACATAATCACAGTTCTAGGGTATTTTAACAGAACCCCTTATGACACTCATATAGGACCAAATGGTAAGGTGTATGATGGTGACAGACTCTTGGGGTGGCTCGGATAACATCGGTTGGGTGTTAATATCTATCAACCTCAACATCTCACATAGGTTGTTCTGCTTGAGCATAACATGTTGAAGGTTGGCTTGGGTTTGGTCAATTATGAAGCCCAATGATGCCACCTCTTTTCCAATATCTGACAAATGGTCTTCGTACAGAGAAATTTTTCTGGATGAGGCATCACTTGCTTTGTCTCCGTATATTAGATTTGTTAAACCCCTTTATTTATACTAACCATGTGATACCTGGATTACAACTATATTAGACATGGTCACAATTATTTACAGTATTTCCAAATCCAAAAACATAAAACCAAATAAATTCATATGTTATATTTCCATTTTAAATTATAATACAATTAATAAGATCATTGAAAATTTATATTAATAATGTTTTGGGTCTTTACAATCTTCACCCCTTAAGAAATTTCACCCTTGAAATTTTATTTTCCCACCCTAAAAGAGATGCAGGTAACTCTACTTCATAACTTCCTACGATTCCCCTGTTTCTTATAAAAACATGTGGTTTCTCCACAACACCTAGATGAGGGGAATTGTCTTATTTTGTAGAATGTTTTCACTATGATATATTATCATCAACGGATTCTATTCATAAGAGAATTAATTCTCTAATGGTACAACCTCTAGGTTGAGTGCATGTGATGGGTCATGTATGTACTTCCTCATGAGTGATACATGGAATACATAATGTACTTTAGATAGTTCTTATGGGAGTTCTAGTCGATAGAATACTTCTCCAGAGCGATCAAGGATCTCCAAAGGATCATCATACATTGGTCTATGCTTTCACATCTTACCAAATCTCATATATCCCTTCCATGGTGATATTCACAGTAATACCATGTATGAGACTTAAAACTCTAGGTTTCTTCAATGATAATCAACAATGCTCTTTTTCCGACTCTGAGTAGCATGAATTTTCTGATGGATGGTCTAAACTTTCACCATAATTTATTCAACCTTTTCTAGAAATAATAGTTTTCTCACTCCATTTTCTTCCCAACATGTTTGGGTTCTGCACCTCTTCCCATATAGGGCTTCATAAGGAGCCCCTTGGATTCATGAGTGGATAATGATGTTGTAATAGAACTCAAGTAGATGGAGATGTTGATCCCATCCCCCTTTTATGTACATATAGAATTCTCATAACATTTCTATAGGTTCTTGGATAGTCCTCTCAGATTGGCCATCAGTTTGAGGATGATATGTCATACTAAAGTTTAGATCATTATTCATAGAATGTTGTAGACTCTTCCAAAACATAGAGGTAAATCATGAATCTCGATCGGATACAATTGATAGTGGTACCACATGAAACCTTACTACATCTCTCATGTATATCCGCACCGGTAGATTCAGACTGAAATCCCCCCAAATTGAAATGATGTCTGTAGTCTTAGTAAGATGATCCACAATATCCCAAATAGCATTGTTTCTGTTTGATGTCATCGGAATTCTGACGATAAAGTCCATGGTGATGTTCTCCCATTTCTATGATGGTATGGGTAATGGATGCAATATCTACATAGACTTCTTCCTCTCATTCTTCACTTACTATTACACCATGAACATTGATGTATACTCAGTGATCTCCTTCTTCATGTTATCCCACCAATAATAATCTTTGAGATCATGATACATTAATGTGTTTCTGGGGTGAATGGGGAAATTATAACCATGTGCGTCATCCAAAAGTTCTTTCTTTATCTCCAGATTCGATTGAACACATTGTATTGACCCAAATCTCACAATTCCATAGTTGTTTACAATGAAATCGGTGGATTTCTCTTTTCTAATAGTTTCAACCTTCTACTGAATTAATAGATCATCCTTTTCAGCATCCTTTAACATTTTAAAAAGAGACAGTTGAGAAATCATTTCTGATAGGTTTTTTATGTTCATTTCTTTATATGATAATTTTATCATTTTATGGAAATTTTATTCATCCATGAAAAACCCCATAGATTATAAGATAATGATATATATCTTTTACCATTTAAATATCTATTATTATTTTAGATTCTTTATGATCATTTTAAATAATGAGGATATTGATATTAAATTTTATTATTCATTTTTTACTCAATAACATTACCTTGGAACAATCACTATCATGTGATCACTGGAATCAAAATATCCCCCAATCATACATATTAATGATCATGGATATGACAATTACATAACCAATATATCATTTATACATACTGAGTCATATATTGTTTGATATTTGGGGAAATATTGATAAATCCATTTTCATTATATGATACAGTTCTTTGAAAAGGAAAATTTTTTATGAATTAAATCTATTATTTTATATACGAGGAATTATTTGGGCATGTAAGACCTGGGTTGAGGTCCAGTTAATTTAAGGCCCAATATGAACCAGTAGTCCCATTGGATGAATCAGTTAGGTATCCTTAGGTAAAAATGAATTTTACCAAAATATTTTAAATTAAATTTTGAAATGTGTTGATGATCTCAGTTTCATGTAGCAGTGAATATGGTGTTCAATAATTGAAAAATTCCATCATTCAGTATTCAATTACTTTAATCTAAGAGATATTCACACTACAATTATTTACGGATTCATTTTATTATCAGTTTATTGATTACATGGAATGCGTTTTTAGTTATTTACCAATACATATTGATTATTTCTTATCTATATATTTTTATTGAATGTGGGATATGTTATTTATTTTTCCATATGGACATTTCATTATCAAATTATTTAAATTTAATTTTTTCTTAGTTATTTATTTTCCAATGTTGATTATGCTCATTGATTCATTATTAATTCAGTAATACTTAAACCTTACTAAGAATTTGAAATTAAACTTATTCTTTTTCATAGCCATATCACTCGATTATGATTAATATGACTTATATATAGTTATACACTATATGGAATAAAGTTATTCACTAAAAAATTATAGTGTAATTTTTCATTCAAATGTACCAAAATACTAATGTAAGTATCTTGAATACAAATGCTAATAAACAAATCCATTCTTTTGGATTTGATTAATTGTATATTATACCAATGTAATGGTAGTAAGCTCTGGATCCAAATAGTCGACATGTGGTTCGTTAATTTGCCTCATTGTACATTTAGTAGAAACTTTATAAACTAGTTTATGATATAATATATTTTCGAACATATCCCTATGATATATTTTTTTATTAATTTATAATACAAACAAAATATTATGTTAAGATAGATATTTTGTTTTATTACATGGAATAAATAGTTATCTATATACTAAAAGTCGATGAGGTTCTAGAACAGAAGTACCAAGGGTCGGTATCTATGAAATGGGAACGTCAAACATGACATAATTATTACCTTGTACATGACAACATACTTTTATGTTTACGTAGTGTTCCTCTCCTATGGGGAATCATTATGATAATTCACATTTAATTTATAATCCATTTTTATATATTTGAGTAGATTATAGAAATCAATGACCAAATTTAGATGCATGATTCATTAGATATAAGTTAAGGTATCATGATTTATATATCATAAAAATGATAATATGTTTTTACAACTATGATTATTATTACACACATTATTCATTTTTGGTTTTTGGATGGTTGTGCTGATTATGGGAACACACCTAGATATCATCAATCAATAACACTACAAATGAATCAATGAAGAAAATGGATTACCTATTTCATCCGTGACATGGAATCTTCTAGAACATTTTTCAATTGAAAAAACATAACCCAATACTCATATGGATTATACCAGCTAAAAAAATATGTGTGTTGTTTGTCTTTAGGTTGAACACATGATTTATTATTATGATACCTCAAATAAATATTTGTTATCACTAATTCGCCTAGGAGAATATTGATGTGACCATCTATCTAGAAAAAGGAATACCACTTCCTCTTTTTAAATTAGTTCAATTTTTTATTATCCTTATATATACTATGGTTATTTCCCATTTTTGTCCCAAAAAGGAACAAATAAAATCATTGTTATGTGTTGGGATGTTTATACCACTTTTTTTATTATCTATTAGCTACCTTTTGAGATCTTGATATTATGTTGTATCCATCATTTAATGTTGAAAGTATTATATAGTTTCTCCTAGAAAAATCACGATAGAGAAAATCAGATATCACTAAAGAGTTAAACATGGAAATTCATCTGGTAAAACTTCACTGAATCAATCAACCATTGGAGGGAAATCATCTTGACGAAATCCATGGTCATTCATAAATAAACTAGAAATTTGTAGTGTAATAAAATCTATAAAATAATGATTTTGTCCATTATTTCAATCATGGACATCCAATTCAACCTTGTGACCAAAGTAAAATCCCTATAGTGATGTGAATATCATATTTTAGTGTGGGAAATCAACACTCGCTCAATATGAAACATAACATTCCATGTAGAGTGGGACCTAAAACCCTATGATGTATATGAAAAAATTTATCCCCTATGAATTGAAACCCACCAATATTCGGTGGACACTCTCGACACTGGTATAACCACTCTCGTCTAATCCCCAATAGGGTGTAAAATATCATAAAATCATTATATCATAGTAAAATGAGTCCAACGATCATCACAATGGGTACATATAAAAATTTATGATAATCACCCAATATGAAAATGGATTATACTTGTGTAATGTCTATTGTGATCTTACCTATAACCATATATTGTCGCGTGCACTAGTACATAGGGATAGGATATACGAAATATATATGGCATAAATTTTCCACCAATGAAACAACGACACTTCCCAAATATAGGCCACTATGCTACCTCGGTACAACAAGTTCCCTATTGCCTTGGACATAACCATCACCTCATGTTTAATCAACAAAATTTCTCAAGATCCAATCATTAAACATATTTATTAAATCATCTTTTAACCCACAGTTGAGTTTTATCATTTTTCACTAACTTTTGGAGGGAAATTTTGTAACACCGGAAGCATCCATGATACGCTTCTCTTTCAATAATGAAATAGTTTGCATTGTACCCAAGTTCGAGATTCTAACACACTATGACCAATCAAAGTAGCCGTTATGAATAGTAATACCTAATTTTTGAAATTTTATAATTTTTTTCTTTCAAAATAGGCTTCGTTTTTGGATTCGAAATATCGAATTTATCCTAAGATGAAATTTTGGAACTTTTTGGATAACTTTTGTATTTTGATGAATAGTGAAAATTACTAAATTTTAATTAAAAACAACATTTTTAATAAAAATAATTAATAGTGATAAATTATACTATTTACTAGTTTTAAAGTATAATTAGAATATAATTTAACATTTTATCCAATGGTGTTCATTATAATTAATTTCACTTTGAAATTGGGCATAAACAATTGTCAATCTTTTGCTATATATTGTTTCATAAAAACACGTTATTTGTTGTGATAGCGAGAATTAATTATTAAATTAATTAATCCAAATTATATTTTTTGGAATTTTTTAAAATAGACATCATTTTGAATTTGGAATATCATGTATAGCTTAGGGTGAATTTTTGGCATTGTTCTGAAAAACTTCAATTTTTGATGAATAATGAAACCACTAAGTGATAGTTCAAAACTGATTTTTCGTTTAAATGAAACATTACCACTTCTGTGATTTGATTTTAAAAAATCCGACATACATGGTTGACATTAGGAAGTAAAATGTGGTTCAATGGGATAAAAATAATTTTTGATGAATAGTAACTTTTAAGTTTAATTAATCGCGATTAAAGGTAATTAGTGAAATTTAATGTAAAAATGATATCATAAAAATATGAAAACACATTTACACATGTCCTAACCTTATTGGATGAGTCATGTCCGACCAAGAAAATCCATGGGACAACTTGGGAACCCCATGGAGCCACATGGTCAAGAAAATGACATTAATAAGTTTTGATTTAAAGTAAAAATTAAATTGTCACAAACATGTGTTGTTTTACTAAAACAATTATTAAATGGGGTTATATAAGTTAAATTTTCGACTATAAATATTCATTGGATAGATAAAATTATTTCCTACATCATGGTAAATTTGTTATAATTTTTATGCATTATATAAATTAAATTATTTATGACACCAAGATGATGCAGTGATTGCCTCATTAATTAATGATTTAAATAAAATGAAAAGATAATGTAAAAGCTCAGGCTTACACTTGTCAAAAACCTATGGTATGAGAATATTTAGAACCCTTATCACCTTAGCCTATAAATATATCATTTTGGGACCATTATAATCCGAAAAGAATTTCATAATAAAGTATCATTTCAATCTTTCCAAAAGTGCCCCTCCTCTCCTCTTATAAAAGGCCCCCACCTCTACCACCTTGTTCACACAATCAATGCCAATTGGATCGGCCACCCTCTGCCCAAATACTCTCTAAAATTCCATATATTACTCCTAGAATAATCAATTTTGTCATAAGTTTTCCCAAGGAAGCCTTTGGCTCAAATCAAAAATAGTTACCCGATTTTAAGGTAATGTCTTCTCTTGTGTTCTTTTGTTTTATTTTGCTTCTCCAACCCCCTAAACTCTTTTTATTCATTTATTTTGTGACAAAACCAGTATATTCAATATACTAGGATGTTTTTATGATAATTATTATATCTAAACTTACACACAACTTCATCTAACTGTTAAAGAACATACTGTTTCCCTGGATGGAAAATTACTGCATCACGAAACGATGATTGTTCTATCTTCTCCTACCACCTCTCATTGTGGCCATTATGATGGAACAATATTTATTTATGATATATATTATATTTATTTACTCTCTATGCTTCTGTATTTTACATTTAAATCAAACCATTATGCTTTTCATGTTGTGCAAATGCAATAATTTCATTTGAGGTAGTGTGGACTACCGCCCCCTCATGTGATGTGACTCGTTCATGCAATACATGGAATGAATAAAGAATGAAATTAATGAACTTATGTGACCTATATAACATATATATTATACTAGAATTATAATATATATATATCTCATTTTGTTTTAATTCCATTAAATACGAAATGGAAATGAAAGTACCGTTCATGCGTACGTACAGCTTACTGTCTCCATGAACGGTGCATTTCATTTCTTACCTCTAAATGTTATGTAATATTATAAATCCATGTATATACTGGATATATATGATATAAATGATATCTACATCATGAATATAATTATGGATATAATGAATATTTTACCACATGAACAACTTGTAAATATAAGAAGTTTATTTTTGACACAAGTACCAAAGATCAACACATTGACCATTATTAACTTAAATAATTACATAATGTTCATAACATTGTAATAAGTGATATGAAAGTAATAATTGTAACACCCCGGTATTTTATGAAAAAAAATTCTTTTAATTTCATTAATGTCTTGTGTTGTATTCTACACCAAGATTACATTGAGCTATATGCAACACCGTATTAGCTTGCAGTATACGCAACACTATTCTTGGACCGTGTTACACACAATTTTGATAATAGTTATTATACGCAACATTGAGTATATATATATATATATTCAATGTATAAATGAAATATGGTTGGATTCTTTTATATGAAACAACGAAGGATTCTTGCACAACACGCAACCCTGACTTGGCTTGCATCACACGCAATCGCAACCTTCCTCGATAGCGTGTGTTGTACGCAATACCGGGTTTTACTAAACAACGATATATTATTATAATATTAGTATGAACTAGCCATTATGAATAATATTAAATAAATTTTGAATTTTGTAACATTATTATTCATCTTACACATTTTCTAGAACATGTTATAAGAACAAAATAAATTTTTCGGGTAAAAAAAGTATTTTTCAAAAAATGCAGTTTTGCCACCTTTTGATGGCACACACAATTTAAATCTAGTTTTTGACATGTTTATAAGTTCAATTTGAAAAAATAAATTTCTTCTTTGGAATCATGGAATAAGAATTTACTTTGGATAAATTTTTTCATATTATTCTGATAACTTCCATATTTTGATGAATAGTAAAAACACGCTATATTTTAATTAAAAACAACTTTTTTCATCGCAATAATTTATATGGTTAAATTATAATATTGAATGGTTTTAAAGTATAAATAGAATATATTTTTACCATTTAATATAATTTATGTCATTATCATTTATTTTACATTAAATTCGTAGGTTAAATCAATTCAATCTTTTGCAATGTTTTAAAGAAAAACCCGTTTTCTTTCGACAACGGGATTAATTTTAATTTAATTTCTGAAAATTTTGTGTATTGAATTTGGAAAAATGGATTCTATATTTGGAATCAGTGGGTCCAAATTATGTTAATAATATGTTTTTATTTTTGAGAATTATGAATAGTAAATACGGTAAATTTTATTTACCATAGTTAAAGGTAAATCGGGTAATTAAGGGTAAATATAATATTATAAAATTACCCTAACACATGAAAAAATTCTATTGGATGTCTAAAAGAAGACCCATATAACCTAAGGGTCGGATTAGATTCATTTTATGGACTTTTGACCATGAAAATAATTTAATTATTATTAAAACCAAAGAAAGTGACAACATGTCACTCTCTTAAATCTTATAAGTATAATAATTTTAATTTAGTGATAAACATCATACAACATCGAACATAAAAAGTCTCCAGAAATATAATAAAATTATCTACATCATGATAATTTATTTAGAATTTTTAGGGATTAAATAATTGTCATTAATGGTGATACATTAATGATACATAAATTATTTATTAAGTGAAACATAAGTAATATAGTTTTTATTGAAAAGATAATACACATTAAACGGACCAAAAACCTGACCAAAACATATTGGTAGTGTATATCTACACCTTAATAATCCAATGATCTAATATATAAACGTTTTGAACTTTATAAAAGTTATTATGACACTTATATTATTTTATTTTAAATGATGTCAAAGTTGTCACCATCATAATTTAATAAATATAAAAATTTAAATATTGTGATTTTAAGATGATAAATTAGAGTACAAGTATTATTGGGAAAGATAATAGATTTATATTAATCATAGGATTTTAGTTTTAATTTTTATGAAACAAATCAGTATATTAAAGAATTATACAAAAATGTTGTAGTAATTATTATATTAAGAGATAAACCAAATAAAGGGTTTTAGAAATAATAAAATAAATATTATATGAACTATTTAATGTGATCCACTAATTTTATAAATACATATGACTTTGTATGAATCTATTAAATCTTTTATTTCGAACATATCTTCTGTATATATTTTATTTAAATTCAAATAAATGAATAGTGTCAAAATTTACACTATTGTTATTTTATAAAAATAACATATTATTAAATTGATTAAAAATCACAAAAATATTAAAAATTTATAAATTTAAATTTATATGGTCTATAATGTTATAAAGTAACCAATTATGGAAAATTAACAACAAATAAGTAATTATTTGTTGTAATTTAAAATTTAGAATTTTATTACCAGAAATAAACATAAATAGATTAAATAAGGATAAATCAAAATGATAAGGTTTAAAATAAGCTCCAAACATGTCTAAATTTGATTGGTTGATACGATTACAACCCTATCTAATCTAATATTAGAATATGAGTCATTTTTTGGAGGTTTTTAAGTGGGGTTAGATTTATTATAAATTAATATTTTTAAGAATTCCAAAGGTGCCCCTCTCCTCCCTTATAAAAGGGCACCTCCTACCTCTCTTCCATACACCACATTGAGCCTTCATGTTCGGACAAACCCTGCCCAATTATCTTCTCCACTTCCCTAGAAACATATTAGAGATCCGGGTCATCTTCAAAGACCAATTTTGGTGCCCTAAGAGGAGGTCTCAAAAAGGCGCTTCAAAGAAGAGGTAATGTTCGTTACCGATTCATTCAACTTTATTTCTTCTTCTACTTCTTCTTCATTAGTTTTTTAATTATGAATTAATAACATCAGTATCACTCATATACTTATATGTTATTATAATTATGAAACAACCCTATTTCATCATCTATCCATGCTTCGGAAAATGAAATCACCGCGCGTGCGTAAGTACGGAATACCGTCTCCACGCCGTGGTGTAATCTATTTTCAACCATCAACTTACTTGGATGGGTATAATGGTGTAAATAATGACTATATATGATTATTGTAAAGTTATATTGTTTATTAAATAGTATACATACACTCCAATACAATTCCACGATCACGGGCATGATATCATCGCTCGTGCGTACGTACAGACTACCGTCTCCACGAACGCGATAGGAATCATTTTCCATGATTAACCATTCAAGAATGATTATAAAGTATATATAATGAATAACAATGAAATATATGGAATAATAATGCTACTTGATTTATGTATATATGTATTTCATCTATTTAATTTCATTCAACTCAACAAGGAAACGAAAACAACGTTCATGCGTACGTACGGCCTACCGTCTCCATGAAAGGTGTATTTCTTTACATTTAACGATCTATTATATATATATATTCTGAATATATTTTATATATACATCATGTTTTATATTCTGTAATTATGTATTCATGATCTATGTAATCATATGAATAATTACAAGTCAAAACACGGACGACAAATGAAACGATTTTAACCAAAACACTCTTTAACATGGAATTTACAAAAGAACGGGTAATATAAAGTCATAAGTGACCCATATATTATATAATAACAATGAATATGATTATGTAATAAGTCAATAACATTATTAAAATCATTATACAGGAGGTTCGGACACTTACGAAGCAAATCAGACCTAATGTAAGGGATAATTTTGCAAATCTCATTTTTATCCGAGATTGCTTATTCATAAGTATTTACTAGGGCTATTTATATCATGTCCATGTTTTATAAAAGTGTTTTCATGTATGTATAAAGTCCTTTTACACTTTTTTGACTTTTAATACATGGTATGTAAGGAATCTTTCTCTTAATTACGTTACGAGGTACTTTTTTGACTTTTCCAACAAAAGTACGAGGAGAATGTTATTTTTAACTTATACGGCGTGAATGGATTTTTACGGTTTTATAAAGCCTTGTTTTCATGAATATTACTCCAAAATATTTCATTTCTATTTTCAACAAAATTCTTTTCTTTTAAAATTTCATGAAATTTGGTGAAAAGAAAAAGATTTCGAAGAAAAAAATATATTTTCCTCAATAATTCATTTCAAGTGTTTTATCAAAACCATTTTTTATATAAGATGACATTATTTAATATGTGTTTATTTCAAGTATAATGTATCTATGATTTACATGGTTTCACTTCTCTTATTATGAAATGATATCCATTTCTTTTGTATGGATTATGTGATGATGGTATGATGTTTATGAAACCCATTTTATTTAATGGGTTTTTATGAATGATGTATGTTTATTTTGTGGCACAAGTAAGAATGATTTCATTATGAGATGGGTGGGACCTATATCTCTCTCAAATTTATTGGGTAAAGATTTATATATCATGAGATAGACATGGATGGAATGGCAATTTAAACCGGTTCAGTAATACAGAACTGGAATGAGGAGTGAACTCGATTCAGAAAGGGACTTTGTCCACTAAGATAGTCTTGGCAACAATGCATTGGATACTATGGAAATCATATCAAGTGCTTAATTGTTTCCACAATTACATGTTTTATTCCTATGCTATTTTATCATTCTTAATGTTTAATTATGATCTATGCCTTATGTACTTCCATGTTTTATGTCACTGCTCAAGCTTTTGATGTTTAAACATTATGTTCATGTTTTTAAGTTCAAATGTATATGGTATGTTTTATTTTATCCATTATTACCCTTAATGAGCATTTGAGATCACCCTTTTTATGTTTTCTTTTCGTATGATATAAAGAAAGGTTTTAGGTAAGAAAAAAAAGAAGAAGATATTTAATGGAGATGTTGAAGATCTTTCACCACGATTAGAGGATTACGTTCCACATTTCTAAATACACTAAACTATTATGGTCCTTGGGTTTCTATTTTTGTTATTTATTAAGTATTCCGCAAAAGTAATGTAATGTCCAAGTAGGTCAAGCTCCGGGTCTCTACAGTTGGTATCAGAGGAAAGGTTTAGTCAACCTTTGGAAACTGGGATGCGAAAACGTTAGTGAGATCCCTAGAGATATTTCTAAGGTATGTCTAGGGATGTCCTTAAGGATAAGTATACATATAGGATATAGTCCTAGAACTATGGTAACAATCTTAGAATTTAACCTAAGATATTAGATATTGAGTGTACTCCCGCTTTACTATGTTGTTTTCCCTAGCATGATTTTTTCCTCTCACACTATTCTTTTTGGGTTTTAGAAAATGGCTGGAAACAGGAAGATTCAAGATAATGGAGGATATGATAGATAATGGAATGATTTTCTTCATGGGAAACCAAATGAAAGGGGATCTGAAAGTCCAAACATCGTTATTATGACTAATCATAAATCTCATAATATGATCAATAATCTCAACTTTGGTAAGTTTCCCAACTCAGATAATAAGAGAATGATGGAGTTTCATGATGATCATAGACGAAAGAAAGTTCAATTTCCCTCATGTAAATCATGTGGGAAGAGGGATTAGGGAGATTTTTTCAAAGGAACTGGAAGATTCTTTGGGTCTGGAAAAGAAGGACACAAAGCCAGTAAGTGCAAATGAAAAGGTTGAGCTAACACCATGGACAAGGATAATGGTATTTCTACGACATCAACAATGATAAGATGTTTTAAATGTGGAATGTACGGGCATTATGCAAACAAATTCCCTAATGCAAAATATCATGAATAGAATCAGCATGGTCATATGGGTAGTATTAATGTGGATGATGATGAGGAGACTACAAATGATATATGAGCTGAAAGAAGTATTGAAGCTCAGTCGGTTGTTTAAGAAGGTAGTGGAATGATTGTATGTTTTTCGAGAGTTATGTTGTATAGTCAATGGTACTATGGAATAAAGAATCATCTAAGGATTGTTACTCTATTGTTTTTTCTAAAAGTATTTGAAATTATATGTTTAATGGTACCAGTAACCATGGAAGGTTATTCAGATAATTTTGTAAAGTAGAAGATATGCACATAATGAAGGAATAAGAAGATAATGAGATGATTGATTGTATTCATGAGCTCATGATTGATATAAGGACTAAGTGATATCATGGTTTGAGTATATAGAATTTTGAGGATTTTGGTATGTGGAAAGTGTTTACTTATAACTCCATTCATGTTTTCACTAAGGTTCAATGGGTATTCATTTTTCAAGAGAATACATGATTAAGGCTTTCGAATGTTTGGAATGTGACCAACAAGATATATCTTATGATATACGGGGATCAACGATGGTATTAAATCTCTGGTAATCGTTTTCACTATATTATGAGAGTGGGCTGCAGTATTGTGGATAAGCCTAATGATTGGAATGGATTATGTTGGACATAAGTTAGTATTGTTTAAGGATAGAATTTTTTTTCGATATTATTGATGGGATGTTATAGTAATATAGTTTTTGAAAAAGGAAAACCTGCAGGATGGGCGACAGCCCATCGCATCCGACAAGGCTGTGGGAATCGAACCCACAACTGATGTGCGACTTTCCTTTATCGCCTACCACTGGCCTACTGGAAGTCCATGTTTAGTAGAATATAGTTTTATTTTATTAAGAGCTATGATATATAAAGTATAAGTTCATTTTTGGAACCATATACGATTAATGTAACCATAAGATGGACTTATAACTTTTGTTAACCTTTTGTTTGAAATAGATGGTATGACCCATCATTCTATCACATGATCTGCTAACACATCATGAATGACAAATTCACCTTCATTTCATTAAGGGATGAAGTGGAAATTGTTCAATTCACAAACAACAGTGAGATTGTACCAAAATCATGTAAGTAATTATTTTAATTCATCATCTTTAGGGAATTGATCTTGAAAACCAAACATTTTGTCCTAGTTCCCTTATATCTGATGAATCGGATGGTACCTTAGATCATCACAAATCTATAGCTTTGTGATTTTTGGCTTTTTCATAGCCATGTTCTCTACCACTCTCTATCAGAACTTGATGGTTATATTTTTCTTCCATATCCATATTTTCACCTATGTTCTCCTACGTGGAAACCCAGTGATGAGTTAATTTGGGTAACCATTAGATTTCATACATTAGTTTTTAAATCCATGTTTTGGTATTCCTTTTTACGATGTCGGTTTCTATTAAACAAAATTTCGAGTAGTAAACAATTTATAACCCCCACGAATTTTGAGGGAGAAATTCATTTAAAGGGGGGTAGCATGTAACACCACGAGATTTTATGAAAAATATTCTTCTAATTTCATTAATGTCTTATGTTTTATGATACAGCAAGATTACCTTGCACTATACGCAACACCGTATTATCTTGAAGTATACGCATCACTATTCTTGGATCGTGTTACACACAATTTTGATAATAGTTATTCTACGCAACATTGAGTATATATATATATATATATATTCAATGTATAAATGAAATATGGTTGGATTATATTATACGAAACAACTGAGGATTCTTGCAAAACACTCACCCTTAACTTGGCTTACATTACACGCACTCGTGACCTTCCTCAATAGCGTGTGTTGTACGCAATACCGGGTTTTACTAAACAATGATATATTATTATAATATTATTATGAACTAGCCTTTATGAATAGTATTAACTAAATTTTGAATTTTATAACATTATTATTCATCTTACACATTTTCTAGAACATGGTATAAGAACAAAATAATTTTTTCGGGTAAAATAAGTATTTTTCAAAAAATGCAGTTTTGCCACCTTTTGATGGCGCACCCACTTTAAATCTAGTTTTTGACATGTTTATAAGTTCAATTTTACAATATATAATTCTTATTTGGAATCAAAAAATAAAAATTTACTTTGGATAACTTTTTCATATTATTCTGGTAACTTTCATATTTTGATGAATAGTAAAAACACGTTATATTGTAATTAAAAACAACTTTTTTCATCGCAATAATTTATATGGTTAAATTATAATATTGAATGGTTTTAAAGTATATATAGAATATATTTCTACCATTTAATATAATGTATGTCATTAGCATTGATTTTACATTAAATTCATAGGTTAAATCAATTCAATCTTTTGCAATGTTTTAAAGAAAAACCTGTTTTCTTTCGACAACGAGATTAATTTTAATTTAATTCCTGAAACTTTTGTGTATTGAATTTGGAAAAATTCATTCCATATTTGGAATAAGTTGGTCTAAATTATTTTAATAAGCTACTTTTTTTGGGAAATTATGAATAGTAACTACGGTAAATTTTATTTACCTTAGTTAAAGGTAAATTGGGTAATTAAGGATAAATATAATATTATAAAATTACCCTAATACATGCCAAAATTCTATTTGATGGCTAAAAGTAGACCCATATAACCTAAGGGTCTGATTAGATTCATTTTATGGACTTTTTACCTTGAAAATAATTTAATTATTATCAAAACCAAAGAAAGTGACAACATGTCACTCTCTTAAATCATATAAGTATAATAAATTTAATTTAGTGATAAACATCATAAAACTTAGAAAATTATTAGTCTCCAGGAATCTAATAAAATTATCTACATCATTAATATTTATTTGTAATTTTTAGGGATTAAATAATTGTCATTAATGGTGATAGAAAACCGGGGGGAATTTCCGGTCCCGTTGGTGAAAACCGGCCGGCCAGCTGGCCGGCCGGATGATAGAAAACCGGGGGAATAAATCCCCCGTCCGGTTCAACAAAACCCTCCTCTTAATGAGGGGGGCGGTTCCTTGAAGGAAGGGGGGCAGCCGGCCCCCCGGTTTGTTCCCAGCCGGCCCCCACGTGCGGGGGCCGTGTCTTGCAAATGGCGCGGCACAAAGGCCGCCCCGCCACCCTAATCAGTGGGGGGCTTCGCCCCCCCGCGTGCAGCCACCCCGCGGCGACAGGCCGCAGCGGCCCGCCGCGCCGCTGCGCCGCCGCCGCCGCCCGCCGCCCTGGGGGGGGGGGGGGGTCGGGCCGGGTCGGCCCGGACCCGGACCCCCCCGTTTCGAACCAGATTCGGTTTTTGGCCCATAACTTGAGCCTCGGACCTCCGAATGACGAACCGTCTGCGGCAACGCGATCCTTGGATCGAGACGGTCGTTTCAGTAAATCGCACTCAAGGTTTCCGTTTACGTTGAGTTCGGCCGGGTTGGTTCGTTCACGAAACCAATCGGGCCTTCGGAGCGGAAACGCTCATATCTTGAGCTTTGAACGTCCGATTGACGCGCCGTCAGTCGCGTTGTGTTCCTCTTAATGAGACGGATCTTTTGGCATACTCCGCCCGAGGTTTGGACGCAGGTGGAGTATGGTCGGGTTGGTTTTGCCTTAAAAACCAACCGGGCCCCGGAGACGAAAATGCCAATAACTCTCAGACCGGGCGTCCGATCGACGCGCCGTCTGTTGCGTTGAGTTCCTGTTGACGATACGGAACTTTTGGATACATCAACTCAGGTCTTCGTGACAGTTGATGTATCAGCCTCTCGGCTCGTGGAGCGGACCCTCCGAACGAGCTTGCTATGTGCGGGAACCCTAGTGCTGGCTGTGACTGTTTTACTGCTACTACTGCTACTGTGACTGCGACGACAATACAGAGATCCTGTGTGGATTCGACGACGACGACTACAGCACTCAGCGATCCTACGTGGATCAGTGCTACAGGTCCTGTGTGGGCCCGATCCTGTGTGGGTCCTTGCGCTCAGCGGTTCTGTGTGAGCCAGCGCCTACAGGTCCTGTGTGGGCCCGATCTTGTGTGGGTCTTTGCGGGGGTTAGTTACCTATCGATCCTTCGTGGGTCCGACGAATTAGATGGATCAGTGATCATCTTTATCGTCCTTGAAAAAGTATACCTGTGTGAGCTGAATCCTTTTTGCTTTCCTGTGTGGATTGTGTTGAGCAATCCTGTGTGGATTACGTTTTGCTTTCCTGTGTGGAATACGTTTACTATCCTGTGTGGACTGAGTTGTACTTGGACTCGGAGGTTGGAGCGTATTTGAATTGATGACTTAGGTATATGTATGGGCATATACCTAAGCAGTGTCGGTTGTTACTTCGTGATTGTACTTTTCTTCGTGGTTTATCCTTTGTGGATTTGAGAGACCTTCAGGGGTCTCGGGGTCCCTACTGAGTAGCTTATACTCACCCCTGCACGGGCTTTGCCCACACTATGTTGTGTTGGTTGCAGACGACGGACAGCGTTGACCTTAGCTGAGGCTTGCAGAGCGGGACGGTACCCGGAGGTGGACCACTGGGCGGGACGTGCACAGAGCGGACGGCGGGACCCGTGGAACAGAGGAGCTATCAGTACCCACCCTTCAGGTGGGATTTCCAGTGGACAGCTCGGAGTAGCGGCTTTTAATTTTCAGTTGATGTTTTTCCCTTTTCGAGTTGTACTTTACTTTCAGTCTGGGTTTGTATTCTGGCCCATTTACTTTTCCGCACTTACAGTCGTACTCTGCTTTGTTTAGTGTTTACTTTCCGCTTGTTTACTCTGTGGTGTGTGTTTACTTTTCAAAGGCAATGCCTTCCCTTTTTACCGGGATTTACGCCTTGGTGCTAGTCGCCATCCCCTGGCCTATGGAAGGCGGGCTTGGGGTAGTCACGGCACAGACCCCGAGGGCGGGTCGTGACATGTATTGTTATCCTTACTGAGCATCTGAGCTCACCCCATTCAATGCTTTAATTTTTTCAGGATGCGATGAAGTATATTATGAATGACCTGCCAGGATAGTATGAGGGGATATGAAGACATGATGTTTTTTTAGTTTTGTTTTACATTATGATGTAATGTAAGACTTATGGATGTATCTAGTGTTTCCAATACTACTAAATTAATTGTACTTTTGAGAGTTGATCTTTTGTCATCATGCCATTGTTACGCAATAATGCACCGACTATGGGTAACTGGAGTTGGGGCGTTACAAATTCCTTTAATAATAATTATATATGATCGTCCTTCTATAATAAAAATACTCAAATGAGGCTCAATCGAACTATTTAATCATATTTTTCTATCATCTGTACAAATGAAAGAATCAATTGTAACTAACACTAATTTCTTGGCAAATAATCCCCTCATGATAGGCCTTAAAACATTCCTTCCAACCAGATGTCACTAAACCATTGGGTCGAGTGGATGAACATCCACAATTTAACCCTCAACATCCATAAGGTTTCTCTCTATAATAAATGCATCATTCACTATATTAAATATAGGATTATTTATAAACATGCTGATCTTTTATTGAAATAATATCCCTGGAAAATCCTCAAATCATCCCCCCGTCATTTAATCATCGCCAAGATGAATCAGTGAAAAATGATGAAACTCTATATTGCATTTAGAATACTCTGTAGATTTCATCATCCACTTCTCAAGACACATAAACTCATTGGAAGTCTATACAATCATAATATCTAGGAAAAAGTAGTCATAAAATCGTGATTTTATGTTTTTCAATAACATATCTTACATTGTGCCACGCTGGTTCAACAAAATCCACCATCAACCACCTGCTCCTCGAAGCATATATGCTTTGAGCATCACCCACATCATTAGAGGTGACTTTAGATGATAAAATATCTAAAAAATTATCTAAATACAAAATTCAATTGCATGTGGTATTCTATCCCCTATAAATTTTGGGGATGCTACTACAAGATCACACATGTCATCTCAAACTTATTCATGGTAGGTTGTGGGGTCTACTGAAATGTCAGCAAATAGAATATTAATCCATTATATAACTAGTAATCAACATCCACAACTAGTTATAATAATATTTCTTCAACATGAAATACATTTGGATCCACTGGCAGCCCATGTCCCACCACCGCTATAGCATGGTCCTCACCACCCTCCAAGCATATGACTGGAGGTCATTATGTTGTCATGGCTCTACATTCCCCACACAGACATCTGAAATGAATAATAACTGAAAGATCATAGTTTAAAATGTAGTATATGCTTTAGACTGAAAAAACAACCCATACCCCCTCTTCTATCTCCAAAATTCATCACATGGTAAAAAGAGATAGTCATAAACATCACTACATACACTTCATACTGCCCACTATAAAGTCACTTATATGTGAATTATTTTATTTCACAAATTAAATTTTATTTTAAATTCTCATATATATAACAATTAACAATAATTTTTGGAATAAAATGGGCCATATATTTTAAAACATAAGTCTCCATACACCTCTCAAAATGAAATTCGAAATCCAATTAATCTACAAGATAACATTTTCTAGTTCATGTGACCAATTTTCCATGACCAACCACTGAATATCTGACTCCATAGGGTGTCTTCTATAGACTAACCAGTACAATAGTGGGTAGATAATGGAAAGGAATCCATGTAAATACTATATTGTTTCCAATTATCTATAATATAAATTCTTATATAATAAGTATATCACATTAGTAATATGTCCCAATATGAAAAACATGCTCTTTAATTACAAACATAATCAGGATTTATTAAATAAAACCCTTACATGATACATCATAGAATATGGATAGATCTAGTTTATTTGGGCTTAGTATCATTAATTAATGACTAAAAACGTGAAACACAACTTATTTATTGAAAACATATTTTACATGCCACTACATTCCCTCGTACATAGAGTTGTATGGGATAACCTGAGGCCATGAATAAGAAAATGGTGAGCTATAAAGCCTTGTGAGGGAGTAAAAAATTCAATACATGATGAAAACAATACATGTTAGTCAATAAGAATATCAGTGGAGCATAAAAAACATGAACATAAAGGCATGATATAGAATGATTATCAAAACATGGAAATGGGAAAAAACATAACAATGTATTAGAATGGTCCAAGGATCATTGCACATGGAGATTGAGTAACCCCTAATTTCTGTTGAACTAGAATGAGTAATCACTTGTTTCAATTGACGTATCATGATTAAGATATTTTCTTAATGCAATGGAGGTCAATCATGGTGCACCCTTCATAAAAATTTCATTTCATGCATATGTGTGCCAAAAGATCACACAATAAGGATTCATTATGGATTTTAATTTATTTCATGTTACAAAAAATGTGGAATTAATACAATGAAACATACAATAAATTGGTAAATGCTTCTATAGGTGAATACCCTTGATAGAGAAACGGGCATGGTATTCACTACATAACGACTTTGTCTTGGTTAAAATCACTGTGCAATTTCGTCAGCATAACAGCATGACATAAGAACTCAAAAAAATGGTTGAGAAGAGAGGAATGGATGCCACATCCTATATACATGAAATGGGATGTAAGGGTGTTATATATATATATATATAAATATATATTTCGAATCAAATATAAAAGAATATAGATTCATAATACAAAACAATTTCTTGATTTTGAATGAGAAGAGAGAAATTCCTTACAGATTTTCAATATGGTAACGTGTGTACATAAGAGGCATTAATGAGAGAGAAAGAGGCCTCTCATCATTTCAAACATAGTGATGGGAATTTAATAGAGGAGGAAAATCATACCACATCATTTTTCATTTAATTTAAAATGGTATTACATTAAATAGGAACATGGATAAAAATAAAAAAGGAATCCATTACTTGGATGTTTGATCCCTAAGGCTAGAGAGAGGCTTGAGAGAGGCTTCATTGGAGATTGGGGAAACATGGGAGGATTCTAGAGAGAGGGTGAAAGAGTTTTTTCGATATCCAAAGGATTTTAGTGAGGAGGAAGTTGGAGGTTGGGTGGGTTTATATAGGAATGGATAGGAAATTTGTTACTATATAGGATTTGGCCACCACACATTAAACTAATCAAAATCACAACCGACCCATGGTTTTATATAAGTTTTTCCAAAGGGAATTAGAAAAAATTATTTTATAAGGCCAATGGATGAAATTTTTAAGAGATTAGGCCTTTAAAGGTGGATATGAGTCACACTCTCACGGAAATCAATTTAAAAAGATAAAATGATTTAAAAGATTTGGAGGTCCTACTAAAGCATTGTAAATAAATACAAACAAGCCAAAAATCACATTATTTTAATTGAAAATAATATATTGGCCAAACATAATTTCTGTAGTATTTCATTAAATCACTATTGGGTCATTATGATGTCATAAAACAAATTTTATATTTAAATGGTATATAATTTTTACCCAAATATTCTACTATCTCAGAAAATTTTGAATCATTCACCTATGGATAATTTTGATGAACTGATTCCAAAATAAATATTTATATTTATATTTTGTTAAATATGTGAATTATTACTTTTAAAATAAAAAGCATATTTTACCAAAAATTCAAGGGTTTTGACAAAAATTACCTTTCAAACAGAAGAAAAATCAATGGTTTATTTATAAAAATTATATAATCATTTATATTTCATAAAATGTAAATTTTTAATAATATTTAATCAAAATATTATTTAATTCAAAATTCCGTTAATTCAACCAAATGTATTTTTAATTGAAAATTAACTAAAAATATTATTTTAACGTTTTGACCAATTTACAATGTATCTATAATAAAATGAATGTATATTCATAATTATTCACAAAATAAGTCCCATAATCACAGTTCTAGGGTTTTGTAACATAACCCCTTCTAACACCCTTATAAGATCAAATGGTAAGGTGTGTGATGGTGAAAAACTCTTGGGGTGGCTTGGATAACATTGCTAAGGTGGGAATCTCTATAAACATCCAATTCTCACATAGGTTGTTTCACTAAAGCTTAACGTTTTGAAGATTAGCTTGGGTTTGGTCAATTATGAAGGTTAGTGATGCCACCTCCTTTCTAATATCTGTCAAATGGTCTTTGTACTAAGTAGTTATACTGGATGAGGTATCATTTCCTTTGTCTGGGTAAATTAGATTTTTTAAAGCTCTTTATTTATACTAAACAGGTGATAACATGTTACCAATATATTATAAATAGTCACAATTATTTACGATATTTCCAAATATAAAAACATAAAACCAAATAAGTGCATAGGTTATATTGCCATTTTACATTATAATACAATTAATTGGATCAAAGGGAATTTATATTAATAAAGGTTTTGTTCTTTACAATATCCACCCCTTAAGACACTTCAACTTTGAAATTTCATTGTCCCACACTAAAAGAGATGCAGGTAACTCTACTTCATAACTTCTTATGATTCCCATGTTTCTTATCCAAACATGTGGTTTCGCCACAACACATTGGCGAGGGGAATTGTCTTATTTCTTAGAACATTTTATCTACGATATAATATCATCATATATTCTATTAATAGGAGAGTCCAATATATGATGGTACCACCTCTTGGTTGAGTACATGTGATTGGTCATGTATGTACTTCCTCATGAGTTATACATGGAATACATCATGTACATGAGATAGTTTCTATGGGCGTTCTAGTTGATATGAAACTGCTCCAGGGTGATCCAAAATTTCCAATGGATCAATTAACATTGGAATAGGAATTCCCATCTTACTGAATCACATATATCTCTTCCATGGTGATATTCTTAGGAATACCATGTCTCCGGCATCAAAGTCTAGTTATCATTGGATATTATAAGAATAGATCTTTTGTTAACTCTAAGAAGCTTTAATTTGCAGATGTATGGTTTTAACCATATTTATCATTTCTTCAACCTTTTCTAGACATAATAGTTTACACTCCCCAACTTCATCCCAACATGTTTGGGTTCTCCACCACTTCACGTATAGGGCTTCAAAAGGAGTCGCGTTGATTCATTTGTGGGGAATGACATTGTAAGGGAACTCAACTAGATGGATATGTTGATCCCATAACCCTTTTATGTCCATTGAAAATTTTCTAAACATTTCCACAAGTGTTAGGATAGTTCCATCAGATTGGCCATCAGTTTTGGGATGATAGGTCGTACTAATGTTTAGATCAGTATTCATAGAAGGTTGTAGACTCTTACAAAACATAGAGGTAAATCATAGATCTTGATTTAATATAGTTGATTATTGTACCCCATCCAACCATCCCACATCTCTGATGTATATCCACACCAGTTTATACAGTGTAAAATCCTCTAAAATGAAATGAAGTCTGCAGTCTTAGTATGATGATCCTAAATAACCCAAATAGCATTGTTTCCATTTGATTTATTTGTAATTCCGGAGAAAACGTCCATGGTGATGTTATCCCATTTCCATGATGGTATGGTTAATTGATGCCTTATCCTCTTTGACTTATTCCTCTCATCCTTCACTTTTTATCATACTAGGAACATTAATGTATACTCAGCGATCTCCCTCTTCTTGTTATCCCACCAATAATACTGTTTGATATCTTGATACTTATTTGTGTTTCTAGGGTGACTGGTGAAAATTTAACTATGTGTGTCATCCAAAAGTTCATTCTTCATCTCCATATTCAATTGAATACATAGTCTAGACACAAATATCACAATGACATATTTATTGATATTTAACTCAGAGGACTTCCTTTTTCTTATAGTTTCCACCTTCATCAGAATTCCCAGATCATCCTGTTGATCATCTTTAAACCTTTTCAAAAGAGACAGTCGAGAAATCGTTTTTGATGGAATTTTTTATGTCACTTTCTTTATATGGTAATTTTATCATTTTATGGTAATTTTATTCATCCAAGGAAAAAACCTTCGATTATAACATCATGTTATATATGTTATACCATTTCAATCTCTATTTTTCTTTTGGATGCTTTAAGATCATTTTAACTAATGATTGTATTGATATTAAATTCCATTATTAATTTTTATACTCAATAACATTCCATTGGATGATTCACTATCATGTTATCACTGGGCATAAAATATATATCAAAGATACATATTAATGATCATGGATATGATAATTACATTACCAATATATCATATATACATATGTTGTTATATATTGATTGATATTTGTGGAAATATCGATAAATCCATATTCATTACATGATACCGTGATTTGATAAGGAATATTTTCTATGAATTAAATTATTTATTTTATATATGAGGAATTATTAGGACAGGTAAGACATGGGTTGGGAACCAGTTTATTTAAGGCCCTATATGAACCAGTAGTCCCACTGGATTAATCAGTTTGGTATCCTTAGGTAAAAATGAATTTACCCAAAATATTTTAAATTTATTCTCAAATTTTTTTGATGATCACGGTTTCATGAAAATGTGAATATGGTGTCCCATAATTGAAAAATTACATTATTAAATATTCATTAACGACAATCTAAGGGATTTTAACTGTAAAATTAACTATGGATTAATTTTATTATTAGATTATTGATTACATGGAATGCATTATTAGTTATTTACCTATACATGTTGATTTTTTCTTATCTAGATATTTATATTGAATGTGGGCTATGTTATTTAGATTTCTATATAGATTTTTCAATATCAAATTATTAAAATGGAAATTTATCTTAGTTATTTACATTCCCATATTTATTATGCTCATTGATTCATTATTAATTCCCCTGTACATAATCGTTATTGATCATTTGAACTTACATTTATTCTTTTTCATTTCCATATCATTCAATGATGATTAATTTGACTTATATGCAGTTATAAAATATATAGAATAATGTTATTTGCTAACAATTTATGGTTTAATTTTTTCATTGAATTGTACCGAAATTCTTAGGACAATATCTTGATTACGAAGGATAATGAATATATCCTTTATTTTGATGTGATACATTGTATATTATACCAATGTAATGGTAGTAAGTACTGGATCTAGTAAGAAAACATGTGGTTTGATAAAATTTTCATCATTTTATATGTAGTAGAAAACATATAAACTATTTTTAGGATATAATATCATATGGATCATATCCCTATGATATAATTTTTTGATTGCTATATTAAACCAACCTAATATTTTTTTAAGATAGTTATTTTGTTTTATTACTTATAAAAATACTTATCTAAATACTAAAAGTCGATGAGGTTCTATAATAGATGTACCAATTGTCAGTATCTATGAAATGGGAACCTCAAACATGACATGATTATTACCTTATACATGAAAACATACGTTAATGATTACATTGTGTTCCACTCCTATGGGGAATCCTTAAGATAATTCATATTTTTTTTATAATCCATTTTTCAGTATTTGAATTGATTATTGGAATGAATGACCAAATTTAGACGCATGTCTCCATAGATATAAGATAAGGTGTCATGACTTATTCATCATTTAAATGATAATAAGTTTTTCAAATTATGATCATTATTAGACGCATTATTCATTTTTGGTTTTTGGAAAGGGAAAAAACCTAAATTATTCGTTTCTACATGATTATGAATAATAAGGTAGGTTATATATGAATCCAAATGACATTAATATTAGAGTGAAATATATTTTCATTATTCAAAATAAATTACTCCAAAATATGATAAAAACATATATATCAACAATCCCCTAGGCTGAATAATGATAAAAATGATGGATATTACTCTGAGATTGAATTGTTTAGACCATATATAAAATAAGGATAAATTTCCATCATGTTATATAATTGTAAAGAGTCACATGTATAAGTGTCTTGACTGATTGGTTAATATATATAAGTGTTGAAAACATAAATAAAATAAAATTAATTTCTAGGAAAATATAACGGGTATATTGTAATGAAATAATTCTCATCATAAAGATCCATTTATTGTTCATTTTTGTAAATGTGGGAAAACTTGACATTACTCAAGTCAATTGACTCTTTTATAGGCTGGCCCTTAGGGAAAGGAAGGATATCTGTGGATATAAAATAGATGAATTATATAGGTATTGGGAAGGAAAATTTAAAATTCAAGAATAATTTTAACAATGTAACTTCAGTTATATGAATCTTGAAACATATGATGATTTTAAAAATTATTACAATCCTATATTTCATCATGTAAATAAGTGGTATGGATACCATATTTTTTAGTATTTATAAGATGGATCATAAGTTCAAATTATTAATCACATACTTATTGGTTTTAAGTGATGAGAGGATATAAATATTAATGATATTTTTGGGGAAATTTATTGAAATACAACCCTTTTGATTTTTATATGTTTTATTGAGAATTTTATGTGAGGAATAGTTATTTAAAATTTTATTTACAGATGTTTAGAGGAATTGAGAACCACTATAGCTAATTTATAATTAATAACATGGTAATAATAGTCAAAAAATAATATTATACATTGAATATTATATTTATCGAATACCTTACTAATAATGGTTATTTAATGAATAATTTTATTTTAATGATGTCATTCATATTTTTTTTGGGACCATGATAGGAATAATAATTATTATTTTTAAAATGAAAAAATGCATGGATGTTGTTAACCTATTGTATTCAGATGGACCAAAGGGAATGAACCCCCGACCATAGGATGATAACTATTTAACATCATCCATTGGCCAACGAAATGTCTTAGTTAATATTTCATTATATTTTTTCAATCAAATTTGATGAATAAATATTTGTGATTACCCGATTGTATAACTTTTTAAGATTGGATGAAATTGTTTGAAACATATTGGTTTTTGAAAACATTTAGAGTCCTATTGAACAACATGTAATACTTTTAATAATATAATGATCTATAAAAATTTATTTTTAGTGCCTCAAGAATAAAAAATTAATTTTTGAATATACTTTTCATGAAGTATGGGATGCACATAAATTAATATCTACAATACTAGAGGATGAAATCGAGTTTATTAAATATAAATACATCAATTATACATAATTCCTCATATTATTAGGTAGTAAAATAATTACTCAACATTATGAAAATGATCCTGAATTTTTTTTCATAATATCTTGAATTATATCTAACTAATGGTCTTTTAAATCATAATAGATTTATCAATTTAAGGCCCTACACTATCAATTAATCATTCAATTTATTTTGATCAAGGACCTCAGTCACTCTCTATAAATATTTTCTTTCTCACTCCGTATCAATATCTTCACCGACCTATAATATCCTCAAACATAGAAACATTGATACGGGTAATTCTATATTGAATTTTGAATAACATTTCTCTCATATTAAGTCTATATTTTATTAACACTTTTATAATTTGGTTTTTTTACAATGGAATTTTAAGTGTTCAAAAATATAATTTTTAAAATCAATATTAATGTGTGGGGACAAAATTTATATAATGTAATAAAAAAATATAATATGAACATCATATTTAATAGAGTATCGAACAAACAATGGATATCATATAAATAATATAATATTATAATACATTAGGATATATTTAATATTTTTAAAAACTAAAATACATAATATAAAATAAAATTCAATACATTTTGATTTTAGTATTTTTTATACAAAACAATGAGTTTCTCTCAATGATTGCATTACACACAAGGAAATGTTTCACAAAACAATGTTATATTATTATTATTTTTATTTAATATGAAAATTAACACCATTTTTTTATAATTGAGTGTAATAATAGTATTAAATTTTTTTAAAATATATAATTTTTCATGTTTATTATCAATGTACTGATTATAAGTAATAGAATAATCATTTAAATGTAAAAAATAACAAAATTATTTTTTTCAAAGAGACAGTTTAATCATGGTAAACGTAAAAAATATAAAAATAAATTTAAAATTTTTTTATAATGTTATTTTAGAAAATAAATATAATCATTAAATTAATAATACCAAAATAATTCCAATATTAATATTTATTATTTTTTTAAAAAGATAAATTTTTTTATCAATTGTTAAAAATCGAAAATTTTAATTAAAATAATTCCTTCTTATAAGTAATTTATGTTGTTATATTTTATTTTTAATTGTTTTTAGTGTAAAGAAATATATATATATATATATATATATATATATATATTAATAAAAAAATTTCACTGGATTATTTCTAATATTGAATATGGATATTAATATTTTGACATTTTAACATTAAAATCCATCTTTCATATCTCTTATGTGGGATTAATTTGAAATTAAATTTATCATTTAAAACGAGTTAAATATGTAAAATTATATTCCGTATGTGGAATAAAAATAAAATATTAAATATATAAGGATCAACTAAATTTTTAACAAAAATTATTTGTGAAAATAGTTAATCATAATTAGAATGATTGGTGTCAATTTGAGTTTACATAGTAGTTAAATACAAGATATATGTTGTAATAATGACCCATAATATTTAAAAACCCATTGTATGGCCATATTGAGACCTTATCAATTAATTTGTAGATTATGTATGATTTTTGTGCTTATCGACTTGAAAAAAATAGTTGAAACTCATTCTATCAGAATAATTACAAGCATTCTGCCCACCCCATTGATAAAATGCCACCTACTATTATCACAAATTCACTTATTAAAACCATGTTGGATTAGTAAATACCTTCCCAAATAACATATAAACAATAAACACTCATTCTTAAAGACGTATTTTGTGGATAAAGCCAACCTATGAATTCTTCATTACAAACCTAAGGAGGATACCCGAAGAAGATGTAACATTCTTTAAGGATCACTGTAATTATAATTGATTTTCCATTTCATTTAATTATTTATGAAACCATGATGATATAATTATCCCATTATATCTAATATATATAGATGTTATTATAATATGGGAATTAATTAAAGTAATCTATAGTTCTATTATATTGGTTTCAAGATCATTATTTTTGTGTATGATGAACTATCACATCACGAACTGATGTTATTCCTTTCCCCATTTACAAATAACATAATTGGTTATGATGACGAATTAAAAGTATATATATGATATTAAGAACATAAATATACCACTAAATTAATTATTTAATATATATCCTACTATATTAAATTTTACATGGGATACTATAATATCACTTATGTGCACAACAGATTACCGCCTCATGAGGTGATGTGATTCACTATTCAACAACTGTTCACATTGAAGATGATAAAGATATTGTTAATGAGTATATATTATATGAAAGAAATAATTATTATATTAATTTCATATACACAATTTTGGAAATATTATATTCATAATTTTCTTTCAATTATATTTACTCATTTAAAGATGATAACATCATTTGTGTATATGTCGACTTCTGATTTCGTGCAATGATGTGACTCTATTTTCTTCACCAAAAGTAATGATTAAAATATTTTCCAATAAAATATTTCATGTATAATATCATTATATTTATGGATTGTAAATAAATAAATTAAAACCTTTCCATAATGATTAATGAAAATGGAATCTTTACTAATCTGTACGTATGACCTTCCATCGTCATGGTCATAATATACTTAATTTTTCATGAAATTAAATATTGAATGGTTTTAAAAGTAAATTTGATTTAAATATATTCTAATTATGTTATTATTAATATTTTTGAGTGGAAAAAAATTATATATTAACAATAATATAATGATCTGTGAAAAAACATATGAGAAAACATTGTAATTAACACCTGATGAAATGAGAATTATGAGAACTTATTAAAACACAAGATGTAAAATGATAGTAGTGGGTCATATATGATATTATAAATTTGAATATGGTTATATTAAAGGTTAATAACATTGATTAAACCATTATAATAGAGGTTGAATCATATTCCCAAAAAATGTACCATAGTGTACGATATTTCATCACAATTTCGTTTCATTGAGGCATATTGTAATTATAAGCACCAAAATACATTTATACGGTGTATATACATCCCTATTGACATGTAAATAATGAGTAATTAAATTTTATGAAAATTTTATATTTCAATTTTAATTATTTAAACTAATGTTATCTGAACAATATGTAAACAAGTGGTATATAAATATCATAACACAATTTTTTTAATTGGGTTATATTACTTATAAGTTTCCAATGATATTATATGATTGGGTATGTAACAAATTTTTGACTGTACACTATTTTATTTCAACATTTTTATATGTATTTATAGTAGATACACAATATTTATTCATTTTTTTATTCCCACTAGAAAGTTATGATTATTTCAAGGATTTATCCCTCAATATAATTTTAATCGAAATGGATTATTCTTGAATTTCTAGTAAATGATTTTTTTTAATAATTTCATAAGAAACACTGAATTATCTTCTCCTAAATTGATTAATGATATTTTTTATAATGATTGTTTCATTTTTACACCCATTATTTCCAAAAATATTGAGAATATATTTTAAAAAATCATACTTTATTCCTATCATTGATAAAAAATATTTTTTTCACTTTTTGAACAATACACTTATATAAATATTTTAATGTGAAAAAACTAAAATTATTTAAAGTATGTAGAGAATTACCTACCGATAAGACCATTATTTCATTGAAGAATCCATTGATATTTTTTTAGTATATTTATAATTAGTTTTTTATGTGGTTTTCAAGGGAATAAGTTTTCAAAATTTTATCCAACAATAAATGTATATGTTTCTCAAGAATATTTTAAATATAATTCACTGTATTTTAATTCATCCAGGACAAAAACAATTTATTCATACATCATGGTGTATATGATATTATGATAACATTCTTATTCATATCATAACTGGTCTATAATTATTTTGACTAAGGAAATTATTGACATTCACTCCCACAAATCATTTTTGAAGTCAATAAAATTTTATTAAAATGTTCAATTTCCTATGATCATTGGTCATTAAATTTCCCCTAAATATACAAATTTTTTCATGGGAATATTTATTATTAAATGTACATTATTTATAAATATGGTGAATGAAATTATTTTATATTTAGGGAAATATTGAAAAAAACTTATTATTTACATGATATAGATATTTTATTAGGGAACATTGATTAATATTTAAATTGATATTTACCCTATTAATAATATGTTTGTTTGGTACAATATGGGTGGGGGAACAACAAAAGTTATAACCATGATTCTTCAATAGTATCTTTGTACAAATCAATTATCTCATCTCAGTTATATAGCGTTTTACATAATATGTGTCAATCCGTCTAGTGAAGGTTATATGTGGTAAGGATACATTTACATAGGAATCATGGGGTCTAATAATTAATCATTTCCTTCATTAGGTATTCATTTATTATTTTCATGGAGATTTTCAACATTAAATTAACATTGGATGAATTTCATTTTCATTTCATTTATTAAATGGAATGAGTTTTCATTTATTTACCTTTCCATACTGATTTTACGTTATTTATTTATTTAAATGGATTGTGTTCTCATTTATTTTCCTTGACAAATTTTTCCTTTGTCTAATTGTTTCAATGGATTATGTGTTAGGTTATTTACCTTTCCATGTTTGTTATTATCATTGAATCAATATTGGTTCCGCTTTACATAACTGTTATTAATCATTTGAGATTACCCATATTTTTTTCTATTTCTTGAGGATTCCCTGACATTTACTAGGAATTATATACAGTGATACACCATATGAAATGTAGTTAATTTCCAAAGAAATAATGTTTTTATTTATGTATTCCCATATAATATAAGACACATGTATGTATCTGTATGAATAGTAATACTAAAAAAATATGACTTTATGATTTCATTCATAATATATTATTCTAATTTAATGCTAGCATGCATCATTTATGGGTAGTTGTGGGCAGTGTAACTAGGTTAATATTTTCTTGAAAACTTTTATTTTAATAAAATTCAAAAAAAGGTATATTATTTTTCTAACAACCTAAAACATAAATGAAGCATTCCAAAAAAAACATCATAACCCCGCATCTTTTTCATAAACTACCAAGTACTGTAAGGGTGATATGATGCAATCAACAGAACATGTGAACCTCATGACTACAATGATCCCATCCCGAACAGCGATGTCAAAAATATAATATTAATTGGATATGATAGAACGTGTAACAACATAAAGGACTAAAAAAATCTGGAATGTAAAAACATCTAATATAATAAATAGAGATGGTCTCACATATAATTATTAATTGTGTGACCTCGGTCAACCTATCAATGATCACCCATTCTATATCGCTTCATCAATGTGATCTCATGAATACCATCATGAAATAAATTACAACATCATTCCATTCCCACATAATAACAAATATAGGGTATATAAGTCCATATGGTCTCTGCTGCTCCCTATTCACCTGAATATATTTGGAAAACCTCTTGAGAAAACCTACTATCTATGTATTCATACCCAACCACCAATACTGACGATGTATGTCCCAGTACATCTTGGTAACCCCGGGGAAACATCCTGAATTTAGTTATTACATTCCCACATTACCTAATTCTTTATATCGGCAGTCACCTATACACACCCAAGGAAGAAATATCCCTCATTATAATATAAATCAAATTGAGATTGTGGGTCCATACATGAGACACTCTCTCTAAGGATATGTCCCTTATGATCTTAATTTTTTCACATTCAAAACCAATCTAGATGTGATGTTGTCACTACTTGATATTCCAGAATAGTTCATCCATGACATTAATGAACCTCCGAAAGCATCTATGAAAATAAGGCCACCATTGTTTACTCAGTATTGGCCTTTTGGATATCTTGTGTCTTATTTCTCCAACTTAGGACATCATCTACTGCATTTCCCTTATCGGGTGTATTAGCAATCTCAATGTCGAAGGACTGTAGATACTCTACCATGCTGTGTTTCCTAGGGATCATGTTACGCTATGGGGATACATATTTCAGACTATTATAGTTCATTTAAATTAGGAATCACTACCAAAATAATTATTTTCTCAATAATAATAAATCATAGAACATATCACCCTGATTAAGGTTGTGCGTATGGTAATTCCACTCATGAAATCTCAGCCAGAGGGACCTCTAGAACCTTGGTATTTTGTTAATTTTTTTATAATATTTATAATATTATGATATTTTATATTTCAGGAAATGATTATATTATCATTAATTACACCCAATACTAATTTTTTCTTATGTTACAGAAAAATCTAACATTAGCTTGAATTTCAAAAAATTTAGTTTTTAAAACAAACATGACAAAATATTTAATAATTATTCATCAATATGATTATTATTGAGTAGATATTAGAATGGTTGGTTTGAATAATAAAATATAAATAACTAAAATTTAGTTTACAAATATTTATATAACTCATTGGAATCAGATTAATTATAAATGAAAATAAAACACTTTTGGAAATAAAAAAACTGTTTTCCAAAGAGACTATTTTTATCCTCACAAGTGTGTTTTATATCAATAAATTTTAAAAATATATATTTATTATTTATTTCGAAAATATATATATATTTCATATACAAAAAATTTTTTAAAAATCATATTATATGTTTTCTATACATGTCATATGAATAAATCCAATTTTATTCAAAAAAATAATAATTCTCTATAAAATTAATATTTCCTCTTTTTACAACACCTATAGTTGAAAAATAATAATTAAAAATTTATGAACATTATTTAAATAAAATGAAAATAAATTTTAAAATTTTAATATAGAATTAAACTTCTCGTTAATTTGTGGTATTTTTCTGATTTTTTATGAATAATGAAAAATAGTAAATTTAAAATCTACAAAATTACATTGCTTAATTTATTTATAACGAATATATTTATATAAATATTTTCCAAAATTAAATTTAGATCAATTTTAGGTATATTAATACAGTTTGATTCATTTTTATATAGTTAAAATTGAAATTGGATATACACACTTTTAAAACTATTTATCATTTTTTTGTAAAAAGAACACTTTTGGGCCACGTCTATGAGAATAATATTAAATACCTTTTTTTCAAATAAAGAAAAAAAACCATGAAAAATGCATTTCACATTTTTTTAAAAAAAATTAGAATTTATAATAATGACAACATATTTTTTGACCAAAATAATAACAAATGTATAAAAAATTAATTATCATGGTGAGGTTAAAATTAGGCTTACTAGGTGGTAAAATATAATGATGATGAATAAAATTATCCTATAATTTTATCTTAATTTTATCTTATGACTATAGTTTGACCTTTTACGTCAATGTTTCCAAAATATGGGGTTTCTGTGAAACATCCATTTTGATATGACCCATATAATATTTGATGTATAGAACAAATCTAAATAATATACTTTTATTATTTTTAATATCTATAATGACTTGGGATATGATAAAAAACAAAATATAAATTGATTATATATATAATTATGAAATATAAATTTTTTTTTCATGATAATTAAAATTTAATTTTATTTGGTATAAAATATTTAATTTCATTACTAAAGAAACATTAAAACAATAAATTAATAGATAATAATAAAAATAAAAGAACTCTTAGTAAAAATATAAAAAGTTAATGGAATATCATGATTTATTGTATTCAATTGATTTTTTTAGATTAATGTATAATGATAATATATTTTGACCAAAATATATTATAGTTCCACATTTATCTTGATTTGTTTTGGAATTTACAAAAACAAATGTCAAATATATACACAATGGTAATTTTAAAATAACTTATATTTCATTTGATCATTTTAATTTAGTATAAATAAAATAATATAAAAAGTATATATTACACATTAATAAATATAAAATATCTTTCATTTATGTAAAATTTTTTATTTTATAATATTAAATTTTATTGTTAAATAGATAAAACTATGTTAACAAAATTATGGGAAAATGTTTATTTTACACATTACTTTATAATACGAAAAAATTATTTCCTAAGACACATTAGATTCATTATTTAATAATATTATATCATTTTTATAATCCATGGTTATAAATTATATAATAATTCCAAGTTAACTTTGTCTTAAATGATAAATTCACAAGGATATAATTCTTGTTAACATATTGAAGAAATCAAAATTTTAAAAATAATAGGAATGTTAGATTATAAGAAATGAAATTCTCCAAAAAATGTGTATATATTTAATTTGGAAGTTTTTAACCACCGTATAATCCCTTAAAACATTTATTTATCAGTTTTGAGTTTACTTGATCTATGTTTAACCTTCTAATAGTGAATACATATTTAGTATTTTCAATAATACCACTCTTCCAAAACTGTAAAATTACACCCACTCTCCCCACTTATTGAGAGATATTATAACATATTTCATGACCATGCAATACCAAAATCACATCCAAAATTCCACCAATCATCCTAAAATCATTATTTTGAAATAAATATATCATTTTAAAGCTTTATTGAAAAACTACGTTGGATACCTCTGAAATAGGTAATGTTCTTCGATGGGCATATTTAGTTTATTTATTTCTCCCCTTTATTAAATTATACTTATAAACTTTTTATATAATAACCATAATATTATAATTAAAATGAGACATTTTTTATGGTTCTATCATAAATCCACACAAAATACCATCAAATGGTTTATTAAATCATTATTCATGTGTTTGGAGGAATACCCCCACGTGAATTTCTGTCATTCCATAATTCATCACCAACATTGACGGTTGGGAATATTGATGGAAATAATGTTTATATATTATATATTTGTTTTTATTAAAATATTATTAATTTATAACTATAATATTAAATATATCTATATGGTTTCCATTTTTTTAGAATAGGATGACATTGCTCATTTGTGTGATAGACTTCTACGTCACAATGGGATGTGATTCATTCACACTTTTCATGGAATATATTAATGTTATGTTATAAAAATATATGTTATATAAGTGAAATAATAATTCTTCTAGAATGATAATATATATATATATATATATATATCCTTTAATTTTCCTTCATTCAATACAATAAGAAAATGGAAACAACATTCAGTTGTACATACGACATACCATCACCATGAATAGTGTTATTTATTTCTTATCACATAATTTTATCGATATATATGAGTACATATATACTGAATATATATGAAAATTATATTATGGATATGATTAAACCATTATTAATGTAATAGGATATAAATAGGATGACAAAAATATATAAAAACAAAGCGGTTTTTACCCAAAACACTACTTTAAGATGGAGTTGTTAATAAATTGGAAATAAAAATGAATAATAAAATAATATATAAATGATATATATAATTATATATCAGTATTAGTATTATAAAATATCATATATATTATATAGGAGTTTAAACTAGTAATACGGAAGTGGAGACGTAAGGTAATGGATTTCAGTATCATTGTTTAATTTTGTGTGACTTATGATATATTCAATTACTATTTATTCCATGTGGTGTATGTACTATCCATGAATGTAATTTATTATTGTAATTTTAAATTTTTTTGGTAAATTCATATCAATTTTAATATCTATATTTCATTTTGTTTGTTGTTCATATGTTACCAAATTTTTAAGTGATTTTTCTCCAAATTTCCTTTCCAAGGGAACTATGTTATATTATGAATCAATATTCCACTACGTAGATTATATAAAACAACATTGAAATATAATAAAATGAATTTATTTAAAATAATTAATGTTTAATGTCACCACTTATTTTATTCATTCTTGGTTCTTATGTTTCATTTTCCCCAAGGTGTTAATGAGTTTATGTTACAAACTCAACATATTTCATTATTGACTATGAATATGTGTGCACTGATGAAATATAATTTTATAATTATTAATAAATGTCATTATTTTTATAAAAAATTTAATCATTATATATTCATATAATGATACCAATTTATGAACATTACTATATAATATAATTATTTTTTTGAAAATAGGAAATTAATTTTCTGTTCATTCAGATAATAATTTTATTTCAAAATATTTTCTATATATTCTTATATATTTTATTATGTGATATTTTATACTCTTTTTCAAGGAAATGAATTTTTAATATTTTCAATGTTTGAAAAAATATTTTTAATCATTTTTATATATTAATTTATAATTTTTAAAAATATATTTGTAAAGAAAAGAAATAAATTTTTTTATGTTTAATAAGAGTTTGAAAATGATTTTAAATATTTATTATTATGTTTATATGGTTATATTATTAGAATGTGGTTTTTAAAAAAATTTGTCTTCAAAAATCGTATTTTAATATGAATAAATATTTCACCGAAGAAATATTTTAGAATATATTTCAACATTAAATTCAATTTAAGATGAAATTCGTTACTGATAATTATTTTTTATTAGTTATATTATCCATGAATATCATTCATATTCTTTCTCTTACTAGTTTATTTTTTTATTTGATGATATTTATGAAATCCAATTATCTTCTATGGGTAATACCATTATAAAACTCTTATGAAACCACCATATTTTCCGTGGGATATTCTATGATGAAAAAAGTATAAAACCTAAAAATGTATACATGTTATTATATGATGAAATGTGTATTTATAATATTTTGAATACATGGGGTATTTATTTTCTGAATTATATATTTTTTTTATTTTGTGCAACATATGACTATGATTTTTTTACATGATTTGCGAGACATATATCATGCTATAATGAATTGGGTAATGATATATATATCATGAGATAGAATGTAATGGAATGGGATGTGATCCTAGTTTAGTAATATAGGGTAGGAACAGTATGAGAATGCCATTTTTTAATACGTGGTTGGAACCAAAAGTTAACTAGTTTTTATAATACAAGGAGAAAATGGGAAGTGATCATTATTAATTAAATAAACCTATATTCTATGGTTTTCATCTATATAAAACATTGATAGTATTATAATGGGTTTATATGGTTCTATAATTTTCGTAAATCTATGTTTAAGCCCAATGTTTGTTATCTCATGGTTCATGTTCTTTGATTTCCTAGTGATTCTTATTTTAATAACTACTAATCATTATAAAATTACTAAAAATTGAAATATTTGATATAGAATGCATAGTTTTTAAATGATACTCTAATGTAATAATTTTATTATATTAAAGTGATGCTTATGTATGTCCATTATTTACACTTATTGATCATTTGAGCTTACTAATTCTTAATATTCATTTCCCTAGGGTACAAAGAATGGTTATATTCTGGGTAGTTATATGATGAGTACTAAATGAGAATATAATTTTTGGAAACATTGAAAATTCATCACCTGAATTGATGATTGTGGTCCATGATTCCAATGGCATATAAATATTATTGTATTCAGTCATGTACTTTTGTAATGTACTAAATATTCTTCTAAAAATATCCAATATCCATGTTCAAAAATCTAGAGGCACTATATTTGGTTTTAAAGAGTATGATTTGTTAAAAATTGAAAACCTAGAAGAGAAAAAATTGGATATATCCCAAAGAATATTTCTATGGATTTCCTAGGAATTTATTTAAGGATAAGTATAAGGATGATTAAATGAATATGAATTTTTTTAGAAATTGTATAATGGATAGAGTGAGTTGTTTCCGTGAAATTATATCTACTATTTATACTTCAAGTGGATGTATCTTGGGAACATATGATCATATGGGTAACCACTAGACATACACAATATTGAGACATAATCAATCGAGAACTAGTTCACAAAAATAGGCCTTGATACACACCTAGTTTTACACTCTTTAAGGTTATGTTTTTGAATAGAAAAAACTCATAATGATCAATTATGAATTATTTAAATAAATGATAATCATGGATGTTCTAGTATATTAACTAACAATAATTTATATATATATATATATAGTAGTTAAATATTTATACATCTCATATGTTTATTTTTATGATTTCTGTGGGTTTCTTCTTTGGTATTCTATATTTACCATTCTATTTATGGTTTTATTAAATTTATGGAACTAGAAATAAATAAGATGAATATTGAATGTGAATGAATTTTTTTAAATATTTGAATGGGCTAATGACTGGAGTAAATTATTTTTCTGATTTTTCCTAATTAGAGTTCATGTAACCCGATTAAAAATGTTGACATTAACTAACACAAAGACACAACATGTAAGATAAGTTTGGTGCTCTTTAATAGTTTAGTAAATAGATACCTTAGAGGAAAGAGTATTTAATTTCTTATATGTCATGAATATGTGAGTAATCACCGATATAGAGGTCTTACAGTAAGATGATGTTCCATTAATTATGGAAAGGAATGAAATAAATTAGGTTATTGAAACAAATTAAATAACTGATCAGAAATTGAATGAGAATAACAAACTTCAAATGTTATCATTGAATTTCGAAGGGTTTTAATGTAGAAAAAATATGAATAATGGAAATCGACATCCCAAGGGAAAATATTGTTATGTGAATTATCCTAGTTGTACACCTGATGGTTTATCTATTTATGAAGAAGAAAATACTAACAAATAGTTAATTTAAAAATTTATTAAGTAAAAGATAGTGAATCATAGTTAATACTTTGAGAACGAAGTTTTATGATTAGAGTATTTTTTATCTAGTCTCTAGAATTATGAAATATATAAGGATGGTATAGTATGGGATTTTTATAAAGGATTTGAAAGAATACATTTTGTGATGATGATTTCTAGGAAAATTGATTTAATTTCAAGGTTATATTTTAATAAAAATACAATATTATGTTAAGGTGACCATTATTTTGTATCTGATGATGAGAAAATAGTGTTTAGTATGGAAAATGTGATTTTGGATACGAATAAATTAAATTCTATCATTCTGATAAACATGGTAAAAATTAATTATTTGTGAAGAAGTTGTTAATGATATCGTAGATAGAGTTTAAAACATTTTTGGATTTATGGAATATATCCAGTTATCTATATTATATGTGTGGAATGAATTATCATGTTAATTTTAAATAATGTGTTATGTTAATTTTAATTAATATAATGTTTTAAGATAATACACGCAGAATTTATCTAATGATTTTTGTGACAATAAATTACTACTTTATGACAGATATGGGATTAATGTTAAATTTATTTTGGGACATTTAGTGAAGAATTTATAAGTTATAATTTTTGGAGGGTTTATATGGCCAAAAATTGATAGAATTATTTAATTAGAAAAATGAAAGAAGTTTTAGAAATAAATGAATTATTAATCCATATGAAGATTTGTTTATATGGGATATCATGTCTTAATCATTTTATAATGATAACTAATGATATAAATAATGAATTATCATTCTATTTATGCATCTTATGATCTAATGGAGCATTAGGAATAAAAAATTCACAATCATGTATCTGATTGAGATATGATATGGAATTTGACCACGTCTTAACTTAAAAGTGGGAATGTGATCTTGTAATGTAAATATATTAGGTTCACATTTCCCTGAATTTATTTTATTTTTTTGCGGATAAATTCATTTTATGTGGGTGGCGGAGAGTGTAACACCTGAAGAAATTGTGAATTTTTGTTTCAATTTTAATTATTTTTTTTATATTATAAATTATATGACACCCTATATTTATCTTTTCATATATGTAATACTATTTGTTTCTTAAATTATACATAATTTAAATTCTAGAAGGTGTTACATGAAACATCAAGTTTAAATACAAAATAAAATATTATATAAATATTATTTTCTAATTTGATATTTTTTAACTGTCCATTGAAATGGATTGTATTAGTATTAATAAATAAATTAGGAAAATATTGTTTACATGCCTCTATATAATTATTTTATGAACAAGTAATTATAAATGAAAATAAACCCATTAGAAAATAATTTTCTTTCTTAACGAATTGCTGAAAAGTGCGTATTATATTAATAAATTAACCCTCTATATTTTTCATAATTATTCTAGTCAAATTTATATAATTATTATTTATTAAAATGATTTAAATAATAATCATTTTCCAGTTCAAGTGATAAAAATACATCAATCTTTTCACTTAAAACATATATTTTTATAAGAAAATGTTCTGTAGCCTTTTTGGGGAACATATATATTAGAAATAAAACATTACACTTTTATGAAATTAATATCATAAATTAAATATAATTTTTGGAATGAAATTATTTTAAATATATTATGATTATTTTATAGGATTTTTTAATGTTTAATTTTATAATGAAAACTGATAAATTATGAATTTTCATTGAAAACTATATTTTTATTTCATTTTTTTATATGAAAAATATATTTAAAATTAATTTTACTGTTAAAATAGTTAAATTATACTTATATTAAATTAGTATTGTTCGTTTGAATCGATTTCACAATGAAATTGGATATAAAACCGTGTATTCTTTTCAAATATTTCTCCTAAAAAAACATACTTTTCATCAGGTCTGATGGTTTAATTTCAAATAGATATTGTCTAGTTACATCAATTAAATTTAAAAATATTTTTTTTTTCATATATGAAATAATTATAATTTATATGTTATAAAAACTCTGACCTATTATTGACCAAAATGAATCAGGAATGTAGTAAAAATTAATATTTATAGGTATGGTAAAAAAAGGTTTACTAGGTGTTAAACTCGAATGGTAAGACAGAGATTGAGCTGAAGTTTTCTGTGAATTTTATTTTATGAGATTATGTATACATTTTCTTAAAATTTCAATGAAATATTGTTATTCCATGACACTTTCATTTCAATATAACACATATAATATGGTTAGAAATAGAGAACACATAAAAGAACCCTTCTAAATTCTAATATCAAAATGGAATTGTTTTATGAAAAAAAATAAATTTAGTGATATATATATTTTTGAAACATACATTTTTTATGAAGGAGTTTTTTTCTGATGAAATAATTACATTAAATACGTAAAAAATGCTAACATAACAATTATTTACATTGAAATAACATAAAATATCAAATAATAAAATATTAAAAGTGAACTAATTGAATGAATTATGAATTTTGATAAATTTTATATGTTAATATATAATTGTATAAATATTTTCACATAAGATATTTGAATTCCATCATTTTCATGATATTTATTCGAATTAATATTTAAGTAATAATCTCAAATTAATATTACTGTTATTTTGTAATAAATGATATTTTCTTAAATGATTTAGATTTACTGAAAAATAATACAATATTCCATGTTTTTGAATATTAACCAATTTAGAATATTTTAAATTAATAAAAAAAAATTCATTTTATAATTATCACAATAACTAAAATATAATAAAAACATAGTGATAATTATTACAGTTAAAGCATTGTCTCTTCACAATACACAAATTGTTGTTAAAAATTAAATTATAACACACATATGATATAAATTTTATAAATGTGATATAATATTATTATAATTCATTCTAAATTATATAAAAAAGATCACACTGGTTCATTATTAATGGGTAAATTATAAAAGATACCAATCTAGTTATAAAAGTAAAAAACAAAAATTTTATAAAAATCTGAAACATTGAAGTTAATGAATGAAATGCTTGTAGTATGTTTTTCGATTTGAGGTGGTTTTTTGGATCGATCATATAATCCTGAAACACCTTAAATAATTACTTTTGGATATAGTAGAAGTTGAATTGGACTCCCAATGTTGAATACTTTTGAGTTGTTTCTAGAATGTAACTACTCATCAACTATAAAAGGTAACACACTATACCCTCTTACCAACACTACTCATGAAATAATAATACACCATGATAAACAATAATGTCTTTGAATCATCCATACCATATTTCTAGAAGCCTTATTTTTTTTATAAATCTATATTTTGATGGAATTAGTGAAAACATAAGGTGAGTACATGGAAAAGATATAATGTTTTTCAATGAGGATATTTATATTATTTATTTCTCCCTAACCATAAATATTCATTATACCATGATTATATTATAATCCAATTATCATATAGTAAATTATATTTTGTTATGTAAATTGTATGAAATACATCCACACACACTTCCACCATTTAGCTTTCTAAATCATCATTCTTATGTATGAAATATTAAGAACCAATGTTATTTATTTGACCATTACCACATTTAATGGATGGGAAAAATGATGAAATAATGTTTATATATGAAATTTATGATATTTTTATTATTATGAAACAATTTAATCACACATATCTTTGTGTTTATCATTTTATTGAATATGATAATGTCACTTATGTGTACAATAAAATACCACCTAATGAGAAGATCTGATTTATTCACAAATTATATTGAATGTTTAAAGGATTTGATTAAAAAAATATGTTATATATTTACAATAAATACTCAACAATATTTATATATATATATAATACATTTACATCATTCAATATGAGACGAAAATTTAAACAGGGATCATGTGTATGGATAACCTACCATCTACATTAAAAAAGAATTTAATTTCATATCAAATTATTTATAGATTAATATAAATACATCCAAATATAGTATAAATAATCTTTATGTAATGTATATGATGAAATAATTCTAATATTAATAAGGCCAATTAATTACAATTCATAACGTATTATAAAAAAGCTGTTATAAACTGAAACGAAACTATAACATCGAATTTGAAATGAATAGGTAATAAAAGGTAACAATGAAAATAATATATTCTTTAATATTTATATTTTTTGTTTTAAATTCGTTTATATTAGGCTTCTATTTACTATAATTGTGGTTTGAACAAGTACGAGAGATGTAAATACCAAAGTTAGTGAATTTGAATCACACAATTTTACTTTTGTGTGACACATGTTATATTTACCACCTCCTCCTTATATGTGGTGTATATACTTCCAATGAATTTATTTTATGATTACTCAATTTTTTTTTGTAATTTTATTATCAAAATTTCTTCTTTTTCAAGGGGTTTATTGTTCCAATGATACAAAATTATTATGGTCCTTCTTTATCAATTTTTCTTCTTTTTTACTTAGGTAATATTATGCATGTATATTCATTTTTGAAGAGTATATACTGCCCATTTGACATGAAATATCATTAATTTATTTATATTAATTATATGGTATGTTACATTTTATATTATTTCTTCTTGGAGATTATGTTTCAATGTTAAAAAAGTTGTAATTTTGTTTTATTACAATATTATAGTTTATCAGGACAGTTTACAATTAATTCCCTAATGAAGAATTATAATGGTTTACTATTCATAAATTATCATGAGTTTTCACACATTATTATTCATGTTATATTCATGTAATTTTGCCAATTTTTCAATATTTGATACTCTTTAAATTAATATTTTTTAACTATTTTTACATAATTTGTCAATTCATATAGAAATATGATTTATTAAAAATCATTTATTTTCGAAAAAATTCATTTAGAAATATTTAAAATAGATTTAGTAAATTATTTTCAAGGAAAATGATCTTAATTTTTTTTATTTGATATTTGTTTTAATTTATTTTAAAATCTTTCTTTAGATGTATTAAATGTAAATTTTGGAAAGAAGTATTTCACAAATTTTTTATTTTTACAATAGGATTTAATGTATTTCCAAAGGTTACATTTTTGTGTTTCAAGGTTATTTTCAATGAAAATGGTAATCAATATATTTTTTGTTTTATAATTAATAAAATTAAGTACAAATGATATTTTCATCATGAAATGTTTCACAATTTCATTCTCTATTATTTCCCTTCTAAGAAGGAATCTTTCGGTGTAAAATATTCCTTACTATAGATATGATCCAAGATTACAATTCATATGAATTCAATGAATGGATAATAATTTAATTTCATGATATCTTGTAATCATTTTTATTTTCCATTGAATATTTTATTATAAAACTCTTAGTAACACATCTTATTTTTATAGGATATACTACAATGAAATGACTACATATCTTATAAATTTGTAATATTTATTATAATATGAAATGATTATGAAACCCATTATTTTTCTTGGATTATGATATGATGAATTATTTTTATCTTCAAGAACAAGTATTCATTACATCATTATGTGATAGGTTGGACCTATATCATCATCCAATTCATTGGGTAATGGTTTATATCTAATGACATAAATAAAAAAGGAACAGTAATTAAACATGGTTCATATATATATAGATGGAATAGAAGGTGAACCTAGTACAATAATATAGTGATAAAATATGAATTAAACATAGATTTGTAATATGGTTATAAAGTAGGGGTAAAACCATTTATGAAAGGAAATTTGTTTTTACGATTGTCTTGGAACTATTCATTAAGGAATATGAAATTTTTTTCTATGATTGTGTGTATGCTACAAATCCATGTTCTATGCCATTTTTATGATCACATAGCTCTTGATCATTGATTCACCTATGATTCATGTCTTTTAAACATCCAATAATTATTATGTGACTAATGGTAATGATATTTTATATGATGGATATGGTTTTTAAATTTTATTCTCATGTTCTCATACCATTATGTTAATGGTATGCATACATATCTCCCGTAATTAACCTTACTGATAATTTTATTTTCCACATTATTATGATTCCATTACATTGGATAGGATGAAATGATATTGTTTGTGTAAGAATATGAATAGTACTAATTGGATGGATCATTTTGTGAATAATTGAATATCATTGACCAATTTAAATTGAAATGTTGTGTGACTCTAAAATAACATATCTATTATGGTCCTCGGGATTTTAATTCTAAAAAGTAATTAATATTAATAAACTAAATATGAAATATCAGTGTACGAAAATTATTGGTTGCTATAATTAGTATAAAATGAGAGGTTTTATTATCCTTTAGAATCTAGGATGATGAATTTTAATGAGAACCAGAAGTATATATTTAAGTATATGTCAAGGGATGTATCTGTGGACAAGTATAAGGATGATTAATGTAAAGGGAAATGTTCTGGACTTTTGGATATGGATAGATCAATCAGTTTCCAAAATATTATATCACATTAAGGATACTAAAAGATGATATGTTTTTTTTTCAATAAACATACCATAGGTTTATAACCCCAAAAACCCATATTGAGATAGAGTCGATCAAGAACTAGCTTCTGAAAAACAATTATACACACATTGATTGACACTCCCGTGTGGTAATCTTTGGACATTCACAAACAATTTTTAACCCATCATGAATAATTTAAATAAATTATCATCATAAATAAACTAAGACAAACCTAAGGTGTTATATATTTAAAATAAGTTGTCTTTATTTAGATATCCAATAATGTATTTTTCATTTTTATGATGTTTTACAATTTCATAAATATTTCTCATACTTGGATTTTAAGTTTTAGTCAATGGTAGTAACCAGAACAAATTGAGATAAAATTGAATTTAAATACATATTTATGAATAGAAATTAAATGCGTTGATGGAAAGAGTGAAGTATGTTTTGATTATGTATAATTAGTATTCAAGGATCATAATTAGAAAAGTCTCCTTAACCAAAACCGAATCTCTCCAAATAATAGATAGATGGAGTTTAATGATAGTTTATGTAATGAGGACCATGATGGAATGAATATTTAGTATCATACATGTTTTGAACATGGCATGAAATGCCAAAGGGGATGTCTAATAAGAATTGTAATATTTTTTTTATTGGGGAACAGAAGGATTGAATGAAATAAATTACAATATAATAATGAAAATTTATATTAATTAAATGGATTATATTAATATTATTCATATGGTTTCATTGAATTTCGAATGATATAAATGTTGATAGAATGGGAACTAAGAAAATATATTTCATAAGGAAAAATCTTATAAACCAAATTTTCAAGGGGAAATGAATAAAAGTTTTATATTGATGATAAAGAGATCACTGATGACATATCAATGAAAAGAGTTATTAAGAAATATAATAACAAATTATAGTTATTTGATTGAGAAGGAAGTTTCAAGAATGATGTAATTCTATATTTGGATTCATGAATTATAAAATATATATGGATTGTTCAATAATGAAATTTTGTTAATTATTTTAATGTATATGTTGGTTGATGATGATAAAAAAAGAAATTTTAATTGATTGAAATGTAATATGTTATGGAAATTTCCCTATTATGGTATGATTACTCATTATATGATTCTGATGTTTAGAATAGGTGTTTAATTTTTAAAATGTGATTGTTGATAATAATATTGTATATTAGAAGGTATTGGATACCTTGGAAGAGATTATTTATTGTTTAAAAATGTTTTCTATACTACATTTGAAAGACTTTACAAAAAAATTCATTTATGTTATATACCCTATAATCTATGATGTATGTAATGAATGGAGAAGAATGTATGTTTTAAATATTGTTTTATGGTTACTCTGTTAATTACCATGTTTCACGAGAATACATGATGAATGTATTCACAAGGTTTTTATGTTACTATAATGTTATTCATTATCAAAAACGGTGGATTAATGATAAGTTTATTTTGAGAAATATAGTTACCTTATTTATAAATTTTTATTTTAAAATTGTTATATGATAACCTTTTATTTAATGGATTGTGTTGAATGAGGATTGTGGTTTTATAAATTATACTATAATTTCTCGATATGATATTTTGTACATATTATAAATCCTATGATAATTTTTTTGATGATAATTAATGAGTAAATGAATTAATTATATTTATATTTATGGATTATATGATACATTGATGATTTTGGAACAATTTAATTATATATTATCAGAAAAAATCACAATCATTGAGAAAATGATTTGGAAGTAAAATGTTTTCCTTTTCACATCATTATTATGATATCTATTACCATTCATGGCTATTTTGGTTAAGGTTCTATAGTAACTATAATTTTATGCATCACAAACATTTTTTTAATTAATAACCACTATATGTATCTATAATTATTTACACTTTTCTTATGTGTACAAATTTCAACTTCTAGACTATGTTTTCATATGTGGAATCCTATTCTGTGTTTTTCCAGAAGAAATTAACAAAACCCTTTATAATTTTAAGAATAAAATTTATTATCCATTTTATGTAGGTGTTTTCTATGGGAGGAAATTTCATTTATTAGACCTGTTATTAATGAGACAAATTATGAGGACGAAATTCATTTTAAAGGGGCGAAATGATACACCTTGAGATTTTTATGTATCATTTGAATTTTATTTGATATTTTTTATATACTATATTACATGAAACATTTTTTTATATTCTTGTACACACTATAATATTTTTTTCGTTTTTTATACACAATTCCAATAGTATCTTATCATATATGCAACACCATGTTTACATAAGACATGAAATATTATTTGTAAATAATTATTTAAAATAATAGTTATCAACAAGAAGATGTAATGAAGGTCATTAATAGAAATAACTAATTATATAAAATATGGTTTGCACATATTTATATAATTATTTTGTGGATAATTAATTATAAATTAAAATTTTACCCTTTTCAAAATAAAAAAGAAACCTCTTTATGAAAAATAATTTTTATGCGAACAAGTGTGGTTTTTATAATTAAAATATCCAAATATTTCCTTTTTATCTATTTTGATAAAATTTATATATTAATTTTTTAATATAATTTTTACCATTCAACATATATGTTTTCCAAGCATCATGAAAAAAATTCTTATTATAGAATAAGAAACATTTTTTCTTGCAAAAATAAGTTATGTCGATTTTTTAAGGCCCAGGTATTTTAAAAATAAAATATTACACTTTTATAAAATGAAATTTTAAAAATAATTGTTTTTTTAAATAGTATTATAAATACTATATAAGGATTTATTTTTATTATTTTACTGAAAAGTTTCATTTTTTAGTGATTACTAAAAAACATAGAATTTTGAAAAGAAAAAGCCTTTTCATTTCATTTATTTACAAAGATATATTTTATTTAATTTTATTTAAATTTCAACTAGTAAATTTATAAATCTATTAATCTCATTCAATTAATTGTATTCAATTTCACCTTGATATTTGATACAAATTTATAGTAATATTTTATCCATTTTCACTTAATGGACCATTTTTTCTCATCTTTTCTGTGGAATTAATTTTAATTTGCCATTTTTCTATTATGTTAATGAAATTTTAAAATATTGATTCTCTAATTGGAATAATTATAAATTATAAATTGTAATAATTCAAATATAATTTCGGAGAAACATTAATAGTGAATGTTGTAAAAATTATTTACAATGGGAAATTTAAAAAATGGTTCATCGTGGAGTTAATCATGGATTATAAGATTTAAAATGACCTATATTTTCTCTAAATTTTATGTTCATATAGAAATTTTATATCGTATTGTAGAAAAATTTTAATATTATTTTTACTTTCCTTTTAATATTTCTTATATAATATGTCATGTTAAGTTAAAAAAATATACTTTTCTTATATTTAATAATAATGAAGCATTAAGATATGGATAAAAAACACATACGTTCGATATTATAAATAATTGTGAAATATAACTGAGTTTTTTATTTTATGATTATATAAATATATTTTTTATAATAAATTATGGAATTAAATGGTTATGAAACCCTTACAACTTATTTATTTAGTTAATAATTTATTAAATAACTCATATTAAAAATAAATAAAGTCAAATAAATTGAATGAATTATTATCAAGATTAATTTTTTAGATTATTATATAATTATATACTAGTTATAATAGTACATATTGAAATTCTATCATTTAATTGATATTTTTTGATTTAATATTAATTGAATAATATAAATAATTGAAATTTAGGTTATTTTATAATAATGAATATTTTAGTAATCAAATTAAATTTACTAAAATCTAAACACTCGTGCAAGTGAATTTAAAATTTTTTAAATATAAAATACATTTCTTTAATGGAAAATTTGTATTTTTAATGTATATATTTACATCTAAATATAAAATCTATGTTTGAATAATTATAATTATAGTGGTATTTTTCATATTCAATGTAAAATTATTACAAATAATTTCAAGCACACATAGGTATTATATTTTATAAATTTTATATATCATTTAATATTAGCAGGAACAAAATATAAATTTTGTTTTGAACTAATTTAGTATTAAATATTATTTTATTAATGTCATATATATAGTTATCGTTCTAAAAATACTAAATGATAAAAAATGGAATAACTATATGTTAAGGAATTATATGTATAGAAGATGTCTTTTAGTGTGGGAATGAGGTTTTAAATGTACATATAATACCTATAAAGATATTATTTTATGTTTTTATAATGATGGGGCTTGATTCACCACCAAATATTGAATAGAATTTTGTAATTATAATAATTCCCCTCATATTAAACTATAAAATTGTTCATATTATCGTCACATATTCACACATATCATTCCACTAAGATCAACCAATATTTACCCAAATAACATTCTAAATTTACTCACCTTATCAAATAGGCCTTATTTTTTAAATAAATCCATCTTATGGGGGTTATAGTGAAAACCTAATGAGAAAACTAGCTAAAGAGGTAATGTTATTCAATGAGTGTATTTATTTTATTTCTTTCACAGCCTCTTGAAATTATTATTATACATTTATTATATTATGAAATTAATATCATACAAATACTTATATTTTTTATTTTATGGGCACAACTAATAACCCAAAAATCATCTATCAAATTTTTTATCAAAATATCATTCTTATGTGGTGATTATTTTCAACTCATGAACTAAGTTATGTTTTTTTCTATTACAACAATTAAAGGGTTGGAATAATTATTTAAATAATATTTATGTATTAAATTTATTAAATTAATTGATATTATATTCAATATTAACTATTAAATAACCCATAATTTCATTCCTTTTATTTTTGGGGGAATATCATAATATAGCTTGTATGTAGAGTTGATTATTATCTCGTGATGTGATGTGTTTCGTTCAAGAATTACATGTAATATATTAATAAAGGATTTGAAAGAAAAATGTGATGTATATAACCAAAAAATTTTATAGAATAATAAATTATATACATATATATATATATCCATTACTTTTATTACATTCTATAGGATATGAAAATTAAAACATCATTCATGTGAACGTATGTAATATCATCTCCATGAATTGTTAATTTCATTTCCTATCACAAAAATTTATGTAATAATATTAATTCATATATTCTTATTTTATATTATATTTTAATTATTGAGATGATTACATCATGATTGATGATAAAAGACCAAAAATGACAAGTCAAAACATAAATGAAAAAAGCGTGTCTTACCAAAAACATTACATCAATAAAGGATTGTTAAAATAAATGTAATAAAAGATTTTAAAAATTTTATACATAAGTTTTAATATATAATAATTATTATATAATAGATTTATAATAATTTTATATCTATCCAAATAGATTATTGAATATATACGATGGATGTCATGAATTATGGTAAGAGATTTCTGTCACAATATTTACATTTTTATGACACATTCAATATTAAATACCTCTTTCAACTATGTGTGTTATATACATCCCATTATTTTATATAGTTATGATTCTACTAATATTTATTTTTATATCCATATCCATTTTATGATCTCTATAATATGGGGTTTAAATTTCATAATTTTCCACACATGTAACATATTATTGACTCTATTTTACTAATTTTATACATATGTTATTTTGTGTATGTATGTTAACTAATGATTTTTATATGAACCTCTGTTGATAGGTAATATAATGAATTTATTTGTCCTCTTGATATTCTATATTCCAATTTAGGTTACACCTTATTAGAGCTTATGATTCAATGTTACCAAAGGGGTAATAATTTTATGTTACAATCAAAACATTTATTAGAATTCATTATGATATATTAACTAATGATAAAATATCATATATTCTATACAATTAATTATATGGTGTGTTTTTATCCATTATTTCTACATAAAATCATCACATAATACAACCATTTTTTACTTATTGGTACAAAATATAACATTGAAAACATTTTTATAAAAATCTGACTTTTTTTCTCTCTTCTGTAAGAAATATTGTTTATTCTAAAAAATTATAATATATTTTTCATAAATTAGTTTCCAAATGGTCATGGAATATCATATTCAAGGAAAATGATAATAAAAAATGATTAATGTTTCATGATGTATTTCAAATTATTTTTAGTGATTTTTTAGAAAATTTCAAAATTTATTTTCAATGAAATGAATTTTGTTAGGTCTTTATGCATAAAAAACCATTTAATTTTTTTTAAAAAGTTACTTTATGTATTTTCAATGTAATTTAAAAAAAATTATTTATAAATATTTTAAATTCTAAATTTTTATAAATATATATGATATTTTCCTCGAGAAATATTTAAATGTTATTTTAAAATAATTTTCCATCTCTGATGAAATCTATTTCTGATACCTCTTACTTATAGTGGATATTATTGTAGAATAAAATTTATTTTCCTTCTCGGAATTAGTTCTTACTAATTGATGTTAATGTGACCTGGTTCTTCTATATGGATTATACCATGATAGTACACTTATCACTCTTTCTTCACTTCATAAGTCATGGTCTGAAGAAATGATTGTGAAACCTATGCATTTTCACAATTTATGATAGAATAAAAATCTTTAGTACCCATACCATGTCATGGGTTATAATATGTCAAATTTTTATGTCATTATGTAAAACATTTGTATGATTTCATTTTTTACTGGTGGGAACTAAATCATTCTATAATGAATTGGGTAGTGATTTATTTATCATGACAAATATTGGAATGTAATGGGGAGTGAACATAGTTTTGTAACACAAGGTTGATATAGAAAGTGAATATAGTTCATTAATATAACAATTGGAATGGTAATTAAACCATATTCATTAATATAGGGATAAATTGTGTACTGAAAAATGTTTAGTAAAATAATTTATTTCATATAATTGTCTTAGAAGTAATCCTTGACTAATAATGATCTAATATTAAATGATTATGTGCTAGGAAAAAATCTATATTTTATTCCAATGTTATTCTCTTAGAAACCAATTTAATTTATTCCCTTTTTATTTATGTCTTATGAACAACCAATCCAAATTTCATGACTCCTGATTATGAGTTTTGATAATAAACATAAGGGCTGATATTTTACCCATATTTCTCATTTCCTTATGTTCATGTTATACTTCAGAATCACATTTATTTACCATCACAATGAATCTGATCTTTCCCTTTTATGTTTTTCCATTCCTTTATTTATGATGAATGTTTTTTATACTATGTCTATGAATACTAGAAAATGGGATGATCTTGGACCAATAAATTTATAACCATTCAATATATTACAAGATCATGTTCTCGTTTTCCAAAGGTTCTAAAATTTTACATTACTCGGGAATGCACATTTGGAATTTATTTAATATTAAAAGAAATATATGAAATATAAATATATGAATATTCTAGGTCACTATAGGCCCTGATTAAGAAATGTTTTCTACCTATATCCTAACTTCTCTTCACCCATTCATTATGTATCACAATAGATTTCATTTTGTCTAACAATCATTTTACGAATTTAGATTGGTGTTGAATCTAGCCACCCATTCAGCTCCTAAAATGAATTTTCATCATCATTGAAATAGGATTACTCAACACATTTTTTATTTAGGAAATAATGATATAATTCTAGGCATGAGAATTCCTAAATAAAATCATTTTCATATTCTGTAGGGCTTAATAAACTGTATATATAAAGGGGATCTTTGGATACTATCCGGATATTATGAAACTAACCATCTTTGGGCTAATATATTTTACAGAGTCCCAAATAATATGACCAATGATATAAACGTTATTGATATAAAATTGGAAATTTTTGGTTACTTACATATACTAGGTGACGTCTCATTCTTTTTCAAAAATATCATTGTTATTTTCATGGACATGTATAGAATGAGAATACCCCAATATGTCATCTATGATGGATACAATAGATGAATATAAAAACGGTTGACCCCCACCATTAATCAAATCCATAAAAACTAAATTTGTGTTTATAATTTTGAATGACATGTTACGACATTCATAAAAGTCATAACATATTTGGGACATTGTATGTGGTATGAAAATGGTCTCACAAACACATGTTGGTAGCCCGATCTCTAATTTATTATATATAAAACCATTTATCCCTGAATATGGTCTAATGTGTTGTTTATATGAGGTAGTGGATTCTGGTTCTTTATTATATGGTGGTTTTAGCATAGGAAATCCATGAAAAACCAGAGGGTACAATCCCCCTTCATTGATAAAGGGATAGGTTAACCCCTTTGTGATGGGATTGGTTATACAATACCCTTTTCCTATAATGCCTCACATTCCAAAATGATTTCGTATACTATGGTTGTACAATCCTATATGTTTTCATTGAAACTGGTGATTCTCTTAAAACTAGCTCAATAGTGAACACTACCATATTCATTGTTAGCAAACCAGATATAACTTCTGGGAAAATATCATTGAATTGTTCCACCATAGGGGTGAATTATGTATATTGTTTTTCCTAATCAATCATAAAGTGAATAGCTATCTGGGTTTTCACTCTGACTAAAAAAATATGATTCATTCCATCTCCACTTTCTGGGAGGTTCATTTCTCCATTATGAACATAAAAATATCCCGCAGGTTATATAAATTATGCCCTCTGGTGATAGTAATAATATTTTCCATGATAAGGTAGTATATATTCCATTTTTATTATTAATGAAATGGAAGTCATCTTGAAGAATAAATGATTCTAGTGGAAGATATTTTAGCCCATCCTAAGAGGGAAATCTCTAGGATGGTAAATACACACTAATGGAAAGACAAATTGTGTGTCGATCGCCATCATACACAAAAATAATTCCATATATTGACCCAAATGATCGATAATCATTTCACATATAAAGATTCTATAGAAAATATATTTGAAAAAGTAGAAAACTAAATAGAGGCTAATAGAGTATCACCATCAACTAAATAAGAAATTAGACTCTAATCATTATCGTTAAGCAACACTGCATAGTAATAGCCTAATCAATATTCCTATGATATAGTAAAATTACCCAGACAATGTTTTCTATACTTTTTGTGTACCTCATAAGTCTTAATACCACATCTATGAAAGCCTAATCTACCTGATATTATGGTAGTAGAGAACCTCATAGTCTACAGTGCAGTTAAGGATCCTATACTAGAATATAGTGTTCGGGAAGATCTATTCCCACCAGGTACATGATGTAATTTTCAAATGAAACGCTAAAGGTGACCCATCCTATTGAATATTAGTAACCTATTATGATCCTCATCTATTTTTTATTCATATTGGATTCCCTACCATTAGTGGTGGAACACCACATTGTTATCGATGTGTTTCATATTAATGGTACTTCCCCAATGGTCCCCTCAAAACTACATTCCCAACCACATTAAAAAACATTTTCCTATCTAAAAAATTACCCTCTCAAGCTTCTATTTTTATATTCAATCTTTTTCCACTCTATTATCAGGATCTAGTTCAGTATCTAGAATATGGTATGAAACTAGAATAAATTAATTGGTGATTGTATGACGTACACTTGACCGTCCTTAAAACAAGTTTTAGTTGTTAATTAATCACCATCCAATGTCATAAAAAACACTAAAACTATAGAAAATGTCAAGAATTCTTAATTACTAACAACGCGCCATGATTTCGGTGCATAAACCCTGAAGATAGGTATGATGATAATGCTTGGGGCCTTCAGAAATCCATAAAATTCAATTTTTATGCTTTTCTGGTATATAATTTAATGATGTTCAGACTAGAATATGACAACACACCATTGTTCAGAAGAATCACATAATATATAGGTAGTGATAATGAACCTCAAATCAAGAGGCACATCCTAAATAACTATGATTTGTCACATGAACTTTATCCAATATATTGTTTCTTTATGACATCCATCCCTTGAAAAGGATGGAGGATTCTACTACTAGAATTATCATTTTAACTCTTCCATAGACTTGGAATGTTTTATTACTCCCTATATGAGATACTTGATATTGAATATGCTATATCAGAACAATTCATCTTCTCCTTGTAAGATATCTATAGGATATTCCTCTGGTGTCACTATAGGAGGTAATAATCATAAATTATGTCCCACCACAATCAAAATATACTCTACACTACCTTCATGAAACATGACTTGATAACATCATGGAACCATAGCTCTAAAATTTTCTAAATTCACACCTCAAATAAAATTCATCGATAGATATAAATTATTTAAGACATAATGGATAGGTATAAAACCACATTTAAATGTGCCACACCTCTTTTCCTTTTTATAATTCTTTGTCAAGGTTACCAGAATGGTCAAAATGTACTTTTAGTCACAGTACCTATGCCCACTACAAATGTCATTCTATGGTTATTGTCTTATATAGCACGATAGTGGTCTTGGTATAGCAAGTTTCAATTTCAAGGTTTATAGGAAAAAAAATTCATTTCAAATGGAACCCCCATTAAATGGTAAACATTGCCCTTTATATTTAATATTTTTTAAAATTTATTCATATTTATAAATATATATATATCAATGTGCAGAAATATGTGTAACTATTCCTTATAAAAAATTCCCATACACTATAACATTCCTCTAGAACATCATGAATATATGACATGACATTTATGTTTCATTTTAGGATGAAATATGTCATATATATTTATACTAATAAAGGAATTTATATACATTATCTAATGAATTTCTAGCTTAAAAATTTATCATTTGAATTGAGTAAATCAAATAATTGAACGTTTCATTCCCAAAATATTGTGTGGTTCATGGATCAAACATGAAAATTTTGGTTAATAATTGTTTCTTACCAAATAATTTCATCACAACACCATTTAGATTGATGTTTGAACATTAATTAATCAAATTATTTTATCCCATGGAGAAATAGTCAAAAATTTTCATAAATAAAGAATGACACACACTAATATCACATGAAATAATGTCAATGAAAACTATAATGTAAATATGGTGGGGAAAAATTCAAGACATTTGAATCCTCAAGTTACTAATATGATACATGATATGAAACCTCCCTGAAATACTTTGTCAAGGAAAAATTAAGCCACTATAACAACATCAATAGTAATAGTAATATCACAAAACATGTGCATCATCCAATTGATAAAATAGATCAACTATAATAGGAACAATCAAAAAACATCAATAACACATCCCATGTAAGCTATGATCCCCCTATACATGGTACAATTACACCTAGGAATAGTCTTATTGAGAAATTATAATACAGAATACTCTCTATTATAATACCCAAAAAAATATAACAAAATGATAAAGAGGCTCCAATACAACTTTGTAACGTCCCTCCCTAGATTCCACTATATAAATCCCATATATAGTTATCTAAATGACCAGAATCACACCTCCATTTACTAATAACTCTACAAACTATCCATGAGGGCCTGGGGTATGTCCATGGGGATATTATTTTCTAACGAGACAGAGTGGAGCACAATGGTAAATAATAAATTGGAACAATGAAGTCAATAATAAATAAATAATAGTCAAATAAGAATAATAAATCTTCAAATATTAATTAAAAAGAGGATGATGAATCAAAATAAACTCACAATGTTGATTATAATCATTTCATGTATCTATAAAAAACAATGTACAAGAAATATTGGGGAGTCATTCATATAAAACAAGCAACATAAAAAATATCAAAATGTGTATCAAATAGAATCCTGAGAGAAGACATATTTATCTCCTCATATAATATATTTGTAGTACTAAAAATCATTTATTAAAATATGGATTATTTCCCTTGTACATACTTATAAACATGAAGTATACTTGGGTATCAAAGGCGGCCTAAGAAGGGTGTGGGATATACTAAGTAGTCCATTGAAAACAGTGTCATGAAAAATTCATTATGAGCATATAAAATGATTGGTGTGAAGGTAAATTATAAATTATTTGAAATAAATAAATAAAACATGTCATTCTATGTTCCTCATGAATTCAATTTTGACACTACCTGGGGCATATAAATTCATATATCTTCGAAATAAAGTGAAACTATACAAATATGATTTGGTTTTAATGATAATAAGTCTTTTAAAAAAGTAATATGATATACCCAAAAAAAGTTATGTGTCATAGATTATCTAGTTAGTCCCAATATAATATATTTTCAATCATAATATTTAATATAAAATTCATTATTAGGATTCAAGATGGGGAAAATGGGCCCATCAGGGGTGATCTGGTAAGTAATCACAAATATCGGTCATGGGGAACTATAAATACTCAACATTGTAAGATCATGTCCAATGATATCTATTAAAGGAATCCTACATATAACTCTATTAATGGTGAGAATATAATAAAATAACTATATCATGATCCATGGTGTCTCACATAGGGATTGTAGTGTCACTAGTGGCTTGGAATGACTACCGTTCCATGAAAACCACCCGTAGGGTGTCCCCTATGGAATAAATATCACTAATATATAGATAAATAATCAACCATGTGAGCCCATCCAAAACATACCTAGAATATCTCTTGACATATTTAAAAATCAATTAAAAATTTAAATATGACACCTGATGGTCTCATCGAATGAATCCTTAAATCAAGACCATTGTGTCAACCTCGTTTATGTATGAAGTAAAATTTATCCATCAACATATCATATAATTTAAGATATATTTATAATCATTATAAATTATCGATGTTAATACATCAATTTATGTAATTTAATTAAATATAGAATAATCAGATGCCTAACTCATGGTAAATCAATTACTTAGACTATTACACATTTAAATAAATTATTTCTATACATTTCAAACACCTAAAAAGGTGGTTTAACAAGTTAAAGAAAGGTGAATTTAGGCCTTTTAGTAAAGGCACACAAATGTAGTGGTTCATGTCATGACAATCAACCAATAGGGTAATTCTCTACTAACTGTGACTATATAATGATGGAAAAACCTTTTAAATTGATTTACTATTCTTGTTAGAGGAATCATTAGGGCCATATCACAAATAGAAAAAATGAACATATTATAAAAGCAATAACACTTTTGGGAAAAATAACATCAATCTACCATAGTCATGTATCACTCTCCATTTCTAGTGTTAGCCATTATATCAAGGTAGAATGTGAAAACCCAGATGAATAGAAAAAAAACAAAAAATATTGAAAAAGAATTGATACAAAAATAGTGATATGTTATTAATGAAAAATGTCAATGGTAATGAAGAGGAATAAATAACATATCGAGAGGACTCTTCTACACATAACAGTGAAGAAAAAGAGCTCAAACTGATATCCCATGAAACCTATGTGATTTTTAAGGGATATCCCATGTGCCTCTCATACTATGATGTAGAATAGTAGATGGGTTATATAAAATGATACCGTTGACTATTTTATAACAAAAAATCATAGTATAATTAGAAGATGTGTAATGTGTGGTCTTTACATGCCAATGGAAAACCTAAATAATGATGTGTGAGGGATATTGAAATCCCAATACACATTGTGTATTTAATCCATGTTATATTCCTAAATAAAGATAATTTATATATTTTATTAAATGTATTATGTTGTATCTAGCCTCAAAACCACAAGATACCTTTCCATCAATAAGGAAACAAGTCAAGATAAGGTCACACTGACCCTATTATAAGAAAAAAAGAAACATCAGAAGGGAAGAAAAATTTTCATAGGAAATGTAACATATAGAAAATTCAAGATATTGAAATTATGAAAAAAAAATATCGTTTAATTAGATGTAAAATAATAATAACTGATGATAAAAAGGATTGTTTTCTGAAAAAAAAAATGTATTTTTCTTATAAAATGATTAGTTGTGCATTTAGAATATAATTGAATAATAAATACTACACAATTTTATAAAATTTCTTTTTTAAAATAAAATTTATTTTTAAAATAATATTATAATAATTAATTGTTGTTGATATATTAAGACTATTGTAAAAAGATTATTTTCTTATGAATGATGATAAAACTATATTTTAATTAAAAACAAAAAATTCATTTTAAAATTTTAAAATTAAAAATTTAAATTTAAATTACATTGAAATTAGAAATAAATAAATTTAATATCAATAATTATAATCTTGGAATTTTTTATTATTTTAATTATTAATTTTGATATTGAAAAATGTATTCTTTAGAACATTTTATCTTGAAAAATAATCAATACATTGCATACATGGGACAAATTTTAAATTAAAATTATCGACCTTGATGAATGGAATTCATAAATTGTATACCAAATTTGAAATCATAATAATTTATATTTACAATAATTTCATCACAATTTTTACCGAAATCAATATTGAATGTATCAAAAATCAACTACCACGGTTAAGGAAAAAACTGTTTTCATGGTGGTTATGCTTAGTTGAGAAATATAAAAAATGACATCCTGAGATATAAAAAATACCCTTTTCGAAATAAATCAAATTTATCTCTTATTGGTTATAAATTTTCCCATTATAGAATTTGTTTCCTGGATAATTTCTTTATGATAGAATATTTTCAAAACATTATAGGTGTGCCACTCACTTCACTTATAAAAAAACACCCACACATTTCTCTATTTTACACTATCAATCCACTTTTTACATCCAATACCTCACCAAAAATCATACAAAATTCCATCATTTAATAATATAATTGTTTTTTATATGTCCAACCTAGGATGGATTTGTGGAAACATAAGGAGGATGATAAAAAACATGAATTGTTTTACAATAAGAACATAAAATTTATTTACTCATCCTCCTATAAAAATTCTAATTAAAAATGATGATAAAATAACTTTATTAAAATCCATATTCATAGATTAAATTATAATAATATAATTACCTATATCTATTTCCATAACTATTAAATGTGTTACGAATTCATCAATCATGCGTAAGGCACACTACTGCCTCACAAACCGATGTCTTTTTCCATTCCATTACCACCGTTCTCCATTGGTTATGATGGTGGATCTTGAATATATATATATATATTATTTAGTACATAATAATAACACTATATTAATTATTCCATATATATATATATATATTTCATATGGGATATATATTAATGTTAGTGTATACAATAAACTACTCCCTCATGAAGAGATATGATTTGTCTTTCACTAACATCTTATATGGAATGAAATAAGGTTAAAGATAATAAATACATGGGGAATAAGTGTAATAATTATGTTATTAGGGTAATATTTATAAATTTTTATTGGTAATGTAACTTTTAATTTTTAATCTTTTCTCTCAATTAAAGATGATAACATTGTTTATATATGTGTGGAATATCACAATTATGACGCGATGCGAATCTATTTTCATCACCAAACCACATTAGATAATATATTTGATTATATAATATGTTATTAATAATATAATGATAATTTTTGATAGATTAAATATTCATTACATCCTTTCTATAATAACCTTTGAAAAATAGAAATGTTAATAATGAATATGTACTACTTATCATCTCTATGATTGTAACATAGTCCGAACGTAATAACCATCTATCATGATTGGATTAAAAATATTAATTATGTTAAAATTATATAATTAGGTCATGATTATTATTCAGGATATCATATAAAAATAATATATGTTCAAGAACATGATCTTTGATGATGAAACCTGCATGAGAAAACCACATAATTGACACCCAAAACAATGAAAATAATGGTTGCTTATTCATTAATAGGTGATAATATGAAATCAATGGATTTTAGATTATATTATAAATATTAATATTATCATTTTATATGTTAATGAACATGTTTAGACCCACTATTAATGATTTTATATATTACCAAATGATAGGAAGTGTGAGGTATGAGATTTCATCTCAATTTCATTCCAATTAGGCATATTGTAATGTTATGACTCTAATAATCATAAGTGGGGTATATAACAAACTATTAAAATGTAATATACTTAAAAAATTATTTTTCATATAATTATATGTTTGAATTAAAATTATTTAATCTATGGGGTTTTGACTTTATATTTTACATTTTGTTAGTAATTTTATAACTCAATTTCATATAATTTTTTTATATTGACCATTTATTATCATTGATATTATATGACAATTTTTCTATGGAATTTGAAAAAAAATTATTTTATTTCCCCTTGTTTTGTTGGTTTTAAAATTTTCATCAAATATTTTTTTCTTATTTTAATTCTCACATCTATGTTAGGAGCCCTATAAGTGTTTATCAAAATATAACATTTTTATTAGGATTTCTCATACATGAAGTCACATTAAAGTAAGTAATTTAATAATTATATAATAAAATTGTTAAATATCATCTCATATGGTTTATCATTATTGATTTCATGTATTATTATAATTTTTTAAATCATTTGTATATAGAATGATTGTGAAAATGATTTTTTGAAAATCCAAAATCATTTCTCTCTTTGATAAGAAATATATTTTCATCCAAAACCTGATAATCAAAATGTGTTTCCAATTTTTTTAACCTTTCAATATTTAAATAATAAATCAATTTTTATATAGTATTTAATTTTATAAAAAAAAATCAAAGGAATGACCATTTTATTTTCATAACAATTCCTATATTGATTTTACCAAAAACATTAACAGGATATTCATTTGGACATTTGTGGAATGAATGGAATTTTTGGACATCATGACCAATAAAATGTTTTAATACTATTATTATATGTATTAATTAATATAAAAAAATAATTTTCTATATTTTTTTGTTAGATTTTTTTTATAGGATTTTTCTTCATAATTAAAAAAATATTTTCTTCAAGGGAATCTTTAAAATATATTTTTATATTACTTAAAATCATTAATGAGATAACCATTTTTCAATAATCCAATTTCTATATATTGAATTTATACCATCCTTATTATTCATTTAGATGTTTTCTTATAATTTTTACCAATGATAGTATTGAAATTATCATTATTATTTAATTTTTATGGTCATTAGTATTCGTTAAAATTGTCAACTTTATTAAGGACAATAAATAGACAATAAATATCTACTTTTATTATCATGGATATTATAATTTCATATATTGTATATAATCATAACATACATTATTAGAAAATTTTCATTATATATATATCTAAATCAATATAAATAAACTGTATTCTTTAATAAATATTGATATTTGATGCTAATGCACAATGTTGGTGAATTAAATTAATTATTTGATATATGAGGAATTATTTATAACTAAAATTCAGTGTGGGGATTAAATTTTATATATCCTCTCAATGCATCAGTATATTTCAGGAGAAAAATAAGAACACTAGCCTTGAATTATTTTTTACCTGATTTTATTCTACCTTGTGAATGGTCATGATAGGAGATTCATAATGAGGCCTAAGATCATGGAGTACAAAAATTTAGAAATATCATTATTAAGAATTAAATTATTATTTTACATGTTATATTCACAATAAAATTATATATAGATTCATTTAATACCTAGTTATTGATTAAATGGACTTTTATTTATTTATTTACATTTACACAATGATCATTCATTATCCACATATGATTTTCTTATTATTGATTAAAGGAAAAAAAAATTAGTTAGTTACATTTACATATTAAATATTATACATGATATTTTTGAACTGATATTATCTTTGGATTAACATCCTTATCATATTTTGATTACATGGCATGTGATTTTAGTTATTTACATGTTCATATTGGTTATTCTAATTGGTTTATTATAGCTTCTATTATACATCACAAATACTGATCATTTGAGATCACCCATAATTTATTTCCTTTCTCTAGGATTCCATGATGTGTATATATTTGATATTCAGGGATATTATAAAATGAATAATGAAGTTCAAAATAAAATTAATGAGATTTTTTTAATTGTAATGCAATAATAAAGTATGTATCTAGTTTACCAAGACTACCAAAATATTTGTCCCATTAGGATATGATTCCATGTCTCATATTCTAGTGTAATAATGTAGACTTTGGGTCATGTTTATTAGGGTCATGGCCACTATAGTTGGTATTAAAGTATTTTCAGTTGAATCCTTATACACTTGATTTTATGAAATATAGATAATAGAATATACCACTATGGTAAACATTTAGAACAATTATATATAATAATATTAATGTTTTTTTATGGTATATATTATGCAGTTTTTCCTTCAAAAACATATTTTCCTGAAACTAAAATTATATGTAGATCAAGAAAAGATGTACATAGTGGAAATAAATCCAAAATTTTTTATTGGGATAGAACTGATCATCTCTTATTACGAGGTAGTATCCCATATTACAGACATTATTTAACACTCTAGGGGGTTTAATATATGATAATGCTCATTTCATTTAATTTTTTTAATGTTCTTAATAGATAAAGAAAAAGAATCGTCGAGGTTAAAGCTATAGATTTTTATATGGAAATTGAGGTGTCTCAATGAAATGGGAAAATGTTTTATTTGTGAAAACAAATCACATAATTCATTTAATCACATAAAAATAATAAAGTGTATGATGGAATGATGAAAATTTTGTCTATGAATCCATTTATAGTTCATTATCATTAATTTGGAGAACCCATGATATATCCGAGTAATTTCCCCTTATAAAGGGTAAAACCCTAACCATGAAATGAATATTGGGGAAATTGAACTCTTATATTTTTTATTAGGATTCCATTATAATATTAATAAATAATTCTTAACAATGAAATTTCCATTATATTTCTTTGGAAACATATGTGGATTTTTATGATTTAATAAGATATCATTCTTTCATTAACATTTGATTTTTTGATACCATCACCCTTTTTTTATTTTATGAATGTTGATAGTTTCAAATATTTAATCTCATGTTTTTTGGTTAGATGAAGTTGGAGTCAATAATGATAAATGATATATTTTAGATAAATTTATTAAAAAAATAGTTTTTTAGTTGAGAATATATGTGAATAATAATGATATTATATTTTATAGGCATAATTTTAAATGTATTGATAACATTTTGGGTTAGTAAAATCATTACTAACATTGTAATAATAGTCAAATATGAATATTTTACATTTTTAATAAAATGGTCATATTGAAAACATTTAAACAATTATATTTAATTACTAATTATATTCATAATATTTCAATTATATTTTTTTGGAATGTTATTTCAATTATATTAATATGGTCTAACAGAAATGATAACCAATGTGCAAGGTAAATACATTTCACATAGTGAAAGTCCATAGGGATCTAACCCACAATCAATTGATGATAATAGTTTACTTCCTACAACTATAATATGAGATATCTGGGATAATATTTCATGAATTAAAAAAATTAACAAATATATATTAACAATGAACCAGTGGTGCTACTACTGAGGTATAAATATAAATGTTTGATATGTGATAACATTTTTTAACCATATTGGTTTTTTAAAATAGTTAGGGAAATAAAGAAATCATGTACAACATTTTCTGGATCTTATGATCAGTTATATATTAATTTTAATTCTTTATTTAAATAAATTATTTTTCGATATTTTTTTGATGATGTATGTAATGAATTTAAAATTTGTTGAAGCATAAAAAAAGGATGAACTAGTTATCATCCAAAAAAACATATCATGTACGTATATTTCCTTATATTCATATCAATAATAAAATTCCTCATAATTATGAAAATGATCCTTAATTAAATATCATATTACATTCACTCTGGTTGAATCAAATTGGCTTTTATATTATCACACATTAATTGTTTTTAGGCCCTTAACATCCCATTGATCATTCACATTCTTGTGATCATAGACCCAAATCACTCTATATAATTTTTTACTATTTTATTCCATTTTTATATCATAATATTCTATCAATGTTTTCTTAAAAATAGTCCAAATTGTGTTTTACTTCATTCGACCATTGTACTTCTCATTCTCACATATTAAAAGGATATTTTAGAAACCCTTTGTACGATGTGGGTTTTTCATCATTTGTATTTCCAAATTTAAAAACCATGAGGACCAAGATAATTATTTAATTAAGAGGAATCAATTTATTTAGGTTTGTAAAATTATAACAAAAAATGTTCTGAAATGAATATTATTTTTTTGATATCACATTCATCACATTACATAGATATTAAACAACCCATGAATGGTATTTCATTAAATTTAATATCTTCTATAGCTATAATAGTAATCAACCCCAAGTCAAAATGAATCATGACATTGAATACCGTCATATAATAGAAATTCAATTTGAGTTTCTGAATATTTCTAAAGAAATTGTGAGAAATATTGTTATCTATTTTCTACAATGAAAATAAAAATCTTTTAAGAGAAAGTAATTTTTTTTCAAAATAATTACGGAATAAAGATTTGATGTGATTTTAATTCCCGATATTAAATTAAATGTGAATTTTTTTAGAATATTATTTTAATATAGTTAATATAATTTTCTAAATAATAATATTTTAATTATAAAATTTTTATTGTTTTAATTTTCTATAAATATTAATTTTATTAATCATGAAATATTCTGGATTTAAATTGAAAATGACATTTTGATTAAATATTTTATAATTAAAACTTTTATTTAGAATTTTATTTGATTTATAAATAGATAAATTATATATTAATTAATATAATTTATTTCAATTTAATAAAATATACATTTAATGTTTATATAAAAACATTGTATAACTTTAATCATTATATCTTTAAAAATCATCACTCTAATCCAGTTTTCATGATAAAATTTAAATTTAATTTTTCAATAATTTGAATAGATTTTTGAAAAATGGATTAAATATAATAAATAAAATTAATTTAAAATACCTAATATCGTAAACAGAAATTTTTACCATATGAATAATGAAAATTCTAAAATGTATTTAACACAGGCAAGGTAAAAATCAATTTACATGGGGTGAAACTCAAAAAATATGGGTTACAAATGACTTATAAACATGTCCAACACCAATTTGATGGATATATTTTGACCACATGTAATTTTATTTATAAAATTTCACATTTTATATGATTTTTTGAATGTTCAATTAATTGGCATGAATAAATCATTTCAAAAAAAATTCATGGGGGCGAATCACAACACTAATAAAAGGCAACACACTATTCTCTATAAATCAAACCATAAAACAATTTTGTATCATACAATGTCATACCAAATCACTTACCACATTCCCTCCTCCAATCCTAGAATTCGTATTTTTGGAATCAATCCAACTGAGAAAATCATTATTGACAACCTAAGGAGGATACCCCATGTAGAGGTAATGTTATTCACTGAGCTCTTTTATTCTATTTCTACCTCCACCTATCTCAATTATTATATAAAAATTATGATAAAATATCATCACTATAATGTATAAAAATATGGTTTTTAGAAAATTAAATTACCATATACCAACATTACATTAGTGAAATTGGTTATGAAACATCAATCGTTTGTATAATGGACTACTAAATTACTAACTAATGTCATTCTCCAGTCAATTAATACATTTCACCATTTATAATGATAATCGATATATATCGTATATATAATATTTATTAGATAATTGTTATTATGGATTCATTATATCTTATATACATTTTGTTATATTCCATTATGTAGTTGAAATAACAACATCCATTGTCTATACATCAAACTACCATCATGCGAGCCGATGTGATTCTTCATTCACTAAAACTATTCATGGAATGTAATAAGGTTAATGTTAAAAATTATATGTGTTAAAAATTATATAATTATGATATTCATGAACAATTTATCATTACTGTATAAAAATATATCATTTTATTTCTTACCATTTCACTAACTTAAAGTTGATATCTTTGTTCATATATGAGGGGACTAACACCTTCACAACATGACGAGACACTCTTTTCATCACCCCATAAGAAGGAAAATAAATTTAAATATATATTATTTAATTTTTAATATAATGATTTTATGGAAAAATTTAATATTATTTACCACATTTACCTAAAGATCATTTATAAATGAAATCATTATTGATTCATATGCATAACATACCACAACCATGATTGTATCATTGTCCATTTTCCATAACAATCCTTAATGATTGTTTTAAATTTAATAATTTATTTCAAAAAATGAAAATTATGTGTCTATTATTATCTATATTATAGAACTATAAAATTTTTACATGGAACAAATCATTGATAATGAATTACACATGAGATAACAAGGTAATTAACACTCGAAACTATGAAAATAATGAAATATTTTTATTAAATAACTTATAATAACTTATAAAAGGATCATAATTGAAATTAAGAATTTTCATATGGTTTTATTATTATTTAATAAAATGTTTAAACCTAGTATAGAGTAGTTGAAGTCATGTTCTACTAAAAGGAGACGTAAGGTAAGTGATCTCGTCTTAATTTCAATTTACTGATACATATTGTACTTTTATCTCCTCATTCATTTTATATGATATATATATTATCCCTTTGACATGTAATATCATGATAAATCCATTACTTAATGTTTTTTAATATTATATTTTAATGAATTTATTTAAATGGATTTGAAATAAATGTTACCAAGTAGAAAATAATTTAATAACTCAATTTCTATATATTTTGTTATATTACACCATTTTTTTCTTTGATATTATATGATTATATGTTTAATGAATTTTTAGAATATATTATTTTATTTCAACATTTTCATGTGTATTTAAATTTAATACACAAAATGAAATCATTGGGTAACCCACACTTCAATATTATGTCATTTTTAATGGTTTTTCTTAAAAAAAATTTAATTCCGATTGATTATAAATTAATATAAATTAAAAAAAATATTTGGTAATTAGATAAAAAAAGTTTGTTTTATTTTCCTATGGTTATTCATTATCATTTTTATTTAATAGTAATTTTCCACCTATTTTTTAATTAAAATGGTTGATTTCATTAATAATATATGTCTTTATTTCTCTCTTTGACTGTAAATTTGTTTTTTCAAAAACCGCGTTTTAAAATAAGTTTTTAAAAAATTATTTTAACATTACAAAATGTAGTTATTAAGTAATTTTTTACACATTTTTATTTTTTTTAAAAAATTATACAAATATTTATTAGGTTTTCAAAACATTAACCATTTGAATTTAACTAAAAAAACTAGAATCATATTTTATTTAATGTGAACATCACATGAGAAATGTCAAGTGTTTGTGATGAGAAATATATTTCAAAACAATATTTATAAGATTCAATTATTATTTTCAATTTAAAATAATTTTAAATATATTAGGGATCTATTAGTTTTAAAAATTGATTTTCAAAATGAACATGTTATTTTATATAACTATATTTTTATTTATTTTAATGTTATTTATATCCATTAATGATAAAACCCATTTATATTTACTCAATTGGGTATATATATTATTGACAACACCCTTATTAATAATATAGATGGTTAATGATAGGTTTGACAAATCATATCATTATCATTTACTTATATTATTCTATTTTATAATAATTTACATTACCATGAATTGTTCGCATTAATATAGATATTTAATTTCACATATATAACCATATTATTTATCATGTATAAGATAATTAACTAAACGGTATAACATTTTTACATATGCGATTATATATTGAATGTTATTTTTCTATCAATTCAAATATTGATAAATCTTGGTTCTTAATAAATACTTATATTTGATGATAGTGGACATTGGTAATGAATTAAATAAATTACTCAATATATGAGGAATTTTATGAGCATATGATGATGGGTTGGGCCAAAATTTATATATCTCATCAATCAATCAGTATGTCTTATGAAAAAAATAATCGAGTTTGTATTAAATAGGTATTTACCATTAGTTAAAACTATATTGGGAACATTCTTAGTAGTAAAGGTATCATGATTATTTATATCCCTATATATAATAATTAGTCATTTTCTTCCTTATGAAATTAGATATTATTGTCCAAGAGATTTTTATATGGATGATTCCCCCCAACTAATTTGCTTGTCAATTATTGATTAAATGAAATGTGTATTTAGTTATTTACCATTTCATACCAGAAATTCCTTATCAATTAATTATAATTATTTATTTTATTAAATGGAATTTGTTTTAAAGTATTTAATTTTCCATGTTGATGATTTTCCACAATATTTTTACAATGTTATTATCTCAAGATTCCATTTATTCTTCGTTTATTTATTTGAAGGATTGTGTTTCCAAATATTTAACTCATCATATTAAATATTATTATTGAATCAAGATTTAATCTTCTATTTTTAATCATTAAATATAATTTTAGATCAAAATAGTTATTTCTTCCCAATAATTCACTGAATTTTTGTAGGATTTATATTATAGGCTATGATAGAGGAAATAATTTTATTCTCAGAAACAATTATGTTTTATTTTTTTCAAATATAATGAATGACTCGAGTGTGTGTCTAGTTTACCATGAATACTAAACTAGCATTTCGATTGGTTGTAAATTCCATATATCTTATAGAAATATAAAAAAGTGGAAACTAGCTATGTGATACTCGTGTATGAGTCAATATATAGATATATAAAACTATGTTTGTTTTAAACGCACACTATAAAAAGTGTTAAAAATAAATACTATTAATAATAGTGAGAGGGATTAATTAATTTAATATAGAATAACACACACTAGTTTTGAAATAGGATTTTATAGGTTGGAATTAAATATCTATAAATGAAAGAAAATAATAACAACCAAATTATGATATGGAGTGATACAGATCATAGAAAACAAGAAATTTAATGAACAAGACAATATTAACAACCAAAAAATAATGTTGTGAAAAATATAAATGATTTAATTTGAAATGTATACAATATGACAAAATATTATTCCTAGAAATTTCCTTTAGTTTAAATTATTTTTCTCATATAGACTAATACTATAAAAAAATATACTTAATGATGAATATAATTTGATCATTTTTCTAATGTCACTAAAATCCCATATTTTTCTCCAAATGATATGTATTCATGATGAGTTCTTCCTATTCGATGCACTAAAATAACAATTTAAATAATTAATAAGAATAAATGGGTAACAATAAATTCCTCCTATAATTACACATTACCCAAAAACAAAATGGATAGAACATGGTATATTAATAACCCTATTGAATAAACTATCATCTGATACAACAATATTCAAAATTATTTATTAATACCAAATGTTGAAATTGAATCCTTCCTCAAAACTATATCTAAATAGTACTATAAATTAAATAATTTTTTAACAGTAATTTTTATCTCATATCTGTCAGATTAAAAGCATAAAACGTATAGTCATCTGTATTTATAATAAGATAAATCCCTTTGTCTGTAAACCGCTTTTTAATCTAATGATTAGCTATATGATAAAACAAATCTTACCATTATAACAATAACATGCCTAATCATAAAAACATAATGTTTATCAATACCTAATAATATTTATGAAACATTTAATTGAATAAAACAAATTATACCAAAGAATTATATATACATCAAAATGTTCTCCAAAATTTCCCTAGATCTCATTAAGATTTCATCCCATAAAAATCCATAGGGTAGTCTATGATATTTAACATATGAGAAAACTTATTCATATATACGTATGATGGTATTTTTAACCCTTAATAAATCCTCAAATTTATACATCTTAATATCCAAAATTATATGAACGTTTCACTGATAATAACACATATATTCACGAATTATAAAAAGTTGGATATAGTTGATACATATTAGATAACTCTATCTGATTATAAAGATCAAGGGTAGGGCACACTACCATCCATAGTGTAATCTTTTTCCACTTGATGTTATGTGGTGGTGAATTAGGATTCCCAAAATGTTCACAAATGAGGGTACCAAAGGATATATTGGCTTCCCTTGCCCTTAATTCCAAATGTAATAGCCCTGAACATGCACACTATAATCCTGTAAAAAATAGTAAACCGTAAATTTTGATCTTGGATATTGATAATGTTGACCCAAATATTTTCATTAAAAATATAAAATATGAGATGGAAATATCAGATCAATTAAATTCTCAAGTAACACATAGGTATAGAGTATTAGGGAATTGACAGAAAATAACCACATCAAGGATTCTATAACAACTTTTTCCTACAGATGAACATCATATTCTAATAAACCCATCATTTCAAATTCCACGTTATGCCTTCACTATCATTTATACAAAACCCACCTATAAATAAATCATTCAACAATATTATTGATTGTTTTTTAGGGTAAATTATATGAAGGGTGGTCTCAAATTCTCATCATGGGGAAAATAATAATTAACCATTGAATTACATTGATGATCATAAGTTATGATGATATAATCAATGTGCGTGAGAAAAAAATTAAAATTAATATAAATATGTACATGAATCATCAATCTGGAAATATGAATTAATATTTAACAAAGAAAATGATGAAAATAATAAGTAACCATTATCTAGGGGATATAAATCATGATCGAATGTAATATGATAAACACATATTAATTTTAGATAAAAAATGTTGTTATCTTCAAACATCATCATAATAGAACTGTCATAGAGCACGAAGAATTAGAATAACAACAAAATAATTTCAAATATAATTCTTTTGGGAATATACTCATTAATCAATTCATTAGAGTTCTATCTATGTTCACCAATAATATAAGCTATACCAGGATCTCATGTTTCTCTTAGTACACACACATGGTATAATTTTTATTGGGATCTACTAATGATATAATTTTTTACCACTAGTTTGAAATAATATCCATGTGTTGTTAATGAATTGAGAATTCATTTCAATATAAATTCACTAAAAGAACCATTGTTATTTTTAAAACATTATTACCACTTGAAAAAGAAAGTGATTTTAGAATGACCTCATTGAAACATGATTAACCCATGTAAAAAATAATACGTCCAAGAACAAAATATTTGACTAATTATTTACCTATGGAATATAAATATTTTTATTCAAATATAATTCAAATATGATTAAGTAGTCGATGTGAAATGTGTTTTATAACAATCGCTTTGAAACACAATTATCTAATGAGAATTAAATGGGTTTGATAATAATTTTTTAAACAGTCACAATTCATCTAGAGAATAAGTTATTATGGAATATTTACTAAATATCACCATTATAGAATTTGTAAAAAAGGTTTTTTTTTTGAAATTGATGATTAGAAATACCATTAAAATATTTTTAAATTTATTTTTGAGGAAAATAACCATTTTATTTTGAGAATAAATTTTTTAAAAAATAACAATTCATAAAATATTTTGAATACCAATTCTCTCAAATAACTATAGAAACACATAATGGATGATTAATATAAAAAAATAGGCACAGTATATGTAAAAAATCTTCTTTAAATAATTAAAATAATTCTTCCATTCACATTATTGTAAAAATAAAACTGAAATAGTAAAAAAAATAAGAACCTTCCTTTTTAAATATTTTCCATAAAGAAAATTGTGTGTAAAAATTACATTAAAGAATGATTGTAATTTTTTTAAATACATTTGTTTAAAACAAGGATTTTAAAAGATCCTCATATGATGAAAGACATTTTCTATTTTTTAAATGTATATTATTTTTAAAATCAATTTCTAATATCTAAAAAGGGTTCACATAAAAAAGAAAACTATATAATTGAGATTAACCACAAAAACACAAAAATGAAAAACATCATTGATGAATCATGACAACAGGAAATACTTTTTAGGGAATATTCTGAAGAAATATATATCTTATTTAATAGAGTTGAAAATAGAATATTAATGGTACATTTTTAATAGAATTTTTTCACATTGGAATTCATTATAGCATAAGCCTCGTGAAATATTAACTATAAAAAATAGTAAATATTATGATAACATATAAATTAATGATATTTTATGTAAATTTGGCTACATATAAAATATATAAACTAATATAGGTGAATAACATCGAAATATAATAAGATGGAAATAAATAGAGATGAATTCCATTACAATGATAATAATTTTCAATTGGAAATAAACAAATGAGACTATTATTTTTATCAAATTTAAATCCTCTTTGAAAAGTGTAAACAAAAAAAATATTAATTTTATGGACACATAAACATAGAATATCAAAGGTAAAGTAGTAGTAATATAACACAATGAAATGAAAAATATTTATGAAATTCAATACTACCCGGTATACTTCATGTCAAATAACATATAATAAAATAAATAAAAAATAATATTAAATTTACACGATGTGTGATGAATAAATGATATGATATTTAAAATTTAAATTATATAGAAAACACAAAAAAAAAATTGAGTATTATATATGTCTCGCCGAAGGTAAGTCAAGATGAGAAAACACATTACATTAAGTCAAGGCTATACTCGTATATATTTTAATTATTAATTAATATGATAAAATAAATTATTTTATTTCTTTACAACATATTCTATTATTACAATTATTACCAAATATTTAATTTTAGTTTTATGTAATTTTTTATATTTTTAATCATTTTAGTCCATACTTGTTGTTTTAGAAACATTATATTCATCATTTAAATATGATATCACTGTGTATTCATTGGTCAATGTGGTAATTATTTAAAAATATATGCATTATTAATCAAAACATAATTATAATATTATTTCATAAATTATACTTACAAAATTAATCATGAAAACTGATTATGAATGATGAACAACGTTATGATCATAGAGACGGTAAGCCGTATGTATGAATGTGTGATATTTCTTTTTTAAAAGATCATTATAGAAATGAGGTATGTAGAATGTTTCATTAAATAATGATAATAATATCATAAATACCATATTATTTCATTAATTAAAATTATATATTTAATTATTGTGATATGGTTATGATAAAATAATGTTATTTCTTCGTGAGGGCAGCAATCCACTCACGCAAGAATGACGCTGTCATTTTTCAGTGCTAGAAGGAAAAATATTTATTATCTATATAGAATGATAAATATCCCAATAAAATCCTTATTATATCATTTATATAAAAAATATTCATTTTAATTTTCCATATTAACTTCCATGTAATGTTTTAGGTAAAAAAGAATCACATTACATCGTAAAGTGGTACCCATAGTAAACCTGATAAATATTATATTATTCCCTATAGAATAAAAAAATGTATATGTGATGTTAAAAGTGATGAATTATTAGTATGTTACAAATTAAATATATTTAAATTCCATATACCAGAAAAAAAATCATTTATAGGTGATGATGGAAAGCGAATATCATCATCTTATGAGGCGGATGTATTCCATACACACGAATAATGATTCCATATCTAATTTGGTGGATGAAGATGATGGTTTTCGTTGTTACATTACTATAATAAAATAATATTATATATCATTTTATATTTTTATTTCGTAGTATTAATTTTAGAATATTTTTAGGGGGATTATGATGAAATAAAAGAAAAATAGATAGAAATGAATATACCTTTAATTAGAATGATTATTTATGATTATACTTAATGCATTCCTATAATAGATTTCTAACCAAAACAATTCAGTTAAGATTATATGATGGATGTTGGGAATAAAATATGTTAGGGATTATACAACTGAAGAGGGTCTATGTTGTTAATTATATAGTTGGGTAGGTTTTCATTTATAAGTGAGGTGATTGGATCACTTGTAATTTTTTAAAAGAAAAAGGTGTAACCATGATTTTCACATGAAAAAATGAAAAAACTAGAGTATCCTTGAGATTTATAAAAATTATAAAGTATAACTATATCTAGTAAATATATTTTAAAGTTCAATTTATGTCATTTAAATCCTATATTTTTAGTTTATCTTCATGGAAACTATATTTTTTCCATAACAGTGATAATTTATTTTTAGTATTTTATCTATTAATTTTGGTTAAAAATAATGACAAATTTTTTTGATTATACAAATTATTATGGTTTTTAATATTTAATAAATTTTATATAATTCAACTCATATAATTGGTAAATATTAAAAAAATCCAGATGAAATGATGAAGAAAATTTTTTTATGAAGATTGTGTTTCATAGAAAATAAGAATTTATATCAACTATATGATTAATAATAATACATGTATGAATCAAAATTAATATTTATAAATATAAAAAATATAAATATCATTTAATTCATTCTTTATAAGAGATTATTATAATTAATTAAAATAGAAAAAATATTCTAAACATTAAAATAGTTTTTAGAAAGAATAATCTTTTGTCCCAAAATCCAACATATACAAAAATCTAATATGAAGTAGATTTAGATGAAATAAATTGGGCTACATAAAATTAAATAACAAATATTTTAAATTAATTCATATTTAGTAAATAATAGTACTTTTTAATTTAATAATTTATTTAAAATAAATTTCTTTTTAATAAAAATAAATATTTTTGACTCTTCATTAAATCATAAATATTTTCTCAAAAATCAAAAAATTCCATCCACAAAAAACATTAATATGCCAATTTTAACTATGATGTTAATTTTATCAAATAGAATTATAATTTGAAATAAATATTATATATAATATTTTATCACTGAAAAGTAATATACACATTCATTGAAGGAAACATTGTTTTGATTAATAAAATTAACTTACTAAAAATTGGTATATTTTATCATACTCATTTACCAATAATTGAAAATGATATTGACATAATAATATATTTCATAAATTAGATAATAATATTCATTCCCACTAACTTAAGGGCTATGTTATAATAGATGTATATTGTCACGACCCATCCTCGGGGTCCGTGTCGTGACTACCCCAAGCCCACCTTCCATAGGCCAGGGGCTGGCGACTAGCACCAAAGGCGTAAATCCCGATAACTGGGAAGGCATTGCCTTTATAAAAGTAAACAAAACACCACAGAGTACAAGCAGAAGTAAAACACTAAGTACAAAGAGAAAAGTTGAAAGGTAAATGGGCCAGAATACAAACCCAAATGAAAGTACAACTACCGCTGAACAAAGTACAACAGAAAAAAAAGACAACAGCTGGAAGGACGGAAGCGGCTCCTGGGTCGTCCTCCTCAGATCCTACCAGAAGGGTAGGTACAGATGGCGCAGCTCCTGGATCATCCACCACGGATCCTACCTGAAGGGTAGGTACAGATAGCCTCCACAACGCTCTCGCCCATCAACCTCCTCTGAGTGTCGTCTCGCCGTGAAGTCCACCTCCGGATACTGACTCGTCATGTAGTCCACCTCCGGGTACTGACTCGTCGTGTAGTCCACCTCCGAGTACCGTCCAGTCCTCGAACACTCGGCCTCCGTCAACACTGACTGTCGTCTGCAACCAACACAACGAGGTGCGGGTATAGCCCGTGCAGGGGTGAGTATAACGATACTCAGTAGGGAACCTCAGACCCTCAAGGTCTCACTAAAACCAACAAGGATAACAACAAAGAATATCTCAACAAATAACCTCTAATTAGGTATATACCCATACATATACCTAAGTTATCACGTAACACATATCAATCCTGAGGAAACACAACGATTATTAAATCAACGGATAACCACTACCCAGGTATATTCCCATACATATATCTAAGTTATCAAGTGACCCATCTCAATCATGAGTAAACACAAAGGTCATAGACTCATCTCAAACCAAGATATTTATTATTGAAACCGTAACTGCTGAAGAGCTCCGTCTCTGGAGTGTACAGTGGTCATGTCATGACTTCGAGGTACTGCTCACTAACCTAAGACTGCTGAGGTACTCCTCCTGTCGAGTACCGCGGGCCACCCACCCAAACACAGTAGTGCTTCCCGTCGGGGTATGCCACCCAAACATAGTAGTTCACACCCCCTAGTAGCTTGCAGAGGTACTCTCCGGATGAGTACCGTGGGTCTGCACTGTCACACAGGTAGTTCTCCGTCCGCCATGGGTATGCACCTCACAAAGTAGTGCTCCATCCACTGGGCTAGTCGACTCACTCCAAGTCGAGTCGGTCAAGCAATCGTCAGGTCTCAGTCGGCTACACAGTCTCCATACTCCGCACGCTCATCTCTGGGAGGGTCCGCTCCACTAGCTACAGGTCGATACTCCAAGTATCTCAAAGTCACACGAAGAAGTATCTCAAAGGACTACATCGTCATAGGGGTCTCAACGCAACAGACGGCACGTCAATCAGATGCCCGGTCTATGAGTTATTATCCTTTTCGTCCCAGGGGCCCGGTTGGTTTCGTGAGCAAACCAGCCCGGCCGTATCTCAACTGTACCCCAAACTCTCATAGGGTATACTCATAGGGACCGTTTCTCAACGAGATCACCAACGCCACTGACGGTTCGTCAAACAGACGTCTGGTCTGAAAGATAACAGCTTTTCCGTTCCAAGGGCCCGGTTGGATTTCGGGTACAATCCAACCCGGCCACAATCCAACAGCTACAAAAACTCAGGCGAAGTATGCCAAAAGTTTCGTCTCATCAAGAGGAATTCAACAAGACAGACGACGCGTTAATCGGACGCCCGGTTTGTGAGTTATTGGCTTTTTCGTTCGAGGGGCCCAGTTGGTTTCGTGAGCGAACCAACCCGACCGCACTCCGACGACATCCAAACCTCAAGCGAAGTAAGCCAAAAAATCTGTTTCACTTATAGGAATCCACCAAAGTCGACGGCACGTCAATCAGACGTCCGTAGCTCAAGATATGAGCGTTTCCGCTCCGAGGGCCCGGTTGGTTTCGTGTACGAACCAACCCGGCCGAACCCAAAGTATTCCGAAACCTTGGTTGTAGTATACCGAAACGACTGTCTCAATCCAAGGATCGCATCACCGCTGACAGCACGTCGTTCGGAGGCTCGTAGCTCGTGTTATGAGCAAAGTACCGAAAAGGTCCGAAAATGAGGGGTCTGGGCCCGGACCGACCCGGCCCAACCCCCCCCCCCTAGGTCAGCCCGAACCGGGTCCACCCGACCCGGTTCCGACCCGGCCTGCGTGGCCTAGCCCGGCCTGGGCGTGACCCTGCCCGAACCGGTGGGTCGGCTCGGCTCGGTTCGGCCGAGCGAGGGAAATCCGGGGACGGGGGCGCACTGCCCCCGTGTGATGGATCTGCGGCCCCGGTTGGGGCCGCCTCTTGCCAACGTACGCGGCAGCCGGCCGCGTACCTACTTCAGTTCCGCGCGGCCGCAGAAACACACCCTGCCGCCGCGGCTTCAACCGCGGCGGCTCCGTCCGGCGGCGCACCGGCGACCCGCGCCGCTGGTGGAGTCCGCGGGCCACCAGATTTGCTTCGGTGGTCCGATTTCATTTCTGTCTGCGCCAAAGGTCCTCCCAAGACCCAACCTTCACTGCAAATCTTTCAAATCGCCTTTGCGGCCCCGTTTTTCGTCGGCCGACCATCCGCACGTCAAATAACAAAACGCGTCGTATTCGTGGTTCTCCAGCGCACCACGATGGCGCCGCGCCCCTTCACCGTGGCTTCAATCCGTCCGCGGATGTCTTCGGGTTTCTCCGATGCGGTGCGACGTCATCGCGCCCTTGTTCGTTTTCATGACGCAGCGTGACAATGTCGCGCATTCCTTGCTGCACGTTTCCACGCGGTGTGACGGCACCGCCCCATCCTCATTTCAATCCACAAAAAAAACCCAGAAGGATAAGGAGGAGGGTCGGCCGTGTTTGTGCGGTCCGGCCCCCTCTCGTTAATTGATAGCAAATGGTCATATTTCACGAAGATTGTCAAGGTAATAATCACGAACGAATTAAATAATAATAATCATCATCAATCCTCATGAAAGAACGATCCGTGGATCAACCTGGAATTGGTTGGTCCGCGCTCGTCGTTCTTTTCTCAAAAGATAATAAAACACCAAAATAAAATTCCCCTACATCAAGCGTCGTCGAGTGAGGGTTCGTCGCAGATTTTCTCGTCTAGAAAGAAAGCGTCATGGGAAGGGGATCGTCGATGTCACTTTGTCGATCTCCGAGGATCCGGCGTTTTTGTTGACATTTGTCGGACGGTGGCGTTCTTCATTGGCGGCGATGCATTCTTCGCGTTCTTCGTCGAAGAATGAAGAACTTCAAACCTTGGATCTTTCTCCCAAAATCCTCTCGACAAGCTAACCCCCCAAACAAAATAAGTGTATCACTTATTTTATTAACCAAGTCATAAGTTTGCGTTTAATAAGATTAAAACAGTTAATTCAATTGAATTAAATGCAATGCTTTAATCCCCCAAATTTAATAGGGGCGTTTAATAACTTATTAAATGTAGGGGTTGAATTGACCTTAAGAGGGGGTGCGGGTGCGTTACTTAGAGGAAAAGAAGCGGTGGGGCTTGTGCGGGCCTCACCTCACAAATATCCTACCAAGAGGGTAGGATATTTTGTATTGCACCCTATCCGCTTCAACCCAGATTAAGTAGCTTTAAGTGGCCTTAGTGGCTTTATGTGAAATAAAATAATGTTGTCTCACCACTTTATTTTATTTTCTTCACTTAACCTCCAAAAATTAAAAACCTCACCCAAGCAAACGCAACTCTGGAAAAGGAATTTCTAAGAAAATATCGGCACTGCGATTCCATCGGTGCCCTCAGAATTCGATTCCGAGCACCGGTTCAGAAGTTAGAAAAACCTGCTCGTTCGTTCACTGAACGTACCCGAGCTAAACTTCAGAAAATTATTCCGGGCACACCTGGCCTCGGAATCAGGTGCCGTCTGAAACTGTTGTCTTGTAAAATCCCAAAGAAAATTTAGAAAAAAAATTTCCCTTTCAATTTCCGTGGCTTTACATTACTCCCACCTCAGGGCTTTACGTCCTCGTAAAGCTTTAACACAAACTAGGGTAACAAAAGTGGTACTGAGCACAAATCTGAGCCCCCCGCTCTCATGTGCTCAACTGGAGTTTCCCGTACTACTAGTGAAAGCGCACCCGAGGAATAGACCGTTCTTGTAGAATCCACCCCTGTCAATCCTCGATCCCCACTGGAACCTCTGTGAAAGTCACCCCATCGCCATCATTCAACTCCTCATGGTCGATGCTATGTGAAGGGTCGAGCACGTATCTCCTCAGTTGAGATACGTGGAAGTCGCCTTGCACCTTGTGCAACTAAGGTGGATGGGTTAAGTGGTAAACTATCCCACCTACCCAATTGAGGACCTAGGAATGGTCCACTGAACCCCGAAGATGACATGCCACCTGGGCCACATCTCCGTAAACCTCGTCGAGGTGAGACCCGTATAAGGTCATGATTGTCATCTTCAAACTATAGAGGTCTCCAATTCCTGTTAGAACTGAAACTCAAATGACTGCTACCACGAGGGTATGGTTGACCGACTCAAGAGTGATCGGCCGCACCCTCCTGTGAAAGAGTTTACCTTGTGCTTCCTGGGGTTTTCTTTTCGCCGACCACGGAAAACCCATCTTGACGTCGTAGTTAAAGCACAACCTTTTTGCCTAATATATTCAATCCGTGTATGAATTGTGGATCCAATCCATACTCAGACCAACGTCCTAAGGCCTTAGCGCTTCCACCAAGAGATTCCAACCGAAAATGTCACCTCGAGGGTCTGACCACACTGTCGGCGAATGTGTGATTATCGAGTCTCCTCCCAAGGTATCTCCAGACGTGAGGGTCAAGTCCATGGCTTACCGGAAACTCTATGTCTGGGACAAGATCTGTGAAAGCAAGGAATGATTCATATCGACGTCTGTTACTACAATAGCTAGTAGTGGACACAGACTGTCCCTTGAATCATTTTTTGAGCCATTGGGTCACACACCTTGACTGCATGCAGCCGCACTCTTCCTCCGCCCTCCAGCTCCCTGAGCCTGGTGGGGATAAGAAATGCGGGTGGTTGCATAATGTTAAGATGTACACCACCTCATGCTGCTCTCCTAGCTCTGCCTCCATGTCTCCCGCTTCGCAGACTCATCTCTATTTAAAGCTTCCTCTTCTTGAAACATTTAACATGCCCGAGTATCTAAGACTGGCACCGGTTTCCTGTTTCTTACTTCACTGTGCAGTCTTCATCCGCTCCTGGATGATCTGCACCATCTTTGCCTACGATGTAGAAGAACTGCTAAAATTTCTCCTTTTCCGAAAAGAGAAACTTGGTATCATCCCCTGGATGAACCACGCCCATTGCCTAATACAGTCAATCCTGACATGAAGGATGCATTCATACCATGGATGACTTCGTAAGGCCTCGAAGTAACTACCAAGTGATCCAACTGTCACTCTCGGCTCCAAGGGTCGAGTCACGCTGTCGGCGTCAGTGTGAGGTTAATGGGTCTCCTCCAGTAGAAATCTCGAAAGTGAGGGTCAGGTCAACAGTCTTAACGAGGACCACTCAGTATCAACTAAACAAAAAGGATAGGAAAGCAAACATCACAAAGATGAGTGTATTTTTATTATTTCATCTCATAGTACAAAGACATGAATACAACAGCAACATGGAACTAGAAGTACAAGGGATGTATCCACTAGTTCCTCCCCTGTACACCTGCTCCCGGAGCTCTACTGCCTTGTCCACTGTTCGGCTATTGCTCAAGCACCAGCCGCTACTTCTGTCTCGGTGGCTCCTCCAACACCCACTGATCAACCGTGCGGGGGTTCGTATAGTCATGTGCTAGGTGACCCTTCATGTCGTAGGAGAAACACTCTCTGTTTCTGGCACGCCTGTCTCTGACCCCACCCCGGGTGCCCCGCACCACCGATCCTAAAACCCGAGATCTCCCAACTGCTGTTCTAGTCCACCTAGACCTCTGCATCATCTATCTACTGCCCATAGATGACTCGGCAACTGATCGTAAATCCTACGGCAAAGGCAGAAGCTCCTGTACACGCTCGGGGTGTAGAGCTACTGGCACAAACTCCACCCTGAAGAAGGTCTCGAAGTCTTCCCATGCGAAGGTCATCCCGTCGCAAAACTGGAACAAGTGGCTCCACCACCTGCCTGCTGCTGCCTGAAGAAGGCTGGCAGCAAAGATCACCATGAATTCTTCAGGTGTCCCCACTAGCCTGAAGACTCTCACCACAGCCTCCAGCAAATCCTTAGCCACCTGCGGGTCCGTCTCTCCCCGGAACCTCGGTGGTCTCTGGCGCTGGAACTCATGCAGCGCACTCAAGTGGAATGCATCTCCTACTGCTGGGGCTGGTGGCATCGGTGGCCTAACGTATGGTAGTACCACTGGTGCCTCCGCTGGTGCCTCAACTGCAAGAGGGCTCTGTACCGAAGCCTCATCGCTCGACAGGCTGTCCGTACGCACATCTCTCTGGGCTCTAGCTGGTTGTCCGTGAAAAGTCATCCTGAAGGAAACAACGTGACACGGTCAAACGATTATACTTGGTGAGCTGACATTGTTTGAGCTGACATTTTAAAACTTCTGGAAACACACACGCAATCAGTGTTTTCGTGCACAAAGTTGGAAATCAGTTTTCAGGGTCCTGGTGTATGGATACGTCGGCCGCCCGCACCAACAATGGACTCCTTGAACTGAAAACCACACTCGGTACTCTTAACACTATTTCTTCACAGAAAGAAAATATCAGAGTTATAAGTTCTGTAGTAGAAACGACTCCTCTGATACCAATTTGTCACGACCCATCCTCGGGGCCCGTGTCGTGACTACCCCAAGCCCGCCTTCCATAGGCCAGGGGCTGGCGACTAGCACCAAAGGCATAAATCCCAATAACTGGTAAGGCATTGCCTTTATAAAAGTAAACAAAACAACACAGAGTACAAGCAGATGTAAAACACTAAGTACAAAGAGAAAAACTGAAAGGTAAATGGGCCAGAATACAAACCCAAATGAAAGTACAACTACAGCTGAACAAAGAACAACAGAAAAAAAAATACAACAGCTAGAAGGATGGAAGCGGCTCATGGGTCGTCCTCCTCGGATCCTACCTGAAGGGTAGGTACAGATGGCGCAGCTCCTGGATCGTCCACCACAGATCCTACCTGAAGGGTAGGTACATATAGCCTCCACAACACTCTCGCCCGTCAACCTCCTCCGAGTGTCGTCTCGCCATGAAGTCCACCTCCGGATACTGACTCGTCGTGTAGTCCACCTCTGGGTACTGACTCGTCGTGTAGTCCACCTCCGGGTACCGTCCAGTCCTCGAACACTCGGCCTCCGTCAGCACTGACCATTTTATGCAACCAACACAATGAGGTGTGGGCATAGCCCGTGCAGGGGTGAGTATAACGATACTCAGTAGGGACCCTGAGACCCTCAAGGTATCACTAAAACCAACAAGGATAACCACAATGATAATCTCAATAGATAACCTCTACTTAGGTATATGCCCATACATATACCAAAGTTATCAAGTAACCCATATCAATCCTGAGGAAACACAAAGATTATGAAATCAACGGATAACCACTACCCAGGTATATGCCCATACATATACCTATGTTATCAAGTGACCCATCTCAATTATGAGGAAACACAAAGGTCATAGACTCAGCTCAAACCAGGATTTTTATTATCGAAATCGTAACTGCTGAAGAGCTCTATCTCTGGAGTGTACAGTGGTTCTGTCACGACTCTGAGGTACTACTCACTAACCTAACACTACTGAGGTACTCCTCCTGTCGAGTACCGCGGAACAGCCACCCAATCACAGTAGTTCTTTTCGCCAGGGTATTCCACCCAAACAAAGTAGTGCACACCCCCTAGTAGCCTGTAGAGGTACTCTCCGGACGAATACCGCGGGTCTGCACTGTCACACAGGTAGTGCTCCGTCCACCATGGGTCTGCACCTCACAATGTAGTGCTCCGTCCACTGGGCTAGTCGACTCACTCCAAGTCAAGTCGGTCAAGCAGTCGTCAGGTCTCAGTCGGCTACACGGTCTCCGTACTCCGCACGCTTGTCTCTGGGAGGGTACGCTCCACGAGCTACAGGTAGATACTCCAAGTATCTCAAAGTCCCACGAAGAAGTATCTCAAAGAACTGCCTCGTCATAGGGGTCTCAACGCAACATATGAGGTGTCAATCAGATGCCCGGTCTGTTAGTTATTAGCCTTTTCGTCCCAGGGTCCCGGTTCGTTTCGTGAGCGAACCAACCCGGCCGTATCTCAACTGTACCCAGAACTCTCATAGGGTATACACATAGGGACCGTTTCTCAACGAGATCACCAACGCCGCTGACGGTTCGTCAAATGGACGTCTGGTCTGAAAGATAACATCTTTTCCGTTCCAAGGGCCCGGTTGGATTTCGGGTACAATCCAACCCGGCCACTATCCAATAGCTACCAAAACTCGGGCGAAGTATGCCAAAAGTTCCGTCTCATCAAGAAGAATTCAACAAGACAGACGGCGCATTAATCGGACGCCCGGTCTGTGAGTTATTGGCTTTTTCGTTCGAGGGGCCCAGTTGGTTTCGTGAGTGAACCAACCCGACCGCACTCCGACGACATCCAAACCTTGAGCGGAGTAAGCCAAAAAATCTGTTTCACTTATAAGAATCCACCAAATTGGACGTCACGTCAATCAGATGTCCGGAGCTCAAGATATGAGCGTTTCCGCTCCGAGGGCCCGGTTGGTTTCGTGTACGAACCAACCCGGCCGAACCCAAGATATTCCGAAACCTTGGCTATAGTATACTGAAACGACTGTCTCGATCCAAGGATCGCATCACCGCTAACAGCGTGTCGTTCGGAGGCTCGTAGCTCATGTTATGAGCAAAGTACCGAAAAGGTCTGAAAACGAGGGGTCTGGGCCCGGACCGACCCGACCCAACCCCCCCCCCCCCCCCATGGGTCGGCCCGAACCGGGTCGACCCGACCCGGTTCCGACCCGGCCTGCGCAGCCTAGCCCGGCCTGGGCGTGACCCTGCCCGAACCGGCGGGTCGGCTCGGCTCGGTTCGGCCGAGCGAGGGAAATCCGGGGACGGGGGAGCACTGCCCCCATGTGATGGATCTGCGGCCCCGGTTGGGGCCGCCTCTTGCCAACGTACGCGGCAGCCGGCCGCGTACCTCCTTCGGTTCCGCGCGGCCACGGAACCACACCTCGCCGCCGTGGCTTCAACCGCGGCGGCTCCGTCCGGCGGCGCGCCAACGACCTACGCCGCTGGTGGAGTCCGCGGGCCACCGGATTTGCTCTGGTGGTCCGATTTCATTTCTGTCTGCGCCAGAGGTCCTCCCAAGACCCGACCTTCACTGCAAAGCTTTCAAATCGCCTTTGCGGCCCCATTTTTCGTTGTCCGACAATCCGCACGTCAAATAACAAAACGCGTCGTCTTCGTGGTTCTCCGGCGCGCCACGATGGCGCCGCGCCCCTTCACCGTGGCCCGACTCCGTCCGCGGATGTCTTCGGGTTTCTCCGACGCGCTGCGACGTCGTCGCGCCCTTGTTCGTTTTCACGACGCAGCGCGACAATGTCGCGCATTTCTTGTCGCACGTTTCCACGCGGTGTGACGGGACTGCCCCATCCTCGTTTCAATCCACAAAAGAAACCCACAAGGATAAGGAGGAGGCTCGGCCGTGCTTGTGCGGTCCGGCCCCCTCTCGTTAATTGATAGCAAATGGTCATATTTCACGAATATTGTCAAGGTAATAATCACGAACAAATTAAATAATAATCATCTTCATCAATCCTCATGAACGAACGATCCGCGGATCAACCTGGAATTGGTTGGTCCACGCTCGTCGTTCTTCTCTCAAAAGATAATATAACACCAAAATAAAATTCCCCTACATCAAGCATCGTCGAGCGAGGGTTCGTCGCAGATTTTCTCGTCTCGAAATAAAGCGTCATGGGAAGGGGATCGTCGATGTCACGTTGTCAATCTCTGAGGATCCGGTGTTTTTGTTGACATTCATAGGACGGTGGCGTTCTTCATTGGCGGCGATGCATTCTTCGCGTTCTTCGTCGAAGAATGAAGAACTTCAAGCCTTGGATCTTTCTCCCAAAATCCTCTCGACAAGCTAACCCCCCAAACAAAATAAGTGTATCACTTATTTTATTAACCAAGTCATAAGTTTTCATTTAATAAGATTAAAACAGTTAATTCAATTGAATTAAATGCAACGCTTTAATCCCGCAAATTTAATAGGGGCATTTAATAACTTATTAAATGCAGGGGTTGACTTGACCTTAAGAGGGGGTGCGGGTGCGTTACTTAGAGGAAAAGAAACGGTGGGGCTCGTGCGGGCCCCACCTCACAAATATCCTACCAAGAGGGTAGGATATTTTGGATTGCACCCTATCCACTTCAACCCATCTTAAGTAGCTTTAAGTGGCCTTAAGTGGCTTTATGTGAAATAAAATAATGTTGTCGCACCACTTTATTTTATTTTCTTCACTTAACCTCCAAAAATTAAAAACCTCACCCGAGCAAACACAACTCCGGAAAAGGCGTTTCTAAGAAAATACTGGCGCTGCGATTCCATCGGAGCCCTCAGAATTCGATTCCGAGCACCGGTTCAGAAGTTAGAAAACCCGCTCGTTCGTTCACTGAACGTACCCGAGCTAAACTTTGGAAAATGATTTCGGGCACACCGGGCCTCGGAATCAGGTGCCGTCAGAAACTGTGTTCTTGTAAAATCCCAAAGAAAATTTAGGAAAAAAATTTCCCTTGAAATTTCTGGGTCTTTACATTACTCCCACCTCAGGGCTTTACATCCTCGTAAAGCTTTAACACAAACTAGGGTCACAAAAGTGGCACTGAGCACAAATCTGAGCCCCCCACTCTCATGTGCTCAACTGGAGGTTCCCGTACTACTAGTGAAAGCACACCCGAGGAATAGACTGTTCTCGTAGAATCCACCCCTGTCAATCCTCGATCGCCACTGGAACCTCTGTGAAAGTCACCCCATCGCCATCGTTCAACTCCTCATGGTCGATGCTATGTGAAGGGTCAAGCACGTATCTCCTCAGTTGAGATACGTGGATGTCGTCGTTCACCTTGTGCAACTGAGGTGGATGGGTTAAGCGGTAAACCATCCCACCTACCCAATTGAGGAACTAGGAATGGTCCACTGAACCCCGAAGATAACTTGCCACCTTGGCCACATCTTCGTAAACCTCGTCGTGGTGAGACCCGTATAAGGTCATGATTGTCATCTTCAAACTATAGAGGTCTCCAATTCCTGTTAGAACTGAAACTCAAATGACTGCTGCCACGAGGGTATGGTTGACCGACTCAAGAGTGATCGGCTGCACCCTCCTATGAAAGAGTTTATCTTGTGCTACCTGGGGTTTCCTTTTCGCCGGCCAAGGAAAACCCATCTTGACGTCGTAGTTAAACCACAACCTTTTTGCCTAATATAGTCAATCCGTGTATGAACTGTGGATCCAATCCATACTCAGACCAACGTCCTAAGGCCTCGGCGCTGCCACCAAGAGATTTCAACCGAAAATCTCGCCTCGAGGGTCTGACCACACTGTCGGCGTAAGTGTGATTATCGAATCTCCTCCCAAGGTATCTCCAGACGTGAGGTTCAAGTCCATGGCTTACCGGAAACTCTAGGTCTGGGACAAGATCTTTGAAAGCAAGGAATGATTCATATCGACGTTTGTTACTACAACAGCTAGTAGTGGACACAGACTGTCCCTTGAATCATTTTTTGAGCCATTGGGTCACACTCCTTGACCGCATGCAGCCGCACTCTTCCTCCGCCCTCCAGCTCCCTGAGCCTGGCGGGGATAACAAATGCGGGTGGTTGTATAATGTTAAGATGTACACCACCTCATGCTTCTCTCCTAGCTCTGCCTCCACGTCTCCCGCTTCGCAGACTCATCTCTATTTAAAGCTTCCTCTTCTTGAAACATTTAACATGCCCGAGTCTCTAAGACTGGCACCGGTTTCCTGTTTCTTACTTCACTGTACAGTCTTCATCCGCTCCTGGATGATCTGCACCATCTTTGCCTACGATCTATAAGAGCTGCTAAAATTTTTCCTTTTCCGAAAAGAGAAACTTGGTCTCATCCCCTGGATGAACCACGCCCATTGCCTAATACAGTCAATCCTAACATGAAGGATGCATTCATACCATGGATGACTTCGTAAGGCCTCGAAGTAACTACCAAGAGATCCAACTGTCACTCTCGGCTCCAAGGGTCGAGTCACGCTGTCGGCATCAGTGTGAGGTTAATGCGTCTCCTCCAGTAGGAATCTCGAAAGTGAGGGTCAGGTCAACAGTCTTAACCAGGACCACTCAGTATCAACTAAACAAAAAGGATAGGAAAGAAAACATCACAAAGATAAGTGTCTTTTTATTATTTCAGATCATAGTACAAAGACACGAATACAACAGCAACATGGAACTAGAAGTACAAGGAACGTATCCACTAGTTCCTCTCCTGTACACCTACTTCCGGAGCTCTACTGCCTTGTCCACTGCTCGGTTGTTGCTCAAGCACCAGCCGTTACTTCTGTCTCGGTGGCTCCTCCAACACCCACTGATCAACCGTGCGGGGGTTCGTATAGTCATGTGCTAGGTGACCCTTCCTATCGTAGGAGAAACACTCTCTGTTTCTGGCACGCCTGTCTCTGACCCCACCCCGGGTGCCCCGCACCACCGATCCTAAAACCCGAGATCTCCCAACTGTTGTTCTAGTCCACCTGGACCTCTGCATCATCTGTCTACTGCCCATATATGACTCGGCTACTGATCGTAAATCCTGCGGCAAAGGCAGAATCTCCTATACACGCTCGGGGTGTAGAGCTATTGGCACAAACTCCACCCTGAAGAAGGTCTCGAAGTCTTCCCATGCGAAGGTCATTCCATCGCAAAACTGTAACAAGAGGCTCCACCACCTGCCTGCTGCTTCCTGAAGAAGGCTGGTAGCAAAGATCACCATGAATTCTTCAGGCGTCCCCACTAGCCTGAAGACTCTCACCACAGCCTCCATCCAATCCTCAGCCACCTGCGGGTCCGTCTCTCCCCGGAACCTGGGTGGTCACTGGCGCTGGAACTCATGCAGCGCACTCAAGTGGCATGCATCGCCTACTGCTGGGGCTGGTGGCATCGGTGGACTAACGTATGGTAGTACCGCTGGTGCCTCCGCTGGTGCCTCAACTGCAAGAGGGCCCTGTACAGAAGCCTCGTCGCTCGACAGGCTGTCCGTACGGACATCTCTATGGGCTCTAGCTGGTTGTCCGGGAAAAGGCATCCTGAAGGAAACAACGTGACACGGTCAAATGATTATACCTGGTGAGCTGACCTGGTTTGAGCTGACATTTAAAAACTTCTGGAAACACACACGCAATCAGTGTTTTCGTGCACAAAGTTGGAAATCAGTTGTCAGGGTCCTGGTGTATGGATACGTTGGCCGTCCGCACCAACAATGGACTCCCTGAACTGAAAACCACACTCGGTACTCTTAACACTATTTCTTCACAGAAAGAAAATATCAGTGTTATAAGTTCTGCAGTAGAACCGACTCCTCTGATACCAATTTGTCACGACCCGTCCTCGGGGCCCATGTTGTGACTACCCCAAGCCCGCCTTCCATAGGCCAGGGGCTGGCGACTAGCACCAAAGGCGTAAATCCCGAAAACTGGGAAGGCATTGCCTTTATAAAATTAAAAAATACAACACAGAGTACAAGAGGAAGTAAAACACTATGTACAAAGAGAAAAACTGAAAGGTAAATGGGCCAGAATACAAACCCAAATGAAAGTAAAACTACAGATGAACAATGTACAACAGAAAAAAAAAAGACAACAGCTGGAAGGACGGAAGCGGCTCATGGGTTGTCCTCCTCGGATCCTACCTGAAGGGTAGGTACAGATGGCGCAGCTCCTGGATCGTCCACCACGGATCCTACCTGAAGGGTAGGTACAGAGAGCCTCCACAACGCTCTCGCCCGTCAACCTCCTCCGAGTGTCGTCTCACCGTGAAGTCCAGCTCCGGATACTGACTCGTCGTGTAGTCCACCTCCGGGTACTGACTCGTCGTGTAGTCCACCTCCGGGTACCGTCCAGTCCTCGAACACTCGGCCTCCGTCAGCACTGACCGTTTTATGCAACCAACACAATGAGGTGCGGGCATAACCCGTGCAGGGGTGAGTATAACGACACTCAGTAGGGACCCTGAGACCCTCAAGGTATCACTAAAACCAACAAGGATAACCACAAAGATGATCTCAATAGATAACCTCTACTTAGGTATATGCCCATACATATACCAAAGTTATCAAGTACCCCATCTCAATCCCGAGGAAACACAAAGATTATGAAATCAACGGATAACCACTACCCAGGTATATGCCCATACATATACCTAAGTTATCAAGTGACCCATCTCAATTATGAGGAAACACAAAGGACATAGACTCAGCTCAAACTAGGATTTTTATTATCGAAACCGTAACTGCAGAAGAGCTCCATCTCTGGAGTGTACAGTGGTCCTGTCACGACTCCGAGGTACTACTCACTAACCTAACACTACTGAGGTACTCATTCTGTCGAGTACTGCGGCACAACCACCCAATCACAGTAGTGCTTTCCGCCGGGGTATGCCACCCAACCACAGTAGTGCACACCCCATAGTAACCTTTAGAGGTACTCTCCGGACAAGTACCGTGGGTCTGCACTGTCACACAGGTAGTGCTCCGTCCACCATGGGTCTGCACCTCACAAAGTAGTGCTCTGTCCACTTGGCTAGTCGACTCACTCCAAGTCGAGTTGGTGAAGCAGTCGTCAGGTCTCAGTCGGCTACACGGTCTCCATACTCCGCATGCTCGTCTCTGGGAGGGTCCGCTCCACGATCTATAGGTCGATACTCCAAGTATCTCAAAGTCCCACGAAGAAGTATCTCAAAGGACTGCCTCGTCATAGCGGTCTCAACGCAACATACGAGGCGTCAATCAGATGCCCGGTCTGTTAGTTATTAGCCTTTTCGTCCCAGGGGCTCGATTGGTTTCGTGAGCGAACCAACCCGGCCGTATCTCAACTGTACCCTGAACTCTCATAGGGTATACTCATAAGGACCGTTTCTCAACGAGATCACCAACGCCGCTGACGGTTCGTCAAACGGACGTCTGGTCTGAAAGATAACAGCTTTTCGGTTCCAAGGGCCCGATTGGATTTCGGGTACAATCCAACCCGGCCACTATCCAACAGCTACCAAAACAAGGGCTAAGTATGCCAAAAGTTCGGTCTCGTCAAGAGGAATTCAACGAGACAGACGACGCATCAATCGGACGCCCGGTCTGTGAGTTATTGGCTTTTTCGTTCCAGGGGCCCGGTTGGTTTCGTGAGTGAACCAACCCGACCGCACTCTGACGGCATCCAAACCTCGAGTGGAGTAAGCCAAAACATCTATCTCACTTATAGGAATCCACCAAAGATGACGACACTTCAATCGGACATCCGGAGCTCAAGATATGAGCGTTTCCGCTCCGAGGGCTCGGTTGGTTTCGTGTACGAACCAACCCGGCCAAACCCAAAGTATTCCGAAACCTTGGTTGTAGTATACTGAAACGACCATATCGATCCAAGGATCGCATCACCGCTGATGGCGCGTCGTTTGGAGGCCCGTAGCTCAAGTTATGAGCAAATTACCGAAAAGGTCCGAAAACGAGGGGTCTGGGCCCGGACCGACCCTTGCCCAACCCCCCCCCCCCCCCCAGGTCAGCCCAAATGGGGTCGACCCGACCCGGGTCCGGGTCCGACCCATCCTACGCGGCTTGGCCCGACCTGGGAACAACCCAGCCCGAACCGGCGGGTCGGCTTGGCTCGGCTCGGCCGAGCGAGGGAAATCCGGGGGCGGGGCCGCGCTGCCCCCGCGTGATGGATCCGCGGCCCCGGTTGGGGCCGCCTATTGCCAACATAAGCGGTAGCCAGCCGTGTACCTTCTTCGGTTCCGCGCGGCCGCGAAACCTCACCCCGCCGCCACGGCTTCAACCGCGGCGGCTCCGTCCGGCGGCGCGCTGGGGCGCCGCCGCCTCAGGCCGTCGGTGCCGCCGCGCCGGCGACCCGCGCTGCCGGTGGAGTCTGCGGGCCACCGGAGTTGCTCCGGTTGTCGTATTTCATTTCCGTCTGCGCCAGAGGTCCTCCCGGGACCCGACCTTCGCTGCAAAGCTTTCAAATCTTCCTTTCGGCCCCTTTTTTCGTCGTCCAACAATCCGCACTTCAAATAACAAAATGCGCTGTCTTCGGGGTTCTCCGGCACGACGCGATGGCGTCGCGCCCCTTCACCGTGGCCCGACTCCGTCCGTGGATGTCTTTGGGTTTCTCTGACGTGGCGCGACGTCGTCGCTCCCTTGTTCGTTTTCACGACGCGGTGCGACAGCGCCGCGCATTCCTTGAAGCACGTTTCCGCGCGATGCGACAGCACCGCGCCATCCCCGTTTCAATCCAGAAAAGAAACGCACAAGGATAAGGAGGAGGGTCGGCAGTGTTTGTGCGGTCCGGCCCCCTCTCATTAATTGATATCAAATGGTCATATTTCACGAAGATCGTCAAGGTAATAATCACGAAAAAATTAAATAATAATCCTCAACATCAATCCGCATGAACGAACGATCCACAGATCAACCTTGAATGGGTTGGTCCGCGCTCGTCGTTCTTTTCTCAAAAGATAATAGAACACCAAAATAAAATTCCCATACCTCAAGCGTCGTCGAGCGAGGGTTCGTCGCAGATTTTCTCGTCGCAGAAGAAAGCATCGTGGGAAGGGGATCATCGATGTCATGTCTTCGATCTCCGAGGATCCGGCGTTTTTGTTGACCTTCGTCGGAGGGCGGCATTCTTCGTTGGCGGCGATGCGTTCTTCGCGTTCTTCGTCGAAGAATGAAGAACTTCAAGCCTGGGATCTTTCTCCGAAAATCCTCTCGACAAGCTAACCCCCCAAACAAAATAGATGTATCACTTATTTTATTAACCAAGTCATAAGTTTGCGTTTAATAAGATTAAAATTGTTAATTCAATTGAATTAAATGCAACACTTTAATCCCCCAAATTTAATAGGGGTGTTTAATAACGTATTAAATGCAGGGGTTGACTTGACATTAAGAGGGGGTGCGGGTGCGTTACTTAGAGGAAAATAAACGGTGGGGCTCATGAGGGACCCACCTCACAAATATCGTACCTAGAGGGTATGATAATTTGGATTACACCCTATCCGCTTCAACCCAGCTTCAGTAGCGTTAAGTGGCTTTAAGTGGCTTTATGTGAAATAAAATAAGGTTGTTGCACCACATTATTTTATTTTCTTCACTTAACTTCCAAAAATTAAAAACCACACCTGAGAAAACGCAACTCCAGAAAAGGCGTTTCTAAGCAAATACCGGTGTTGCGATTCCATCGGTGCCCTCGGAATTCGATTCCGAGCACCGGTTCAGAAGTTAGAAAAACCTGCTCGTTCGTTCACTGAACGTACCCGAGCTAAACTTCGGAAAATGATTCCGGGCACATCGAGCCTCGGAATCAGGCGCCGTCAGAAACTGTGTTCTTGTAAAATCCCAATGAAATTTAGAAAAAAAAATTCCCTTGAAATTTCAGGGTCTTTACATTTCCATGGGTCTTTTAGTCATGATTTTTCATTTCAAATACACTATCAAACATTGTTATCTTTTCTCTAATCTTACAGTGTTACATTATTCTTCTTAGTTCGACACCTGATAAACAAATATATTATGTTAACAATGGTTATTAATTATTACTGTTTTGAAAATTAATAGAGGCCAAATAATAATTTCATATCATTAGATAACATAAATTATGCAGATTCTAAATAGGGGTTTAATTTTTCCAAATTCAATTCACTAAAGTGGAGGAATTCAATTTTTAAATAAATTTTAGATGCGATGAATGTTTTGATTTCCAAAGAGAAAACTATAATAAGTACAAGAATGTTTGAATATAAAAATTAAATTTGAAATTTATTTCAATGAAATTAATCTGATAGAATATTATATTTTTGAAGTAACATTACAATAAAAAATTTCAAATTTACTTAAATTTTTTAAAATTATTTAAACAGAAAAGTTCTTCTTCAATAAATATCTGCATTTTCACTATTCATAAAGACATTACTATTTTCAAAAAATTAAAAAAATAAACAAAATGTTACATTCACAAGTTTATTTAAATATTTATGTTTATTTTATAAAATAAATTTTATAAAGTTGGTAATAATTAAATGAAAATTATATGTGCAATACGCAATGAGAAAAAAACCACAATCTTGAAAAAACATTTTCTCAAAAAATATTTCATTTTCATTCAAATGGTTTTTATTTAATTTAATATCAATGTATAACCATTACTTTTTTTTACATTTTTAAACCATATAATTTCACAATTTAGTAATTATTATTCATAAAAATGAACACAATATCATGGTTATAGTTGTAATGTTAAAATAAAATTATTTTAATAGGGTATCAAATATTTATAAAGGTAAGTGTTTCATGAATCCAAATTAATAAAAGATATTGAATTTATTTAAAATTTCAAATATAATAATCTCTCAACATTTCATATAATCATTTAAGATTTTTTTTGGTATCCAAAATTCTATAGAACATGTTGTTTATATTTTAAAAACTATATGAGTCAAATTTTATTTTTCAGAATTCATATTGCACTTCTGAAATTATGATTAATTACTATAGTTTTATTCACGAGGATAAATTTTTTATTGGATCGAGTATGTCCAAATTTTCCTATTATCATATTCATTTTTTCCATTTTATGTCCCAATTTAAAGTTTCTATGCTTATGGTCATTTTTATGTTCTAAATTTAATTTTTTAATTAACATAATAAAATATTTTGGGATTGATCTTGTGTTTAATCTTCTTTATAAAAAAATTATAAAAGTAAATATGATATAAATATATGATTTGAAATTATAAGGATTGAATTATGGTAATTTTTTGTTAGTCCCCAATTTTAAATTTTTCTCTTAATATTTTATTTTTAATTATAATGCGAAAATAATAATTGGAAATTCTTATTTAGGGATTCCCCTCATTCTTTAGTCACTCTATCATAATTAGTGTCTCACTATAGCATATTTCCTTGGTGATTTATTTTCTTTTCTAGAAATTTATCCCAATGGTATTATATTTTTTACTTAATAGTAGTCAAAGGTAGAATCGTTTAAAACTATGATGTATCTAAATTTATAACATGTTAGTGATATGGTATGTACATACTAATGAGTGATATAGGGAATGCATCATTTATGTGATATATTTTTTTTTGAGTTCTATTCAAAAACAGATCGATCTTATGCAATCAGAAATTTCAATGTGGCTAATGTTCTATAGATATTACAATCAATTAATCCTAAATATAATTATTATTTACCTTCTATATATGTGGGGAAACATTGTCTTAAACCATTAACTCAATATTACATAAGAAATTAGAAGTATATATATTATATAAACATTGATAATCCATAACATACAACTATATTTTATTGACCTTTTCTATAATATCATTGACCTTTCATTGTAACTATATCGTGGATTCTACAACATCACACTAAAACACAACTATTTAACATAACCTTCTATAATGGGATTAATATAGATCAATTTGGATGTAATATTTGAAAATATTATTGATTTATAACTCAAACATTAGATTATATTTATCTATTAACCATTGATGTCCATCGAAATTTAATTTATACATTCTTTAAGTGTTGTAATATTCACCATAGTTGTACTATTATTTTAGGGGTCATAATATTTATTTCTGTTTAATTGAGATTTTAGATATTTTTTTGTATCTTACAAAATGTATAGGAAAATATTACATCATGGTTTGATAAAACAAAAAATTGTTTTCCATAAAACCTCACCACTTTTCAGATGCATATCCATGTATATAGTTCGAGTTTTAAGACCAGAAAAGTAGTTATGAAATGAATGGTCATGGTAATTCATCCCACCACAATCCATATAGAATTATTTCTTATATATTTCTTTAGAATATTAATGATAATGTATATAGAGGTGATTTCCTATTTCCTTATAGTTATGCGTAATTTTTTTATCATTACATTAAATTTTTTATTTCATCCAATACTTGTGTACAAAATAGGAAATTATATGTTTTTATCTTCTTCTATATATTTTTCATTCCATAGTTCACTGTGAGATATTGATACATAATTTTCATCTTAAGTGAATAGATAATTTTTTTTATGTGATTCATTTAAAATATTCTTCTTAATCTCAGTATTTTTAAGGTTGACATATTCATTCCCTAAATTATAAAAATCATCTTCATAAATTAAAAATTCAAAGGATTCCTCATTACATATAGTTTCTACCTTATTTATAACTTCCACATCATATCCCTCTTAATCCTATATAATCATTGTAATAAATCACTGAGAAATCATTGGATAAAATAATGATATTATCCCTACCTTTATGATCCCATTTCCATCATTTGAAATTATATGATGATTTAATCCTTATAAATATTATTTATTGGCTAAGTTACTAGATCCTTTGTATATAGGTCAATTACAACATTATTTTCAATCATGAGATAATAGTGGATTGACCAGTCATATTTCATGATCCACTCTAACCATTTTCTCTTCTGAATATTATACACCTTATTTGAGATGATATATTTGATAGACATAGGATCTATATATAACTCACAATTATTCCAATATAGAAAATTATATTATAGTTACACCACTAATATAATCAATATTATCACTAGATCATGTGTTGGGGTATTTAAAAAAATTTACATTTTTCTTCCTTGAGATGTTGTCTAGTAATTTTTTTTCATCAATAATAATCCTAATATATTATTTGAATAATTTTTATATAAATTAAATAGTTACCATTTTGGGGTAGTGTGAGTATATGTGCGGTGAAAAAACCTTTTTCAATTCCATGAATTTCCCTTCACATCCATCCGGGTAAAAAACAATACTTCAATCTGATCTATATTGGACATCATGATTGATAGACATGAAAAGTTTCTCAAAAATAGTTTGTAAAACCTAACATGTCCTATGAAACTACAGATGTTTACTTTTTTTGATAGATTAGCCCACGCCTATATTTCCACTATCTTATAAGAGTAAATCTATATCCATTTTCAAGATATGACATGCCATGAAATTGTTACTATTCTATCAAAAACTCACATTTTCAGTCATTTTATAAATGAATACCAATTAATAATGTCTTTTTCACTATATTCATATGATCCACTCTCTCATAATACCATTCATAGTATAAAATTATAATAATATACATATATATAATTCTAAAAATTTGTTGAGGTAATGTTGATAGTATTTATTAATTACGTCTACAATTATTTCTTGGTCATAACTGAGTCTGGAGGGAATCATTGTGAATTAGTTGTTTCTTTACCTACTTGTAATGTTATTCCAAATAATATCATTTTCATTAACCTTTAATTAGTAATATATTAATTTATGTTCAAAAATAGACCCAAACATGTCCTCATATAGTTGATCAAAAAAATAAATCTATTTGTGGCATGGTATACATGTGGTTATCATGATTTTTATGACATAATAATTATTAATATAAAGGTGAATTGACCCACCTTTCTTCTAAAATAAATATCATTGATACACTAAAGTGAATCCCATAGGCATGTAAAATAATTTTGATGATTATATTATAACTATTTTTTTCATCCAACTCAGTGGTCTAATTTCTATAGGGAGTCAATTATATTGGGTGATATCTAATTTTTTATTCAATTGAGAATCCAACCTCACAATCGGATGGATGAAATTGCAATTATTCAATAATTCATCAAAATAATCTCTAAAAATTGTAATGTATTGATGAATGATTATCTCGTTTGTAATAATAATTGGAGGTATATATTTTTTCACCGTAGTTAACAATATCTATGTATCAGAAGAAGATTCAATTGGTTATGAATCATCCTACTTACACATGTACAAAACTAGAGGATAAATCTGGATGTGATGGGTGATATCCATCACTCGACAGTTGATGGTGAATTTGTATGTGTATATCATATCAATTACAGAGATATCACATTACTCTACTAAATGATTTATGGAATGAATCGATATTATTTTCATTATAAAATATTTTATTGGGGAGGATTTAAATTACTAGGATGAAATAATATATCATTTTTGTTATTAAATATATATTATACCCTTTTTTAAGTGAATAATCATATTACATATCACAAAATAATTTTTTAGATCAAGATTAGTAGTTGAATATATATTTATTCCCTTCCTTTCCCTATAGTTAATATATATTGTTATCATCGAATGTCTCCGAAGATCCATGTCTTAAAGAATTTGGTCACAAAATAGTCATTTTCAATATAGTTGAAACACATTGACACATAGTATATATGGATCATATCCTTATATTAATTTATCACATTAATGTAGTTCTTTGTTTTAATTAATCATTGATTAGCTTGATGCCCATATTATCCACATTTTAATTATCTCTCTGATTCCTTTAGAATTTTTTTGGCATGTTTATTCCCACACATTTGACATCATGGTAGTTGATTTTTCTTTTATCTATATTTTTTTCTTTTAATACACCAAGGAAAATTATATATCACTATTTATATCTTATCCCACATTACAACATAGTGGCTAAAATACTTATATTATATTAAATATTACTTAAAATATATATTCTTAACTGGTAATGTGTCATATCGCAAAATCTTTTCACAGAATTTGATTTGAAACACTAAAGAACATCAAAGAGGACTTATGTTTTTGATGATAAATCTAACGTCACATCATGAAATCCATATGATGCATTCTACATATACCCTAAAAAATCATCTTTAATTTTCATTTAGTATGGGGAAATCCTTCCGTGTTTCATGATAGGGTTTTCTGGGAAAATATTTATTTGTAAAAATATTTTCATAAATTCTATCCATTCAAAGGAATAAATTTAGACATTGAAATCTTTTTTCATGATTAATTTCCACCACTAATACATTCCCATGAAGATGATAGATATCCCACATTAATTTATCTTTTTTGAAACATTAATGGGTAGGAAATATCATTTAAATGGAGTAATTTTTTTTTGACAATGAGGAAATGAAATTATATATTATATATTGGTGGAATTTATGAATTAAATGACTCAATTTAAACATTCCCATTATTAGGAGAAGGAGGGTGTTCTATACTATTCATGTAATTATTCAAATATTGAGTCACCAAAGCAAGTACATCCAGGTTGTTTGGTGATACTTCTAAAATATATTTGGAATATTTTTATGTAAATGATATCATTTCATATCACATTAGTTTTTTTCTTGATTTAACGTAATTCACACCCTTATATAGAATAACATAAAATTTTCAAGAGGATTATTAATATAATAATATGAAATTAGGAATCTATAAACATAGAAATAATTACAATTAAATAGGATATAAAAATTAACAAATGGATTAATAGATTTTAATTTATGTTATATGTGTCATTTTTTCTATTTTTTCTGACATAAAAATATCTTAAAGTCCTTCATTATTTATCATAAATATAGATTGAATTTTAAAAATCATATATCACTAGTTTTTTAAACTAGATGTCCAATGAGGCCTTGATGATATTCACCACATGTCAATCATGTTAATAAATAACCCTCAATTTATAGACTTATTATCCTAGGTAATAATGATCATGATCCAAATCCACTAAGATTACTTTTATGGATATTGAATTAGATGGAAACCACTTGATTAATACTAATCTAAAATTTCAGGATATTCTCCTATTAATATATTTTTTCCTTGGTATATCCCTAATATTTTTTTCATAATTTAAAAAAATAACTAAAAAATTATTGATAAAAACTATTGTTTTCCAATCTTTTTAAACAAATTATTATATTTTTTTACAGAAACATCTAACTAACATAAGCCAAATATAATTAGGCCTAGTGTCATTGGATGATTAGGATGATTATATATTAAAGTGAAACTAAGATAAAATGAATTTATTTTAACCCCTATAAAGTGAAACTAACTCCATTTGATCTATAAAAAAATCATAGGAAAAGATGTGTATACATTTCCAATATAGGAAACCAAAAAATCCCTGTAGGGTTGTAAATATGTTAATATAGCCTAACAAATAATTTAGAAGGAGCATCATGATATCATAAAAGATACAGATCAACATTAATAATATGGAATTATAACATAATGAATATATAATCATATTGCCATTGAATCAAATAAAATTGAAACAAAAATAAAACTTTTCAATGGTATATGTTAAGACAAGCCTTTATATAAAAATCACATTGTAGAGAAATTTTCTTTGTGTATGAGGTTTACTCACAAATCCCATACATACAGTCTCATGAGACATAAACATTACCAATGGAATTAGATATTATTCTGGGTGAGCCTCTCATTACATGTACATGGTAATGTGTTCCACAAATAGTAATAAGTCATAATGCATAAACATACTAGTTTCTAGCGGAAAGAAATAAGTTTCATTATATTTCTTAATTTTATAATCATAGAATATTTCATATTGATTACAAAGTGGAGATGAAATTATATATTTTGGATGTTCATATATTAGATCATTGGATTTTTTTTCAAAAAATATGGGTTTAATTTAAAAAAGATCATTAGAATGGCTGGAGAATTAGGTATATATGTAAACATTCAAAATTATTTTTTATGGATTTGGTTATATAGTCTTTTGGAAATAATAAGTATCGAATTTTTATTGATATATAATAGTGAACACGACTGACTATACAAGAACTATTTTTATATTTAACTAAATAAATAATTGGAAAAAATAACTTAAATTATCATTAAATAACTAAATTATGTAATATTAATCATCCAAATAATTGGTTTTGAATTAAATTCTGAAAATTGTGAAAGGATCATAAGGAATTTGTTTTCCCATAAAAGAAAGGTATATTAAGAAAGTTATAAATATATGATGCATAATATAGAATTTAGTATCATTATGCAACACTAAAGAGAGTGGTAATTTGATTTTGATAGAAAAAGGTCATTACCCAAACCAAAAAGATGGATAACAGGGATCATTTGTCTTATATTATAGAATAATTATTCATTTATAACTAATATGCTTTATAATCAAACTAGATTTATAAATTAAATTAGACAGATCCATTTATATATATATTTTATTTAGTGAATTTTTATTATTTTCATTTATAACACATTCAATGAGATATATTTGTTTAAATATTCATTTCAGAAGAAATTAAATTCATTATTTGAAGGATTTATTACATAAAGTTAATTATTTTTTTAACATATAAGGATATAAGTACATAAGTCATAGAAAATGTTATTCATTAGATTTAATAATTTTAAATTGTAAAAAATGTAAATATTGGTTCTGATATACATACGATACATTTATTAATAACATTAAGGTTATGCGGTATGTTTATTTATTCTCTTTATGGACCATTCATAATTAGTTTCAATTCATTTAATATAATGACTATATATTAATTTTAAAACATATAATAATTTATTCAATACATATTGTCACCTTATTTATCCATAATAATTTTTTATGACCACCCAACAAGGTCATAATGGAAGAAAAATATCACCATTTATAGAGATTGTGAATAGAAAAAATATGGTTGATGGATTTGTTTTTAGAATAATAGAAGTTGAGAAGGTGATGCATAGTAAATAAAATTTGTAATATAAATTTTCAATATATATATTATACTATAATTATTATTCCATTTGCGATGAGGGATGTGAGGCGAAGGAAGTGGATAAAAAGTATTTAAATTATTATTTTTTAGAATATTTCCTCTTGAATGTCATCTTCTTGGAAAACTTTTCAAATAACGTTGATTTAATTTTTTGGTCAATCCAATATTAGGAGGGTTAGAGATTGATGATTAGTAGGGGAACATAGCTGATATTTTTAAATCTCTACTGCATATAATATATAGGAAAATGGATTGTGGGTGATGATATTTATAAATTGTAGAGATGGGTATATTTTAATATTATATTAAATTGTTGATTAATATTGATCAAGAGTACTAGTAATATTGATTTATGTTGTAGTAAATATAAAATGGTGCAATTGAGTTTTAAATAATGGGTTCTTACATCTTCCATGACTCAAAAAACATGTATTTATTGAATAATGTTATTTATTTTCTTTTTAACATATTTTTAAATTCACGAATAATTGAAATATTTAATTCAAATACACAAATTCACCCTAAATTTTTTTTATTTACCGTATAAAAAAATTTATTGTTACTTTTATAAATATGATAAAATTTATTTTTACATAAATCCACATTTTTATGAAAAATACCTTGTTTAATATTATGATAATATTTACAACCTATTGAATTTTTTCATAATGTATCATTAAATTATATTATCATTATAATAAAAAATAATTTTACTTTATAAACCCATTTTGGAAAAAAAATATTTCTTTTAGACCATTATTATTTAAATAAAAATTAAAACACTTATATTCTCAATTTTTAAACAATTAATTACATTTATATAGATATAAATATATCATATTTTCATTTTCTGTGATACATAAATATTATTTTAATAATCCATATGTGATAGTCCAGTTATTATTATAATGAAACTATTCATAAATAAAAGATTACTATTCCAATGGTTTGGTTTATATTACAATGATTTGAATACTATTCCAACATTTAAATTTGTAATATCTATATCTGATCACATATATCTATAAATGACTCATATTTCATTCATTCATTATTATTTTTATTTTTTTATAATGTTGTATTTAAATTACCATTATAAAAATTCATATTGCAAATATAACATTTTTCCACATTTCTACAGGGTTAATTCTATGTGTGATAACTTTGGTGGATTGATCAACTCCAAATGTTTCTATTATTGTTATCTTATTTCACATTTTTCCCTTTATAAATCATTCAATTCATGCGACCATTTTTCACTTATATAAAAGATAAATTTAATATCATAATATTTTAATGGTTTCATCTTCTGGAGAACGTTTAATATAAAATATTGAATTATTTAAATGAATCTATTATAAGAAGGGAAATATCAATAATAAAATTATTGTTAATTATGGATATTACCATACAGAGGTCAAATTTTTTGTAATGTATCATTTCCATGAGATCCATCATGTGTGAAAAAATCTATATATCCACCCTCATTGAGAATATACCCCTTCATCTGGGTATTATATCGTCCTCCAATTTTTTTATCAAGGTGTTGTACTTTTGACGACCTCTACCGATATCGTTTGCAATTTCAAAATTATGTTATTTATAATAATGAGACTCCCCATTATCACTCCAGACACATAATAAATGACTGATAATAAGCATGAATCACCTATATCAAGGCATCCCATGATAAAATGTGTCTATATTTTGACATCCTTAAAAGGTGAAATCTATCGGAGGATCACAACTATGGATTCCCATGATAGAAATGGTCTCTATAATGAAAAAACCAAATACATTTCCCATACATTAATGATATATATATTCTCTATCTATGTGTACATGATGTAAAGGTAATGCTTCGTAGGGTAATCCTTTAGTATTTATTTTAGCATACATCACATCTCCTACTTCCAAGACCCTCCCTAATGAGATAAATTACTAAGGATGGAGGTACATGGTTCAATTATATTGTGAGACACAAGATGTATCCCCTTAGACACAATATGTTTCTTATTCGATAAACAACTATTAATAATAGGATATCTCTCATTTGGATTCCTCTAAAAATGTTTGTTCCGTCTATATCTTTTCATCAATCATGATTTATTTAACATTATATCTTGTTTTTTTAATGATCATGAGTTATATGGGACTGAAGATGAATGTTCATTACTTCATTAGATAAAATAAGATATATCAACAATGACCCTATTCCATTTGCATAATCCCTGAACACATTCTCCATTTACAATAATTTTAAATGGAATACCCTATCTTATCTTGTTCATCTAATAGTCCCATAGATTCCTTGTGACAAATTCCATCATAAGTATGTATTTACAAAAAATCACCCCATTGAATCTTTAAGTGCATAATCCCCATTCAATTATCTATTCTGGTAACATTCATGGAATATATGTACTCACATAATGATGTTAAACAACATGGAAAATGTTATTACCAGTTTATGTTAAACATAATTGTTTGATTACATTGTATAACTTCTAACTAACATATCCAAACTACCTGCACAGAAATTCCTATCTCCAACAGGATATGTACGATACATTTTTTTAGAATTGAAGCCAGCAATCCCCTATTTCTTTTGATTCTAGAGTAATACAACTATGATATACAAATCTAACCTCAATATTATTCCATAAGATAATATATACCATGATGTCATCTCCCAAAATAGAATATCACATTTAATTAATGTTTTATCATATTTTCTTAGAGGATATATCACAAGGGATTTATCATCATAGGTTTATATCCTCGCTAGAACAATTCCCCCATATAGAGTGACATATTCCCTTAAAGTATCATTATATCCACTTTGTTAGGATATATCCCTAATCAAATCAAACCCCTTCTTGGTATGTTATATTAATACTAGCCTGAATGGCCCGAATGACTTATTTTTTATTTTATTATAGATAATATCACATTTAATGTTTGAAGAGGAACCCGAACATGACCAGTGGGCCCAAGGCATAAGGCCCGACATTACCCGTATTACATGACCCGAAGGCCCAGATGCATACCATGCCCAATACATGACCCGTAGGCCCATCCCACTAGAACTGCCCCTCCCTAGATTTGACATCATTGATTGCCATTATCTCCCCAACTGCATTGCTGATTGGCTAGAATTGCCCCGTACAAAGCTGCACGGTGCCTAGTCCCAATAGCGGTTGTCATACCCTCTCATTCTTCCAATCCGGTTAGCTCTACTTCTGGCGACTTCTACTGGTGCTTTGATCCTCATCTGGGGCCTACATTTTGGGAACTGGGCTACCTTGTTGAATTCAATGGCATGAAGGCCATGTGGCCCAAAGTCCTTTGATGGCCCGAAGGCCCTGAGACCTGTAGGCCCAAACCGGTGGCCTGAAATCCCAAATTAGATGAACATTCTAGATGCTACATAATCAAACAGTGCCTGATACAGTGCCTACTATAGTAATGCTACAGTAATGCTATAGTAACCCGGAAATTCGCCTCCACCCTGTTTTGAACCTGGGTCTCTTGGATGATAAGAAGGAGCCCTTACCACTTGGGTATGGGCTTGTTGGCTTATATTACTACTAGATGACATAATTCTTCTTAAATGGAACATATCCCCTCTTAAATTTGTCACACACATCCTCTAATGCATATTTCCATGTAAAATTAATTTATAGAATCCTTTCTCATAATATTCATTCATTAATTATGTAAAACATCATGGGATATTCAGTGTCACATGAACTTAATGGAACAATGAATAATAGTGAGGGTGAATTTTTTTGAAGGATTATAATACATTTTCTTGATTAAATTTGAAATCTATCTATTAATATATATCCAAAAAAAATTCTACTCACTGCCACAATGGATGATAATTCATTACAATGATTCTGATAATTTTTATTTTTACTTAAATACCATCACATCACCATGTAACATCATATAGATCCAGAAATACACACAAATGAGTTCACATTTATTCACATCAGAAATCCAATATAACCTCATTAATTATGGTAACCATTCGTTATGTTAATATTAATAGAAAATATTTATAGAAATATTAGATATATAAGAATATCTAGGATTATGAAATAAATCCTCCAAAAAAGTGTCAAGGATCTGAAATTCCCATTTTATTGACCAATAAACATTACTAACAATCGCTATAGGGAAACCACAAAGGATTTCAAACATTGGAATGTAGGACCAAAATGATGTTAACACAAAATTATTAGGTATGATTTATATTCCTTCATAGTTTTTTATTGAAGTAATAATTTTAATTCCAATTTCAATCGTATATTCATCGTATTTTACTATTGACACCACCATTATAACAACAATTATAAGTTTTTATTGGGAATCAACATATCCTTTTTATTAATTTTTAAAAGAATGAATTACCCCTGAAATATATGAAGATATTATAATCATTAATGGTTGTTTTCCAAATTAAATACAATACTAATAAATAACAGATCTGAATCAATCACCTACATTATGTTTTAATATAATGTAAATAAAAAATGGAGAACCCGATGAGAATTAGTTAATATTGGGGGCTTAATGGTCAGCTTAAAAATCCCTCTGTAGAGACCCAATGCTTGACGTACATGGAAATTACATTAATTTTGCGGAATACTTAATACATAACGAAAATATACACACAAAGACCGTAATAGTTTAGTGTCTTTGGAAACTTGGAAAATATTCATCTAATCATGTTGAAAGATCATAAATATCTCCCATAAAGATATTCCCCTTTTTGTTTTCTAACCTAAAACCTTTCTTTAAATCCTGGGGAAAAGAAAACATATAAATGGTGAGCTCAAATTCTCAGTAAGGGTAAGTATATATAACATAAAACAATCCCTAAACATTCTAATGAAAAAACACGAACATAAAATCTAAACATCAAAATCATGATCAAAGACATAAATCATGGAATTACACAAAGCATAGATCATAAAGGAACAATAGTCATGATAAACTAGCATGGTAATAAAACATGTAATTGTGGTATCCATTAAGTACATGTTATTATTTCTATAGTATCCAAGGCATTGCTGCCAATACCATCTTAGTGGACAAAGTCCCATTCTGAATCAAGTTCACTCCTCTTTCCAGTCCTGTAACACTGAATCAGATTAACTTACCATTCCATCCATGTATATCTCATGACATATAAATATTTAACCAATGAATTGTAGGGATATATAGGTCCCACCCTTCTCATATTGAAATAATTCATACTTGTGCCCCAAAACAATCATAAATCATTCATCATAACCCAATGAATAAAATGGGTTTCATAAACATCATCGCATCATAACATAATCCATATAAGAAAAATTGATATCAAATTAGTATAATAGAAGAGAAACCATGTAAATAGTAGATAAATTATACTTGAAACATAAACATATGAAATAATGTCATCTTATATGGAAAATAGTTTTGACAAAACACTTGAAATGAATTCTAGCGGAAAATATCCTTCCTTCTTCAAAAATAATTTTCTTTTCACAAAATGATATGTAATTTTAAAAGAAGTGGATAATGTTGAAAATAGTCATGAAATATTATAGAGTAAGATTCATGAAAATAAGTTGTTATAAAACCATAAAAATCCGTTCATGCCATATAAGTTAAAAAATGTTCTTCTCGTACTTTTTCGAGAAAAGTCAAAAAGTACCTCGTATGGTAAACAAAAGAAAAAATCCATCCATACGATGTGGTAAAAGTAAAAAAATGTTAAAAATTACTTTAAACATACATGGAAGAAAAGTAAACATTTTATGTAAACATTTTGAGAACATATGGACATGGATAATAAACATAATCCCAGTAAATACTTACGAATAAACAATCTCGTATAAGAATGAGATTGGAATAATTATCCCTTTCATTATGTCTGATATGCTTCGTATGTATCTAAACCTCATGTATAATGATTTAGATAATGTCATTGACTTATTACAGAATCATATTCATTGTTATTATATCATATATGGTTCAATTAGGTATTTATATTACCTGTTAATTTGTCAATTCCGTGTTAAATATGCGTTTTGGGTAAAATTGTTTCATTTATCTTAGGTGTATGGACTTGTTGTTCTTGATATTATTATTACTTATATCAAGATTTAATTACTTAAAGAATGTAAAAAATTATTTATATATCATTTATATTTAGTATATATATATATAACAGATAGATAAATGAAATGAAACACACCGTTCATGGAGATGGTAGGCCGTACGTATGCATGAATGTTGTTTTCCTTTTCTTATTGACTTGAATGAAAGTAATTAGATGAGATATATATATATATATATAAATCAGGTATCTTAATTATTCCATATATTTCATTATTATTCATTATATATACATTATAATCATTCTTGAATGGTTAACATGGAGAATAAATCTCATCGCGTCGTAGAGACGGTAGTCCGTACGCACGCACGAGCGATGATGTCATTCCCAGGATCATGGAATTGTTTTCAATAGTATGTATAATATTTCATAATTAATATCGATTTAAAATAATCATATATAGTTATTTATTTACACCATTATACCCATCCAAGTGAGGTGGTGGTCGAAAACTGATTACACCACGGGGTGGAGATAGTATTCCGTACGTACGGACGCGCGGTGATTCCATTTTCCGTAGGATTGATAGAAGGTGAAAAAGGGTTGTTTCATATTTATAATAAAATATACGTATATAATTAATACTGATGTTATTACTTTATAATGAGACAATGAAATAAGAAGAAGTAGAAGAAGAAAGAAACTTGAGAAAATCGGAAGAAGAGATTACCATTTCTTCGACGCACCTCCTTTAAGCTTCCTCATATGGAAGTAGAGTTGGTCTTTTGAGAAGACCTAAACTTCCAAAATGTCACTAGAGAAGTGTAGAAGATAAATGGGCAGGGTATGGCCGAAATTTCTGGCTCAAAATGCTGTGAAGAGAAGAGGGAAAGGGTGCCCTTTTTATAAGGGAGGAGAGGGGCACCTTTGGAAAAACATAAAATATTATTTTTTTAATAAAGACATATTCACTTTATAATAGCTCCAAATTGATTTATATCAAATATAAAGTATGCATGGGTCTAAATACTCTAATCCAATATAATTTAGACATGTTTAGGGTTCTATTTTAACTTTATCATTTAGATTTAACATTAATTTAAATAACTTTACTTTTACCTTGTCTCCTTGTTTTCTTACACTATAATGTTAATAAACATACTAGATGAAGCCAAACGAACCCAAATTTGTTTATTATTATTATATATAACCTTTTATAAGTCATTTTGATGAACTATAGATTTTTAAGAATAAAATAACAACTAATAATATAATAGTTTTTTTAAAAACTATTTTGTGTCAATTTTGACACTATTTGGTAATTGATATTTGTGATGCTTATAACAGAATGCTTAGTTCAAAAAAATGTAATTAAATCACTAATAACATGTCATATTAACCTATAAAATTAGTTGAATTCATAAAAAGTCTAAAATTACATTTATTTGGGTATTTATAACATCCATTATGTCAATATTTGATTAATAATATAATTACTGCATCATCATTGTGTCATAAATAAATTAAATTATTTAATGTCTAAAAATTATAAATAAAAAACCATTATGTAGGAAATATTTTTATCTTTAAAATTATTATTTATAGTTGAATATATCTTATATATAACCCAATATTAAGAAACCATTATTTATTAAATTTGATTTTAACTATTTTAACTATTCTTTAAATAAAATAATATTAAATGTCCTAATCTAATCCAAGTGGACCTAAATGGTCATATTTTATTACTAAGGTTGTTTTTTGTCAAATTACACTTATCCAATAGAATTAATACATGTGTTAGTTTAATAATAATATCATTTTTACCCTTAATTACCATATTTACTTTTAATCATGGTAAATAAAAGTAAAAAGTCACTTTTCACCAAAAATTATTTTCATCTCATTGAACAACATTTTAGTCTGTGATATTAACCTTGTCTCTCGGATTTTCGAAATTCCACTCATAGAAGTGGTAAAATTATGTTTTATGTGAATTTCTAAATTCTCCTAGGAGGTGGCTAAAAGACGGTGAAAAGTTCAATACCAATTTTGTATATCAAAAATTATTATAAAATGACTCAAATTTATTACATTGATCATATATAGGTATTACGTATCAATTTTGACCTAAAATAAATTTAAATAAAATAAATAATTATTTACATAAAAAGTCGGTTTTTAATAGTAACCCAGTGTTTTCACTATTCATCAAAAATTGAAAGTTTTCAGAAAAATACAAAAAATTCACCCTAGGCTAAGTTCAATATTTCGAATCAAAAAATGAAGTCCATTTAGAGAGATAAAATTTAAAAAATTTAAAAAAGTGGTTATTAGTATTCATAATGGCTAGTTTTAATAATATTTTAATAGCATGTCTTTGTTTAGTGAAACTCGGTATTGCGTACGACGCAAGCTTTCGAGGAAGGTTGCGATTGTGTGTAATGCAAACCATATCAGGGATGTGTGTAGTTCAAGCTCCTTTTGGTGTATCATACAACACAAGACATCTATAAAATTAAAAAGAAAATTTTTCATAAAATCTCAGGGTGTTACATTCTACCCCCCTTAAAAGGAATTTCGCCCTCGAAATTCGTCAGGGTTATAAATGGTTTACTACATGACAGTTTCTTTAATAGAAACCCACATCGTAAAAAGGAATACAAAAGCCAATCTTTAAAAACTAATGTATGAAACGTAACAGTTACCCAAATTAAATAATCACTAGGTTTCAACATTGGAGAACATAGGTGAAAATATGTATATGGAGGAGATATATAAACATCATGTTCTAATGGTGAGTGGTACGGAACATGGCTATGAAAAATCCAATAATCACAAATCCATATATTTTTTATGATATAAGGTACCATCTGATTCATCGGATATAAGGGCACTAGGACAACATTTTTGTTTTTCAATATCATTTCCCTAAAGTTGATGAAATGAGAATTAGAAGAAATACGTTCTTGATTTTGGTACAGTCTCACCATTGGTCGTTCATTGGAAAATTTCCACTTCATCTCTTAAATAAATGATGTTGAATTTTTCATTCGTGAAGTGTGAGCATATCTTGTGATAAAATGATGGGTCATTCCATATGTCTTTAAGAAAAGATTAGAAAACATTTTCAAAATTACATAAGTCTATCTATAGTAAGATTAATCATATATGGTTCCTAAAATGGACTTATACATCATATATTATACTGCTTAATATAAAAAAACTGGTTTCTACTAAACATATACTTCATGTAGGCTAGTGGTAGGCAATAAAGGCATGTCACACAACAGTTGTTGGTTCGATTCCCACAGCCTTGTCTGACGCGATGGGTTGTCGCCCATCCTACAGGCTGTCATTTATATAAAACTATATTATTATAAAATTCCATAAATAATATCGAAAAAAATTATACCCTTAAACAATTCTATCTGATGTCCAACTTAATCCATTCCAACCTTTATGCTTATCAAAAATACTTCTGTCCAATTTCATAGTGTAAAGAAAATGATTACTTGAGAGGTCACATAACAAGTACGTGAATTCCATCATTTATCCCCCATATATCATACGATATATCTTATTGGTCACATTCCAAACATTCGAAGGCCTTAATCATGTATTCACTTGAAAAACGAATACCCATTGAACCCTAGTGAAAACATGAATGTAGTTAAAAGTTAACACTTTCCAAATACCAAAATCCTCAAAATTCTATATACTCAAACAATGATATCACTTAGTCCTTATATCAATCATGAGCTCATGAATACTGTCAAACAATTCATTTTCTTCTTATCCCGTCATTATGAGCATATTATCTTCTTTCTAAAATATTTGAATCAATTTTTAGGGTTACACGTACCATATTCTTATAGAAAACCACAATGGACCAACACACAAATATTTAAAAATTCCACGATACTATAAATGAGATTCCATGATACTATTTTGAAATCCAATTACATAAACACTTAATCATTACACATCATCATTTTCATACTCAACATCACAAATAGTGATCTCATATGACTTCCCTTTATCCTGTGCCTTAAGAGATTGCTAATGTTGATCATCATTAACCCTTGGATTAGGGCATTGATTAGCGTAATGCCCCATTTCCTTGCACTTGAAGCATTGATGTGTTGGTGGTGAGTTCTCTGCAGTCTTTTATTTATTCACATCATTAGAACCCCTTTTTCCATTACTTCGACACTCCACTGCTTGATGACCTTCTTTTCCATACATAAAACATTTTCTTGTCCCTTTATGATAATCTCCACCATGCATATTTCCACACATTGAGAATAAAGAGACATTCATCTTCTTTTCACCATTATTCTAAGATTTCTCCTTGAACTCCATCTTTAGTATCTTGTCAAAACCATCAGATGGTTATGTTACACCAACATCCAGTTCTACCTTGATAGCACAACGAACAATTTCATCATAGCTACTGAAGTCTCTTGTAGCTAATTCCATTCGAATACTTGGTTTTAAACCACTGAAAAATCAATCAACTTTTCTTTCAGGTTGGATGGTAAAGCCAGATGCATACCTTGCAAGTCTTTTAAAATTTGCTTTGTATATTCCAACAGATTCATCATCCTTCTTCTTATGCTCAAAAACTCCTTTTCCATCTTTTTCCGAAGAATACGAGGGAAGTACATAAAGAAAAACAAGTTCTTGAACTCGTCCCATTCCATGGATTAAATTTCATCTCGGGGCCTTGTATTCATAATTAGAGTCCACCACTGGTCTGCTTCACCTTCTAAACGGTAAACATCTAAAATGACTTTTTCATGTTCTGAACAGCGAAGTATGGAAAATACCTTTTCAATGTTATTGATCCATTGTTCAGCAACAAGTGGATCAGAAGACCCATTGAAAGACATTGGACAATGCCTCATGAATGAATCAAGAGAATATTGTTCCCTTCTCTGATCATTTGGAAATATATAATGATTCATAGCTTGTGTAAGTATTGAAATAAGATTTTTCACTCCATATCCAATCACATTTGGTTACATGAGAGGACAATCATTGCATTGTCCATTACATTGATCAACACGGTTCTTTCGGGTTCCAGCCATCATCTAAAACAGAAAAACAACAGTGTGAGAGGCATAAATCATGCAAGGAAAACAACATAATAAAGGGGGAGTACCTTCAATATCTAACATCTTAGTATTAATTCTAATATCGTTACCGTAATTCTAGGATTATAACCTATACATATACATATCCTTAGGGATATCTCCAGGCATACCATAGAAATATCTCTAGGGATCTCACTAATGTTTTCACATCCTAGATTCCAAAAGTTAACTAATCCATTCCTTTGATACGAACTGTAGAGACCCAAAGCATCATGTACATGTAAATTACATTAATTTTGTGGAATACTTAATACATAACAAAAATAGACACAGAAGGACCGTAATAGTTTAGTGTCTTTGGAAACACGGAAAATAATCTTCTAATCGTGGTGAAAAATCTTAAACATCTCCCATAATGATCCTCCCCTTTTTGTTTTCTTACCTAAAACCTTTATTTAAATCCTGGGGAAAAGAAAAAATGTAAAGGGTGAGCTGAAAGCTCATTAATGGTATGTATAGAGAACCTAAAACAATCCATAAACATTGGAATGCAAAAACAGGAACCTAAAATCTAATCATCAAAATCATGAACAACGACATAAATCATGGAAGTACACAAAGCATAGTTCATAAAGAAACATTAGTTATGATAAACTTGAATGGTATTAAAACAAGTAATTGTAGCATCCAGTAAGAAAATGTTATGATTTCCATAGTAGCCAAGGCATTGCTTCCAATACCGTCTTAGTGGATAAAGTCCCATTCTGAATCAAGTTCCCTCCTCGTTCCCATCCTATAACACTGAATCGAATTAACTTACCATTCCATCCATGTCTATCTAATTACATATAAATCTTTACACAATGAATTGGAGGTACATATAGGTCCCACCCATCTCATATTGAAATCATTCATACTTGTGCCAAAAAATAATCATAAATCATTCATCATAATGAAAAGAATAAAATGGTTTTCATAAAAATCATCCCATCATAACATTATCAATATAAAACAATTGGATATCATTTCAGTATAAGAAAAGTGAAACCATGTAAATATTATAGACATTATACTTGAAACATACACATATGAAATAATGTCATCTTATATAGAAAATGGGTTTGACATAACACTTGAAATGAATTCTTAAGGAAAATATCTTTTCTTCTTCAAAAATCACATTCTTTTCACAAAATGCCATGTAATTTTAAAAGAAGAGGATTTTGTTGAAAATCGTCATTAAATATTATAGAGTAAGATTAATGAAAATAAGGTGTTATAAAACCGTAAAATTCCGTTCATTCCGTAAAAGTTTAAAAACATTCTTCTTGTACTTTTTATGGAAAAGCAAAAAAGTACCTCGTATGGTAGACAAAAGAATAATTCCTTCCATACGATGTGGTAATAGTGAAAAAAGGGTAAGAATGAATTTAAACATACATGGAAGAAATGTAAACATTTTATGAAAAAATTTTGAGAACATATGGACATGGATAATAAACATAACCCCTATAAATACTTACAAATAAACAATCTCGTATAAGACTGAGATTGGAATAATTATCCCTTACCCTATGTCTGATATACTTCGTATGTATCCAAACCTCTTGTATAATGATTTAAATAATGTCATTGAATTATTACAGAATCATATTCCTTATTATTATACCATATATGGTTCACATAGGTATTTATATTACTCGTTCATTTGTCAATTCCATGTTAAAGTAGCGTTTTGGGTAAAAAACTCATTTATCGTACGTGTTTGGACTTGTTGTTCTTGATATTATTATTACATATATCAATATTTACTTACTTACAGAATGTAAAACATGATTTATATATCATATATATTCAGTATATATATATAATAGATAGATAAATGAAATGAAGCACACCGTTCATGGAGACGGTAGGCCGTACGTATGCATGAACGATGTTTTCCTTTTATTATTGACTTGAATGGAAGAAAGTAGATGACATATATATATATATATATAATTCCAATAGCTTAATTATGTCATGTATTTTATTATTATTCATTATATATACTTTATAATCATTCTTGAGTGGTTAACATGGAGAATGAATCTCATCGCGTCGTGGAGACGGTTGTCCGTACGTACGCACGGGCGATGATATCATTCCCATGATCGTGTAATTGTGTTGAAGAGTATGTATAATATTTCAGAATAAATATCAATTTACATTAATCATATATAGTTATTTATTTACACAATTATACCCATCCAAGTAAGATGGTGGTCAAAAACAGATTACACCACGACGTGGAGACGGTATTTCGTACGCACGTACGCGCGGTGATTTCATTTTCCGTAGGATGGATAGAAGGTGAAATAGGTTTGTTTCATATTTATAATAACTTCTCAGTATATAATTAATACTGATGTTATTACTTTATAATGAGACAACTAAAGAAGAATAAGTAGAAGAAGAAAGAAACATGAGAAAATCAGAAGAAGAGATTACCTCTTCTTTGACGCACCTCCTTTAAGCTTCCTCTTATGGAAGTAGAGTTGGACTTTTGAGAAGACCAGAACATCCAGAGTTTTTCTAGGTAAGTGGAGAAGTGAAATGGGTAGGGTTTGGATGGGAATCAAGGCTCAATAGGGTGTGAAGAGAATAGGGAAGGGGTGCCCATTTTATAAGGGAGGATAGGAGCACCTTTGGAAAAACATAAAATATTATTTTATAATAAAGTCATATTAGGTTTATAATATCACAAAATTGATTTATTTAGAATACAAGGTGGGGATGGGTCTAAATCCTCTCATCTAGTAGAATTTAAACCATTTTAGGTTTCTATTTTAACCTTATCATTTTGATTTAACTTTAAGTTAAATAATTTTATTTTTACCGTGTCTTCTAGTTTTCTTACACTATAAGGGTAATAAACTGACTATAACAAGACAAATGAACCCCAAGTTGTTTATTATTAATATATTTAACCTTATCTAAGTCATTTTTCCGAACCATAGATTTTTAAGAATAAAATAACAATTAATAACATGTCATATTAATATATATAACCTTATCTATGTCATTTTTCGGTTTTTTTGTGAAAATCATAACAAAATTATTAGTTCAAAAAAAGTTAATTATATCAATAATAACATGTCATATTAACCTATAAAATTCGTCTAATTCATAATAAGTCTCAAATTACATTTATCTAGGTATTTATAACATCGATTATGTAAATATTTCATTAATAAGATAATTACCGAATCATCATTGTGTCATAAATAAATTAAATTACATAATGTATAAAAATTATAAATAAAATACCATTATGTAGGATATCTTTTTAGATTTCTAATGAATATTTATTGTCGAATTTATCTCATGTATAACCCTATATTAAAAATGTGTCAGTTATTAAACATTGATTTTAACTTTTTTAACTATACTTTAAATAAAATAATATTAAATGTCCTAATCTAATTCAAGTGGACCTAAATGGTCATATTTTATTGCTAAGGTAGTTTTTGGTAGAATTACACTTATCCAATATAATTAGGAAATGTGTTAGGGTAATAATAATATCATTTCACCCTTAATTACCCTATTTACATTTAACCGTGGTAAATAAAAGTAAAAAGATACTATTCACCAAAAATTATTTTCATCTCATTGAACCAGAGTTTAGTCCTTGATATTAACCGTGTCTCTCAGATTTTCTATATTCCACGAACATATGTGGAAAAATTATATTTTATGTGAATTTCCAAATTCTCCTAGGAGGTGGGTAAAAGATGGTGAAAAGTTCAATAAAATTTTATATATCTAAAATTATTATAAAATGACTCCAATGAATTAAATTTAACTTATATAGTTATTATGTATCAATTTTGACCTAAAATAATTTTAAATAAAATAAATAATTAATTAAATAAAAAGTCGGGTTTTAAATAGTAACCCAGTGTTTTCACTATTTAACAAAAATTGAATGTTTTCAGAAAAATACCGAAAATTCACCCTAAGCTAATTTCGATATTCCGAATCCAAAAATGTAGTCCATTTTGAAAGCTAAAATTTAAAAAAATTCAAAAAGTGGGCATTTCTATTCATAACTGCTTGTTTAAATAATATTTTAATAGCATATCATTGTTTAGTGAAACTCGGTATTGCATACAATGCAAGCTATCGAGGAAGGTCGTGATTGTGTGTAATGCTAGCCAATTCAGGGATGCGTGGAGTGCAAGATCCTTTTGGTGTAGTGTACAAGAGAAGACATCAATAAAATTAAAAAGAATAATTTTCATAAAATCTCAGGGTGTTACACCCTCAATTTATGCCATTAGTCATAATTTTATATAATAAAAAATTATTGGGAATATATTCCCACCTTGAGGGATGAAAATTTCTTACATATCCTAGAAACATCATATACGATTGCTTATATTAATTATTAAAATATTAATAATTACTAGTTTTTCTAGTATCCAAATAAGGGAGACATCAAAAAATTAGGAACATAAAAAGTTAAAATGTTCAAATACATGTTCATATCATTAGAATAAATTTTCCACATATCCAGGTAGTTACTCAAGAGAAAAAACATATTCTTTGACCCATTATGATAGATCTATGAAATATAGTGGTGAATGATGAAAGACATGAATAAGATACAAAAATTATTCTAAAATGGGTTCATAAATGTAGTTTTAAATTTATGATAGGACGATCACATTTTTATATTATATAAAAGTGTGTGAAGTAGTGAAACAATTCAAATAAAAATTAGTATCTGTAGAAAGTCTTTTCTTTAATAGTGGTTTATCGGAATGTTCTACTAATTAGTTCTGGGAAGGAACAAATTCCACACAATATGAGTAAGGCTCATATTCATAAACTTTTTAATTAAGGATCACATCATCAAATAAAATTAGTGATATAGGAGGGGAAAATATTTCTTCTCCAATTATTGAGGATCATTAAAAAATAGGACAATGAATGAAAATTAGAACTGGGTATATATCTTTATTCAAAATCATGTTTACTATCCTTTTATACAAGTCATTTTAGATTAGTCTCATATCCCTATCAATAAATCCTAAATTTTATATCATTTTATGGTAGCTAACAATTATTTAGAGTATATCCCTTAAAAAATTATATAGATAAATATCTATAAAAATAGTTACTTATAGAATATTTAAGATGCTTCCCAATAAACATGGTTTCTATTAGAAACATGTTTCCTAAGACAACAATGTTGGAACCATTTTTATGCTTTCAAGATAGTATACATTATGACGACCTAATTTTCTTTCATAACGAATACATCATTTATAAGATAAAAAATAATAGCATGAAAAAATCATGATTCAAATGTTATTGTTTCGGAAAAATTAGTACTATAAAAATTTGATTCAAAAAACATAAATCTATTTTTAAATACAATATCTTTATCCTTTAAAGATCACATTTTCCTTAGTATATGTAATAATCTGTGGATATACATCAAATAAAAGGATGAGCTAAAATTCTAGTAAGATGATAAATATGGAACATGAATATACATAGAATGGGTGAAAATAATAATAATCATCATAACTAAATTTTAGTAATATCTTCATCATCATGGGCGGAAATATTAGAAAAAATCATTAAATGAGACCATGCATAAAAATATATCATAATAACTTAGTTGTCAAGTACCACACATACTTGTGGACAAAGGTAGCATCAGGTTCTCACATTACAGAAGTTAATAATCATAAAATAATAATTTTAAACTAATATAGAATCATTATCAATTTTTTTGGACATTATCTCCTGAGATACATCACATTACACAATTCATTAGAGCACTATATAATTCTAGGATCAACCATCACATCATAACATTTACATAATCTTGCATGAAAAAAGAACATCAATTAATGTAGTTATTGACGTAAACTATATAAAGGGATGTCTTACATATTTATTTCTACTATAATAAAAAATGTATTTCCTAAATAAAAATATAAAACCATATTTGGTATAAGATTAATCATTCTTCAAGGAAGAAGAAACCAAAAATTGAGGAGTCGTAATGTGTTTTCGAAAGAAGAGTTCTTCTAGAAAATATTTTTATTTCACATAAAATTAGATTAAAACATGTATATAATATAAAATTAAAGTGAAGTAAAATAATATAATATTTAGATAACATTAAATAAAAAATTTTCAAAAGATGTTGTGAAAGAAAAATAACCAAAAAGAAAAGATTTGGGTTTGAGACCCGCTTACCTTATGTATGAATGAATTATTCTGTTAATATCTGGTAAAATGATAATATATTAATTAATTAATAATTAAATGAAATATTTTAAATATATATTATTTATTATAAATTTTATATTTACATTTATGTCCATTATGATGTTTAATAGAGTTTAATTCCGTCATTTCAACATTTTTCATTTTCTTGGTTTTAATGATCGGTTCGCTTGTATAGAAGTATGGAAGGTCATGTAAAAATATAATAATAATACATAATTTAAATTGAGTGATATTAATGATCTTCGAAAATTTAAAAAGGTATCATATATACTTTGGTAATAGGGTATGAGGATAAATCATTGAATTAAATGTTGATTAATTTTTATAATTTATTTATTTTGATTTTTACGAACATCATGAACAGAAATTATTTTAAATTATATTATGTTTATATATAGTTTCTACTATATGATAAATGTTTAATAAGTATATTAAAATATTATTTATGCATAATGATTTTTTATGACCAAACATGACAGTGTAAATGGAAAATAAAAACTTGTTGTCCATGAAGGCAGTGAATCGTCAAATCTGGATGATATGTTGATTTTTTATAATTAATTGGGGATAAAAGAGATTTTATAATGGATATTAAATTAAAAAAATATAATTATATTATATATAATATTATGTAGTTTTAATTCCAATTTGGATAAACAGAGCTGTAGATATTATAATAAAATAAATAAAATTAAAAGATAATGAAAGAGGATTGTCATCATGAATGTTTCTCCTTGAGACCCTCCTAAAATCCCATGGGGTTGTACTTTTTTTCATAAAAACATCTATTGAAAATATAAAAGGGGAATGAGAAGACAGTTCAGTAGAATTTTTACAAGAATCAAGGATTGTAATGTGTGAGGAAAAGTGGGGGTGATGGTAGGTATTTATATGTGATGTAAGGGGTATTTTTTATAATTTTATCAATTATTTTATTATTTTTGATCAACAATATATATATTGATTGTTATTATTTCTATATATAGTAACATATAATAAATTGTTCGAAAATATTGGATCACACCTCATCCCCAAAACATTCCTAGCATATAATTCATTTATTTGGATTATATATTAAAATTTTCTACTTCATTATCACAATTAATTCACCTTTTTTAAAAAATCCCAAAAATTATTTCCTCCCATTTATCCACATTTACAATTAAAAATGGACTAATTTTTATGAAAATTGTTTTCTAAAAATGATAAAATTCATAAATAATTGAAATTGATATTTAATCATAAAATAAAGATATTAATGTCATTTCCGTTTTAAAGACATTTGAATAAATCAATTAAGGGCTCATAAATTTATCTTATAATTATTAAAAAAATGAATTTTATATTAATAAATATATTTTAGGAGAATAAATTTTATTTTAAATAATAATAATAATATTATTATTATTATTGTACATAAACATTAATGTTTAACAAACAACCTAAAAATAATGTATCATTTTAAAAACATTTATTTGCTTAAATATGATATAATTATATCATATTTTAATTTATATGAATAAATAAATTTATATTTTTATATGTGAGGTTATTATTCTTTTCGGCAAATTACTATTCCTAATTGAAATTTTACTATTAAAACACACATGTTACTATTATACAAATATAAGTTACTAATTTTTAAAAAATATTACTTTTTTAATTATTCGTTTATGATAATGATTTCTTATTAGGATATGTATGTGATTTAGGTATTTTAAAAATATATGAATATAAATTCCGTTTATATATGTTTTTGTCATTACATTTATCCCCCTTTCTTAAATTTCACCTACAAAAATTCATTTTATAAAATAAGTGGAATATATGTGAGGTTACTTGTATATCCATTATTCATCATAATCCCATGTATCCTCTTCATGCTTATAATTCATCCACACCACATTGAAAATTTGAGTTTTCTTCTTTCAATGGACATAGTCACTTTGGTTTAATATCTTTTCCAAATTATGTTTATAAACGATTATATTCTCCATTTGTACCAACTACAGATTCTGTACATGTGAGGGGACATGTATGTAATTCTTCTGGAGAGAGATATGGGTCATGAACTAAACCTGATCCATATTTCGTAAAATAGAAATCCATCATTAAACTATTCCTATGATATCAATGATCCAGAAGGGTCCAATGTGCCTTAGGATATGCTTCCATGTTTTCCAAATTGTTGAAAAATCTCTTCCATAGCGTTATTCAAGGAAAGTCTAATCTCCAAAAATCATACTCCAAATCATTAACTACGAGAAAAAATCACTATTTGTGATGGGAAGAACTCTCGTCGCAAATAACTTGCCTAAGAAGCTATTTTCGACGAGGAAAGTAGCACATCGCAAATAAAAAATTATTTGCGACGGGACCCGTTGCAAATACCTGGTGGCGGTCATTACCATTTCGCGACGGGATGTCTTCCCGTCGCAAAAAGATTGTCGGTAGGTACTATTTGCGACGAGACATGTCACAAATAACCTTTTAACCGCCGAATGTAATTAATGCGGGAGAGGGTAATTGCGACGAGGCCCATCGCAAATACCACCATTTACGACTGGAAGCCCGTCGATAATAATCCTGTCACAACTAGTATAACCTCTATATACCTGCATCTGTTTTTTCCCAAATCTTTTAGATCTTGCTCTCACTCTCTCGCTTCATTCTTCAGTTTCAATGAGAAATATTCTTTTATTTGAGGTATTTTATATGAGAGAAACCAGAGGGCATGAATATCTTCAGAATATCAAAGTTTAAGGTATTTATATTTTATTTTTTTAATTTTTTTATGTTAATTTTAATTGTTGTTTATTAGTTCTAATTTAATTAGATTTCAATTGGTTTTTATTTATATTTAGTTTTACTAAGAAATTGATATTGTTTGTTATTATGATAAATAATTAGTTATAATTAATATTAATTAGATATAATTAGGAATAAATATATATAATTAGCAATAAATAGATATAATTAGGAATAAATAGACCTAATTAAGAATAAATTGATATAATTAGGAATAAATAGATGTAACTAGGAATAAATAGATATAATTCAGAATAAATAGATATAATTTGGAAGAAATAGCTATAATTAGGAATAAATAGATATAAATAGGAATAAATAGATATAATTAGGAGTAGTTAGTAATAATTAAGAAGAATTAGTAACAATTATGAATAATTAGTGATAATTATGAATAATTAGTAATAATTATGAATAATTAGTAATAATTAGGAATATTTAGTAACAATTAGGAATAATTAGTAATAATTATCTATAATTACTAATAATTAGCTATAATTAGTAATAATTAGTTATAATTATTAATAATTAGCGATAATTAGTAATAATTGGATATAATTAGTAAAAATTAGCTGTAATTAGTAATAATTAGATATAATTAGTAATAATTAGCTATAATTAGCTATAATTAGCTATAATTAGCTATAATTAGCTATAATTAGCTATAATTAGCTATAAATAAGAATAATTTGGAATAATTTGGAATACTTAGGAATTATATGGACTAATTAGGAATAATTAGAAATAATTAGCTATAATTAGGAATAATTAGCTATAATTAAGAATAATTAGCTATAATTAGGAATAATTAGCTATAATTAGGAATAATTAGCTATAATTAGGAATAATTAGGATTAATTAGCAAGAATTAGGAATAATTATCTATAAATAAGAATAATTAGTTACAATTAGTAATAATTAGATACGATTAGTAATAATTATCTAAAATTAGGAATAATTAGCTACAATTAGGAATAATTTGATACAATTATCTGTAATTTGCTACAATTAGCTATAATTTGCTACAATTAGCAATAATTTTCTACAATTAGCTATAATTTTCTACAATTAGCTATAATTTTCTACAATTAGCTATATGTTTCTACGATTGGCTATAATTTTCTACGATTAGCTATAATTTTCTACGGTTTGCTATAATTTGGTACGATTAGCTATAATTTGCTACGATTAGCTATAATTTTCTACGATTAGCTATAATTGGCTACGATTTCCTATAATTTTCTATGATTAAATATAATTTTCTACATTTACCAATAATTTGCTATGATTAGCTATAATTTACAAAAAATAGCTATAATTTGGAACCATTAGCTATAATTAGGAACAATTAGCTATGATTAGGAACAATTATTTATAGTTAAGAACAATTAGTCATAATTAGGAATGATTAGCTATAATTAGCAACAATTACCTATAATTAGGAACAATTATCTATAATTAGGAATAATTATCTATAATTAGGAATAATTAGCTATTATTAGGAATAATTTTCTATCAATAGGAATAATTACCTATAATTAGAAATAATTACCCATAGTTAGCTATAAGTAGCTACAATTAGTAATAATTAGCAATAAATAGCAAATAATTAGCAATAATAAGCTATAATTAGCAATAATTAGCTATATTTAGCTTTAAATAGCTATAATTAAGAATAAATAGATATAATTAGCAATAATTAGTGATAATTAGCTATAATTAGCTATAATTAGATATAATTAGCTACAATTAAGAATAATTAGCTATAATTAGGAATAATTAGCTATAATTTGGAATAATTAGCATTAATTATGAATAATTAGCTATAATTAGGAATAATTAACTATAATTAAGAATAATTAGCTATAATTACTAATAATTAGCTATAATTAGAAATAATTAGGAATAATTTGGAATTATTAGAAATAATTAATAATAATTAGTAATTATTAGTAATAATTAGTAATAATTATTTATAATTAGTAATAATTATCAATAATTAGAAATAATTACTAATAAAAAATTATATTATCAATATTTTCGAAAAAACTACAATAATATTTTTAAAATAATAAAAGTAAAAATTTAAAATTATCAATATTTGCAGCATGCTTTGCTCTATTCTTAACATGTTCATACCTCAATGGATCTCCAATTGTCAGGTCATGCGTAATAAAAAAATTTTGTCATCCATTTCTAATGAAAACGCTATAATTATACTTCCATGGTTGATCACTTCACAAGTAGTGTTTCAATCGGACAATCCAAGTAATGCATTTCTTATCTATAAGAATTATCTCACATGAACCATTACCAAGATCATTCTTCCAAAAAAAATTAAGGGAAAAATAATGATATCCACTCACATATTTAAGGAAGAATGATCTATGTAAAGTGTCAAGTGAGATGATTCATAGAGATGAGAATGTCATTAATTTGGTCATCCTATTGCAACACTACTTGCGAGGTGATCAACCATTAAAATAAAATTATAGATTTTAAATTAGACATTACTGAAAGAAACTTTTTATTGCGCATTACTTGACAAATGAAGACACATTGAGATTTGAACATGTTAAGAATATAAAAATTTCTATTGTGAATACAGATAATTTTAATATATTATAATTTTTTTATTATTTTAATAATATTAATATTGTTTTTTTGTAAATATTGATTATATAATTGTTTTGTTACTAATAATTAGTAAACTAAATCTGTATGGATAATGAAGGGAAAATTTGAAATCATGTCCACAATGATGATTACCAAATTTCCTTTCATTATTCAAGCAGTTTTCCTTTTACTAAGTATTTCTAAGTATAGCTAAATTAGTAATAAACAGTAATAATTAGTAATAATTAGTAATGAATTGTAATAATTTGTATTAAATTATAATAATTAGTAATAAATTGTAATAATTAGTAACAATTAGTAATAATTTGTAATAATTTGTAATAATTAGCAATAATTTGAATAATTAGGAATAAATTTCAATAATTAGTGTGAGAAAGATGGAATTAAATGAGTTGTCGGAAAAAAGAGTAACTTTCAATCCACTGGAAATTGTGTCTCCCTTAATTAATGATAATTATTAAATAGTTGTAATTATTTATCTTCTTTTTCGGATACTGTTTTTATAATTTAAAACTATTCAAAAACAGTGATGAATTTATATTTTATGTAGAAAAATAAGGAATAAGGAAGTCGACATCAGTCATTATTAGATGACCGATCTTGGCTAAATTAGTGGAAGAATTCCAAATGGTTCTAGTTTAAATCATGTATATATTGAGGGTGTTGAAGCATTATTAGCATTTGCATCATCAAAACAGAAATATGTTTTAGAAGGCACAATTAAGTGTAATTGTAAAAAATGTGCTCTGAGAACGTTTGATACATTTGACAAGGCTGGGGGACATCTCGTGCGGTTTGGTTTCAACCAGATTATGTTTTTTGGTATCAACATGGTGGACAAAGTTCTAGAGAAGATCCTAATAACTTGATTCTGGATCCATCACGATTTCAAAATTTAGTACATGATGTTGTAGGTCCGTCTGTACAACAAATTGAAACTCATGATGATATTGATTTCACTCTTGAGTTGGAACCATCATAATTTTATGAGTTTCTGAGGTCTGCTGAGGATGCATTATATCCGGGTTACAAGATAAGAAAATTAGAAGTGGTTGAAAAATTTATGACTTTTTAATCAGATAATTCAATTTCATACAATTGTTTTGATCAGATATTTTCTTTGGTTAAAACACTGTTACCTGAAGGAAATGTGTGGCCTGGAAATTACTATGAGAGCAAGAAGCTGATTCGTAATTTGGTCCTTAGTTATCGAATGATTCATTCATGTACAAATTATAGCAGCTTATATTCTGGTGAAAATGAGTCATTTGATATTTGTCCCATATGTGGAAAATCAAGGTATAAATAAGCTCAACTAGGGAAGTCCAGACCGATTCCAGTAAAACAGTTGAGATATTTCCCTCTTACACCTAGTTTAGAGCATTAATTTATGTCTCAGAACACAACGTCAATGATTACATGGAACAAACACAAGATTTCAACTGATAAATGCTTGAATTATCCATTTGATGGTGATTCATGGAAACATTTTGACCGTCTGCATCTGTCTTTTGCTATAGAATCCCAAAACGTGTGATTTGGCCTTTCTACTGACGGTTTTTGTCTGTTTGGTTCTAATGGTAGTCGGTATTCATGTTGTCCTATATTAGTAACTCCGCACAATTTTCCTCCATGGATTTTGAGGAAGGATACATATATCTTTTTGACTTTATTAATCCCAGGACATCTGAAAAAGAATATTGATGTTTTTTTGAAACCATTTATTGATGAGTTAAATGAATTGTGGAGGGAAGGTATTAATACATATGATGTTGTTGTGAAACAAATTTTCATATTAAAAGTGCATTAATGTGGATGATTAGTGACTTTCCGGCCTATGGCATGTAATCTGATTGGAGTACACATGGTCTGAAATCATATCCTCCCTGTATGAAAGAAAACAAATCCTTTATGCTCGTCAATGGAAAAAAACCTTGCAATTTTGATTGTCACCGTAGATTTCTTCCAACCGATCATCCTTTTCAGAGGAACACATCTAATTTTAGACAAGGTACAATTGAAAGGGATAAACCTCAAAAGATGATCTCAGGTACAGAGTTAAAATCTGTTGTTTATTTATTATTCCCATCACATTTGGACCAACAGTAAACCAAAAAAAATCATGGATTTGGGAATGGACATAATTGGATAAAACGAAGCATTTTTTGGGATCTTCTGTATTGGTCTGATTTGTTCATCTGCCACATGTCGGATGCAATGAATATTGAGAAGAACTATTTTGATAATTTATTTCATACAGTTCTGGATACACTAGGTATGACCAAAGATATTGTAAATGCACGATTAGATCATGACAAAATTTGTTGGCGACCAGAACTTGAATTATTTGAAAATGTCAGATCACGGAGGTTAATGAAGCCAAAATAAGCTTGTACACTTTTCAAAGAGATTCGCTTATTATTTTGTCTGTGGATTGCAGATTTGAGACTTCCGGATGGCTATACTTCCAATTTGGAAAGATGTGTTAAGAATAGTTATATTACTGGATTAAAAAGTCATGATTGTCATGTTATAATGGAAAGACTTATGCTAATTGGATTCAGAGTTTTGTTGGATTATATGATTTTGGATAAGATAATAGACATATAATATTTTTTTCGAGACATTTTTATAGTTACAATATACCATGATGCGCTAAGAAAACCGGAAGAAGATGTTGCTGTAATTATATGTAAACTGGAAAAAATATTTCATCCGGCTTTCTATGACTCAATGGAAGATATGATATTACATTTTCCACATGAAGCTAAATTTGGAGGTCCAGTACAGTTTCGATGGATGTACCCATTTTATAGATGCATGCAGAAATTGAAGAAAAAAATACGTAACAAAGCGTCAGTTGAAGGTTCAATTGCTGAAGCTTATTTTCAAGAGGAAATTTATTTTTCCTACTCTCATTATTTTTAATATCAATATCCATCAAAACAGAATCCCATGGGATGAAATGAGGGGAATGTTAATGAAGAAATGGAAAATAAATTAATAGTTTTTAATCATCAAAATATTGGTTTCGGTGGAGTTCATGAACGATGACTTTCAGATGATGAACACCACAGAGCTCATATATACGTTCTGCTCAACTGTGAAGAAATGACATCATTTGTCATGTGAGTGCTTCTATCACTTATTTTGTACATTATGTTATAGTATTTTAACTTATTTTATTTTTAGGTTATATGATAATCATATCAAGAAACAACTTCCAAAAATTACAGCAGCTGCTCTTGAAGAACGCTAACAAAAAACATTTTCTCAATGGTTTCAAAAACTGGTAACATAAATTGTTGTTGGTTTAATATCAATTCTGTTTATTATTTATTATATTGATAATTGTTTTACAAATTTTTAGGTGTCTCAATATGCTCATAAAATTGATAAGAGACTGCGTATATTTCATAACCCACTACCCAAAATGGTTAAATCTTAAAATGTATATATGGTGAATGGTTTTCGATTTCATACACATGCATACGGGGAATCAAAAAATACTATGAACAATGGAGTTTTATTGAGAGGATCACATCACAGAGAAACTAAAGATGACTTTTATGGAATTTTGGATGAAATTATTGAGCTGTGTTATCTAGGACATAACTAAATAACAATGTTTAAATGTAGGTGGTTAGATACCGAGAGAGGTTTTCATGTTCATCAGACTCATTGATTCATCGATATTAAATATAAGATTCATCTTGAAGTAAATGAACCATTTTTACATGCTCAATAGGCACATCAAATTTATTATGAAAAATACTGTGCTACTACAAGAGACTTGAGAGAATGGTGGAGCATAATAAAAATGAAATCTCAAGAAAATTAGTTTACTCAAACTAAATGTGGTTCCTCTAAAGTGGAAGGAATTGAAATTTTTCAAGAGACGACTCAAAATCCATCTGATTCACAAAGGGACATGAATATCGATGATGACACCCCATAATTAAGGATCGATGGTGATGAAGATGTTAATGATTTTACAAATGAATTTGAAATGACAAGAGATGTTGAAACTGAAACTCATATGGATATTGATGATGCTGAGGAGGAAGATGATGACATGAAATTGACAGCTATAGTGAAGAGAATGAAGATTAAGATTGACACAGTTAAATGCTGGTTATAATCATAACTAATATATATCTATATATAATAGCTATTTTCAACTATCTGCTAACAACAATCATTTTGTGTCTCAGATGGACTCTGATCTGTTGTGGTAGATATAGGAGGCTAAGCTACCATTGGATGATGAGGATGTGGGATCAGTTGACCCTCAGCCTAATGGTGGTTCAGGAGGTACACGTAGGGGGCGTGGTCTTGGACCACTGATGGTTCCTAACCCTATCCCCGAGTGACGTCCACATCTTGGTTTCGATCCATGAACACAGAGGTTTGGTGACCTGTATATTTTCATTATATTTCATTAATTTATTTATATATATACTAATTGTTTGATTATTTATTCCTTTTTCACAATTTTCAGCATGTAGTTATTGGACCGTGGAGCGTTATATTGCGCAATTATTTTTCTCTGCCATGGATCACATGGGAATAGATTCCAGTTGATGTGCGACATGACATGTTCTATCATTGTCTGGTACAAAAATAAATAATATTTATTTTGAAATTTATTTTATTAAAAATTTGGTACTATAAATTATTTGTTGGTTTTATGGAATCCTATCGATGATAGCATGCGTGACGCTATCCACACAGCCTGGTAGGTTTCTATGTGTGACCTTTTCCACCAGTTTTGCACAATTTGAGAATGAAAACCATTAAGAAAGCAGGGGTGATAGAATTTTATGAGTCTTGTAGATCCAAATGACCATAGTAAATTTCATCTCACGTTTGGGATGGATTCTGTTTACACTGGTTGGGTGGTGGATTTCAGAGGAGATCTTCAGTGGGATGATAGAACCGAGGGAGACCGGAGGTGATGCATTGAGCTGGTAGTCAAACATTCATTTCGCATAGAGAGCATCTGGTATGTGTATTTTTTAAATATTTTATATAACATTAAATATAAATAGTTTATTTTATATTTCTATATGCTGTCGAGCATCCCAATATTACGGAGTTCGACGTTTATTGGAGGATGAATAGTGATCCACATACTAGAGAGATTAGAGGTGATCGCCAGCGTTAGATTGATGTTAGTATTATTTTTTCTGTTTATCAATTAACTGCATATAATATTTTGACAATTTTAATTTTAAAATGGAATTGAAGATGTCATATGAGGATGCGACTTCTCAGACACGGGCTGAGGGTCATGACAAGACGACTAAGCAGACCAGTGCTCAACAATTCGATAAGGCGGCATGGATGCAGGTGACTCAATATGGCTATGAGAGGGGTATATTAGTTGGAATCAGCTCTCATTTGACTCCTAGTACTTTTTATGGTGCTGCTTCGATGTCGACATCCAGCTTGAGAGGAGCTCGTCGATAGGCATCATCTTCTGGCTCACAGTATCAGGAGCAGTTGCGAGCTCAGTCTGTGCATATAGAGACTTTGCAGAAGCAGCAACAAATGATGTGTCGGCGACAACAGCAGTAGGAGCAGCATTACGAGGAGTAGATGCATCGATGGCAGCAGCAGCATCCCGAGCAGATAGAGTACATGCGTCGTCTGACTCGTAGATTAGGGATGGTGTTTCCTCCACCAAATCCTTTAGCTCCTCCAGAAGATGACCCCCCCAGTGATTTTTTTATGTTAAAAACATTTTAAATTAACATTGTATTATGAATTATTTACATTTTCTATCTTTAATATCGGTGAAAATATTACATAATTTAATTTTTAATTTTTTAATATTTTTTAATATTTTTTTTGTGAATATTGAGAATTTTAGTTTTTTTTATTTTTTTATTATTTTAATAATAGTAATATTATTTTTTCATTAATGGTAATTTTATTAAATTTTATTTTCTAAAAATTTAATTTATTATTTGCGATGCGATAATTTGTGATGGGGTCCCATCGCAAAAAGTCTAACTATATATTTTTAAAAACATATTTTTTACGGTACTACTTGACCGTCACAATGAATTTGTTTGGACAAGCCCATAGCAGAAAGTGTTATATATATATATATATATATATTGCAACGGGATGAGAGCCCTTGGCAAATAGTTTTTGCGATGGGCCTGTCACGAAAATTTTTACGTATAAATAATACATATAATCAGAAGATTATTTGTGATGATGATGTTTCCCGTCACAAATAACATTTTTTGCGACCGGCCCATCAAAAATACTTGTATTTGCGATAGCGTTTTCAGCAATGGGCTATTTGTGATAGGGCCCCATCGCTAAAGCCCATTTTTAATGGTGTCCCGTCACAAATAGGCCATCACAATTATTAAGAATTCCAATAGTGTATTTGATAGTTGTCAACATATCTCATTTACCAACACAAAAATGATTTTATATTTTTTGGATGTATAAAACATAATCTATCATCTATTTCACATGATCAAGTCCACGAAGCCTTATTTTGAAATCTTCAACCCAAAAGGTTGGAGTTCTTAATCAGTTCTAATATAGAGCATCATATGGAGCCATGTGAAAACTCGGGTGGTCGAGGGTATCATGTGAGAACTCATGTAATGTGATATGTTGCTCTCATCTTATTTTAATTTAATTGAGTATGATCTCAGCATGTTCTTTAGTTTATGAATAGTTCTTCTATTTTTTCCATCACTTAGGGGGAGATAAGTTTTGAAAAAAAAAATCAATTTAGTAGTCAAAGATTGCTTAAGACTTCTATAGAATTTAGATGTAAACCATTTATCATGACATGATATGATCAAAGAGGAACCCATGTTGACTACTCAATTGTATCACATATATCATTAATATTTTTCTAATCGGGTGATCACCCCAAATTGAGATAAACTATTCCATCGTGATGATTTGATTAACCAAAAAACTGTATCATAAGTTTTTATTTTGATTCCATTGGGAGATAATTAAAAAATTCTATATTTTGAATCTCTCACATCCACATGGGTATATGAAATGGTTGAAACATACCCTTGGAAATATATTTCTCTACATTAACATTCTCATATATCAAGAACCATGTGATAAAATCCATAATCTCATTATAAATGTTATCCATCCATAAATGTTTTTGATGATCACAATACAACTTATTTATTATAGGATGGATATAGAATGGAGAGCTTCATGTATTATCCAATTTATCATTCTTTTCCTTAGGTGATGAAGGAAAACACAACCTCATTCCAAAATGAATCAAACCATCATCATCTATGTGATATCAATTTAGATTTCCTATATTGACTATATTCACTTTATTTGTAATATCAAGATCATCCTATTGGGATTCATTAATATTATCAATTATAAATATTTTGGTAGTAATTTGTGAAATAGAGGATTTATTCCATGAAATTATCATTTCTAAATCATTATATTTCATATATGTGAAAATAAGTTCTTTCTCAATCTCTATCATGTATAGATTAACCTGTTATTTTCTTCTACAATCATAAACTACCTTGTTCCCCTTACCCAAATGGCAATAAATAGGGAAATTATATTTAGTTATTATATCCACCCATATAATTTCATCAATTTTGAATTCATACTGTATGAATATGTACTTTACACTTTTGTGATAGGTATAGGTGTCACACATCTCACCATTGAGATAGTTCTTCAAAATTGTTTGAGAAAGGAGTGCAATTGATAACACCATATCATTCAATAGTTAGATATGATCGTGGATCATAAAAATCCATGCGGTGTAGGCAATCACTTTTTCATTATTCAGAATTAAAAATTCCAAGAAATTTTTAAGGCATCATTTTATATCACAAAACATTGATCACTTGTTTGTAGTGTGCTTATAGTTGTACTGATTAGTCTTTTCGCTGACATTCTCATGTATATATATACATTACCACATTCAATGTTATAATTTCTAGTCAGAAAAATAACCGTGAAAAACATCTTACAATACAACTATATTATACTGAATATCCACGAAAACTACTGATTTGCGTCAAACTAATCGGTTTGGTCCATTCCTCAATTACCATTTTCCTAATGTTCTATATAAATTCCATCACTCATGATCATGTGATTAATTAATGTTACCTAACATATTTATAAGTCACACTTTCTACAATATTTGAATAATTTATCCTTCCATAATGTCACCAAAACAATCCTTATATATTCATCATGTTCCTTCAATCACTTAGAGTATATGTTAGAATATTCAATAAACACTACCAATTTTTTAATGATAGTGTATAAAGACTCTATTTATCAAATACATGTGTATTATAGAAGATGTTTTAATTCTAAAGGTCATCAATAGAATCATAATATTCCTATAAAATTTAGGGATACCATTCATCTCAATATATTAATAAATCACTATCTATTAATAATATCATGAAATAAGTTCCACCATTGAAACATATTGAGCTATTTTTCGTTGATAGAACAAGACATTAATCCTTTGAAGATGATACATGTTCTTAATGATGGGCTTATAGAGCCCAGAGTAAGAAAAAATATCCTCATTTAACTATCATTTTTCCTTTCAATGACATTAAATGCACCCTAATGAGATAAACTAGGGTGGATGGTCTCTTCTTCCAAATTCACTTCTAGATACTAATTTAACTCACCTAGTTTGAAAGAGGTTATCCTGTAAGTTATTTTAGGGATAAGAGTAGCATCCAGTATGATTTATGTTGAGAAATATAAATCACACTCTTGGTGAAGTCCATGTAACACTTTGAAAGATACATAAGTATATTTTCTTTTAATGGGAATTTCTTATTTTTGGTACCTTTCATTAAATCTGACATTTGGTCATGTTGTTCTTCTACATAGGGATTAACACATAGACTATTGATGGATTTTAGAATGAATGTCTAGGTCATCCTAACATTTTTAGTGGAGTATAAGATGGTTTATTATATTAATTTATTCTTACATTTTCCAATATTTAATGTGGAATTTTTATAATTTCATCCATTCCATGCACAATATATCATCAAATTACACAAATATAAGTATCAGGGAAATATTTATATTAATCCTTCCACATAAAATAAAAATAGAATATTCCAATACATGGGATTCAATGACCGCACCAGTATGGTTTCTTATAGAAATATCTAATTCAAGGAATCAAGGATTTGACTAAGTAGTTATTAAAAACATGCATGATAAAAAGGAATTTGTTGAACCAGAATGAAATAAGAATTATTCTATTATTAAATGAATAATAACAGTACCATGTATGAAATAATTTTATTGATCCACATTATCATCACTTATGTCATCATTTTTCCTCTATAAATTTTGATTTTTTGGTTGAAAACGTTGATTTTTTTAAAGGAGATAAGGTTTATTGAACATGATTTCGTTGTTCCCTTTCTCTGTATAGTTTAATAACCGAAATATGGATGGTTCTCACCATTCCTCCTTCATATTGACCAGATTCATTAGACCTATCATGAATCCAAGAGATTAGTGGACTTCTCTACCTCACTTTATACTTTCCCTCTAGCATTTGAGTAAATTACAATGATGTTTCGTAGCAAAATTTTGAAACATGGGTTGTTGGGCCCTCAATTTTTTCATTTTTCATTTGAAACACCAATTTGAAAATCAATCTTATCAACTAGTATCCATAATCATGGGACCATTCAAAAAACAACATCACTATATTGAAAAAATATCAAAACAGTTATTCATGACTCCCAATGTCTTGAATATTGATATCATTTAGGATGTGTGGTTTTAAACACCTAAGTACAATATTTATTTTTATATCATTTTTTAAAATAAAATCTGACGAAAACCATTCAGTCCTTGAGATGTTTTCTACTTAATCCATGATAGATTCACCTTCCTTGGTATCAACTCTATGAATTATTTCTCAACCATTCTTTGAATAGTTTGAGGAAAATACTTATTGAGTAACACTATATTCAATTCCTCTATATCCTTCACATATAGTTCATCATTATGTGTGGTGTTCTTATTCGACAACCACCATTTATAGGCCACCCAATATAAATATTTAATATAGAGAGTCACCATATGCTTCTCAAAAAATTTATGCACAAAAAATATCTCCTCTATTGAGTTGACCAAATATTCTATGATGAGTTCATCATAAGATCCACTAAATATAAATATTTATTTCTGTATAATGAATTCAATATATAGATGGTCCCTCTTATGGGATGGAGGAAGACACACATTTTCCATGATATTGATAATAGCTTTAGTCACCTGGGAACGAATCACCATAAAAATTTTAACTCCACACCCTATAAATTAGTGATTTAATTAATGCAATTGATTTATTGTCCCGAAAAAAGTTTTGTACTACTTTTTCATATTTTTCACCATTTTGGAATATATAAAATTTTTAACCAAAACATAAGTTAGAAAATCATGAATAAATACATTTCTTTTTTTGTGAAGTAATGTAAAATCCAATGTTAATTTATGGTATGTTTTTTATTTAATTTTTACTTGGGGCCTTCTCATTTTAGCTCGATAAGTGTTTCCCCAATGTTCATGTGAAGGATTGGGGGTGTTCTAGGGATTTGGGACACGAAATATGAAGAATAAGGGAGTTTCTCTGAATGTTATATGGTTTGCGCATGATTAAAGAAAACCGGGAGGAAATCCTAGGTAACTATGGATCCTTGGATAGAGGATTACACATGGTTAGACCAAGGTTATAAAAACTGTGAGGGTAAACCATGTGAAGGGGTTTTTTTCGGACAGTGGATCATACATGATTTTTGTACAATTTTTATAACCATTTGGGAAACCGGTGAAGCCCAGAAAAGATGTAAAAATTATATATTATCCACTTTGTGATTTTAAACCCAAACATAGGTTTCTCCTCCATTTCAACCCTTCAACCCTAGGGAGGAACATGGCTGACCCAATCTTCTAAGAGGTGATTATTGTTTGATTCTTGTCTCTTCTTTTCTGCATTTCTAACACATCAAATCCTTTAGTATGTTTAATCATTTATTTGCATCCACTTTTTGAATATGTGTTTCGTATTTCTACTATCTACTTATGATTCCCTCAAACCATTTTTTCCCAGTGAGATCTAGTTTGGTGCTTCAAGGGGTATTTGAAATCGGATCCAAGGCTAAGATTATGTGTCTCTTCATCATCGGATTTAAGTTTGGTGGTCGAAAAGTATTATCCCACATTTTTATTACAGATTAATGCATGGATGTTTTTGTTATTATTTTTCCCTGATTGTGTTCGTGGTCCATTTATAATATTTGATAAAAAAGGGTGTCTACGTTACCAATTGATACCCTCACGATCCTTGTGTGATGTGTTGAGGATGACTTGACCATTATAAATCCACCCATGGGGTGTACTGGCATTCCTGGATAAAGAGAGAGGCATGGATAATTGAAATGTTTTAGAAGACTAATTTATAAACCATTAAGATCATGTTTTAAATGGATGGTGGAGTTGTAAATGGAATAATGATAGTTGTTACTAGGCTGATAAGTGACTAAGGGGTTTTTTGGAAGGATAGGAAATAGTAAAATGGGGTTGAATGAGATTATGTCAATTGTTTCATTAATCACAGTTAGAAATTCCTGATAGGTTTATGGAATATAAAATGGAAAACATGTGATTGGATAACAGGATGAATAGTTGGAACTATTTTAATGGGATGTAATAAGGGAATAAATGAATATGTTAAATGGGTAAATATAAGGGAATTGTGGTAAACCTAATTGATTAATTTAATAAGGGGTTGTGTTATGAGATATGGAAAATATACTTGAAATGCATAAGTGGGTAAATTTTTAGGAAATAATAAATTGGTTAAATGGGTAAATTTATGGTCATTGAAGAATTTGGATAAGGCATAGGGGTTGTTTAATAATCAAAATGTGTTAATGAATGATAATGGGGACTTGTATAGATGACTATTAAATGTAATTTGAAAATGGGTTAATGGGATATTACATAGTATTAAATCCCGTGTTTTTGTTATACATGGTTCTTGATCATTTCCAATGCAATTGGTCATGTCATGTTATGTTATAGTCTAGTTGTAGTGAGTTGATAAATAAGCATTCAGACATGGCTTGGTAGAGTGGTATGTTTATTTGAGGTTCTACACCCACGGATCAAGTCAAACTGAGGATCTAAACTCTATCCCATAAATTCATAGGTCAGGGAAGGGGATGGAGGCTCTATTCTTCTAGCAGTTTCATTCCACACGGACTGATGGTTCATGGTGAGGATAATGTGATAATGCGATATTTGGATTCCTAGGGAGATAGAGACTTGATTTATTTCCATTATGTGTTGTGATTTATTTCATTGAACCCTAGTATGGATGATAATTATGCCTAACCCAGAGGTCATGTAATCAAAATGGATTATGTAATGGAGATTGTATACGAAATGAAATTAGGATAAATGCTTGGAAATAATTAAGTGAATCATAGATATATAATGGAACTCAAGTTGTAATTTTCATATTTACCATTTAGTTTGAACGTGAATTCAATATATATTAGTCTAGTTATTTTATAGACAACAATGGTGGTGGCCTACTGAGTTTTGTACTCACCCTCCTTAGGTCACCGTTGTCTCCCTGAGAAGATATCTTTGTTGCAAGTCAGGACATGTCATGATGCCCTACATAGAGATGTTGATTTGGGCATGGGATGTACATGGGGAAGGATCCAGACAAAGTGGTTGGAATCATTCAAGGATTTTATACATTTTTTTTATTTGAGTATACTTTTATATTTCACTACTAGTATGGAATTACATTTTCGTAATTGAGAGGTGTTTGTACCCCATTTGGGAAAAACACATTTATGAATATTTATTGGTCGTTCAAATTTTTATCACTATTTATATTGTATTATATATTTTATTAATCTGGTAAAGAGGGTATAATCTCCACATAAGGCTCATTAAACCCTTTCTTATAATCAGCAAACCCAAGCATACATGGATACGTGCTTGAGGTCATGGGACAACACAACTTGGGGCACCAGTTTAGTGGATTTTGGGTTGGGTATGTCAAAAATATGTATAAAAGGGGTTCATTTTTCATTCATACTATTTGGGGATGGTATATAGGATATTAGGATGTGTAGGGCCTCGGTAATTATCTTATTCTTGGGATAATCTTACCCATGTATGAGGGATAACTAAAGTCACCTAGGGTGGTAATTGTTGTTCTTTATGTGTATTGTTATAGTTTAATGATATATAACCATTGGGGGATACACATGATGTGTGATTTGATTGATTTATAAATTTTTCTCATTACAATAATAGAACGAGGTTTTGCATTCTTTCATCATTTTATGAATCTGAGGATATAGGTGGCTACATCATTATATGTAAACGCAAGGGATGGGTGTATGAGGATTAGAGAGTAGAATTAATTTTACATGTATGATAAATATGCCGAATATTATTCCAAACAATGGTAACAAAAGTGGGTCGATGAAAATAATGAAAACAAATAGTTAAGGAATATCATGTATAATGAAATGTTGTGACCAAGTTAAAATTTTGGGTTTTGATAAACTGTAAAGGTTGACTTGGTATCTAAAAGAGAAATAATTCATATTGAATGTAATATTGTAAATTATATTTTCTAATAAATTGTGTAAATTAATAAAAATGGTGATTATAACATGTTGCGAAATGGGGAATTTGACTAAGAAGAAGGGATCACGATATAAAAGAATAATCTTTTTAAAGAGGTGTTAAGGAAATAATTTTGATTAAGTGAATTGGTTTAACCATGTTGACCATACCCCATGGTAGGTATGAACGAGTGTATTGTACATGGTGTGATGATGACCATTCATATAGAGTATGAATAATTTTTTGATTACGGTTGATAGGGTGAGATCATTTCTATTGGTGGATAAATCTTGTTGTTAATTATTTTAAGCATTAGGTGATTGATATGTTTAGAAACATGAATTATTGAGTTCAATGGTGGGTATCTATTGTGATGTCAGTTTGACCCTTGTTTTTGTTGGTTGGGGCATTGATAATGACATATTATGAGACAATGAATATGGATTGTGAGGCCTTTTGGTTATGATATGGCCATGGTAGTGTGTTCAGGGAACCCATGATTGGGTAGTGGGTGTTGGGTTGTGAGGTGTTGCTCAGTGATGTGAGTGTGTAATCTATTGTGTTATGTGACTGTAAGGATGCATGATGGATCTTAATGATGCTACATGGGTTTTCATGACCTTGTGAGTATTGGGTCTATGAGTTTCATTTTGAAACCTAGAGAGGTTGTTTTCCCCATTACTCTAATGAATGTGTACATCCATGGTATTAATAATAGTTTAAATTGTTATTTGTTGTGCTATGCACAATGTGTATCGTAATTAGGGTGAGAGTGACACACACAATAATTTCTTTGCTTGTTCCATGACATGTATGGTTTGGAGAGTGGTCCAATGGCTTTTCCATGTTGTGACACCTATCTAGGGTGTTTCTATCATTTAACATTCATGGAGACCTATGAGATATGTAAGAAGAGGTATCTAGTTCCTTTTGGTGTGTCTCACATATTAGATGTTGTGGAGATTGATAGTGGAACCTACAGTGTTTTATTGTGTGGGATTATCCAAACGGGATAAGTGGTATGGATGATGGTTTTTTGAGAAACATGATTTGTGGTTTTGTAATCATTGTTTTGGAAAATCATGTGTGACGTTGGGTGTTGTTAGGCCATCAGTGCATGTATATTGGAAAATGAATCATGGGATATGCTTTATAGGTGGTGTCTATGTACACTAAGTACCACCTTGTTTTAATAAATGGTATATTTGGGTTTGGTTCATTAATAAGGGAACCCTAGTGCAGGTCATCAGAGGTTAGGATAGGGTTGAAGGGTTGTAGTGAATGGATTCCAGATTCTCTGATTGAATAATGTTTAATGGAGCACTCAAATTCATTTACAAGCAAAAGATACAAGGGTGGATGAAGCATGGTTATATGTTATCACTTGATGGTGACACTCTTGGTTAGAGTTTTTATCTAGACGAACATATTTGTATGACTGGTTTTATTTGTTGGGTGATATGAAGAGGTCGCCTCAGAGTTGATGAGGATAACTAACAATGATACATGGTTAGGTAATTTTTCATGTTATGGAATAAACATAGATAATGGTTGATTTGTGAGAGGTTATTGGTTTTATTGGAGTGGTAGACCATTGTTCATTGGTTATTATCCATTAGGGTTTCATCATCAAAACTAGTTTAGTGTGGTGGAAGTAGTTCCACATGAAATTTTGGTTCTTAGCTTCTTGGTGAGATGGTCATGGAGAGATGGTTATACATGGTTTGAAATCACACCAGAGGGGGGATGTTTAAGTGTTGACCAGATACATTTTACAGGGGATCTTGAAATCCATTCCCAACCATGGAGTCCTATAGTTCGACATCAAAAATAGATATTATTGTGGTGGTGTTCTTCAAAAAATTCTTTGTGTACCTCATCTATTTATGTGAATTCCCAATATCACGATATCGTTGTAGGTATATTGAGAATCTCAACCATTACGCAATGATAATTGAAGGTGTTTTATTGGATAAAGTACATCAAGGAGTTTACAAACAAGGGAGTTGTATGTGTACCTCTTCAGGGTGGTATTTACACAGTCATTAGTATCGATTGAGGTCCTCAACATGGATAGGATGTTGAAAAATGTTAGGGGTGTCATTCACCAGATCCTGGTATGGGAAATGGGTGACATTCTCTTTCCTGTTTAGAGAAAATTATAGATAGATATGTATATGTCTTTGAGTTCCAACATGTAATCTAGTGTATAAAATTGTGGTCTTAATCCCTCCTGATAGAAGTGGTTACAACACTCATAAGGTGATATGTGATAAGTCAGTCTTGGATGTGGAGAAGAGAATATCGAGTCAACGTACTGACACTGAGTTTCCAATTCAAAACCATTAAGGTTCATGTATGGTTCCTGAAAGAGGCAATGTGGGACATTGATGGGGTGTATGATGATCCAATGGTAGGGTTTGAGCTTCGTTTGGTTCAATGGGAAGCATCAAATGTCTGTGTTGTATTCATTGAAGGGTTTAGTTGGATAAGATAGTATGTTGTGGCTAGATAGGGTGGGTTCTACTACATGAGTGGAAATTGGGGTCTGGATCATGTAATTAATCTCTGGGTAGTTTTAGATAGTCTTTATGTTTAAAGAACCTAGACCATGTAATGCGGTGTCTTGCTGAGGGTGATGCTCGATGAAGGTCAACAAATAAGTAATGTTGTGGTGATGGAATTATACTAGAACTTAGGGGGAGACTTTTTAGTATGCATGGGAAGATAATTATGGGATTCAGGTCAATAACATCATTGGGGAGGTGAGAAATGGAAAATGTACCATCAGTGGATGGTGGGGGTTCTGGGACAAACCAGTCAGGAGCGATCTGATTTGAGATGGTAAACATGAATTGTTTTGGTGAGAGTGACCCAACTCTAGTTACATGTTGTATCAAAAAACAACTTTTTAAATGAATTTTTATATGACTGAGGTAAATTTTATCGTATTCCTTGAATGGATAGTGAAGGAATGTCCTTAGAAATGGTTTCAATAGTGTGGTTGGATGCCAATGTAGGGGAATGCCCATATAGATTCTTAGGCATGGTGAGTTGGAACATGTTAGGTGATGGGAACGTTTGGTTGACATCGAGGGGGTTTTCATCGAATGTGGGGTTTCCATGTATCCTAAAATAGGGGATATAACCATATGGGATAAATCATTGGTTGATGATGTTATCATTGTTTCATGTTGGATGGACTCGAGTAGTCACAATTCTAGTGAGTTGGCCCTGCTAGAGTGATTTAACATGGGTTTGTTTGAGTAAGTAGCTAAGAGTTTGAGTCGTGCATGGATATATAATAATGGAATATAATCATCAGGAAATTTTTCTGGAAAGATGATATGTTTTCCTTCAGGCCGTATTGGATTGGTCGCTGATATTCTTGGAAAATAAAGGAAATGATGCCCAGTGATTTGGGTCACGATTTTTATTGAGGATTTGACATATGGGGTTCTAGTTAGTTTGACTACATTGAGTTGTTGTTGAATTTCTTGTTTCAATGTGTTGTGAGTATTGTGATGTTACTTGTGTTTTCTTTACGTTGTTCTAGTGGTTGATTAGGGTTGAAGATGACACACCCCTGATGAGTTTTCAGTTTGTGTAGTGGTTGTGGTAAGGAAGACATATTGGACAAGTCTGGGTCCTTGATCCATGATCTTTGGTGTTTGTGATGTGAATGTAGAAACGTTTATGAGGGGAATGGATAATAAGGCCTATTGGAATGACCTATAGATCAAATTCAAAGTGATTTGAGGCCGAGTGCCTTGATGACAAGCCATTATAACATGGGGAGGTTGTAATGACCCATATTATCATAAGGAATGTTTTTGCATATTTTTTATTTGGGTCCTCTTTTTTTCCTTAGATAAGTGTTTTACCCATGGTTTTTTTATGTTTCAGGGGTTTTGTGAGGGTCCATGACATGGAATAGGTATAAAAAATGTGTTCATGGGCATGTTGCAAGGTTTGGACATGGTTAGGGAAAACCATTCAAAAATACCATGTAATCTTGAAGCCTTTGACAAAGGCTTGTGCACAGTTGGTGAAAAGTTAAGAAAACCATGTGGGTAAACCATGAGAAGGGGTGTTTTCTAGATAGTGGCTAATTCATGTTTTTTTCATGGTTTGACAAATCATGTTTCCTAGAAATGATAGAATATTTATATAATTCCCATGGTGGGATTTTAAATCCCAACTCGGTATTCTCCTCCATTTCACCCCATGCAAACTTAGTGTTGAACATGGACAACACATTCTTCCAACAGTGGATTATCCTTCAATTCCTGGTGTTTTTGAACTCCATTGGTTGTGGATTGAATCCCCACGTATATCTATTCTCCCCCATTCATCCTCCTTCCAATTAGGGTTTTCATCTTTCTCCCATCTCCTTCTGAAGCTCAAAAAACCCCTTTTCCAGATGAAATCTAGGATGGGGATTCAAGGGGTGTTCGAATCCATATCCAAGGCTATTATTTAGAGTGAATTCATCATCAGATTTGAGGTACCTCGTCAACAATTAGTATCCCATAGTTTTATTCTAAATTTGTGCATGGATTTTTGTGTTCTACATTTACCCAGATTTTGTTCTTGGTTTCGTTGGATTTTTTGAGAAAAAATTGTGTTTAATTTATAAATTGAAAACCTCAAGATCCCCATCAGATGTGTAGTAGATGACATGACCATTCTAGGTCCACCAATGTTGTGCACCAGCATTCCTATCCCTAGAGAGGGGTGGGGATATGATAAATATTTCTAAAAAATAATGTACAACCCATGAAGAATATTTTTAAAATGTTTGTTAATATTTAAAATAGAATGATGTTTGTTGTGATTAGGGTGATGGTAGAATAAGGGGTTATCTTTATTGACAAGTAAATGAGTAAAATTGGGTCGAATGATATTATGCCAATTGTTTCATGAATCTTGGTTTGAAATACCTATGTGGTTTAGTGAATATAAAATATTGAACTTGTGATTTGATAATGAGATCATTGTATTGAAATATGTTAATGAGTTGTATTATGGGAATGAAAGAATATGTTAAACGATTTTATAAATGGAAATTCTTGTACACCTAATGGTTGAATGAAATAATTGGTTGGGTAATGAGATATGGGAAATGTATGTGAAATGAATAAGTGGTTAAATTATTGTGAAATGAAAAATGGGTTAAATGGGTAAATGTATGGTCATTAGTGAATTTGGATTAGGAATAGGAGATGATGAATAAACTTAAAGGGTTAAGGCATCATAAGGGTAAATTTCCAAATTTCTATTTATTGTAATTGGTAAATGTGTTAATGGGTTATGGAATAGTATTAATTCCCATATTGTTGTTGTGAATTGTGTTTGATGATTTCCATTGAAACTAGAAATGTTATGTTGTGTTATGGTATGGTTGTGGTGATTTGATAAATAATAATGTGGAACTGGCATGGTAGAGTGGGATATTGACTTGAGGTTCTATGCACGTGGGTCGAGTTAGAATGAGGCTCTAAACACCACCCTATTAATGAAAGGGTTGGGGAAGGGTTTGGAGGATCTATTCCCATAACAGTTTCATTCCACCAGGACCGAGGATTTGAGGTTATGAAAATGTGTTAATGATATATGTGTAATCCTTTTGAGAGATGGAAAAGATTTATTTCCCTTGTTCATTGTTACTGATTGCATTAAAAACATGTGTATATTATAATTATTACTAACCCATGTAACATGTGGTCAAAATTGCTTATGTAATTGATATGGTATAAGAAATGAAATTGGGATAAATTTTGGGAATTAATTGAGTAAATAATGGATATATAATGGAATCTTAGTTTTCATTTGTTTAATTTCCATTTAGTTTGTACTTGCATGTACTATCTAGTAGACTGTATATTTTGTAGACATTGTTGTTGGTGGCATACTATGTTTTGTACTCACAGCGTACTCGATCTTCCATTGGGTACCAGAGCGAATCTCTAGATTACATATCTTTACAAAGGTAGAGGATATATGCTGAGCTATTGAGTTGGGATCCAGATGTATCTTGCGAAGGATATAGACATCGAGTAGAGACAAATATTGGAATTTTGGTCCATTTGTTTTATTTTGTGTTTAAATCAATTTTCACTACTAGAACATCATGAAATTGTTGTAATTGATTGGTTTTTGTACCACATTAGAAAAAATATTGGTTATACTTGTTTATTAGATGTTCATATTTTTTATATTTATATTGTGTTCTACAAAATATTACTATAGTAAAAAGGGTATAGTATCCACATGTGACTCATTAGACCCTCACTCCTAGTCAGCAACCTCTAGCATATGAGGACGGGCGTATGAGGACATGTGATGACTTAGATGGGGGCACCAGTTTTGTGGCTTCATTTTCGAGAAGTTAAAAATTATCTCTAATGTAAAATTTTTCTCAATTCATATATTTAACATTTTCATAAAACAATATTCATGGATTCCTATATATATTTTCCCACATGCTATTAGTTTTTAGTAATTTTTTATAATCATAATTCAAAAATTATCAAAACATTTATTTAATGGAAACTATCGGAAAACCATTTCTATTTCATAAATTTTACATAAAATTAAATATAAACAACATTACTTCATTACAAAAATTGTATCCAATGGTTTAGGGTTATAGGAAAATTGCGAAAAAACATAATTTGAAAAAATTAATATTTTATTTAAATTCACCATCATTATTACTAAAGGCTCACATTCTCTATAGTATAATTAATCACAATAGAATATAGATCAAATAAAAGGGTTTGATAAAATCTCAGAAAGGTGATAAAAATACCATGAATTAATATAAAATGGGTGAGATTAGTAATAATCATCATAACATAAGCATAAAATATTATTCATATTAATGTGTGTATGTATTACATAAATGAATGGTATGTGGAAATTTATAAAAATGAAAGATCAGGTCTTAGTGGACAATTAAAACCAATAGCTGTAAAAAAATAATGCACAATTATAATTTATAACGTACGTTCATGATCATAACATCATCCTTGTAAACAATCAATGAATCTTTTTATAACATATTTCACATTATTTATTTATATTAATCACATTAACCAATTCATTAGAGCCCTACCCATCACATTATAACACTTACATATCAATTAATAAAACATGGAATGTATACAAATCGAATTCATGATGTACCCTATATAATGGAATAAATTTCACAATGATTTCATCAATAAAAAATAAATACAGGCTTCTTAAATGAATATAGAAAAACATATTTGGTATAATATTTATCATTCCCAAGATAATAAGAAAAGACTCATGAGCATTAAAGACCATTTTTATAAAGAATAGTTCATTTGGAAGATGTTTTAATTTTACATAAGATCATATAGGAAACATGTATATCACAATAAAATAAAGGTTAATTAATATGAAATTATAATTAAGGAATCATATATGAATATATATATATAATAAAAGTTGTGAAAGATGAATATCCTAATGAAAATGAGTGGGGTTATCGAACCACCTTAATTTATGTATGAACGTATCTTTGAAATTAAAAACATAGAAAATCATATTTGATTCATTGATTGATAAACCCCTAGAACATACTATAGTATTTGATTTTTTAAAAATTTATTATGTTTTTATGGAAATTTTTATGAGATATATAGTACAATTCCATATTTTTTTGGAAGTGTCCATTTTCTTGGTTTTCATGATAAGTTCAATAGTATATAAGTATGAATGTTCATATAAAAGACTATAATTTATAATTAAATTTCATGCACATATTTTATATAGTTTTATGTCTGTATTTTCATATTTAAAATGAATATTATTTTCAATTTGTGAGAGATTGAACAGTTTTTATGATTTATAATAGGATCCGATTAATATATACCCATGGACGAAAAAGTGATGGAAATATGGGCCTAAATACACTTAAAATCACTAGTGAAGAAAAGTGGAATGACATTAAATTTTTAAGAGGAAAAAATCTGGAAAACATAAGCAGAATGATTACCCACCATCTAATACCTCTGAATGTCCTGAATTTTTCAAAAAGAACATTTCAGGATTTACTAGTTGTGAAGAGGTTACAAGCCCTGAAAGACCATTACACATCGTGACCCATGATTTCATGTCATGATGTTAGTCAATGATCAAAATAGAATCCCAAAATATTTTCGCATATTCGAATGGTATGGAGGAAAACTAAGAGGGATTACCTAACATGAAACCCCATTTCACAACATGTAAGTGTCTACACATAGAAGAAAATAAAGAAACAACGTCCACATGTTTGGAATGGATATGAATATAAATTAAACCATCTACATCACTACTGAGATACTCTAGAGATATTGGAGGTCGTGCAATACCACATCTAAGAGACACATGAATGAATTGATGTTATAGGCCTAGTCTTTCCACATATCATCATCTCATTCCTTTATCCGGTGTCAATGTTTCTCGCACTCATCATGAGAAAATAGTTTCTTTTTTGATGGGTGAATTGATGATAGGGTGTTTTGTTTCTAAGGAATAATTTATATTTTCTATAATTTTATTGGATTAAAAAAATGATTATCAATTAAAAATAAATTACATTTCATATTCATGACCATTGTTTCATTTTGATGTTATTATTTGTAGAAATTAGTTGGCTTTGCTTTTGTATGAACATTATGCAATATCAGTTATCTATGTTTAAAAATGGTATTTAGTTTCCTATTTTTATGAATGTATTTATTATATGACCATCATGAAGAAAAAATAAAATGAATATTGTAGGATACCAATACCAAAGATATATTATAATCCAATCCCGACACCAAGAATGAATAGTCTAATTATCAATAAAATACCTAGCACATCAACCAAAAACCACTAAAGATGGAATGGCTCCCATATTAATATCCATCCTAATCAATCCTTCTATTGGTTTCTCATTCTCCAATAAAAAATATTAAATTTTATTTTCATAATTAATTTAAAACATACGGATCACCTATGTTGGTTCGACACTCAAACATTCCATGTACTTATTTTTAGTTAGTCTGTTAGAGTTTAAAATTTTATTAATGTTGGATAGCCCTGTATTAATTAATGACGCCCCATGGGATATCAATAATACAAAAGAATTTATATTATGTGTTATTAATAAACATCCAAAATTTTATGTGGTTGTAGAGACCCAAATCTTGACGTACATGGACATTACATTACTTTTGCGGAATACATAGTACATAACAAAAACACACACACAAGGATCATAATAGTTTAGTGTCTTTGGAAACTCAGAATATAATCTTCTAATCGTGGTGAAAGATCTTCATCATCTCCCATAAGGATCTTCCCTTTTTTTACCTAAAACCTTTCTTTATATCCTGGGGAAAAGAAAACATAAAAGGGTGAGCTCAAATGATCAGTAAGGGTAAACAAAAGAAATATCAATCACATCATATTCATAAGAACATAACATTTTGGAAATCTTAACCTGCAAAAGAGAGCATAATTTCATAACATGGGATAAATCATAGTAGTTAAATGAAATCCCAATAATCATAACATAAAACATTAAACTTTGTGGCATACACACATAATCATAGAGAATCATATCTTATTAGTCAAGACTCATTGCCAAGACTATCTTAGTGGACAAAGTCCATTTCTGAACCGAGTCACCCTCATTTCAGTCCTGTTTCACTGAACCGGTATAACCTACCGTTCCATCCATGTCTATCTCATGATATATAAAATCTTTACCCAATGCATTGGAGGGAGATATAGGTCCCACCCATCTCATAATGATACCATTCTTATGTGTTCCACAAAATCAGAAATCATACATCATTGCATAACCCATGTAGTAAAAATGGGAATCTTAAACATCATGACATCATAAAACAATTCATATAAGATAAATGAATTCATAAAAATAATTCCATCACAACATAATCAAATCAATGTAATAATAGCTATATAAACAGAACCATATATTATCTTAGATGGAAAATAATTTTGATAAAACACTTGAACTCCATCTTTGAGGAAAATATCCTTTCTACTTCAAAAACATTTTCATTTCTTAACATGTCATACAATTTATACTAAAAGAAGTTGATTAAAAATAAACTTGAAATATTTTAAATGAAGCTTCTTTGAAATAATTTTTTAAAAATCCATTTATGTCGTATAAGTTAAAAAAACATTCTTCTCGTACTTTTGTCGGAAAAGTAAAAAAGTACCTCGTACGAAAAACGACAAAAGATTCCTTTCATATATTTTACTAAAAACTCACCAAAGGGTAGAATTGGATTTAAAAAATTGTATGTGTATGGAAATAAAATTACATATTGAGCAAACATGGATGTGGATGATAAAATACACCCTAATAAATACCAAAGTATAAACAATCTCAGTTAAAAATGAGATTGCAATACTTCCCTTACCTTATGTCTGATATGCTTTGTACGTATCTGAACCTCATGTATAATGATTTAAATAATGTCATTAACTTATTACAGAATCATATTCATTGTTATGATATCATATATGGTTTACTTATGACTTTTTATTACCCGTTCTTTTGTAAATTCCATGTTAAAGAAGCATTTTGGGTAAAATCGTTTCATTTATCGTAGGTGTTTGGACTTGTTGTTCTTGAAATTATTATTACTTATATCATGATTTACTTACATCCAGAATATAAAATATGATTTAAATATCATATATATTCAATATATATATATATATAATGGATAGATAAATGAAAATGAAAGTTGTTTTCCTTTCCTTATTGTCTTGAATGGAAGTAAGTAGATGACATATATATATACATAAATCCAGTAGATTTTCCATTTCATATATTTCATTATTATTCATTGTATATACTTTATAATCATTCTGGAATGGTTAAGATGGATAATGAATCTCCTCGTGTGGTGGAGACGGTAGTCCGTACGTACGCACGAGAGATGATATCATTCCCATGGTCGTGGAATTGTGTTGAAGTGTATGTATACTATTTCAGTATCAATATCACTTTATAATAATCATATATAGTTACTCATTACACCATTATACCCATCCAATTATGGTGGTGGCGGAAAATAGATTACACCACGGTGTGGAGACGGTATTCCGTATGTACGCACGGGTGGTGATTTCATTTTTCCGTTGGATGGATAGAAGGTTAATTAGAGTTGTTTCATATTTATAATAACATATCAGTATATATGAAATACTGATTTTATTACTTTATCATGAAACAACTAAATAAGAAATAGTTGGAGAAGAAAGAAATTGAAAAAGATCGGTAATGGATATTACCTCTTTTTGACGCGCCTTCACTTAACCTCCACTTAAAGAACTAAAGATGTTATTTGAAGAAGACAAGGACCTCTAGGATGATACTAGGGAAGTGGAGAAGATATTTTGGCAGGGTTTGGGCGAGCTTGAATGCTAAAATTGGTGTGAGGAGGAGAGGGAGGAGGTGCCCTTTTATAAGGGAGGAGAGGGGCACCTTAGGAAAATCTCAAAAAAAATTTATATTAAGGTCAAATTCGGTTTATAATGGTTCTAAAGGGTCTTATTTCGAATTTAATGTGGGAATGGGTCTCAATACTTTCATCCAATAAGATTTAGACAAGTTTAGGTTATTATGTTAACCTTATCAATTAGACTTAACTCTAAGTTAAATAATTTAACTTTTACCGTGTCTTTTTGTTTTCATACACTATATGGTTAATAAACTTACCATAACAAGACAAACGAACCCCAAGTTGTTTATTATTAATATATCAATCAATATATAAGTCATTTGGCCGATCCTTATATTTTTAGGAATTAAATAACAAATAATAATATAATATTTGTTTTAAAAACTAATTTATGTCAATTTTGACACTATTTGGTACATGATTTTTATGAAATTCATAACTGAATGATAAGTTCAAACCAAGTTACTTATATCAACAATATCATGTCATATTAACCTATAAAATTAATTTAAGTCATAAAAAGTCTCAAATTACTTTTATTTTGGCTTTTATAACATCAACTGTGTCAATATTTCATTAATAAGACAATTACCGCATCATCTTTGTGTCATAATAAATGATAATTATTTAATCCCTAAAAATTCTATATTAATTCCTATGATGTAGATAATCGTATTAGAATTCTGGAGAATATTTATTTTTGAAGTTTCATGAAGTTTATCACTAAATTAAAATTATTATACTTATAAGATTTAAGAAAGTGACATCTTGTCACATTCTTTGGTTTTAATAATAATTAAATTATTTTCATGGAAAAAAGTCCATAAAATGAATCTAATCCGACCCTTAGGTTATATGGGTCTACTTTTAGCCATCCAATAGGATTTTTCCAAATTTTTGGGTAATTTTATAATCTTATATTTACCCTTAATTACCCGATTTTCCTTTAATTATAGTAAATAAAATTTACCGTAGTTACTATTCACAATGCCAAAAAATAAAAAGTAGCTCACTAACATAATTTGGACCCACTTATTCCAAATATGGAATCCATTTTTTCAAATTCAATACACAAAAGATGCAGAAATTAAATTAAAATTAATCCCGTTGTTGAAAGAAAACGGGTTTTTCTTTAAAACATTGCAAAAGATTGAATTGATTTAATCAACGAATTCAAGGTAAAATAAATGCTAATGACATACATTATATTAAATGGTAAAAATATATTCTATTTATACTTTAAATCCATTCAATATTATAATTTATCCACATAAGATATTATGATGAAAAAAGTAGTTTTTAATTAAAATATATCGTGTTTTTACTATTCATTAAAATATGAAAGTTATCAGAAAAATATCAAAACTTTATCTAATGTAAATTTTTATATCCTGATTCAAAATAATAATTTTATTTTGTCAAATTGAACTTATAAACATGTCAAAAACTAGATTTAATGTTGTTGCACCATCAAATGGCGGCAAAACTACATTTTTTGAAAAATACTTATTTTACCCGAAAAATTTATTTTGTTCTTATACCATGTTCTTGAAATATGTAAGATGAATAATAATGTTGGAAAATTAAAAATTTAGTTAAAAATATTCATAACGGCTAATTCATAAAAATATTATAATAATATATCATTGTTTAGTAAAACCCGGTATTGCGTACAACACACGCTATCGAGGAAGGTCGTGATTGCGTGTAATTCAAGCCAAATCAGGGTTGCGTGTAGTGCAAAACTCCTTTGTTGTTGCGTATAACAGAATCCAACCGTATTTTATTTATACATTGAATATATATATATATACAAACTCAATGTTGCGTAGAATAACTTCTATCAAATTAACTTAAAATTGTGTGTAACAAGAGCCAAGAAAAGTGTTGCGTATACTGCAAGCTAATACATTGTTGTGTATAGCGCAAGATAATATTGGTGTGTTGTACAATAGAAGATATGAATGAAATTAAAATGAATGTATCTTATAAAATCTAGGGTTGTTACATTCTACCCCCCTTAAAATGAATTTCTCCCTCGGAATTCATCGTGGTTATAAATGGTTTACTATTAAAAAGTTTCTTTAATAGAAACCCACATCGTAAAAAGGAATACCAAATCCAATCGTTAAAAACAAAAGAATGAAACGTAACGGTTACCCAATTAAACTAATCACTGGGTTTCCACATAGGGGAAAATATGGATATGGAAGAGAAATCTAATCATCATATTCTGATGGAGAGTGGTAGAGAACATGGCTATGGAATATCCAGCAATCACAAAGACATAAATTTGTGACGATATAAGGTACCATCTGATCCATCAGATATAAGAGCACTAGGACAAAAATTTTGGTTTTCAAGATCATTTCCCTAAAGTTGATGAAATTGGAATTAGAAGAAATACTTTCGTGATTTCGGTATAGTCTCACCGTTGGTCGTTCTTTGGACAATTTCCACTTCATCTCTTAAAGAAATGAAGTGGCATTTTTCATTCGTGATGTGTTAGAAGATCATGTGATAGAATGATGGGTTATTTCATCTGTCTCAAACAAAAGGTTAGAAAAGTTATCAAAAAAATACATAAGTCCATCTATAGTGAGATTAATCATATATGGTTCCTAAAATGGACTTATACTTCATATAGCATACTGCTTAATATAATAAAACTAGTTTCTACAAAACATGGACTTCATGTAGGCCAGTGGTAGGTGATAAAGGCCAGTCGCACTTCGGTTGTGGGTTCGATTCCCACAGCCTTGTATGACGCGATGGGTTGTCTCCCGTCCTGCAGGTTGTCCTTTTTCTAAATCTATATTATTATAACATCCCATCAATAATATCAGAAAAAAATTTATCCTTAAACAATACTAACTTATGTCCAACATAATCCATCCCAATATTTACGCTTATCCAAAATACTTCGGTCCAAGCTCATAGTATAAAAATTATTACTTGAAATGTCACATAACAATCACGTGAATGCCATCATTTATCCCCCATATATCATAAGATATATCTTGTTGGTCAAATTAAAAACATGTGAATACATTAATCATATATTCTCTTGAAGAATGAATACCCATTGAACCTTAGTGAAAACATGAATGCAGTCAAAAGTTAACTCTTTCCACATACCAAAATCCAAAAATTCCATATACTCAAACCATGATATAACCTTCTCCTTATATCAGTCATGGGCCCATGAATACTATCAAACATTTAATTTTCTACTTATCCCTTCATTATTCGCATATCGTCTACATTCCAAAAATATCTGAATAACCTTTTATGGATACTGGTACCATTAATAATACACTTTCAAAACTCAAGGTAAGACAATAGTGTAACAATCCTTAGATGTCTCTTTATTCTATAGTACCATGAGATTACTTATAAAACATTACAAATTACAAACATGTAATAATTACACTAAATTCTTAAACCGTTGATCGAGCTTCAACAATTCTTTCATCTCACATATCATTTGTAGTCTCTTCATCATCATCAACATAAATACAACCCATACGACCATACTGATTCTCTTCAGGAGACTTTTGCTTAGGGAATTGGTTTGCATAATGCCCGTACATTCCACATTTAAAACATTTAACCATTGTTGATGTCGTAGAAATACCATTATCCTCATCTCTGGTGTTAACTGAACCTTTTCCTTTGCACTTACTGGCTTTCTGTCCTTCTTTTCCACAACCAAAGCATCTTCCAGTTCCTTTGAAACATTCTCCTTGATGTCTCTTCCCACATGATTTGCATAGGGGAAATTGAACTTTCTTTCCTCTATGATGATCATGAAACTCCATATTTCTCTTTTTAGCTGAGTCAGCAAACTTACCAAATTTTACTTTATTAATCATATTATGAGATTTTTGATTCGACATAATAATGATGTTTGGACTTCCAAATCCCATTTCATTTGGTTTCTCATGAAGAATATCATTCCATTGCCCATCATATCCTCTATTATCGTGAATCATCTTGTTTCCAGCCATTTTCTAAAACCCAAAAAGAATAGTGTGAGAGGAAAAAATAATAATAAAGGGGGAGTAACTTCAATATCAATCATCTTTGGTTTAATATAAAATTGTTACCATAGTTCTAGGATTATATCCTTTACGTATACCTAACCTTAGTGGCATCCCTAGACATACCGTAGAAATGTCTCTAGGGATCTCACTAACGTTCATGCATCCTATTTTCCAAAGGTTGACTAAACCATTCCTCTGATACCAACTGTAGATACCCAAAGCATGACTTACATGGAAATTACATTACTTTTGCGGAATACTTAGTACATAACAAAAACACACACACAAGGATCGTAATAGTTTAGTGTCTTTGGAAACTCGGAATATAATCTTCTAATCGTGGTGAAAGATCTTCAACATCTCCCATAAAGATCTTCCCTTTTTTTACCTAAAACCTTTCTTTATATCCTGGGGAAAATAAAACATAAAAGGGTGAGATCAAATTCTCAGTAAGGGTAAATAAAAGAAATATCAATCACATCATATTCATAAAAACATAACATTTTGGAAATCTTAACCTGCAAAAGAGAGCAAAATTTCATAACATGGGATAAATCATAGCAGTGAAATGAAATCCCAATAATCATAACATAAAACATGAAACTTTGTGGAATACACACATAATCATAGAGAATCATATCTTATTAGTCAAGACTCATTGCCAAGACTATCTTAGTGGACAAAGTCCATTTCTGAACCGAGTTACCCTCGTTTTAGTCCTGTTTCACTGAACCGGTATACCCTACCGTTCCAGCCATGTCTATCTCATGAGATATAAAATCTTTACCCAATTCATTGGAGGGAGATATAGGTCCCACACATCTCATAATGATACCATTCTTATGTGTGCCACAATATCAGAAATCATACATCATTGCATAACCCATGTAATAAAAATGGGAATCTTAAACATCATAACATCATAAAACAACTCATATAAGATAAATGAATTAATAAAAATAATTCAATCACAACATAATCAAATCAATGTAATAATAGGGATATAAACAGAACCCTATATTATCTTATATGGAAAATAATTTTGATAAAACACTTGAACTCCATCTTTGAAGAAAATATCCTTTCTACTTCAAAAACATTTTCCTTTCATAACATGTCATACAATTTTAAACTAATAAAGTTGATTAAAAATAAACTTGAAAACTTGTAAAGGAAGATTCTCTGAAATAATGTTTTAATAATCCATTCATTCCGTATAAGTTAAAAAAACATTCTTCTCGTACTTTTTTTGGAAAAGTCAAAAAGTACCTCTTACGAAAAACGACAAAAGATTCCTTTCATATATTTTACTAAAAACTCACCGAAGGGAAAAATTGGATTTAAACAATTGGTGGTGTATGGAAATAAAATTACATATTGAGAAAACATGTATGTGGATGATAAAATACACCCCAGTAAATACCAAAGTATAAACAATCTCAGATAAAAATGAGATTACGATATTTCCCATACCTTATGTCCGATATGCTTTGAACGTATCCGAACCTCATGTATAATGATTTAAATAATGTAATTAACTTATTACAGAATCATATTCATTGTTATGATATCATATATGGTTCTCTTATGACTTTATATTACCCGTTCTTTTGTAAATTCCATGTTAAAGAAGCGTTTTGGGTAAAATCGTTTCATTTATCGTAGGTTTTTGGAGTTGTTGTTATTGACATTATTATTACTTATATCATGATTTAATTACTTCCAGAATATAAAATAATATTTATATATCATATATATTCAGTATATATATATATATAATGGATAGATAAATGAAACGAAACACACCGTTCATGTAGACGGTAGTCCGTACGTACGCATGAACGATGTTTTCCTTTCCTTTTTGTCTTGAATGGATGTAAGTAGATTAAATATATATATATATATATCCAGTACATTTACCATGTCATATAATTCATTACTATTCATTATATATACTTTATAATCATTCTAGAATGGTTAACATGGATAATGAATCTCATCGCGTTGTGGAGACGGTAGTCCGTACGTACGCACGAGCGATGATATCATTCCCATGGTCGTGGAATTGTGTTGAAGTGTATGTATACTATCTCAGTATCAATATCAATTTATAATAATCATATATAGTTACTCATTACACCATTATACCCATCCAATTAAGGTGGTGGAGGAAAATAGATTACACCACGGCGTGGAGACGGTATTCCGTACCTACACACGCGCGGTTATTTCCTTTTTCCGTACGATGGATAGAAGGTTAATTAGATTTGTTTCATATTTATAATAACATATCAGTATATAAGAAATACTGATTTTATTACTTTATCATGAAACATCTAAATAAGAAGATGTTGAAGAAGAAAGAAATTGAAAAATATCAGTAATGGATATTACCTCTTTTTGACGCGCCTTCACTTAACCTCCACTTAAAGAATAAGGGATGGTCTTTGAAGAAGACCAGGACCTCTAGGATGATACTAGGGAAGTGGAGAAGTGATTTTGGCTGGGGTTGGCCGAGCTTGAATGCTCAAATTGGTGTGAGGAGGAGAGGGAGGAGGTTCCCTTTTATAAGGGAGGAGAGGGGTACCTTAGGAAAATCTCAAAATATTATTTTATATTAAGGTCAAATTAGGTTTATAATGGTTCCAAAGGGTACTATTACGAAGCTAAAGTGGGAATGGGTCGCAATAATCTCATCCAATAGGATTTATACAAGTTTAGGTTATTATTTTAACCTTATCAATTAGATTTAACTCTAAGTTAAATAATTTAACTTTTACCATGTCTTTTTGTTTTCTTACACTATATGGTTAATAAACATACCATAACAAGTCAAAAGAACCCCAAGTTGTTTATTATTAATATATATATCCTTATCTAAGTCATTTTTCCGAACCTTAGATTTTTAATAATTAAATAACAATTAATAATATAATATTTGTTTTAAAACCTAATTTATGTCAATTTTGACACTATTTGGTACATGATTTTTATGAAATTCATAACATAATGATAAGTTAGAACCAAGTTAATTATATCAACCATAACATGTCATATTAACCTATAAAATTAATTTAAGTCTTAAAAAGTCTCAAATTACATTTATTTGGGCTTTTATAACATCAACAATGTCAATATTTCATTAATAAGATAATTACTGCATCATCTTTATGTCATAGTAAATGATAATTATTTAATCCCTAAAAATTATAAATAAATTCATATGATGTAGATAATTGTATTATATTTCTGGAGACTATTCATGTTAGATGTTTCATGAAGTTTATCACTAAATTAAAATTATTATACTTATAATATTTAAGAAAGTGACATGTTGTCACATTCTTTGGTTGTAATAATAATTAAATCATTTTCATGTGAAAAAGTCCATAAAATGAATCTAATCAGACCCTTAGGTTATATAGGTCTAAATTTAGACATACAATAGCATTTTTCCAAGTGATAGGGTAATTTTATAATCTTATATTTACCCTTAATTACCAGATTTACCTTTAACTATAGTAAATAAAATTTACCGTAGTTACTATTCACAATGCCCAAAAATAAAAAGTATCTTACTAACATAATTTGGACCCACTGAATCCAAATATGGAATCCATTTTTTCAAAATCAATACACAAAATATGCAGAAATTAAATTAAAATTAATCCCGTTGTTGAAAGAAAACAGGTTTTTCTTTAAAACATTGCAAAAGATTGAATTGATTTAACCTACGAATTCAAGGTAAAATCAATGATAATGAAATACATTATATTAAATTGTAAAAATATATTCTATTTATACTTTAAATCCATTAAATTTTATAATTTAACCACATAATATATTATTATGAGAAAAGTTGTTTTTAATTAAAATATAGCGTGTTTTTAATATTTATTAAAATATGAAAGATATCGAAAACATGTCAAAACTTTATAAAATGTAAATTTTTATATCCTGATTCAAAAGAAGAATTTTATTTTGTCAAATTGAACTTATAATCATATCATAAACTAGATTTAACGTTGGTGCGCCATCAAAAGGCGGAAAAACTACATTTTTTAAGAAATACTTATTCTACCCGAAAAATTTATTTTGTTCTTATACAATGTTCTAGAAATGTGTAAGATGAATAATAATGTTATAAAATTCAAAATTTAGTTAACACTATTCATAACGGCTATTTCATTACAATATTATAATAATATATCATTGTTTAGTAAAACCCGGTATTGCGTACAACACACGCTATCGAGAAAGGTCGTGATTGCGTGTAATGCAAGCCAAGTCAGGGATGCATGTAGTGTACAACTCCTTTATTGTAGTGTATAACAGAATCAAACCATATTTTATTTATACATTGATTATATATATATATACACACTCAATTTTGCGTAGAATAAATTCTATCAAACGAACTTGAAATTGTGTGTATCAAGAGCCAAGAAAAGTGTTGTGTATACTGTAAGCTAATACAGTGTTGTGTATAGCGCAAGATAATCTTGGTGTGTTGTACAATAATAGATATGAATGAAATTAAAAAGAATGTATCTTATAAAATCTCGGGTTGTTGCATTCTACCCCCCTTAAAATGAATTTCACCCTCAAAATTCGTTGGGGTTATAAATGGTTTACTATTCAAAAGTTTCTTTAATAGAAACCCACATCGTAAAAAGGAATACCAAAACCAATCTCTAAAAACAAAAGTATGAAACGTAATGGTTACCCAAATAAACTAATCATTGGGTTTCCACATAGGTGAAAATATGGATATGGAAGAGAAATCTAATCATCATGTTCTGATGGAGAGTGGTAGAGAACATGGCTATGGAAAAGCCTGCAATCACAAAGCCATAAATTTGTGACGATATAAGGTACCATCTGATCCATCAGATATAAGAGCACTAGGACAACATTTTTGGTTTTCAAGATCATTTCCCTAAAGTTGATGAAATTGGAATTAGAGGAAATACTTTTTTGATTTCGGTATAGTCTCATAGTTGGTCGTTCTTTGGACAATTTCCACTTCATCTATTAAAGAAATGAAGTTGAATTTGTCATTCGTGATGTGTTAGCAGATCATGTTATAGAATGACGGGTCATTTCATCTGACTCAAACAAAAGGTTATAAATGTTGTCAAAAAATACATAAGTCTATCTATAGTGAGATTAATCATATATGGTTCCTAAAATGGACTTATACTAAATATATCATACTGCTTAATATAATAAAACTAGTTTCTAATAAATAGGAACTTCTTGTAGGCCAGTGGTAGGTGATAAAGACCAGTCGCACTTCGGTTGTGGGTTCAACTCTCACAGCCTTGTCCGACGCGATGGGTTGTCGCCCATCCTGCAGGTTGTCTTTTTTCTAAAACTATATTACTATAACATCCCATCAATAATATCGAAAAAACTTCTATCCTTAAACAATACTAACTTATGTCCAACATAATTCATCCCAATCTTTAGGCTTATCCAAAATACTTCGGTCCAAGCTCATAGTATAAAAATGATTACTTGAAATGTCACATAACAATCACATGAATGACATCATTTATCCCGCATATATCATAAGATATATCTTTTTGGTCAAATTACAAACATGTGAATACCTTAATCATGTATTCTCTTGAAGAATGAATACCCATTGAACCTTAGTGAAAACATGAATACAGTCAAAAGTTAACTCTATCCACATACTAAAATCCAAAAATTCTATATACTCAAACAATGATATAACCATCTCCTTATATCAGTCATGATATCATGAATACTATCAAACATTTAATTTTCTCCTTATCCCTTCATTATGTGCATATCACCTACATTCCAAAAATATATGAATAACCTTTTATGGATACTGGTACCACTAATAAAACACTTTCAAAACTCAAGGAAAGACAACAGTGGAACAATCCTTAGATGTCTCTTTATCCCATAGTACCATGAGATTACTTATACAACATTATACATGATAAACATGTAATCATTCAACTAAATTCTTAAACCATTGATCGAGCTTCAACAATTCTTTCATCTCACATATCATTTGTAGTCTCTTCATCATCGTCAACATAAATACTACCCATACGACCATACTGATTCTCTTCAGGAGACTTTCCCTTAGGGCATTGGTTTGCATTATTCTCGTACATTCCACATTTAAAACATTTAACCATTGTTGATGTCGTAGAAATACCATTATCCTCATCCCTGGTGTTAACTGAACCTTTTCCTTTGCACTTACTGGCTTTGTGTCCTTCTTTTCCACACCCAAAGCATCTTCCAGTTCCTTTGAAACATTCTCCTTGATGCCTCTTCCCACATGATTTTCATAGGTGAAATTGAACTTTCTTTCCTCTATGATCATCATGAAACTCCATCTTTCTCTTATTAGCCGTGTCAGGAAACTTACCAAATTTTACTTTATTGATCATATTATGAGATTGCTGATTTGGCATAATAATGATGTTTGGACTTCCAAATCCCATTTCATTTGGTTTCTCATGAAGATTATCATTCCATTGTCCATCATATCCTCCATTATCATGAATCATCTTGTTTCCAGCCATTTTCAAAAACCCAAAAAGAATAGTGTGACAGGAAAAAATCATAATAAAGTGGGAGTAACTTCAATATCTAACATCTTTGGTTTAATCTAATATCGTTACCATAGTTCTAGGACTATATCCTATACGTATACTTAACCTTATGGGAATCCCTAGACACACCTTAGAAATATCTCTAGGGATCTCACTAACGTTCACGCATCCTAGTTTCCAAAGGTTGACTAAACCTTTCCTATGAAACCAAATGTAGAGTCCCAAAGCTTGATGTACATGGATATTACATTACTTTTGCAGAATACTTAGTACATAACAAAAACACACACACAAGGATCGTAATAGTTTAGTGTCTTTGGAAACTCGGAATATAATATTCTAATCGTGGTGAAAGATCTTCAACATATCCCATAAAGATCTTCCCTTTTTTTACCTAAAACCTTTCATTATATCCTGGGGAAAAGAAAACATAAAAGGGTGAGCTCAAATGCTCAGTAAGGGTAAACAAAAGAAATATCAATCACATCATATTCAGAAAAACATAACATTTTTGAAATCTTAACATACAAAAGAGAGCATAATTTCATAACATTGGATAAATCATAGTAGTGAAATGAAATCCCAATAATCATAACATAAAACATGAAACTTTTTGGTATACACACATAATCGTAGAGAATCATATCTTATTAGTCAAGACTCATTTCCAAGACTATCTTAGTGGACAAAGTCCATTTCTGAACCGAGTCACCCTCGTTTCAGTCCTATTTCACTGAACCGGTATAACCTACCGTTCCATCCATGTCTGTCTCATGAGATATAAAATATTTATCCAATGCATTGGAGGGAGATATAGGTCTCACCCATCTCATAATGATACCATTCTTATGTGTGCCCCAAAATCAGAAATCATACATCATTGCATAACCCATGTAAAAAAAATGGGAATCTTAAACATCATGAAATCATAAAACAATTCATAGAGGATAAATGAATTCATAAAAATAATTCCATCACAACATAATGAAATCAATGTAATAATCGGGATATAAACAGAACCCTATATTATCTTAGATGGAAAATAATTTTGATAAAACACTTGAACTCCATCTTTGAGGAAAATATCCTTTCCACTTCAAAAACATTTTCCTTTCTTAACATGTTATAAAATTTTAAACTATAAGAAGTTGATTAAAAATAAACTTGAAATTTGTAAAGGAAGATTCTTGGAAATGATGTTTTAAAAATCCATTCATGCCGTATAAGTTAAAAAAACATTCTTCTTGTACATTTGTCGGAAAAGTCAAAAAGTACCTCGTACGAAAAACAAGAAAAGATTCTTTTCATATATTTTACTAAAAACTCACTGAAGTTTAAAATTGGATTTAAAAAATTGTAGGTTTATGGAAATAAAATTACATATTGAGGAAACATGCATGTGGATGATAAAATAAACCCCATTAAATACCAAAGTATAAACAATCTCGGATAAAAATGAGATTGCGATATTTCCCATACCTTATGTCTGATATGCTTTGTATGTATCCGAACCTCATGTATAATGATTTAAATAATGTCATTATCTTATTAAAGAATCATATTCATTGTTATGATATCATATATGGTTCACTTATGACTTTATATTACCCGTTCTTTTGTAAATTCCATGTTAAAGAAGCGTTTTGGGTAAAATCGTTTCATTTGTCGTAGGTGTTTGGACTTATTGTTCTTGACATTATTATTACTTATATCATGATTTACTTACTTCCAGAATATAAAATATGATTTATATATCATATATATTCAGTATATATATATATATATATATATATAATGGATAGATAAATGAAATGAAACACACCGTTCATGGAGACGGTAGTCCGTACGTACGAATGAACGCTGTTTTCCTTTCCTTATTGTCTTGAATGGAAGTAAGTAGATGAAATATATATATACATAAATCCAGTAGATTTACCATGTCATATATTTCATTATTATTCATTATATATACTTTATAATCATTCTGGAATGGTTAACATGGATAATGAATCTCATCGCGTCGTGGAGACGGTAGTCCGTACGTACGCACGAGCGATGATATCGTTCACATGGTCGTCGAATTGTGTTGAAGTGTATATATAATATTTCAGTATGAATATTACTTTATAATAATCATATATAGTTACTCATTACACCATTATACCCATCCAATTAAGGTGGTGGCGGAAAATAGATTACACCACGGTGTGGAGACGGTATTCCGTACGTACACACGCGCGGTGATTTCTTTTTTCCGTAGGATGGATAGAAGGTTAATTAGAGTTGTTTCATATTTATAATAACATATCAGTATATAAGAAATACAGATGTTATTACTTTATCATGAAACAACTAAATAATAAGATTTTGAAGAAGAATGAAATTGAAAAATATCGGTAATGGATATTACCTCTTTTTGACGCGCCTTCACTTAACCTCCACTTAAAGAACTAAGTATGGTCTTTGATGAAGACCAGGACCTCTAGGATGATACTAGGGAAGTTTATAAGAGATTTTGGCATGGTTTGTCCGAGCTTGAATGCACAAATTGGTGTGAGGAGGAGAGGGAGGAGGTGCCCTTTTATAAGGGAGGAGAGGGGTACCTTAGGAAAATCTCAAAATATTATTTTATATTAAGGGAAAATTCGGTTTATAATGGTTACAAAGGGTCTTATTTCGATGTTAAGTGGGAATGTGTCTAAATACTCTCATACAATAGGATTTAGACATGTTTAGGTTATTATTTTAACCTTATTAATTAGATTTAACTCTAAGTTAAATAATTTAACTTTTACCATGTCTTTTAGTTTTCTTACACTATATGGTTAATAAATTTACCATAACAAGCCAAACGAACCCCAAGTTGTTTAGTATTATTATATCTATCCTTATCTAAGTCATTTGGCCGAACCTTAGATTTTTAGGAATTAAATAACAATTAATAATATAATATTTGTTTTAAAAACAAATTTATGTAAATTTTGAAACTATTTTCTACATGATTTTTATGAAATTCATAACAAAATGATAAGTTCTAACCAAGTTACTTATATCAAAAATAACATGTCATATTAACCTATAAAATTAGTGTAAGTCATAAAAAGTCTCAAATTACATTTATTTGGGCATTTATAACATCAATTATGTCAATATTTCATTTATAAGACAATTACTGCATCATCTTTGTGTCATAATAAATGTTAATTATTTTATCCCTAAAAATTATAAATAAATTCCTATTATGTAGATAATTGTATTATAGTTCTGGAGATTATTCATGTTCAAAGTTTCATGAAGTTTATCACTAAATTAAAATTATTATACTTATAAGATTTAAAAAAGTGACATGTTGTCACATTCTTTGGTTTTAATAATAATTAAATTATTTTCATGGAAAAAAGTCCATAAAATGAACCTAATCCGACCTTTAGGTTATATGGGTAAACTTTTAGCCATCCAATAGAATTTTTCCAAGTGTTAGGATAATTTTATAATCTTATATTTACCCTTAATTACCCGATTTACCTTTAACTATAGTAAATAAAATTTACCATAGTTAGTATTCACAATGCCCAAAAATAAAAAGTAACTTATTAACATAATTTGGACCCATTGGTTCCAAATATAGAATCCATTTTTTCAAATTCAATACACAAAAGATGCAGAAATTAAATTAAAATTAATCCCGTTGTCGAATGAAAACGAGTTTTTCTTTAAAACATTGCAAAAGATTGAATTGATTTAACCTACGAATTCAAGGTAAAATCAATGCTAATGACATACATTATATTAAATGGTAAAAATAAATTCTATTTATACTTTAAAACCATTCAATATTATAATTTAACCACATAATATATTACAATGAATAGAAGTTGTTTTTAATTAAAATATAGCGTGTTTTTACTATTCATTAAAATATGAAAGTTATCGGAAAAATATCAAAACATTATATAATGTAAATTTTTATATCTTGATTCAAAAGAAGAAATTTATTTTGTCAAATTGAACTTATAAACATGTCAAAAACTAGATTTAATGTGGGTGCGCCATCAAAAGGCGGCAAAACTGCATTTTTTGAAAAATACTTATTTTACCCGAAAATTTTATTTTGTTCTTATACCATGTTCTAGAAATGTGTAAGATGAATAATAATGTTATAAAATTAAAAATTTAGTTAACACTATTCATAATGGCTAGTTCATAACAATATTATAATAATATATCGTTGTTTATTAAAACCCGGTATTGCGTACAACACACGCTATCGAGGAAGGTCGTGATTGCGTGTAATGCAAGCCAAGTCAGGGTTGTGTGTAGTGCACAACTCTTTTCTTGTTGCGTATGACAGAATCCAACCATATTTTATTTATACATTGAATATATATATATATATATACACACTCAATGTTGCATAGAATAACTTCTATCAAACTAACTTGAAATTGTGTGTAACAAGAGCCAAGAAAAGTGTTGCATATACTACAAGCTAATACAGTGTTGTGTATAGCACAAGATAATCTTGGTGTGTCTTACAATAGAAGATATGAATGAAATTAAAAAGAATGTATCTTATAAAATCTCGGGTTGTTACAGTGGTCCCATGTATTATCTTGTAATATGGTATGATGATGATTCATTGGAAAAAATAATGATGGAAATCTATTAAATTATGTTGGTTATTTTTACGAACATCACAAACTTGTATCATTTTATTCAATATTAGAATTATAAATTGGTTATTTTAAATGAATAAAGTTAAAATATTTATATTTAAATCCTATTTAACCATTATAATGGTTTAATGACCATCATAGAAGGTGGTAATGGAAAATGAAAACTCATCATCCATGAAGGCTATGAATCGACACGTTAGAGACAATGTTTTAATTTTTATAATAAACAGTGGATATAAGAGAATTAATTATTTATATTCCAATAAAGGAATACAATTAAAAAATATATATGATAATTTAGTTATCATGTCTCATTAGATTATCGTATGTGAGTAGATGATAAGAAAATAGATGAAATTAAATGATAATGAAAGAGGCTTATACCTATTCAATTGCTTCTCCATGACATAATTTTATGGTAATTGGTACTTTCTTTGGTTGATACTTATAGATTTTGGATATGGGAATGAATATGTTTGATGTTAAATTGAAATAATTTTTCAATATTCTATGATTTGAATGTGTGAGGAGAAGATGAGGTGAGGGGAGATATATATAGGGGAGGAGAGATGTTTTTTTGGTTAGTTTATACATTAGATTATTATTTTTGCTCAATACTATATAAAAATATTGTATTTTTGACTAAATATAGAAATATTATTTATGATGGTTGGGACCAATGGGTCTATACCTCATCCATGACTCAATAATTCAAGTATTTAGCTTATATCATAAATTATCATATTTTACTATTCAACCAAAAATATACTAATTTAGTAAAATAAAAATATATTGTCCTTAAAAATTATTAATATTTAGGATTCAATATTAAATTTGATTTTATGGAAGTAATTTTATAAATATATGAAATCTAATTTTGAATTGAAATCTATAATTTTTTAAAAAAATACTGATATTTATATTATAACAGATTTTAGGAAATTTTGGAAAATTAATTATGGTATCAAAAAACCATAAAATAATTATAAAAAATTATTAATCTATTAATATATTTTATGAAAATATTTTTCATTTAAAACATACTAAAAATTAAAATTTTATAAAAAATGATTTATGTTCCAAAAAAATATTAAAACCTAATTTATAAATATTGACATATTTAATTACAAACACATTGATATAATTATATAATAATTTGATTGCTACAATAAAAAATTTTTATTTATACTTTCATAGGTAAGGTAACAATTCAGTTGGAATGATTACTATTTCTAACAGTCATGTTACTATTCCAACATTTAGGATAGTATTCCATTTGTATAAGATCCTTAATTTCTAAAAACTATTTCTTTTATTATTCTTTATTTATGAGAATGATGTTTTATTGGGCTCTATATATGAGGTATATGTTTTATAAATATATGAAGGATAATTCAATTCATAATAGATTGGGTTTTTAGACACATTATGGGCTGATGAAAGGCATACTCATCTTTCTCTACATAACTACATTCCAATGGCGGGATACCTCCGTTATTGTGGTTGGAAATGATGGGACATTGATCAAAACTAGGTGAAGGGATATCAGTTTTGGCTTCTATGGATTCCACCTTAATGATCTTTTCCAAGTATTCGTCCTTATAATTTATTAATTCCATATTTGTGGAACTGAATCCCATCACCATATTTAGGTAGATGATAGTTAATTACACTGATATTGTCTTCATCGGGAAGAAACATGTGATTAGAGTAGTTGGTAACATTTGGCATATTTAAGAATTTTAAAAAATTAAGTTTGTTGGGATTATGTATTGAACTCTGTTTTCGATATTGGAATCATCCCTTATAAGATGAATATTTTTCAAGGAAGCTAATAAATCATATTTCTTCCCTATGGTAGATAATGTCAGGAAAATATGAAAACTATGGGTTTTTTACTTTAGGAAACCCATTATTCTTGTATAGGGTAAAATTTATTGGTTAGTTCAATGGTTTTAGGTGTTGTGGGGATATAAAACATACACAATTAATGTATTTTTTATATTTTTTGGTCACATGTTTAATGTCTCGAATTTATTGGTAGGTCATAGATTTAATCTCTTGAGGAGATAGTAGGTCACAAGTTTAATGTATTCAGATACCAATTTTCATAGTGTTTCTATAATGAATAAGATCACACCTTGGATTACAAAATATTTAGACAATGTCATCTCCCATATGAAAAATATAATACATATTTAGGATTTTAATATAGTGAATGAATGTGTACCCCTTTATGGGGACAATATCACAGTTTGGGATTTTATGATTGTATTTGGGATTCCTAGATTTAACAACATAGAGGTACCATAGATATACTAGGATGATAGAATTGAACATCACAGAGGTTCCCCGGATGTGTTAGGATGGTATGATTGAATCTCAGGGACAAACCACAACTACCATATTTTGAAACAACGATCAAAACACACATAGTTTGATACCACTATTTATTGTTCCGTGACCGGATTGGTCCATTCATATTGAAAACATGGTGTAAGGAACTAATGTCGTGTTAAGAGAATTAATGCGGGATATAATGCTTCATAAAATTATACACTTAATAGAAGAATGATGATCTCATCCAATGAGTGGAGTTTCATCATAGTCATGGTGTTCCATTCATTCGTGGTGAATAATGTTATGGGGAATTCCTATAAAGGCAGCTCTATGTACGAGTTTCATCAAATTGAGTGGAAAGAGGTAGATTCTTAGGATGTTCATAAATGTGGAATCCTTGACCATCACATAGGTTTGGTGGTGGGAGGTAATCATATACTTCAAATACATTACAAATCTCATGCTCACGATACCTTTTAAGGATACAGTTCTAAATCAGGTATGAAGGATATTGTTCTCTATTTTAACATAAAATAATCATGATATTGGAATAGGTATTTTTATGCCATTAATCATGTAATTTAGATGGAAATTTTCCAAGGGATACGATTTCAAGGTAGGATAGGTTAAATGAAATAATAACTCCCTACAATAAAATGATGGTCGTTTTTTATGATGATGGAATTTTTTGGGTCTAAAAGTCTACTTCTTTTCCACCTCTATGTGTGGAATATTGTAAAGACTATCATAAATGAGTAGTGGTTTGGGTTCCTAATTCTATGGTTCCTATTATTAGGATAAATAGGAAATAGGGTGCTAGGTATTAGAAAAAAAAAGATGTTAGTGGTCAAAGATGTGCATGAAACAATGGGGGAATACAAAATGGTGGATGATTATGGGTTCATAGATTATAAGGGAATGGATGACCATTTTTTAGGGGAACAAGATTCCTAGTAACTCTTCATTCATTAAATGGCATTTGAAAAAACTATGCACCATGTAGATGGATAGTGGATTGGTTTTATGAAAATTGGGTGTTTATTGAGGTTTATTAATTCATGATGGTTACTAGTTCAATGAAGTTATATATTTCATGAAATTTTTTAGTCATACCTTAATGTAATTTCAAGGATACTATGGTGTTGGTTTGTGGATGGATATCTATCTCAAAAAACTGATGAGATTTCATGGAATTTATTTTTACATAACAGATTTTGACCTACAAAAAAGAATGGGGTTGATGTTATCATGAACCAATGGAATACATATTCATGAGAAATGTATACCTAGAAGAATTTATAATTACTTTTCACAAGATTTATTTAATTTCATAAATGTAGACCCCTTGATGGAAGCTCAAACATTGGATCCCTAGAAAATTAATATAGATTGTTGTATTTATATGCACTATGTAGCTGGGGTGGTAGGTTTTGTGAAATTTAACACCTAATTAGTATATTTCATGAAGTTTCCAATAGAGGGAATAGATTAATTAACTCAAATATGTGGATTTACGTTTACTACCTGAACTTCAATTGAATCTATGGAACCATTTTGACTTGATGATCACTCAAAAATAATGTTATAATTCTGATCTCTGGCAATTAGGTGGATAATTGAGTTATTTTATTATTGTTTTTGTTTGATATATTTTCTCTATTTAGTACATCTATTATTAATGTGAATTTATGTGTAAATAAATATCACCCATAGAATGGGAGCTGATGAGAGAGAAGGCGGTTGGATAATAATGGGAATATTTATAAAATTAGTGATTAGGGATACCTATTCAATGATGTCGACCTAAACATGTACCTATATGTATGGGTGTAGGTCCTAGGGGGAAATATGTTTACATGATGTTTCATACAATTTATCTCTTTATGATAAACTCTTGAACATCGTGATAATTTTGGGTTTTCGATCATTGCCTCTTGTAAAAAGTATACACATTTCTAAATAATTAGTTCACGAGGAAACATTAACTAATCATGTGAATATACATGAACAAAACATTCATGAACTGAGCATAAGGAACCAGTTATTGAAAAGAACAATATCTCTTTAAAAATATGGTTATTAAAGGTTGAAATTTTGTTGTGGTTAAACTGAAATATATATTTGGAAACATTATGATTAGTGGGTTATTTTAGAGAGCATACGATTATAATAAAGTCATAATATTTATTATTGAGGCACAATAGGAGTATCCAATTTGAATGAAATTTCAATTTGATATTTTCAATTTTAGGGATGAGGTATTCAACCCTATTTCTGGAATAGATGAACTTTACTATCTTTTAAAGAGCTTACTGGGGCTATATCAGTGGAACAAGGCTGTTATAGGCCACATTATTAATCATGATACATTTTTCCCCACTCACTCATTTTTTAAAACATTAAAAAAAGTTATCTAAGTGGTGTTGGATAAAGAAACATTCCCTCAAATATATGATACAATTATCTTACTGATTATGGGGGATTTCTTATATGGTTTCATAGAATAATGTTATTTTATAAAGGGTGGAAGCATTTCAAATGAGTGGACCTTAGAAAACCAGTTGTTCTAATCTATTCAATAAATTAAGATTGATCTAATGAGGGTGGATTTATATGATGTCACATAATCTTCACAATTTCATGCATTCCATCTCCCAAATATTATTCATGAGATAATGAGAATAAAATCTCAGTGACCAACACATTTTATATCCACCATGGGGAGGTCGATGTTATCATGTGAGAACTCTACTAAACTGCTGATATCCAAATAAAAGGGACAATAATTAATGAATTTATCCCCAAAAAAGATGTTTTAGAGGACTCAGAGTATATTCCAACCACAAATAATTATCTTCTATGTTTGGTGTTGGAAGAGAACAATGATAGGCTGGGAAATTTGAAATCCACATTCATGTAAGAGCCTTGTTATTTTCTGATTGATATTATGGTATAACTTCTAGGTATGTCTCAAAAATTTCCAAATATATCTATGTGATTCAAGGAAAACACATCATACATAATTATAATGGTTAATTAAGGCTTATTATCATGATATAGGGTCATCCTGAGACCCATGTATTCTGAATTTTGGGATTCATTACCCTGTTTATTTGTTGGTGGATTCTCTTTCATTGGAATTCTCTAATGGGGTTATGAATGAGTAAGATTTTCATGGTGGTTACGTTGATATTATTGTAGCATAGCATACTAGATATGGTAGTATTGATGAAGCTATAGAATATTATGAAAAAGAACATCATGAAGATGACACCCTTTACTATGTGTGGGCCCATCCAATATGTTTTATTGTTCTGGGACCATAAACAGGGTGAGGTTATGTATAAAAATATCTCATATTCACATTTGGTACAAAAACTAGTACATTAATGACCAAAAATTATTGGATATAACCACTAGAAGTGGATCCAGTTGGGGTGATGATGTGGATTTGTTGTATAGACTTGTTTATTTTCTATCCATCAAATCATCCAATGTGGATAGTGATAGATGATAGAAGATTGATAGTGGATAAAATATTATACCCTCTATCCTTATTAATTAGTGTTCTATTTTAGATCGTTTATTTCATTTAATTATTTTAAATCTATTCCCAATGTTGGTTCTCCCGTAGGTTTTGTTCATCTAGAGATATACACCAAATTATAACTTGAGTGTATGTTCTAAACATAATCCTTCAATTATCTACATGGTATGGTAGATATTTTTCAATGAAAATGACACATAATGAAGTGATATTCCATAATCCAATTCCTTGTAAATAATCTCCCCAATATAATCTCTCGTGTGGGATTGAGTATATCATTGGTAGATTTTGAGGAGTCGGTTCTGCTCTTTGGTTTATCGCGAAGGCTGCGTAGAGAAATGATGTTGGGATCATGTTGATTATGGTAGAGAACATTGAGGAGGTAAGGTTCTGTTTAATGTAAGTGGTGAACTAGCTAGTTCTCATGATGAATAAATACGAAGGGTGGAATCATGAATATAACAAATTGAAAAAATGGGATCTGGAGGATGTTGGCCCCTCAAGAGTAGTTTTGAGGATGCATTCCCAATCTACATGGAAGTGTTTTCAATACCAATATTTCCCCAGTTATTATATTTCCCCGGATACCTACTATATTTAGGTAATCCACATAAAGCTCACCATTATTTATGGGATAAAAAATCATATCAATTTTGATGTGATATTACATTACAAGACAGACCATTCATGGGTTGGGATCTATGTTCCCTAAGATGATGTGTTTAAATAAGTTGAATAGATAGAAGATCTGGTCCATTCTAATTTAATTGAACATCCCCTATCTAGGAGGGTCATGAATCTACTAGCTATACTCTTCCAATGGATCATAATTTATATCAATTTTTTGACAAAGTAATAGTGGCCAAATACTATGTAGATGTGGGATCAGAAGGAGGTGTCTCCAAACTAGAATCTCTATTGAATTGGAATTGAATTTTTGATTTTTTAAATTTTATGATTTCATAATTCATGGATGTTACTCATCCTATATGATTACTATCTATATCAATTTTCCCATATGAATGAATCTACATACCAAGTTTAGGGTGAGAATAATGATGCACCTCATGTTGAGGGAGAGGGATCCCCAAATCTTGAATGGGTGGTCACATGACTCCTCCCATTATTTTATCATAAATTACCAAATATATATTAGTTATGTGGTGCATGATTTATGGTGGGTATCCTATTGGAAAAAAAATTTATTTGGTGGTCTGTTTTTACCACTCCTATAATACTTATTCAACTTTACCCATCATTATTAATTTTTTGTCCCCCCTATAAATAACACATAACTATCCTCTTTATTTAATTGGAAGAGATTCCTATTTTGGGGGATCACCCACCATTATTTATGTTTTATTTAGTATATCTCATTGGTAAAATAGTATTGAACGATGATTTATGAATAATTGTGACATTTGAGGTTACGTCTTAAAATAAATGATATAGGGGGTTGTAGAAGTTAGAATGCCACATACGTGTTGTAGGATATCTCATGAATAACTGTGGCCCCAATGGAGTTTTTTAAGGTCACACTACCATTTAATAAAATCAATGAGTTTATGATTGATTAGAAAATCATGGAAGTTCCACGAGAGGTGGATTCTAAGGCTGATGACTCGCAAAATGTGGAATGATTATTCAACCAATGAAAATTATCATTTTATATAGGATGGGATATCCTTTCATAGTAGTTTCATAGGATGTAGTTGGGCCTATGGTTTTGGGTGAAGGATACAACGATGAGTAGATTTCACTAATCTTAGTTTTAGTCATCCATAGTGTGTGATTGCAGATGATTCGTCCACTAATATGTAGGAATAATTAAATGTCTATGACTCTATGGTAGATGAGGACACAAAAGATTCTATCAACAATAATTCTAATGTGAACTGTTTCGTACAACGTAGGTTGTGGATGAGTGTGCAGAGTTTCATCACTCACATTACTTTATCCAATAATCTAAATCAAGTGGGATCCCCTATTCATTTTCCTATAAGCCTAGGGACTTGAATAGTAAACTATAGTGGGCTCCATGCTTATGAAATAAACATTATCCCCAATGAAGGTATATATATAAATATATATATATATTGATTCAAATATTTATTATTAAAATAAGATTAATTAGGGTACCAAAGTTCACTCTGAGTCCTTAGAAGAGATCAAATGACTAGAAGAGATGACACAAGACCCTGAAACAATCATCATTTCCCAAGCAGAGATCATTATCCCATTGAGGGATTCGATGGTTGCAACTAAGGAAATAGCAATTGTGGTAGAATCTATGATGGTTGATCCCACATCCCAGAAGTAATATGCATGAATTCAATCCGAGGGGGGGCTGATACATATAGAAAATTTTCTTGTTTGAAATAAAAAATAGGAACATGTTTTTTATTGACACACCGAAAAAATTAATGTTTTTTGTCTTGAAATTATCATATACATTAATTAATTTTTTATGCATGTAGATCATATTAAAAATAAAACTGATATTAAATCCATAATCCCATGTTATTCATGCTCAGTGTGTAAGTAAAGTATAAATATGAAATTTTCCTTTGTACGATAGTGCCATACAAGATCCAAATACTGATCCAGAATCATCTACTAAACACTAGGAGTATCTTAACTAGGAATGATTTGGATAGTGATATGGTCTCCATCCATAGTTGACTTTATATCTATATTTTTTCTATTTTACATATGGTGTAATTCTATTGGTATTAAAACATAATAGAAAAAATGTTTTCATAAGTGTGAATTAGGACACCAAGGATCTAGGGAATGATGGTGGAGTGAGGATGATAGAGGATGACTACTATCCATTTTTAAAAATAGGTTCAACATTCCTTCATTGATGGATGTGGATGAGTAAATGGATCATGGATGTGGAAAATTTATGAAATAGGAGGCCAATAAAAGAAATTATACTATCTTTGAGATTGTGTTTCTAGAACTCATCCTCCGACTTCCAAGATGTCAATTATAGAAATCGAGTCTGACAATATGGGAGAGTTTATTGATTTAAAATATAGAATTGAAAGCTAAAATGGAGATGTATTTATATCATCCATCAAACTTCAGCAAGTCTATACATCACCAATAATACTATAATTTTTTATCAACACAATAGGATGACATGTATGTTGAATCCTAACCCATCATATACTCTTTAATGCTGTAGGAATACCCTTCATCATCAGTAGAGTCAAAAATTCTTGTTTTTTCTCCAGGATGTTCAAATACTGACTCCTCCCCTTGCATAATAATTTTTGATTAATCCCCTACTATGAAAGTAGAAATGAAATAAGATCTATTAAATTCTCCTCAAACATTTTAGGAAGGTGTCTCCACTAATGTGGATGAGCTTAGTGAAATAAAATTTGGTACATAAAAAGTTCCACAACCCACACTAATTAGTGCAGTCGTGGCATTTGAAGAGAAAGATATATATGCTTTATTTATAAATAAACAATGATTTATATTTTTTGGGAACTATACATAAATGATAGGCCTTAATCTTTATATAGCTACGCATCATTTGGGATTTCAAGAAGAACATAAATGATTCATGTAGGAAAAAAGAAGAAGAAAAATGAATCTTGCCACTAAAAATGTATTTAATGCATATAAACATATCAAGGATAATTTTTTAACTGAGGATGTATATCCCAAATAGCTACAAAAAAATTTCCAATTAAAAAAGAGGAATGAGAAATAAGTGTTTTCACTGATTTCAGATATCATAAGAGGCATTTTCCTATAGCTGACTTTCCAGTTCCGATCAGAGATCTTTTAATTGATGCTACAATAGGCTAGGAAGTTACTCTCTTCATGGAAGGGTATTATTTGTATAATCATATAAAGACTCGTAAAATTCAAGGAAATTTTCTCTTAATTTTATTGGGAATTTTTCAAGAACACGGTTTCTGACGGCACCTGATTCGGAGGCCCGGTGTGCCCGAAATCATTTTCCAAAGTTTAGCTCGGGTACGTTCAGTAAACGAACGAGTGTGTTTTTCTAAATTTTAAACCGGTGCTCGGAATCGAATTCTGAGGGCACCAATGGAATCGTAGCGCCGGTAATTTCTTAGAAACATCTTTTCCGGAGTTGCATTTTCTCGGGTGTGGATTTTATTTTTTTGGGGTTAAGTTACGAAATAAAATAAAAGTGGTGCGAAAATTTATTTTTTATCACATAAAGCGGCTTAACCTAAGTTATGCAGATAAGGTGGGACCCACAATATCCTACCCACTTGGTAGGATATTTGTGAGGTGGGGGCCGCATGAGCCCCGCCGTTTCTTCCCTTCTAAGTAACGCACCTGCAACCCCCCTTTTAATGAAATTCAAACATTACGTTTATTCTGGTTAAGAAACACCTCATTAAATTGGGCTGTTAAATCGTTACAATTAATTCATTGAATTAATTGTTCGTTTCTTATTTTTATAATTTCAAATTCTAATATTGATAATAAAATAATGGAAGGACTTATTTTATTATGGTTGGGTTTTTATTGTGTTAAGCCTTTGGGAGAAAAAGAGACGATTCTTTGTTCTTTGATGAAGAAAGCGAAGAACACACCACCACCAATGAAGAACGCTAACCTCCAACGGCGGACGACGACGAGAGATGCCTTCCTCAGAGATCACCTAACGCCAACGGCGTTCCTTGTGTAGTGATCCTCTTATTCCACGGAGATCCTCTTCTTCCGCGGGGATCCTCTTCTTTTGTGACGGTTAATTCCGTGACGAACGCTCGTTCGACGACAACGTTGAGGTAGGGATTTATTTTATTTGTTAGTTCGTGAATTCTTCCGTCGCATTTTCCTTTTCTTTGAACCACCTGTTATCGTGATGACGGGAGGTGGTTGGACCGCACGAACACGGCCGACAGTCATCCCCTTTTTGGTTGTGGATATTGTTGTAGCAAGCAAGGCAACGCGGTGCCGAAGAACAATGCGGAATTTTGATAAATAAAGGGGGAGAAGTGTGTCGCCGTCGCGCGACGCCGTTGAAGACGAACCAAGACACGGCGTCGTCGCGTCGTGCCGTTGAAAATGAACCAAAGATACAGCGCCATCGCGCCGCACCAGAGAACCACTAAAGCACCGCGGCCGGAGCGGTGCCGCGGGGGAGGGGTGCGACACCGTCGCGCCGCCTCGGACAAACCAAGGTAGTGGCCGGTTCCGGGCCGTGGCGGAGCAGTGGAACTGGCGGCCGGTACGGGGCCGCCGGCGTCGGAGAAAGGGGACCGGCCCTTGCCAGTCCTATGGTGGCAGCAGCCAGCCGGCCGGTCAGAGGAAAGCATCGGGGATCTTAACCCCTGTCCGAACAGCTGAGCGGCCCCATAAAGGGGCCGCAGATTCTCCACGCGGGGGCAGCGCGCCCCCCGCCAACATCGCTCAGCCGTAACGGCCGAGCCGGCCACCTGGCCACCCGGCCAGCTCCAGCGTGCCCAGTGCACCGGGCCGAGCCGCCCTGGCCAGGCCGGGCCGCACCCAAGCGGGCCAGACCCAGACCCAGTTCGGCTTGATCCGGTTCATGCCGACCCTGGGGGGATCGTGCCGGATCGGACCGGGCCCGAACCCCCTATTATCGAACATTTTTCAGTCTGTTTCCCATAACATGAGCTACGAGCCTCCGATCGACGCACCGTCTGTTGCAATGTGATACTTGAATCGAGCTGGTCGTTTCAGTATATCGCACTCATGGTTTCGGAGAACTTTGGGTTCGGCCGGGTTGGTTCGTACATGAAACCAACCGGGCGCTCTGAGTGGAAACACTTATAACTTGAGCACCGGATGTCCGATTGACGTGACATCGTCTTTCATTGATTCCTATAAGTGAGAGGGATCTTTTGGCTTAATCCGCCCGAGGTTTGGACGCAGGTGGAGTACGGTCTGGTTGGTTTTGACATAAAAACCATCAGGGCCCCTAGGATGAAAAATCCAATAACTCTCAGACCGGGCGTCCGATTGACGCGCCATCTGTGAAGTTGAGTTCCTATTGACGATACGGAACTTTTGGACACATCAACTCCATACTATGTTTCAGTTGATGTATCTGTCCCTCGACTCATGGAGCGGACCCCCCTGAATGAGCTTGATGTGTGAAGGAACCCTAGGGCTGACTGCGACTGCGACGACGACGATGACTGTATAGGGATCCTCAGTGGATTCAACGGCCGTGACTACAGCTCTCAGTGATCCTACGTGGATTAGTGCTACCAATCATGTGTGGGTCAGATCCTGTGTGGGTCAGCGCTCAGCAGTGCTATGTGGGCCAGCGCCTACAGATCATGTGTGGTTCTGATCCTGTGTAGGTATTTGTGGGGGTTAGTTACCTATCGATCCTGTGTGGGTCAGATCCATTGTGGGTCATTGCGGGACTGGGTTGTACTTGGGCTCGGAGTTGGAGAAAACTGGAATTGATGACTTAGGTATATGTATGGGAATATACCTAAGTAGTGTCAGATGTTACTTCGTGATTGTATCTTTACTTTGTGGATTCTGGGAGACCTTCGGGGGTCTCAGGGTCCCTACTGAGTAGCTTATACTCACCCCTGCATGGGCTATGCCCGCACTACATTGTGTTGGTTGCAGACGACGGACAACGCTGATCGCGGGTGAGCCTTGCGAAGCAGGTCGGTACCTGGAGGTGGACCATTGGACGGGACGTACTCGGAGTGGACGTATGGGCCCGAGGAGCTGTGGAGGCTATCTGTACCCACCCTTCAGGTGGGACTTCCAGTGGATGGCTCAACGCTGCGGCTTTACTTTTCAGTTTTTGTTTTCCCTTTCCATTTGTACTTTACATTCAGTTTGGGTTTGTATACTGGCCCACTTACTTTTCCGCACTTACTGTTGTACCCATTTTTTACATAGTGTTTACTTCTTCTGCTTTATTGCTTTGTGATGTTTGTTTACTTTACAAAGGCAATTCATTCCGTTTTTTCTGGTAATTACGCCTTGGTGTTAGTCGCCAGCCCCTGGCCTATGGAAGGCGGGCTTGGGGTAGTCATGGTACGGGCCCCGAGGATGGGTCGTGACAAATTGGTATCAGAGGAGTTCGGTTCTACCACAGAACTTTGGACTCTGATCTTTTTCTAAGTGATGCAATAGTGTTAAACGTATTGGGTGTGGTTATCAGTCCAGGGAGTCCAGTGTTGGTGCAGTGGCCGACGTATCCGTACACTAGGACCCTGACTTCTGATTTCCGACTTAATGCACGAAAGCATTGATTGCATGTGTGTTCCTTGTTTTCTTTGTGATTACATTGTGTTAGCTCACCAGGTATACTATTCTGACCGTGGTGCACCTGTCTCTTTTCAGGAAGGCCCCATGATGGTAGCCAGCTAGAGTTCCGAGAGTTGTGCAAGACGACAGCCCACCGAGTGACGAGGCCTCGGTACATGGCCCTTTGACAGTTGTGGCACCGGTAGTACCTCTACCCGCCGAGCCACCGATGCTTCCAGCCCCAGTCACTGACGATGCACATCGCCTTAGTGCACTGCACGAGTTTCAGAACTAGTGACCACCCAGGTTCCACGGGGAGACGGACCCCCAGGCAGCCGAGGGTTTGATGGAGGTAGTGGTACAAGTTTTAAGGTTAGTGAGGACACTAACAGACCTCATGGTGATCCTCGCAGCGAGGCTACTACACGCGGTAGTAGGAAGATGGTGGAGCTTGATGCTCCATGTGCACTATGAGGCATCTCTCCTCTGGACAGACTTTGATATCCTCTTCTGCTCGGAGTTCGTCCCAGCCACCTTCCGTGTGGTGCGCATCCAGGAGCTTCTACAACTGCGGCAGGGCAGCTTGACGGTCGCCCAGTACTCGGTGAGATTTACCGATCTCTCACGCTACTTGACAGACATGGTACGGGACCCATTTTTTCGGGCCCGAACCTTTGTGCAGGGGTTGAGGCATGAGATCAGGGCATCACTAATCTCCCTTAGCATTCCAACTCATGAAAGAGTACTGGAGCGATCCCTTTTGATTGAGAGCTTCCTTGTTGAGTCTGTATCAGCAGCGAGACCTACTGCATGTCGGCAGGTAGCAAAGTATTCTGCATCAGGTAGTCGACCGATGACTCCTAGGTCCAGGCAGACCATATCCTCAGTCAGACGACCTTAGGACACTGGCTCAGCAGTGCGGGGCACACAGCGCGGAGCTAGTATTTTGGGAGGCAGATAGTTCTATGCATGCTGTGGGCAGGGCCACATGTCACGTGACTGCCCGACCCGCCATGCCGAGGAGCAGCAGATGGTTGAAGGGCCACCGAGGAAGAGGAAGAGGGTCGACCGTGGCGGTCCGCAGGGAGCAGGCGAACGAGGCAGAGGAGCCGGCCGAGCAGAAGGTGGTGGGTGACGCTTTGAGGCTCTACCACCACCACCACCAGGAGGTCCACCCCGACCACAGGGAGCTGGCGGGAAGAGACAAACACAGCTCCAGGTAGTGGAGGCCTACGACCATGGCGCACCCGAGAAGATTTGAGGTACTATCTGTGTCTATTCCAACCTTGCTGCAGTTCTTATATACATAGGAGACAGTCATTCTTTCATAGCTTCTACCCTTGTTCGGAGCTCGAAGATTCCAACATAGTCATTGGCTCGATCCTTACAGCTAGAGACTCCTACGGGAGAAAACTCGATGATTATGCACTGGTGCCGGCAGTGTGAGCTTACTCTAGGAGGAGAGAGCTTCATCTGGGATCTTCTTTTAGCGGAGTCGAGGCCTTACGACCTCATCTTGGGCATGGATTGGTTATCTACAGTCCATGCTCATATCGACTGTATTAGGCGCAAGGTGCGATGTGTATGCACCGACGGGAGCAGATTCACCTTCACTGGTGAGAAGGGAGCCTTCGCAGCATAGGATGGACTCTCGCAGAGGAGAGGATAGCCCATCACTCATCAATTGGCTAGCCTCATCCAAGGAGCAGTTGACGTGCATGGTCCTAGTTTTCCTGCAGTGGTGGATCAGTATGAGGACGTCTTTCTCGACGATGTTCCAGGACTACCTCCTCGTAGAGAGGTATAATTTTATATTGATCTGTACCCCGGGACAACCCTGATATCCACCCCATCATATGGGATGGCTCCTGCTGAGCTTCGAGAGCTACGGGTGTAGTTGGAGGACTTGCAGGGCAAGGGATTCATCCGACCCAGTGTTTCACCCTGGGCTTCCCTGATATTGTTCGCCAAGAAGCTGGACAGGAAATTGCGACTTTGTGTCGACTATCGTCACCTAAAACTGGTGACAGTGAGGAATAGGTATCCGCTACCGAGGATTGATGACCTCTTCGATTAGCTCAAGGGAGCACGTTGGTTCTCAAAGATAGACCTCGGGTCAGGCTATCATCAGCTCAGAGTTCAGGACGAGGACGTGTATTAGACAGCCTTCAGATGTCGGTATGGCCACTATGAGTTCTTGGTTATAGCCTTCGGCATAACCAATTCTCCTGCAGTGTTCATGGGCCTCATGAACAGGATCATTCATCCATACCTCGATCGATTTGTCCTGTTCTTCATCGATGACATCTTGATATACTTGACGACTAAGGGGGAGCACGCCTACCACTTGCGGGTTTTACTAGACACAATCTGAGAGCACCAGCTTTATGGAAATCTCTTGAAGTTTCAGTTCAGGATATGTGAGGTCCACTTCTTGGGACACGTCATCTCTGAGGCGGGAGTTGCGGTGGATCCTGCAATGATCGAGGCAGTGCTAGCTTAGGAGCCACCCAGCAGTGTAACGGAGGTGCGGAGTTTCTTGAGACTAGCTGGATACTATCAGAGATTTGTGCCAGACTTCTCCAGAGTTGCAACACCACTCTCAGCTCTTACGAAGAAGGGGAAACCCTTTGTGTGGTCAGACAGATGTCAGCAGAGTTTCCAGGAGCTGAGACAGAGATTGACCAGTACACCTATGTTGATGTTGCCGGAGGAGGTAGTAGGGTACGTAATCTATTACGATGCATCAGGGACCAGACTCAGATGTGTCCTAATGCAGGAGTAGGCAGTGATTGCTTATGGATCATGTCAGTTGAGGCCTCATGAGCAGAACTACACTACCCAGGACCAGTATTTAGCAGCAGTGGTCTTCGCTCTGAAGACTTGGTGACACTATCTGATGGGGAGCGGTTTACAGTCTTTTATGACCATCAGAGTCTCAGGTACATCTTCTCTCAGAAGGACAAGAACCTGAGACAGCGGTGATGGCTTGAGTTCTTCTAGTACAATGACTTTGAGAGAGTCTATACTCCTGGAAAGGGGAACGTGGTAGCGGATACTCTCAGCAGAAGGACGAACATTCAACTACTTGGGGAGGCGACAGAGCAGCTATCCTATTTGCAGATATCCTTTGTGGATAGAGATGGAGCAGCCTTCCTTCAGTCACTCATAGTCACTCCTCCACTACTGTAGTGGGTCAGAGAGGTATAGCATGGGGACGCTGACTGTGAGACGCGGCGTGCGAATATATCCTCAGGACAGGCACCTGAGGGTTTCTCCTTAGGAGGAGAGCACGACGTCCTTTTCAAAGGATGTACCTTGGTACCAGTTGCTTTATGGTAAAAGGTGCTGAGAGAGTTTCACACTTCCCCTTGGCGGTACATCATGGAGTGGAGAAGATGTACCAGTATCTTAGATGACAACACTGGTGGCCAGGCATGAAGAAGGTTGTGGCAGAGTTCTTTTCTCGATGCCTCACCTGCCAGCAGGTGAAGGCAGAACATCAGGTACCAGAAGGCTTGGTATAGCCCTTGGAGGACCCATAGTGTAAGTGGGATGGGATATCTATGGACTTCATGACTGGACTTCCACGCACATCCAGAGTTCATGACTCCATTTGGGTGATTTTTGACCGACTCACCATGTCGGCTCACTTCTTACCCGTCAGAGAGCATGGCTCAGCGGAGAGCATGGGACGTCTCTACGTTAGGGAGATTTTACGACTTCATGGTGTTCCATCATCTATCGTCTCCGATCGAGATGCTCGCTTTACTTCCCGGATTTGGACGGGGTTGCAGGAGGCATTCGGGACGCAGCTACGTCTGAGCACCGCCTTTCACCCTCTCAGAGATGGTCAGATAGAGAGGACCATTCAGACTCTCGAGGACATGCTCCGTGCATGTGTCATTGACATTGGTCGCAGCAGGGAGGATCACCTACCCTTAGTGGATTTCGCATACAACAACAGCTACCACTCCACCATCGGGATGGCACCATACGAGGCGTTGTACGGCCGACCTTGCAGATATCCTTTGTGCTGGACAGACCCTGGGGAGTCAGCACATGTGGGACCAGAGATGGACCAGGCCATGACAGAGAAGGTCCAGATCATCCAGGAGAAGATGAGGACAACTTAGAGCTGGCATAAGTACAATTCTGATTGGAGGAGGATGCCACTAGAGTTCGAGGATGGTGACCACGTCCTCTTGCGGGTCTCACCTCGACGTGGATTACGAAGATTTGGCCGAGGCGGCATGTTGTCTCCACGCTTCACCGGACCATTCCAGGTCTTCAGCAGGATTGTTAGGGTGGCTTATCGCCTGGCTCTACCACCTCAGTTGCACCGGGTGCATGACGTATTCCACGTATCTCAGTTGAGGAGATACGTGCACGACCCAACGCATATCATTGACTATGGGGAGTTGGACGTTGATGATGGGGCGACTTTTGCGGAGGTCCCAGTGGAGATGAAGGATCGACAGGAGCGGTTCCTATGTGGACGGTTGATTCCTCTAGTGCACATTAGATAGTAGCACGGGAACCTCCAGCAGAGCACTTGGGAGCGGGAGGCTCATATGCGGCCTCAGTACCCATATTTGTTTCCCTAGTTTTTGATGTATCTTTACGTGGACGTAAAGCCCTGAGGTGGGAGTGATGTAAAGACCCATAAAATTCAAGGAAATTTTTTTCTTAATTTTCTTGGAAATATTTCAAGAACGCAGCTTCTGACAGTACCTGATTCTGAGGCCCAGTGTGCCCGTATTCATTTCCCAAAGTATATCTCGGGTACTTTCAGTGAACGAACGGACGGATTTTTCTAAATTTTAAAACGGTGCACGGAATCGAATTCCGAGGACACCAATGGAATTGTAGCGCTGGTAATTGCTTAGAAACACCTTTTCCGGAGTTGCGTTTGCTCGGGTGTGGTTTTTATTTTTGAGGGGTTAAGATAAGAAATAAAATAAAAGTGGTGCGACAATTTATTTTATTTCACTTCATGAGGCTTAACCTAAGTTAAGAGGATAAGGTGGGACCCACAATATCCTACCCAAATGGTAGGATATTTGTGAGGTGGGGCCCGTACGAGCCCCTCCGTTTATTCCCTTCTATGTAATGCACCCGCAACCCCCCTTTTAATGAAATTCAAACCTTACGTTTATTCTGGTTATGAAATGCCTCATTAAATTGGGCGGTTAAATCGTTACAATTAATTTATTGAATTAATTGTTCGTTATTTATCTTTTTAATTTCAAATTCTAATGTTGATAATAAAATAAGGGAAGGACTTATTTTATTATGGTTGGGTTTGTGTTGTGTTAAGCCTTTTGGAGAAAAAGAGAAAATTCTTCGTTCTTCGACGAAGAACGCGAAGAACGCACCACCGCCAATGAAGAACGCCAACATCCGACGGCGGACGACGGAGAGAGACGCCTTCCTCGAAGATCACCTAACGCCAACAACGTTCTTTCCGCGGAGATCCTCTTCTTCTGTGGCGGTTAATTCTGCGACGAATGCTCGTTCGACGACAACGTTGAGGTAGGGATTTATTTTATTTTTTAGTTCATGAAATATTTCGTCGCTTTCTCCTTTTCTTTGAACCGCCTGTTATCGTGATAACAGGAGGAGGTCGGATCGCATGAACATGGCCGACACTCCTCCCCTTTTTGGTTGTTGATATTGTTGCGGCAAGCAAGGAAACGCGGTGCCGTAGCACCGCACTGAATTTTGATAAGGAAAGGGGGAGAAGCGTGGCGCCGGCGCATCGCGCCGTTGAAGACGAACCAAGACGCGGCGTCGTCGCGCCGCGCCGTTGAAAACGAACCAAAGATGCGGGGCCTTCACGCCACACCGGAGAACCACTAAAGCACCACTGCCAGAGCGGGGCCGCCGCAGAGGGGCGCGGCGCCCTCGCGTCGCGCCAGACGAACCTAGGTCGCGACGGAGCAGCAGAACCGACGGCCGTTACCGGGCCACCAGTGTCGGAGCAAGGGGACCAGCCCATGCCAGTCCCGTGGCGGCAGCAGCCGGTCGGCCGGTGTGTGCTGACCGACCAGCTGATCGGCCCCATAAAGGGGCCACAGTTTCTCCACGCGGGGGCAGCGTGCCCGCCGCCCACATCGCTCGGTCGTAACGGTCGAGCCGGCCCCCTGGCCACCCGGCCAGTGCCAGCGCGCCGGGCCGAGCCGTCAGACAGGGCCGCACCCCGGCCGGGCCGGGCCGTGCCCATGCGGGCTGGACCCGGACCCTGTTCGGGTCGACCCGATTCGGGCCGACCCTGGGGGTATCGGGCTGGATCGGACCAGGCCCGAACTCCCTATTACCGAACCTATTTCGGTATGTTTCCCATAACATGAGCTAAGGGCCTCCAATTTATGGACCGGCAGTTGCGATTCAATTCTTGGATCGAGACGGTCGTTTCGGTATATCGCACTCATGGTTTCGGAAAACTTTGGGTTCAGATAGGTTGGTTCGTACACGAAACCAACCGGGCCCTCGGAGCGGAAACGCTTATAACATGAGCTCTGGACGTCCGATTGACGTGCCGTCAACTTTGATGGATTCATCTAAGTGAGAACGATCTTTTGGCTTACTCCGCCCGAGGTCTGGACGCAGGTGGAGTATGGTCGGGTAGGTTTTGACATAAAAACAAACCGGGCCCCTAGGACGAAAAATCAAGTAACTCTCAGACCGGGCGTCCGATTGATGCGCTGTCTGTGACGTTGAGTTCCTGTTGATAATACAATACTTTTGGAGACATCAACTCCGGACTATGTGTCAGTTGATGTATGTGCCCCTCAGCTCATGGACCTGACCCTCATGAACGAGCTTGATGTGTGCGGGAACCCTAGAGCTGGTTGCGACTGCGACGACGGCTGTATAGAGATCCTCAGTGGATTCGACGGTGACGACTACAGCACTCATCAATCCTACGTGGATCATTTCTACCGATCATGTGTGGGTCAGATCCTGTGTGGTTCAGCACTCATCGGTCATGTGTGGGCCAGCGCCTACAGAATCTGTGTGAGTCTGATCCTGTGTGGGTCTTTGTGGGGGTTAGTTACCTATCGATCCTGTGTGGGTCAGATCCTTTGTGGGTCGATGTAGGACTGGGTTGTACTTGGGCTCGCAGTTGGAGCGAACTGGAATTGATGACTTAGGTATATGTATGGGCATATACCTAAGTAGTTTCGGATGTTACTTCGTGATTGTATCTTTCCATTGTGGATTATCCTTTGTGGATTCTGGGAGTCCTTCGGGGGTCTCGAAGTCCCTACTGAGTAGCTTATACTCACCCCTGCACGGGCTATTCCCGCACTACGTTGTGTTGGTTGTAGATGACAGACAACACTGATCACGGTTGAGGCTTGTGGAGGAGGTTGGTACCTAGAGGTGGACCACTGGATGGGACGTACTCGGAGCGGACAGCTGGGCCCGAGGAGCTGTGGAGGCTATCTTTACCCACCCTTTAGGTGGGACATCTAGTGGACGGCTCGACGCTGTGGCTTTACTTTTCAGTTGTTGTTTTCCATTTCCAGTTGTAAATTACTATCAGTTTGGGTTTGTATACTGGCCCACTTACTTTTCCTCACTTACTGTTGTACACAATTTTTACTTAGTGTTTACTTCTTATGTTTTCTTGCTCTGTGATGCTAGTTTACTTTACAAAGGCTATGCCTTCCCTTTTTACCAGGAATTAAGCCTTGGTGCTAGTCGCTAGCCCCTGGCCTATGGAAGGCGTGCTTGGGGTAGTCACGGAACGGGCCCCGAGGACGGGTCGTGACAAATCATATATGCATGGCCCCATAAGATGAAGAGTTTAAAGCGTTCAGATCCCCTAATGGTTTGTTTTTTCTATCAGGTAAAGCCGTTTTACTCTAAAAATGTAGGTTCAGTGTATCAATGTGCCATGAAACATATCATCAAACACATCTTATCCAATGTTTTCAAATTGTATGTGGATGATCTTCTGGTTAATTCCAAGAAACATTATGATTACCTAACTAATTTTTAGATCATATTCAATATTATTCTACAACATTGTTTGAAGATGAATCCCTAGAAATTACCTTTTGGGGTAACCTCAGGAATGTTTCCATGTTTTCGTGTACATCATCGTGGAATCAATGTTGATCTAGAAAAGAGAAAATTAGTATTTTGCATGTCATCTCCTCAATATATGAATGAATAAGTGGACATCAAGGACACATGACCTATATTTGGTGCTTTATCACCAATTTGGAAGGAATGTGTTTACCCTTCACCAAATTCATGAGGAAGGGATTCACCTATCAATAGACTGAGGATAATAAGAGGATTTTAATACCCATAGGAAATATCTCAAGATCCCATCAGTATTAATGGCACACGTTGAAGTAAGGCCACTTATTTCCTATGTAATATCTTTATAGAAATCATTGGATTCCTTAATTTTCCAAAAAAACATTGATGGGAATGAATACATGCTTTACTATCTAAGTGAAACTATGCTTAAAACAAATACCTATTCATCATGTATTGAGAACTTATACCTAGCATCATTATTTAATGTTCAGAAATTGAGAGTGTACCTGAAAAATCACATGGTCCAATTATTGTCTCACAATAACCCTCTTAAACTTATCCTCAATATTCCTATGCTTACATGTGAATTTGGTATGGTGGCCATTATTTTGAAATAGCTTTATATTCATTTTGTGCTTTAAAATACAATAAAATGCCAATATATAGTTGATTTATCTTTTGAACATCCATATGAAGAAGTTATATCATTGTATACTTAACTTATTATTGAAGAGGTCTCTCTATTCAAGATAATGCCCTATCATGGGAAATGTAATTTTATTAATCCTCTATATGTTCAGTGGGGAATAGAATGAGAAACCCTAAAATAAATAATTTTGGGTTAGGAATTGTACATATCTCCCCTGAAAAGGTAGTGTTTCCATATTCATTCATGTTGTCAAATGGCGGAACAAATAATGAGGCAAAATATCAAGCTCCCAACACAGGCCTAGAATTGTCACAACATGTACATGTGAACTTCCTGAATGGGAATGGTGATTAAGAGTTTGTAATAAAAAAATTAAATTTGGATTATAATATCAGAAAATATGGCTCAATCCTTTTGTGTTATTGCATCAGAGGGTTAATGGCTAAATTTCCGTTAGATCCAATATTTTCATTAGTCATGCGATCAAAAAATAGAAATGTTGATGCATTGGTTAGTGAAACTACATCCCTTAAATATCCAAATTGGGATGATAAAATCATTAGTACTTCCCATCATCATGTGGTTCCCCTATTCGTTCAACTCATAATGGTGGAAATTAATGAAATTAGGCCAATTTCTAAATAATATGGTCATACCACATGATGTATGTTTCCCATCACGGAATACCTTCAAAATAGAATACATACACTAGATTGAGAGGCAAAAGAATAGATCCACTGACAAGTGGAAAATTTAATAATTTTCGATAGTGTAGATCCTCAGAAGATCCTTTATAAATGTGGCTTTGATGGAATCCTACTCTGGTGTATTGATGTAGAAAAATTGTAGCTGTCATGAATGAAGTATATACATGATCTGGTGGTCGGCACCCGTCTAGGAATAGGATTTCAAATCATATATGAAATATTGGATTCTTTTGGACTCAAATAATGCAGGATTTCTCAAATTTCCGAATGAAATTTCATCCCTACCATGTTCATTCAAACTTCACTCTTCAACACCCGATGTTGTCACATACAACTAAATAATCTTTGCCATTTTACACATGTGGAATGGATGTTGAAGGACCTCATCATCCAGCTATGGATAAGCTTTTCATATAAATTATCACTGCTAATGATATCTTATACAAATGGGATGAGTTAATACCTTTCAATAAATAAGGATCCCAAATCATTGTTTGTTTTTTCAAAATTAAAATCATTACCAGATTGGGTGTCCCCCATACTATATTAACAGTAAATAAAACCGTTTTCTGTTCTATTATGGAAAAATTGTATATCTGGTCCACAATATAAAATCCAACCCTTCAACTCACTATCATGAAGAGACTAATGGATAGATAGAGTATATCAATAGGACTATATCAATCATACTATAAAATATGTTTGATAAAGATAATAAATATTGTCCTGATAAAGATTTTCATGCTTTTTCGGCTTATCAGACTAGTACATGTACTGGCACTCAGGTTACCCCATATTTATTGCTGTACAGAACAGATATAAGGACCCGACCTTAAAACATTACTTAATCTTGAATTAAATTGTATTATTCACATTGAGGAACTTTTCAGGTATATAGTTTTAGAGAATTAGGACATAACTATTACATTTCAAAGATTACAAAGTAGACACATCTACTCAGTTTCCATTTTTTGCACAAAATAAAAACTCGTGAACAAAAGCGTCATGTCTAGTTATGGTTTTAGACAGCATGACTTTTCCTTGATCCCATCCTTGACTGTATTCCACTTTATGTCCTATGAAAATCATTTCAAAAAAAACATGGGATGAGCATAAAAAGCTCAGTAAGGGTAATAACCATACAGAAAGAAAACATTAGTCCATGTATACATAAGAATCAATGAAATCATACTTTACTCATAAAACATATGCAATTTAACATTCCTCATGAAATGATAAGTTTATGCATAAATCAATAGAAATAATAAGACATAAAGGTAACATGAGGCATTCATAACATTCTTACGTAGGGAGTAACCCTCGTGGTTACGTTTGGAATACCCATCAAAGTATATTCCCTAAATAACTTTAGAGAAATCTTAATGTTCAACTCTTTCGCATTACCCAATGCATTGGAGATCTATATCTGGCTCAACCACCATTAGTTTATCATGCAACCACCCCTCTTCATAAGCAATGCCTAGGAACCATAACATAATCGTAGCACATAACTTATGCATAAAGGAAAGATAACATTCCCACATTGCAATAACAATATAAAATTTTAAGATATTGAAATAATGAATCCATTCAAAAAAACCATTTGCAAAACCATTTAAAACATTTAATAAAGAGACTTTTGAATCAAAGTGTCCCATACAAATTTGAATATTTTAAAATTTTAAACCATTAATATCTATATAAATAAATCCTTAAAACCATTTTGAAAACATGGATATTAATGAGAAATATTTATAAGAATACATCATTAAAACATTTAAAACGATATTTTAGTTAAAGGGTTTTTAATAAAATGAGAGACACTTGAATACAATAATTGATGAACAACATTTAATCAGAACATTATAATATCGTGAGAATAAAGGGATTCATGATATAATATTCCGAAGGATCGTATATACACCATATAAGTGTTAATTGGTGCATAACAACAATGAAGCCTCAATATAAATGTAAAATGAGATGAAATCCATTATAAAGAATGTATCCTTAAATTAAAGATATATCAATCTCATAATTATTTGTGACAAATATAAATACCCCAAATATAAGTGGATATTAAGTGTGAAACAATCAAATGTAATTCAAATATATTCAAAGGATGACATATTCAATAATTACATGTTGAACCCAAAGAAATCGAAATTGGGTTAAGAAGTTCGCTTTGTAAAATTCGAAAGCCTAACGACATCATTTTAAAAATCATAAAATTAGTTGATGAGAGATAAAATGGTATCTCATAACTTGGACATAAAATTTAAATATATAAGGATATAGAATAACATATCCCAAAATAAAAATATGTAAATTAAAATACATCACAAAATAAGTCGTTTAAAAAGAGGAGGGTGAAAGGTTCCCGTACCGATTTGGGAAACTTTCAAAACGTACTCCCCATGAAAGAAGGGTCACATAATGAAGATGTAAATACCCATAAATGAGATTATATTATAAAAATAGTAAATTAATGGGAAGTACATACACCAAACAAATGGAAATAGTGGAAAATGTAGCATGAATATCATGGGAATAAAAAGTGAGATGAAAATCCCCTTATGAAAATTCGGCAGCCTAACGCCGCCTCATAAAACATCTGAAAATGGATTGATGAGATAAAATAGGGTCTCTGATCATATTAACATAAAATTTACAGCATGTGTAATATAAAATAACATCCCCCAACATAAGAAAGAGTAGCTTAAAGTAATTTTCAGAAAATAGAGTACTTAAAATGAAAGAGAGAGGTAGGATCCCTTACCACAAGTCCGACTAGTCTTGTTCGTTTCTTTATATTCCTGAATAATAAACATTGATAAATTTATAATTGCTTAATGACCTACTTTAAATATTATTATTCAGTTCATATCACATATAATAATGTTAAAATAATTTGTTAATAATGTGAGTTTATATCAGACATTTTTGTCGATGTTTGGTACATGAGTCAAAAATGAACTTGTTTAAAATGATTGTCCATGTCATTATAAGTAAATCATCTCCAAAATAGTTTTAATGATTTAATTATAATATATATCTAGTAAATATTCATTTTATACTATTCCATAACATTTTGAGATAAAAATAAATGAAATGAACCGTTTATGGAGACGGTAGGCCGTATGTACGAATGAACGATACTTTCACTTCTTTATCATATTAATTGAATTAAAAATAAATGAGAGATATATATATTATAATTAAAGTATAATATATATTTTATATAGGTAACATATGTTAATTAATCCCATTATTTATACATTCCATGTATTGCATGAATGAGTCACATCACATGAGGGGGCGGTAGTCCACACTTCCTCATATGAAATTATTGCATTTTCACAACATGAAAAACATAAAGGTATGTTTTAAATATAAAATACAGAATAATAGAGAGTAAATAACTCATATATATATACTATAAAAATAGTTCCATCATAATGGACACCATGAGAGGTGGTAGGATAATATAGAACAATCATCGTTTCGTGACGCAGTAATTCGCCATCCACATGAAATAGTATGTTCCTTAACCATTAGACGGAGGTGTGTGTAAGTGTAGCTCTAATAATTATCATAAAAAAACCTAGTATATTTAAGATACTAGGTTTGTTACAAAAGAATGGAATAAAAATAGTTTATGGGGTTGGAGAAGAAAATTAATACAAAAGAACATTAGAGAAGACTTTACCATTAAATCGGCTAACTCCCATTGGTTTGAACCAAAAGGGTTTCTTGAAGAGCTTTCTGCCAAAGGTAATTCTACTAGGATAAGGAGAGGGATTTTTATTGAAAAAATGGTCAGATATTGGCCGATCCAATGGCTTGAGAGGTGTGGGTAAGGTGGTAGAGGTGGGGTCCTTTTATAAGAGAAGATGAGGGGCACTCTTGGAAATTTATAAAATATTAATTTATTATAAACCGATTTTTGGATTTTCAAGGTCCAAAAATGATATATATATAGACTAAGGTGATAAGGATTCGAAATGATCCCATCAAATAGGTTTGTGACATGTTTATGACTTATATTTTACTTTATCTTCTCATTTTATTTAAATCGTTCATTTATGAGGTAATCACTATATCATCACGGTGTCATAAATAAATTAATTTATTTAATGTCTAAATATTATAAAAAAATATCATGTTGTAGGAAATCTTCTTATATTTCTAATTAATATTTATAGTCAAAAATATGACTTGTATAACCCCATGTAAAAATTGACTTAGAAAAACAATACGTGTTTGTGACATTTTAATTTTAACTTTAAATAAAATGTTTTTAATGTCATTTTCCTAGAAAAGTGGCTCCATGGGGTCCCCAAGTTGACCCATGGATTTTCATGGTCGGAAATGACTCATACAATAAGGGTAGGACTTGTATCAAGGTCATTTCATATTATTATATCATTATCATTAACATAAATTATAGTAATGACATTTAATCGTGATTAATAAATCTTAAAAGATACTATTCACCAAAAAAATTATTTTAATCCCATTGAACCACATTTTACATTATAATGAAAACCATGTATGTCAAATTTTTGAAATTAATATCGCAGAAATGGTAATGTTTCATTTAAACGAAAAAAATCAGTTTTTTAACTACCACTTATTGGTTTCACTATTCATCAAAAATTGAAGTTTTTCAGAAAAATACCAAAAATTCACCCTAAGCTATATTTGATATTCCGAATTAAAAATTGATGTCTAATTTAAACATTTAAAAACAAATAAGTTGAATTAATTAATTTAATAATTAATTCTCATTGTCAGAACAAATAGCATGTTTTTATGAAACAATATATATCAAAAAATTGACTCTAGTTTATATCCAATTACAAAGTGAAGTTAATTCCAATGACCACTATTGAATTAAATGGTAAAAATATATTATAATTGGACTTTAAAACCAATTAAAAGGTTAATAAACAGATATAAATAATTTAGATTAAAAATTGGTTTTGAATTAAAATACAACATTTTTCAATATTCATTAAAAAAATGAACTTTATTGGAAAAATACAAAAAATTTACAGAAAGTGAATTTTGATGTCCCGATTCTAAAGAATAATTCTATTTGTTCCAATAGAATGTATAAGAGTGAAAAAAAAATATTAAAAGGGGTTCACCATCAAAAGGCGATAAATCGACATTTTAGTAAATTTTAGAGTATTTGTGCTTAAAATTTAATTCTTTTCTTATTTTAAGACTTTATCTTTTATTGGATAAATGTAAAAACTTTAAACAAACATATAAAATAATATTTTAGTTATTTATATTCATTCATTCCAATACAACGGCTAGGCGTTAACTACCATTTAAAATAATTTTATTTTATTATTGGAGTGCTGTGTAAGATTTCAAAGAAACTCATTATTTTGTATTGGGTGCGCCATCAAGAATAGTATTCCCTTTAAAGTAAAATTAATATTTAATTCAAAAATATTAATAAATATGAAAAATTAATATTCATTATTTACCTAGGATGTTACATCCTTCCCCCCATTTGGGAATTGCGTCCTTGCAATTTTAAAATTGGTCTTGGAAACTTCATTGAAAGCCCCACTTCCGAAAAGGAGTAAATTAAACGGTCACTTTAAATGAAAGAGAGGGAAGTAAAAAGTCACCTGAGTTATCCCATACTAGGACTCCATGTAAGAAAACATGGAAATGGAAGAGAAAACAAAGGGTCATGTTCTGATGGAGAGTGATAGATAACATGATTAGAAGAAAGTTAACCCCAAGAAAATCACAAACTTGTGATGGGTTAAACAGTATTTGATTCCTCGGTAGGAAAAGATAACGAATAAATTTTTTTATTTAAGTTACTTTTGATTGAGTAATTTATTTATGAGATTAAATAAATCATTAGGGACCATACTAACTTTTCGTTTAGACTTTCATCTTTTACGGGATTTCTAACACAAACTTATACTTTCTCCAAATTATGAGAATTTAGGATGACTTGTTCACATTAATAGCCCTATAATAAACATATAGTGAATCACTTAATCCACAAAAGAGAACTATATATTTCCAATGTATTTAGATAAAAACGAAAACCAAAATTGTTAGTACGAGATCCGATAATACACAAAAAGGATAATCCTTTATAAAAAGAAAATATATTCTTAATCTCCAAAACATGTCCAACAAAACCCAAAGTTAATCGAAGACCATTCGATAAACAATTTGTCCATACAATTAGTCAAATTAAACCAAAATAATATTGAAACCCAAATATTTTAAGGATTTATTCACATAGTCTTCTAAGGTAAAATTAACATTTATCTCCAAATAACATCAATTTCTCTTAAAGTATCATATTGAAAAGTAATTAACCTAATCATATATCCCCCATGATAGGTCAATATTTTCCTAGATAACCCAAAATCAACTTATTCTGGATTCATCAAGTTATATAACTAAAAATAATAAGTCATACTAACCAGGGACTTCACGTAGTCCAGTGGTAGGCGATGTGCCCTTGTCGCCCTTCAGTTGTGGGTTTGATTCCTGTGTCCTTACCAGATGTGACAGGTTGTCACCGATCCTACAGGCTGTCCTTTTTATAAAACTCCAAAAATAACCCTAACATGGTTTAACCTCAATGGTTTCCTTATACCACCCATTTTCATCCAAATTAATTACGATCTCAACATATTAATCCTTGAAGTCTTATTACACCACCATAAGATAAAATAAAATGATTCCCAAAAATGAATAATATCTTACATTGATCATGGTGTCCATTTGGTTTCATCATCATCATGTTCACGTAGGTAGAAGGTCCATGCATTGCAACAATTATTTCGAGATCCCTCAAAATCATTTGCTTCCTCCATCCAAATATACCTTGTACAACATGGGTCACATGTGTGTTCACAGAAAAACAGTTTTGGAAAACAATCACTTGTGACATATAATTTCAAGACATCTGATAAGACATGATTTCTATAGAATAGTCTGACTGAACTTGAGTTGAAACTTTCAATTAATGTACCTTTTAAAACACTATTGGTATGTGCTGAGAGACTATATTTTAAAAGCAAATATAAAAAGGTTGAAAAACGTTCTCCTTCTTCATAACCTTCTTTAAAATCATAATATGCTTCAAAATCTTGTGATAATGTAAAATATTTGAAAATGCCTTGATAATATCTACCTTTTTTGAAAATATGAGAATATTGAGAAAATATGCTTTTTCTATATAAAACCCATGATCCAAGATGATAACAAGGTATAGTGGAGGTGTTTGATATCTCAAACAAATTCTTTTAAGTGATTTATGTGGTAGAAAAAGTTTCACAATCATCCGAACATGAGTTTGCAATAATTATTGCAAGAAAGTCACCAGGAAGAGATAATAATGTCGTTTGAGATCCTCCTCCTTCCATTTCCTTGATTTGAAAAAGTTATAAAACAAGGATTTAACTAAAATAATAAAAATAGGGACTAATCATGTGTCTAACGAAAACTCATAATCCATAAATTTGTCTAAACAGACCTTTGATACCAACTATAAGGACCCGACCTTAAAACATTACTTAATATTGAATTAAATTGAATAATTCATCTTGAGGATCTTTTCAGGTTTAGATTTTTAGAGAATTAGGACATAACTATTACATCACAAATATTACAAAGTAGACACATCTACTCAGTGTCCATTTTTTCCAAAAAATAATAACTCTTGAACAAAAGAGTCGTGTCTTGTTCTTGTTTTAGACAACATGACATTTCCTTGATCCCACCCCTGACCTTATTCCAATTTATGTCCTATGAAAAACATTTCAAAAAAACTTGGGATGAGCATAAAAATCTCAGTAAGGGTTATAACAATACAGAAAGAAAACATTAGTCCATGTATACATAAGAATCAATGAAATCATACTTCACTCATAAAACATAAGAAATTTAACATACCTCATGAAATCATAAGATTTATGCGTAACTCAATTGAAATAATAAGACATAAAGATAAATTGAGGTAGTTATAACATTCTTACGTAGGGAGTAACCATCATGGTTATTTTTGGAATACACATCACAATATATTCCCTAAATCACTTCGGAGAAACCTTAACGTTTAACTCCTTCGCGTTACAAAATGCAGTGGAGAGCTATATCAGGCTCACCCACCCTTAATTTATCACGGAACCACCCATCTTCATAAAAAATACCCAGGAACCATAACATATTCATAGCACATAACATAAGCATAAATTAATGATAACATTACCACATTGCAATAACAGTATAACATTTTAAGATATTGAAATAATGAATCAATTCCCAAAAAACCATTTGCAAAACCATTTAAAACATTTAATAAAGAGATTTTTGAATCAAAGTGTCCCATACCCCTATGAATCTTTTAAAATTTTAAAACATTAACATCTATATAAATAAATCATTAAAACAATTTTTTAAACATGGATATTAATGAGAAATATTTATAGGAATACATCATTTAAACATTTAAAATGATATTTTAGTTAAAGGGTTTTTAAGAAAATGAGAGACACTTGAATATAATAATTGAGGAATAACATTTAATAAGAACATTATAATATCATGAGAATAAATGGATTCATGATATAATATTCTGAAGGATAGTATATACACCATATAAGAATGAATTGGTGCATAATAACAATTAAGTCTCAATATAAATGTAAAATGATATGAAATCCCTTATAAAGAAGGTATCCTTAAATTAAGGATAAATCAATCTCATAATTATGTGTGAAAAATATAAATACAAAAATATAAGTGGATATTAAGTTTGAAACAATCACTGGTCATTCACACATATTCAAAGGATGACATATTCAATAACAACATGTTGAACCAAAAGAAATCGAAATTGGGTTAAGAAGTTCCCTTGGTAAATTTTGACAGCCAAACGACGTCACTTTAAAATTCATAAAATTAGTTGATGAGAGAGAAAATGGTATCTCATCACATGGAAATAAATTTTACATCAATAATTATACAGAAGAACATATCTGAAAATAAAAATATGTAAATTAAAATACATAACAAAATTAGTCGTTTAAAAAGATGAGGGTGAAAGGTTCCCTTACCGATTTGGGCATCTTTCAAAACGTACACCCCATGAAAGAAGGGCCACACAATAAAGATGTAAATACCCATAAATGAGAGTATATTATAAAAATATTAAAATAATGGGATGTAAATACACCACAAAAAAGGAAATAGTGGAAAATTTAGCATGAATCTCATGGGAATAAAAAGTGAGATGAAAATCTCTTTATGAATATTTGGCATCCTAACGGCGCCACATAAAACATCCAAAAATAGATTTATGAGATAAATTAGGGTATCTCATCATATTAAAATAAAATTTACAGAAAGGGGAATATAAAAGAATATCCCCCAACATAAGAAATAAGAGCTTAAAGTAAGTTACATAAAAAATAGTACTTAAAAAGAAAGAGAGAGGTAGGTTCCCTTACCTCAAGTCTGACTTGTCTTATTCATTTCCTTATATTATTGAATAATAATCTTTGGTAAAATTATAATTTCTTAAGGAAGTCCTTTAAAGATTAATATTCAGTTCATATCACATATTATAATGTTATAATAATTGGTTAATAATGTGAGTTCATATCAGACGTTTTTGTCGATGTTTGGTACATGAGTCAAAAATGAATTTGTTTGAAAATGATTGTCCATGTAGTTATAAGTAAACCATCTATAGAATAGGATTAATGATTTAAATATCATATATATCCATTAAATATTCATTTTATACTATTCCATAACATTTGTCGATAAAAAGAAATGAAATGCACCGTTCATGGAGACGGTAGGCCGTACGTACGCATGAATGCTACTTTCATTTATTTGTCATATTAATTGAATTAAAAATAAATGAGAGATATATATTATAATTACAGTATAATATATATGTTATATAGGTCACATATGTTCCTTAATCCCATTATTTATACATTCCATGTATTGCATAAACGAGTCACATCACTTGAGGGGGCGGTAGTCCACACTTCCTCGTATTAAATTATCGCATTTGCACAACATGCAAAGCATAAAGGAATGTTTTAAATATAAGATACTAAATAATAGAGAGGAAATAAATATAATATGTATCCTATAAAAATAGTTCCATCATATTGGTCACCATGGGAGGTTTTAGGAGAAGATAGAACAATCATCGTTTCGTGAGGTAGTAATTCACCATCCATAGAAACAGTACGTTCATTAACCATTAGACGGAGGTGTGTGTAAGTGTAGATAGAATAATTATTATAAAAACATCCTAGTATACTGAATATACTATTTTTGTTACAATAGAAAGGAATAAAAATATTTTATGGGGTTGGAGAAGAAAAATAAAACAAAATAACATTAGGGAAGACTTCACATTTAAATCGGGTAACTTCCCTTGGTTTGAATGAAAAGGGTTTCTTGAAGAGCTTTCTGCCTAAGGGATGGCTTCTAAGATAAGGATAGGGATGTGGAGAGAAAAAATGGTCTGATCATGGACGAGCCAATGGCTTGAGAGGTGTGGGTAAGGTGGTAGAGGTGGGGGCCCTTTATAAGAGAAGAGGAGGGGCACTCTGGGAAAGTTAAAAAATATTACATTATTATAAAATGCTTTTTGGATTTTCAAGGTCCCAAAAGAGTATATTTTGAGTCTAAGGTGATAAGGTTTCTAAATACACCCATCTAATAGATTTTTTACAAGTGTAAGACTTAGATTTTACCCTATTGTCACATTTTATTTAAATCGTTCATTTATGAGGTAATCACTACATCATCACAGTGTCATAAATAAATAAATTAATTTAATGTCTAAAAATTATAAAAAAATATCATGATGCTGGAAATATTATTAGTTTTTAATGAATATTTATAGTAAAAAATATGACTTTTATAACCCCATGTATAAATTGTCTTAGTAAAACCATACATGTTTGTGACATTTTAATTTTAACTTTAAATAAAAAGTTATTAATGTCATTTTCCTACCAAAGTGGCTCCATGGGGTCCCCAAGTTTACCCATGGATTTTCTTGGTCGGACATGACTCATCCAATAAGGGTAGGACATGTTTCAAGGTCATTTAATATTATCATAACATTATCTTTACCTTAAATTACACTAATGACCTTTATTCGCGATTAATAAAACTTAAAAGTTACTATTCACCAAAAATTATTTTCATCCCATTGAACCACATTTTACATCCTAATGACAACCATGTATGTCAGATTTTTGAAATTCAAATCAAAAAATGGTAAAGTTTCATTTAAACGAAAAAATCACTTTTTTAACTACCAATTAGTGGTTTCACTATTCATCAAAAATTGTTATTTTTTAGAAATATACCAAAAATTCACCCTAATCTATATTTGATATTACGAATTCAAAAATGATGTATATTTTAAAAAATACAAAACATATATGTTTCATTAATTAATTTAATAATTAATTTCCATTGTCATAATAAATAGCGTGTTTTTATGAAACAATATATATCAAAAAATTGACAATAGTTTAAGTCCAATTTCAAAGTGAAGTTAATTCCAATGGCCACTATTGGATTAAATGGTAAATATATATTATAATTTAAATTCAAAACCAATTAAAAAGAAAATATAATCATAAAAAAAATTAGATTAAAAAGAGGATTTGAATTAAAATACAACATTTTCCACTATTCATTAAAAATCAACTTTATCAGAAAAATACCAAAAAATTACAAAAAGTAATTTTTGATGTCCCAATTATATAGAAGAACATTATTTGGTCTAATAGAATGTATAAGAGTGCCCAAAACTATATTAAAGAGGGTTCACCACCAAAAGGCGATAAATCGACCATTTATTAAATTTTAGAGTATTTGTGCTTCAAATTGAATTCTTTCCTTATTTCATGCGTTTATCTTTTATTGGATCAATTTAAAAACATTATAAAAACATATAAAATCATATTTTAGTTATTTCAATTCATTCCTGCCAATACAACGGCTAGGCGTTAACTACCATTTAAAATAATATTAATTTATTATTAGAGTGCAACGTAAGATTTCACAGAATCTCATTGTTGCGTATTGGGTATTCCATCGAGCATAGAGTTCCCATTAAATTAATAATAATATTTAATTCAAAATAATTAATAAATATGAAAATTTAATATTCTTTATTTACCTAGGATGTTACAACAGACACAATTTTTTAATTAGAAATTCAATTGTCTTCACTTTGAGTCGCACTATAGGATTATATATTTATAGATGAAAAGTCTCAGAAACTATTTTATGAGATGGAATTATTAGAAAAAAATAGATTTCATATTTTTTTATCATTTATATGTATATCGGAATAGAATAGAATTATATTTTAGAATGAATGTCGACCTCTGTTAATTTCATCAAGGCGAATTGGTATTGGACATCAGGACTCCAATGATAAATAGAAAGAAACCTCTAAATTATGAGAAAGTGGTAAGGTCATTTTTTAATACATAAGGTATACACAAATGGAGCTTATTAACTAGTCTCAATGGATGGAGATCCTAATACAACTCAAACCAGCATGAGAATCTTGAAGAAATAATTTGTGTAACTGCAAACAATGTCCTCGCTGCGTGGCAGTAAACTACACATCATGAATTCCTATATTCAAGACATTAAACATCATAATAACCAAACACATTGCTGCTAAATTATGATAAAATGAGTAGAATATTTTTTCTTGTTGCACAACATTATGCCGCATGACATCATTTGACATCGTTACACAACATTGATATATAATATTAATGCTTAATCTATTAGATGTTTAGAGATTCTATATGAAATTAACATTGACTTCATTGCAACTCCTTAGTAGAACATGATTTTTATTCCTCCTTTTGTCTGAATCAGATCTGTATAGGGTCCTTATTTCAAGAACTACATGGGGGTTGACTCTCATCCATATGGTAATTATATAGACTCCTAGATCCCCAATCATTCCCCAAATTCAAAAATAAAATATTTTCTCTTTCACTTTTTTCATGTATAATTCATAGATCTATATAGAGTTCTTTATTAAGATAAATGGTTTTATTATCATACCATTTGTATCTTATGATTAACCATTCTATATGAAAGTGTAAAAATCTCCCTTCTCAAACATCAAAATCAATTGGTGTGGGAAATGAATTCTCAATAATTACCTTTGGATTGATTCTCATTTTAATGGGATATGTAGTGATGCCAAGATCCCCAATCTTGGGCCCAACCACAATAACCCCCACTTAATTCACTATTTATGAATCAATCCTAAATATGGAATATTTAAACAATTGCATAAATATTTATTGATATCTCTATGAGATATGTTGGTAAATCTTGGCCTTATATCCTAATACGAGCTACAAAATTTTTTTTCTCTCTCTCCCACATATAATTAACAATCTATATCGGAGTCTTTAGTTTGGGTTCTCTCTTTAGAGATCCCACAAAGGAAACAAGAATATACCCATTATACAAATGAATGAGACCCATATAGAGAGCTCAAAACTCAGGGCCAAAATTGATTCAAATATTTATCTTATTCATTAAGCATTAACCCCTTTCATATTTCATACTCTTAACCACAAAACAATTCTGATATTAATAAAATTTCATATATTTTTTTGTGAAATAGTCTCTAATATATGAGAACTCCTTTTCCTAATTATACAATTTGTGATCCTACGTGTATTTTCCTAAGTTACATACATAGCGGGCCTATTAGTAAAAAGATACCACTATTTGGCTATGTAGCATATGCCCTTGCTGTATCTGCATAATATGGCCACCATAACATGTTTGTCAAATAATGGTAATTTCGTTCTTTGTTAATGTGTCTTTTTCCCCTTCAATCATTGATAATAAAATATTAGAATCATTATTTTAAAGCATCCATTCATGAATATTTTCCCCATTACCTTTCTCTCAATATGAAATTCTTCAGGACCATGGTTTACAAATTTCCCTCTCCATGTCTTATAAGAATTATGAAATAACCTTGGATCACTAGAACACATATCAAATACTATTTACAATTTTTTTCCTCCTAGTATAAAATAGCACTATTGAAACCATACTTCAAATGTTTTGGTCAGACCATCATAGAAATTAAATTCCTCCAATAATTTGGAAGTCGTGATTGTAAATACAGTCTCAATATTCAAGAAGATTTCTTCATAAATAATGTTTTTTCATTAGAAAATATGAATCTTCACAAACAATATTAATATTTTTGCAATATAATGTCTACATTTTGAGAGATATTTTTTTGACTATGAGGTAAATTCCCTTAGATGTCCTTGCATAAGATGCCTACATAACAGGACTGTGAGTCAAAGGATTCCACTATTTGGCTATGAATTATAATCCTTAGCCAGCCATATATATTTCAATGCCAATAACGGGTTTTAAAATAATGGAAAATTTGTTCCTGGTAAATACTTTGTAAAATTCCACATAGCCCATTATTCTATATAATTCCTTAGATCTAGAAATTCCCAATACATAGTATACAATTATTCACTTCCATATATGAACATGGTCATATTATTCCAAACAAATTATCAATAAATAGAGAGTCACAATCATTTGGTCAAAGATAATGACCGAAAATTATAGCCACCCAATTTCCTAAAAACATGACATAAAACTACATAGTATAATTTCCACATTGTATGACATAAAACTACCCATGTTAATGTCCCCACTGCATGTCTTAATACTATACAGTACAATGACCTCATTGTATGACTTAGAACGTCACAATATAATTCCATCACCCCATGACAAAAAAATCCATAGCTTTAAATCAGAACAACCCCTTCCATAATAATAGTAACCATTCCACATACACAAAATTTTTGTAGAAGTGGTTTTGTTATTATTTACAAATGTTGGAAAAGATAACACTTAATTCCTAAAGTCTTTCTTCCTTAGAAAATAAACACATTGTGGTATTGAGTCACCCCAGTCATATTTTCCATTGTCATTCTACAATAAAATGTTAAATTTCTATGAACTCATCTTCAATGCTTTGAAATATGTACCCCTAGGTGGAAATTCATATGTTTTCTATATAATAGGCTTCTTAGTCAAAATTTTACACTATTTGGCAATACAACATATTCCATAGTCTACCCTGCATAATAAAACCCCCATAATGGTTTTTCAAGTAATGGTAACATTGTTCTGGGAAGTGACATTCTGTATGTTTATACGTGATTTAGATTTGGTGACCATCGAAATCATGACTCAAGATTCACCTTGGATGTATTTAAAGAAAATTAAAGAAATTCATAGCCACAAAGACTAGTTTTGGATCTAATATCAAAATTTATGGTCAATGTTTTTCGACCATAAACACTAGCCTTTCTAGTCCAACATGCCTGACTCTAAACAACCAAAAACAAAATACGTGCTACTCAACTGATTGGAAACCCACAAAAGGAACTCTAGACAAATGTCGATACTCATATAACTAAATGTACTTTTACGGATGGTTTAGGTAATATTGAACAATAAAAAGTCCAAATATATACTTTTTTAGGGTTTTTTGTATATCCCAAGTATCAAAATTCATCTATCCATATTAGGCCCATTGGATTAGGTAAAAATCTAACAAGAATGAAAATAATGAAGATTAATAAGGAAATAATTTTCTTTTGTGAGTAAAATAATTCACAGATTAGAATCCCAAAACTCGAGTATCTCTTCTGTCTTTAGTCCCATTAGGTTTTATACAAAACCTTTTTTAGTTAATGACAACTTAAGCCCTATCACCTTCTTATTGATGTTCGTTTAGCTGACCAATATCATTCTCCACAACATGGTGAAGTGATTCATTAGTATCTGCAATGAATATTCCACCATCCTTTAGGACTTATCATATTTAATCATGATGTTGTTTAGGATACCCTGTTATAATAACTAACTCATGTGGAAGGCACACCATCGGAATAGTCTATTCATTATTCTTATACTTTAGTTCTTTGAACATTATAGTATGATTGGATTCAAATTGGGACAAAACTACATAGAATTAATTAGTTTTGATAAATTGATTAATTTTTTATCTGGTCATGCAGAAACTTATGCTCTTTCTCCCTCTATAAGATAAATTTTTGGACAACATTATAAATTTCATGGTTTTCAAAACATCCAAATCCCGACATAATGAATGGAGTTGAAATTTTTGGAATTCTTCAAGATTTTTCTTCAAGGGGCTATTCAGATATTATCTTCCATATATTTTTTCATGCATAACAAATTTCAAGATGAAGGGCATTTTGAATTTCTAGGTTGGATTGAGAATCACTATTATAAGGAAGAACATATTATATGATTATTTCACTCAGAAAAGATACCTATTATTATCCTTCCATGACAGTGGTTATTTCACCATCTAATACTATTTGAGATTATACAGAGGATTCACATATATATCTAGCCATTGATGTCGATATCCATATATGGTGAATTCTAAATTATTGTTTTGGTTAGTTTCAAGGGATGACAATAGTGAGAAAAAACACCATATCAAAATCTCTTAACTAAGAATAGTTTGTTACCTTAAGAAGACTCCTACCCAATGTTTTCAATTTCATTGGTTTTGGTTGATGTCTGTAGATGGGAAATTCCCTATTTAATTTTCTCATGATCTTTTAAATGAATATCATGATGATTTTATATCTCAAGATTCATCTTATCCAACGTCTCATCATTGGTGTTATTGACATTAATGTCGATAATTCCTTTAAGAATCGTCGATTCAACATTTTATTTAGATGGTCCTATATATTTCAAACAATCATGGTTAAAATTTATTCACAAGTTGATTAATAAGAAAAAAATTGAAAAATCACATCTCGTTGGATCTATACAATGATGTTCAAAATCATAGAAAGAATATGGTATACTAGCATGTTCTAATACTTCTTCAAATTACATTCCACGGTTCATCATAACATTCAATGATATCCCAGATCCTATGTTAGTCTCACATGTAGGAGTACTCGACATGGTGACTTAACAACCTTCCTCCAACAACCATTAACCCCAAATAGTTTCCTTAGCAACAGTTGTGGTGTCATCACCAGTTGTCGGATGATGTTCTGGTGCATGTTATAAACCTAATGTATCAAAAGATGGATGTTAGTTTTTGTTATATTTATAGCCTTATAAAGAACTTTTGATTTACCATAGGAGCCCTCTCTTTTTATAACAGTTATAAGAAAAGTACCCGGAATAGACGTTGGTTCCTTTGGCCTTAATTCCGATTTAGGAACCATCAGGTTAGAAGAAATTTTGTTCCTATTCATAAGTACCCTCCATAGTTCCTCTAATATTATCTATAATTCTGTTAAGAGAAGAAATAAAAGAAGCTCCTATAATTCCATGATGTTTAAATATTTTTTCATGACGAAGTCTAAAATTTCCATTTTCATGATGACTTTCCACTACTGAGAAAATGTTTAACCATTGCCTTTATTCTTTGATGATTTTTTGATTGCCTTTATAGGAATACATGCATTATCATTTTCAAAAATAGGTATTTGGGACGTCTATCCCCTTTCTATCTCATCCTCCAAGGTATGTTAACTCAGAGATATATCTCCCAATTCATGGGGTGATCTAGTAGCTCCAATAGTAGTACCACTAGGTCTATATCATGGCGATGGAACTTTAGTTTATTTTCCATTGGCCAACTACAAGTTAAAATGATATTTCCCCTATGTAACAATGCATTGACTGAATTAAAATTAAAATACAGAAGAGAATATGATAAAAATTAAAATTACTTCTTCAATATCAACAAAATCACTCCATTCTTTCAGTAATTATGGTTTAATCCCTTCAGTGGTACAATGATATATAATTTCCTTCAATCGCTTCATGGTGGGATATTATTCATCAGTTTCATATTTGATCATTTCATGTTCTTGGATATATGTTCTCCCTTAATTATGATTTTCCATAAAGAGAATACTAGGAGAGGGTCATAGATCCCCTATTCCAAGAATACACAAACATTCACATAAATCTATCCACATAGTTTTTTCATCAAGAATCATAATTTTTCATTTTTGATATCCTCTGCTAAAATATATTTACAGTACATGCAAGGGGGTTAGGAAGAGGATACTATAGTTTTTTATTTAAGTTTCTTCCTAATTACCTCGGTTATAGATGGGGTATGAGAAATGGGACTAGTCTCACATCAGAATGATGGTGACTAGACAGCCTCATTACATTATTTGTAGATATATATTGAGAGTCTCTATTAACTCTGAAAAGTGTATTATATCTTGCACGAGGTCACTTCAGAATGATTGGAGCCTCCTCACCTCCAACCTCCGATTCAACGAGTCGTCCCCTAATGATGAATAATTACATTCCATATTAAAGGGTTACTTATTAACACAATATTTACACCCACTTGAGAAAAAAATGGTTTAATACCCCTTCAAGTTATGATGTGACCTAGTTTTTATCATACAAGATTGAAAATATTCTTATAGCATCAACAATAAGAAAATTAAATAATTCCAATGTTCTTCCAAAAATATCAGCAATCATAGATGTTGAGAAACGATCAAATGTTTCTCTAATATAATGTTCATAGGAGGGGATACAATAATTTGTTGCAGAAATTTGAATTGACAAGAAAATCTATAAAGATTATAGGCCTCATATATGATTTCCTCATCAATCCGGGTGGCCAATACACCATCTCTATAATCTAACATATATTACCTTAAATTTAGGTTGGCCACCCCCACATCAACAAAATTCCATGTAGGTTGATTCCCATATGAGAAATAATGAAATTTCTTATATATATTAAATAGGGACTTGAAATCAATTGCTAGTAGAGATAAAGGATAAATACCAATGAAATCCTAAACAGATTACTAAAATGAACATCCAACGTCATATACCACAATTTGCAAAACATAAGTACTGAAATGAGTTATGATCCACCACAATAAACACTATAATAGTCTCTCTATTCTGAAAGGATACTTCCCACTGTAAATATGTAGTATGATCATATGAATACTTGCCAAAATAGTGGTGTCCAAACTTATGATCCACCTCTCGGTAGGAATATCCTCAAAAACAAAGATCCATAGCCATATTCCCCCCATGGAATATTGAACTAGTAATAGATACATGCTGATCCACATGGATAGGATACCTGAATGACATGTCTTCACTCGGATTTTAGGTTTGACCTCATACCCCCACATTATAAACTCTCCATTCTCTAATGGTGGACAAATAGTGTCTCATGTATATATTTTCTCTTTCATTGGAAAGTTAGATGGATGAGGGAATGTGGGTACCATCTCCAACTTCTTTACAAGGAAGAATCTCATCCACTCCTTTGGATGAATGTCCCTTATTGTGGTTATATTCAAAAGTTTAAAAAATATTTTCATAAACTCACAAAATAAATCTGGTATATTTTCAAGGTCATTCCTTATCACCAAGGGTTGAATAATTTCATCATACATATCTCCTATGATTGGAGCTCTTGGGATTTTGTAGTCATCCCACAAATTGTTTCCAACTACTCCATGTTTCAAATGGGAGGAGTTAGCTTTGGGAATCCATCGACTTAAATACTTTTCCACAAAATCATCATTCTTATATACATAGGTTTTAACAACCCGTATAGCCTCATAAATCCCAACACCTTTTATTTCATCCATAAACTTAGTGCACATCTTGCACACCCAATACGCCTATATCAATTCATGTTTCACCCCCTCCTGGTTGGAAATCCAAAATTGTCGTCCATAATTCTTATTAGTCTTCCATTGAATTCTGTAAGAGGAATGAATATCTGTCTGGATGTAGATTAGGTGTATGTACATTCAAATCTCGATCATGTGGGCTATGTTTCATGAAATGTGACTTATCTTCTGTTCCAGTGTTAACATATAATCCCCCAACAAAAACTTTAGCAGAGGACAAATTGGTATAGTCTTGAAACAATGAAAGTGGAATAGAGTTCTTTTGGTAAAAAAACGTTGACATCCTACAAATGGACATAACAATACAAAGTCTAATATTTTATTAAGGAAAAAATGATGTTTAATTTATTAATATATTTTTTCATGTATGGGAGTGTGTTTTCATAGACATCAAAGTAGTCCTGACCGACAACCTTTATCATATAATCAATCCTCTTATTAGTCAATTCATTATTAGTTTTTATTATTTTGGTTTCAATTGAACCTACAAAACGGATAAAAAATCATCTTTATTGTAGGATAATTTCTAATGTTTTCACGAATTAATTGAAAAAAAATTCAATGGAATTATGGTGTGAAGGTTTGAACATGGTGCAGAAGTATAAAACTAGTTCGTTAGTGTGGTGATCTAGTTCCAGTCCCCAAATTAACAACATATTTAATAAGAACGACTATACATGAGTGTTCGAGCGAAAAGTACTTATACGCCAATAGCTATATTTCCAAAAGTCATGATAATTTTCACAGGTGTGAAGTTGATATATATAAGAGAATAAAGTTACCATGCACGTAAAATCCTTGCACACTTATTTATGTTTCACACTACCACTTGTGCACCACAAAAACCTCTTCTTTCTTGTCCATACCATTACATCAGTACAATATCCTCTTTTTTCTGAATCCAATTCTGATGGGATTTTTCATTATATTCCATTTCCATCACAGAGTCTAAAAAATGGGACATAGGGAAATTCCTTAGATAAAAGTAGTGAAAAAACATGATGAAAATCAACATTTTCAAATGATTGAACATTGGATCACCCTAGTTTTACCATGAATTCATTGGCGTACAAGGTACATGAACACCAGATTCTTTTCTAAAATCCACTTGCGTGATTGACCACCATTTTCCACAAGGTATCCTATTTTCCTCTAAATAAACCCTTTGGGTATTCATTTTTATGGACAAATTTCCCTGAAACCTAATTGCTTCTCCGGTCGCCGTAGTGCCTCGCCCTAGCATATTTGTGCCACATATTCCTCTCAGAGGAACCTGAGTGCCTGAATTCTTGGAATACATGTGAATACACCTGATGGATTTAGAAAATAATCACATATGTATTAAAATCCATGTTCTTCATCACCTAAGTGATCATCATTTCATCCAAGCCTAATTTCTTTCCCTTACTTGCATTCCAAAACTTAATTGGTATCCCATATTTGATTCTCATACTCTCATCAGTCTACAATCCATCAAGCCTTCTTTAATTAACTTCATGAAGAGGCTTTTCCTTATTGGTTTCCTTGTTGAATGGGATAATGTTCAAACCTAAATCAAAACATCCCGATTTATCAATCCTTTGGGAAAGTCACATCATAGTGTCTCAAGTTTGTGTCTTTATATCCACAGTCATAGGTTTCACATATTTTTTTGATATTGGTATTCGGATTATTGGAGTTTCTCTGTGTTTTTATATCTTAATTCACATGGAACAATCTCTAATGAATTGTGTTAAATAGTTTCCAATTTTGAGGATCAGGTTTTGGGTTCTATTCTCAACTTTTTGTCTATAAATCTAGGAACCATATGTCTCTTGTAGGGATAGTACAGTTCAAACCTAATTTTATATTTCATCAAAGGGGAAGTATCCCTCCCCTACCATGACTAATTTTAAAGAAGCCATCATGGTGTAAGCCCCTAAGCATTCAATTAAGAGGTTTTAGTCATTCTCTTATCTACATCTTTAACCTTCACTCCATCATTAAATCAGAACCTTGTCTAATGTAAATAGAATACAGGGAAGGTTTGTCACCTATCTCTCTTCCCTAGTTGCCTCGCTCTCATCCATCATCGTCACCATAGGCGACTCCCCTTCCACCAGCAGAGGAGAAAAAACGTGGGTGAATTTTTTTGAATCTTTCACATCCTCTTGATTATCACACTGAGAATTACTCATGTGGGCCTAGAGATTCTAGATGATTACAACAGTTTCACAAACTCCCATGACCTATGAACTATGAGAACAATGATTCCCACCATAACTGGGATACGTAGGAATCCTTCACAGGGCCCAAGATCACTGGATTTCATCTTCCAGAATCCAACCCAAATTACCAAAATCATTATATCATATTTAGGGTTAATCCCCTAATTAAGTACCCAAATTACCAATGAATCTTTTTTAGGATGTAATCCCAAACTCATTTCTTATAAAAAATTAAAATCTCTCATGAGAATGAATGAACATTGAGAACTATGATTCCCACCATAATTGGGATACATAGGAATACATCTTAAGGCCAGATCTCACATGATATAATCTTCATGAATCCAACAATAATTCCCATAATTTGGGCACCCTCCTTAGGAATAAGACCCAAAATCAACCCCCAAATTACCAAGGAATCCATTTTCGGATGTTATTCCATTATGCTTTCTCCCAGAGGACTACAATGTCCTATGAGACACCTTCAACTATATGGGATTTTAGTACCATCCAAATGGGTTATATAGGAAGCCTCCTTATGGATGAAACCCGACACTTCAAATCAAACCTATTCTCCATGGGCTGTATTACCAACGTGTTATAATATTACTTGAAAACCCATATTTCTTCCATGTTCCTTGGGTCGTTTAGGCAAAATTCCCACACCAACCCATGAAGAAGAACCTTTATCTTAGATTTCCTTCCTATATGACATTAAACTATATGGTTAGGTCCTTATCAGATGACAGTAAATCTTATTATGTGCCCCATTAAGACGCATCAAACTACGAGGGTTATTATTCCTTTTATAAGGACACATATGTAGCCCATTTTATGGGTTCAATCCCAACTTCAAAACAAACGTTCTTCTCTGTAGGCAACGATAAATTCCATAGTGCCCCAAAGAGTGAATTAAAAACCCGTATCATGATAACGATTATTACAAGAATCTCTAAATATTTTATTTGAGGATTCCATTTAAGGATAACCTAATATACATACAGATATCTCCATTAATGACGAACCTCGAATATATAATGATGGATTTAAATTTTACACATGCTAATAATTGATTGAAATTTTCAAGGGAAACATATGTTATAATTTTTTAATTAAAATGATTCATGAAAATATCTCTAATATACAAAGAGAGACCATGGGTAGACAATGATATCCCCCCATAAATGATTTGATGAGTCTGACCACCCATCATCTCGACCAATGCATGTCATAACTATCATTAGTTCAAACAAAATGTTGTTTTTCCCTTGTAAAGAAGGTCCCATTTGGATAAATAACTGTTGGATGTTTCTGGTTCCATGAATAAATCCCATGGAAACATCATGGAAACAAAAATTCTTATATTAGACCAGTCATACCAAGGAACTACGAATAATTATGTCCCAAGGATGTTGACATACTTATTCATCATATGTCACCTTATGGGTGGTTGAATCATATCGTTTTGAAATTCATGTCAGAGTAATAGTGTGAGGAAAATTAGGTACTTTTTGAATTTAATTATCTAGACTAATGAATGTTTTGACTGAAGTGTATGGAGAAATGATAACCAGGTTAAAAATACAACTTCTATAACCACAAAGAATGTAACAATATGTAATGGAAAAAAAGGATCCCCCATTGGCCATATTGGAAGCAAGGGATAAGATATATATTGTCATTGATTTTTTAGGAAAATAACCCTAAAAATATGTTAATCATTTTGGATAGGAACCATTGCGTCCACGGTGGCATTTTTAAATTGGTGGGAATGAAGAAGATTCAAATCAAACAATGAACAATGTCTAAAAGTTGATGTGGGGGATTTCCTAGGAGAAAATGACTCTAGGTACCACTCCACCCTGCACTCATACATGATGGATGATCATAATAGAAAAAATGGATTATGACTACACAAAAAGTGGATTATCCTAAAATAAGACAGTGGTGGGGTTTAACATTGGAAAAGTGATTTGGAATCTCTTCGTATCATATTGTAATGGGAATCAAACAACACATAGATATGAAACGTGTCCTAATATGGGACAATTTATAAGGTGTAATAAGGGAATGGTCTCTTATGAGTACATCATCATCATAAAGGTATATATCATTAAATTTTGACATAGAAACATCACATATTTATCACATGAATGATCCTAAATTAATCAGATATGGTAAGAAAATATTTTAAGATCATTTTATAAAGAAATTAATATTTTTTTTACTGTTATATAGAGGAAACAATTTACGATGTCAATTTTTGTTCAAGGATCATAGACCAAGTGGGTTGACTCCTTAAAGAGTCATGTTTGACACAATAGAGTGATACCATGATGTGGAGAAAGGGATAAGGAAACCCATAACCAAGTAATTCTCCAAAAAAGTTATACAAAAGTTAATGTGATGATGATGAAGGGGGTACCCTTGAATGAGTTAGTGATGTGGATATGAATAGTATATAAGATAAGAGAATCATTATGTATCATATGGAAATGGGAATCAAGACACACATTTGTTGAGAATGTGGTGTGGTTGTAGAATGAAATTAGATGTTTGATGTCCCCTCTAGTGAGGGAACTAAGTAATCTCAAAATTGTTATTTTTGAAATCAATGTTCATAAAAAAGGGTTAAGATATTGTTTATCATCACATGCTGAGGATGTTAGTTTTGGTCATCTCACTTTTTTAATTTTTGTAACCCTTTTTTCATCACATAGGATGAGGATATAGATTAACATCTGGTGAGGAGGATGCTAGGATTTTTTTTCATTTCACCTTTTTCATGTGAGGAATCATATGATCATAACATGGTGTAATGATATAATTTAATTTATTTGATAATGATATAATGATTTTTTGATTAAATAATTACACATTCCACTTAGGATACATCTATTTTATGGCCGTATGTCATAGAATTTGGGGAACATTGTACATTAATGTTGTAGATCATGGACAGAGGGTTCAGTAATAGTAATTTTAAAGGATCAAAAAATTTGTAGGAGGTGTGATGTGATACATTTCTATGAGGATAATTGATTATGAAATTTTTTAATATAACTTATGAATAATGTATGATTATTCCCACTTTTTTTCATGAATATGTTCCTTTTTATAGGGTAGTATTAGTATTATAATTTCATATACAATGTCACCCAAATGATATGATTAGTGGTGAAACTTCTTATTAAATGCTCACTTTACCATGTTTTGGTTCCTCTCCATGTTATGTAGAAACCAATGTCTATTTTCCAAATGGAATTCCAACTCAGATAGCTAAAAAATTTATATTCACTCTATATTATGTCTATCGGAAATGTCCATTTGGAGTAATGATAGTGGGTTGTTTATATATAAACCTATTTTTATTCAATATAATAAATAATATTGGTTTTTTAAGTGTATTTATATGTGTTCATTAAATATTACTAGAAATAATTAATCACAATATCATGATAAATATTTATTTTCCAACATGATATCTTCTAAAATATGTTAGAGAGGGGTTTTTGAATGACTAAATTTGTCCATTTCCTATTCATGATGGTAGAAAACATGGTTGGACCAAATATCATATTTTTAATACAACGTATTCATTATGGAAACTAAAGAATGGGTTCATTTTCTTTTTTTGAGAAATGTGTGATAAATCCATAATGGATGAATGATATGGGAGCTAAAAATCTTAGTCAGAGCTAATGTTTTGACTTCATTAAGAAGAAAAACATCATACCTCTTTTAAAATATCATCATTGTAGTCGAAAAAAACATATTCTATCAAGACATTTCCATTAGGTAGGGACCCACAACATTGATTCGATTACTAAAAAAGGACAATAATTTTAATTGTGTGGAGATGATCTATTTGTTGGTGTAAAAAATTTCATGTCTTTAATATGCATGCCACCACTTGGTATATTCAATGAAGTCACAAAATATAATGGGATAGGAGAAACCGAATATTGAAATATGGTAGGTGTGATTCAATCAAGGCTTATTTTATCCTTTGGTTCCAACATGGAATCCATTCATGACATGATTGATACACTACCCGTGGATGCAGTGGAAGGGGATTCCCTCAAATCTTTTCATATAGAGGATTAATATGATTTTATATCCATTTTGGAGGATAAAATGTGTTTTATACAAGAAGGGTAACCAGTGATCATATTTTAAAGGCCTGAAAATATCATTATGGAGAAAACCAGTAATGGGAGTTACCCTACCCGGAGATTCCTTAATGGAGTGAAATTTTTTTGGATCTAGTGGAAACCATCATTTCACATTTCAATGAGTTCATATTCAAGTGGGGAAATAGATAAATTAAAAACATTATTAAGATATTTGACATCATACTAGAAGTGATGATACCTCAACACCAAATAGTCCATGTAACACACATTAAATATCCCAAAAATCATTGATCAATATAACACAATTGTATTAAATATATAACATATTAATATCAATATAATAGTTATTGTATAGTGATTATTAAATTTGGATTTATATAAAACACATTGATATCAATAAAACTTCTTCTTAGAAAAATATAACTTTTAATTTAAAATTATTTATATTCACATTTATAAACAATTGATACTAATTGAATTTATTTTATATATAATTTATATATAATTTTTTTCATCCCATTCATACTGACCATTTTAAATACATGGTTATAATGTTATATTCTTTTAAGGTTTATTTAGACTCAGGGTTGAGTAAAACACCAAATATCATAAAATAAAAAAAACTATAGAAATAAATATTAAAATATAATTTTATTGATTATATACAACATTTATAAAATTTCACATTTTAAATTAAATGACATAAATTAAAAAAATATGAAGATATCCCCAGTTTATTACATCTTCATTTTATTATGTGGCATTTTTGAATTTATGATTTCTCTATAGAACTATATCTAGGTGTGTCATGTTGTTTCATAGAATATAATCTAAAAAGAACAAGAGTAATAATTGAAATTAATAATTGGAAATATAATTATAAATTGATGTATTCTCTATGTTCATTACATTTTCATGATTAGTTATGTACTTCCTTTGGATTGATAATTGTACTAGTTTGTGAACTTGATAGAGGTTTAATGGAGGCGCCAAACATTAAGCTACCATCCCTACATGATAATGAATCTTGAAAGTAATAATATAATAATGGATAGTATTTTACTTCCGTAAGAGTATCATAACCTTCCCTGATTGAATAAATTAGTATAAAACACATTCAACAAACATCAAATTACAAATGATGCTGAGAATTTTCATCAAATGTTTTCTTCCCACTATAAGCTACCTTTTTGTAATATTGAATGGTTATAACTATATATTTCATTTTCTCAACTTCCATAGGTCCCAATATATTTTTTGGACAAAAATAATACATGTTTTATGGGGTTATAAACTACTTTCCAAAGAATGAAGCATAAATATCCATTAGAATGCTTGAAAAAAACTATTTTTGAAATAAAGTTGTAACAAAGGAAGGTGATGATCCTAAACTCCCCTCAAATCAGTATAAAAAGTCATCAACTTGTATTATATAGTATGAATGGTATTCTATGATAGAAAAGCTTTCTTTGTATGATATGAAATACTAAAACTCAATTCATTGTTTAGAGATCATTAATGTTATTCATAAAACATCAATGTAAACATCAGATAGCATTCTGATAATATAAATAGTGGTACTATATGAAACCATAACACTTTTCCAATAAATATTAATACATGTAATCTATGAGAGAAATATTCTCTGATCTCAATGATGTTTTCAGAATTTTTATGGGGATTAAATATAAAACAATTAGCATTATAGTATTTTGACATTTTTTGGTGATTGATGATGTAATACATGGTGATTTTTCCCAATATCAAATATATCATGGATAATTGTTATGAAATACTTTTATGATTCAGTCCATTATTATAAAGTTGCTGATATTATAGGAACCATGAATCACACACTCAAATATTGGCCTTCATTTTTTCCACTAGAAATACTATTTTCGATCTCTTTATATGTTTATAACTCATATATGAATATAGAATGACAAAATATTTTCCTCATTGAATAGATCCTCCCACTAGTCTATTATTTAGGAGACTAAAACATAGTTCACAAACATTTTCATTCTAGTATGGTCATGGATGAACTCGATAATAGTTCACACTTTTTTCTATAATTCCACATCAAGATATTTTTAAGTCATTTTAATCTCATGGATTCATGGTGTAATAATAAATTTAGAATAATAATAGGTTTCCACATTACATATGATTTCAAGATTTACCTTATAAAAATAAATAAATACTAAATCTCTTTGAATTATGAAAATGGAAAATATTTCATGGTAATTTTGACTAGGAGAGTTTTCTACCTTTTTGACTATCCTATGGTGTTAGTATATTGAGAAAAAATTATTTCACTATCTCTTTCAAGCATAAATAGAAAATATTTGAATATTTCTAGATAAATATATCATTCCCAATTTTATTTTCAGTATATATATATATATGTATGTATGTATATATGTCACACCTTTCACTATCGTGATAATACCTCTATATTTTCAATTCAATATAAATCTCAAATAAATCCAAATCATGAGTCATATATTTTTTTACATGAACAATCAATTGGTGTGGGGAATAATCTATCACCATATCATTCTGCATAAGGAAACATCTGTGTCCCTTATTTTTGTCATCACTATAGTTAAAAAGCTCTTATCCATTGTAGGGTACTCATAGAATAAGAACACTAACAAATTGTATCATCAATTATTTTAATCCCTCTTCATATTCATCTACACATAATAACTTAATCCATGTCATGTTAACTAGCCTCTTGGATTTTATTGTCTTGATAAATATATCCTAATGAATTATTAATATCTACCCACCCCATGTAATCCGTGTATTTAAATTATTTTTTTATGGTCGTCAACATTTCTTGAGTACTTTTTTCGTTGAGGGGTATTATGATATACAATTTATTTGGATTATACAAACCATGAATGAATCTTTATAAAACCAAAGTTTATATTTGGTTAATAAGAAGGTAATCTTATCCTTATCCAAGTACTTCAGAGCAGTTCTCAAATTTTATCCATTATATTCATTTCTTATTGAATATATAAGTATATCATAAATAATGTCTACTAAAAAACAAAAATGAAAATCTATATAGAATAAATTCATTCAAAAAATTATGAAAATATAGTCATTGGTAAGTCATAATTGTATTACAATAAATTCTTAATGACCACAGTTCACATTGAAAGACATCTTTGGTAAATCCTAAATCCTGATCCATTTTTGTTGATATATTGATCGAAGAATATTCAAGGAAAAATAAACAACACCTTGTAATTAATCTAATACATTATCAATACATGTTTGATGATACAAGTTCTTAATTGTTATTTGGTAGAAACACAAATAAACAACTAAAAGACACATTGAACCATATTTCTATTAAAAATTAATGGGTGCATCTTATAGAAATGTACATGGATGAATGAATCCATTGTCAAGGATCCTTGTAATTTTGATAATTAATTAGTGAATCTAAATTAGGTACAACATATATGGAGTATTAGATATAGGTGTTTCATCATGTTTGGGTTCAATTGAAAACTCAACGTCTCAATTTAAGGGATCCATATGAAAATATATTCATGAAAAAAGATATTAATATTTTCTAAAAATATTAAAATATTATATATTTTGTTTTACAAAATAAATTTTTATTAATATTCATCATTAATATGCCATCAAACTCTTATGATATAGGAAATTTACATTGGGTTTCAGGATCCACCACCAACAAACAAGTAATGGCTTAGACCATCCTAGTCCTTTAAATTGCCAAATTCTATGTGTTGGGTTGTCCTGGATTCCATTGGTGAGCCAGGAGGATATCAGGGTCAGTGGAAATGTGTCACCTATCAGTGCCACTGATCGGCCTCACTGATTACATCCACACATCATGTTCATATATCAGTTTCACTGATCATCTTAACATATCTGCTTCACTGATCTTCTTCACTTATGTGATTCACTGATCAGCTTCACAGTTCAGCTTCTCAAATTAGCTTCATATATCAACTTCACAAATGAGTTTCACGGATCAGATTCACTGCATAGAATCACTAATTTGCTTCACTGATTTTATTTATATATCAACTACACTAATCTGGTCCACTGACCAGCTTCACGTGATCAGTTTCACAGATTAGCTCTATCGGTTTCACCCATCAGTCCCACCTATCAGTTCCCCCAATCAGTCACACAGATTGTTTTCACCCATCTGTCTCACCAATCAGTTTTACCCAATCAATGTCACATGTTCAAATTCACTTATTATCTTTTTCCAATCTATTCCACCCCATCAGTTTCACTCCTCAGATTCCCCCGATCAGTATGACTGATATGTTTCACCCGATTAAGTTTCCGGGATCAAAATCACCTAATTAGCATCACACGATCTGCTCCACCAATCGGTTTCACTGATCTGTCTAATCAATCGGCCATAGAGGGGTTTTGGGGTTTCCTTCTATAGTTATTCCGTAATGCCACTTTTAAGTCATTTTATCCTTTTAATGAGGTTCCAGGATGTTTTTGAATCCCATAAATGATATCTAAAATCCCCCTGGAGCCGGGAGACCCTTGACATAGAAAAACATGTTGGTTTTTCCTTAGTGTCTCCCTTTTTTCTACACATTTAATCTCCCAATGTTTTGTGATTTTACCTTTTAAATGAAACCATTTTAACTCAAAACATATATCTCCACCATCTCTGATGATAAATATTAAATCCTATTATTTTCTAATGTGTGAAACTTCCCACCTACATGGTGAAGCCACAACCTGTTTTTTCATGTGTTTTGAAATAGAATATGTCATAACACTGGGATTAGGTCATTGTCACCATGATATTATTCCAAAGAAACTTTGGTTCTTTCATGATGCGCTTGAATTAATTCCTCAAGAGAAGACTCATGCGCCCATACTCGTTCCCTTCATGCCAGCCTTCTTGGAATTTTTTCTATTACTCACAGAACAAAATTTATTGTTGTGAGGAGGAAACATTGATCCTTGATCAACCAAGTAGGTTTATTCCTTTGTCTCTCTTTACTTTGTATCATGTGGGGTGGGTATCATAATTATTCCTTCAGGGATAGATGAAACCAACCCATAAATAATATAATAAATGGACTTTTAAAAAACTAATGGTTGTGTTTGATGATGCTATTGTACTCTTTTATCCTTGCATATATGTTGTGGATTTTATGGGATTATGTCCACTCAAAAAAATTCCTATTGGTGGTCCTTCCTTCTGAACTAATGATCCTCATTTTTTTAGTTAATCATGTGATTGAATGTGTGTAACAAGGAAAATAGTTAATCAAGTAAAATCGTTTGATTAAATGGATTCCCAATTAACAATAATCCTTGTGTGATCACCCCGGTTAACCCAACTTAATGAAAGTCCATAATGAACATTGTGGAAAAATATGGATAAAACAACCTTGCTCTATTCTGGTGATTTGTGTGGTGGCTCTGCTTGATGTCATGTGGGGCGATGTGGATGGGGATGGGATCCCATTTTTTGGAGTTGTTCGTTGTGGACATAAGGACTTTTGGGGCCGTACGTTTTGGATTTAGTTGGTTATAGTACATTGAGGGATCTCGTAGATACCTTTTGTCATTGTGACATTACAAGAGAACCCAGTGTGAAATCCTAAATTACTAGTTGGCTGTTTTTCCTTCGTTGGCATGTGGTTATGCCCGTTAGTTGCACGGTAGGGGATAATTATTTAAATATAATCACATGAATATGATAACAATAATGGGTTTAATGGGGAATTTTTTTCCATTAATGAGTTGTTCCCTGGTTGGGGTTGTTATGCTTTTTTATGAATTAATTGTAATGAGGGTGTTTGTGTATGGGTTGGTTTTGGGACTCTTAGGTTGGGATGAGTTCTTTTTTACCTATAAGAATAAATTTTTTTGGTGTTTCTTATTAACACCCGACCATTGTTGAGAACTTATTTCTGAACACCACCTTTTCATGGGGGAAGGTATTTTTTCCAACACTTATATTGGGTGGCTGGATATCAACTCCTTTCTTCTCCCTCTCCCGAATTTCCCAATACTCTTCAGGTAGACTATGATTTCCTAACATCCATTATATCCCTTGATTCACCGGGCATGCTATGTTGTGGTGGTTGGCCTAGGTGTGTGGGGGGCAGGTTGTTTTAAAAGTGTATTAGGGATGAGGCACATGTGTCTATGGGTGTGGCAGTAGTTGTTATAGACTAGGTTTCTATCGGGTGTGGTTATGTGTGGTTGTAGTGTCCTGGTTGTCTACAGACAGGATACGTGGTTGTGGTGGCCCATAAGGTTGTGGTTTGGGTGGATGTGGGACTGTATTGAAAATGTATGTGGAGGTATGATGCATAGGATGTCGTAAGTAACCCTTGAGAAAGAATTTTGGGGTACCAATATGTCGATGTGTTATTACTATTACATGACTTGACGTCCATTATATAGGGAGTGTGAATTGGTGAGGTTTTGGTGGATAGTTTCCCTACAAGGTGATTTGGTTTTCTCCTTTTCCCATTGGGCTTTATAATGTCTCCCCACATGTGCACGAGTGTTTTTGATTTTCCCTACTTGGTATACCTATATACTCACCCTACGTATATAAAACAACTTTCAGGATTCCAGGAGGTCATCGAGGATAGTGCCATAGTCTACTAGTTCAGACAATTGGACCATTGACATTGTGGATTTTCTTTTCTTTTGGTACATTACATTTGGGTTTTCATGTATTTTTCCAGCACTTGATATTGGAACATGCATATGGGAATGGATTGTATTGGATTTACATTTACTTCAAGTTTTGGTGTTTATTGAGATTTAATATCCTATATCCCTATCCTACTAAATAAAAATGCTTATTGCATTCCAATTTTTGTGTGATTATATACCCTTGGTGTTATTCATTACTCTTGGACCAAGTGAAGACATGTCTCAGGGGTCCTTATCTATCCATCATCTTGAATAATGAAGGGTCTGTAAATCCGTTATCTATTCCCTCATATTAGTTAAGGTGGGTTGTGATAGAAAGTTTATCAGAGGAGTGATGGCTGAGAGATATGATGTCTTCTGAGGATAGGCACAGTGAGGATTGCATGGGATGGTAGGGAAATAGTTTTAGGAAATCTTTTCATATGAAAAAGGCTAGGTAATACTAGTAAGGACATGGGATTTTAGGCCCCCCGTTATCCGATGAAAGGAATCAGGCCTACCAAACAACCATGTGAGTATACAAGAATTGAATTGTAGATACCCTAGGAAATGTACATGCATCATAATGACTTTTGTTAATATGGTTCTTGGAAATTTTGTGTATTTAAAACAAATAAAATGTTTATGATAAATTTAAAAGCAATCGTCTACACTAATCGAGATTGGAAATTCATTGTTTACCATGCAGTTATGACAACTTGATGGTGGCCAAGGGTAGAGTGTGAGATCGAGGCTCAAGAGGTAGATCTGGCAGATCAGTGGAGGAATGATTGAGAGGAAGAGGTTGACCACTGTAAGAGGACAATTCGTACTTTTCAATGGCAGAACCATGGGATGTACGAGGGTAAAGTCTCAGACCTAGAGACATCGAGCTGGCTCGTGGATCTGGTGATAGATTTCTACATGTTATGGGCTTTGATGGAGTATAGGGTTCCTCTTGTTGTTATCCAGATGTGGGGAGAGGCTTGTCAGGGGTGGAATCTCTATCTTGGGAAGAAGAGGGAGGCTGATGTTTCGTAGAGTGACTTCTATAGGAGATTTTGGGTGGAATTCATCTCGTCCACGAAGAAGGCATAAAAGAGTTAGGAGCTACTCTCCCATCAGTATGGAATCCTGTCAGTGATGGAGCTATGAATCATGTTCAAGGATCTCATTCATTTTTCTTCAAACAATTATTTGCATGAGGAGTCTGTGGTGAGATGTTTAGAGGAAGAAATCTGAACTTCTCTTTGGTATGAAGTCACTCCCTTCATCCCACTAACGTACATGGAGGTCCAAAACAATGATGAAGTGGTGTAAATTATCCACATGCTAGGAGGAGTGTCGTGAGAGGGGAGCCAGTAGGGCTCGACAAAGGGGAAGTTCGTCAGTAGCTGGCCTCTAGCATTAAGGCCATCAATGTTTTGGACAGTGGGGAGTAGGCCCCAGTAGTTCTAGTTTTGATCTCTGGGTCCATTCCCTTTCAATGCGGGCCCATGAACAATCTACATTATATATTGTAGTAGTGGGAACCTTTAGAATCAGTTCCTAGTCCATGTGAAGTACATTTCGGGTAGGCAGGGTCAGGGCCCACCTTAGTTGCAGTATTTTCTAGCCATGCCCATTCAGCAATAGCAGCAGGGACATCAATCTCCCACTCCACTGAGAGAAGACGTTGCTATAAGAGGCTGATCTCAACGTTCTCCCATGGGACCTCGATCGGGTCATGGTTTGGGAGGCGTCCAACAGCAGAGGGGAAGAAGAGATGGGCATGTGTATTTTCACATAGGAGAGTTAGTAGTTCTAGTAATGGTGGAAATCATTTGAGATACGATCAACTTGTTTTGTACTCTTTATTGCGCCTTTTATGATTCATGAAATTCACACTCCATTATTACACTCGGTCTAGCCCCTGCCTTGGGGCTAGACATAGAGAGACTCTCCATTACCCTATTACTGAGTACCCCAGTTGGGGTTCATACTTGTCTTTTTGATATTTTTTCAGGTATGCAGACTAATGGTGGGGCCACATCAATCTATTGTGGATATCCATCTGCAACAAATGCATCCATATGATGTCATTATAGGCATCAAATTGCTATTTTATGTGCATGATGTTATCATCTACTTCAGGATAAGATTCATGTTCTCTAATGAAGAAGGATAACATGTGGATTTTGTAGGAGAATAGATTTTTCATGTGGGGAGATGGAATATGCAGTGACTTCTTTCATTGTTGGATGAGAATTTAGTAGAATCAGTTGATGATGAGAGGATGGATGTTCTGAGTGTTGTCGGACTGTTCCTGGGTGTTTTTTTAGATTAAGTTCTTACTCTACCCCCTTGATGAGATGTTGAGTTCAAGATAGAATTAAATCCTGGTTCTCATCTGATATCGATAACTCTCAATCAGATGGTGCCTTCTGAGTTGTGGGATTTGTAGAATCAAATTGATGAGAAAATGAATGAGGGTTTTGTCTGACCCAACATTTCTCCATGTGGTGCCCTGTTTTCGTTCATGAAAAAGGACTATGGTGGTCTTAAGATATGCATAGACTACTAAATACTGAATTAGGTAACGGTCAAGAACGGTTACCCACTCCCAAAAATATGTGTATTCTTTGACTAGCTTATTGGAGTAGTTTGGTTCTCTGTGATCGATATGTGGTATGGGTATCACCAGTTAAGGGTGAAGGATAGTGATATCCCGAAGACTGCTTTTAGGTGCAGGTATGACCACTTTGAGTTTGTTGTCATGTCATTCTGTGTTAAGATCACACCTGGTGTGTTCATGGAGCTCTAGAACTCTGTTTTATGTGAGTTTATGGATGTGTTCATCATCGTGTTCAGTGATGACATTTTGAAATACTCATGATCATAGGAGGAACATACTATGCACGTCAGGATGGTCTTGGAGGTCCTCCGACATCACCATCTTTATTGGAAATTTTCCATGTGCAATTACATGACCTGAGAAGTGCATTTTCTGGGATACATGTTTTCTCAACAAGTGGTAGTAGTTGATCCATCAAAGGTTGAAGAAATTGTTTCTTGGTAAAAACCCAAGACTGTGAATGAGGATCGTATATTTCATAGTCTGGAATGATATTATTAGAGGTTTGTACATGACTTCTCATGAGTTTTAGCTCCCCTGACAGATTTTTCCAGAAAGGACTAGGTCTTCAGGTGGAGTATGTAGTGTCGGGATGCGTTTATCTATCTGAATGAAAGGTTGATCAGTGCTATAGTGTTCATGTTTCCAGATGAATGGGTGTTGTTTGTGGTGTTTTTTTATTCTTCTGGAAATTTCCTGGGGAGTGTGCTGATGTTGCAGCATGGAGTGATCTCTTATGTGTCTAAGAATTTACATCCTCATGAGTGTAACTATTTCACGAATGACCTAGATATTGTATCATTATTGTTCACATTAATGTTGTGGTGGAATTACATCACCAGGGAGATCTTTTTTTTTCTTCATGTATAAAAATATTTTGAGGCATATCATTACCCTGCAAGACCTGAGCAACCGAAAACAAAGGGCAGAATATTTTCATCTGGAATAATACATTGATATATGATAAACTGATGTTAAGGGTAGAATTGTGGGTAATTACTTGATGAAGATTTCACAAAGAGAATATGTTTAATAATATGTGGATGCTTGGAAGGAAGTAGAGGAGTTGGCTGCCATACACTTGGATGCAAAGGTGAATACTAGAAAAGGTTTTCTGTTTTAGATGATATTTCAATCCTCTCTGTTGTTGTAGGTGGAGGAGTCTCAATGGGGAGACTTTGTGAGAGAGGTGAAACACGATTGGGTCGACCAAGTCAATGCTCCCGAAGGGGGGCTTGTGGATGGTCAAAATCAAATGTTTTTCCGGTATAAATTGTTTCTCCCAGAGACTATGCATGATTTAGTTCTCCACGAGTTCCATAACTCACTCATAGTAGAAGACCCTGGAGTTTACAAAATGAACCATGGGTTGAGGGAAATGTTTTCGTGGCCCGCGAGAAATAAAAAATTGTAGTGTTTGTTGAATGTTGCCCGGTGATTCAGTATGTGAAATCTAAACATCGTGTCCCTGGTTGCCTGTTGTAACCTTTAGTTGACCATGAGTGGAAGAGGGATGAAATCTCAATGGATTTCATCACATGATTACCCAGGGTACATGGAGGCTACGATGCTATCTGGGTAGTGGTAGACCAACTGATGAAATCAACTCACATCATAGCGATCTAGGAGTCAAGTGTGGTGGGTGCCTTACCACAGAGTTACGTGAATGAGGTGGTGTGGTTGCATGGAGTTTCGTGGACCAGAGTCTAAGATAGATATGTACGGTTTACCATACTAGTTTGGAGGGGGTTACAGCATGCTTGTGGAACCCTTCTAAGCCTTAGCAATTCTTTCTACTCCCAAACAGATAGGAAAACGTAGAAAACAATTCAAACATTGGAGGATATGATACGAGCATGTTTTTTGGACTTCGGGAGATCATGGGAATGAAATTTTCCCGCTGTAGTGTTTTCCTACAAAAATAGATATTACTCTACAATCATCATGGCACCATTTCAAGTCTTACATGGGAGGCCATGTTGTTCACCTGCATCTAGGATTGTGGTAGGTGAGGTAGTTGTTCATGGACCAGAGGTAGTGCATAGCACAACAGAGAAGCTTCATCTTGTGCATGAGAGGATGAAGGCTTCCCATGACTAGATGAAGTCGTATGTTGATTGTAGGAGGAGGCACATGGAGTTCGAGGTTGGAGACCATGTGTTTTTTCATGTTTGCCCTCAATGTGTGCCCTGAAGGTTTGATAATGTGATCAAGCTCTCTCTAGGTTCATTGGGTCTTTCAATGTGTTGGGGCGAGTCGGTGAGGTGGGATATTAGCTGGCGTTTCCACATCAGTTGGGACAAATCTACAAATTTCTCCACATCTCCCAGCTTCTTCGATATGTACATGATGATTACCAAGTCCTTGAATATGGAGAGAGGTGGATATATGGGATGTCACTACATTCCTGTATAGACATATGAAAATTGAGGATCAAAAGGATAAAGTGATTCATGGATGAACCATCCCTTTGGTTCGTGTGTTGTGGAGGCATGGTGGCCTTGGGGAGAGTACATGGGAGAAGAATGCTCAAATGAAGGCTCAGTACCCAGAGCTATATTGAATTGTTGTTATGAGCCTCCCAAGATGTTCATGTTTCTATGATCTGCTGTGATGTAATGATGACTTTCTTGGGTAATGAGATGAGTTGTTTCCTTACCTTGTGAATGTTTATGAAATGTTCTAATATGCGTGGAAGGGATAACCTCATTATTTTTAAAGGAACATCGGTGTAGATGAAATTAAACTCACGTGGGTATGTTTGTGCCACCGAAAGCAGATAGTATCTTAACATAGAGGAAAGAATACCACGATCTGTTTGTTGGGAAAATGCAATCCTTGGGGTTCATATATATTTTTGGGGTTGTTTATTCACGAGAGTTATCATCCAGAGTCGTAGTTCAGGTTACTATTTTTTTCTCAATGATGCGAATAATTTGAGAGGTATCAAATCTTATTTATTGGACCCTCATGATCCATTACCTTTCCAAATTCTATGTGATGGTGTGTCCTGGGCCCCATCAGTGTGTCCAGAGGACATTGGGGTTAGTTGAAACATGTCACCTATTAGTGCCACTGACCGGTCTCACTAATTAGTTCATCCCATAATTTTAACATATCAACATCATTGATCAGCTTCAAAGATCAGCTTCTCATATCAGCATCATAGATCAGCTTCACATATAAGCTTCACTGATCAGCTTCACTGATCAACATCACTGATCAGCTTCATTGGTCAGCTTCACATGATCAATATCATTGAACATATCCATCGGTTTGACTGATCAGTTTCACCCATAAGAATCACCCATCGGTATTACCCATTGGTCTCACCAATTAGTTTCAACCATTGGTCTCACTTATCAGTTTCACCCATTCAGTTTCACCAGATCATTTTCACCGATCTGTTTCACCCAATCAGGTTTACCCTTTCTGTTTCACTGATCAGCTTCACTTTATCATCTTCATGGATCCATTTCACGGGATAACATCACTCGACCAGTTTCCCTGATCTGCATCATCGGGCCAGCTTTTCCCAATTAGCTCCACCAATCTTTTCAAAGATCATTATCACCAATCGTCCACAAAGGGGTGTTGGGGTTTCCTTTCCTAGTATTCCCATAACACCACTTCTATGTCTTCATAAAAATTTATATTTTTTAAAAGTCCATTTTAAATTCCATAAATGATATCAAAAATCCACCAAGAGCCTGACTATCATTTACATACAATAACATGTGGCATTTTCCTCAGTGTCACCCTTTTTCCCTTACATTTCAGCTCTGCCCCTTTTATGAGGTTTTTCTTTTTGAAGGAACCCTTTTAACTCACAAATTCTCTCTCAACCATCTCCATGGAGAATTATTAAATTTTAATAGTTTCAAACATGTGAAACCTCCCACCCATGTGGTCAATCCACAACCCATTTTTAATAAGTTTTGAAACATCATATTTCATAACTCATGGATAAATCCTTTATCACCAATATAATATTCCACAATCTCATTGGATCCTTCTAGATACTCTTCAAGTCCATCCTCATGATACGGGTCATGCACCCATGATCGAGCCCTTCCAGCTCAGCCATCATGGAGTTTTTCATACTGATCACGCAACCACAAATTTTTATCTCATAGAGGAAAGGTCGTTCCTTGATCAACCAAGTAGGGTTCTTCCTTCACCTCTTATTATTTTGAATTGTGTGTAGTGGGTATGATAATTTTTTCATTCTGGTTTGGATGAAATAAACCATTAAAGAAAATAAGAAATAGAAATTTTCAAAATGAAGGGGGGTGTTTGATGATGATGTTGTAAACTATTATTCGTGCTTATATGTTTTGGATTGTATAGGATTATTTACACTCAAAATCATGTTTGTTGGTGGTCCTACCTTGTGCAATAATGAGCATATTTTTTATCGCTAATCCTGCAATTGAATGGGTGTATGACGGAAAATGATTAATCACATAAATTCAGTTGATTATATGGATTCCCAATTAACCATAACCATTGTGTGATCACACTGATTAACCAAACAAAAATAATGAAATTAATGAATGGTGTGGTTAAATCTGGAAGAAACATCCTGGCTATGTTCAAGTTATATGCGTGGTTTCTCTCCTTGATGTCCTATGGGACGACATGGATGGGGTTTGGATCCCCTATAGGGGAGTTATTTTGTGGACCTAAGGCATTGTGGGGCTGTACAATGGGGATTTGGTTGGTTTTAGTACTTCGAGGGATCTCACAGATCCCTTTTGTTGTTGTGACATTACAAGTGGACTGGGTGTGAATGATTAAATTACTGCGTAGCTGTTTTTTCATCATCGGTTTGGGAATATCCATGTTAGTTTCCTAGTAGTGAAAATTATTTTATGGAATCACTTGTATATGATAACAGGTGTTCTTATAATGGGTTATTGTTTTCTAGGAATGAGTTGTACTCTGTTTGATGCTATTGTGAAATTATATGAATGAATATTAACAAGGGTGTTGGTGTGTGGGCTAGTTTTGGAACTGTTAGGTTGGGTTGAGTGTTTGTTTATGAATACATATAAATTTTGTTTTGTGTTTCTTATTCATACCACACCTAAGTAGATTTGTTCGTGCTGAACACCCCATTTCATGGAGGAGGGTGTTCTTACTAACACTCATATTGGGTGGTTGGATATTATCTCATTTATCCTCACTATAATGAGTATCCCAGGACTCTTCGAGAGGGATGTGATGACCTGAAGTCCAATATTAACCAATATTCTTTAGGAAATGTATGTTGTGGGGGTTGGCCCAGGTGTGAAAGCAATATATTTCCCATGTATCTTCAGGATGAGGCCCTTGGGTCTTCGTGCATGGAGACAGTTATTGTTTCCCTAGGGTCTATGGGAATAGTTACATGTGGTTGTGGGGGCCCAGGTGTCTACGGGAATGATACATAGTTGTGGTGGCCCATATGGTTTCTATTGGGGTGGTAGTGGGACTGTAGTGGAAATTGTGGGGGAGGTACGATGCATAGGATATATTAAATAACTATTGGTAAATCAGTGCGGGGTACCCAAATGTTGATGTGGTATTACTATAAATTTACTTTACTTGTGTTTTCTGTGTAGTGTTCCTTGGTGTGGTTTGGGTGGATAGATTCATTACTAGGTTCTTTGTTTATTTCCTTTTCTCACAGTGCATTAGAATACATCCCCATGTGTGTACATGTGGTGTGGGTTTTCCATTCTGGTAAACATGTATACTCACCCTACGTATTTAAAACTTATTTCTAGTTTCTAATAATTCTTGAAGGACCCTACAGGACCCTACTAGTTTAGATGTTGGGACCATTGATGTTGCTACTTTTCTTTTCTATTCGAACGTTCCATTAGATTTTTCTTTTATTTTATAATCCCTTATTATTGGAACACGCATATTGGAAATAATAATTTTGGAATTACATTTACTTCCAGTTTTGGTGTTCTTTGGGATTTATAATCTAATCTCATGGTCCTACCAAATAAAATTTATATTGCCTTCCATTTTTCGCATGATTTTATACCCTTGGTGCTAGTTGCAACTCAGGAACCTATTGAATATGGTTCTCGATGATCATTATCTCACCTTCAACATAAATAAAGAAAGGGTCTGGAAATATGATGTCCCTTCCCTCATCTTGGTGATGGTTGGGCATGACAAGATAGAGGATTAAAGATGTATTAAGAATATAAAATGTACCATTATCTCAACACCAATTCATATTGAAACAATAAAGGGAGATCCATTTTAAACCAAAAAATAAAACAAATTATCCTAGAATAGAAATACCAATTTTCAATTGAATAATCATCCTTTATTATTTTATATATGTTAATTTACATAATTGATATGATGTTATCCATCAATTACAAGTTTTCACTACTAACATAACATCTGATCTGTTTTTTAATACTACAATACCCATAGAAAATTATTCAATTTTTTTTTCAGTTTGAACGAAAATAAAATAAAACATTTTGTGTTATAGAGTATTTGATAATTTACTTTTCACAAAACCCAATGAACATCCACATTGTATGTATTCATTTCAGAAGATTAGACATATCCTCATGGATTAATTTATTGTATGTTTTAATGATGTTTTTGAGTTAGAAAGATTATTTCCAAACATCATAACTAAATAAATAACATTAATTTTATTTATTCTCCCTTATATAGAAATGTTTAATCTTAATGGTTATTTTATCTATTGGTGAAGTAAACTCAATTTAATTTCATTATTATATTATATTTTTTCTTCTACCAGTGTCACATATTGGATAATTAATCGTTCCATTCATCCACATAGTCATATGATTATTATTTGTCCTATTATTTTCTGGAATTCCTTCAAACCCATATTATGTGGATTATTATTTATCCCTCTCAATATATCAACATACTATATCATTATATGAAGATTAAAATTCGGATACATGTTCCATTCAATTGATTGGATTAAACCCATCAGATAAACCATTACTATTACACTTTAAATTACATACATAGTCCACTGTATGAATTTATAACCATTTATAATCATCTTCTTAATTAGAAACATTTTCATTCATTTTTAGTAGACTCATGAATTTTTTCTAAATATATACCATTTTTACCTAAAAATCCTATTAAAAGTTTAATAAATTCATTATATTCAATGATAGTTATATCCTTATGAACCCCAGTGTTTTGAATCAATAAAAAATATTGGTACAAATCAGCGAAGAGATTATAATTGTAAGTAAAAACATTCCATGATTCATTGCATCTGAATGTGAGAATTGTAATTGATATGGAACTTATACATTTTTATGTTATAAATGAATATGACATTCCATTGAATGATGGAGGAAAAAAACATAGAGGATTAAAAAATTGATATACTATAATGTGTATTATCTATTATCTGTTTATAAGAAATCTATATTTTTCAATAATCAAATTATCTTGACCAATATAGATATTATTTAGTTAGCTGTAACTCCATCCCCAGCTTCGTTATCTTTTTCTAGGTAGTAATATCTATATGGTTTTTTTTATTTCTTATGTTTATTTTAATTTTTCAATTAAAAAAATCCTAAAAAACCCACACATTATATTAGAACTAATTACTATGAATCATGATGTATAGTTTCATAACTTGTCAAAAACCATATCAAAAATTGAAAATTTATGTATATATAATTTTATAATATGAAACACAGTTTCATCAGGAGTATTATCAGTGTCTGTCATAATATTATGATTAAGTAATATATATTTTCATAAATCTAGATCCCATGGTTTCATTTAAACATTAGTCGGTAAAAATAATTAAATTCATTTAACATTGAATCCCCTCGTTGGTAGTTATTGTATCAATTTTTTACTAAATAAATACCATCATATCTCAAAATAGATTATTTTTTAATAATATGAGTAAAGTGGAAACATTATAGAATCTCTTATTATATATATAAAAATATAATATAACATAATGTTTTCTTTGGCATCATCTATATTCCCTTTATAATATCCATCCATATTAAGGTTAAAAAATCTCTAAGATTCATCGGAAATATAAATTTAGGAAATAAATGGTCATAAATACATAGTATGGGATATCGTATGATATCATATAAATATGTTTTGAATAATATTATATAATTATATGATGATTAAATAATTTAATATAAATAATCACATTAGTAATAAAATAATAAATGGTTAAAAATACTATACAGATAATCTTAGGAACACCAATAACTGACATCATAATTATCGGATGAATAATTTTTTTAATCTAAAACATACCATTTTGGCATTGTTCCAGGACATCTGAAACTACAATTGAGTCCTTGATCCATGAAATCTATAAAATTGTGAAATTTCTTTGGAGAATACCGAATTTAGATTTTCTTATGATAACCACAGACTAATCTTGGAAAAATTTAATTTTTTTCTCCAACCTGAAACATAATTTTTCTAATGAATTTATCATATTAATAATAAATACGACATAAAAAATAATGATATAAAAATCGATAACAGTAAATATGTATAGAAATTACTTTTAGAATACCAATTATTCTCTAGTAAAGATAACTATAATCATTTTAGTCAAATATGGATGGTGGTATTATATGATTACTTCCTCAATAATTAATATGATTCAATATATCAGTCTGACATATTTTAAAACACATCCAAAAACTCACTGGAAAATTACGTGATAAATGTGTACTTCATTACATAAAAATAAATTATTTAATATATTATATTTCCCAAATAATTACGAATTAAATTAAATTTCAAATAATGTTTTATGAATTTAATGGATCAATCAAACCATTCAGCTATTGTGATGTGAAAAATTTTGTTAATGCAATATAAGTTATGAAAAATTTCAATAAAATTATTATAAAAGAAAAAAACTACATCATTTTGAAAAAAAAGAATAATAATTTCATTTTTTTTGAGATAAATTAAAAAATATATATTAATAAATAATTGTATAATATTACACGCACCAAACTTTTCATTTCAATAAAAATACACATGGAATTGAATGATGCCTAACCAAGAAAAAAATTCGATTTTCCTTTAAAATATTATTTATTTATATTCAATACATTAATAGATGTAAATGATAAGAAAAAATGAAATTTCTGAAAAGGAAATATGACAATAATATATATTCTTTTAATATATAATATTAAAATAAAACCTCAAGAGATCACTTAAACGTAAACAATATCGACTAATGATTAGATTTTGAAATAATCCATTACCCCATGTTTATTATATTTCTGATGTGCCTAAAGATAATTTAAAATAAATATATACAAAATAAAAATATATTCTGAATTATTCTCTTATATATCTTATAATGTATTATTTATATATAATCATTTATAACCCATTTAAAACTAATTCTTGGTTAAAATCACTGTTTTGGGTAATAAACGCAATGTTATTCATGTTATTTTATTTTGTTGTATCAGTCCTTTGAGTTTAATCATGGTAAAATAATCTATGCAATTATATCCTTGAAAAATTAAGGACATGTTACTTATATATTTATTTATATTAATCTATATAATATATCAAGAGAAAAATGAATTACCCCATTTATAGGGATAATATGGTGAACATATGCATGAACGTTGTTTTTAGTTTTTGATGGATGGAATGAAATAAAGTAAGTAATAATTAAATATTAAATAATTATTTTTATAACATATAAATAATATATATTAATTAACTGTATTCATATTACCATCCAAATAAATAATAAATGAAAAACGGGCGACATCACTTTTTGTATGAGGTAGCCTGCACGTATGACCAATTAATGTATTTGTTTTCCAAATGATTTTAAGGTAAAATTATAGATATGATATTATTATTCTAGAAGAACTATTTTCACATAAATATCATATATCAAAATTAAAACCATTATTAATTATATCGCTTGAAAATGGGGAAGAAAAATAAGTTGAATAACTTTGTAGTGATTATATTTCAGACATATGTCTGGGGAATACATTAAAATTATAATTAATGTAAAAGATTATGGAATTTTATTTAATAATATAGATGATAAAATTTATTTTTATTTAGGATAAATAATTCAAAATTTTATAATAAATTACTTAGATATAAATGAGGAAAAATATGAAATAATTTAAATGAGGTCGACTAATATGATTAACATTCCTTTGTCAGAACTCCTTTAGAACCTTTATTCTAGAAACAACAATGTGAAATTTGAGGATAAATGAACCAATATAACTTATATAATGATATTTATAAGATAAATGTTTATGTATTAGTCCAACTGGGTTGCCTATATTGTTTTCATGTAATTATTGAAGGAGTTTCCTTTTACAGGAGAAGGAAAGGAAACATAATGAATTATTCAAAAGAATAAAATATAATTTTTTAATATCAATATATATGATTCAATATGGAAATATATTTAATGATAATATATTATACGTTTTAAATTACATAAACAAACAATATCCAGATAGGTGAAGATTAATTTAAACCTTATATTTGTATTTAACCCCAAATATAACATATTATAGTCATAACTATTGTTAAATGTTTTTCACTATTATAAGATTATAATTTTACTTATATGGTTAAATTATAATTATAAATCTGTAATGGTTTAAATTTTTATCCACAACTTATCTGACTTTCCCACATTAGATATATTATTTATTTTTAATCAATTAAATAAAATACTATTTTTATAAAATATCAATATCATCATTTCTGAAACTATTCAACTATTATGACTTCAAATACATCATGTAAAAGTTTTAATTAAAATATAAACCATTATAATATCCATTATACTATATATGTAAAAAATACATGGATTATAATTACTCAACCTAATTATACTACTTTTTAAATTTTCAAAATCATTTATTTTATTTTTTACATTATTTGAATTAATATTGTGTCATTATTTAACAAGAATTTATTCAAATTATAATTAAAAATAGTTCATAATTTTCAAAAATATATAGAGTCATTCAAACCCAGACTTTTTCTCTATTTAGTAAGATGAGATATTTTTTAATATAATATTGTTATATTATTTATATTTCATTGCTTTACATATTATAGTAGTCTGTTTCATTGATCGGTGATAAATAAACAATAAAATTCACTGAATAATGTGATTTTTGTAAAATTCACTATATTCAATTGGAATATGGATTGAAAATCGTGACATTAACAAATATTTTATTTCTTTATTAACACAATTTATTTTTTACCACGGTAACATATTTAACCACCCTCGCTATTAATATTTCCTAAAAAATAAAATGGAAATATTTATGAAATTTACACCACCTTATAAAAAATATGGATTCCATTATTACAAATTTATTATCTTGATCCGGAATAATGAAATTTTATAATAATTTTCCAAAAATAAAAAATACATTATTTTTATAAAATTATTTTTTAATAATAAAAGTGGATTTATTATTATCTCATTACTCACAAAAATAGTATATTATGTTTAAATCATTTGATTTTATATACAATGTATAATATTCATTTAAATAATTCCCTAATAGTAATAAATTTAATATATTATGGTAAAATTATTTTATTCTCATAAAAAAATTATTTCATTAAAACCACTCATTTACTTTCAACTAATTATTGTTTCCATTTATAATAAATTTTTAATTAATTTATTAATTTTATACAAAAAAAATATTTATTTAGTTATTCCTATTCGCAGACTCTATATCAACATATAGGTTATAAAAGTATGCTATATTACCTTTTATTTATACTTATGGTTTCGGGTATCACTAGATATAAAAAAAGAAATTAATCATTTTAGTGAAAAATATTTTAAAATATTATTTTTTTGCACCATGTATTGTGGAAATGAAAAATAAATCCCATCACATTGTGGAAGTGGCATTCTACACATACGCATAAGAATCATTATCGATTTCCAATGGACTAAAATTTAAAAAAGGAACATGATATAATATCATTAGAGAATCAATAATATTATATATATATATATATATATATTAAATTCTCTATTGATCAATCCTTTTAAAAATTCCTGTAATTTTTTTATGAAAACTAAAATGCATCATTACGTGGTTTTGATAGTCCTAATACACACACAACTTTGAATTTTATTTTCTATTGGATTGTAGTGATGAAAAAATGGATGTAACATAATAATATTAATATTTAAATATATGGAATGAATTTTTATATTATTTTATTAATTTTTATAGATGATGTCAATGATGTATAATAATAAATAAACATGCAACAAAATATTATGAATTATAACTCTTCAATGGGAATCTCTCATAGATTACAGTGTAGAAAATTCATAAGATGGTCCATTAGTGGGAGTATGATATATTCGATGTGAAAATTGATTTATGTGGGATATTTCGATTTTTATTATAGAATATAGTGTTCGTAAATATTTTAAGAAATAATGTACTAGTGGTTTCCCTTTATAATATAGTGCAATGGAACACTTGTATTTTTTTAAATATTTTAGAAATTTTAAAAAATTAATAATTCTATAGTGTTTAAAAATAAACTAATTGTAAAATATATTAATATGGGTGTAAATTAGATCATTAAATAATAAATAAGAAATTATTTTAGGGTCCTATAACATATTTTTTACCTTAATTATCCTATTTTATTGTTTAATAACTTATCAAATTTTTACCATGGTAACTATTTATAAGGAAGAAAATTTAATTGGACAAATTAACATAAAAATACCAAATAATTAAAAATATTTAATATATTTTAAAATACTCAATTTTTATAAGTTGGATAATTTTTTTAATATAAAAAAATTAATTAAAATATGTGTTTTGAAAAATTAAACTTTTTATCATAAAAATGATTTTATACCCAAAAATATAATTTGGCATACAATTACATAAACCATACTATTATTTCTAATAGTTGAGTAATTTATGTTGAAAACAAATTCACTTTAAAATTTTTAATTTGATATTTAATTTGTCAAAATTTATATTTCTATGAAAATTTTTTATTTTTCATTATTATCATTAAAAATTAATCTATTTAGAAAAATATTAAAAATTTACCATAACAAAAATATGATTGGATGATATCAAAAATTAATTCGATTTTTTTCAAATATAATTCATGAAATCAAAAAATGAAATTTTTTTAATAATACCATCAAATGAAATTAAAAATTAAATTTCTAAATAAAACTACTCAATTTTTCATATAATAATTTTTAAAACTAAGATGAATAAGATTCCATATAATTAATAATTATAAATAATATGATTTCATTACTTCGAGTATTACATTTATATTCAAAAAATTGTCCCAAATAACCATGTGAGTTTTGGGGTTTCTCTATGGATTGTAATGTTATTTGACAGACAAAAGAGATTACCACATAATAAAAACTACATGGACCAACTATATATTTTACATAGTTCAAATTTTTATGATGAGAATACATATATAATAACACAGGAGCTCGTGTATATTGTTTGATATGTGAATATGAAAACTATGATTCCCAAGTCAAATATTTATATGGCCCACATTGTATTGTAAAACAGGGATCCATGGAGGGATTTTCCTAAATCCTTTATATCGAGTTCTTATAATTTAGAAAAGATTCAATTCTGATTGAAGGTTTGATTTATAAATAATTTATAATGGAAAATAATTTTTAACTATGATACAAATTCTGAATCTAATGGATTTTGTATTATTATTTTTGAAGTAACATTTGTGATACTAGGGAACTGTTAGGTCCCATTTCTAATCCCAAGGATTAACCACATGGTAACATAGAGTAATTAATTATTGCACAATGTGGTCACTTTTCCCCATTTCAAGTCAATACACTAGGTAATTCTAGGAGGATTTGAAACTCCTCATGCATCAAAAATGTGATAATATAGAGGCATTCAATGACATTTCAAATTTACCTTATCCAACTACATGTTATTGTGTGATCATATTGATATTTTGTTGGACCCTTCAACAAACTCAATATGGAAATTCCGTATGAAATCCATATATTTTTGGAAGTTAGTGACTGATGTGTCTCAATAATTACAACACAATCCCTCAAAAAACATGATAGAGTGCAGATAAGATAAAATTTTAAATGTATGGGAGTGTTGAAAATATCATATTCATAAAAGTACGCAATACTAGTAACTAAAAAGTGAAATAAATAATCCTTTTGGAGGTAAGCTAACCCCATGGAGATGAGACAACCATTCAAAGGCGATCTAACCCGAATGAGTGGAGCTGATCTTTAAGAGGTGTGGTAACCATTATGAAGTGATCCAACTTAACCACAGAAAATCCAAGATATCTGTGATGAGGAAAGATGACCACAAAACTACCATTACATGAAGACTATATTTTGATATCAACTCATGAAATTTTCCTTCTTTGGGAAGAATCCTAATTATTTTAAAAAATTCGTTCCTATGGATTTTTTAATGTTTCCCTTATTCAGGATACCTCATTATCTATCATTATGTGAGGTCAAAACTCTATGACATGAAATTTGATTCCTCCTAAAAAATTGGCCCATAAACATGATTAAATAATTAATATATGTATTTACCACCTAGATTATAGATTAACATTATAAATATAGGCTCCAGCTCCCCATTCTGGATAGGTACAACCCTAAGGGAGATCCTAAATATGGATTTCAAATCTATAAAGGGTCTATATAAAGACGAAATAAGAGAGGGATCAATGGAATACCTTTTGATTTCTTATCATTCTACCAGGATGGTGGAAGGCAATCCCTTGATCTGTATTACATTAGTCATTCATCGTTTTTACCAAACACCTAATTACATAATCCATAATCCTTTAAAGAAATTGGTTTAAATATGGGAGGATGGTGATCACATCTAATGTGAATCCCAATATGGTTATCATCATATGTCATATGGATTACCTGGATGTACCATCAATAAAAAATAAGAATATCACTCTAGGATTCTTATACATTTGTAATTATATCCCAAATATAATTAGGATATTTGCTTCATCATCCAATATCCATTTCTCACTCTAATAAGGGATCACATAATCATAGTGATTTGAGAGGTTTATTTCATTATCATAATTAAAATATACCCATGATGTGTGACCAACATATTATTAGACATAAAAAAACTTATAATGGGGATAATTTATTGGGGTAATTCTATATCATATCTTCTCATTCAAAGATTTCCACTTATTCCTCATGATATATTAAATCACAATCAATTATTCCTATAGAAGGATACTATATAATCCTAATATAAATATTCTCTTATAAATTCTATTTTTTCATACAATTAATAATGAAAAATCCCCACAACATAATGTTATACATAGATCCCAATTACCATTCCCCACAATGATAAATAGTATATGTAAACTCATCATATTTCTTTAATACAAGAAAATCAAACTATGTGGGATATGATTCTTGTTTCCAATAGGATTTGTTTGACAATTTTTAGGGTGAAAATTGAAATTCCAAAATTTCTTCGACATTATATGTAATATTAACTTTCTATAACTCCTCTTCAACATTACATTATTGGATGATGTTCCCCATGAATTCATGTATACACATGTTGTATGTTCTCACCCATACAGTTACACATTGGACAAAAATGCTCATGGAATCATTTTCTCCAATAGCTCAAGCATCACCAATGGAAAATTATACAAGGGATGCCTCTATGAGTTAGGTTTGGGATATCACATTGAATTCTTATTTATGGTCCCTTATATATTGAATACATTGTTCATTGGGGTTACTGTATATAAAAAACTATGGGGAAAAAAAGAAAATATATAATTAAAAATAAATAAAATACGAAAAAATAGAAATATTCAAAAAATGTAAATAATAATGATAAAATTTAATAATAATTTAATATATATTATAAAAAATAATTTCCTTTTTGAGAACAAAATTTATAGATCAAAATAAATGAATAAAATTTAAAAATATTTACATTCTATAAATTAATCAAACAATGAATAATGAAATTTAAGGACTATAATAATTAGTAATTTAACATATATATTATAATAATATTAATAGTATAATAACTTAAATATAAATTAATGAAAATTGTAAATTATTTAATTTAAAATATAATTTTGAAAATATAAAATATTAAATGTACCAAATTATATGAAAAATATAAGAAATAAAATCCAAATCAAGGGATCCCAAAAGTGAAACATAATGTAAATAATTACCTAACATCACATATCTTGTAATTGAATATTATTTTAGACAAATATCACAAGGTCCATTATGTAATGAGTAGTAGATAATGTTTTTTCATCTATAAATAATTTAATTGAAAAATAAAATACACATTATTGTTCAATTCAATAAATCCCATCAGAAAAAATATCAATTGCTTCTTGAATAATATGTAGATAAACTAGTATAAGGTTACCAATCTCATTAAAAAAATATGTTTTAATTTTTCCTCATAGAATTTTATTATAGTGGGATAATAGATGTCAATAAAAATATTATTAATATTATATATTATCCCATTTAATGAAAAGGGTTTTCCCATCTCAATCCAATATAATTATTTCCATCACATGGAAATATAATCTTGAAATGATGCTTTGATTTCCAATCCATAGTAAGGATTATATAAATTTCAAACATTTTTATAAAATTCATGAATTAATATAGGGAATATCTAGGAATCATAATTTGGAATGACTAACATATCATTGTTAGAATAGGATTTATAATATGAGTATTGACTGAGAAAACCATTATTATGATTCCAAGGAATGTATTAATTTTATTAAAAACATAAAAGACATAATAGTTTCCATTTTACCAAATTGAAAACATTAATTAGATAAATTAAGATTACCATCAATGTATTTCTGCCCTCATATTTTGGGACATTATCATTAATAATATTAATCACATAACTACTGTCATCCCTTTTTTCCTCTTCTATGAGAGGTACCATTGACTCATTTTATAGTACATAGAATAATTCATAATATCTATTCAATGAAATAACTTAATAACAAAGCTTTTTTCCCACTTTTTTTATAGTTGGATGAACATTATATTGACAATTTTAACAAATTATGATTTCATTTTGGTATTTACCATATTGATTCTATTAATAATTATCACATTTTTTATATCTCATATTCTATGTATTCTTCTTTGTTGAAATTATTTTTTCTTTAGGGCCCAAACATACTCTTTATTTATTAATTTCCCTTGAATATTAAGCACCACAAAATAACATTTCTACCTTGCTGGTATATGATACTCTATCATCATATGATGAAATGGATTAGGAGATCACATCCATTTGGGGGTTAAACATAATTATAACTAAAATAACAATATTTCTTTCTAGATTAAATATGTATTGTAGTTTCGTTGAATTACTATCCTCTGAATCTATCCTCATATTTATAAAAAATTCATGTTCCTATTTCAATACATTCAAGATCATATTCTCCATTTCATCATATTTTAATTGGAAAAAAATTAATGAATTAATATCAAATTATTAGATCTATATACAATATTTTATATTTCATAAAACTCTTTTTGTTTTGTACTAATTATCATAACTGACCATCATCTTCTATAAATAAATTATTGATCAATAATGTTATTTTCCAAATAATTAATTTACACTGCTAGGAATATCTTTAAAAATGACTTGATTTGTTACACAGTTTAAAATATATTAGTTGTTCTAGTAAAATATTATGGATTTTGTTACAATAATTATATCTAATATTTATGATCTACAATGTGTTTTGTAGAGTTTTCCACAATGGATGTTTCATTTTCTATAACATATTTTAGTTTCACAGAACTGGGAATGATATATTCATCTCCAATAAAAAATTTATTAAAAAGATCATATGTAAAATCAATACAATGACTATGGTTTATTGTATTATTTCCATTCAATTATATCGGTTCCGGATAACTCATAATAAATTCAAAAATCATGAATATTAATAACTTACATAACAATCTAATTTTTTTTGAATATTGTAGTTGTTATGGTAATGCTCTTTCTAGAAATGTTTTCTTAAATCCAATTTAAAAATAAGTAACTGATATTAAAATAAAAACATCTATATCATCCCAGAATATATTAACATAGATAATTCATTATATTATTAAATGTATTATAGATAATAAAGAATACAATAAAATAAATAGATATGTTTTTTTGGTTAACTAGACATAAACATTATTTTTATATTATATTTTAAAAATAAAACATAATAGAATAAACATTCATTCTACGTTTAATTAAAAAAAAAACATTATTCATATCATGTTGAGAGGGAAAAGTAATAAATCATAAACACAAATGATCTATATGGGAATGTATATAATATAAGATGTCACGTTTAGATATTTCATAGAAAATATTTTTGTGTGAATTATCATTACATATTCCATATAATAAATAAGTTTGACTTTAAAATATATCCATGTAAAAATAATAACACAATAATCACATGTAAAATTATAACTAAAATATTAATGAAGGGGATACATAAATACGGATTACATGTTCTTACCATTATGGCCTCATAACATGAAGTAATACAATTCAACCGAAAGGCCTCATTTGATGTGACCAAAACATATGATATATATTTATATTACAACATAATATAATAATATTTAATTTAAATCATAAAAATAAAAACTCAAGGAAAATAATAAATTAGTTTATTTACAGATTATATCTGTAATCGATATATTTTTTAAAGAATCATTATCAATTAAAAAATATCTTCTTGTTAGTACCCTTATAGAAATATAACTCATTAATCATTTAATTAAACATGATGATTGAAAAGATAATAATTGGTGAGGTCATATAATCAGTAAAGGTATACATGGGATATACAAATCATTATAAAAATTAATAATAATATAAGGATTTTATAACATAATGATGTTAATTTTCTCAAAGGAAAATATAAATATATAGGAAATAATATATCCTAATATCCAAAATTGAGTCATATATAAATGTATGATCAATAAGAGTGTAATATATGTATTCATCATCCACATGTCAAAATTTAGGTTTTTGGATTCATAAGATTAGTAAAACATTATTATTTTATCATATTTATCCACAATAAATTAAACTAATATTCTTTTCAGAATGTATTGAACCAATCACACTCATATATCCAAAGCTGAACATAGCCATTGTAATTCATGTCCATTCCTAATATTGTGATCACAGCTTTAATCAATCATCCTCAGGAATTGAAATTTGAATAGAGGTTTTTAATATAAAATCCATGATTATTATAATCATTTAATAATATATAAATATGACATTTCCTAATGCATTTGTGGGCTCAAATAGACCCAACTATAAAATAATAATATTGAATTTGTATATATACAATATGTTGATGAAGACAATTATCATTTCATCATATAAAAATTAGTGAAATAGAAAATGAATTTCATCAAGAGTTCATCTCCCTAATAAATAAAATTCTAATACAAAACTATAAATTTAATAAATGGATTAGGTCATTATTGATTCATAAGTAAAACAAAATGATGTTTTCAAAGATGAACATTAAATTAAAATATCACTAAAATATTTCATGATGAAAGTTTCAATTTAATTTTCACTTATATTATTTACAATGTTAATATGTATTCATTATCATGGAAACAATAGTCCTTTAAAATAAAAATGGAGTCTTGCAATGTAATATTAAAATAAAAGAGTATTTCTTTTATAAAGAAATATTTTTCTTGTGGAATTTGATAAAACATTGATTTTATTTTCAATATAGGCAATAAACTGTCTTGTTTAAAAAACTAAAAGAATTTTAATTATAAATTTAATTATTAAAAAAATATTTTTAAAAATAAAATTTATAAATAATTAGTAAATATGAAAAAATTATTAAATAAAATATACATAGAATATTGAAAATGATGAAAAATAGTCTGTACCATAGAGGAAATAAGGAATGTTTTCCTAGATAAAATGTTCTCACTCTATTTTTTTTGAAACAGTGTAAAATTTTATCGTTAAAATAACATTTCTTCAATAACTATTGGGGAATAATTAAAATGGTATTTAAAGGATAATAGAATATTATTTACCTTGTGGTAAATTTAATATATACAATATTTGAATGAGTTGATGTTGCAACAGAAAAACGTTAACATGGGTATATTGTTGTTCACTGCACATTTAGATCTACTTTATAATAAATATCGATTTATTATAAGTCTAAATTAGTTCCATATTCATATATAACATATAAAAAATTTAATTCCTTATTAATTATAATTTATCCTTTAATAAAGTATTCCAACATTAAAATAAATATTTGTGTTTAAACTATTACATTTTCCATTCACTTTTTAATTTGATGGTCACTATACATTCACTTAGGCCATTAATTCATCATATATTGAATGAAAATATTGAAATGTGTTTAATATTTTTTTCACAATATTTACATATATTATTTTTAATGTAATTTTGAGATGGAAATTTAATCATGATTCTACATTGAGGTTGTAGTCCACATGTACGCATCAATGATGTCATCATATTATAACAGATGGAATTGAAATAAGTGTGATAATATATTATAATTTTAAATGTATAATTATTTAATAATATATATTATATAAATAATATATCCATCATAATAACTACTAAATACAGGCGTCCTTATGATATACATCCTTTTAAATTAATTTAATCTCTTTGATAGCTTTTAATACATGAAACCTCAGTCATTAGTTATTCTAGTGGAAAACAAATTTTAATTTAAAAATTAATCAATGACTATTGTTTTGGGGAATAAAAATTATAATTTTCTAGGATGCACATAAATTTATAACTTACATGGTGAAAATATTAATGGAATGTGTTTTGGAAAGGTTCCACTTGAAAATAAGATTTTCTGAATAATAAAAAATATAGTATTTAACTATTCATCTTATTTTTAATAATGAATTATTTTATTATTCTTAATTAAAATTTTTAACTTTGAATTGATCATAAATATATGTATAAAAATTTGTATGTAAAAAAGAAATTTTTTTATAAAAACATCTTATATTCTTGGAAAATGCCTTTGGTTTAAAAGAAATAATATATATCAATTTTAATTATTAAAAATAATAATTAAAATATAATTATTTGTATGAAGAATATATTGATTATAAATACATATATTTATTTTAATCTATATATTGATTATTATTTTCTATTAATCAAATAAAATATCCTCAAATGCTTGAAAAGGGAATTTAATGAAAAGTAATTTTTCACATGAATTACTAGTTCATTTTTAATAAAAATATCTACTAATGTTAATTAAATTTAATTAAATATATTCTAGAACTCTAAAAATAATGATTATTAATATTATTTAGTATGGTGGAAATAATTTTTCACTATAATGATTAAATATGATAAAAAAATTTATCACGTCGGTTAAACATCAAACGAAGATTTTCACATTACATGTGCTTATGTTAAAATTAATTATCCAGACATAGATACTTTTTTATAATAAATTAAAAAAAAATATTTACAATTATTTGATTCTTAATAAAAGATAAACATCATTTTAATTTTATTCATAATGGATACAATACCTAGTTTAATATAAAAATATAAGTTATTTCGTTGAAAAAATGTAATGTTTGGTAAATAAAATGTATAAGGAATAACGAGCGAATTTTTTATTATGGAAGTGTATATTGACTACATAATCCAAATAATCAATTATGTTTCATTTTTTGGAACATTGGGTGATAATTTTTCCCATTATTAAATAATTTTATTTATTTTAAAAATATTATACTCTTCATAAATTTTTATTAATCACAATCTCCCATAAATTTTTAAAAATATCTCGTGCATTGGATAAAACAACAGTACACAAATATCTCTAAAAATTCCTTAGAAAAATTTTTTTAGGTTCGTATCTTCCAAAAATACCAACCCTATTTTTCTTAAGGAGATATTGAAATGAGGTTTCTCTAAAAGAAGGTAATCATCATAACAAAGAAATTTTTTATTTCTTATTTTCCACAAATGATTTTATCATAACATTAAAAATATAAAAAAAATATTACCTAACATAAAATGATATTATTATATTATTATTTCACAATATTTATCCATATAAAATTCCAAAACATAGAAAATCAAATAGTTGATCATGTTTGTAGAAGATAAGCACCCCACAAACCAATATAACTCATTTTCCATAATCTTCTCTCATGGTTGTATATAATGATGTATAAATTTTACATATATTAAATTTATTATATATTTATATAGTTTTAATTATTATATGACATATATTGTCTTTAATTCCATTTAATTTAAAATTAGATGACACGCCTCATGTGTATGGTGGGATAACACCTCATGAAGTGGTGTGATTCATTTATCACTTGCATTTTACATGAATGGTATGAAAAGATAAATTTAATAAGTATATGTTATATATATGTATATAATATTTAGTTTTTTAAATAAATATATCACACCTGTGATTACCCTTTCAACCATTAATGAAATTAAATTATCGCATGTGCATACATGTGTCCAACTGTCTCCAAAAAGCATTGCGAATCATTTTCACTGCTAAACATTCAACAATAAATAAAAAAATAAATCCATGTAAAAATATAATATTCATTAAGTTACTATAATCTTATATATTAGGTACCTATATCATGTATATAATAATATCAACATTCATAACAAAGATTTATGATAAAAAAATTCAATTAACACACGAAAAATGATAATGATGAAATATTGTTAGTAAATAGTTTGTAACATGTAATAATATTATCATATATTTTTTTCTAAATAATAATATTTCTATATTATAAATTCTTAATAATATTAAAACCATTTTTCAATTGGTTATAGAATATTAAACCAACGAAAATTGTGTTGTAACATTTATCATCACATCATCATCAGAGATAATTTTTTATTAGTAAAGGATAATTATTGTATTTGATACAATATTTTAGTTACCAATAAGTTAAAAATTATGGTACAATATCACATTCATTAATGAAAAAATCACTTTCATATGACCATTTTTCATTTGAAGTTAAATTTCAATTGAATATCAATATAATCTATATCATATCTTTTATTTTTATATAAAAATATTACTATTTTTATATACGTTGATTACATTGAATTTTATAAAATTTCAATTTCAATTTTTTCCAAATATGTATTCTATAATAATTAAAATATTTATTAATAAGAAATATTATTCCAAAATAAAATTTATTTTTTTATATATGGACGTTTTTAAGATAGTTTTACAATTGGGTACCAAAATTATATATCCCCTCAATGCATTGATATAACTCATGATACAAACCAATTGGATGAATCAGATGGATTTTAAACCGTATTTGTAAATTTTTTTGTGAAAATTCTTGATAGTATACATATCATGGCACATGAGATCACATTTTCCAGTAATTAAAAATTGACATAAATTAAAATCAATTTTTATTATTTTACTTTTATTTTTAAATTGTATTATCTCTATATGCATTTTATTATTAGTTTATTTTTAAAAAGAAATGTGTGTTCAGTAATTTACCATCCTATAGTTATTATGACTTATTAAATTATGATTTTCCTATTATTCAATAAATTTAATGTTTGTTTAGATAAAAATCCTACAATATTGACTATTCCATATGGATTTTGGTTTGATTTAATTCCACGAAACCCTTAGTGTGCATTTCTTCTCACCCTAATATTGTTTTAATTCCCCAGGTTATGAAGAAGAATCCATTGAATGAGTTTCTTTGAAGATATTGATCTATATTAGTGACATTTTAATTTCTATTCTAAATGTAAAATGGGTACAATGTATGTATCTGGATATACAATCATCCCACCTTATTAGTAAATTATGATTTTGCCTATTATATCATTTCCATTGTAATAATTCAGACACATGGTATAAGGTTCTAGAGTTCGGTTTGTTAAAATCAGTATCAGGATAATATTAGTAGAAATATGGAGAACTATATTTAGGGAAAATTACTTTATGTAACATTAACCTATGTTATAATTTGAGAATAATAATGTAATAACATATATTTATCATGGTAATTATGATATTATGTAGTTAATCCACTAAACAATAGCTTATTTTTATAAAAAATGTCAGTCTGGTTCTAGAATAATAAATTCTAAGCTTAATATCTCAAAAATGATAATATTGGTCTTAGATCTATCATCACTAGGTTTACAACAATGAGCCTTATTGTGCACCTAGACTGATAATTTTTCTTCCCTGAATGATGCATCAGGTTTGAATGAAATTTTTGGTTGTTTGTGGTACAACCAAAACTCAAAAAACATACACATGTGTCCTTTTTTGGGTGGTTTCCAATTTCATTATTCAATGAATCAGAAGAACCAAGAGGTTTCCATAAATTTGATGGCTATACGAGGTGAATTCCATATTTAAGCATTCATTGAGACAATTTCCCAATGATACTTATGAATTCACATTGGTCGAGGGGATGGGACTTTGGGATCATCACATGGTTTATGTGGTAATTACATCATACTCCTAGGATGTCATTAATATTTAATGAATTTTCATGACTCATTAATTAAATATAATGTATGACATTGGTCACCCTTGAGTTAATAATATATTATTATCATTCATAGAAATTAGAATCATATGTATATATCAGATTATATTAATAAATTGATGTATTTGTATGTATCTGAGGATATAAATTAATGGTAACATTTTATAAACATATTATACATTAATTTTTCATTAATTATCGTGATGTTGTTTTCAATTCATGGAGTGGGTTGCTCTGATGTTTATCATTATCGGAGGAGATGGGAGTTTGTTTTTATTGATATACCAAAACCATGATATGTAATTCTTAAGTATACTCATTAATAGAATCATAACCAATGTAGTTTGGTTTAACATATTGGGAAAAATCATACCATTTATGTTCATGTGATATCGACCCAAATGTGAAGCTTTATATCTAAGATGTATGTTCATAGTATATGTTTTGTGTGAAACTTATATCGAAGTGTCCCATGGAACCTATAAGAGTTGTGGGATCCCAAGATGGAGATGACCATAAGGGAATGTGATTCATATATAATATAGTTGATTTGGCGGTGTAGTATTTGGGTATCTTATAGTCATACTACATATACCATATTGATCTGTATCAATGGATAAATAGTTTTATTATATGGACCCTTTCCAATGAAGACCACTAAGAGTTTTTCTAATAGAATACTTAGAGCTTTGAGATAATGATGAAATTTCTATTTCTTATACTGGGTAGTAGGCTAATGGATGTTTGTGGATTAAACATTGAATTATTCCAAATGAATGTACAAAGACATGGTTGGGGATTAAACCGAATCAGAGGTCCATTGTTGTTTGTGGATTAGGCTTTGAATGGTTACTAATGGTTGTATTGTGACATGGTTGGGGGTTATACCAAGTACGAGGCCCATTGTAGGTTGGGAATTACATATGGAATATATTCCAATGGATGTACTATTACATGATTTGTAATTATAATGATTATTAATCCCGTGGATGCTTTGGGATTATATTTGGAATGATACCCAACGATATATGATCCTACAGATTCCATGACCACTACAACCTCTAATCATGCATGGGTCATGATTAATTTTAGACAAATTAGGAAGAAAAATATCTAGTAAACCAAAAAATCATCTTTATCCACAGCAGGATTAGAACCAAACCCACTTTGTGACTAAAAGAGAGATGGATATAGTACATTCATTCGATCAATGTTCCCTTGATGCAATGGGAGAGAAAAAGGGCTTTGAGATTCACATATCTAATCTTATTTTGGTAACCCAGATAGAAACATTTAATGATATATATAGCTACATCTTATGGGTATAGTAACTATGGAATTAAAGAAGTTGGAGAGGTCATGCATAATATTATATGGGCTTACTCATATATGGATTCCAGGAAATTTGTTCAAGGGTATGAGAGGAGTACACTTAATTAGCCTTAAAATAGAAAATTTAGCAAGATCCTCTCCATCACAATTTGGAACTAGAGGTGTGTGGTATGAGAAAATATAAAATGAGGAAAGTGTCGGCAACCATATTTCTGAGACCAATAGGTCCCATGGTACCGAAGGAGTACATATCTACATTCATTTTGATTACCATTCTCATTAGAGAGTACATGTAAGGGATACCTATGACTGATGGACTGCATATCCAAATTGGAGACACAATAGTGTGCCTTATACCTTACTTATTCTTGTCTAGATAATTTGATCATGCTTTCAAAATTTCTCCTAATTGATAATGAATTTAAATAATGAGGATCCATTTCATTTATTTCCTAGAAGGGGACTCAAAATGAGGATTATACATGCCCTAGATTGTCGAGAAATAGTTCTTCGAATAGGGCATGGAATGGGCTAGATGATTTTAATGTAAGGGGAATACATATATGAGATTTAAATAGAATGGAAAATGGACCCGATGGGTTGAAATTTTTTGTATATTATTTTGTAAATGATCCATATGTATTCTTAGGTTCCCCAATAAGGGTCTCACATAGGTCCCCAATTTCGGAATGGACCTTCTCACTAGTGGATATAATCTTATAAAAACACGGGGTCGTCACATAAGTGTATTTTTTTCAAACATAAGGGAACATTTATCTCACTATCTTCCTTAATTCACTCTTCTCATATGGTTAATTGGAAACCTAGGGGGTTTTAAAGGTTCTTAGAGAAGGGGTTGTGCAACCAAATATTTGAGGAAACATCTAATTTTTAGTTATGAGAATGCGGATTCCTTGGATCCCATTAATAGGTTAACTGGAAACCATGGTAAATGTTTCTCACCCCCGTAGTTATATGGTTTTGGTAACAAATTATATTACTCCACTTATGGGTAGTCAGTCATTTAGTTCTTTGTAGGGTGTCTACTGGAAACTAATAGCGCACAAACCTGGGATGTGAAAGCAGCATATGCACAAGGAACATATCTAGAAAACACTTCCGTACCATTATATGTGCACCCCATGTGACCCTTCCTATGATCAATATCACTATATGGTCCTGAACTATCAAGAATACCCAATTACAAGCCTCACTCACCTTAATGAAATATAGAGATTCACACTGTTAATGTTCCATAATAGATTGTTGAATTTTTTTAGTCCTAACTCAAAAAATGCCCTCTCTTATTCAAAATTCAACGTATACTATTAAAAGGATATTATCTCCACCATTACACTAGATTGGTACATGGTTCTATATAATATCTCTACATTGGTGTGTGATAAACCTTAAAGTGAATAGAAACATAATATAGCCATTCCTTTAGTATAAATACTTTTTCTGCTTATACACAACATTTTTTGTCTATGTGTGGATAACATTATAGATTCTATAAGAATGCTTTTGGAACACATATTAACCTATAAATAAAAAATCCCATGAGGTATTATAAGTGTAATTCACATTTTCATTACAAACTATTATAATGTATATGAATATAATGATATTCCCTAGGAAACCTAGGTAATGATTGTGAGATTATCAAAGCCCAAATTTTTTATTTATTTTATGTGTTACACAATATTTATAATTACAAAATAATATTTAAAATTTATTATTTTATGATATAGTCTAGTATATTCAAGTGTTTAGAAATTTTTATTAGAAGGATAAAAGGTATCAATAATTCTGTCCAATCAAGATATTTTCCTTTAAAGAAATCAAATATAAATAGTATTAGAACTAATATGATCATTTATATATTATGAAATCAAAATAAGATTACAAAAAATAACCTTTTATGGGTAGATATATCTATATATACAAAAAATTATTTTCCTTCATTGTGATTATTCAGGTAAAAGAAGTCCATCAAATTTATTGATACCACTAATCCTACGGTAATTGAGTAATTGAATAAGTCCATTGATAAGATATTTTAGGAATTTAGATGAAATATAAATGAAAATGATTATATTATAGTATATTGGTCCATGATTGTTGATAATTAATGGTGGTCATTGATCTATAATAACATGGAGGAAGTGGTAATATTACACACGGAATGGACATCATTTAAATAAAAATTCTTAAAAAACATATTTCTCTCATAATAAATGATCAAAAATGAAGAACGAATTTTTTATCTTAAATAAAATGGATGATTAAATTAACAGTAAGTGTGATTATTCCATTACAACACTACATATGTATTATAATAATTATATACTCAACACGGATTAAATGATTTACCATTTCATTGAAAGGGCCTAAAACATGTATCTAAAGAGAGCTGTTATTTCAATATTTTTGATCATATGATGAAATATATTTTTGATCAATTAAAAAGTATAAATAATAATCATGATCATATATGATTATGTGTAATTAATAAAATAAGAGGTCAAATAAACAAAAATTAAATCGGAATGCATCAGATTATGAGAATAGAAGAAAGAAAATTAAATCTTGTGAAACCTATAGAGAGAATGATCCTAATAAATTCTTGAAAAACATGAGAGTTTTGTATATATAATGATATATTAGTCATAATGATTAATAATTTAATTTCAGCAATGAAAACACTATTATACAGTTCATTAAATAAAAATAAATGGTGCATAATTCTAACAAATTTCATATGTATCATGATAACAAACAATATATGATTTTATGTGATGAATTATAAGCGTATGTGATCATAATAGATCAGGTTGAATTTGAAAAGTTTATTCTTTCATTTAATTTAATCAAATATAAAAAATAATCTAATTATTTAATTCCTTATTCAACAATAAACTCATTAAATATCCTATTTTTCTTAAAAATGATATATTTTCCTAGAATATTAAGAATTGATTTTATATTAAAAACCCATAGTGAATGTGTCACTACAATAAAAATGTGTTTGGAATCCCACTTTACATCCCAAAAAAAATCTTTATTTGATGACCTTTCTATCTAATGATTTGATTAGTTTGATATAATAGATTGTATGGATTGGATTTCAAAATTTGATGAAAAATGTTATTAAATGAAGAAGGAAATTATGATTGTGATGAAGATGTTTAATTCCATATCTTTTGAGAAGATACATAATAATCTAAGCCAATTAGGTCCACCTTAACAACGCTGCTAAATGAGATTAAAAGGGGAACATATTTGAAATAGGTTATGGATAGAGATGGTAATATTTAGAAACAGGTTGGGCATATTATAAAAGAATAAATTAATGTAATTCATAATGAATTTATATGTCATTAACTCGATTTTAATGTGTAGTTACCAATTTATTTATTTCTCTCTAAAATAAATATATCAAAGATATCATATTGAATAACCACTTCGAAATTGGTAATGATTAAGAAACAACAAATAATGGTGTATATTAATGGATTTACTCAACCTAGTGGATCAATATGGGGTGAAATTGTTATATTCCTTAAAAAATGACAGATATAAGAGTCAATACATTGATGGTAGGGATATAAATTCTATGATAGTTAATGAGATTTAAAATCCACCTTTTATTGAAGAATTATTTAATTAAATATAAGAAGTACAATATTTTTAAAATATTTACCTTCATTCTAGGTATCATCAATTAATATTATGGAATGATGAAATTACAAATAAATATTTATGAATGAGGTAATGAAATTATGTGTTCATAGTAATTTCTTTTTTATTAAATAATTAACCTTATATTTTTTGTGACCTAATGAATATATTATTAAAATAATATGTTAATATTTTTTTGTATTCATTTTTGATTTCATGGTGTATTCTAAAATATATGAGGGCTCTGTAAATCCCTTTCAAGTCATTATTATGAATCCTTGAAGAAAACATATATATGAGAAAATTATTAAGTCTGTTTTATGGGTTCTATAAGTTTCATTTCATAGCCATATTTTCTCCCAATATTGATTCTATGTTAATCCTATAATGGAAATGGTATAAAAATAGTTTCTATAAATGATGAATACAAAAGAGGAATGTATTTTCATTTTATTTACAGGTTACTATCGATGATTAATCTAGATATTTTTTTGAACTGGATAATGAATTTTTCAAGAATAATAATAATGGGTTTAAGTTAATTTGAGCAATGGAATGTGATGAAAATTTTGAATAATTAATGTGTCAATTGTCGAAGGATCAAATTTTGAATCTACTATTATGAAATCATTGGGTTTTTATATATAGTGATGCATTAAATATAGTAGATTTCTGTGTCCTTATAAAAAATTATTATGTTATTTCATATGAATCAGAGAATTTTAAAATTTTAGAAAAAAACTATCCATCCCCTGATCATGATTTGGCAGTTATAATCATTTCATTAATGGTATAGAGATATTGAATCCATGGTGAGATAAATGTGACATACATTGAAAACATGTGGCTAAAATATATGTTTACCAAAAATTTCTTGTCATGTTAAAGTGAGATGGATCAATCTAGTCAATGATAATTATTACTCTGAACACTACAACCTAGAAATGATAAATTATGAAACCCGCTCATTGAGAACAAATGAACAAGGAGTTATGATCCAAATGAGTATTAAGAGGGAACATATGTTCATAAATACAGTAAGGATAAATATGACAATTAATTAGAAATAATTGAAATTTCTATTTTTTAATTTCTTGAAAAACAATATTTATTAGAAAATATATAATTTTATCAATCTAATGATGATATATTTTTGTTGAAAATTAATGCTATGAATAATGGTAGATTATTAGAATAACATGGTAATGTTGTTATTTTGAAATTTTTAATGAGGCTTTTTATTAAGAAACATAGTTAAAAAGGGATTTATTTTTTGAATAATTTATCTTGAATTTTCAATACACCCCATTAGAACTAAAAAGTATAGTGATTCGAGGGAATATTATTTGTGAGATAATAAGAAATAAGAAATTATAAACTATGAATCAATATAAATGGTTTTTGAACAGGTCAAGGATGAGAGACCAAATCTAAGAGGAATGATGAAACATATTATTATTCCTAAGTAGAAATAATATTACCTTACTATGGATGTTTCCATAGGACTAACAAATATACTAAGTAATAATTATTAAATATAGATTATTTATCTTACCATATCTACATAATTCATCCTTATACGTGAAGATACACCTTTTGATCAACCCATAGTGATCTATATTATTGATGTTGTTAGAATTCATCTACCACCTTTAGATTGTGATCCATTATATAACTTAAATTTATTGAAAATATTCAGAATGGTCTTGATTATATGATTCATTGGAAAATCTCCAACTATACTCAAACTGATCGATCATCCAAAAGGAATATTCAAACATTAGAGTACAAGTGGATGTTATTCTCACAAGAATTTTGAGGTATTTGTGATAATTATTTAAATTTTGAAGATTATTATTCTAATAATAATTAGTATTATATTATTAATGCCATATAATACAAATAATTATATTTAAATAGAAGAAATAATGTTATTTTTTACTATGAATTCAGTGGAAAAAAACATGTAGGACCCAAACATGTTAATGAAATTACATGAAATGTAAAGACAATTTATTCTAGTATTAATGTATACAAAAATTGTTAAATTAATTTTTCCAAAAACATGAGGAATGATTTGGAATATCAAGTGGGAGATAATTTTTTCTATAATATATGTTATACGAAGGGTATTATATGTTCTTGTAAGAGGGGAAAATTGAAAACTATATACATTTGGCCGGTTGAAATTCAAGAAAGAATTGGAGGAATGGTTTATCATTTTTAAATGATTCCAGTCCTTTATAAAGTACATGATGTCTTCCACATATCCATGTTAATTATTTGTATGGAAGAAAAAATACATGTAATATCTCATAAAGAGATACAATTGGACCCTTATCTATCATACTATGATGATATCATCCAAGTTATTTATAATATAGAACATGTATTACAGATGAAAATGAATAATCTTGTAACTGTACTTTTTAGAAATTATAAATGTATGATGAAATAAGAGAACACTAGGGTTTTATAAAGTAAAAATATAATAAATTTTGATATTGTAATATCTAGGGAATTTTGGGGAATAAATTATTGTAGGATGGAATAATTTAACACCTAGAGAACTTATGAAATAATTCATTTTAAATAAATTTATTTTCATTAATAGCTTCTCATACACAAAACTATAAGAAAATATTATTGAAATTTATCATTATATCATAATTAAAATATAATGAAATGAAAAATTTAATATTTCATATAAAATTTATAAATTTATTAAATGAATATCATTTTCTAACTTAGTCAAAATTGTATTATAACTATTGTTTAATGTTTACCCTTATAAATATCCTTTAACTGATAATTTAAAAAATAATATTAAAAAATTATTCATTTTATTAAAAATAATTTCGTATAATATATATACATTAAATGTTATTAAATATTAATCCAACATAAATGAAGTCAATAATATTTGTCCATTTACTGATATATCTTTCAGAAAAATATTTTTTTCTCAGGAAAAAACATTAATTTTTATAGGAATAATGAATTTCCATTTTCATTAAGTAATATAGACATTAATGGTGATGGATATATATAAAATTTATAGATAATATTTCCCTCTATATTAATTTAAACCCGTCCAATTATTTTCACCAGCTATATATTTTATATAATATCATATTATACATGAAATATTCATTTCATGAAAACCAATTTTTGGACAATAATATTGGGTTCATTTTAAATTAGAATTTTGTACTTATGCGAGTTGAAATTAATAAAATATATGATATATTATTAATTATAAACATTATTATTAGGAAATTTTTTCACCTTAAATATTGTTTAAAATTATTAAAAATATACATAGAAAATAATTATACATATTATGATTAAAATGAGGATTTGTACATTACGTTATCTTTTTGTTAAAATTTATCTTCTACACAATTTTATTTCTTTTATTTTATAAATTTAATTATATATTTATAAAATAAATGTCCAAATTAGTTTAAAATCCTTATTTTAATATTATTATTAATGATTAATCTACCTATGTAAACAAAAATATTGAGGTTACCATGGTGAAAAATAAAATGATTATATTTATAGGTTTTAAATGATAGAAATGAACATGATTCAAGAAGTTTTTTTTTTGAATTTTTTATGGCCAATATCATCCCATAAATAGATTATTTATCAAATTTTTATTAACATGGCTTATTGGTACTTTTCATTATTAAATAGTTTTGGGTATTTACAAAATATTTCTCCCTTCCTCAATTATAAAAGGAAAATCACTCCTGTAACTTATTTAAAGGTTTAAATCCCTTTGGATCAACTACAAATTTCCAAAACATATCCTCATAAACCATATGCACATATTATAGGTACTTGTTTTCCAAAAATACCAGTCCATGGGTCCATAAGAACAGATCCAAAGGGGGTGTTTCTGAATTAATCTAATCATCTTAACAATGCACTTTATTTTTATATATATTTTCCACCTTAAATTTGTTGTTATCACTTGAAATATAACAAAATCATAATAATACATGTAAATTTATGTTATTATTGTGATTGAATATTGTTTTTATATCTCCACTTCCATCAAATGTGAAACAGAAGCACTGATTGTGTGTACGACTTACAACTACCTCACGAACTGATGTAACTCGTTTTCTATCAATAATTATAATGGTTGGATATAACGAATTATTTAATATATATATATAATGTAACACCCCAAGATTTCATAGTGTGTTATTTCTTCAAAATAATTCAATAACTTGCACTACACGCAACACCGAGTTCAATCACACCATGACTTACAAAAAATAAGCCATTCAAAAGAGGTTATGAATAGTATTATCTAAATTTTAAACTTTATATAATCCTTATAATTTTAGAATCCATATTATGAGTTTCTTTGATATAATGCAAGAACAAATTCATTTTCAGTATTGCACTTTTATCAAATTTTAATAAGTGAACCCTTTTTAAATACAATATTTTAAACATTTTGACTAAATGGGGACATCAAAATATTTAAAATGAAACATCTCATGCTTCCACGGTACGCTTTCCTTTGAATAATACAGTAGCGTGTGTTATACGCAACTTCGAGTTTTAACACACACCACAACCGATCAAACTAGCCATTTTGAATAGTAATACCTACTTTTTGAAATTATATTTCAAAATGGACTTCATTTTTGGATTCGGAATATCGAATTTAGCCTAAGGTGAAATTTTGGTACATTTCGGATAACTTTCATATTTTGATGAATAGTGAAAATTTCTAAATTTTAATTAAAAACAACTTTTTTAATCAAAATAATTAATAGTGATAAATTATGAATTTGAGTGGTTTTAAAGTATATTTAGAATATATTTTTACCATTCAATTTAATGTTTATCATTGGACATAATTTTACAATTAAACCGAACATAAACAAGTGTCAATCTTTTGATAGTTATTATCTCTTAAAAACACGTTTTTTGTTTTGACAGCGGGAATTAATTTTAAATTAATTTCTGCCACTTCTGTGTTTTGAATTTAGGAAAATGGATTCCATATTTGGAATCAGGATGTTCAAATTGTTTAAATAGGTAACTTTTATTTTTAGACATTTTGAATAATTACTGCGGTAAATATTTTATTTACCATGGTTAAGGGTAAATCCGGTAAATAAGGGTTAAAAAATAATATTATAATAATACAAAATTACCCTAAAACCTGTCTTAACCCTATTGGTTGATACCTGGTCGACCATGGGAATCTTTGGGTCTATTTTGGGACCCCATGGATCCACTTGTAAGTGATAATGACACTTTATTTTAATTTAGTTAAAATGAATACAAAAATGACACAAGCATATATCTTTTAGAACAACAATTTTTACATAGGGTTATATATGTTGGATTTTATATTATAAATATTCATTAGAAAGCTAAAACGATTTCCTACATAATGATATTTTATTTATAATTTTTAGACATTGAATAATTTATTTTATTTATGACACAATGATGATGCAGTAATTACTATAATAGTGAAAAATTAAAATAATTGATATTATTAATACCCAAATAATTATAATATGAAACTTTTAATGAATTAAACTAATTTTATATGATAATATGATATATTAGGATTTATTTAATTGACTTTGTTCGAAGTAATCAATCTGTTAGGAGTTTCAAAAAAATCAACTATTGAATAGTGTCAAAATTGACATAAAAGAGTTCTTAAAACAAATATTATATTATTAATTGATATTAAATTCCTAAAAATCTAAGGTTCGGCCAAGAGACTTATATTATGATAGTTTCCTCATTAATGGACCACTTGGGGGTCGCTTGGATGTATATAGTAAGTTTATTAACCATATTATATAAAAATACAAAGAGACATTGTAAAAGTGAAACTAATTAACTTAGAGTTAATACTTAAAGATAAGGTTCATATAAGTACCCAAACCTGTCTAAATTCTATTTGTTGAGTGGTTTTCGACCTATCCCCACCTTAACCTTTGAATAGTAAACTTTGGAGCCATTAGAAACCGAATATTAATTTATTATAAATTAATATTTCTAGCTTTTCCAAAGGTGCCCCTCACCCCTCTTATAAAAGGGCACTCCTCCTTCTCATTTCTTCACACCTCTAAAGCCTTTTGGTTCGGCCAAACTCTGCCCAAATACTCTCCCAACACCCCTCACTACAACCTAGGGGCATTAGTTTGATCATAAAGCCAACCTAAGGAGCCCTTTTGATCAAATCAAAAGGAAGAACCCGAAGAAGAGGTAATGTTTTCACCACCCCTTTTCCAAGTTCATTTCTTCTTCCACTTCTTCTTCCTTTGTTGTTACCATTCTAAAATAATGACTCCAGTATCATTTATATACTGTGATGTTATTATAAATATGGTACAACCATATTCAGTATTCTATCCACCCTTTGAATAACATGTCACCATACGTGCGTACGTACGGCTTACCGTCTCCACGTCGTGGTGTAATTGTTATTCAATATATTATTATTTGGATGGGTATAATAATGATGTGTAACTCATGTAAATAATAAATATAACATATTAATGATTCTGTATATATGATATACCATCCATTTATATATTATTTTAATATCAAAAGAATGATATTGTCGCTCGTGCGTACGTACGGACTACCGTCTCCACGAACGCGATGCGATTCATTCTCCATCGTATCCATTCAAGTATAATTATCATTTTATGATTTAAAAATGATGTTTAAGGACTTTATATCATTCTGGATATGAATAATATACAACCTATCCTTTACAAACATGTCTTACGTAACAAAACATACAAAAGAAAACAAGAAAGTTCACACCCGAAACAACGATAATACTAAGATATTATTATCAAATCAATATTAAAAGATCATATATGATATCATATTAATGTATATGATTCTTGTATAATTTAATAACAATTATTTAACCATTATATAGGAGGTTAACCTACCACAACCAAGGAAAAGTACAAGGTAAGGGTTTACTTTACAACCTCTTCATTATCCAAGGTTGTTTATACGTAATAATCTACTGGGATCTCTTTATCATCCACATCCATGTTTCTTAAAAATGTATTTCAAAACATTTTTACTATTTACAAGAATATGGGTTAAAGTCATTTATACCCTTGTTTGACTTTTTATAAGAGGTTTATAAAGGAATCTTTCTGTCGTTTTCAAAACAAGGTCCTTTTTAACATTTTCGACAGAATTGAGGTAAGAATGTTTTTTTTAACTTATACGGCGGGTGCGGTTATTTTCCGCCGTTATAAAATCGTCGAAGCTTTCCTTACAATATTATAAGAATATTTTCAAAGAAAATGTTTTATTTTATATGGATCTTAAATGATTTCAAAATAAAAGGAGATACTTCTTTTAAAAGAATTTTGATTTCATCTATGTCAACATCCTTTGATGGATTTTAAGATTATTTGAAGTTGATTTATTATAATACAAAACTTCTATATTGTATTGAAGGTTTTGTGATATGTTTGAATGTGGATGTGCTATTTTATACCATTCATAGTTTATGGTGAAACTATTGACATTTCGTATGCTAGTTTTAACCCGAATGTTTATGTTATATTTCAAACTTTTCTTCAGATGAATGTGCTAAACAAGTATGTTCCAGGTTGGGGACCGGTAAAAGTAAGCCCTCCAGGTTGGGGACTGGTTAAAGTAAGCCCTCCAGGTTAGGGACTGGTAAAAGTATGCCCTCCGGGTTGGTGTCCGGTTATTAGAGGCACTCCGGGTTGGTGTCCGGTTATTAGAGGCACTCCGGGTTGGTGTCCGGTTATTAGAGGCACTCCGGGTTGGGTTCCGGTTAGAAGTAACCCCTAGGTCTTGGGATGAGGCCTAGACAATGAAATTAACGTTTGACATTATGCATTCCTTAATTATGAAAGTGGTTATTGATTTTTGCATGTGATTATTCGATTAGTAGAATATCCATGTGAATAAGTAAATGGCATTATTTCATTTTACTTTTGCCATACTTTGTTGAAGTTCAAGTTTAAAAGGCTTTTGTTTTAGTAATGCATTGCCTTAAATGTCTATGCTTATTTTGAATGTTATGCTATATTGTTATCCTTACTGGGCATTTGAGCTCACCCCTTTTCTATGTTTTATTTTTTCCCAGGATATGAAGAAGTAAGTTATGAATGACCTGCAGGGATATTATGAGGGGATATAGTGTGGACTGTGAAAACATTATGTTGTAGTAGTAGTTTTTCATTTTATGATTTAATGTAAAACTTATGAATATATCTAGTGTTTCCAAGGCTACTAAACCAATCGGTCTTTCGAGATTTGATCTTTCTTGTGATCATGCCAATGTTACGAGGTAATGCACCGACTCTGGGTAGCTAGGGTCGGGGCGTTACAGTTGGTATCAGAGGAAGTTTAGTACAAACCTGGGAAGCTAGATTTAGATAAACTCTGATTATAGCACGTAGACCTAAGATGAACTTTGAGGATTAGTGTAGAAGAACTTCCTAGAATTTTGGTATTGTACAGATTTTGTGAGTTTTCCGAGCAATACATCCATGTCTGGATACGAGCAGGTAGAGGCGGCTCTGGCACAGATGTACCAAGGGGTAAAACCCGAAAACACCGCTTTGAGCTAGACTCGAACGGGAACTGGTGCACGACAACGGGCCTTGCTGCACTCTTGGTTACGACACTCCCGGGGGATATGCTTAGGATAACTCTCATTTTCTTTACAAATCATTTTGAAGGGTTTATGAGTATATACTTCCTTAAAGAAAACATTCTTATGATTATGGATTATATCCATAAATAGTTCAATTTATGTTAAGTGTTTTATAAGTATGAGATTAGGTATTTTGATTCATAAAATGATCTAGTTTATGCCATTGTTTAGAAATGGCGCCCAGTAGAAGGAATGAGAACTCCGGAAATGCACATGATCCAAAGAGAAGGAAGGATCATATCTTTCATGGACTTAAGCTAGAATTTATAATAGAAATAGTCTCCCATGTATTATCATCATATGAAGAAATAAAATCATGTATTGATAAGATAAGTAAAGAGTTTACTGAGTCCTATGGCTTTGAAGGGAAGCAAGAGAAGAAAAGGATAGAAGAGAGAAAGATGGATAAAGGGAAGAGGGAAAACAATAATTTTCCCATATGTGGTAACTGTGGAAAGAAACACCCTGGAACTTGCCCGAAAGGAATGGGAGTTTGTTATAAGTGTGGAGAAAAAGGGAACAATGTACGTGACTGCAAGGGTAAGAAAATGGTTTTAAATGTACAATGCTTTGTTTGCAAGGAGTTTGGACACTACGCGAACCTATGTCCCAGTCATCAGACTATGCCGCAAATGATGTTATTGGATAATAATCAAGTTATGATACTACCACAGATGAAGAGGAATGATTAGAGTTCTTATGTTGATTATGTCAATTGAGTGTTGTATCAACAATGTACTTGTTATAATAATTATGGAGTATATAAGGATTGTACTGCAGTACTATTTCATTAAGGACTTGAGATTGTGTGGAACAAAGAAAAGTGGCTCAATAGCAGGATAAATTTTTGGAAAATATATGGTTGAGAGAATGATAAACCATAATATAGTTCTGATACCGAGGTAGTGATTTTCGAATAATACATGATTATTTTGGAAAAAAATATATTGGATATTCTTGAGTACCTTGGAACTGATTAATGATTTGTATATTCCATCATTGTTGGGGTTTAAAACATTTTTGGATTGATGAAGTATATCCAGCATTCTATATGGAATAAGGGAGCATGAATGTAATCAATAAGGAATATGGTAATACATGATGAAGGTATTCATATGCTATTACGGGGTAAAAAGGATCTATATTATGTTTACCTTCCTTATAAATGTTAGACTGTGAGTTTGGACAGAAGTATTTTGGATAGTTCTAGTTTGGATTATTTTGGATTGCCATAAAAGGACAACCCGGAGGTCGGGCGGCAACCCGTCGCGTCCGGCAAGGCTGCGAGACTTGAACCCGCAACCGAAGGGCGACAAGGGTGTATCACCTACCACTGGACCATGAGATGTCCTGGATTAAATAATGTAGTTTTTATTAAAAGATCATGTAGATGAATTATAAATTCGTTTATTTTGGAACCCTATACGAATAGTGTAAATAGAATTTTTTTACATTCTATTATCTTTTAGAGTGAAAGATGAGTTTGTGGTAGAAATTTATTAATGGATAAAACTCTAATTATAAAGTAAGTATATCTCCTTGTGATCTTAGCCAATCTCATAAATAAATTCCTCAATATTAAGAAAATCAACTTAGAACAAAAATGTTTTCCTAGATGGTACCTTAAATCATCACAAATTTATGGCTTTGGGATTGTTGACCTTTTCATAGCTATGTTCTCTACCACTCTCCATCAGATAATTGATGGTTAGATTTTTCTTCCATATCCATATTTTCCTACATGGAACCCTAGTATGTGTTATTTTCGGTAAACTTCATACTTTCGACTCTTTATTTTAAATAGAGGCCACATTAATTCATTTTTCGATGTGGGATTTCAACTAAGATATTTTGAAACGTCAAAAATGTGTTATCCCAATATCCTATATTTTTTTGAACCGATGGTACTTCAAATCATCATAGATTGATGAGTTTAAGGACATCAATTTTATACTTGTTTGTGATTGATGACTTCAATCACTACCTATAAATATTTACGTTTTTCCTCCAATTATATGTCTCTAATTGCCACCAATGTTCTCCTAATCGAGATCACAATTTGGTGGTGACCCTTTCATTTCTCTATTCCTCATATTAAGACTAAATTTTAGTAACCCAATTTCCAATGTGGGTTTTCCCACAAAGATATTTTCTATTTTCAACCTTTTATTTTCGAAGAATAATTTCATATTGCGAGGACGCAATTTATTGAAGGAGGGGAGAATGTAACACCCCAAGATTTCATAGTGTGTTATTTCTTCAAAATAATTCAATAACTTGCACTACACGCAACACCGAGTTCAATCACACCATGACTTACAAAAAATAAGCCATTCAAAAGAGGTTATGAATAGTATTATCTAAATTTTAAATTTTATATAATCCTTATAATTTTAGAATCCATATTATGAGTTTCTTTGATATAATGCAAGAACAAATTCATTTTCAGTATTGCACTTTTATCAAATTTTAATAAGTGAACCCTTTTTAAATACAATATTTTAAACATTTTGACTAAATGGGGACATCAAAAAATTTAAAATGAAACATCTCATGCTTCCACGGTACGCTTTCCTTTGAATAATACAGTAGCGTGTGTTATACGCAACTTCGAGTTTTAACACACACCACAACCGATCAAACTAGCCATTTTGAATAGTAATACCTACTTTTTGAAATTATATTTCAAAATGGACTTCATTTTTGGATTCGGAATATCGAATTTAGCCTAAGGTGAAATTTTGGTACATTTCGGATAACTTTCATATTTTGATGAATAGTGAAAATTTCTAAATTTTAATTAAAAACAACTTTTTTAATCAAAATAATTAATAGTGATAAATTATGAATTTGAGTTGTTTTAAAGTATATTTAGAATATATTTTTACCATTCAATTTAATGTTTATCATTGGACATAATTTTACAATTAAACCGAACATAAACAAGTGTCAATCTTTTGATAGTTATTATCTCTTAAAAACACGTTTTTTGTTTTGACAGCGGGAATTAATTTTAAATTAATTTCTGCCACTTCTGTGTTTTGAATTTAGGAAAATGGATTCCATATTTGGAATCAGGATGTTCAAATTGTTTAAATAGGTAACTTTTATTTTTAGACATTTTGAATAATTACTGCGGTAAATATTTTATTTACCATGGTTAAGGGTAAATCCGGTAAATAAGGGTTAAAAAATAATATTATAATAATACAAAATTACCCTAAAACCTGTCTTAACCCTATTGGTTGATACATGGTCGACCATGGGAATCTTTGGGTCTATTTTGGGACCCCATGGATCCACTTGTAAGTGATAATGACACTTTATTTTAATTTAGTTAAAATGAATACAAAAATGACACAAGCATATATCTTTTAGAACAACAATTTTTACATAGGGTTATATATGTTGGATTTTAGATTATAAATATTCATTAGAAAGCTAAAACGATGTCCTACATAATGATATTTTATTTATAATTTTTAGACATTGAATAATTTATTTTATTTATGACACAATGATGATGCAGTAATTACTATAATAGTGAAAAATTAAAATAATTGATATTATAAATACCGAAATAATTATAATATGAAACTTTTAATGAATTAAACTAATTTTATATGATAATATGATATATTAGGATTGATTTAATTGACTTTGTTCGAAGTAATCAATCTGTTAGGAGTTTCAAAAAAATCAACTATTGAATAGTGTCAAAATTGACATAAAAGAGTTCTTAAAACAAATATTATATTATTAATTGATATTAAATTCCTAAAATCTAAGGTTCGGCCAAGAGACTTATATTATGATAGGTTCCTCATTAATGGACCACTTGGGGGTCTCTTGGATGTATATAGTAAGTTTATTAACCATATTATATAAAAATACAAAGAGACATTGTAAAAGTGAAACTAATTAACTTAGAGTTAATACTTAAAGATAAGGTTCATATAAGTACCCAAACCGGTCTAAATTCTATTGGTTGAGTGGTTTTCGACCTATCCCCACCTTAACCTTTGAATAGTCAACTTTGGAGCCATTAGAAACCGAATATGAATTTATTATAAATTAATATTTCTAGCTTTTCCAAAGGTGCCCCTCACCCCTCTTATAAAAGGGCACTCCTCCTTCTCATTTCTTCACACCTCTAAAGCCTTTTGGTTCGGCCAAACTCTGCCCAAATACTCTCCCAACACCCCTCACTACAACCTAGGGGCATTAGTTTGATCATAAAGCCAACCTAAGGAGCCCTTTTGATCAAATCAAAAGGAAGAACCCGAAGAAGAGGTAATGTTTTCACCACCCCTTTTCCAAGTTCATTTTTTCTTCCACTTCTTCTTCCTTTGTTGTTACCATTCTAAAATAATGACTCCAGTATCATTTATATACTGTGATGTTATTATAAATATGGTACAACCATATTCAGTATTCTATCCACCCTTTGAATAACATGTCACCATACGTGCGTACGTACGGCTTACCGTCTCCACGTCGTGGTGTAATTGTTATTCAATATATTATTATTTGGATGGGTATAATAATGATGTGTAACTCATGTAAATAATAAATATAACATATTAATGATTCTGTATATATGATATACCATCCATTTATATATTATTTTAATATCAAAAGAATGATATTGTCGCTCGTGCGTACGTATGGACTACCGTCTCCACGAACGCGATGAGATTCATTCTCCATCGTATCCATTCAAGTATAATTATCATTTTATGATTTAAAAATGATGTTTAAGGACTTTATATCATTCTGGATATGAATAATATACAACCTATCCTTTACAAACATGTCTTACGTAACAAAACATACAAAAGAAAACAAGAAAGTTCACACCCGAAACAACGATAATACTAAGATATTATTATCAAATCAATATTAAAAGATCATATATGATATCATATTAATGTATATGATTCTTGTATAATTTAATAACAATTATTTAACCATTATACAGGAGGTTAACCTACCACAACCAAGGAAAAGTACAAGGTAAGGGTTTACTTTACAACCTCTTCATTATCCAAGGTTGTTTATACGTAATAATCTACTGGGATCTCTTTATCATCCACATCCATGTTTCTTAAAAATGTATTTCAAAACATTTTTACTATTTACAAGAATATGGGTTAAAGTCATTTATACCCTTGTTTGACTTTTTATAAGAGGTTTATAAAGGAATCTTTCTGTCGTTTTCAAAACAAGGTCCTTTTTAACCTTTTCGACAGAATTGAGGTAAGAATGTTTTTTTTAACTTATACGGCGGGTGCGGTTATTTTCCGCCGTTATAAAATCGTCGAAGCTTTCCTTACAAGATTATAAGAATATTTTCAAAGAAAATGTTTTATTTTATATGGATCTTAAATGATTTCAAAATAAAAGGAGATACTTCTTTTAAAAGAATTTTGATTTCATCTATGTCAACATCCTTTGATGGATTTTAAGATTATTTGAAGTTGATTTATTATAATACAAAACTTCTATATTGTATTGAAGGTTTTGTGATATGTTTGAATGTGGATGTGCTATTTTATACCATTCATAGTTTATGGTGAAACTATTGACATTTGGTATGCTAGTTTTAACCCGAATGTTTATGTTATATTTCAAACTTTTCTTCAGATGAATGTGCTAAACAAGTATGTTCCGGGTTGGGGACCGGTAAAAGTAAGCCCTCCAGGTTGGGGACTGGTTAAAGTAAGCCCTCCAGGTTAGGGACTGGTAAAAGTATGCCCTCCGGGATGGTGTCCGGTTATTAGAGGCACTCCGGGTTGGTGTCCGGTTATTAGAGGCACTCCGGGTTGGTGTCCGGTTATTAGAGGCACTCCGGGTTGGGTTCCGGTTAGAAGTAACCCCTAGGTCTTGGGATGAGGCCTAGACAATGAAATTAACGTTTGACATTATGCATTCCTTAATTATGAAAGTGGTTATTGATTTTTGCATGTGATTATTCGATTAGTAGAATATCAATGTGAATAAGTAAATGACATTATTTCATTTTACTTTTGCCATACTTTGTTGAAGTTCAAGTTTAAAAGGATTTTGTTTTAGTAATGCATTGCCTTAAATGTCTATGCTTATTTTGAATGTTATGCTATATTGTTATCCTTACTGGGCATTTGAGCTCACCCCTTTTCTATGTTTTATTTTTTCCCAGGATATGAAGAAGTAAGTTATGAATGACCTGCAGGGATATTATGAGGGGATATAGTGTGGACTGTGAAAACATTATGTTGTTGTAGTAGTTTTTCATTTTATGATTTAATGTAAAACTTATGAATATATCTAGTGTTTCCAAGGCTACTAAACCAATCGGTCTTTCGAGATTTGATCTTTCTTGTGATCATGCCAATGTTACGAGGTAATGCACCGACTCTGGGTAGCTAGGGTCGGGGCGTTACATATAACATTCTAATTATTATTATACTTATGGGATTATAATATCAGATTTATCTTTTTACTTCCCATTCAGTTTATGTCTTCTTAACTTCTCTTCTGTGCATAGTAGAATTCCACCTCACGAAGTGATATGATTTGTTTTTTACTAATGCCTTACGTGGATGGTGAGAAAATATAAATTTTAGAAACGTTTTTCAATAAAATAAATTTAAATAATTATTTATATTTAATATTCCACCATCTGATTTATCATTTTTCTGATTTATGGTATGATTTTGTTTCCCATGTGTGCATACTACCAATTATCTCTACAAAGAAGTTAAATTTGTATTACATGTCCAACCGTCGAGAGTTAATCTAAAACATCTTTAGAGTAAATATTATATTCCTAGATTTTATAAATTCTTGGATATGTTGTATATATATCCCATATATAAGAATCATAATTTTTATAAAAAATTACACATGAGAAACCGATGTAATTAAAACGAAAAATAATTATAAAATGAAATATTACAAGTAACTAGATGGTAAATTGTTATATTGGGAACACATATAATAAGTTATACATTATAATTTTCCTATAACCAATTAATATCTTTCTTAAAACAATTATAAATGATTTTAGGATATTTTAATACAAATTTATATGTGAAGTAATAGATTTTATCCCAATTTCCATTTCATTAAGGCATGTTTTTTAATATGAACATATTCACATTTATGTAGTGGATATAATACCCCTATGGTGTATTTATAATTATTACCGGCCCATTTAAGATTATAAATGTATTTTATATTATTTATTCTTTAATGGGTAATATATTAAATACTATGAAATAGGTAACAGAATTATAAAATCTCATTTTATTTTATGATTATTAACATTCTTTTAATATAATAAATTTAATGTGATCATTTTTCCCTGAAAATTAAATTCCGTAAAAATATAAATATTAATTTTTTCATTTATATTAGAATTTAATAAAACATATAAAATTTTTACATATGTTGTTTACATTGAAATTAAATTTATTAATTGGGGAAAATTAACAATTCTGTATTATATAATGAATAAAAATATTTATTATTAAGGAATATTATTTATTACATAAATTTTGTATCCATGAAATGAGGAATTATTTGGAGATGATCAGATGGTTGTTGTGTAATATTTTATATTCTCCACAAATAATTCAACATGTATCATGAATCAAATTAGTTAGCCAAATATTATGGGATTTTCTAACTATTTTTAAAATGGATTTTGAAAGATTCATACATTAGAGGTGTCATGATTAATAAACTAATAATGTATTATGACTTAGAATTTAACACTTTATGTATGTAGTTATTTTTATTATCCATGATACATTATCATTGATAGTATCTCTCAAGTCATTTTATTCATTTGTATTGATTTAATGATTTGTATGTTTACTTATTTACCATTACTTATAGATTATGCCAAATCAAATTATTATATAAAAGTAATTTATTAAATGGAATGTGAGTTTTTTTATTTACTATCCCATTTTGATAATTCTATATTGATTCATGGTATCATAAAAAATACACAACCCTTAATTAGAAATATTGACCCTTTATTTTTTATATTCTCTAGGTTTTAATGATAAATCCTAAGAATGTGCTTCATGGATGAGAAATTTTTTTATATTTTATTTTATATTATGAATGAAAAATGGGTATCATGTATGTAGCTATTTCTTTTAAAATATTAAATTAATAAGTTAATTGTGACTTCAAACACTGTATGTATTCCATTAAAATAAATTATACACCGACTCCGGGAGACTTTATTCATGGTCATTAAAATAATTACATGTGAATGGTTGGGATGAAAAATTTAATACATCACATCAAGAGGCATTAATATACATATAGACATGAATTATAAGTTTTTTTCCCATTTTATATAGTCAGTGATGAATAAATGCTCATCCATCAATATAATAACATGTATTTTAAATTAATATACTATATTCATCCATTTTAATGTAAATTGTAGTTTTAAAAAATTCTATTGAAAATATAATATGAAATGAACTCAGTCACAATTTATATATCTTCACTGAGAAACATACTTCATAATATATCATAATCCATGAATGTATGTATTTATTATCGAACTAGGACCAATAATAGAAGTGTATAGATTTTAGTATAGGATTTGGTATGGGATTTATAGAACAAGAGTCCCTCGATGTTTGTATGTGATAGGAGAGGTGGTGTCCATTAATAAATGATGTAATGGAAACAGATTGATATTTTTAAAATTCATAAATATATTATATTTTTAATCAATAAGAGAATCTTTAAAATTAACCAGATTAAATTATTACAAGATATGGGGTCTATATATGACCATATGATAACATTTATACTGGTTTTTGTCCATTTCTACCTTTATCGGTTTATTTTTAAACCTCTTAACATATTTTAACTCATACCACATTGAATGATTTATCAAACTATGTTAAAATTCATAATGTCTATTAATGAAATTTGTTGCACAATTTTTTTCCATTTTATTAATTAATAAAGATTCTATATTATCAAATTAAATTTCTTTAATTTTCCAAGAAAATATTAAATAAAAGCATGCAAATCCCAAAAAACCAAATTTTTTATTGTTTTGTTTTTAAATAAATAAAAATAACTTATTAAAAAGTAAAGTAAAAAAATAATTCCAATGTAATTAACATGGTTATTTTTATTTAAATGTTACTTTATTCTTATATTTAAACAAATTGAATGAATAAATATATTTTTCAAATAAGGGATTAAATGAAAAAATAGAAATTTTTATAAGATTGAATAATTTCTACTATTAATATTGAAATAATATAATAGATAAATACCTAATAAATATAATTATAAAACATTTACCTATTTATTTTAAAATTTTATTTTATTTAAAATTTTAATAATTATAAGAATGGTAGAAATTATTTATATTATCTATATACATGATGAAATAAAAATCATTTTTTGAAATATAATATATTTTTAATGAATTAAGTGAATATACATTATATATATTATATAATTATTATAAATTAACATTTATAAATATTTTATATAATTTGTATAATCGCATTAATACATTCTATCCAAATGATTATGTTATAATTTAATATTTTATCATTGTTCATTTAGTCATGGGGATGTGGGTAAAATATGAAATAAAATACTTCATCTTTATTTCAAATTATATATATATATAATATTAGTGTGATACACTCTAGCCACCATAAAAAATTTATTAGCGAATATTACATCACTCCAATAGAATAAATATAGGATAATTCTAACAGAAAGTATTATTTTGTTCTCATGTATCTTCTTCATATTTATGCTTCTTACACAAAATATTGAATTAGTGAGTGGTCTTATTACAAATCATAATATCTAATTGATATAGTATCTCAATAATTTTTTCCCATAATTTTTATCTTCCTATAGTTGTATGACCTCTAAAATTAGTACATGTTATGGAACATGTTTGTACATCCTCAAATGATATATGTGAAAAATTATTATTCTTGAGAGAGACTCATGGGAAGTTTCAACAGAAAATAAAATTAATTATAAAATTAATAATTTTAAAGGGATCAATATAACTGCAAATTATCATTCCCTTCACTAAAAAGTTCAACAACTTATTCTATAGGGGTATTGATGTGAATACATTGTCACCAATATAAAACTATAAATTCCACCAATAAATATAAACATATCATTTCTTTCATCAATGAGATTCTGTGATGTTAAAATTGTCATTATCTTTTATTTAATCATCTATATCAAGTCCTAATATAATTTATCCCCAATAATATCCCATTATATTTTATAATAGAATATTATTACATATTTTTCAATATATGTATCAATTTCAATTGTAAAGCAAGAATTTATTTTGTATGAAAAATATACCAATGAATTGTGTTGATTCCAGTAAACCATAAAAATCGAATAAATATTATATCTAAATAACTATAAGGATTTGAAATTTATCAGCTTATTGACAGTATATATAAGTATAATATTTTGAAATAAAAATAAACACCCAATTAAATTCTTGTTGAATAGTTCTACAGAGCAAAGAAGTAGACATTAGATCCTGATCAAATTCATTAGATTGTGGAGCTCAATAAAACCTTAAAACATATTAAATGTATATAAAGGAAATATTATCAACATATATATCTTATATTAATAAAATTAAATTTCATGAATTTATAAGGTGGATGACTACAAAAATAATATCATTGTTCACAATAGTTTTTTATAGTGTTAGGATGTAATCTATTGTTTTGTTTTATCCTTTAAATTTTGGCATGGTCAATTATTGTAGTATCCCCTTTGAAGTTTTTATATCATCAAAATCATGATTACCTACCCAATATCATGGAAGATTATTTTCAACAATCTATTTCATTATATCACTCAATATAATCTTTTTGATCTTTAGACATCTTCGTATATCTCAGATTAATAGATAATGATGAACAATAAAATTCATACAAAAAGTACTTCTATATGATTAGTTTTAATGGGATATAATCATGGTTTCTAAACAATGTCATTGCATCATAATCTTGGTTCGTCTTAAGAGAATTTCTCATATTCTATATTAGTCCAATGTCCTTAATTGTTTCCTCTTCACACTCATAGGGATTTATATTGGATCACTTATATAAAAAATACATGACATGTATCATTTCCCCTTTATTTGATTGTCTATGTTACAAAAATCCATCAATGTTGGATCAATTGATATACTCATAATAAAAAAAATATCATGGTCATTCTAACATAGAGCATCAACCAACTTGATAATCTTTACAGGGGTATTATGTTGAGAATTTATGTTTTCTAGTCATCTTTAACAATATCCTCTTGCTCATATTCAACATATTTCCCTTAAATACTACTATGTGATTTTATAATCAGTATATATATATCTCCATTATCTATGATGATAAATAATTTATATTTTTAATTCATGAATTACTACTTCTAACTCTAAATCATGAGTGGAGTAAATTTTTTTCATTAATATTCAATTTTAATGAGGGATAAGATTTTATTATTTTATTTTATATATTGAAACATCATAGACCCTTCGATAATGAATCACTCTAGATAAAATACAATTCTCTACTATAGGATACTATATCAAAATGTTTGCTTTCCATGTTTTCATAGCTCAGAAAACTTTTCCTTACAATTATCCTTCTCTTAATAATTGGCTCGTATCCTTTTCCAATTTTTTATTGGATGAGATAGCCTTGATAAATCCCTCCAAAAACTAAAAATTATATCCAATTCAAGAAAACTATTGTACACTTTCGACGGTGTATATTGTGAAATTATTCCACAACTTCCAGCTTAGAAGTATCCACGAATACACCCCCAAATGAAATTAGTTGTCCCATGATTATGACATTATATAGATAAAATTTACCAATGAAAAATGTTGTATATTGTATCACTATCTCAAGGTAATAAATACATCCCATAAATGGTATTTATTCTCTTCCTTTTACATAGAATAGATAAGAATATTATCTATAAATATTACTGTAAATATATCTATGTAATAACTATTGATTCTTTTCAATAAATATATGATGATTGAAGGAGAATTGGTAATTACAAATAGAATAATAATAATTTAACTATGACAATAGTATATACTTAAGGTTGTTGTAGGCATAACATATATATTTACCATAACATATACTGTATAGGTCAATGTTAAATCCTCTAAAAATATAAATCTCATCGTAATTTATCTTACTGATTATTAATATATTGTAGATGAAATATATTTTTATGTTCATTTTATTATGAAGCTCATTAAAATAATAACCTGCATTGACCAATAATTCATAAAAAAATAACATATTAACCCTTTAGTGATATTATTTTGACATTGAATCTATTTTTAATATTAACTTATATTTAAATATTCAATTTCCACCACATAGATTAGGACTCTCTAAATTGATCCCTTGAAATAAGTGATGCACTTGGTATATATTCTATTTAATACTCAAATTAATGATTCTACAAAATACTATAAGTATATCTCCAAAATAAAAAATAATACCACCATACATTATTCATATATTCAATCTTATGTTTTTGATAAACAGTTTCGATAAATATTTCTAATTAATAGGTATTATGAACTATACACGAATATAATTTTCATTGCATGTTAATATTCATCCTTATACAGATAGAAAAACAAGGTTCAATTCAGAATATAAAATGGGATATCATAATTCTATAGATTTATATTGAATCTACATTGAGATATATAATAAATGCTAGAACACATTAGATTACACTAAAATATGAAAACATATCATCATAGAGAAAATCATTACATTCTTTTATATGATTTACTCAATTATGGAGTTGAGGATATGTGTGACATAATTATCATGATCCACATCCATTGTTAACATAACATATGCTATTCCATGGTATATGAATTTTTCCATGGATTAAGAAATTAACTCTACTCATGTACATGTTCAATAGAAATATGTTATTTATATAGATATCATAAATTTGGATATCCTTTATTTCCCTATATTAAACATTGTAACATAAATCGATGATTAATTTCCATATTCTAATCATTTGGCTAAATAAACACTCACCTCATTCTATAATTAATTATCACAAGTTCTTCTCCACTAATTCATGACTTCAAAGAAGTTGAATCATATATCCTTTATGGTCTCCATAAACTGAACACCATTCATGATCTTTCCTTAGAAATTTTCTATAATTTAAAATTTGAGTTAATGACCCTCTGATTTTCCTGTCCAGTAGGCCTTGTGTTTGTTACGAGAATTGATGGTATAAGAATATCATAAATAGTATGAATTAAACACTAATATATGAATAACATCATGATATATGTTAAAAATAACTGAAAAAGTGTCCTTAAAGTATAAAAATAAACCAAAAAACCACAACATGATGAATGGATAATTTAAAAAATATAAAAAAAAATTGCTAATGTGAAATATAAAAATGAAAATTCATACAATATAAACTCATCATAAACACTAAACTAATATTGTAATGTATAGCTAAGACCCCAAATTCTTCTTCGAAATAAGAAAAATAGTTCATATATATATATTGAAAATAACATGTATATTATGTATAGCCATAACCATGGTCTCATGTTCACATTTTATTATAGAAGGCTAAATCAATAGTAACAAAATAACAGAACCAACATGTCCCTTAAAAGTTTATCAAACCAATCCCAAACACATAATGTCCCACCAACCAGATCACAAATCATGTATTGTAATATTGAATCATGATCACAACAATCCGAGGCTCCATGATGCTAATTTTCCAACTAATTTGTTTCTCTTATTCCACAACATTACTAATGAAATTTCTTCATCCCATATTTAAAAATCACATTATATGCCTTATAATGTCACATATCTCCAAAAAAGACATAGTCCATCTTGGGTAAGGTCCAATGGGCATCCTTACATGCCCCAACATATATTATTCTTTCATCAGGTTAAATCATTAGGTAGAACTGCATCCCGTATCACCTAAAGATACTTTGGCAAAAACATAACATAAAACTTGAAGAAACCTAGGCTAACAGATAACACCTCAACCCAAGACCATAGATCCTACACTTCACTCCTCACTCGTAGACAATGGGGTGATAACATCACATATCGCATGAAAAAATCAATGATATAAAACTTGAATGAAGATTGAGGAATTTGTGGTTTCCATAAATCCATAGAACTACTATCCTAGATGATGGGGTTACTCACATGAAACCCGAAACCTATGTACATTGGTAAACTAACACAACTCATGTGGGTAACTTATAAAAATAACATAAACATACATGATAAATATATAATATAATAGAAAACCAATCGGTTTCCAATAATGGTTCCAAAAGACACCACATCACCACTAAATTATGACCCATAAACCATTATAGTTTCTACCGACACTATAAACAATATGTCACACCACCAAATATAACCACACATCATCTCTAAAATTCCTATTACAAATTTAACTATTTCAAATCAATAATCCATTTTCCACACATCGAGTTCCATCCAATTATATTAAATAACTTACCAATTCATTTATTCATTTCATTTATAATCATAATATTGTCTAATTATAAACATGAGAATATATTAACCACGTTACACTACAATTTTCCTATCTCACACCGATTGATATTACCATACTACACCAGCCGAACATTCCATCCACAAAAAAACATCATCATCATCCCATAACATTATTTTTCAAAATTATGTCCTATTTCACTACCTTATAAAATCTCCCCCATATTCACCACTACACACTAATGTACTCTTAATCAGTTCCACACTACACATCATCGCTGATATGCACCACAGAAAATATGCACCATATCACAAAACTACCCATATAACATCAAATTTAAAATATTCACCTCACATAATAAAACCAAAATAAATCCCAAAATGTCAATCCTACAAACACAATACATACCAATACAAACAAGGAAACACACAAAAGAAACATAGAAAAACAAAAACACCTACTCTGGTCTATAATTATTAACGGTATTTTATCACATTAACTATTTATTTTGCAAATATATCAACACAAAAACCAAATTCCTTGGATGACTGTATTACTTTCCCTTTATAAATTCATTATCATATTGTTATTGTGAGATCAGATAAAAATACACAATGGTTCCAAAGGAATATAAACTACTAAACTTAAATTTCTCAAAAAACCATGTTTTCAATATTTTAAATATACTTTATTAATATCATCAATAAAAAATATAAAAGTATTATATTATGTTATATATCCCCATACTCATCATTTTTTATGCCAATTAGTTATCATAATTATTACAACCCTGATTTTCCTCTAAATGTAATGAAATAGAAGGAAACCACCACATATAGCACATATAATGGGAGATAATTATGATCCCCCACCTCAGGAAAGGTTTTTGATCTCATTTCACATTTCATGGAGGAGATGAATTAGCCAAAAAAGCAGATATATACATGAAAACACTCTATCAATTTACACCTCATCTAGGAATTATCAAAAAAATTTGAAGACAAAAAACAGTCCCATCAGAGTAATGGATTTCTTAAATAATAATGTGTTGAAATAAGGAATCTTAAGAAGAACTCACCATCAGACACCAAAAATGATCCAAAATATCTATAAGATAATTACAATGTGAAAGAGGTTGGATGACCACCAAAATCCATATGTGATATTAAAAAACATGATTTGGAATAATTGTATATGGAAATGGATTGGCAAAACACAACCCCTATAAATAGGATATAAGATGAAATGTTTATCACATGAATACAATAGTCAGATTTTGAATTCCATGGGGTATGTGGATTTAATTTCATTAATAATTTTCGAGGAGTGAATTCCTCATTCTGTTTGTTTCCGTTAATATAGATTGTGTCTCATTCCTGAATTTAACATACTTCATGAATTCAAATTCACATTATGAATCTATTTTACAGACATCTATTTTCCAAAATACAATCTATAAATTCTATATATTCACCATCCATGAATCGCCAATACATTATTTTAATATCTTGCGTGTCGTGAACCACCGAATATAGAACCCCTACAATTCTAGACCACACAAAACATCCTCAATCTCCCTACAACATCATCCAAACACCTCCAAATGCAACAAATGGAAAAGTAATCGAATGATATGGAAAAATAATTACATTAAAGAACTATCAAATGATTATTTTCTTTGAGAATAGAAATATGACATATAATAAAATGGTAATTCAAAAAATCATCTATTAAGATATCTCTCAATGTTCTTGTTTCGCCTTAAATAACACCATCTAAAAATAGTGACTGAAATAACCCAAAAAACCATACTCAGCCACACCCTCGCACAATCACATCACCACCTATAACCAGATATAATACAACAAAACTACATCACCACCTATCACATGTTAAAACAACAAATCATCTAGCAGTAGACAAAAACCACAACATTTCCTCAAATCCACACATCCAAATTACCATCTCAAGAACCACACATTCTAGTCCCACAACATTATCATCCAATATAAAACACTACTTTGATAATAAAAAGAAAGTAATTTTCATCACCTATATCATGATACTATAAAATTTTGGCATCACTCAATCACCTAAATGAAATTATCATTATAAAATTATAACATGTTCTGATTATGATTTTGGACCTCACATATTCATATACCTACCTATTTACCACACACCAGAACATTAATATAAATATAAACTCAAAAATAAACTAATATCAAAATTTAAAATCAATATAAATACAAAATATTTAAAGATAAAAAATATCATGGTATTGGGAACAAAATTTCCCATCCCTCTCAGAAGAACTACTATCTAGTAAACTATTCCACCCACCATGATAATGTAGAAAATGAAATGTTAAAAACCTCCCATAATGATCCTTCATCAATACTGTACATTCCATGAACATAGTTTCATTGTAAAAATAAAACTCCTTAATTAAAGAACCTTTATATAATTTTTGTGGTACTAAAAAATATAATACACATAAAATATTTCATCGATCTTCTATAGTTGTAGTGGATGAGAAAACTGATGGACCACTATGCCAACACACTAGAACACCTCAACTGGACTGACAAACATGGGATAAATCTTACTCTGAATTAGAAAGATCTTCGGCCCAAATTGATGAGATACTCTTGTGACCACATTTTCAATAACATTGAATTATAGGGGAATCCACCCATGGTCAACATAGTTCTTATAATGATCATATATCCCCCTCACCATCTCTCAAACAAAATGGATCCTCTCAGTTATGATTGACATCACATCTAAACCATGAACTAATATTCCCACAAACTCTATCCTACATAATGTATAATGACATGAGCACAGAAAAAAAATCTCAAAATGGTTTTGTAAAAAATGAATAGTTATAATAGTTTTTTATGAAAATTCATCCAAAAAGAATGTTCCTCACCCATTATTGAGAAATTTTAATTTCACTTTCTCAAAAAATATCCTTAAATATCAAGATAGTTTACTTCATTTTCTAATCTATCTGATGGTGAAATGTAGTGAGAATGTGGAATTGGGATCCATAATCATACGATAATCCCTTAAAAACTGCTGTGGAAAAATAGAAATCATGATCACACATGATGATACTCTACAACCTATGATGATAATCCACACTATACACATACCGCCTTGTAAATAAATTCATGGAACTCAACTCATGGATCACTAAAAATATATTTGCCTTCAACAAAAAGTCCACTATAGTAAAAAATTCCTCTCAACCTCACTGATATCAGGATATCCTCGTAATGAAATCCAAAGAGATGTACACTAATTTATACATAGAAAAATCAAAAAACAAATGAAAATATCAATGAACATGGTTTCCATAATTCACTATATAATATAAAAAAATTCCATAAAATATAATAATATCCATTTCATCCTTGCCTCTAAATTTGTATCCTCATTCTATTTAATATCTTTTTTTATAATGGTATGTACTTATATAAGAGGGTTTTGAAACCCATGTAATACTTAATCTTGCATGATATTAGGAATGAACAAACTCCCCTAGGATAGTATGTAGTTCCCCCCATCCACTGACCTTTCCTTAAGAGATTCATTTTGGCCAACAAGGCCACAGATCACTTATGCCTCTGAGTCTCCCCACAAAGACACCTCTTACTATAACATCAAGGATGACTCCAAAGTATACATATAAATTAAACCATAAAAATTTCTCTCACTGATGTCAAGATAAATAACTATAAGCTCATATATTCCATTCAAATAACTGGATGTCTCCCAAAAACATCTCATCAATAATTGAACTCAACGCATCGACAACAATAATTCTCTTCCTCATGGTAAAAGTGATCTCAAAATAGTACCCTTATAAATAATATATCAACCTCCACTAGTGTATATTCATATCATATTAAGATGCAACATATTTATAGAAAGTAATCCCTATGAAAACAAAAAATCAATTTCCAATGAGGTAGTGTCACTACATTAACATCCTAAACACATTTATGGATAGCTCTAAATCCAGGGTAGAAAAGTTAAACTCTTGTGAATGTAACTAACTATACCCATAATAGATCACCCTAATCGTGAAAATAAACACAAATAACTGGCTTATATGAGTAATGACTTAGAAAACCTCAAAAAATAATCCTTACATAAGGGGATGTTGAAATGGGTCATTGAACAAATTCTCTTTTAGATAACCAAAATCTTCATAAAACCAATCATTCACTTAAAAATATATATTATTTCTAAAAAAAGTTATTTGGTTGTTTATAACCAAATATTAATATGAAAAAACAATAAATAATATGTGATATGGCCAAAAAAATATAACCCTCTATCACATTCTTGGGTTCCACACAAGAAACAACATCATCAACATTAGATGGGTATAATACCACAACCCACTGGGACAACACATTAACAATTAAATTCACATATAAATTATATAAAATTCACTTTGAAAAAATTCCATAGAGTTAATGTTTTCATTGGACCTAGAAAAAACTTTCATATGTATATAATTCTACTCATTCGAGTTTGAATATATTAAAAAATCAACAATGAAAATGAACACAAACTAATATTAGAAACTCATTAATGATGGAGTCTATGAGACACATGAATAAGGACATTTCATTCATGAATATGATTGACATGACCATGATCATGATTTTAACATACATTCATATGAAGGATTTATTCTAGATATCTAAATCCTTCAATCTCATTTTCTTATATCCAATCAAAATGCAATGATTTTAAAAATAACTGTATCCTCTAAAATGGTCGGTCATATCTTATATCCTTATACATGGGTAATAGTTTTTTATTTTCGCAAGAATAAACATATGGTACAATACACACACAAATTGAATACAATCATTCTCCTTATAATATAAAACATGAGCACCCCCACCAATATTGTGGTTCTTTTGAACCACCTCTTTCATACGTCACCCACCTGAAACCTTAACACATTTAAATCCAAATGTTCCATTTGATAGGGAGAAAATAATAATAAGATAGACACCATACCCCATATCTATCACAAAATAGATAATGTAACAATTATGTTATGTAATAACCTCATCTAGAAAAACATCAATGAACTCATCCATGACCGTGCAAATACCATAAACCCGATATTCCCTTAAAGGATCTTCTATATTGGACAAAAGTGTCTCCAATTTCATAGCACCTAACTAATAATTCCACTCAATAATGAATCCCACACACTATCCCTCCACATTGAAAAAATTACCTCCAATAGAACATTCAATGATGCAATTAGTGGAATATAAAAAATAAATTACAAGGATAACAGCGTACGGTCCTTTCTATGGAAATAAGTAGTCTCTAATTGAATGGGGATTCCTTGTAATTTTTCTACATTTTCATCACACATTGAAAAAATAACCCTGAACTCTAATTGGAATAGAAAAAACTTGCAGAAATGAAATTATCTCCACATCCATTATGAATATATGCACCAGTGAAGGATAAATAGATGATTTTTAGATGAATGAATAATATAAATCGAAAATAAGGCTATATAATAAAATTGATGTACATCAAGTAACAATAGGATTGGATATAACTGTTACAGATAACATGACCATCTTACTATGAGAAAATCCTCTCTATATATTTTATATGACTAAATGCAAAAAATCTAGTATAGGTCCATATGGATGGGGACCATCATGATGATACCCTATTCAAACACCATTTTTCCTCACCTATTGATCTAGCACAGTAAGGCCAGGCCCCTAAAATAGCCTCAGTGGAGAAATCACCTACAAAAAAAAAATGGGCCAATCTAGAAATTTAATACTATTATCCTTGAATGTTCATGAACTAAATATTGAAGATCCCATGTCGTATGCATACATATTTGTAATATGTAATTTTATTAGTAGGTTTATGAGAACCATCATAGCTAGATGAATGAAAAGAGATCTACTGTGGCTAAATCCTCACTAATTGTAACCTTTACTTCCTAAATTAATTTGAACTGTAGTCTAAAACCATAAAAAACAACACACACTCCATGAAACCTATTTTAATCTCAACTTACATGGGATACATCAGTTCAATAAACTATTACTTTGAATGAAGTTCATATGTGCATGGAAAATAAAATGTGTGACCACATTACAAATCAAAATGCACAAATCCCCATCCAAAGATAGTTCTTGGGTTACCTCATCTCATTCAAATTCCGAGAAAATTGAAGGATGTTCTTAAACAGAATCCCAAGTCCTCACGTACACATTTCTCTCAACGAAACGGAGATTAAATCATATGAATCAGCTTCCCTCATTTTTGATGATTGGAATATATTTTAGAATTAAAAATGAATTTTGATCAACAACACATGTGAGATCATATGGTAAACCTGGAGAACCATCCACCTTAACACACATCTCCTCATATTTAAATGACTAACAACATGACCGAGATAAAAAAACATGCTCAGATAGAACGAATGGGGATCTTGATCTCATATATCCGTAACTCTATATTCATAACTGTGATAAACCTCAAATACATTAAAACCCGTCTATAAATGGAACACCTAGATTTCTGTAAATAATAATACCCTTATACATGTCTAACCTTCAAAAAATTGAATATATTATCATAATAAGCCACTACATCATTAACCCATCACAGAAAATGAAAATGAATTATTCTTGAAATATAAGGGGAGCATCTTAAACCGAGTATCATAGAATATTATGAATTATTATTTTCATTGTTATTTTTATTTTTACCCAACCACTAAATTCAAGAACAAACATGAAAAAAATACTAATCATGTACCTCTCCTAGGTCTCAACCATCAACGACCCACCTCACATGGTCTCTAAATTGTATCAATTATTGTGAAATCAATTATAATTTGATATAAAATCCTTGGTATTATCAATTCTCCCTAGCCCATGTGACAAAACCAGGTCAAATGGTTCCATTTCCCAAACAACCCATGTAATCCTAACATAACCATACTCGAAAATTCATCCTATTTATCAGAAATAATATCTGGTACCACATTTTCAAGACCCCTTCATTCCAAAGATTCCATGATGAAGGAAGAGATATAATGACCAAAAGAATCATTCCCCTATTAAGTCATGGTTAGTGAGGATCTAGGATGGTATAAAATTATATCAAATAGTAGGTATTTTCTCAAATATAAAATATGATTACGGGATAAGATAAAAAACCCACAAAAAAATCATAATGAAATTATAAAATTGAAATTGAAACTATCTCACAATTCATGACTAATGTAAATTGATATATATAAATGTATGAAAAATGAAATACCAATAAAAAATATATACGAAAATAGCTCAACAAGAACTCCAAACAAAATAAGTATTGTTAATAATGATTCCCAACATCCTTCCAGAAACCTGAAATACAACTTATATATATTGGCTATGAACAAAATTTGTACTATGTGGGGTCATAACCAAAGACTCATGTGAAAATGTGAATATATCATTCTAATTCACCATTGAAATAAAACAATGTACTATAAAAAAAATAAACTGGTCAACTAATTAATCCCAGTCACACCATGGATCACTTAAAGAATTATGCATCCAATACATAAATATTGCACTGTGATCGCTATAAGTAAATTCTCTGGAAAATCATTTCCTTACTCGTATTTCACTCTGACACATCAATATTGAATTCACGGTGCTCCCATATCATTTGTACTTATCTCATAAAATACCACATCATGTCACATCTCATCTAAAGAATCTTGGGACCTATATGATCTGGGTCAAGACACATACCTACATAAAACAACCTCACATGGTATAGAATCTAATTCTAGAATTAGGTATCATCACATACCATATTTTGTGAAGAAACCCTAGATATCATATCACACCTCATTTACAGAAACATGGGAAAACTCATCACACCTTATCAAAATAAACCTGGTCCAATATATCACATCTTTCAAAAATAATTCAGATCCATAACAACAAATCTTTCAGGAAAATAGATGGGAAATAACTATTAATGGATGAATGTGGAATAGGTGTACCTAGACATCTGTATCACTATCTTAATTGATTTAGCAAAAACACTTATAACCCAAAACCACTATGCATTGTTAAGGTAATTCAACACATATGGGGTTTGTATATAAATATTGAAAAACATGATATATATATTTCACACATCACACATCATATAGTTTCAACACAACTGCACTAGTGCAAAACAAATAACCACTACCATACCACACATAAACTATGACATCATATTCTATAAATATATGAAACAAATCACACCCCCATAGAAAACCAAAAAAAATACTAACATTCAATTACAAACTCCTATAATTTTAATAATTATATCGTATATAATAAATCAACTTATATCCTATTATACTAATGCACTGACACATTCCATTATTTATTTCTTTATAATTGTGATTTATTTCATTCCAAATAGAGAAGCAAACACAACCATTCCATACAATAATTATCCCAACTAATGTCTAGTATCATCCCCAAGATACACTATTGAAACAATTATGCCACACCAACCACATCATCATTATACTATGTCATATATTGAGAAGTACAACCACATATAATCCCCACAATGAATTGCCACACATCATCACTACTATGCTACACAGTCTTTGTGCCCTGTAACCACTATGCACCATGCATCATCGTCACTGTGAACAAGAAACCCTACAATCTACATTTCATAACTACACACATCACATCCATTATAAAAATCCATGTTTTTTCATAGAACCATATACCAAAAAACCCACCCAGTCACACCCCCATCATAAAATATCCTTTCTATTACAAGGTATAATAATTTCGAAACAACACACAAAAACTACTCATATTGGATTCGACATCTATTTGGGGATTAATCACATTATTTATTTATTTAACTTATGTTTTATCCAACAAAACAAATTCCATGGAAAACATATTTATTAGAAATATGATCCTTAATTTTCCTAGTATGCATTGTTATTTCATTGACTAATACATCATGTGAATGAATGAATATCAACTACTATGTAATCAAGGATCCCGACAACCATTAATTTATTTATTAGATTCTAGTATGCTCAATATTAGCAATAAAATATATAAAAGTAACATTCATAATGAACCTCACCATTCCCATTAATATAAATAATGTAAACCAAATGCATTTACTATTACAATAATTATTATCAACCCAAAACAATAGTGTATAATGAAATACCATTTTATTTCACATATAAAGAGAGGGAATGAAGATCATTTCCCCATGAAATATTTTAAATAAATGTTCACACACTGTGAAAATGATGAAACAACATCCATACAACAAATTAATTTGAAAACATTGTTTTATCCAACACCACAACAAGTGATCATCAATATGCATCCCACACACAAATCCAAACAATAGTACACCAACAAAAAAATTTACCAACTGAAAAATCCGAGAAAATAACAAAAATGAAGAATAAATCCACACATATAAAACACAACCAATCACCAGATCCCATTACTCAATGAATGTTGAATTGGGATGGATGAAAATCAAAATCATTTATTTTTTTTCACAAAATATAGACAGATTAGGGTAAAAATATGGATCAACCAAATTTCACCCATATAAATAGGTTTTAAGTCACCATAGACATTGCGGGAATCCCATTTTCATATAATGAATTCTACTCGGTCCATGGATTATAATTCCAGAAAAAATAATTATGAATTATTTATTAATATATATAGATTCACACAAAATTCATGGAAACTATTTAATAAATATTGTATAAATTTTGAATTCTCATTTTACGTTTTGATTCTATTTTTCAAAATCCCATTATCCCACCTAGAATCAAGGAATTCCCCATCCAGACATGACTTGATTCCCTAGTACATGACTTGAATATTGTTCAGATTGTGAATTACCAACTACAATATCTCTACAACTCTGTCATAAAAAACATTCAATACACTAGAAAAATCAACCAAATTCCAACATCCCAAATAGAAAAAGATACAAGTCATGAAGGCATTCGATGATTCAAAACCTTTCAAATTAATTTTATCTCATATTAAATTTGTAATAATTCTCAAAAAATGATGTATTTGTTAATTATTATATTGGATATCTAGTGTAACATCCCAGGTAAATAAAGAATAAAACATATTTCAAATTTATTAATATTTCTGAATTGAATATTAATTTTAATTTAATAGGGTTTCTATTTTTGATAGCGTACCCAATACTCAACAACGGGTTTCATTGAAATCATACGTTACATACTAATAATATAATATTATTATTTTAAATGGTAGTTAACTCCTAGCTGTTTTATTGGAATTAATGAAAAAAACTAAATACAATATGATTATACATGTTTATTAAATGTATTTACATTAATCCAAAAAAATTTAGAGGCTAAATTTGTGAATGAATCTATTTTTAAGCATAATATACATTAAAAGGCTGATTTATCGCCTTTTAATGACGAACCCTCATTAATTATATTTTTGGTAACTTTACTACATTATAATTTACCAAATAAAATACATCTTTAGAATGGGGACATCAAAATTTTATTTGTGTAAATTTTTGGAATTTTTCCGATAAAGTTCATTTTTTAATGAATAGTGAAAAATATTGTATTTTAATTCTAAAGTTCCATTTAATATAATTTATTTTTATGGTTAGATTATATTTTTAATTGTTTTTAAAGTGATATTAAAATATATATTTACCATTTATTCCAATGTGGGTCATTAGAATTAGTTTCACTTTGAAATTGGACAAAAACAAGTATTAATCTTTTGATAGTTATTGTTTCTTAAAAATACTCTATTTGTTTTGATAACGAGAATTAATTTTAAAATTAAATAATTCCACTTCTTTGATTTGAATTTGTAAAAATATACATCAATTTTGAATTTGGAAAATCAAATATAGCTTAGGCTGAATTTTGGGTATTTTTCTGAAAAACATTAATTTTTGATGAATAGAGACACCACTTAGTGGTAGTTAAAAAATTATCTTTTTCATTTAAATGAAATTTTACCACTTTTGTGAGTTGAATTTAGAAAATACGACATACATGGCTATCATCAAGATGTAATATGAGGTTCATAAAGATGAAAATAATTATCGGTGAATAGTAACTTTTTACTTTTATTTACCGTGGTTAAAGGTAAATAATGTAATTCAAGGATAAATGAATATTATAATAATTAAAAATTACCTTAACACTTGTCCAAACCTTGTTTTTTGAGTCATTTAAGACCATGTTCATCTTTGGGTCGATTTTGGGACCCCATTGAGCCACTCGGTAGTGATAATGACAATTTAGATTAATTAATTTAATGTAATGACAAAATTGACATTAACAAATATCTTTTTGTAATTAATTTATATATGGTTTTATATAAGTCCTATTTTCTACTATAAATATTATTTAGAAATATAAAAATATTTCCTATATCATGTTATTTTTTTATTAATTTCTTGACATCAAATAAATTAAATTATTTATGAGACAATAATGATGCACTATTTACCTCATTAATAAATGACTTTAAAAATTAAGGTTATAATGAATAAATTATTATCCAAAACATGTCCAATTCTGATTGGATGATTTTATTTTGATCATGATTCATCTTATATTTGACAATAATAATTTTTGGACCATTATAAACCGAATATCATTATATTATAAAATAATATTTTCACACTTTCTTAAAGTGACCCTCCTCTCCCTAATAAAAGGAGACCACTTCTAAAAATTTCCTCACACATCTAAAGACATTTGGATTATCCAAAATCAGACCAATTAAGCTCCCTACATCCCTCCCCTCCTTATAGAATCCTTACCTTATACAGAAGGCACTTCATGAAGTCCTTTGGATCAAACCAAAGGGAGTTACCCAAATTAAATGTTACAATTTATTTTAAATTTTTTTCATTTATTTTACTTATCCATCCCCTAAAATCATTTTATTACATTATTTTGTAACAACACCAGTATCTTAAATATACTCGTATGTTTTTATGAGAAGGATTCGAACTACACTAACACACACATCCATCTAATGGATGAAAAACTTAATGTTTCTGTGGATGGAAAACTAACGCCTCATGAAATGATGATTGTTCAAATATCTCCAACCGCCTCTCATGGTGGCGATTATGATGGAACTGAATTTATATATGATATATATTATATTTATGTTTTGTTTATTCTTCTGTATTTTCCCTTTATATCAGGCCTTTATGGTTTCCATAGTGGGTAAATACGATAATCTCATTTGAGGAAGCGCAGACTACCGCCCCCTCAAAGTGATGTGAATCGTTAATGCCTTATGGGGGATTTATAAGGATACATTTAATGATATTTTATATAATATTATACTGGAATTATAATATACCTATGTATCAATATGTTTTAATTCAATTAAAATAGGAAATAGAAATGAAAGCAGTGTTCATGCGTACGTACGGCTTATCATCTCCATGAATGGTGCATTTAATTTCTTACCTATAAGTATTATTTACTATTATAAATACAAGTATATAATGGATTTATATGATATATATGATATCTAAACAACAAGTATCAATCGGGATATAATGAACCATTGACCACATGAACTATATGTGATTATAAGAACTCCATTTTTGTCTCAAGTACCAAATATCGACAAAATGGACGTTATTAACTTAAATGATTACATAATGTTTATAACATGGTAATAAGTGATATAAAAGGAATAATAAACTTGATAAAGGTTCCTAATCAATTAGAAATTATCTTTAGTTTATTATTCATGAGATTAAAGAACGATCGAGTCAAGTCAGACACGAGTTAAGGGATCTGACCTCTCTATTTCTTTTGAAGTACTCTCTTTTATGTCATTTATTTTTTGCTCCATGTTATTGTGTTTCAGAATGTTATTTTATATTCACTATACTGTAATTTTTTATTTCATTTTATGAGATACCTTTTCTTACTCTCATCCATTCATTTTAAGAATTTTCAAGAGGTGTCGTTAGGCTACCAGATTTTTTGTAAGGGATTTCTTATCTCACTTTTAATTCCGTGTGATTTCGATTGTTTTTCACTTATTTATTGCATGTGGTGTATTGTGTACTGACTTTTGATATATATTATCATGAATATAATCATATTCATGGTATTATGTGATTCATTTGGTGGTTATTAACATGGGGTCATACGACACGATTGATTACAACGTGGTAAGGGGTTTTTCATCTCACTTTTTATCCCCGTGATATTCATGTTATATTTGCCACTACTTCCATTGGTGTGGTGTTTGTACTTCCCATGATTTTATTATTTGTGTAAGATACTTTAATTTATGTGTATTTACATCTTCATTGTATGATCCTTCTTTCATGTGTTTTATGTTTCATAAATCACCAAATTGGTAAAGGAGCCTTTCACCCTCCTCTCTTTTAAAAGGATTATTTGTGTTATGCCTTTTAATTCACATATTATTATGTTGGGATATGTTATTATATATCCTTATTACTGTAAATTGTATGTCCAAGTGATGTTATAAACTTTTCTATATCATCAACTCAGTTTCTGAATTGTAATGTGACATCATTAGGTTGTCGAATTTTTACAAGGGAACTTCTTAAGCCAATTTCGTTTCATTGGGGTCTACTTGTACTTCTGGAATATTTCATCCTATGAATATGTGTGAAATACCACTGATTTTTTTTACATTTAATTTCTACTTATATTGGGTTTATTTATATTTGTCACAAATAATTAATTGATTTATTTATCCTTAATTTAATGATACCCTTTTTATAAGGGATTTCAACTCAATTTACACTTTCACTGAGAATTCATTGTTGGTATGTACAAATTTACTCTTATATGGTTTATATACTATCCTTTGACATATTATAACAAGGATCCCTTTTTTCATTATATTATAAAGTCTTGATTATATGTTATTCCTCAATTATTTGTATTCAAGCATCTATCTTTTTGTTAGAAAAACTCTTTAACTAAAATATCATTTTAAATTTTTTAAAGATTTATTCTTATAAATATTTCTCCTTAATTTCCATGTTTTCAAAATGGGTTTTAGGATTTATTTATATGGACATTAATGTTTTCAAATGATAATTAATTTAAAATCTTTAAATTGGTATGGGACACTTTGATTCATAAATCTATTTTTAAATGGTTTATTAAAATGGATTGATTATTTCAATATCTTGAAATTAATTCTTATGATTGAAAATGAAATGTTATTAGAGAAATATATATATTTGAAATATTTTATGTGTTATAATGGTACTTGGGCATTTTATTGGGGGATACGTGATAAACCAAATGATGGGTGGTGTCGTGAATACCAGGACAAGTGGTTACGTTATTACCTCCAATGCATTGGGTATGGAAGTCGACCATATGGCTATTTCATTTAGTGATATGTATGGAGGTCGACCGTATGGTTATTCAATTAATATATTTTTATGTCCCATGTTACCTTTATATTTTATGTGTTCTTTATATGGGTTTTATGGTAATCTTTTGGTTACAAAAGGGTATAAAATCATCTTTTATTCAGTGAAGAGTATTTACTACTTCATAAAGGTGAAAAGTATTACTTGTGTTAAAGTATTCATGGTTTATGTGTTGATTTAAAATACTAAATGTTTTCCTTATTTTTGTATCCCTTACTGAGATTTTTATGTGCATCCAATGTTTTTGAAATGTTTTCCACAGGATTTAAAGATGAATAGGATCAAAGATGGCATCAAGGAAAAGTCACGATGTCTAAAACATTGAACTAGACATGTGTCTTTTTAAGAGTTTTTATTTTTTGAAAAAAATGTATACTTAGTAGAAGTGTCTACATGTAATATTCAAGTTATTATGTAATATTTATGGCCTAATTATCTATAACATTAAACCTGAAAAGATCCCCAATGTGAATTAATCATTTAATTCAAGATTATGTAATATTTAAGGCCCTGTCCTTATAGTTGGTATCAATGGTCAGTTTAGATAACTTTAGTGATTAGGATACAATTTAAGAATAAGTGGCATTACAATAATGGTTAGGATTTTATAAAGAGTCGTAGATATTTTAATAATGTGAATGATTTTAAGATAACACGAATACGTATATATTAGTGTTTAACCTCCACATAAGATATTATATGATGATTTTACTGATATACTCACACTGACCTTTTTTGTTATAATAAATGGATGGATCTAGCAGGCACCAATGTGATAGTTAATGTGAAGAAACCTATGATAGTTTTCCAAATGAGAAGTTGAATTATATGGGAGATGCAATGAGAACACTTGTGGTTATTCTCAACTAACTATCTGGTGTCATGATTGACGACCTGATCCTTAGTGATTTTTATAAGAATTCATATATGTGAGAAACAAATCCCTATGGTTGTTCAGGTAATAATAATAAAGGTATGTATGTTCAAAAACCTATGTTTCAATGATGTGGAAAAAAACACTTATGAAAATGTTTCAAAGGGACAAAAATATGCTTTAGATGTGGAAATGAAGGTCATAAATCAAGAACCTACCATGTAAAAAGGAAGCATCTAGTTGACTCTAGGAATTGGAAAGAAGGTCATTCTGAAGGATCAATTGAATGTTTTAAATTTGGTGAGCATGGTCATTATACAAACACATGTCCAATGAAGAAGTTTTGTGAATGAGATCACCAGGATCGTACAAATGATCATTTACTAATACCTAGTGCCATTCCGATTGAGGATGACGAAACTGACAATGAGTAATGGAAGGTATGAATTATTTTTTAACATATGTTTTTCTATTGTTGAAGTCTTATGATATTATTCATGATTTTTTGTAGGAAATAAGTATTTCAGAATAAGTTGGTAATGAATGGATAATGGATCATGAAGAACGTTGAATGAGTAAGAGGTCAACATATAAGGGATTCAAGAATTATGGTAGATTTCAGGATGGTGAAATGATTAAAATTATTAAGCCTCTATTGATTATGGGATTACATTAGAATACATTTATAGTATGTGTAACCCTAATGTTTGATATATGAAAAGTTTATTCATGGAATAATTATCTTCTCTTTTGTGGATATAGTTATAAAGAAATTTTTGGGTTTATATGATCCTTTATTTTGAGGCAATTACCGGTTAAAACATTTTGGGATGGAAAACAAAAGTTATTAGATAACCTTTGTAGTTAAAATATGTTATGGATATTTTTGATGAATTTATCTCTATTGGTAATGTTATAAAATTATGTAGTATTTGAAAAGGGACAACACGCAAACCCTGTGACAACCTGTCACGTCAGACGAAGCTGTGGGAATCAAACCCACAACCAAAGTGCGACTTGTATTTATCGCCTACCACTGGACTACGTGAATTCCATGGTTATTATGACTAATTATTTTTATTTATTTGATCTTATGAATCAGGAATAATTTTATTTTCGATTATCTATGGAAATGATTAACCTATCACGGAGGATATCTGATTTGGTTAATTAATTTTCAGTATGAGACTTTAAGAGTAATTGATGTTATTTGGAGATAAATGTTATGATTTACCTTGGAAGACTATGTGATTAAATCCTTCAGAGATTTTGTTTTCAATCAGAGTTTGGATTAATTTGAAGAATTTTATGGATAACTATTTATCTAACGGTCTTTCTTAAACCATGGGTTCTTTTTGTTGAATTTTGGATATTAAGAGTAGTATTTCATTTTATAAAAGATTATCCTTTTGGTGATTATCTGATCTTATACTAAATTTTTTTGTTTTAGTTAATATATTAATACGTGGTAAATATATAGTTCATCTTTTGTGGATTATATGATTCTTTTGAAGTTGTTTATAGCGCTCTTAATGTGACAAAAAGTCATCCTGAATATTTATCATTTGGAGAAAATATGATTTTGGGTTAGAACTCTAGTAAAAGATGAATGAATAAATAAAAATAAGTATATTTCCTTAAGTTTTTGTTTAATCTCATAAATAAATTATTTAATGAAAAGTATCTTTAAACAAAAATCTTTTCGATTAACTTTCCCTACTACGAAATCAAGGACTGTTTTACCCATCACATGTTTGTGATTTTCTAGTGGTTAACATTCTCCTAGACATGTTTCCTAACACTCTCTCTCAGAACATGACCCTATTTTTTGTCCTCTATATCCATGTTTTCATGAAATATTAATATGGGTTTACTCGGGTGACCTTTGTGATTCCTTTTCTTTCTTTTAAAGTGATAGTTTTAATGACTCTTTTTCCGATGTGGGACATTCAATAACGTTTCCAAGCCATTTTTAAAAATTGTGAGGATGTAATTCCCATAAAGGGGGAAGGATGTAAAATCCCAGGTAAATAAATAATAAGACATATTTGATATTTAGTAATATTTTTTAATTAAATATTAATTTTACTTTAAAAGAGTTTCTATGTTCGATAGCGTACCTGATACGCTACAATGGGTTTCTTTGAAATCTTACATTACACACTATTAATATAATATTATTATATTAAATGGTAGTCAAATCCTAGATATTGTATTGGAAGTAATGAACAAAACTAAATACAATATTATTATACATGTTTGTTAAATGTATTTACATTTATCCAATAAAAGTTAGAGGCTTAATTTGTGAATGAATCTAATTTTAAACATAATTTACATTCAAAGGCTGATTTATCGCCTTTTAATGGAGAAACCTCATTAAATATAGTTTTTGTGACTTTAACACATTCTAATTGACCATATAAAATCCTTCTTTAGAATGGGGAAATCAATGTTTACTTTGTTTAATATTTTGGAATTTTTCGGATCAAGTTCATTTTTTAATGAATAGTGAAAAATATTGTATTTTAATTCAAAAGTCCCTTTTAATATAATTTATTTATATGTTTATATTATCATTTTAATTGGTTTTAAAGTGAAATTATAATTTATTTTTACAATTTAATCCAATGTGGGTCATTAGAATTAATTTAACATTGAAATTGGACATAAACAAATATTACTCTTTTGATAGTTATCGTTTCTAAAAAGCACGCTATTTGTTTTGATAACAAGAAATAATTTTAAAATTATTTAATGTCACATATATGTATTGAATTTGGAAAAAATAGACATCAATTTTGAATCCGGAATATCAAATATATCTTACGCTGAATTATTTGTATTTTTCTTAAAAATGTTAATTTTTTATGAATAGTTACACCACTTAATGGTAGTTAAAAATACTTTCTTTTTCATTTAAATGAAATTTTACCACTTCTGTGAATTGAATTTCGGAAATCCGACATACATGGTTATTATCATGATGCAAAATTTGGTTCATTAATATGAAAATAATTTTTGGTGAATAGTTACTTTTGACTTTTATTTACTGCAGTTAAAGGTAAATAAAATAATTCAAGGTTAAAAGAATATTATAATAATTCAAAATTAACATATGATATCATCAAAACTAATTGGTTGAGTCATTTACGACCATGGGCATCTTTGCGTCTATTTTGGGACCCCATTGAGCCACTTGGGAGTGATAATGATAATTTAGATTAATTAATTTAATGTAAAGACAAAATTGACATTAACATAAATATTTTAGTAATTAATTTTTATATGTTGTTATATAAGTCATATTTTCATCTATAAATATTATTTGGAAATATAAAAAGATTTACTATATCATGTTACTTGTTTTATAATTTTTAGACATCAAATAAATTAAATTATTTATGACACAATAATGATGTAGTATTTACTACATTAATAAATGATTTAAATAAATAAGATTATAATGATTAAAATATTATCTAAAACATGTCCAATTCTTATTGGATGATTTTATTTCAACCATGAATCACATTATCTTCTACTATAATTATTTTTGGACAATTATAAACCAAATATCATTATATTATAAAATAATATTTTCACACTTTCCTAAAGAGCCCCTCCTCTACCTTATAAAAGGATACCACTTCTAACCAATTCCTCACACATCTCAAGCCATTTTGATCATCCAAACTCTGCCCAATTAAGCTCCCTACATCCCTCCCCTCCACCTAGAACACTTAACATTTGAATAAGGATCTTCAAGAAGTCCTTTGGATCAAACCATTGGGAGTTACCCAAATTAAAGGTAATAATTTCTCTTAAATTGTATTCTTTTATTTTTCGTCTCCTCCCCTAAACTCTTTTTACTCCTTTATTTTTTAACAAAAACAGTATCCCCAATATTCTAGAAGGTTTTTATGAAAAGGATTCTAATTACACTTACACAAACCTTCATCTAATGGTTGAATAACGTAATGTTTCTGTGGATGGAAAACTAACGCCCCACAAAATGATGATTGTTCAAATATCACCAACCGCCTTTCATGGTGGTCATTATGATGGCACTGTATTTATATATGATATATACTATGTTTATTTTTTGTTTATGATTCGGTATTTTCCATTTATATCATGCTTTTATGGTTTCCATATTGGGTAAATACGATAATCTCATTTGAGGAAACGCGAACTACCTCCCCCTCAAAGTGATGTGACTCGTTAATGCCTTATGTGGTATGTATAAAGAATAGAGTTAATGATATTATATATGATATTATAATTTAATTATAATATACCTAGGTATCATTATGTTTTAATTTAATTAAATGAAGAAATAGAGATGAAATTAGTGTCCATGCATACGTATGGCTTACCGTCTCCATGAACGGTGCATTTCATTTTTTACGTCTAAGTGTTAGGTACTATTATAATTACAAGTATATAATGGATATATATGATATATATGATATCTAAATCATTAATATCATTCTGGATATAATGAACCAATGACCATATGAACAACATTTGATTATAAGAAGTCCATTTTTGACTTCAGTACCAAATATCGACAAAATTGAATTTATTAACATAAATGATTACATAATGTTTATAACATGGGAATAAGTGATTTAAAAGGAATAATAAACTATAAAATGGTTCTTAATCAAGTATAAATTAATTTTGGTTTATTATTCAGAAGATTAAAGAATGATCGAGTCAAGTCAGACACGAGGTAAGGGATCTGACCTCTCTCTTTCTTTTCAAGTACTCTCTTTTATGTCATTTCTTTTATGCTCCTTGTTCTTATGTTGGATGATGTTCCTTAATATTCACCATACTGTAATTTTTATTTTAATATGATGAGATACCCCCTCTTAGTCTCATCAATTCATTTTAATAATTTTTAAGAGGCATCGTTAGGCTGCTGAATTTTTATAAGGGATTTCTTATCTCACTTTTTATTCCGTGAGATTTCCATTGTTCGCAAATTATTTATTGCATGTGGTTTATTTAGTACTGAATTTTTATGTATATTATCATGAAAATAATAATATTCATGGTATTATGTTATTAATGTGGTAGTTATTATCTTTGGGTCATACGACTCAATTAGTTACAAAGTGGTATGAGGTATTTCATCTCACTTTTTATCCCCGTGAGATTCATGTTATTTTTGCCACTACTTCCTTTTATGTGGTGTATGTACTGCCCATGATTTTATTATTTGTGTAAGATACTTTAATTTATGGTTAATTATATCTTAATTGTATGATTATTTTTTCATGTGGTGTATGTTTCGTAAGTTACCAAATCGGTAAGGGAACCTTTCACCCCAATATCTTTTAAAAGGATTCTTTTTTGTTATGTCTTTTAATACACATCTTCTTATGTTGGGATATATTCTTATCTATCCTTATTTCTGTAAATTTTAAGTCCAAGTGATGGGATACAATTTTCTCTCTCATCAACTCAGTTTCTTGAAATGTAATGTGATGCAGTTAGGATGTTGAATTTTTACAAAGGAACTTCTTAACCCAATTTCAATTCTTTGGGTTCAACTTGTACTTCGGGAATATGTAATCCTATGAATATGTGTGAATTTCCTATGATTTTTTGTCACGTAATATCCCCATATATTGGGTTTATTTATATTTTCACACATAATTAGTCAATTTATTCATCCTTAATTTAAGGATACCCTCTTTATAAGGGATTTTATCTCAATTTACATTTCCATTGAGACTTCATTGTTGGTATGCACAAATTCACTCATATATGGTGTATATACTATACATTGACATATTATATCATGAATCCATTTATTCTCATGATATTATAAAGGTCTGTTTAAATGTTATTCCCTAATTATTTTTATTCACACATTCTCTTTTTGTTAAAAAACTCTTTAACTAAAATATCGTTTTAAATGTTTTAGTGATTAATTATTCTAAATATTTCTCCTTAATATCCATGTTTTCAAAATGGATTATAGGATTTATTTATATGTACATTAATGTTTTCAAATGATAATTCATTTAAAATCATCAAAGTGGTATGAGACACTTTGATTCAAAAATCTCTTTTTAAATGGTTTATGAAAATGGATTGATTATTTCAATATCTTGAAATTACTTATTATGATTGAAAATGAAATTTTATTAGTGAAATGATTATATTTGAAATATTTTATGTGTTATAATGGTACTTGGATAGTTGACGGGTGGTTACGTGATAAACCAAATGACAGGTGGTGCCGTGAATACCAGGACGGGTGGTTACGTTATAACCTCCAAGGCACAGGGTATGTAAGTTGGATGTATGGCTATTATATTTAGTTATATGTGTGGATGTCGACTGTATGGTTATTCAATTTATATATTTTTATGTCCCAAGTTACCTTTATATGTTATGTGTTTTTATATGGGTTTCATGGTAATCTTTTTGTTACAAAAAGGTATGAAATGATCATTTATTCAGTGAAGAGTATTTACTACATCATAAAGGTGAAAAGTATTACATGTGTTAATGTATTAATGGTTTACATGTTGATTTAAAATACTAATAGTTTTCCTTCTTTGTGTATCCCTTACAGAGCTTTTTATGCTCATACCAAGTTTTTGATATGTTTTCCATAGGACTTAATGATAAATAGGTTCAACGATGGGATCAAGGAAAACTCATGTTTTCTAAAACATTGAACTAGAAGTGTGTCTTTTTAAGAGATTTTATTTTATGAAAAAAAGGATACTGAGTAGAAGTGTCTACTTGTAATATTCAAGTTGTTATGTAATAGTTATTGCCTAATTCTCTAAAACTCAAAACATGAAAAGATCCCCAATGTGAATTATTCATTTAATTAAATATTATGTAATGTTTATGGCTGAGTACTTATATCTAGTATTTCATACTTACAATGTTTCATTTTCATGTCCCCATTTTCTTTGTATTATATTGAGAATAATAATTTCATGGTATTTCGCAATCTATAAAAAATCACCTTTTTTCCAATGATTTAATGAAACCTAAAAGTATAGTGTTTGCGATAATAATCAATGTGACTAATCAGGTAACAATGTATAACCATTCATGTAGTTTCTAAACCAAAACACCTTTTATGACATATTTTTATTAACATAGGTCGTCAATGGGAATCATCTATTCCACTCGTTTTTAAATATTTATAAATAAAATATCAATTATGAAAATCTTTTCCTTATGGAGCTTATATCTATATGTATTGTCATTGACCACTCATAGTAATACAATTATGATAGTGTTAATACATAATTCACCCCTTTCAGATTTTTTACCCATTGGTCATTATATACCATATCCACATCAAGTTTTTAGTATTAAAATGGGGATTAATTTCTAATAAAAATTAAAAATATATATTAAAACAAAAATTTATAATGTCATTATTATGATAAATTAATCCATAGGCATTTAAAAAATGTTTTAGAACCCTTGTATCAATAAAAAAATTTAACACCTAATTGATAATAATTATGGTGACCAAAATTTAAAATTTATTAATATTATATTATTCTAGAAGAATATTCAATTAATATCACAATTATAAAAATAGTTAATAAATATAACTATTTTGTGTCATTAGAGTCTAGATACATAATCGATGTATTTCAATAATGAACCTCAACAAATAATAAAAATATCATTTTATTTATAATCTATTTTACATGTCACACTTATATCCATCCATGAAATTATAAGGATTGAAAAAAATTTGGGTGCTTATATTCTTAGTAATGGTATTCAAGGTAGATACCAATCATCATTGACAATAATATGATAAAAAGGGGATGATAAAAAAACAAATATCATAATATAAATAAAATATTTTCATACGTAGTAAACACTAGTCTATAAAAATTTAAACAATCAATTCCAATACCCTATTTAATTTGGGAGTAAAATCATCATTCATCATTTCTGGGACATAACATATCAATGTATTATCATAAGAATAGGAAAAAATAATATAGTTATTATATCTATTCACAATCATGTTCTATCATAATAAGGAAAGTATAACTAGATGAATTTATACATACACATCAAAATGTGAACCCATCAATTAAAATTCATGCCCTCATAAAAATATTTTCAGTATAACTAGGAACATTAATACTCATATATCAAAATATAAAAAACATTATTCACAATAATGTTAATAGTTATCATCATCATCTCATAAGAATTGAATCTCATATTAACCAATACATTATTGTGATACAATGGAACTAGACAACATAAATTTAAAACTAATTAATATGTATTCCAGAAGGAAATTAAACGTTTATCATTTAATAATAGTTTAAATCATGAAATGGAGAATGTGTATCATCATGAATAAGACATCATAATTTTTTTTAGAAAAAAATGATCGGTTTGTGTTAATGAAATAAATGATTTTAGAGAAAATGTTGTTTATGAGAATGTATCTTAAGTGGTTGTATATTGTTTATCAATATTTATACACTTACCATTTTTAACTAATTCAATTAGAAAATATGTATTTCATAAAACAACTATATAATGGATAAATAATATCATATCTAAACGGGTTATCAGGTGGGTTTTGGTGGCCAAATATTCAATTATTACTAATGAATTCCGTAAAATGTTTATTGGATGAACAATTATGGATGTTGTTATCATGGAATAAGAAACATGATAAATTTGTATATTATTTGTTATATAATCATTACAATTATTTTTAGTGAAAACTACATATATGGTTGATTTGATTTTTTGATTTGAGACAAAATCATGAATTAAAAAGTTATCATGATCCAATTGTATTGTACAATAAGTGAGAAACATGTTAGAATGTATGATGTTATTCCTATGTATTTATGATTAAGAAATTTATATAGAGTTCATACGAAATAATTTTTTTGGGGAGAATATTTTTGTTGAGATATGAAATAGAATGTGAGAATACTAAGTATTAATATTTTCAAAATTTATAAATATTTGAAAAAGAGTCATCAAAATTAAATAAATTTAGGAATATTTATATATTTGAGTATTTTGAATCTTCATGTTATTTTGTGGACATAAAAAATCAATTGAATTTCATTGGTAAATGGTAGAATTAAATTCGATGATGTCGAATAGAATAATTTATTTAGATGAAACCCAATACAATTTTTTTTTAAACTGTCCATATTAAGAATAATTATAGAAATCATCATTTTTTAAGTGCTATAGGATGATCAGAAAGAAAATTTTGTTATAAGGATCATCAGATAGTGAATTATATATAAATAAAATGTTCCCATTCATTTTTTTAGATTGAGTTATATCACATAAGAGAAAATTATATGATGTTCCACCATAAAATAAAACAGAATAATGTTCTACCCTGTAAATATATAGATTTATGTTTTAATTGGTATTAAAATCAGTATTTAATTTTCAAAATTAGTTTGAAAATGATGATTTTGGTAATGAATAATATGTTTCAAAAGATAACAGTGAAAAATCATTACACTGACGGAACCAAAAGGATATTTTTAGAAGAGTTAAGACACGGAAGGTTACCATTTGCATTCAAGATTATACAATAATTGATTAGAATTATTTTTTGAGTTGTTTTAAGGGGGATTTTTAATTTCATGATCTCATTTTGTAGGAAATTAAATTGTAATTACTTCCTATACTCTCTCATATATTTCTATATATATGGTGAAGTTTGATTTAATAACTTTTTATACAATTCCCATGTGTAAAATATATATCCCTATATAAACATTTCCTAATATACTCATAGGAGGCTGATAACCCAAAAAAATTTGAATTCCAAATGATGGAGAATCGATGTTTCTAACCAATGAATTTCTATATTAGTGAGGATGTTGGAATAAACAATTGATCCTATGGCAGCAGAAGTGCATTTCTTGTAGGCAATTGAAAATCTATCATGGAAATTTTCCGATTAAAAAGTATATGAATGCATATCGAAAACATTTATTGAATAAGTTCATACCAAAAAATAGGTTTAAAATGTTATGTAATATATTTTTTATGATATTAAAATGTGAATGAATACAAGCATTGGAATGAAAACACCCTGAGTATGTTTTTGAATTTTTTGACATTTGTTTATGAAAACATTCTATCATCACCGTATGCACAAATATAACATGAATTATTGTTTGATAATAGTAAAATTCATGTGTTGGGATATTCCATTGTTACTGTAACAACATAAAAAGAATTAGTTTATAGTGTTTTCTCAGATATAATAATATTTCTATAATATACCATGGACTATCTTCTCTTATTTAGTAGTTAAAAACCCCTTTAACTTATATCATATACCTATCTAATCATAGGTTGATTCCATTTTTCTATTTACATTATTTCGATGATATAGATATTTTTGTTGGTAATATTACAAAAAGTATATAGATGTTTGTTTCATTAGATTGATGGAGTATGAGTATATGTTTTTACATGTATTAAGAGTATTTTCATTGGTTCTTTGTTGATGTAGAGGTTTTTTTATGTTTTTTAACATGTTATGTATATGTATCTTGGTAGGAAAGATTAAAGATGTGAATGGACCCATGAATTATATCTATCACATTGAAAAGAGAAAAAAATAATTAGAGACATTTAATATATAAATATCTTTAATGAATTTTCCAAAATGAAATGGGTAGGATAAAAAAAATTAAACCTAAAACAATTATTTTTAATCATATAAAAATCCTATGATTTTAACTCCCAAAATGAATTTGTACAAGTGGTATTTAATATGGTAAAAAATGAAAAAATTTCATTTATTCATGTATTATCTTATCTCAATTACTAGGGAGACTCCATGTTATTTTGGAACGGTTTATTCCATTATAGAAATATCAGTTTTTTGTTTGATATCATGTGATTTATATCACATTAGCTTTCTCCTTCTTTCTAATACCACTCATTAGAAGCATCATGATATCGAATTTTCTTAAGGAATGAGAGTTTTATAATTATGTTTTTGATCTTATATTACATTGTTTTATTCTATTCCTCCATTCTTAATTTTCATTTTCCCCATTTCATGTGTTTATTTGATCAATTGTAAACAAATATTTGTTCCATATTTTTTCATAGAATTATAACATGGAATTATATTATTGACTTAAAATTATTATTTAAATGGTTTAAAAATACAAATATTAAATTATTGATATATTATTTTGAAAAAGTCAAGGATATTATGGAGCTCCATTATTTTTTAAAAAAATTAATTATTAGGAATATTTCCTAAGATTAATGACATGAGTCGTAAATTGATTTGATCAAATAATTTGATATTGGTTAAATTTAAGGATAATTTAAAATGGATTGAGTTAATGAAAAACAGTGAATTTTTATTGAAATTATAATGGAATATAGAAAACTGAATTAGGAAAATATAGTATTTTACTTATTTGAAATGATTGATTTTTCCATGACTGATTAATTTATTAACTAAATCACATGATCGTCTTAGTATTTAGTGGGGAATTTGGACAAGAACAGTATGATATAACACCTAGAACATAATTGACAATAATAACAATCACATAAACATAACGAGATATTTTTTTTTTCAATTTTTTGTAGCTAAATTCCAATGGATCGAGTTGTGGGTTGTGAGTATATATTGATTTGTAAACCAAGATGAGTATTATAAGGTCATATTATAAAAAAACAATATACATTAGAGATTTGATATATTTAATTATGATATAAATTACTTGATGTTTATATTCCATTTATTTATAGAACTCATTTACACATGGATATTTATTTTGGGAGATGTTTTATATAATATTTTCATTTAATCAATGTTTCAAATATCATCCATATTTTAAAATGGAAATAAATTCCTATTTAAAGTAATAAAAAACCATTGAATGAATTATTTTATTTTATGTGATGGTATACATCATGTAGATGATGTGGCATTGATTTAGGAAAACATGGTGGTACCATATAGACCATTATATCTCACACAGAACCTTTTCCATTAGAAATTTATAGATTTTTATATTCTAAGTTTGACCAAGGGAAAATAACCCTAGAGGGATGGGGTATTTTTTTTGTCCTTCAGATCCATAGGGGTAGAGCTTACCAGTAGAGATGTGATCCCATAGTTGCATGGTTTTCATTCTAAATTGTGATCCTCAAAGACATGTGTGTTTTGATGATGAACTATTTGGGTATTTAATTACCCATTTTATTCTATTATTTTATCCAATTGGAGTTTTTATTATACATAAATTTTCCATTTTCCATCTATTTTTTGTAAAGAATCGTTCCCTTATGATACATCTATGACGACAGGTGCTAATCGCTAACCTATGGGGATAGATAACACCCATTATGATATGATAGATATTTCTCTGGTATCACGATACCCGGGTATCCTGGATGTTTCCTGAAAAGGTGGTATAAAATTTCATATATTTGAATCATTAATTTATTCCATTATATAATAATTTCATTCTAGAATAAAATAGGTAGAATTTATAGGATAAGAGCTATTTTTATGGGTGGTCCACTACTAATATCTTATCATAATAATCCTTAATTCACAGTTGGTTTTTTTTCGAAACCATATTGGTGAAATTTTTATCTAATTTCTAAGAATCTTCTTGATTCTTGTTGGGTTTTTTAAACACCAATCATGAATATTTTGGGATTTTATTGATATTCCCATGAATTTTTTATTGAATTAATGATAATTATATCATTTATGATGTTTTCAGTTTTGTATGTAGATATTTTTTTAGAATCATACTTCCAAAAAATGATTGAATGGATTGTAGTAGGATGATTTTGGTGAAAAAATAGGTATTTAAACCCTTTGGCCCAAATATTTTTTAGTTTGTGGTGCGTTCTATTTATGATTTCAGACATGAATCTATATTTGTTTCCATTTTTATTCTATGATGAATTATCAAGAGGATTAATCTTGATTACCATCCAAATGAATAATTAACCAATACCACCATAATTATAGTGTTTGAATGATCTAAAATAGTATGAGTATTGTATAAATCAGTTTAGAGACATTTTGAGTATTTGGAAATCCTAGATCCTATAAATTTTTAATGTACCACATTTAAGATTGAGGGACTTAGTATGTGGTGGAGGAATTTGATGGTGATAGAGAAAAATAATTATTCATTAATGTGGAAGGACATTATATTTCTTTTCAATGATCATTTCTATTTAGAGTTGATGATAATGGAAAATACCATGGAGTTTATTAAGCTTTTTTGAAGTGACAAGACCATGAAATAGTATCTGAACCATTTTTTATGATTGTTCAGTTTTCAAATGAGGTTGTATTAAATGAGAAGATAAAGGATCGATGATTATATATAGGTCATCAATCAGATATCTGATCATATGTTTTCTTTCTTATGTTCACGTCTATTTCAAATGTCATGGATTCATGGTGATGGCTGACCTTGACCTGTGTAGTATGTCAGGGTTCGCATGAGGTCATTTTTCTCCCAATATTTTAATTATGAGTTCGTTTAATCGAATGATAATTTGTTACAAGACTCTTTATAAATATAAATAGTATGTATTGCTTGGAACTCATTTAGTGACTAGAAATGGATCATTCATTATAATGTTTTATAGAATTTAATTCATTCAAAATTGGTTTTCCTTATAGAACCTATGATTAGATTTGATTGCAGCTGCTCAAACCCCAAAAATATGTTCTTACATTTCTCTTATGATCCACACAGTAGAAATATCTCATCAAAAAAGTTATATCAAAGTAGTGATATTATTCATGATAAAGGTATTACAACCACATCATTGCAGATCAAATCTTAAACATGTATTGGATGATCCTTTTGATGAAAAAGATGTGAGCCTAGAGTCTATGATAGATATTATTACCACAACATTTTATTTATTGATCTTTTTATCATAAATATGTTTATCTCACTAATTTAAACAGATTAGAGTTGTGAATTTTATAAATAATATAATGTATCATTATTCTTATATAAGGTATATTACTACACCACTAAGAAAGAAGGGTGAGCGGGGTCATCAATGCCTTACATGTGTTTTATATCAATCAGGCATTGAGCAGACTTCTATTTTTATATTCCTCAATAGGAATCCCCTTTGACACACTTTTTTGATGGATTGGACTATAAATCATACAGTTCATATTGAATATCATCTTTGTTGTGTCTTTTATACTGAACTAGAGAGAGTGTTTTCTATCTTTCACGTAGAATGGGAGCTAAGGTAGAGTGGACCCGAAACTTCATTTTCAGTTATGGGAAGGGTAAAATATTCCTTTTCTATAGACTCGAAATAAAAAATTATAGTAAATATATACCTTTAATTTTACCTAGTTTTGCAAATTTTTTCAGTCTAATTTAACTTATTTTCCACCAATAATATAAGTTGATTTTTATATCAATTTTTTTCACGGTACTCATCAAGTATCTAATACATTATACAATGGGGGGCTATAATAGATTTAATATTTTAATTCTACATTAGATAATATGGTAGAGAACTGATTTATATTACTGAGTTTGTAAATATGGGAAGAGCCTATTATCCTTGTAAACAAAGCTGGTGGAACACTTCACCATTGTTTTTATTAACATAAACTCAATTGTGTGGTTGTTGAATATCATTATTTCGTTCTAATTATTGATGAAATTTTTGACTTGTTATACGGGGTGACGTTATTCTCAATTATCATTTTTTTTTCAGTTATCACATATTGAGAATAAATGAATCTGACATTAATAATATAGTTTTCTAGAAATGGTGTAACCATTTTTATTAACATGTCACACAATTTAGTATATCGAATCATCTTTCATTTTTTATGACTCAGATGAATATAACTTTTTATGACATCAATGATTTTTTCATGGAGTTATATTGTGATCACATCCAAGTTTACTCTCCTAAAAAGTAGGACAATCTATCTAAATTTTGGGATGTTCAAGAATCATAGTGAAATCATTGACACTATTCCATGTTATCAAAATATGATTTATATATTTTTAAAATGATGTTCTTATGACATGTATACATATAAAATTGTTTTTATAATAAAACTAAAATGGTGAAATATTGTATTACATGAGAGAATCTACATAATGATTTTAGGAATGATTCATTATGGAATATGTGTGATATTAATATTGTTTTTTTATTGATTTTTCAATTTTGGCGTCTTTGATGAATTCTCTAACTCAAAAAGTATAGCATATAATTTGGGATATAAATTTTTAGTGTTATTTTATTGAGATGAATATCCATTTAATTATGCACCACTATTGCCTCATCTTGGGGATGAGTAGGGAAATGAAGTGTTCTTTGATTCCTATATTTGAGTTATTTCCCTATGTAGAGTGACCATATAGTAGAATATGGTTCTAGATAGTGTAGGCGACACAAAATATTTACGCAACCCATGAAATCCTTACCATAGCTATGATAATTTCTCACAAGAGCTAGTTGCGTTATATTTTCAGTTAAGGTTTTACTATATATTTCAACTAAATATATTTTGATTTATATATTTTCTCAAACAATATTTAACGCTTTGATAGAGGGGCTGGTTGATTAACTAGTAGTCTATTGAGAATGACACAACAAACACCACTCATAAGGTGAATGACATTGGTAATAATTTGTGCAGGATTATTCCAACCTATAATATGAATAAATATACAAAATAGAGAATTTGTTTCACTCATTTCCCAGATGCATTTAAGAGTCTATGATAATGTGTTTGATGTTTTATTGGAAAGAGTGTTGTTAACCTCCCATTTTCTAAAGGTTATTCAATAAGAGTAGTATATTGATGATTAATTTTATGGAAACGTGGACACTATTTATACTCAAGAGACCATGGTTGAGTTTACATTGACATCCGAATGATTATTTGTTTCAAGAACAGGTATCTTTTATCATTTCATCTAATAAATGTTATCATGGTAGATTTCTAGAATTCATTGTTTGTAGAGATCAAAAGAACAACAACAGTGTTTGATGATACAGAGTGAGGATTTTTATTTCTATTTATGAGATAAGACATATATTTCTTAGATTCTCATTGTTATAACTACCAATATGTCAATGTTGAACACCATAGATCTTTTATATTGATTCTTTCACTTCCCTTGTTGACATGGAAGTGGGATGAGATCATGATGGTCTATGTGGTACGGTTCTTATGTAACTTGTTAGGGGAGAGTGTGATATGGTTTTTGATTGATAGGATGAACAAATCATCTCACATTATACACATTGAAAATGAATCCAATGAAGTGTACATGGTGAATTTATATGTATATAAAATTAAAAAAAATTATGGTGTTCTATATACTATTGTCATATATGGGGAAAACTATTTTACTAATTTATTTTAAAAGGACACTAGGATTTGATGATATTACTTGTACATTTCAAAATGGAATTTCATATGGAAAATTATTGTGTGACAAAATGAGCTTTAAAATTTCATTATGATATGCTACTTGATTTAGTTATTGAATGTGTTGGAGATTCAAATGACAATTTTCGATTGGTTGAGATTTCAAACAACAAAAGTTTGTAGTCATGTATCATAATGGATTCGTTTGAGGTCATTTATGGATGTCCTTGTATATCTTTATTATGTTGTTTATATATTGGAAATATTTATTTTTTCTGAAAGAGTTTTGTGCAAAATATTACAACAAGGATTCATATGATTCATCAGAGAGTATTGAAAAATTTGATTTTGTATAAATCCTATGCTAAACGTCGTTGATTAAAAATGGAGTTTTCAGTTGTTGACATGTGTTTTTTGAGAGTTTAACCAGGGTTGAGTCACCAATTTATTGGTAAATAATTAAATATCGAAACACGTTTTGTGGGTCTTTCGATATTATTGACTGAGTGAAGAAATATTCAGACCAATTAGAGTATCTACCAATGATGGATTTTATCCACATCGTTCTTCTTGTCAGTACATTTAATGTTAATTTTTATCCATTATAATATAATGAAATGTAAATACAGTTATGATGACACTAATTTATCCCTAATTTAGAATCTAATCATTATGGATTCTAAGACTAAGGTACTTCATGGAAAGATTATAACATAAGTACATGTTCTATGTAATAATTAAAATGATTCTCTTGATATTTTTGAGAAATAGGTGAAAATAAGAGAGTGGTGGACACACCACTTTTATATAGAATAGTAATGATCTGATTTTTTGGGATAGAGTGTTTATAAGTGGGGGTTTGTAACATATTTTTTAGTTTTTTTAGGAACCATGTGATCCATGTATTGATTCCAATTAATTTTGTGTGAATTTTAGGCATCATAAGATGAAGTGTTATTTTCATCAAAAATTACCTAATGTATGGTGATATATGGTCTATTATATTGATGTTTTATATGTATAAATGAGTCAAATTCTTTAGGGTGATCTCTTTGATTTTCAGTTGAGTGGGTGGATTTGTTTTGTATTTTCAGCATGTTCTAGCTATGTAGTTCTTATATGATAGATTCACAACATGAATTTATTTCAAGAATGAATTTTCTAATTAGATGATTCCATGAAACAATTCATGATGTTTACTATGTAAATTTCATGAATTTAGATAGGGGTAATTAAATGGTCTAGATTAATGTTTTTAACCTGAGTGATGTCTTTTTGGCATATATGCCACCCGGGATATTCACATCATGAATAGTGGATTCACATATTGAATTCATGAGTTCCAATTCATTATTTTGTTGTAAATAATAAAGAACATTTCATTTTAAGGTATTCCTCTCCTCATAATCCCTATGGCGAGTCCATTATATTTTGGGGTGATTTATTTCATTCTGAAAGCCTCAATTTGGGATTATATAACTTGTGAGTTTCCACCAATTTTGTTCATCCTTCAATCATATACCCCTTTTTTCAGTGATATAATATCCTCTATGATGATGGAATTTGAATTTGATCTTGATGTTTCTGGTCTAGAACATCATTGTTGGATTAATTTTCCTTCATTCATCATTTTCATTTACAAAATTACATGTGTTGATTTAGTTAATAATAATAATATAGGTAGTTCCAAATGATATTCCTTTTAATTGAAATCATTAAATTCATTTATTATTTTAAATGATATTTAAATTATTTAGATAATAATATTTGACTTGATTGAATTTTTTTTAAAGAATGTAGATTATGAAAAAATGTCAATTTCAATGTAATTGGAATTGATGGATGGATTTCATAAAATTGATGACATGATATTGAAATTAGTTTATTCAAATGATTTCATATGGAATAAATTAATATAATACTGTAAAAGGGATGCATTTATAAAAACCTATATTCTCATTTTGAAATGTGAAAGGCATGTGGAAAACACAAATTGGTAAATTTTGTTTCAAACTGATTTGAAATGATTGATTTTCCTAAGATTGATTGATTGAATCAATAAGACAGATGTTATAATTGGTAGTTAGTGGGTAAATAGTCAAGCATGATAGGATATGTCCCCTATCATTTTTTTGATGATGATAAATCAGACAAGAGATTACTGTTTATTGATTTTATCATTGATGTGGATTGGAGTACAAAGACCCTGAGTTATGGTACATGTGAACACATTAATCCATTATCGCTAATGGTTAGTTTGAGGATCCCACTACGAGAAACTAACCTTATATAAGGAATTGACACATGTTACTATGACATTAGTTATTTAGTTATTATATTCCATTAATTTATTTAAAATATTTATTCATTGTATATTGTAAAATTTTTACTTAAGACGGTTTTGAGATACCTTCCATCTACATGAATTGAAAGCATGGTTTTTTAAAAAGACATAAATTCCTTACCAAACATTATTTGATTTAAAATTTATATATAAATTCATAATTTCTATGGAATTAATTATGGAACATATGGTGAGGCCATATTAGGAAATATAGCTCACACCCATCAATTTACTTTTTACTTGATATAAATTTATGATTCCTAGTCCATGAATGTGAAATGTTACAAATTGAGGTAGTGGATGTTCTAGATCATTGGGAACTTGATTCGTCTAGGTGATTATTTGGAGATTTGTTCCAATTTTTTCATTATATTTTTCTATATTTTTCTATTGTTAGATATTTTCTTAATTGATGATGTACTGTTTGGGAACTATTTTTCCAATATGAATCTGGTTATTTCTCCTTTTGTATTTTTGAGCATATTGACATGTATCTTCTTTTAACTACTTTTCGGTTGAATAAATCATTTTATTGTGATTTTTAATGATAAATGGTGTTAAACATCAACCCATTGATATTGATAATTACATTCATCCTATTTCAGTGTGGGATCATGATTCTGGGTACATGGGTATATGGTATAGTTCATGATAGTTTTAATATTGTAAATTCTTCTACTCCCATGTAATATACTAGGGTGTTTATTTTCAATAAATTAATAACTTCATGATATGGTAAAAGTTGGTTTTTTATAAAAATGATATTTTAAAATGAAAAGACTACTAATTTACCCCATCTCCCTGTTATTTATAAAACATATCCAGTTGTCTCCATTCATGTGGTATCAATGGGAATTCTCTGCTCATTGATTATATTATGCAAATTGAAGGAAATGGATGTTTAAAATGTATTTCATAATTAGGTGAATTATTAGTGGAATCGTATTTTTATAGTTAGAAATATCATATATGGATCCATAAAATGATACCATATCATATTTTCCTTGGTTTGGATTTAATTTATGTTTCTATAAATGTGTTTTAAGCTTTCAAAATTTATTTTTTATAAACTAATCTTATAATATGAATGTGTAAAATTGTGGGTGTGAATGAATTTTTATACATTCTTCAATCTCTAATAGTTATTTTTTATGATATGAAATGATTTTTATGTATATATGTTTATTGAAAAATGAAAATAATATTTTTGAATGAAAATTGAAATTTAAGAACATAAAGATGAAAATATGTATTTAGATGTATGGAGATCTAAAAATCAGAGAGTATGAATCAATTGGATATGTATTTAAAAAATTGTATTATATTATGAGCATAGTAAAAGAAATTTCTATCATGTTGGAGGATTTAATTCTTGTGAAAATGATCATCAAAATTCTTTCTATTTTTTTCAATGTTTCATAATCAGATGATAGAGTCTATGAAACTAAATTTCTTAATAATGAATATAAAATAGGAGTTACATAATAAAATATAAATGGAAATTTTATTAATAAGAAATAGAAATATTATTGTGAAATTTCCAAAAAAATTGTTCTAAAAAAATATATCAATTTGGGAAATGATGATGTAGTTCTGGACATTGAAACAAAAAACATGGAAAATAAAAATATTTATTTTTAATTATATTTTTGAGAGTGTGATGAATAAAATATCCCATGGTACAAAACATATTTTTTTTTCTTGATTCATTTATACATCCTTAAAAATTATTCCTAATTTAGTCAAATCATTATAATGTGTGTGTGATAATCATTTGGAGCTCAGAGCACCGAAATGAGATAAAATGAATGGGTCACATGGTTTGGAGGAACCAAGTATCCCAACCCAGACAGGTACCCTAGACCATGGAAATGTTGAAAATAGGGACCTGGGGGCTACATGATTTTTTAGAAACCATGCAACCCAAGATGCACGGCCATACCATCCTCCTATAATTTTTAGTAGATTCTTTTCACATGGTCCGACCCAGTTAAATAGAAAGTGTACCTAACCTTGATGGGTTCCCATTTAATGATATTAATACTGTATAATTGGCACCATGTTGGTCCAACCATGATCCCAACCATGTGTAGTTGTGTATAGGGTGAAATAGTGAATTATAATTCCACTAATATTTCAGAACCAATTTATTTTCCCCCTTCCTCATTTTTATGGTTTCTTCTCCTCCTCCCATGTGTATGAGATCATGTCCCTCTCAATATAGGGTTGATGATAAATCCTCCATCTAATCTCCATATATATCGACATTAGAAGTAATGGAAAATTAATGGTGAGCTCTAAAATCTCATCCATTCTTATCCAAATTCCACATCCTAACCATTGTGATATCTTGAGGACTTTTTTCCAAATTTTATGAGAATTTGAAAGTATATTCAATTTCTTCAAACACAGTTATAGTTAATGGTTGATTTTGGATGAGGGAAGATCTGCCATGATAATTTAGATGGTCTAGTTTCAATGAATTCATTTTTTTGTGATATATATTACGTTCACTATTTCTTTGAGATTAACCCTTGTAGCATCACTATTGTTTTCAAAAAAAATAAATAAATTCAATGCCTTATCATTCCTTTAATGATCTATGTTAGTAGAGAATCCACCCCTTGGGTTTATTTTCTTGTATTCATGGAATTCAATGGGTATTCTATACTACAAATCCTTGATTTTAACCTTTCCATAGCTATATATATTCCCTTTTTGGGTTTTATATTATATAAATTCGTTGTGAAAATAGTTAGGCTTCATTTAATTTCTAAACATGAGTGTTGTCCTCCACACAACAAGTCAAAAATGATATGTATAAGAAGATCGGCCATGTTTGCAATTCCTTATTCCATATGTAGTTTTAAAAAAATTTCCCCTTGAGATTTTTTTCAATAATGATTATTTATTGGTTATAATGGAAAGGCATTTTCAGTTAGACTTTTTTATAAATGAAATATTGGATTAAAATGCCTTCAATTTAAATACATGGGTGGTACAAAAGTTCTGACAGAAGGTCACATTATTAGGATTATTGTGACTTATTTCTATAATGTTCAATTTTTATAGAATGATCTATGAGAAATTTCATCAATCCCAAGCATGGTATCACAATGTGTTATATGTTATTAACTCTATAGGAGTGAAATAAATTCCCTATTGGAGTCTCATTGTATGGGATCGATGGAATGAAGTTTGTAGCATGCCAAGAGTGTGTCAGGTCCCTACATGCGATAATATGGATAAACATGGATTTTAGTTTCTAATTTTATCACTCCAGGCATAGAGTCAAACAACGGACATCATCACTGGGTAACATATGAAAAACTCCATGCAATTAGGCATATTCTTAGCCCATCTAGTGATAAATAGAATATAACTATGGATTGATATGGAAGGAATCATGGTTACTCTCTATTATTTATTAATGATTTCCAAATTGGATTTAAAAGTATGTTAATTTTTAAAATAAAATTAATAGAACCGTTACTTTTGAAGAATCATAGGTATGTGTCTTCCATGTCCATCCAAATTCTAGGGTATATACTACATTATAATTTTATATTTTACCTCTCTTTACCATTCTAATATATCATGGATCAAACTCACCAGATTATACTGGGGTACGTAGAATTAAGAATGGATCTTAAAATAACCCACTATAATTATGGTTTATTTATACTTTATTTTATGTATTGTTATGATACACTACCCATTTAATATTTCACTACTTGAATGGTCCAAGAAATTTTTTGGTAGTGGAGATCTATGATTGAATCTCACATGCTACTCAAGTGACATGGAACATCAGTAGACAATATGGTTTCTTTTTGAATCAATTGGAAGCATCTAGCTTCCAAATCATGATTGACATTCATTTCTACGATGGAGATTGGAGAAGAGGATCGTGCCTATGATTGAGATTCTTGTAATATTTGTTTTGGAATTTTGGAATATTTTTTATCATGTGTTATTTTTCTATATCCAATGCCTCATATATAGTCACTTTTGAGAAGTATCATCATTAGATATAATTTTTATTATTTCAGCTTCCTCGATTTTTTTATTTTTTCATACATGATATTTTATATTTTTATTCTGTTGTCTATTTGAAATTAATGTTCATATATTTATTATCATTATCTACGACATTTCTCATTATGATATATGATTCAATTGAATCCATATGGACAAACCCAAGGCCACCACTTCTAGTTGATAGCCTCTAGCATTCGGTGAGTCCGGCTTGAGGGCTTGTGAATAACTATCTTGGAGCCCTGTTAGGTTGCATTAGGGTTGGGATTGTAAAATGTTGTATTGGAATTAATTTTATTTTTTTCATACTATATAAGTAGATATGGGAGACTAGGACCTGAGAATTTGGTAATGTTATTTTCCTTTGGATTAGGGTCCCCACATATAAAGGATGCAAATTTTTTTTGGTTTATAGGAATTTTATTATCGCTTGCATTGTTAATATTAAGTGGATTTCACCATTGGTTCACACACTTGTTTTGTGGAATTATTTATTTAAATATTATTTAAATGGATTATTTATCTACGTGCCAAGGATATAATGTAATACTAAAAACATGCATCATAAAAGGAACTATAGGATTAAAATGCTATCACATATTCTATTTCTTATTGACTTTTCATTGTGCATTCCATGTATTGCATGTTATTATTGTGTGTTACTTGGTTGATATGACCTGATTAGTTACATTTGTAATTATATGATAATAGTGAATTTCTTTTTTATTGATATACTAAAAAAATAATTGGATCCTAAATAATTTTCCTTAGCATAATATTGTTTTATGTCATAGGTTAATACTGATGCCTTATGCAGCCAATTGTGGCATGTTGATCCATTCTCCATCAGTAGATTATGATGTAACATCTGTTGGATATGATTAAATGAAAACAACCATAATGTTTTCATGGTGTATTTTCCATTAATAATTGGACTTTATTATCCATATAATTCAACCCTTTATGGATATTAAAAATTCATAAATTAATTAAAATGAATAGAACCTTTCATGGGAAATTGACACTTATAAGGGTACCAATGAGACCTTGACCATGACCAAACATCAGATGTTGGTAGTAGGTTGTGTCTCTAGTGATATTTCGATGACATTTTCATATAACATATGAAATTATTTGGAGTAGGATGAGAGGTGTTCCACATTACGTATGGTTATTGTATATTTTATTCTTTACTTATTTCACAATCTATTATTTTTATTATTATTGAAAGACCACATTAATTGTAGATATATTTCACCAAGATGACCACTTTTTGTAAACCAATATAGTTCAAATGAGCATACTCCTATGGTTTTGGGCCTAAATCTACTTGTGATAACTCCAATATTTCTACATGAGGAACCTCCTCCAGATCATCCATTGGGCAACAAATTTCACATCCATGATAGATTCCTTTGCATTATGAAATTAATTCTGTGTGAACGTCAACCAAGAAATTAAACAAAAGATATGACCCATGGGTTTCAGCAGAAACAACCTACCACCTTTTCAAGTGATGATAGAACTTAGGCTACTGAAACATGGTTGGAGACTATGTTTTCTATGTTTGAGCACATAGAGAAGAGTCCAGAACCGAGGGTCAAGCATGTGACCTATATTTATCATGAATCCATTAGATTTTTGTGGGATATATTTACAAAATCTATTTGAGATCAAGTTATGGTCTGGGTGAAAATGAAAACAATGTTTTTTGACTACTTATTTCCACATGTCATGAGAACATATCTTGTGTGGGATTTCATGAAGCATCAGATAGATGACATGTTAGTGATGAAATATTCATCTTGCTTCACTAAAATTTTGGACTTCACAATGAATTTTACCACTTATAGGATAACGACTGTAATTATATTTGATGATGGAGTTTCATATTTTATCAACTCACAGGTGAACATCATTCAGATGACAACTATTTCTTAGATACTGAAATGTACCCAGAACACTAAGATAAACATGGTGAATTATGGTAATGTGATGAATGTAAGTTCATCATCATGGAATAATAGCGTTTTATCTATAAGTATAATTTGATTCATTAAGTATACACATGGGAGATGAACCATCCATGTTGAATGTACCAATAGTTGTGTGGTGTGTCACTAGTGGAGAAAGACATGGAATAGAAAGAACTATATTATGTGGAACTTTATTGAGTGTTGTGTTTATGGTATTATTTTTCACCTCCAATAGTTCTACTAATCATTTTTACCAGTTATATGTGAATGGGGATGTATTACTTATTTGAATTTTGGAATATGATCTAAAACACAACATCAAGTGGGATGTTGGTCTTCTACAGGCTGTTTGGGCTAAACAGGTTGTCATGGATGAGGGAGTTAGGATACTAAGATTCATTTTCAGCAGAGTGGATATTCTAAATATACTCATGAAAAATATATTCCCCATGTTTAATAAAATATTTATGTCGGGTAGCCAATTCTAGATGAGTAGTGTCCTGATCCATCTACGATTATGGGTCTAATTTTGGTAGCATCTACTCTCATATATACTTATTTAAATAGTGTTTTCACAATCTATTATATCTACTATTGCATTGGGAATTATGTGATTAGTGATAGATTAATCTAGAGGTGTTATGAACAATAACACACCATTAATAGTTGGAGCATCGGGTATATGTCAGTTCATGGAGTTCCCCCTTGAGATTGGTTGTTATCATTTTTTGGAGTTTCTTTATCCCCAACATGTTTGGATTTGATTTAATTTTACTCATAGAATAGATTAATTTATATCACGAACTATTGGATTTATATCTACTTATGATTTATTTGAAATCACCTGAGGGGAGAATATATATATAAGGGAGAATGGTATCCCTATTCCAGTTTATATAGACTCAAGCATACCAGGATAAGCAGAGCGACTGCCCAGCTGGAACGTCTCTTTATGACCCATCAAGGAATTTAGTTAGAATAATTTCATCCTAAATTAGATCATTTTAAAGACATATTACCTTATAATTTATTTGGTTATCCTATAGAGAGTGAGGCTGGTCTAACTATCGAGTTTATTCTAGGTGTGGAAAGAGTGCCCATTCCTTCATATGTATAACCCCTATAGAGATCGAGTAACTCATCATGTTGTTTGATGATATATATTATGAGGGTTTTATAATTCCAGTCACACATCCAATGACATTACCTATAAATTTCACCAAAAACCTTATATGGTTCCCTTATATTGTGATTTGATTACATCTAACTAAACCATGGGACTGTGAATAACTGGTATCCACTATCTAATAGATAAAATTTATTGAACAAAATATGAGGATTGAAAGATTTATCCAAGATCCATTTGATATTTGGATACCAACAAAAGAATTCGGGACCATTAGATATAACACATTGATCATTTTGTAGTAGGTTTGGTTTGTATGAGTATTGGGTTATATCGTTCAACCTGTAAAACTCAATAAAATCATCATGGATTTGATGAATAATGTATTCCACCCATATATTGATTTCCATGTAGTATTATTTTTATATGTCATCATACTATATTATATAAAAATACCCTACCATTATAATCATCTTTAGATCAAAATTAGTACAACGATAGAGGAACAACTATATGCAAAGATAAGAAAATTGAAATTTTGGATCAGCATGGTTCAGTTATTGAGTCATAACATTTCATCAGAAGGAATATAATTTGACACATTGATGGTGAGTATTATGGATTGCAGGGATAAATTCTAGAATATTTTTTCTATATTTATCTTCTTTTTGATAGATGGATATTATAAGCAATTCGAACAGGAAATCTATTGTTAGGAAATTCCACTTATGGGAATATCTAATAAGTGTGTGATATCCCATTGGACTGAATCTATTGAGATAGATAATAAATATGTAAATGGAATACAAACATGAATTCTGATTCTGATTCTTCTAGAGCTAGGAAGAAGTTATATTTTCCATTGAGATGCATCCAAAATCAGACTAAGAAGAATTTTGATATAGGGTGTTCTTGTTTTAGCACATATATCTCAATACTTGGGGCCCCATGAATAGAACAATCCTACCATGAACTCATTATTTCCACCATGCTACATTATATATGAAATTAGAGGAAATGAATTTTGGGTGAGTGGATCATTATTTACATGGACCATAACAGTTATAGATAAGTCTCCACTCACTGAGAATTTAATCTGGGGAAGTGTAGGTGGGTGGAATAGCTAAATTCATTCAACATGGATGTTACAAACACACCAAAAAATGGAAACTGCATAAATTATTCCTTATAATATAACGAATATATGGAAGCCATCAAGGTGGAAAGAAATGACTACTAATAGATTTATCTATTTTATATGTCTGTCATGGAGGTTCAGAAACCACATGGGAAGCAAGTTCTAGTAGCTTTAGTTGTGACAAAATATCATATAGTGTGGGTTTATATGATCTAATTTTCTAATTTTGATGGATTGTATCATTGGGGAGAACCTAGAACCACATTTGTTTGATGATGTTTCTCAAAAACTCTATATTTTGAGATTTAATGGGGTCCAGTAGATATATGGGAAGACTTGAAGGGGGGATATAATACCTCTATTTGTGTAGATCATAATAGCATCAACAAGATTTATAGATTTATCGACTATCAGTATGCATTTCATAGAATGAGAGGTAAATAGCATGATTCGTCACTAAGTGAACCACCTATCAATATGTGAGGTTATAGAACTAATAACCAATTGGAATCCTACGTCCTATATCTACAACAAAGTGGAAATGAAATGGTATCATAATGGATTTCTTGATAGGAATTCATATATCCTCTCAATGAAGTGATTCATTATGGGTGATCATTAATTGGATGAACTAGGATTAAAATTTAATATTGATCAACAATACTATATTTTTTGATGAGTTAGAAATGAATTACATCATGGTGATAGTGAGACATACCAGTGTTTCTTGTTCTATTGTTTCGATGGAGATTACAAGTTTAATTTTCAGTTTGGTGATGTGTTGGACAATCCATTGCGTTTATTGATTTTTTTAGTACAGTTTATCACCCTCATGATGAAATGAAGTTCAAGAGGACCATATAGTGTTATATGATATTCATGGACACTATATACATGATTTTGGAGGTTCAATGGAAAATAATATTCCTCATTTTTTTTCTTTTCCTACAATAATGTATTTTATGAAACAATTCAAATGGCTATGTAGAAGGATCCTTATGATAGGTTGTTCTATTCACATATGGGATGGTTAAAGGTATTTGAGGATTCTCAACTAGGACCCCATCTTGTTTTGGATATATTATTGTATTCCAACTTATTTTGAAGTGTATGGATACAACACAGTATAAGAAAAATCCTTCTACTGATCTTCCCCATAGACCACTAGAGATTAACGAGGGACATCCGATCTTTCTTTTTTTATCCCCATGATTTGATTAGAGACTAATTAGGAGATAGGGTAGGTTATATCCTCGTTATGTCAGACCTCTCAGGAGAGTAGAAAGTGTGGTTTGGGTATCCAATTAACTATTGTTACCTTAGAGGATTCATTATATGCATGATTTCTTCCATGAATCAAAAAATCAATAATATCATCCTAACATACCTTATTTGTTTTACCATAGGGTTATTGAACTGGTGGTGGATGCTTTCACTAAGGACCATATGATACGTGAAATTGAAATAATCATAAATACAATCTATGGTTTGTTAGATCCAATTGTCTACATATTATGGATGCACATACACGAACATGATAAGACATTGGAGAGGGACGTCGATGTACCTGTACAGTGGCCAAAACAATTCTTAGAAAATGTTCAACTAAAATTGGATTGGAAGCATGGGGAAGAGTTTTCTTATGATGGAGAGGTTGTTACATCATGACTTTTTTCTAAGTAGTGATCATTTATTTTTCCTTTATATTACACTAAAAACATAAATAATGATTCTTAATTGAGTCTAGGAGGTATCAATTTTGTCCAAGGATCCTTCAGAGATTGGACCCCTGATATGGGCTGAAAATATTGGTCTAAATATATAGAAGGAACCATATATCACAACCCAAATGGTTTCTCATAACCATGCGTTTGCAGACAGTGGGTCCTAGGGACAACATAGTTTCCGGAAACCATCCCCAATGTTTCATGACATTTCGATCTAACTTTAGTTTCTAACATAGGTGTTTCTATTATATTGTACATGGATAAACAATCATAGTGCCTAACCATAAATGGGTCGCCTATGAATCAGATGATTGCAAATGATGGGTGCATGGTTTTACTGACCCTGAAGCCAAACTGTGCCCAATAGTTTTTAATAGTAAAATTCCAAATTTTACCACCATTAATGATTGAAACCCTATTTATTTCCCTCCATTATTAATTAAAAATTTTCTTTTCCTCCTCCAACACATATGAGATCATGTCATTCTAAATATAGGGATAAATCTACCACATTTGTCAAATCTCCAAATTGATCTTCGTTAGAAGCATGGGGCGCCATAGGTTAACTCTTTGATCATATAACTTCCTTTTTTTATTATTCTTCCCATATATTGTTCCATATTTGTGAAATATTATTTGCCTAATTTTTACGGAATTTTGTTGTTTATTTTATTTCTTCAATCCTAGTCCAAATTAATGTTTGACACGAGATTAGGTAATATCTATCGGACTTTATTATGTGTATAGGTTCATTCCATTTATTTCAATTGTTATATATGATGTGTCATTATGCTTCGAGTCAGATCTATTTAGTTTCACCTATTTTATATCAATTAAAATATATTGGTTTCCTTACCAAGAATTTCAAGACCCTTGTTTTTAGTGAATCAATCCCTTTGGATGATCACCCTGAATCTATGACCACCCTTGGTCGTGCTCTAATTTTGATCATTGATTATCACCCATTACATAGTTATTTATATTTCATTGTGGGCGTTTCATAATAATTAATTTATTTGACAAAAAAATGTTGAATTTAATATTTATCCATCAGATAGGACCATCCCACTACATGCCATAAATTTGACGGTTATGAAGATATGACATGTGTCACATGCCTTATGCTATTAGTGGTTTTCCAAAATGGATTTCCATGACCAATGCACTGATTATGATGAATACATTTATTAAATAGAATCATGATTGTTTTGGGACATGTTATTATTGAAATTTTTTATTTTATTTTCTTCTCCTTAGAGGCAAGGAAGTGTTTCAGAAATAATGGCCCATTTGATGAAATCTTATGGTTTCATGATAGAATTTATATTGTTTTTTAATCACATTAGTGGTGATATCAGCTATTATTGAGATGGGATCAACATGAATTATTTTTTTCCTTAATATGATTGTTACTATTTCCTTAGGGGTGACCCATTGGAAAGGCTTGATGGGATGATGGTTATACCATGCCATGAGTTAGAATTTTGCCCGAACATGTAATAACGTGGAATTAGTTGAATGTTAGTATTTATATTTTTATTATATTCCTGGAGTGACACAAGGGATGTTATCCATAGGTCAAAATAGATGGTATCCCTAGTATTGGACATCTATCAAGCCCCTCGAGCAAAACATGGAAATTCCCATTGGATTATCATGGATGGACTTATGGAGACTCTCTATGACATAATATATAAGTTCAAATTAGATTGAAAAAAATGTGAACATTTTCAAATTAAATCAATTGAACCTTTGGTGTTTGGAAAAATACAGGGTCGTGTCTCCAAATCCCAACCATAATCTTGGGGAATTCTCACCTTTTTATAATCTATTTTCACCCACAATACCAATTTTGGATTTTATGTATCATAACCACTAGATTAGACTGATGAAGGTGAAATTTTGAAAATTTCATAAATAACCCATCTTTGTTATTATTTATCTATTCAAAATTTATTTAAAATATTATGAAACACTACTAATTTTATATTGAATGAAATGGATGGTCCAAGAAACAATTGGGTGGTGGATTACTGATACCATATCTCACACCCTACCTAGGTTCCTTTATCACATGAGTAGACTTTATAGTTTTAGGAATTGACAATGAGAAGAAATAAACATCTTGTTCATGATTGAATTTCATATTTAGAATGAATCTTGGAGTATAGGACCATGATTATTATCAATATGCTACTTATATCAGTTTCTCTTATTTTGTATATATTGTTGTCAGGAAGTATATGCATATATCCCTAACCCCATGTATATTCAGATTGGTATATAATCACCAGCATTTTTATATTTTATTATGTCAACTTCTTAATATTATTTTTTTGTTTATTATAAGAGTTATAATAAAATTAAACTGATGAATTTTCCTAATTTTTATTCATATATTTATTACCATTTTCTATTTTTGGGATAACATTGATATATGAGGGAGTAACCCACCCCAGGGACACAATATATGACTTCACTACTAATGATATTCCTCTAGTATTTTAAGGATTCATGCTTTAGGTCTTCTCTCCCATCATCTCATAGTACCGTTTAGTGAATTATGTGGTGGGATTCTATAGATAGAGGACATGAATGAGAAAATGGACCTTTAAAATGAATATTTCCCTCTACATTTACATTCATATTTTTTGACGTTTTCATTCAAAAATGGAAGATTTATATAGTGATACAAATGATAGAAAAACAATATTATTCTTCCAAAATAAAGAAGAAAACTATAAATATTTCTTAGTTTAAATTATAAGATATTCTATAAATAAAAAATGACAAAATATTTTTTACATTTTGTTGAAAAATGTGGTAGATAAGAATAAGTAGATTACATTAGTGATGATGCAACTGAAAATACATTTTAAAAAAATTTATAATAAGAAATTCACAAGTTATAATGGAAGTAGTACTAAATAATAATATATATAGATTGATTTTATTCTAAAAGGAATGTTTTAATAATTTATACAAATGACTGTAATATAGAAAAGGATTACATTAACTTGAAAAAATATGATTATATTGACGAATTTTAAGACTATTTTCTAGATGGAAAAAAAATTTCCTAAAAGTGATTGATAATATAAATATTTTATTTATGGTAATAAATACATGAAAATCTAGATTGATGGAATATTTAATGTAAAGAAGGAAGAGATAAAATATTTCTAACATAAATTGTTACTGTTGATAATGGAGAAAGAATTATAAAACATATTTATTGAAGTTATTAAATATTATTATTTGAGTAAACATTACTATAATAAACAAAAGTTTTCTTCATTTTAAGATAAAAAATATAAATCATTATATAAGAATATGATTGTTAATAAAATAGTGTATGCCACTAGAATCAACAGAGTAGAAAAATATAAGAAAACTACAATGCCAATATCTATATTAAATGTTTATTCTATTGTTTATTAATTTTATTCAAAGATGAAATATACGATTAAGAATAAAATATATGTATTAAAAATAAAACATTAGAATAAGATAAAATATATATGTATATGATAATAAATTTTATTAAAACATAAAATAAAACACTGAATATAATGCATGTTATAGAGGAAGATATCATTTATAAAGTTATTGTTTGCATTTTGGGGGATTCAAGAATCTGTCATGTATTTATTGGTTTAATCATAGAAATTACACAGAATATAGAAATATATTGAAGTAGTATTTTAGTTGGAGATAACTCAGTCAAAAGAGACATCTGAAATAGTCTCATGATTGAAAATATATCCCATCCTTGGGACTGTTGATTTAAATTATGGTGAAAAAATTTGAATTTATGAATAATGTTTTTTTATGAAACCATCATAATAATGTTTGCATCTAAAATATCAATATCCTTGTGGGAAGACTGAAAATGGCAATTAAAATTTCATGGTTGTCGAAAATTATCTAAAATCAATAAATGAGGAATGAACATCGATTTTTTATGGTAGTTTTTCTTCACTAAATGTTGTACCTTTGAAACAGATTAATAATTTAGAAGATATTAAAAAAATATAGAGTGAATTTGGTAAATGATCTCTCACTAAAAATAAAAGGTATTAAATCATCGATCATTTAGGGGTAAAATTTGACTATCAAAATTTCCTTATTTTTTGATGGGATGAAACTCAATTTTAATGTTTGTCACATAATATTGATGCAGGTATTAATATTGTTTTAAAAAAATATGATTTTTTCTATTTATATTTTATTATGAGAGAGTTTTTATGAATAGAAAATGAAGCAATGGATACATGAATTATTAGATATCTTATAACATTATTACTATATATGAATTATAGATTAAAATCAAATAAAAAATAATCATATGTAATATATGTGTTAGATAAATATTATAAAAATAAAAAATAGTGATTGTATTTGGGATATTCCTTCTCTGAAAAGAATAATACAATGGATTTGGTCTATTTTTTAGAATGGGAATAATATAAACTGAGTATATAATAAATATGATATTATCTCAAATCATTCCATGGAGATTATAGGATTGAATACATTATTTGAATCATTTTTCTTAATCATTACTTAGAGGCCCCAAAAATTCCTAATAATTTTATAAAAAGAACATAGAATGAATGTCGAGCATGACTGTTTCATTTAATGAGTTAAAATTGATGTGTACATTAAAATATATATTATACTGATTATTTAGAAAACATATATATTTTCAAGAGTAAATTTATCCACAAACATTAAAAATATTATTATAGAAAGATTAAACATGTTTTGGTGGAAATTTAAGGATAAATGTTGGTCAATAATAATGATTGTGATTATTTATTTGTAGAAGGGTACTGACACAACAATTTATATTCAAATCGATTTTTGTAAAAACTAATATATGATATAAATAATTAATAAATTATTTTAAATAATACCCCAAGTATGAAAAACATTATTGTCTTCATAAGTGATTTCATTATAGATTTTAGTCATAGAAACCAGTTTATGTTTTATGAGATAGGTGTTGGTGAAATAAATTTTGGATACATTTTTAAAATAAGAGTGTAGCAATATTTTAATAAATAAATAGTAATGATATTTTTTTACACTGATTAAAAAGTAATTAAAAGTAATACAATAATTTTTGGAAAATAGTTTCATCAGTGGAATATAATGATTATATGATTGTTGAAGATTTAAAAGTGGAAAAAGTTATTACTGATAATAATATTATCGAAGATGATCAAGATATTTATTTAGACTAATATATAATAAGTGATTAGGAAAAATAATATCAATAACATCATAGACTAAGTAGGAATGTGGAATTTCATAACATCATTGGAGACCATCAAAACAATGTAAAAACCATATGTGCTTCAATATTTGAATCTCAAATACCGTTATTATCACAAATAAAACGAAAGATAGAATTGAAATATGGGATCAATAATATTGGTTAGATAATATCAATGATGGTTTGGGTTAAAATGAAAAAAATTAATCAGGGTAACTTGAAAGGGAAAAAATTTTATGAATGATTTTGGTACAATTTTGTTCTTTTAAAACAAGTTTAATGATGACTGGAATGTTTTGATGAAAAGGGAATGAATCTTTTGTAATGGTTATTAAAAGTTTTTAGTCATTGATTTTAATGGGAAATTTTAACCAATGGATATATCAAAATCTATTAGAATATTTCCTAATTTTACTATAAAATTGGAATATAAAATTGTCTAGACTAATGTAAAATTGTATTTTCATAACACAGACAGAGATTAAATATTTTATGTGAAAAAAATATCGAATAATGAAAGGAATAAATGAAATTTATGTATTAAAATTGAAGAAATATTTGTACGGGTTTAACAAGGATCCAAGTCCACGATATTAAAAAAATTATAATTTTATATTGAAGTTGAACAATTGTAAAAAAATAGTTGATAGTATCCTATCGATCAATGAAAAAAGCATATTTCCCTCATTATAATAGTTTATCTGGACAATATTATCGTTACTATGATAGATAAGTAATCTAGTATAATATTTATTGAACAAGTGAAAAATATTTTATATTTTCTTTTTAGATTAAAATAAATGTTTTCTTTTTTTACAAATCTTGATAAAGAGGTACTATATTAGTTCATCAAATGAGAATTATACTATGAAACATCTTCGTAAGTGTTTCATATATTTTTTGAAGCTATTTTCCATATATATATTAGTCGGAATAAAGTTTTCATGTGATTTTTAAGTGAAGAATGTATATAACAAAGATTTTAGATTGTTAATTGGTATATTTTAATGTCTAATATCATGAAAGGATGATATGGTATATGTTATTACACAATGTACTACAAATAAATGTTCACATAATGAATCACACATTATGAATGAAAATTAATTTTAATATATATAAATGGAACACCTACTTTTGAGTTGAAATATGAATGTGTCAGGGATATTGTTTTTGTATATATTGGTAAAATATAGGCAAGTAGTTTTATTGACTAGAAACATAATTTTGGTGGAGTATTTTTCTATCGATAATTATGTGTTAGTGGGAATAGAATGGGACTTATTTCAGTAAATATCATTGAATTTGATGCAAATTATGATTCTACAACCAAATTTATAATCATCTTTTGGGAATGAAATCAAATTTTGATAAAAAAATCTCGTATATAATATTATCCATAAACTTGTGTTTTAATAAGGAATTTTATATAAAACTAAGAAAAAACCAGTGTAGTATTATTTTTCTATTAATATTGATATCAAATAGCCCTTTATAAAAATTCATATAAGGATGAATGAATATGATTTTTCATTTCTTCTTATAATGGAGAAATTTGCTGATATTTTCACAAAACCATTATCGATGGAAAAAATTCACATAAAATAATTATTAATGGGTGTTCAATTTCCTACTCTTCAAGGATAAGGTATGTGATATCCATCTATAGTAAATCATGTTTTTTAATATTATTATAAATTTGGATCATTTTTTGTAACATGAATGGATACACAGGTATGGACATATAATTTCAAACAAACAATATATTTACCAAGAGATTATAAAAGGTAATACTATGTTTTTTCATCTGTGAATTATATTAAAGGAATGTAGGAGAAAATATTGTACTTTTTATATTTTTAGGACTTATTGGTGATGGTAGTTTCATTTTGATGTACGAGGAAAATTGAAATGTACTTTTTTAGTCACATATTAAAGACTCCATGGAATTAAGGATCAATTATTCTTGTTAATGATACTGATTTAACTCATGTATAATTAAAATTAATGGAAACAGTCTCCATTTTATTATTAGTATAGTAATGTGATTAATTTTACTTGGTTGAAAAAAACCATGTTGGAATATCGTTGGGAACATAATTTTATCGATTTGTGGATGGTACAAAAGATGTTATAATATATGTTATCTATTATAAAAATTTATAAATATATATATTAATTTGATTAAATTGTTTAAATAAATAATTATTAAATACCATAATCACCCTAAAATGAAAAAACATGTCGATTATAAATATGGTTTAAAATGGTGACAAGACAATATAATGCAATCATTCAATGAAATTTTACTGAATATTTCCCAAAAATATCATCTGATTAAATTTTATGAAAAACATTATCCTGGAATATGAATTGTGATGAATGTATAACCATTTTATTAAAAAAAATTAAAATTTTTTTTTTGAAAATTAAATATGGTGATTCTTCTCATTTCTGAATGATTAAAACATCTTGAGTCACAATGATCTCAATATCCAATTGTTCCCAATAAATGTGTGTAAGCATATTCTGATATACATGGTTTATTATAAGAATTTATAAAATAAATCACAAAACAAATACTACCACACCTATTTTTAGATAGTAAGGGTTTTTGGACTAGATATGAAGGTGTTACTGAGAATATTATGTGATGTTTAAATTTTTTGAATATGTCAATTTTTTTTATTAGAATTAGAATTTAGTTTTTCTAGGAGTGACTTTTTCTAATTAGAGAATCCCAATCTAATTCTAAGAATTAGAACAAATTAATATAGTTTTTTCTGATGTGTTAAAAGTTAAAATAATTGTCTGACAAGCTTGGATGGTTTTTGGGAGAACTATGATGTAGAAGCCAAGATTGTGGAAAAGTATTCAAAGGTACAATATTAAAACATAGTTAGTTCTAATCGTACACCGAAAGCATATGGTAATATAAGGGTGACACATAGATTTTCCATCCAAGAAAGAGAGTATTGGTGGACATTGAATGGGTCCATATAACATTATAATGGTGATACACATGGATTAAACAATTGTTTATCAACATTGTGCATAAACATGTTCGTTACAGGGTATGGATAATCCCAAGACCATTAATCGCACATTGTTTTAATCAGAATACTCATGTCTTGTGTTCACCTTGGTTAATTTATAGTGTGGTATACATGATTGGATCATGGTTAGAAAAACATTGTGTTCTATCCAAAAAATCATATAAAGAGGAAATATTTTAATTTCACATACAGCCATTAAAGGGTGTTGAATATATCTCATTCCCAATTTAGGAAGGGTCTTTAACAATACATTACTCACCCCTCTCATCTAATATCTGATTATTATGACTCAATCATTGTTTGAATTGAACTCCACAAGGTGCATTGGATGTTTAACTGTGACTATAAAAATACTCTTTCTTCTTTTTTTAGTTTCTAGTGACTTGCGGTATGAAATTTCCATGTGAACTCATTTACCCTAGTATTATGAATTTATTTCTTTGATTACCATAATATTAGCTGGAATTGAATTGCGATGATTGATTATTGATTCTTCACATGTATATGGTAGGTGTTCTATGATTTATTCATCAATGTCTCGATATTATTTATTATGTTGTGGTTGTGCCATGTGCTTGATTTTGAATTCATCCCCTATGTTGTATCTATCTCTTAAACATGATTGTATATACTTTGAACTAGATCCTTTAATATACCCATTTAGATTTTTGGTGTTTGGTATTTTAATGAAAGTGGGTCATTTTTTTGTTCCAGCATATATTCCACAATGAAGATTGCATATAATTTTCCATAACAGCACTAAGTTTGTTTCAACTAGCCATCTAAAAAGGAATTGAATTTTTTTAAATAAATGAATCATTAAATGGAAAGGAACAACTATATGGTATATTAATATTGTAAAATTGAATAATTAAACCAAAATTTTCTATTTCATTAATGATAATTATAAAAGAGGGAATTTATATAGAATTTTGGATAAGAGGCTCTCCATCCCATTGGCCCTTAATCATTCATCATGAGGAATGACTATTTTAAAGGGTCAAACATACGAATCAATTGAATTATATTAATTAATTTAGTTAACCAAGGTACTATATGCTACATTTTTATGTTTTGATAAATGAAAAAATCATGATGAATCATATTTTGTTCATAGAAATTCCACATGCCCATTATTTAAATAATAAATATAAAATAGTTGGAAAACAATAACATTAAATATTTTAATGATATAAATGAAATTAATTATTATTATTACATATTAGTACATATTAGTTGTTAGGACATGATTAAGGGAATCTTTTATAATGATTCATAATGCAACCATGATGTGAGAATATTGGACATGATGCATAAATACAATTATTTAGCTGTTGGACATGATTATAACATCATTTATTCAAATATTATTCAAGATGATTCACACAATTTATTTGGTTTCTAGGTATGACATATCATAACATTCATATGATATTATTGTGAATAAAATACCTTATTATTTATTTGAATCTATTGGTTATGACATCAGTTATTATTTACATGAGATCATTTGGCATTACATTTATTATTTAAGGTATGAGACTAGTATCATTTCCTTATGAGGATTCCTAGGATTTAATCCCTGGATCCTCATTGTTTCATCAATATCTATATATAAATCAAAATTAATATAAATACATGGTAGGATTTATAATGATATTATATCTTATGTTGAAGCAAGTACAAACTATCAGGGATTCCTTAGGGAACCATATTGGACTGATGCTATAATTTTATTCATTAAACATCTTATCAATAAACATGAACACATATCCATTTTACATTAACTAAATTAATATGAATTACAAATTGTTGGTGGTCGCCTACCGAGTTTTAGTCACATATTATTGATGAACCCTTTTGGTATATAGACAATCATCTTGGTTATATTATATTTTTTTATACTTAAATATTTCTTCCCATTATTTAACTGGACATAAAATATATATGGGGAAAATTATATACCTATATATACATATATATATATATATATGATTAATTTATTTAGTGATTTTTTTTCCAATAGAAAAATATTGTATACATTACCTAGTTTATATTTGACCACTATGTATTTATATATTTTCATGCTCATACATGTATGATATATTTTTTATTAACATGTTTATTAGGAATTTTCATTTATTATTATCTTCATCAATATATATTACATTATTATTCTACTATTTTTATTATTTATCATGAGGACATGTACTTTAAATTATAAAACATTTATACCCATTATTCTATTTAGTAGCCTCTAGAATATGTCAAGGTACCCATGAGGATATGAAGACAACTGGTTCATGTACAATTATTTATTGATTCATTTTAGAATGACACAATTGGTTATGAAAATTAATTTTTTCATTTTTCATACTAATTTGGGATGATTTAAACGAGACTATATACATGTGTGATATATTTATTTAAATCATGTATTGGTATATCCAACCCACACAATGGTGATATATCAAGTTTCCAAGGATGATATTTCTTATCACGTTGATCATTATTTGAGTTGATTACTATTTCACATTAAACAATTTCTGTAATTCTTTTCTTCCCTATAAATTATGTGATTTGTAACATTTACCCTATGTATAATATGTAAGGGAAGTATTTTTCAAGAATCATTATATCATAATGAATATTAATATGTCATGCATATCACATTCCTTGTTTATTCCTTTTCCTGCATTTCATATTCTGTAGTATATGTGGTGAAATATAATATTTCAACATTCCCATGGACTCATGCAAGTGAAAGAAAAAACATACTTCAGTATTAAAGTGTCTTCATCATCCTAAACTATTTTCACAAAAATGTTGATTGTGATCCATAATTATCCCACAATGATATATCTGACACATGGAACTATAACTAACTATGTTGATACATTAGTTTACTTCTGTTAAATAGATTAAAATTATAATTTAAAAGTTTTTTGATTATAATAATCTGGAGATTTTGATAAATATAATAAAATTTTCTTAATCAATGTTTTTTCATTTGGATACAATATGTCAGGGTTTGATTCAATTACAAGAAATCCATCATTTACTTATAATGAATATTGATATATAAATTAGAAATTGTAATTTATCTAACTTGAATATTATATAAAGTGTTATTTTATTAAATCATTCCACCAAAAATGATTTAGTTACTTATGGATTTTTACGTGACCTAACTCAAGATACTAGATCAAGGAATTACAATGTTCTGAGATATACAAGACTCAACCAACATTTTCCATCCTTAAATAATTATGATTATAACATAAAACATAAAATGATGTAATTAATATTTTATAATTAAATATATATTTAGTGGAATATAAATAGAATGGTGTTTGAAAAGTGGGACCCTTGTTGGTCCCCATTATCATTATATTCTTTGGATATGGGAGTGCATATTTTAGAAATATGGGATGTCTATTTATAGTTTCATTAGTAACTTATACGAGTTAGTTATAATTATAAGGTGGAATTTTACATAACTGATCCCACTTTAACTGTTACATACCCTGGGGTTCTTTTAAAATACTATATTAATGTGAGGCATTTGTTAACAAAAATTCTAATTTCAATGTAACGTTTGTAATCTTCTAAATATTGTTTTATTACATTTCAATTTATTGATTCATATGGTGATATATTTTCGTGAAATAATTAATTATTAAAAACAATTTTTAAGATTAATTTCTTAATTTTACAAGATATTATTTAAATGATATTCTTTGTATAGGTTTACATTATATTTGTTCAGGGTATCTCTCATATATATAAGAAAATTTTTATGTTTCAATAGGTGATAATTGAATAAATTATTTATTAAGAATACTTTTATATATGTATATTTCATGGACCCTCATGAAGGAGTATATTTTAGGATAACTTTGGGTGTTTCCCTAAATAGGGATTAGAGCTTTATCATGGACCATGGATGACATATTTCTTGGTTTCATTGAACCATGTGTTTTTGCAGAAATTCCTAGATACCTATCTAAGTGTTACAATGTCTAGGGTGAATTACATGTATATATATGTGACTATATGGGTAAAGGTACCACCCTTAGAAATTTAATCATTGATAAATTATTATAAAATGATTCTCGCATGAGGTTCCTTTTTCTATAGTAGGAGTAATAGTGACGAGATGACACCCTCCTAGGTAGATCGATGGTCGTTCAGTATGATGAGCCACATTAATTGTGTAAGAATATTATAATGCATTAGTTTTAATGGTTATATAATTCCAATGCATAGTCTTCCACCTGGATGATCATGTAATCTTTTCTCTTTTAAGGTAAAAGGTTAAAAAGGATATCAAACTACTTATAGTCATGTGAGGTTATATGACATTATGATAAATATTACCATTGGGCATAAATTTTCAAATAAGTTGTAGAACCTATTCCTATGTTTAGAAAACACAATTCACATGTAGTTACATATCATGATAATCATGTTAGTAAATAATTCATTCAATAATTTTTAGTTTATGTGGTAATGATTTAAATATTGAGAATTATTTAAAATTACAGACGTTTCAAGACCACATAAATATTTTTTAATTGATTGAAATGGAAAATGGTTCTTGGGTATGTCAATGAAAAGATCCAAAATCATTTATATTGTACATGGACCTTGGTGTTAGAAACATTCTATGAGATAATGTACCTTGAGTTAGGAAGATGATTTATCCAATGGAATCATGATGATGTTTAAAAAAGGAGAGAAACAAATAACAATACTGATTCAGGTTAGCAATAAGATTTATTCCAAATGTTCAAGATGTTTTAATAAATTAATATGGTTGTGTCTCATGAATTCATTGATGATAAATTCTATTCTATTGTACTATTATGTTTCCTTCATCCTCTATCGATGTATTAGTTCATATAATAAGTGGATTGGCCATGTTCAAGAATCATGTGTGTTGGTGTTAGATCATGTGATGTGTGATGAACCTACATTTTTTAATGAATTTATGTGGACACTCCTATGGTATACAATGTTTTTTTGATCAGTGTAATCATGTCATTAATGGTAGATGGGATGTGGTTATGCATTACTACTTTAGAGTGGATAAAAACACCATAATAACCCCATGATGCTGGTAATTTTTTGATTCTATTCATTAATAAAATACATGATATGATTCTCAGCTATGGGTTGGAACTGAATATAGATTCATGATTGGTGAATAAGGAATGTATAAGATCTGGGTGATGTGTAGTGTCCATAGAAAATATATTCTTGCAATCAAACACCAAATTTAAATGGATAGTTGCGTAATCAACCATTTTATGACATCAATTATAGGGATTATAATTCTATGTATATTCATGAATGATCATTGAGCACTCCAGGAGGTATGGATATCATGGTTGACTAATGGTTATGTGATAATAATGCAACTATGATTTTTTAAATGTCCTGGCCATATGTGGTTGGATCATCTAATTTATGTGATATTGGATAGAATTGGATAGAACCCAAGATTACAACCTACCTTTTCGGATAATAAAAAATAGCATACTATAAAGAGTCCCATTTTTTGGGCATAATTTGATTGTAAGAAAACATGGTGTCTAGAATTGGATAAAGGTCAGTAAAAAGTATTTTGATATGGGTGTGTCTTGAAGAGATATATAAATTCATATCAATTTAATACTTGATGTAGTATAATAGAGTAATACCATCGATAAGGTTATTATTCCCAATAGATTGACTTCATCAAAATAAATATGGGTGAAAATTGTTTTAAAACTAATTTAATAAATTTTAATTTAGTCAATTATCATTTTTGGTTGATGGGTGATCCCCTTTGAGTGTAACACTCAAGGATGTAGATAAAAAATTTCACATTGTGTAGGGGACATCATATTCCTTTAATCATGACCAACATGAGGGATAGATCATTAGAGTACGAGACCACATTATGGATTTTTTTTGAATACCTTTTGAAAAAATGTATTGTATAGAACTATATATTATTTTATATTCCATGAAAGTGTTTATGATTATGATAACTTATTTCATCCTTAAACATGAAGTAGATCTCTATATAGGAATAAAATGTCTAGTGTGAAACATTTATTCTTGAGTAAGAATTCTATGAATAGACTCATAGTAACCATTTGATATTTTTGAATTAAAATAAATTTGAGATACCACCCTTACTCTTAGTAAATGTTATTGATATGTGGATGCCTCTCCTTTGTGTTGATGTCTCACATGTGAAATCCAATGTATGAACAACGTTTTATTTTCTCAATGGATCTAGTAGATTAATATTGTGGATTCCTCATATATACAATAAGGATTAGTGGAAATGGTTGATGATCGACAATATCTTTCATTCCATGGGTTTATTCAAGGGTTGTGTAATGGTCATCAATGTATTTTTATGAAACTTATGTCATGACAAAACTAAAATGGGTAGATTACGGTACAACCATTTTGATCTATATAATTAATATAATTGGTGGCCACATGTATAATTGTTTGTATTATTTTTTGTAGGGTGTTAATAATATCATTATAGTTTTATGGATGAGTTTCAATATGTAGTCCTAATGATCGGAGTACAATGTTAAATAATTGGACACTCCATGATAGGACCAATGGGGGGGATCAATATAGTCTTGTTAATAAATTATAATTAAATTGATCATGTAGAATTATATTTAGGGTCATGAAATATACATTCCTATTTTTTGGTTTTAGGAATAAGAGTTTGATCAAGGGATTTGGGTACACATTCCAAATTCATAATATTGGGCATTGAGGCATGTCGGGAATTTAGAAAATCAACAAGGTCATTTGAGTGAAAATTAATACTCTATGTTGGGTGGAAGATGTTTAAATTATTCTCTATGTCTTCTTTGTGATGATATGTTCTATGTTTTGAAGGTTTTAATTTAATTATATGTTTCATTGGTTCAAAATATTAAAATCGAATATGAAATCTAAAATAGATGGTGGGTCGTATTTCAATTTGATCTTTAGAAGTTGAATCTGATAATTAAAACACATTCATATGGTATTTTATTTTATTTTTATTCCCTAAAAACTATACTTGATTATATGGGTAACACATGGGTTTTCAAAACATTAAAGGGTGAATTCTTGGCAATGTTAAGGGTATATATAAAATTGATGAGGTTAACCACACATCTGTTATAATTTTTTTGAACTATGCTCATTATCGTGTATGTTATGTGGGATGGATATTGATAATCACACAACATGCACAATGTTTCTTCATCCCGACACATAGCCCATGAAGAGTGTGGATACATGGGAGATTGAGAAAAATCATTATAGAATTAAAATATATACCACAGATTAGAACCATGAACCATTTAAAAGCAGAAAAAATAGAAATTTAGTCCTTGGACAGTAAAAGGGATGTGACCCTATTTCATCATACATTTGTCTATGAACTCCCTCCATGTGAGTCGCACCCTTCTTCCCTCATATGGGATGATTATTCGTTTTTCATCGACTATGTATAATTATTTTAGTTTCATTATAAGTGTAATAGTGATTCAACAATTCCAATTGATTATTTTTCCAGTTCCCCTCACCGTATTAGATGGTACTTATATTTGAGTTAATTTTCATTATTTTCATTAGGCATGGTACTTTAAATTATTTATCTTATTCTAGCTTCAATAAAATCATGGTATGGGAAAAATGAATTTAACATTGTATAAAATAGGTGTTTATGGAATACCATTCATTGTATCACTTGTTTATAATGTTTTCCTATTGTTATATGCATTGTATTTTCCATGCGTCACCTATGAAATGTTTAACTCTTAAATATAATTTTATTAATTATGACCTACCACATTCATGAGGAACAATAACATTGAACGGTGTGGGTAAAAAAATTTGAACCACTCCCATGGGATTGTTTCCTTATATTACTTGATGTATCATTTATGTAATTAACAATACACTAATAAATTTGTTTCACATAACATTTAATGAGGAAATGTATTATTTTACCTAAATAAACTCTAAATTTAATGGAACTAAACTTTTCCATATTTAACTTATTAAATATAATTCTTATAACTTAAGGACATATATGTGTAATGGGAATTATAATGGAATGAATTTCATGGTTTGGGATGTTGGATATGATGCTCCATAACCCCTTGGTCCTTGATCATTCTCCCTTAGTCTGGTATATCATGAAGGACCAAAACAATGAATCAATTAGATTGTATTAAGGATTTTTTATAAACATTTACCTCTTTTATTACTTGTAAATTACATTATAAGTTAAAAAACATTCATTATCTTTATTGGAAGGAATGAAAATCCCTAATGGAATTTAATTATATAAAAATTATTTAATGGTTGTAAAACCATATATTTTTTAATGAGTATGATTTAAGTGAAATGATTTATTATTATTATTATTATTATCATTTAGTTAAGATTTGTTGTTGTGACATGGTTAATGGATGTTTTTGACATGATTAATCTCGCTCCCTTAAAGTGTGATATTTAAAATGACCCTTTATATAATTTATTTGGACGTTAGATGTGCCCCTAACATCTTTTATTCATATGTTTTATATGAATTTCCATATATTTTTTAGATTTTTGGAACGATGTCCTATAACATTAATTTTATATTTTTTTCAAAGAAATCCCTTATTATTCACCTAAAATTATTGTAAAAGTCTTCCCTTATTATTTACTTGTTGTCTTTTGAAAAAAATCATTATTTAATGTATTAGACTAGTAATATAACTATATATTGACATTAGTATTTTATGAAATATTTCATCACCTATGTGTCTCTCTATGTATTTACATTTGTATTTACAAGTACATATATATACCTAATGTAATATCTCTAGATATTCATGCTAAGGTCGAAGATGGTACATTCTATACGGTGTTCCTTGGAGAATCTAATCTGACTCATGTTTTTTTGATATAGTACATATCATTATACTTAAAGTGAGCTACATTTAATATACACCAACTAAATATTCATTATACACCATCAGTTGTGGCATACTAAATTTTACTCACACCATGTTCGGGATTCCATTGGGTACCCGGACAGACCTGTCTATTTCCAGATGAGATTATATATATTACATGAATAATGCATCTCTTTACGATCTAGGAAATCAAATAAGACTTAACGCAAAAAATGTAATAAACCTAAATAAATTGAAATGGATAATTTAATTTATTTATTATTTATTCAGTTTTACCGTAATGTATCTATTAATTTACCATATTTGACCACCTTGTATTTTTGTCTTAGAATGTTCATGACTGAATATTTTATTTGGAATTAACCTATTTATTACTATGTTTTAATTATTATTTTATTCATTTAAACTATTTTATTTCTTCTAATTTGATATTTTTTATTGTTTTGATGGGTATAGTATCCCCATATTAACACCACTAAACCCTCACTACTTAACAAAATCCACTAGCATACATTTATCAATACATCAGACTGTTTTCCAATCGGGTCAACAACTATTTTTGGTATAGATGGACTATGATGCTAGAACATGAAAAATGAAATTATCAATATTTTCATAAATCCCATATGCATTAACATACAATATAAAATTATTTTAAGAAGATGATCTATGATGTTTGTAAATTTTGGTCCGTCAATTAAGGTTGATGATGATCAAAGTGATAAGTTTAGGAACACAATTAGATGAATTTAAATATGAGAATGAGTTATAATGAATCCAAATTGATAATATATTTATGTAACTTCCATCATATAATATGTTACACTTATTTGATTTTTTAAAATTACTACATGATGATAGGAATTACATTCAGGGGTAACAATAATTAACTATAGGAATGTATTTGAGGAAATGATTGAAATCTTCTCATATAATTCATTGGTGGGAGGAAAATAAAAATATAATTTGATATTCTACCAGAAAAAATGGTTAAATGTTATACTAGTTGTAGATGTGGTTAAAAAAGATTCAATTTTTCATATTTTCTATAAGTTGTTCCCCTAAGGATATCAAAGTCCATGAAGTTATGTTAGTCTTTGAATATTCATGATTTCATGAACGTTTGTCATTAAAATCATTGGGTTTTTTAAATTTTATAAAATTTAATGATATGATTGTTTGTTATTTTCATTCAATAATATTATATAATTTTATAGAATATGTCAGTGATTTTTCTTGAGTGCGAATTTCAAATTTCATTTTTTGAGGGGTAAATAGAATTGGAATTATTTCTTGTTATCACTAATATATTTTTATATAAGAGGTTAACACATGAGTATAACATATTGTATACTATTAACATGTGAAAATGTAAAATCACTAAAAATAGTTTTGGATGTATAAAATAGAATATCTAACACGAATAATAGTATAAAAACCAAATTTACAGTAGGGGCGTACTTAATTAATGAATGTCATTGTGGATTAAAAAAAGGAATCTGGTTAACATAGGGTTAGGAAGATGAATTTTCATCATGTAGTCACTTTAAAATGTTTTTAAAAAAATTATATATGTAATTTCAACCCAGGTATATGAAATAGTGAAATATCTAAATAAAGATTTTTTTACTAACTTCTATGTATGATAAAGAAGAATTTTTATTCACAACATGTGAATAAGTGAAAAAAATCCATCCACAAAATGAAATTTTTTTGTCACTGTTGTTGATGGATTCTTATTGTTTTATGAAATATTTGTTATATCAATATATATATGTATAAATCACATGAAAAATAGTTTTATAATATGTCAACATATGTGTAAGGATAAGTTTTTCATACAATAACAATATAAATAATATTTTTACTATTGGATTGTTTGTAATTATATTATTTCAAAACACTACCTTTATCTAGACACCAAATTTTAGTAGATAACATCGTAAATTCATGTGTCTGTATATATTGAGACTGACTGTGTTTTTTCAGTAATGTTATAACTATTGGAATAGAGGTGGAGGATTTTTCATGAGAACGAAATTATAAAATAAAAAGATCAATACTTTACCCCTCCCATCTCGGTTATCACATAAACCCTATTTGGTTATTTAAATATTCAATCACAATGAAAATAAATAATAATTATGGTACCGTTGTCACGACCTGTCCACCAGGACCCGTATCGCGACTACCCCAAGACCGCCTTCCATAGGCCAGAGGCTAGCGACTATCACCAAATGTGTAATTACCTAAAACTGAGAAGGCATTGCCTTTATAAATTGTAAACACAAAGAACTAGAGTACAAGTGTAAGAAAACTCTCAGTAAAGCTGTATAAAAAGTGTGATGGAAGTAAAAAGGGGACGGAAATAGAATCCCAAAAATAAGGTATATCTACTACGGAAAGAAAGTATAACTAAAAAAGACAAACGTCTGAATGGTGAAAGCAGCTCCTAGATCGTCCTCCGGGTTTCTACCTGAAGGGTAGGTACAGATGTCCTCCTCAGCTCTCCAGTTCTATCGGTCTACTCTGTGTGCCGTCACGCCTAGTGGTCCACCACTATGTACCATCCAGTCCTGGCGCTCTCAGCCTCCTTCACCGTTGTCCATCTTCTACATCCAGCATAATGAGGTGGAGGCATAGCCTGTGCAGCGGTGTGTATAACAATACTCATTAAGGACCCCGAGACCCTCAAGGTCTCACAAAATCCAACAACTATAATCAACAAAGTATGACTTCAATGGATAACCATTACTTAGGTATACTCCCAAACATATACCCATGTTATCAAGTAACCCATCTAAATCATGAGAAAAGCACAAAGGTCATTGAATCACCCCAAACCAAGATTTTTATTCACGAAGTAGAAACCAGGGCTGCTGGAGAACTCCTCCTCTGTCGAGTACAATGGGCATGCCGCTACAACCATGAGCTTCCCACTAACCTTGTACTACTAAAGTACTCCACCTGTCAAGTACTATGGGCATGCTGCTACAACCATGCACTTCCCACCATGGGTCTGCCACTACAACCAAGCGCTCCCCCTCATAACCAACAGAGGTACTCCTTCTTTAGAGTACCGTGGTTCTGCCGCTACAACCAAGTTCTCCTCCACCGTGGGTCTGCTACAACAACCAAGAACTCCCCACTGGGTCATCTGAAACACTCCGAGTCAATTGATCATAGTCGTCAAGTATAAGCCATCTTCTAGGTCGTTGCAATCTGCTCGCTCTTCACCAGGAGGGTCCGCTCCATGAGCCATAAGCCGATACTCCAAGTGACACAAAGTCTCACATATAAGTATCACAAAGTACAACCAAGTCATATGGGTCTCAATGCAATAGACAGCGTGTCAATTAGATGCCCGGTCTGAGAGTTAATGGAATTTTAGTTCTGGGGACCCGGATTGTTTTGTGTACAAACCAACCCGACCGTAACTCAGCTATACCCCTAACTCCCATGGGATGTAATCAAGGGACTGTTTCTCAATGAGATTATCAACGCTGCTGACGATTCTTCAGATGGACATCGGGTCTGAGTGATTCTGGCTTTTCCATTTTAGGGGCCCGGTTGGATATACACTCATTCCAAATCCAGTGGTTTTCCAAATTTTTCCAAAACTCACTTAGAGTATCGTAAAAGAACCATTTCTTCGCGAGGGTCCCAGTGCTGCAGATGGCGCGTCTATTGGACGCACGGTTGCAAAGTTTATCTCATATCAGCGAAAGGGGCCCGACCCATCAAGCCCGGTGGGCTGGCGGGTCAGCCCGTCCTGGCTCGGCGGGTCTGACCCGACAAAGGGGTCAACCCAACCCGATAATGCATGGCCCAGACCGGTGGGGCACGGTCTGCCCCGTGGCAGGCGGTCCGGCCTGTGCAACGCCACGGCCTGACACGGTGGGGCGCGGCACGGCTGGCGCGGCCCCCTGACTTCCCGAACCGGCATTCCCGAGCAGCGTGGCCCTCCTGTCCGACCTGCCGAAGCCGGCCAGTCTTCCTAGCTTGAGATACCTGTGCGGGCTGATCTCCTCCCACGTGGCACCTATAGGTGTCGCGACCTTCTCCAACCTGGTCGGCTAATGAGCCGGCTAGTTCTCCTGTCGAAGCGGCCCGCGGAGCGGGGGCCGTGGTCCTCCATAGTGCGGCGCCATGGGGCACCACAATTCCACCAGCGCGGCAGGCTACAGCCGACCGGTTCTTTTTTGGCCGAGTAGCCAGTGGATGCGAGCCACGGTTCCTCTCCATGAGACCGACATACGGCTTCCGCTTCCTCCGGTCGTCACCACCCCTTCCGTCACCACCTCCATCGAAATAAAACAAGGATCAACGGAGGGTCGTCAGGCTGTGTTCATTTATCTCGCTCAATCTGCGTTAGGTGGTATCATATGGCCGAAGATAAAACATGGTTTCCACAAAGAACTAATAACAATTTTATTTAATTAAAATAGAAGCAAATCCCCTACTGCGATGTTAACGTTGCACTTCATCGAGCCGCGGAAGAAGAGTGTAACGGTAGTTGGGAATCTCGGAAGAATGGTGTTGTCCCGTCAACGATGGAGAAAGGGTAGTTGGAGAAGTTTTTCGTGTTCTGCGTTGAATAACAATGTTCTTCGTCGTGTGAGAAACACCTTATTCTAAATCTCCAGATATATTCCCCCTTCCGAAATATTTTCCATGGATAATATTTTAATAAGGCATTCCATTGTATTAGAATTTCCATGCAATTCAAAACAATTCCAAAATATTTTCTGAATCCCAAGTTAATTAAATTAGGCATTAATTATTTAGGTTGCCATAATTTATGAGAGAAGAGGTGGCCTCATTATTTCATGGGAATTCCATGAGTTTCAAAATGGGGGGTGAAAAGTTAAAAATTCAAAGTAAGGGAGTTAATGGAGAGTATAAGGGAATTTGAAAGGTTAGTGGCTCGTGTGGGACCCAACTCACATTATCCTCTCATGGGAGGTTATGTGCATGTGGGCCCCACCACTAACTTCTCCTTGTATGAAATAACCACCCAAGATAAATAAAATTGTGCACAACAATTTTATTTATCTTTTTTATTAATCCCAAAAAATTAAATTCTTCTTCTGAGCTAACAAAACTATAGTAATGGTCCCCATAAGCGAATACCTGCACTGCGAGTTCATCGGTGCCCCCATATTTCAATATCAAACATAGGTTCAAAATACAGAAAAACATGCACGTACGTTTACTGAACGTACCCAAAAAAAATTCAGAAATTGATTCTGGGAACACCGGGCCTCAGAATCAGGCGCCGTTAGAAACCGCGAACTCATAAAATTAAAAATTATTTAAAAAAAATTCCCTTGAAATTTCCAGGTCTTTAAAATTGAAGTACAATTTCCAAATTTAATAATAATTAAAATGAAAGGATAATATTATAGTTAAATTTTTCTTAAAAAAATATCACTAACATTTCATGAGGAAAATAGACTATTTATTTTGAAATAAGGGAATTAAAATATAAATTTTTTTTTATATTATGAAGAACAATTTCATTGAAAATAACCATGTAATATTTGTGTGAAATTATTAAAGAAAGGTTTAGTCCTAATCATGGGAAAATTCATTCGTACATTATATGTTAATGTTATAATTTCATTAACAAATTTTCAAAAAAATACTTGTATCGTGAAATTATAAGAATATTACTTTTTAAAATTTATACAATTTACAATATGGATAAAAATGTAATTAATTACTAATTCTAGAATAGTAAACCAATATTTAAAATATATTAGATAGAATATAGACCTGCAAGTTAAAATTTCAAAACATAGCTAAAAATAAAATCAATTTTTTTTAAATATTTTCTCGATTATTTCACATACTTATATAAGAAAATGGTAATACTAATTTAATATTCTAGAAAAACCACATGATATGAGAATATATATTTTTTATAGTATATTGTAATCTCATTACCCACTTTATAAATTTAACATAGTCCATTAGGGAATGAAATGAGATTGTAACATTAATCACATACCACATGTCCATATTACATCACTTGTGTTCAAACCTATTGTATAATAAACAGATATTTATGATTCATATTTTTTATTAAAATATAACTAAAAAATTAATATATATTATTTCATAGTATTTTCCATTAAATATTTTGTTAACATTTTCCCATTAGAATGAACACCCAGGTAAAACAAGTCTATTTTTCTTGCATCCTTTAGTCCTATGGTTCCACTAGATAATCCATTTTAATGGTTTAATCATTTGAATAATATTAATAAATAAATATGAATCATATTTTTCATGAAATAATTGTTTATAATTATTGATAAAAAAATTTATGAAAACCAAATTGCATCTTCTTATAGAGGTGGTAGTCCAAACGTATGCATGGTAGAAATTATAGTTATCTATGGGAGGAAAGTGTAATATATAATAATTATCATAAAAATTTTCAACTGTAAATATGTTATAAATATAATATATTTAAACATTTTCTGAATTTAATAACAATCTATGAAATGTGGAGATAAAAAAAATACATCATTTCGTAAGGTGGTACTTTTCTGGTACGCATGAATTATGATTTCATTTCTCATATAAAAAAAGAAATATATGCATAAATTATTTGATATCAACATATTGAAATTTATTTATATGAAATATAATATATTCCTCAAGATTTTATTTATAAAAATTGTTTATATAATATGTTTTATGAAATAATATTCAATGTAATCAGTTTTGAATTTTAAATATTCATTATAAATATTCTAATAGATTACCCATTAAGTTGTTAAAGGATGGAATTTTGATCAAAAGCTGACATCTGTGAAGTGGGGATGGATTCTAGGAATTAATTTTGGTAGTTCATGGATGATAAAAATTTTCATTCACTTTGGGTAATCGATATGTGTTGGTGTCATATTCTATGCAAGAGAGAGAACACACCATAATGAATTTAAAATATTAAAATACATATTAACATTTTATTAATTGAAAATTTCTACAAATAGAATCCTCATCAAAAATGAGATGATATAGGGCCGAAATGTTACCATCCCATAGGACTTAGGAATCTTTTTTTGTCTTTTTAATATTTTTATTTTATTTTTTATACAATTAAATTGTTTTGTCTATATATTTGTTTAGTGAATTGTTTTACCATGTTTTAAAGTTAATAATTAAAAAAATGAACATGGATTATAAAATCAATACATGATGATTATAAATATGGTATCTATTTTTTGGAAATTTTTCCCAAAAAGGGAAATATTTACAATAAAATAAAAACAAATAAAATATCATCATTTTTAATGAATTCAAATGAAAATATGAAGGTAAAATAATAGGTACTATTATTATTTATCAATAATAATTTTTTATTATTAAATAAATATTACTTGAGTTACATTAAAATAAATTTGATAAGATAATTATACATTTTCATTACATGACATAATGAATTTTTTTAGAAAAATAGAATATTTTATTATTAACATTAAAATATATCCTTCCTCCTAATCACAAAAATTTATCAAAATCTAATATTTAAACAATTTTTACGAAAAATTAATTCACCTACATAAATATAAAATCAAAAAATTGTATAAAATATTTTTATTTATTAACCACAAAATTTAATAAATATTATCCTAGAAGATTTGATTTTTTATCATCACCTAGTCATATTAAAAATTGGACACTTAATTATAATGCATTATACAATATAAATATTGGAGTTAATGTGTATAAAATTATTTATACATACAGTTACAATACAAAGGATATAATATTGTACAATGGTATGACTCATTTAGGATCGGGGACTCATGTAAAACATGCTATAACATTCAACATGATTGTTTCAAGAAAATATATAGACATAATAACAAGGTGATACATTGGTCAAATACATTATCATCAGGGGTAGTTAAACCCCAAAAACAAAAATATTTAAAGAAGTATAAGTCTCATGAGACAATATGATTTATTTAAAGGATATCTATTAAATTTACCTAACCATAACATACATAATTACAATCCATTCCTCATATATTGTTTAAAATATATAATACATAATCAATATCCCTTAATAATAAATGAATTTCTGAATTGAAACAAAAAAATAGAGTACAAATATTTCATAAGTAAATGAAATAATTATCTTAATATTGTTCCTTGAAATAACACTATATATTAACAAGATATATGGTTAATAAAATTATATTGTAGTAGAAATAAGATAATATATTTCAATGATTCCTAAAATATGGACTCAATGGAGATAAATATCTTCAATGGAAAAATGAATATTCATATAGAAAATGATAATAAAAATAGAATGTTCTCAAAGTAAGGTATAATCCAAAATCAAGTAATATATGATAGAAGACCATAAATATAGAAAAATTAAAGGTTTAAATTAATGCAATTAATTTTGTTTATTTGGCGGGAAAATGCAATCCATGCCTTTAAAATAATATTAATCAATTATTTGTATCATTTTAGTAAATAAATGATGTCTTAAAATTGTTCATAAACTTATTTTAACATTTTTGAAAATAATTATTTTAAATTTTAAAATAAAAAATGAAATTTATACCAATAATAGAAAATTGTTTTCTGTAAATAGTTATTAATTTGTTAATGGGAATAAAAAATAGTAAATTATAACCATTTACATGGTGAATATTGTTTACAAATAATTAGAAAATAATTACATTCTTTTTAAAAATTATATTTGTTGTAAAATGTAATGATTTTTTTTATAAACATTTAGTGAATGTGAAAGATATTAGACAAATATATTTACCATTAATTTATAAGTAGGTAATCGACTTTATGAAATAATTTTTAAAATACCAATATCGAATAAACATATTTCCAACGTAAAAGTGTATATATGAACCATTATAATTTACAAAATTCATTTATTCAATGATTAATAAGGAGGATAAAAAATATATGGAAACATGGAAATCAAATACGTAACAATTTGAAAATAAATTACGTGGTGTTTATCTATAAAATGATCAATTAAATATATCAATATCATTTTGAAAATTAACTATTACTCATTAGAGTGATATTTGTAAATAATCCCATATATATTTAATATCATTTGAAAGAATACCCCATAAAAGTGAAAACATGAAATGAAAAATTAAATAAAATGAAGAAGTAGGGACTCATGAAAAAAGATATTAAGGGGTCTATAAATACATAATTAAAATTTAATTAGGTAAATAATATACTATATTTATCACCACCTAACATTCTAGTGAATAGAATTTATTATACAATGAAATCGAGATATCAAACTATATATACATATAAGAAACAATTATATTTTCCATAGGATTCCAATCATATAGAAAATTGATGTAAAATTACAATAAAAATTACTACACAATAAATGTACTAATTCAGTTATTTTAATTTTGAATTTTAATATATGAATGAGGATTATGATGAATGTAAGATTATGTTTTTTAATAAAATATACATACCCCTTTTGGTAATATCATAAATCATACGACATTAAATATCATGATGTCAAAACATTCATATACAAGGACATCATGATCTAGTAAAATTGATTTGGTAAAAAAAATTATTACTTTATTGAGGTAATTCACTCATGATGTGTGAAGATATGTGGGGAGGATTTATCCTTTTGTATATTATGTGGGTGAAAAAATAAGAAATACATGATAAATTTTTAAATAAAATATATTTTAGTTAATTCATGTTAGTAAAAATTAACATAAATTTTATGATGATAATATTAAAGTCAAAATCAAGGAAAACTATATATTTTAAGAAAGTATTTTTTTTATCATGATGGTTTATCCTGTTATTTTAACACATTTTGAATTTTTTATCATTAATTAATAGAATATAAATATAAAATTATTACTATTAATTATAAACAAAACATGAAATTAATATTTTTTCTAATATTAATTTTATTGAGTCTAAATGTGGTACCCGTTTAAAATGAAATTTTTTTTAAAAGCTAAAAAAATTACTTAATATAGAAGATAATAGTATGAAACCAAAATGATTTTTAGAAATTTAATTTTTGGGGAATATTTTCATAGTAATATCATATATTTCTAAGACTTCTATAAATTGTTTTGGATTATATCATATCAAATTATACAGATATTTTAATTTTAAACCAAACCAAAAAAATGGGGTCTATTTTGAATTTTTATTTGAAAAGAGGTATCAAAAATATATTTTATCTTAAAAATAACATTATAGTAATGAAGAAAATTTTAAAAAATGATATCCAATTTCCATATTATAATTTTTAATAAATAATATTACATAATTTAAATGTACATGGTATAAAAAATGTTTATATAAGATATCAATAAATTATGATATCATTATAACCCTATAAAAGATATTTTATTGGTAAAATATATATTCTTTACTATTTACCCTAAAAATAAATTATTCAAGAAATCAGAAATAATCCTATTATGATATTTTTATTTTTTAATTCAATAATGAAAATAATTTCATAAAATTAGAAATATAATATATTTGAACTACATTTTTTGGTAAAATTTTTATAAAACACTATGTTCATTATTATTCAAATTATTTTTAATAACATATTTACTTATGATAATTGAATCTTAGGTGTTATATGTGACCTAATGTTTTTTACGATGTGATTTGTGATCATTATAAACTAATAATATGATAAAATAAAATTTAAATTAATTTTTTAATTTCTTATTTACCGCTGATTTTACCTTGATGGGGGTGAAATACATTATATCAAATATTATAATTATATCATCAACTATGAATTTATTCTATAAATATGTGGATCATTTATTTTTCTCCAATAAATTTTCAATTTTTTGAGAATTGAACTAAATTTAAACCATTATTTTAGCATTTATATCACCCAATCTAGTATAGTATGTGGTGAATGAAAATATATATATATATATTTCTGTTTCTAATCTACTATAAAACACAATAATTATGTTCATCACAACATTTTAGTTTCACTAGATATCCTAATTCAGTATCCATATAAATAATAAATATCCTATTATTCTACTTGTTTATAAAGATAAAAACAAAAACTTTATTCACAAGTACATTCTCACCACTCCTTATGTATTGGTTTTATTATACTATAAAATTTATTTAAAAACTTCACCCTAAATAGTTTGCCACTTTTTATAATTATCCGAAAAACCTCAAGTAATATATAACTCCACGAATATTCACATAATATTTATTTGAATAGAGATTATTCTATGTGTTTTTCTTGTATATCCACAAGTTAAATTTTTTTAGAACATAAATTTCTGCATATGTAAACCATATCTTCTAAAAATACCATCTCAGATACACAATTCATCTATACACATAACTATAACTGGAATATATATATATATATATATATATCTCTAGATTCATTAAATATTATAAAACAATTCAAATCTAACTATCCTTTAAGAATTAAATGATATAATTCATCCAGATAGATTATCTATCATCAAATATATACCATTATTTTCTAATTATGTTTGTAAAATATGATCCATAAATGTGTAAATGTTTCTGAATATCCAAATAAATTAATCCATTTAAAAAACCTTAATTACCATATTCTCTCAAAGAACTATACCCTAATCAAGACATCGTTGTATAGTGAATATCGTGAAACAATTATATCGGATGTGGTTAACAACACTACCAATGAATATTTAGAATTGTATCATGATAAAAATAAAGTTAAACGAAAATAATTTCATTATCCTTGATTACCTCAATTCCCATTGTGGATTCAAACAATGCTCCTTTATAACCATTTAATGTGAAAACGATTGTGCTATAGAATAGTGAAAGTACACAAGTAATTTTTATTTTAAAGGATCCATTCATATATTGATTAACCTCTATGAAATAAGAGACCATACAATTTACATTGGACATATTGTTTCTCAAAATACCATCTACTATAGAATAGGTATAAATTTAAATTTCTTTTGGATTAAAATAATAATTAGGCACAATAAGTGATTCGATAACAAGATGATTGAAAGCTCCATATGACATTTACATAGTTTTGGGATGGCCTTTTAAATTTACTAAAACTAAAAGTTTTCAAATATATTTTAAATGATATTCATAAGACACGATTTATCATAATGTAGGTTTTATTGATGAAATATGACATCATCTATAATGTGGCCCCCTTCACTATATCATGCAAATGAATATTTGAGTTTAAAATTATAATAAAAACACTCATTTTTTCATTTTGATTAATTACTAGATCAATAAATGGTTTCTAGAATCGAAAAATGGTAATAGAAACTACAATGATGTTTTCTTTCAACAAAAAAATTATTATCCAGTCGAAGAAAGTCAAAATTGCGGATAACTTTAAATAATCTATCTGATTACAAACTATAACACATTTTCATAAAAAAACGGAAAAACTCTCAAATGGGCGTTTTATATGAATATCACCATGTTGGTATTTAGAAACTTTTGAAACTATTAAAAAATGGTTAAAAATTTCATCCAACATTATTATTATATAATCCATATGATATTAAAAACATAAACACCAAAAAATCATTGTGTTTTACAATGTATCGGAAACCACTAATTACATAACCATATTAGTCATTTGTGGGAAGAGAAAAATGAAATTAATTACGATTCATTAATAAATATATACCATTATTTTTTTCAACACATAGACCCTCAAAAAACTACATATCACTATAAACATACATTCAATAATTGTCCCCATTTATTGATAAGAAATACAACTTCTTTTTATATTTACACATTCATAATTTATATTGATCCAGTATATTTATAGATACATATCCCCTCCATCAATTTAAAAAAAATGTAATACTCTAGAGAAGAGTCATAAATGTGTGAATTAAATTAAATCATTTTGATAAATACATTTTCTCTGACTTGTGTATAAAAATATGTTACAATGTTTGGTCATTTTTTCTTCTATTTTAACTATATAAATGGAATATGATGGACTGTATGTTCCAACATATGTTTCCTAAATCAATATCATGTAGTCACTTGGCCATAATATTAGTAAACTCATTTCGAGTTGAAACATACAATAAAAAACATACTCTTATTGATCCTTTTTCATTTCAAATCAATCATTGATTTAAATATTTTCAGTCCCTAATTTTGGAAGTTAAATTTTGTTATATTTTATAATACATTTTTTTACATGATTGAAATTATTTGTTCCATGTTAATTCTAATTTCATCAAAATATTAATCATCAATAAAAATATGGTATATTTCTTATTGGTCTCTATATACTATTCCTTCGTCATGAACAATGATTTTCAATGATTATTTTTTTACATATTCATGATGTAAAATAACTATAAATATATAAAAAATATGTTAATATATACATTAATCAGTATTTTGAAATGTACTAATCATTAATAGTGTTTCCTAGTAGTTTTAGTTTGATATTATGTAACAAAATTAACCACAGTTCAATATTTCATTTTAATATAATTGAAATATTTTTATTTCATGCAGATGAAATTAATTTGGAAAGCATTGAGAATGTGCAGCATAACAGATTCAAAATATAATGTCCCACCATGTGGAAATGAATTAAAGAAAAAAATAATTAAATATTAATAGTGTGACATAAAACAATTTTCTATTAACAAATTTGGACAATGTCATCCATTTCAATACTATAGTATCTATTACTCGATAATATTCATGTACAATTACCACTTCACATATATGTAATATTTTATTCAGAAAATATTTTTTTTCAATGAATATCTTATAAACAATTGTAAAATTATAATTAATCATATATATTTTTCTTAATTTACAGCACAAGTGTTCTAAAATGTTCTTTCCTGGGTTGTGGGGATAGTATTGAAATATGTAGTGATAATCATAGAAAATAATATACATTTGATTATCCTTCAATATTTTGATGTTTGGATTTTAAATAACCACACATCTTTCAAAAAAATCATATTTATGTTCTAATACATCTATTAGTACTTGGATCACGGTGCTTATTTTAGGCCATAAAGATCCTTCTTTAATAGATACACCTTATCATTATCTTTAAAAATGAGTATAATGTAGTTGTTCAATGAATACATAATCTTAATGAGAACCATTAATGATATTTGAAAATATATTAATAAATAACATTATAACCATTTTTTATAGCCATAGAAAAAATAATATCCATATGGATTTAATTTATGACACATGTAAAAATAAAAGGATAAAACCTTAAAACAATACATAGTCATGAACTTTAATAAATAACATACCTTCAGTTACATTAGTATCATTTCAGGATAATATTTTTAGAAATCTAGGAACCTAATACATATATAAAATTGCACATTTCTATAGAGTGGAAATTTCTAAAACAATATCCATTTCTTACAAAAGATAAAAGTTAAAAAATAAAACAAGATTTCTTAGGCAAATGTCTATAACATTTAACTTTTTATCCATCATTATATTACACATCTTTATAACAAGTAAAAAATATATAAATACATTGGACGAGCCAGAAAAGATCAATACTGGAATTATGAATGACATTTATAATTAGGTGATAACAAAAAATACAACCTGATCCAATTTCAAAAAAAATCCTTATGAAGAATAGAATCATCACGTAGTTTCTTTAGGAAATATATAAAATATCACTCTCATAATAACTCTTACACATGGAAATGATTTTCGGTAAAAATCCATCTATGGAGTACCCAATACATTGGGGTGATATAAGGGGGATCAGACAACATATTTTGGGATATAATGGTCTCATCCCAAAATATCATGAGCTATAATGGGCTCTAAAGAATATATCATGAGATATAATGGGCTCAACCCATCATATCTTATGTTATACTGGTCTCAAACCAACATATATTGGGCTATAATGGGGCTCAAACTATCATATAATGAAAATCTATGAGCTCAAACCAACATAAATATGTCCAAGGAACATATCATGAATGAAACACATGGTTAATCCCTTAAACCCTTGAGTATGACATATCTAGATTTTAAATATATTTGTTTCACAAAACAAATCACTTCTAAAATATAAAAATAATTTACATATTAATGAAACCATTTTAATAAAAAATTACTAATTAAACATATAATTTAAATATCATATTAATAAATAATAATAAAATATTTATAATCTAATCATGCCATAAAAATCCAATCATTTTTAACCTCATTAAAGATTGTTTTAAAAATATTTTAAAGGGAATATCACATAAAAATATAATTTAATTATAGTGATAACTAATATAATAAAATGAATATTTCTATAAATTATAAATAAACATAATACAACATAATATTAACAAAACCCCATCACAAAAACAATATAAATACCACACAATAAAATAATTAGTATGATAACCCAATGAATGGAAGTTGGGTTTAGAATTTTCTTACCTCGTGTTCACCTCACTTAAAATGTGATTATTCCTCCTATATAATTGACAAAATTGTGTTATTAATAATTTATAGTGAAATATTCATGTTTATAACACATTATATCACCATTTTATAAACTCATTTATCCATTAAGGAATAATTTTTTGTTCTTCACAATGATTCCTGTTATATCCTTACATGATTTCCATGGTCAGTTCGTAATGGATTTTTTTCTTATTAATTGGATGTGAATCACTTGATGTGAAATTACATGATATTGATCTATATATAGAATATTAAATGCTAACATAAATTATTATTTTATCACCTATAATGATGAATTAGTATATGCAAAATTAATGATATTAATTTAGATCATTTTGGCAGTTATTTGATAACCATAAACTAGTTTTGTTATATAAATTAAGATCATGACTATATTTTCATTATGTAGATTGGTTAAATAAATTATTATCATGAAAATAAGCTCATTACTACAGATAAAAGTTGTTATATACTACACATTAATCATATTTCAACAGTTTATATTGTTTTCTAACAATATTTCAATTATGTAAAGGTAATTGAATTCACATCATCCACGATATAGTTAAATCAAAACATCAGTGTTAATCATTTTTATATTTTTAATGATAGGGGAGGAGAATAAGTATGATGATGTGTTTTTCCAATTTCATGATAAAAATACATAATATATATGATATTAGAGCTTTTATGCCTTTTGTATTAGTGGAGGTGAAAAGTGTATAAGAAAATAAATCATTAAAAGTAAAATAAATTTATGAAATAAGATTTTTACCTCTTGATATCATCTCCTTGAGGTCATTCTTAAGGACTTTGGGTTTGACCAATAGGTGTGTACAGTAGTCCATGGATGTGGGGAAGATCTTTGGGAAGCATATTGGTATTAATTATAGAGAATGCTCAATTCTTGATAGGTGTGAAAGGAGTGGGGGTAACGGTGGTATTTATAGTAGAGGAGATGTGGTGTTTTACTTTATTTTAATCATTAGATTATTAATTTTTCTTGATACTATGAATTTTCATAATTATTGTTACAAAAAATATTAACTTATGCATTTTATTTTGAACCAAGGGTTATTACCTCAGTAGAAAATCGTTAATGACTCAAAAAAACATATATTTATCTAATTTTATAAATTATTGTATATCACTATTCACAAAAAAAATCATGAATTTTAGAAAAATGCCAATAATTCACCTATACAATATATCAATGTTTTGAATAAAAATTTCAAATCAATTTTAATAATATAATTTTCTATATATGAGAAATTTAATTTTAATATAAAATATTAATTTTTTCGAAAAAAACAATTTTAATACTATAAATAATTTTATAGCAACTTAAAAAAATGACCAAGTTAACATAAAACAATCATATTACCATAAAAAAGTAAAATACAAATTTATGATTTCATTTAAAGAAAATAAATTTTCATTTATGTTATTAAATTGATCTAAAAATTTAATTACAAATTAATGACTTTCAAAAGTGCATACACATATACAATAACAATTTTTTTCCATATAAGATTCATACATTTTATTTATATGTTCACTGGTGAGGTTACTATTCATTTTTTCAAATAAAAATTCCTATGGGATAGTTTAATATTATTTAAGGTGGTTTACTATTCAATAAAAATTAACTTCATCTTCTTAGACTCTAAATAATTTATCGATCGTGAGTGTGTATGAGAGTTTTTGAAAATTCAAATCATAGAAATAGAAATTTTTTTAACGACTAGCATAAAACAATATCCTTAAAATAAGGTGCATTTTTTAGAGAATCATTGTTTGTAGAGACCCAAAGATTGATGTACATGGGCATTACATTACTTTTTCGGAATACTTAATAAATAACAAAAACAAACACACAAGGATTGTAATAGTTTACTGTATTTGGAAACTCAGATCATAATCTTCTAATCATGGTGAAAGATCTTCAACATCTCCCATAAAGATCTTCCCCTTTTGTGTTTTACCTAAAACCTTTCATTATATCCTGGAGAAAATAAACCATATAAAGGGTGAGATAAAATGCTCATTAAGGGTATGCATGGAGAAAATTAAACAAACCACATACATATGAACATGAAAACATGAACATAATGTTTAAACATTGAAATCTTGAGCAATGACATAAAACATGGTAGTACGTATTGAATAGATCATAATAGAACATCAATAATCATAAAATAGCTTAGAAATACTGCTTTCAATTTTGGGAAAACATTAAGCACATGATATGACTTCCATAGTAGCCAAGGCATTGCTGCCAAGACCATCTAAGTTGACAATGTCCCTTACTGAACCAAGTTCACTCCTCGTTCCAATCATGTATCAATGAACCGGATTAACTTGCCGTTCCAGACATTTCTATATCAGGAGATATAAATCATTACCCAATGACTTTGAGGGAGATATAGGTCCCACCCATATAATAATGAAATAATTCATAGTTGTGCCACAAAATATACCTAAATCATTTATCATAACCCAAAGAATAAATTGGGTTTCATAAACATCATCCCATCATCACATAATCCTTATAAAACAAAATTATGTCATTTCATCATACGAAAAGTGAAACCTAGTAAATCATAGAGACATTATATTTGAAACATAAAAATATGAAATAATGTCATCTTAGATGAAAAATGGTTTTGATAAAACACATGAAAAGAATTCTTGAGCAAAATATCCATTCATCTTAAAAATCATTTTCTTTTCAGAAAATGCCTAACAATTTTAAAAGAAAAATATTTTATTGAAAATAACCATGAAATCATATAGAGTAAAATTCATTAAAATAAGGCATTATGAAATCCAAAAAAACCATTCACGCCGTATAAGTTAAAAAAAATTCCTCTCCTACTTTTTCCGGAAATGTCAAAAAGTACCTCGTATGGTAAACAAAAGAAAGATTCCTTCCATACGAGGTGGTAAAAGTTAAAAAAGGGTAAAAATGACTTTAAATAAACATGGATGAAAATTAAACATTTTATGAAAACATTTTGAGAACATATGGGCCTGGATAATAAACACAATCCCTATAAATACTTACGAATAAATAATCTCAGATAAGAATGAGATTGGAATAATTATCCCTTACCTAATGTCCAATTTATTCTATATGTTTCCGAGACTCCTATATAGTGGGTTTAAACTTATTATTAACTTTTAATAGAATCATAATAATATTTATGATATCATATATCATTCACTTATGACTTTATATTATCTGTTCATTTGTCAATTCCATGTTAAATCAGCGTTTTGGGTAAAATCGTTTCATTTATCCTCCGTGTTTTGACTTATAATTATTAATATTATTACTTAGATCATGATAACATAGTTCCATACTATAAAACATGATTTATATATAATATAAATTCAGAATATACATATATATAATAGATCTATAAATGGAAAGAAATACACCGTTCATGGAGACAGTAGGTCGTACGTACGCATGAACGCTATTTTTGTTTCCTTATTTAATTGAATAGAATTAATTAGATGACATACATATATATATACATAAATACAGTATCATTATAATGTTATATATTTCATGATTTATTATTATACATACTTTATAATCATTCTTTAATTATTATCATGGAAAATGAATCTCATCGCGTCGTGGAGATGGCAATCCGTACGTACGCACGAGCGATGATATCATTACCATAATTGTTGAAAGTAATTGGAGTGGATGATATAATATCTTAGAATAGTTATTATGTTATAATAATCATATATAGTTATTCTTTACACCATTATACCCATCCTAGTAAGGTGGTGGTGGAAAAAACAGATTATACCACGACGTGGGGACGGTATTCTGTAGGTACGCACGTGTGGTGATTTCATTTTCCGTAGGATGTATTGAATGTGAAATAGGGTTATTTCATTTTTATAATCACATATCATTATATGAGTGATACTGATGTTATTACTTCATAATGAAACAACTAAAGAAGAGGAAGTAGAAGAATAAAGAAACTTGAAAGAGTCGGTAGAAGAGATTACCTCTTCCTTGACGGACCTCCTTTAAACATCTTCTTAGGGCACTAGATTTGGTCTTTTGAGAAGACGGGAACCTTGATAATATAACTAGATAGGTTTAGAAGAGGTATTGGTAGTGTTTGGACGAGCTTCAAGGCTCAAACGGTGTGAAGAGATGAGGGAAGGGGTTCTCTTTTTATAAGGGAGGAGAGGGGCACTTTTGGAGACCTCAGAAATATTAAATTATAATAAATTCAAACCCCTGTAAAAACATCCAAAATTACCCAAATCCGAACTTAGATGAGATAGATTTGTAATCTCATCAACCTATAAAATTTATACATGTTGGTATTTTATTTTAAACATTATCAACATGATTTATCCTTATTTAATCTATTTAATTTTATTTGTGGTTATAAGATTCTAAATTATAAATAATTATTTATGTGTTTTGAATTTTCCATAATTGGATAATTTATGACATTTTAGACCATATAATTTCAATTTAAATATTTTTAAAAAAATTGTGATTTTTAATCAATTTTATAATATGTTATTTTTATAAAATAACAATAGTGTCAATTTTGACATTATTCATTTATTTTAATTTAAATAAATTCCATAGAGAATATATTTTCAAAAAAACATATTTAATAGATTACTAACAAGTCATATTCATCTATAAAATTAGTGGAGTACATTAATTAGTTCATATAATATTTATTATAATACTTTTAAAATAAATTATTTGATATTTCTCTTTATAAAATAATTAATACAACATTTTGGTATAATTTTTTAATATACTTATTTTTTTATAAAAATTAAAAAAAATAATTTGATGAAGATAAATACAAATTATTTCATAAGAAAACCTTTAGTCGAATTTATCTTCCAAAACAACCCAATTTTAAAATTTTATCGCTATTAAATTATGAAGGTAACAACATTGGAATCATTTAAAATAAAATCATATAAGTATCATAATCTCCTTAATAAGAATCCAAATGGTCACAAATTAGGCCATTGGATGATTAGGGTTTATATATACACTACCAATAAGTTTTTGTTTCAGATTTTTGGGCCTTTAGATATGTATTACTATTTCAATAAAAACTATATTATTGATTTTTCACTAAATAAATAATTTATGCATCATTAATGTATAAGATAATAAGGTAATTAAATAACTCTTAAAAATTACAAATAAATTACAATGATAAATAAAAAAATTTATCTTTCAAATGAGTATTTATAACCGAATTTATATGTTGTATAACCTTATTTTAAAAATACATTAATTATTAATGTTTGAGTGAGACATATTTCACTTTCCTTTAAATAAAATAAACTATAGGTCATAATCAAATACAAGTGGGTTCCATTAGATTAAATTTCCTCTCAAGTATGATTTATGGAAAAATATAATCTTCCAATTATATTAAGACAAGTGTTAGGGTAATTTTATAATATTATATTTACCCTTAATTGCCCGATTTACCATTAACTATGGTAAATAAAATTTACCATAGTTACTATTCATAATGCCTAAAAATAAAAAGTAGGATATTAACATAATTTGGACCTAATTATTCCAACTATGGAATCCATCTATCCTAATTGAAATCACAGAAGTTGCAGAAATTAATTTAAAATTAATCCCATTGTTAAGAAAAAGAGTTTTAAAAGTTAAAACATTGCAAAAAAATTGAAATGATTTTACCTATTAATTTAATGTGAAATCAATTCTAATGACATACATTATATTAAATGGAAAAAATATATTCTATTTATACTTTAAAACCATTTAATATTATAATTTTACCATATAAATTATTATGATGAAAAAAGTTGTTTTTAATTAAAATATAGAGTGTTTTTACTAATCATTAAAATATGAAAGTTATCAGAATAATATGAAAAATTTATCCAAAGTAAATTTTTATATCCTGATTCCAAATAAGAATTTTATTTTGTAAAATTGAACTTATAAACATGTCAAAAACTAGATTTAATGTGGATGCGCCATCAAAATGCGGCAAAACTGCATTTTTGAAAAATACTTATTTTACCTGAAAAATGAATTTTTTTTCTTATACCACGTTCTAGAAAATGTGTAAGATGGATAATAATGTTATAAAATTCAAATTTAGTTTATACTATTCATAATTTCTAGTTCATAATAATATTATAATAATATATCATTGTTTAGTGAAACCCGGTATTGCGTACAACACATGTTATCGAGTAAGGACGCGATTGTTTGTAATGCACGCCATATCAGTGTTGCGTGTAGTGTAAGACTCCTTTGTTAGTTTGTATAACAATATCCTACAATATTTCATATATACATTGAATATATATATATATATACACTCAATTCTGCATAGAATAACTATTATAAAAAAACATTAAATTGTGTGTAACATGATCCAAGATTAGTGTTGCATATACTGAAAGCTAATACGGTGTTTCATATAGTGCAAGATAATATTGGTGTAGCGTACAATAGAAGATATGAAATAAATTAAAAGTAATATATCTTATAAAATCTCAGGGTGTTCCATTCTACACCCCTTAAAATGAATTTTTCCCTCGAAATTCTTTGAGTTTATAAATGGTTTATTACATGAGAGTTTCATTCATAGAAACCCACATAGTAAAAAGGAATACAAAAACTTTTCTTCAAAAATTAAATTATGAAATGTAACGTTTACCCAATTTTACTAATCACTGTTTTTCCACATAGGAGAACATAGGTGAAAACATGGATATGGAAGGGAAACATAACCATCAAGTTCTGATGGAGAGTGGTAGAGAACATGGCTATGAAAAATCCAACAATCACAAACCCATAAATTTGTGATGATCTAAGGTACCATCTGATTCATCAGATATATGGGCACTAGGACAACATTTTTGTTTTTTGAGATCATTTCCCTAAAGATGATGAATTAAAAGAAATACTTACATGATTTTGGTACAATCTCACTATTGTTTGTGCCTTGAACAATTTCTACTTCATCGCTTTAATAAATGATGTTGAATATGTTATTCGTGAAGTGTTTGCTGATCATGTGATAGAATGATGGGTCATTTCATATGTCTCAAACAAAATGTTAGATAAAGTTATCAAATATACATAAGTCCATCTATGGTGAGGTTAATCGTATATAATTCCAAAAATGGACTTATACTTCTTCTATTATACCGCTTATTAAAATAAAACTAGTTAATAAGAACCAGGGACTTCTTGTAGGCCAGTGGTAGGCGATAAAGGCATATTGTACTTCGGTTGTCGGTTCGATTCCTGCAACCTTGTCCAACGCGACGGGTTGTTTCACGTCCTACATGTTGTTTTTTTCTAAAACGACATTATTATAACATTCCATCAATAATATCACAAAAAAAAATTATCCTTAAACAATAATAACTTATTTTCAACATAATCCAATCCAATATTTAGGATTATCCATAATAATTCTGTCCAAACTCATAGTATAAAGAAAACAATACCTAGACATGTCATCTTCCGAGCATGTGAATACCATAATTTATCCCCCATATATCATATGATATATCTTTTTGGTCAAATTACAAACATGTGAATACCTTTATCACGTATTCTCTTAAGAAATGAATACTCATTGAACCTTTGTGAAAACATGAATGCATTCAAAATTGAACACTTTCCACATAAAAAATCCCAACATTTCTATATACTCAAACCATGATATTACATTTTCCTTATATCAGTGATGAGCTCATTTCATTTTTTTCATTATCCCTTCTTTATGCACATATCATCTTCTGTACAAAAATATTTCAATCACTTTTCATGGTTACTAGTACCATATAATTATTGAAAACCAATACATAGATATTCCAAAATTCCACGATACCAAAAATGACATTCCATGATACCATTTTGAAATCCCATTAGATAAACACTTAATCGTTACACAATATCATTGTCATACTGCACATCACAAATAGTAATCGCATGTGACTTCCCTTTTTAATTTCCCTTAATAGGTTGCTCATGTTGATTATCATTAACCCTTGGATTAGGGCATTTATTAGCATAATTCCCTATTTCCTTGCACATGAATCATTTTAGTGTTGGTGATGCGTTCTCTGTAGTCTTTTCTTTATTCACATCATTAGTAACCCTTTTCAATTACTTCGACATTCAGCTTCTCGATGACATTCTTTACACACTTGAAACATTTTCTAGTCCCTTTATGACAATCTCTGTCATGCTTCTTTCCACACATTGAGCAGAAAGAAACATTCATCTTATTTTCATCATTATTATGAGATTTCTCCTAGAACTCCATCTTTTGTTTCTTGTCAAATCCATGAGATGTATATGTAACACCAACTTCCATTTCTACCTAGATATAACAACGCACAATTTCTTCATATCAACAGAAGTCTCTTATAGCTAATGCCTTTCGAAGCCTTGGTTTTAAGCCACTGAAGAATCAATCAACTTTACTTTCAGGTTAGATGATAAATCTAGATGCATACCTTGGATGCCTTGTAAAATTCGCTTCATATATACCAACAGATTCATTATCATTATGCTTAAGCTCAAGGAACTACTTTTCCTTCTTTTTTCAATGAATATGAGGGATGTACTTATTGGAAAATAATTTCCTGATCTCATCCCATTCCATTGATTCAATTTCATCTTGGGGCCTTGTATTTTTGATTAGAGTCCACCACTGGTCTGATTCACCTTCTAAACAATAAACTACCAAAGTAAATTTTTATTGCTCTGAGTAGTGAAGTATGGAAAATATCTTTTCAATGCTACTGATCCATTGTTCAGAAACAAGTGGATCAGAATACCCACTGAAAGAAGGTGGATGTTGCCTCATGAAGTACTCAATAGAATATTGTTCCCTTCTCTACTAATTCGGAAGTCCAGAATTATTCATATCTTTTGTAAGTATAGAAATAATATTTTTCACTCCATCTCCCATAACATTGGTCTATTCATAAGGGCAATCATTTCATTTTCCATTACATTGATCAACACAGTTCCTTCGGGTTCCAATCATCGTCTAAAACCCAAAAAATAGTGTTATAGGAAAAATTCATGCTAGGGAAAACAACATAATAAAGGGGAATTACCTTCAATATATAACATATTAGGATTTATTCTATGATTTTTACCATAATTATAGATCTATAATCTATACTTATACTTAACCTTAGGGAAATATCTAGACATACCGTAGAAATATCTCTAGGGATCTTACTAAAGTTCTCGCATCCTAGTTTCTAAAGGTTGACTAAACCATTCCTATGATACCAACTATAGAGACCCAAATATTAATGTACAAGTAAATTACATTAATTTTGTGGAATAATTAATAAATAAAAAAACAAATAGACAAGGATCATAATAGTTTAGTGTCTTTGGAAACTCGGAACATAATCTTCAAATTGTGGTGAATGATCTTCAACATCTCCCATAAAGATCTTCCCTTTTTTTACCTAAAACCTTTCTTTATATCCTGGGGGAAAGAAAACAAATAATGGGTGAGCTCAAATGCTCAGTAAGGGTAAGCAAGGTGAAAATAAAACAAACCATATACATTTGAACATGAACACATGAACATAATGTTTAAACATCAAAATCTTGAGAAATGACATAAAAGATGGAAGTACGTAAGGCATAGATCATAATGAAACATCAATCCTGATAAAATAGCATGGAAATAAACATTTAATTATTGAAAAACATTAATCACGTGATATGATTTCTATAATAGCCAAGTCATTGCTTCCAAGACCATCTTAGTGGACAAAGTCTCTTACTAAACCGAGTTCACTCCCCGTTCCAGTCATGTATCACTGAACCAGATTAACTTTCCATTCCAGCCGTTTCAATCCCATGAGATATAAATATCTACCTAATGAATTGGAAGGATATATATGTCCCACTCACCTCATAATTAAATAATTATTACTTTTGCAACAAAATATACATAAATTATTCACCATAACCCAAATAATAATTTGGGTTTCTTAAACATCATCCCATCATCACATAATCCTTATAAAACAAATGGATATCATTTCATCATAAGAAAAGTGAAACCATGTAAATCATAGAGACATTATATTTGAAACATACAAATATTATATAATGTCATCATATATGGAAAATGGTTTTGATAAAACACTCGAAAATAATTCTTGAGGAAAATATCCATTCTTCTTAAAAATCATTTTCTTTTTCACAAAATGCCACGCAATTTTAAAAGAAAATGAATTTATTGAAAATAACCATGAAATATTGTAGAGTAAACTTCATGAAAATAAGGAGTTATGAAACCATAAAAATCTATTCATACCGTATAAGTTAAAAAAACATTATTTTCCTACTTTTACAGGAAAAGTCAAAAAGTACCTCGTATGGTAAACAAAAGAAAGATTCCTTCCATACGATGTGGTAAAAGTAAAAAAAATGGTAAAACTGACTTTAAACATACATGGAAGAAAATCAAACATTTTATAAAAAAAAATTGAGAACATATGGGCTTGGATAATAAACATAACCCCAGTAAATACTTACGAATAAACAATCTCAGATAAGAATGAGATTGGAATAATTATCCCTTACCTAATGTCCAATTTCATCCATATGTGTCTAAGACTCCTATATAGTGGGTTTAAACTTATTATTAACTTGTAACATAACCATAATAATATTTATGATATCATATATGATTCACTTATGACTTTATATAATCCAATCATTTTCCAATTCCATGTTAAAGCAGCGTTTTGGGTAAAATCGTTTCATTTATCGTCCGTATTTTGACTTGTAATTATTAATATGATTACTTAGATCATGATTATATAATTCCAGAATATATAATAATATTTATATATAATATATATTCAGAATATACATTTATATAATAGATCAATAAATGGAAAGAAATACGCCGTTCATGGAGACTGTAGGTCATACGTACGCATGAACACTGTTTTCGTTTCCTTATTGAATTGAATGGAATTAAGTAGATGAAATAAATATATATATATATACATAAACACATTAGAATTATGATTTCATATATTTCATGATAACTTATTATACATAATTTATAATCATTCTTGAATTGTTAACATGGAAAATGAATCTCATCGCGTTGTGGAAACTGTATTCTGTACGTACGCACGAGTGATGATATCATTCCCATATTTCTTCAATGGAATTGGAGTGGATGATATAATATAATAGATTCAGTATGATGTTATAACAATCATATATAGTTAATTTTTACACCATTATACCTATCCAAGTAAGGTGGTGGTGGAAAAACAGATTACACAATGGCATGGAGACGGTATTCTGTACATACGCACGCGCGGTGATTTCGTTTTTCGTAGGATTGATAGAAGGTGAAATAGGGTTGGTTAATATTTATAATAACATATCATTATATGAGGGATAATGATGTTATTACTTCATAATTATACAACTAAAGAAGAGGAAGTAGAATAAAAATGAAACTTTGAAAGAGTCGGTTGAAGAGATTACCTCTTAGTCGACGGACCTCCTTTAAAATTCATCTTACGGCACTAGAGATGGTCTTTTGAGAAGATTGTAACCTCTATGATATAACTACAGAGGTTTAGAAGAGTAATTGGCAGTGTTTGGGCGAGCATCAAGACTCAAAATGGTGTGAAGAGAAGAGGGAAGGGGTGCCCTTTTTATAAGGGAGGAGAGGGGAACTTTTGGAAACCTCAAAAATATTTATTTATAATAAATTCAAACCCCACGTAAAAACATCCAAAATTACCCAAATAAAAACATAGATGAGATAGGTCTGTAATCCCATCAACCTATAAAATTTAGACGTGTTGGTAATTTATTTTAAACATTATCAACTTGATTTATCCTTATTTAATCTAGTTAATTTTATTTGTGGTTATAAGATTCTAAATTATAAATAATTACTTATATGTTGGTAATTTCCAATAATTGGATAATTTATGACATTCTAGACCTTATAAATTCCAATTTATAATTTTTAAACATTTTTTTGTGATTTTTTAAACAATTTTATAATATGTTTTTTTATAAAATAACAATAGTGTCAATTTTGACATTATTCATTTATTTTAATTTAAATAAATTTTACAGAGAATATATTTTCGAAAAAACATATTTAATAGATTAATAACAGGTCATATTAATCTATAAATTTGTTGGAGTACATTAATTAGTTCATATAATATTTATTTTAATACTTTCAAAATCATTTATTTGATATTTCTCTTAATAAAATAATTAATACAACATTTTTTTATAATTTTTTAATATACTTATTTTTGTATAAAAATTAAAAATAAAATAATATGATGAAGATAAAGATAAAAGATTTCATAAGAAAAATTTTAGTAGAATTTATCTTCCATGAAAAACAAATTTTAAAATTTTATCTTTATTAAATTGTGAAGGTGACAACTTTGGAATCATTTAAAATAAAATAAAATAAGTTTCATAATCTCCTTAATAAGGATCAAAATTGTCAACTATTAGGCAAGTGGGTGATTAGGGTTTATATATACACTACCAATAAGTTTTCTGTCAGATTTGTGGGCCTTTTCATATGTATTACTATTTCAATAAAAACTATATTATTGATTTTTCACTAAATAAATAATTTCTGCATCATTAATGTATAAGATAATAAGGTTATTAAATAACTATTAAAAATTACAAATAAATTACCATAACAAAGAAAAACATTTTATCTTTCAAATGAGTATTTATAACAGAATTTATATGTAACACACCTAGATTTTATGAAAATTATTATTTTTAATTTCATTAATGTCTTGCGTTGTATGCTACACCAAAAGGAGCTTGCACAACACGCATCCTTGACTTTCCTTTCATTACATGCAATCACGACCTTCCTCGATAGCATGTGTAGTACGAAATACTGAGTTTCACTAAACAACGATATGCTATTAAAATATTATTAAAACTATCCGTTATGAATAGTAATAACCACCTTTTAAAATTTTAGAAATTTTATCTCTCAAAATGGACTTCACTTTTGGATTCATAGTATCTAATTTAGCCTAAGATGAAATTTTGGTACATTTCAGATAACTTTCATATTATGTTGAATAGTGAATATTACTAAATTTTAATTAAAAACAACTTTTTTAATCAAAATAATAAATAGTGATAAGTTATTAATTTTAGTAGTTTTAAAGTATATTTAGAATATATTTTTACAATTTAATACAATGTTGTTCATTAGATGTAATTTCACATTTAAACCAGACATAAACAAGTGTCAATCTTTTGATAGTTATTATCTCTTAAGAAAACGCTATTTGTTTTGATACGGGAATTAATTTTTTAAATTAATTAATGCAACAGATATGTTTTGAATTTGGTAAAATAGACATCATTTCTGAGTTCATAATATCAAATATAGCTTAGGCCTAATTTTTGGTATTTTTCTGGAAACTTTCATTTTTTGATGAATAGTGAAACCACAAAGTGGTAGTTTAAAAAAATAAATTTTTCATAAAACATAATTTTACCGCTTTTGTGAGTGGAATTTCAAAAATCCGAGAGACATGGTTGATTTCAGTAAGTAAAATGTGGTTCAATGAGATGAAAACAATTTTTTGTGAATAGTTACTTTTTACTTTTATTTACAACGATGAAATGTAAATAGGGTAATTAAGGGTAAAAATGATATTATTAATACCCTAACACATGTACTAATTCTATTGGATAAGTGTAATTTGACCAAAAACAACCTTAGGAATAAAATATGACCATTTAGACCCACTTGGATTAGATTAGGACATTTATTATCAATTTATTTAAACAAGGCTTAAAATAGTTAAAATCAACGTTTAATAAGTAAATAATTATTAATATGGGGTTATACATAAGATAAATTCGACTATAAATATTCATTATAAAGATAAAAAGATTTCAAACATAATGGTATTTTATTTATAATTTTTAGACATTAAATAATTTAATTTATTTATGACACAATGATGATGTAGTAATTATATTATTAATGAAATATTGACATAATTGATGTTATAAATACCCAAATAAATGTATTTTGAGACATTTTATGAATTAAACTAATTTTATAGGTTAATATTACATGTTATTATTGATTTAATTAACTTTTTTCGAACTAATAATTCTGTTATAATTTTAACAAAAAACAATTACTAAATAGTGTAGAAATTGACATAAAATAGTTTTAAAAAAAATTATATAATTAATTGATATTTTATTTTCAAAAATCTTAGGTTCGGGAAAATTACTTAGCTAAGGTTTTATATATCAATAAAACACAACTTGGGGTTCTTTTGGCTTGTTATAGTATGTTTATTAACCTTATAGGGTAAGAACACAAAAAGACACGGTAAAAGTAAAATTATCTAACTTAAAGTTCAATATACATGATAAGGTTAAAATAGGAACGTTAACTTGTCTAAATTCTATTGGATTAGAGGATTTCGACCCATACCCACCTTAGAGTCTAAATAAATCAATTTGGAGCTATTTAAAACTGAATATGACTTTATAATAAAATAATATTTTTAGTTTTCCAAAGGATCCACTCTCCTCCCTTATAAAAGGGCACCTCCTCCCTCTCTTCCTCACACCACTTTGAGCCTTAAATCTCTTCCAAACCCTGCCAAATTCTCTTCTACACTTCCCAAGAAACATCCTAGTGGTCCTGGTCTTCTTCAAAGACCAATATTAGTTCCCTAAGAAGAGGACTCAAAGAGGCGCTTCAAGGAAGAGGTAATGTCCGTTACCAATTCTTTCAACTTTATTTTTCTTCCACTTCTTCTTCTTAGGATGTTTCATTATGAAGTAATAACATCAGTATCACTCATATACTGATATGTTATTATAAGTATGAAACAACCCTATTTCACAATCTATCCATCCTACGAAAAATGAAATCACCGCGTGTGCGTACGTACGGAATACTGTCTCCACGCCGTGGTGTAATCTATTTTCCACCACCACCTTACTTTGATGGGTATAATGGTTTAAATAATAACTATATATTATTATTTTAAAGTGATATTGATTCTGAAATAGTATACATACACTCCAATAAAGTCCCAGGATCATGAGAACGATATCATCGCTCGTGCGAACGTACGGACTACCGTCTCCACGATACGATAAGATTCATTCTCCACATTAACCATTCATGAATGATTATAAAGTATATTGTTGGTGCCAAAAAATACGGCCCGAAAGAAAGGAAGGGAAATGACAGTTGGCGCGCTGCCTCGCGAAGCACAGCCGCGAAGCCCCGCCGCGAAGCACCCACGCGAAGCGCCCCGACCCTCGCGGCCTCGCGAAGCTTCGGAGGCGGTGATGCTCCGTGAACCCATTTGACGTTTGTGAGCCGCCGCGAAGCTCCGGAGGAGGTGATCCTCCACAAACCCATGTGACGTTCACGAGCCGCCGCAAAGCACCAGAGGCGGTCATGCTCCGTGAACCCATTTGACGTTCGCGAGCCACCGCGAAGCACCAGAGGCGGTCATGCTCCGCGAACCCATTTGACGTTCGCGAGCCGCCACGAAGCACCAGAGGAGGTAATCCTCTGAGAACCCATTTGACATTCGTGAGCCGCCGCGAAGCACCAGAGGTGGTAATGCTCCGCGGATGATGTTGACGTTCGTGAGCGCACCGCGAAGCACCGGAGGCGGCGCGCGAGCCCTGCTTTGCGGCGCCCCTTCCTTATAAATACTTGACTCCCCCTGAGTCCCAAGGACGGACAATCCGACCTTTCGGCTTCTCCTCTCCCGAATCGCGAAGCACTCTCTGCCCCGGGAATCATGAGCTCCGCGAGGTATTTCTACTTTGCGAGACGACTCTGATTTGTCTCGTTTTGAGCCCCTCTTCCGAGAGGGATGCCCTTCGCGAAGCTCAAGGGCGTTCGCGAAGGAAGGGGATTCCCAAGGGAACCCGGGAAGCCGCGGAGCGTTTATGCTTCGCGAAACACCCAACCCATGCTAGTGATCCCTATGCCAAGGCAGGATCACTGTGCATCGCGAAGCACACTGCTTCGTAGGACCCAGCTTCGCGAGCCACCCCTTCCTCGTGAGGCAGTGCTCCGCGAACACGGTTCCACTTCGCGAAGCACCTTCCACTCACACGTATGCCCCATGCTAAGGCCAAGGCACTCCACTTCTCAAAGCACACTCCTATGCTTAGCGATTCCTCTTCCCGTGCGGCCCTCCAGGTTTTCACGATGTGATTTCAAAGTCCCATGGACAATACCACCTGTAGCATTGCTTCGCCTAATGCTTTGTCGCATAGGCACGCTAACGGCTATTGCTTCTTCGCATAGCCATGCTAACGTGGACCCCTCGATGGTTCGTTCCATGACACCCCTTAACCATGGACTTACTGGTACCTTCCCTTCCCAAAGGACCAGAGGGTACGGGTTATGTAAGTCCAAGGGGTGTGGAGTGAACCCACCTCGTCCGAGCTGCAGGACGTTAAACTGCCAAGCACCACGTCCTCAACACACGACGTTAAACTGTGACCCGACCTCGTGCCCCTCACGAATGGTCCCCCCGACTTGAACAATTTTTACACCACTCATCTCCACGAGAATAGAACTCTTCCTCACATGGAATGAGATCCTCCTTGTCGGAGTGGCGTATGTTCATAAGAGAAGGGCGACCCTACCCCCCTCAACGGATGGCTGCACCTCTTCATCTCCGTACTTCCCCACTACCAAGGTCAGTGGAGGGCGTGATAGGGAACGAGGCACCTCCCATCATCGGACCAAGGTCCATCTTTCCCGCGCTCTGTCGCACCGTGGGCCTCCATCCTGGAGTAAGTCCCAACACCATGGGCCGCTCAACGCGTAAGCCCCTCTTCGCTTCTCACGGATGCACCCTTTGCGACGTGATCGTCAGTTCCTTGCGACCTCTTGTTTCTCACAACGAGCATGAATCACGTGGGCTTAGAGTGAGCACTGACCCTGACACCCACCCCTTTTGAACTACGAGGTCTTTGATTCATGTCAAGGCATGGTACGTAGGAAGCCTCTATGAGGTTCAAGCCCACCCGTCTTTCACGTCGGGTTTCACCCCCGTCCAGCACGACGTTAAACTACACTCTGGTCCAGTGGTAAGCCATTTCGACCCAAACCCTTTTGAACTACGAGGTCTTTGATCCATGTCAAGGCATGGTACATAAGAAGCCTCTATGAGGTTCAAGCTGACCCGTCTTTCACGTCGGGTTTCACCCACGTCCAGCACGACGTTAAACTACACTCCGGTCCAGTGGTAAGACATTGCGACCCAAACCCTTTTGAACTACGAGGTCGTTGATCCATGTCAAGGAATGGTACGTAGGAAGCCTCTATGAGGTTCAAGCCCACCCGTCTTTCACGTCGGGTTTCACCCCCGTCCAGCACGACGTTAAACTACACTCCGGTCCAGGGGTAAGCCATTGCGACCCAAACCCATTTTTCGAACTACGAGGTCTTCGATCCATGTCAAGGCATGGTACGTAGGAAGCCTTCATGAGGTTCAATCCCACCAATAGTGGACCCCCGGGTCTACTTTCACGACGGTTCACCGACAAACCCTTTTTAACTACGAGGTCGTTGATCCATGTCAAGGCATGGTATGTAGGAAGCCTCTCTGAGGTTCAAGCCCACCTGTCTTTCACGACGGGTTTCACCCCCGTCCAGCACGACGTTAAACTACACTCCGGTCCAGTGGTAAGCCATTGCGACCCAACCCATCTTCCGAACTATGAGGACTTTGATCCATGTCAAGGCATGGTACGTAGGAAGCCTTCATGAGGTTCAACCCCACCAATAGTGAAACCCGGGTCTACTTTCATGTCGGTTCACCGACAAACCCATTTCTTGAACTACGAGGTCTTTGATCCATGTCAAGGAATGGTACGTAGGAAGCCTCCACGAGGTTCAAGCTCACCCATCATCCAATTCACATCGTGTTCTCACCCACGTCCAGCACGACGTTAAACTGCAGTTCCAGTCCGACGGCAAGCCGTTGTGACTAACCCGAACTACGAGGTCTTTGATCCATGTCAAGGCATGGTACGTAAGAAACCTCTACGAGGTTCAAAGCCACCATCTGGTCGTTCCAACCTCATTCACGTTGGTTCACCCTCGTCCCGCATGACGTTAAACTGCATTACCCAACCTGAACTACGAGGTCTTTGATCCATGTCAAGGCATGGTACGTAGGAAGCCTTCATGGGGTTCAAGCCACATCGCTCGGTCTTTCATTCACGTCGAGTTTCTCCCTCGTCCAGCATGACGTTACACTGCATGCCTCCTTTTGTCCCGCATGACATTAAACTGTACACCCAATTCTAGTATGACGGAAAGCCGTTGTGACTAACCCGAACTACGAGGTCTTTGATCCATGTCAAGGCATGGTACGTAGGAAGCCTTCCCAAGGTTCAAGCCCACCACCCAGTGGACCCACGGGTCTACTTTCACGTCAGTACTCTGACGATGCTCATCGGGCCAAGGTCCACCTTCATGTCAGTTTATCGACGTCATCCTGAACTACGCGGACTTTGATTCCCTTCCACAGGGATACGTAGGAAGCCTCGTCAAGGCTCAAGCCCAACTTCACTGTCGCCCCCTACGATGGTCCCACTTCACTCTCCTTCCACTCCATTCATCAACCTACCACCCGTTCCGATTCTCGCCCGGACCGTCTTATCCTGGTGAGACCATGTCGGTAAGCTATTCTTCACAGTCACCCATGGGCTGGCCCTGGTATCGATATCCCTTCAAGGAGGATCCCTCAATCCGATCTATCCTAGCTAATGCTCTGGTTGGGTTGATCCGTCTCCGCTGGACGTTAAACTTGCGGCATACCCTGTGTTGAGCACGGTAAGCTGCGGAAAACCTCAGATATGTGTCTGCGACATATAATTACCCGCACTCGATGTGGGATACCTCGGGCTTCCACGCCCTCGAGAAGCCTTGTGGTCAAGGATAACAGACAGACATGCCAGGTACCCCAGCATCCAGACATGCTACTGATGCCTCATCATGACTACTCCCCTGACTGAAGGTTGCTGCCCTGACTGGACCCTTTGGAATGTCCCGACAGAAGCAGTGTAATTAACCGGCATCCATGGAAACATGGCACTGGGAAGAGTTTCACGAACTACGTATTAAATCTATAAGGGAGACCCAGACTAGGTGACGAGTTCTGAGGAGGAATCCACAGGAGGAAGAACCGACATCCCATCATCCCGTTTCGATCAAGGAGCAGATGTCCCTGAATAAGGAGCGAATGCCACCCGCCTTTGGAAAGCGGGAATGCGGGGAAACAGCAGCGCCGTGCGTCCTCCCCCACGGACGGACGGGCGCGCGCCCCGGGGTGGCTCTTCGGGATAGGGTTGACCCCTATCAGGCATCCTCTGGGCGGCGCTAGTGTCGTGGCGGAGAGGGCCCCCACTCGAGATAGCCGGGGTGCGAGGGGCACCAGGGAAAATGTCGAAGGGTACATGGGGAGGACCTCCATGAACAGTACCCATGTGGGCGGGGCCTCCGTTGGAACTGGCAGGAACATGGGGAGGACCTCCATGGTCGATGCGGGTGGAGTGAGGCTGACCAGCACTCCTCGAGTTGTTGGGGCGAGGAGGACCTTCGACGGTTGCAGAGAGGACGTAGGGAGGCCCCCCACGTTGGAGAGGGACCGGATGGACGGTGCCTTCATGTTGGTGGCCGGGGGCAGGAGGATGGACTCCATACCATGTATATTGGGTGCGGGAAATGTTTCCGTGCTGAGCGTCATTGCCGCGGGGCAGGTCTTCCGGCAGGATGGGGGTAGCACAAGGCATGCCTCCATGATGAACCTCGGAGCGGGGAAGGCCCACGCTCTGTGGAGTAGTGGTACAGGGAGGACCTCCGTGCGGGGTGACATTACCGCGGGTTAGCTCACGGCGATCACCACTTGGGCCTGCAACCCGGAGAGTCAACCCAGCCTGCCCGTGGGGCAGTTGGGGTCTCAATCCTGGTTGGGTGAAGGAGTTCCCCTGATCAGTGTTTGCAGGGGCTTCACGATGCACGTCGCCGGTGGCTCGGGCCACTGTAGCTGTCGACGTTGACACGCCTAGGCGAGCGTCCTCAGCTCGTGCCCGGCGCTGACGTCGGGTCAGGCGAGCTGGTGCAGGTGGTGCAGGGACGTAGTCTGCCTGCTCTTCCTGCGGGGCCGGACGGCGGCAATGACGCAGCCGGGCGGGAGCTCTCGCTTGGGGCCCTTGGGTCGGGACCCTGAGCGGGCTAAGCCGGACGGTGCCCGCCTCTTCATTGTAAGGCGAGGAGTCGTCAAGGCATTCCGGAGACAAGCTCCCGAAGCGGTTGAATGTTGGGGTGGGGAGCAGAGGCTCCCTGTGCGGCCTGTTAGGGCGGCGTTGACGGCCGGGCCTGGAGGCCTCCAGGTCCAGGCGGGCCAGGGTTGGGATGACCCCTTCTTCCTCATACCTACACACGAGGTTGTTGATCACCCTTCGATGGATAACCTCAGATGGGGAAAGGGGGCGTGGGCGCCCCGTATTCCACGATGTCGCTGCCGTCGTGGCGGTAGCGGCGCTACGTGGGGTGGCCGATGTGGTGTTGCCCCTGCCTCTGCGTGGTCGAGGAGCGGATGGTGACCGCATCTCTGAAACATCAACCTGGTTCCTGAGAAACAAAGGGATCAACACAACAGTACTGAGAGGAAAATGATTGACAGCTGGTGCCCTAGTGTTCTTCCATTCTCCATGTCTGTGAGAAGGATCCACGCCGATACGCTGCAGAACGGAGTGCCCCATGTTCTATTGCCCCGACTTCTGGTGAGTCTCACGATAGGCCCGCTATTTGCTTGGCGGGACCAGGCACCGGATATCTGGATCCGGTGACACGTCAATCTACTGGTGTCTCGAACGCTACTAATCTCCATATTGAGGAGAAGAATTTCACATCGGGTTCACCATTTCTATTTCTGATGCTTACGTCGGGGCGCGCGCTCGTCCTTCCGTGGGGGAGGACGCGCGGTGCTGCTGTTGCTCCGCATTCCCGATTTCCAAAGGTGGGCGGCATTCGCTCCTTATTCAGGGACGTCTTCTCCTTGATCGAAACGGGATGATGGGATGTCGGTTCTTCCTCCTGTGGATTCCTCCTCAGAACTCGTCACCAAGTCCGGGTCTCCCTTATAGATTTAATACGTAGTTCGTGAAACTCTTCCTAGTGCCATGTTTCCATGGACACCGGTTAATTACACTGCTTCTGTCAGGACATTCCAAAGGGTCCAGTCAGGGTAGCAACCTTCAGTCAGGGGAGTAGTCGTGTTGAGGCATCAGTAGCGTGTCTGGATGCTGGGGTACCTGGCATGTCTGTCGGTTATACTTGACCACAAGGCTTCTCGAGGGCCTGGAAGCCCGAGGAATCCCACATCGAGCGCGGGGAATTATATGTCGTAGACACATATCTGAGGTTTTCCTCAGCTTCTCGTGCTCAACACAGGGTATGCCACATGCTTAACGTCCATCGGAGACAGATCAAACCAACCAGAGCATTAGCTAGGATAGATCGGATTGAGGGATCCTCCTTGAAGGGATATCGATACTGGGGCCAGCCCATGGGCGACAGTGAAGAAGAGCGTACCGACATGGTCTCACCAGGATAAGACGGTCTGGGCGATAATTGAAATGGGTGGTAGGTTGATGAATGGAGTGGAAGGAGGGTGAAGTGGGACCATCGCAGGGGGCGACAGTGAAGTTGGGCTTGAGCCTTGACGAGGCTTCCTACGTATCCCTGTGGTAGGGAATCAAAGTCTGCGTAGTTCAGGATGACGTCGATAAACTGACGTGAAGGTGGACCTCGGCCCGATGAGCATCGTCAGAGTACCGACGTGAATGTAGACTTGTGGGTCCACTGGGTGGTGGGCTTGAACCTTGGGAAGGCTTCCTACGTACCATGCCTTGACATGGATCAAAGTCCTCGTAGTTCGGGTTAGTCATAACGGCTTGCCGTCAGACTAGAATTAGGTGTACAGTTTAATGTCATGCGGGACAAAAGGAGGCATGCAGTGTAACGTCATGCTGGACGAGGGCGAAACTCGACGTGAATGAACGACCGAGCAATGTGGCTTGAACCCCATGAAGTCTTCCTACATACCATGCCTTGACATGGATCAAAGTCCTCGTAGTTCAGGTTGGGTAATGCAGTTTAACGTCATGCGGGACGAGGGTGAACCAACGTGAATGAGGTTGGAATGACCAGATGGTGGCTTTGAACCACGTAGAGGTTTCCTACGTACCATGCCTTGACATGGATCAAAGACCTCGTAGTTCGGGTTAGTCACAGCGGCTTGCCGTCAGACTGGAACTGCAGTTTAACGTCGTGCTGGACGTGGGTGAGAACACAACGTGAATTGGATGATGGGTGAGCTTGAACCTCGTGGAGGCTTTCTACGTACCATGCCTTGACATGGATCAAAGACCTCGTAGTTCAAGAAATGGGTTTGTCGGTGAACCGACATGAAAGTAGACCCGGGGGTCCACTATTGGTGGGCTTGAACCTCATGAAGGCTTCCTACGTACCATGCCTTGACATGGATCAAAGTCCTCGTAGATCAGAAGATGGGTTGGGTCGCAATGGCTTACCACTGGACCGGAGTGTAGTTTAACGTCGTGCTGGACGGGGGTGAAACCCGTCGTGAAAGACGGGTGGGCTTGAACCTCGTAGAGGCTTCCTACGTACCATGCCTTGACATGGATCGAAGACCTCGTAGTTTGACCGTGATGTTGTGACACGTCAAATTGATTATATTTTTAAGATTGATTTATAGTCTAGGGTAAACCCTAGGTCGTCTCTCAAGGAGCGTTGGTAGGTTTAGAGTGTGTATTTTTGATAAAAATGTCTAAGAGAGGGGTGGTTTTGAAAACAGCTTAATACAATGACTTAGTTGAAATAGCTTAAAAGATAAGTGACCAAGTGGATTTTGAGAAATATGAGATTAAAGGGTCGATGTGATTTCACTACACACATATCAAGTTCATTGTTCATAGAGATTCATCTTGGGTTTAGAGTAATCCTTTGGTTGGAGTTAATTGGAATCCCGATTAATTCCTAAGCTTTTATTTCAATACTTTACGGACCAAACCTTGACGTAACAATCGTATTGTCAAGGTCCAGTACTTATGCATAGAATAAGAGCTTCCAAAGAATATTGAAATCTCAATAAGGTGGGTATGAAAAGGATTCTTGTGATGTCCAATCGGAACAACACAAGTCACGCACTCAAAACCTCACACCGATCGGTTAGAAATTAAGAGCATAACACTCACATGCATCAAATCAAGAATTCAAATCTGAAATAAAATAATATACATGGAATGAAATGTTTAAACACCCAAATTACTCCAAACCAGTAGCTAATTTATGCATCGGAACTCCCTTGGCATGTGTGTAGCTCCCTCACAACGAACACCCAACTTTTAGCTCGACATCGGGAGGAGGAGGAAGCTCGGGTGGAACTCCTTCTTCATTGTTGATCTCCCTATGAGGATAGGGGCCTCCAGAACCTCCAAGGTGATTAGGAGACTCTTCTGGGACTCCAAATTGGCAGCACTTCACTCCTTGGCCGAACTTGCAAATGAGGAGCCCAAGGTGCCCTTTTATAGGAAATGTGGGAGGTGGTTTTGGGAACACAGATTTCATCAATCCACTTGCAGGACGCGTTTCGGCATTCAGACAGTCTTATCTCGCTTTGGAGAAAATAGAAACGTTGTATCCCTACCTCTTGACTGTCTCCACCGAAAGTTTGGCACCGTTTGGACAAATAATGCTCGAGATATTGATAAAATACAGAACACCGAATTTGACTTGGTCCAAATTCGGTGGCTCGGATAGATCAGTTCGTATGGGCCCCATGAAATCCGAATCAGGATTGGGTTCCTTAATTGAAAATGTAGAATAATGAATTTTGGACAGGCCCACAATATTTCAGCCCATTTGGATGCACGTATTTGGTGTACTATTCAAAAAAGTGGACAGATGTCCATGGATCCATGCAATTTTGGCCCAGTTTTCTTTCACTTCATCAAGAGCCCTCCAAATCACCTCAACCTACATTGTAATTTTCAAAACAAGTATCATTGCCCTATTTAATAGTGATAAACACTAAATTATTGAATCAAACATGAAGTACAATTTGATAATATTTTTATAATTTTTAATACAAAATATGTTTAGCACAACGGTGTAAGGGTGAAAATGAAACAGTGAATCGTGGTACGATCATAGTTCAAAAGGGTTTTTCGGTGAACCGTCGTGAAAGTAGACCCGGGGGTCCACTATTGGTGGGCTTGAACCCCATGAAGGCTTCCTACGTACCATGCCTTGACATTGATCAAAGACCTCGTAGTTCAAAAAATGGGTTTGGGTCGCAATGGCTTACCACTGGATCGGAGTGTAGTTTAACGTCGTGTTGGATGGGGGTTAAACCCGATGTGAAAGATGGGTGGGCTTGAACCTCATAGAGGCTTCCAACGTACCATGCCTTGACATGGATCAAAGACCTCGTAGTTCAAAAGTGTTTGGGTCGCAATGGCTTACCACTATACCGGAGTGTAGTTAAACGTCGTGCTGGACGGGGGTGAAATCCGACGTGAAAGACGGGTGGGCTTGAACCTCATAGAGGCTTCCTACGTACCATGCCTTGAAATGGATCAAAGACCTCGTAGTTCAAAAGGGGTGGGTGTCAGGGTCGGTTCTCACTCTAAGCCCACGTGAGTCATGCTCGGTGTGAGAAACAAGAGGTTGCAAGGACCTGAAAATCACGTCGCAAAGGGTGCGTCCGTGAGAAGCGAAGAGGGGCTTACGCGTTGAGCGTCCCATGGTGTTGGGACTTACTCCAGGATGGAGGCCCACGGTGCGACAGAGCACGGGAAAGATGGACCTTGGTCCGACGATGGGAGGTGCCTCGTTCCCTATCACGCCCTCCACTGACCTTGGTAGTGGGGAAGTATGGAGATGCAGAGGTGTAGCCATCCGTTGAGGGGGGTAGGGTCGCCCTTCTCTTACGAACATACGCCACTCCAACAAGGAGGATCTCATTCCATGTGAGGAAGAGTTCCATTCCCGTGGAGACGAGTGGTGTAAAAAATGTTCGAATTGGGGGGACCCTTCATGAGGGGCACGAGGTCGGGTCACAGGTTAATGTCGTGTGTTGAGGACGTGGTTCTTGGAAGTTTAACGTCCTGCAGCTCGGACGAGGTGGGTTCACTCCACACCCCTAGGACTTACATAACTGGTACCCTCTGGTCCTTGGGGAAGGGAAGGTACCGGTAAGGCCATGGTTAAGGGGGTTCATGGAACAAACCATCGAGGGTTCCACGTTAGCATGGCTATGCGAAGAAGCAATAGTCGTTAGCGTGCCTATGCGAAGAAGCATTAGGCGAAGCAACTCTACGGGTGGTATTGTCCATGGGACTTTGAAATCACATCGTGCAAACCTGGAGGGCCGCACGGGAAGAGGAATCTATAAGCAGAGGAGTGTGCTTTGCGAAGTGACGTGCCTTGGCCTTAGCATGGGGCATAGGTGTGAGTGGAAGGTGCTTCGCGAAGTGGAACAGTGTTCGCGGAGCACTGCCTCGCGAGGAAGCGGTGCCTCGCGAAGTAGGGTCCTACGAAGCAGTGTGCTTCGCGATGCATAGTGATCCTGCCTTGGCATAGGGATCACTAGCATGGGTTGGGAGTTTTGCGAAGCATAAACGCTCCGCGGCTGCCCGGGTTCCCTTGGGAATCCCCTTCCTTCGCGAACGCCCTTGAGCTTCGCGAAGGGAATCCCTCTCGGAAGAGGGGCTCAAAACGAGACAAAGTAGAGTCGTCTCGCGAAGTAGAAATACCTTGCAGAGCTCATGATTCCCGGGTCAAAGAGTGCTTCGCGATTCGGGAGAGGAGAATCCGAAAGGTCGGATTGTACGTCCTTGGGACTCAGGGGGAGTCCAGTATTTATAGGGAAGGGGCGCCGCGAAGCAGGGCTCGCGTGCCACCTCCGGTGCTTCGCGGCGCGCTCGCGAACGTCAACGTCATCCGTGGAGCATTACCGCCTCTGGTGATTCGCGGCAGCTCGCGAACGTCAAATGGGTTCGCGGAGGATGACCGCCTCCGGTGCTTCGCGGAGGCTCGCGAACGTCAAATGGGTTCGTGGAGTATGACCGCCTCTGGTGCTTCGCGGCGGCTCACGAACGTCAAATGGGTTCGCAGAGGATCACCGCCTCCGAAGCTTCGCGGAGGCTCACGAACGTCAAATGGGTTCGCGGAGCATCACCACCTCCGAAGCTTCGCGAGGGCGCGAGGGTCGGGGCACTTCGCATGGGTGCTTCGCGGCGGGGCTTCGCGGCTGTGCTTCGCGAGGCAGCGCGCCAGCTGTCTTTTTCCTTCCTTTCTTTCGGGCCTTATTTTTTGCGCCAATATATATATAATAAGTAATCATGAAATATATGACATAATAATGATACTTTATTTAATTGTATATATATTTATTTCATGTACTTAATTCCATTCAACTCAATAAGGAAACAAAAACAGCGTTCATGCGTACGTACGGCCTACCGTCTCCAAGAACTTTGTATTTCTTTCCATTTACCGATTTATTATATATATGTATATTCTGAATATATATTATATATAAATCACGTTTTATATTCTGTAATTAAGTAATCATGATCTAAGTAATCATATGAATAATTACAAGTCAAAACACGGATGAAAAATGAAACAATTTTACCCAAAACGCTCTTTAACATGGAATTTACAAAAGAACGGGTAATATAAAGTCATAAGTGAACCATATATGATATCATAACAATGAGTATGATTCTAGAATAAGTCAATGACATTATTTAAATCATTATACAGTAGGAACGGACACTTATGAAGCAAATCAGACCTAAGGTAAGGGAAAATATCACAATCTCATTTTATCCGAGATTGTTTATACTTTGGTATTTACTAGGGTGTATTTTATCATCCAAATCCATGATTCCTCAATATGTAATATTGTTTCCATCCACCTACCATTTTTTAAATCCAATTTTACCCTTCGGTGAGTTTTTAGTAAAAGATACGAACGGAATATTTTGTCGTTTTTCGTACGAGGTACTTTTTGACTTTTCTGACAAAAGTAGGAGAAAAATGTTTTTTTAACTTATACGGCTGAATGGATGTTTAAAACATTATTTCCAACAAGCTTCCTTTACAAGTTTTCAAGTTTATTTTTAATCAACTTCTTTTAGTTTATAATTGTATGGCACGTTAAGAAAGGAAATGTGTTTTTGAAGTAGAAAGGATATTTTCCTCAAGAATGGAGTTCAAGTGTTTTATCAAAATTATTTTCCATCTAAGAAAATATAGGGTTCTGCTTCTATCCCTATTATTACATTGATTTGATTATGTTGTGATGGATGTATTTTTATTCCTTTATCTTATATGAATTGTTTTATTATGTCATGATGTTTAAGATTCCCATTTTCATTACATGGGTTATGCTATAATGTATGGTTTATGATTTTGGGGAACACATAAGAATGGTATCATTATGAGATGGGTGGGACCTATATCTCACTCAAATGCATTGGGTAAAGATTTTATATCTCATGAGATAGACATGGCTGGAACGGCAGGTTAAAGTGGTTCAGTGAAGCAGGACTGAAATGAGGAATGAACTCGGTTCAGAAAAGGACTTTGTCCACTAAGATAGTCTTGGAAATGAGTCTTGACTAATAATAAATGATTATCTATGATTATGTGTGTACTACACAAAGTTTCATGGTTTAAGTTATGATTATTGGGATTACATTTCACCACTATCATTTATCCCATGTTATGATATTATGATCTCTTTTGCAGGTTATGATTTCCAAAATGTTATGTTCTTATGAATATGAGATGATTGATATTTCTTTTGTTTACCCTTACTGAGGATTTGATCTCACACATTTATGTTTTCTTTTTCCCAGGATATAAAGAAAGGTTTTAGGTAAGAAAAAAAAGGGAAGATCATTATGGGAGATGTTGAAGATATTTCACCATGATTAGAAGATTATGTTCCGAGTTTCCAAATACTCTAAACTATTAAGGTCCTTGTGTGTGTGTTTTTGTTATGTACTATGTATTCCGCAAAAGTAATGGAATGTCCTTGTACGTCAAGATTCGGGTCTCTAAAGTTGGTATCAGAGGGAGGTTTAGTCAACCTTTGGAAACTAGGATGCGAGAACTTTAGTGAGATCCCTAGAGATATTTCTAAGGTATGTCTAGGGATGTCGCTAAGGTTAAGTATAAGTATAGGTTATAGTCCTATAATTACGGTAACGATCATAGAATTAAACGTAATATGTTAGATATTGAAGGTACTCCTCCTTTATTGTGTTGTTTTCCCTAGCATGATTTTTGCCTCTCACACTATTCTTTTTGGGTTTCAGACGATGGCTGGAATGCGAAGGAACCGTGTTGATCAATGTAATGGACAATGCAATGATTGTCCTCCTGAACAAACAAATGTTATGGGAGATGGAGTGCAAAATATTATTGATATACTTACACAAGCTATGAATCATTCTGGACATCCAAATGAGCAGAGAAGGGAACAATATTCTATTGAGTCCTTCATGAGGCAACGTCCACTTTCTTTCAGTGGGTGTTCTGATCCACTTGTTGCTGAACAATTGATCAGTACTACTGAAAATATATTTTCAGTTATTCAATGTTATGAACATGATAAATTCATCTTAGCAGTGTATCGTTTGGAAGGTGATTCTGATCAATGGTGGAATCTTATCAAGAATACGAGGCCAAGAGATGAAATTGAGTCAATGGAATGGGATGAGTTCAAGAACTTATTTTTCAATAAGTACTTCCCTCGTATTCTTCATACAAAGATGGATAAGGAGTTTCTTGAACTAAAGAAAAAGTATGATGAATCTGTTGGTATATACGAAGCGAATTTTACAAGGCTTGCAAGGTATGCATCTTGCTTTATCATCCAACCTGAAAGTAAAGTTGATCGATTCTTCAGTGGCTTAAAACCAAGTCTTCGAAGGGCATTCACTATAAGAGACTTTAGTAGCAATGAAGAAATTGTGTGTTGTGCTATCAAGGTAGAAATCGAAGTTTGGTGTTACTTATCCATCTCAATGTTTTGACAAGAAACGAAATATGGAGTTCAAGGAGAAATCTCAGAATAATAGTGAAAAGAAGATGAATGTTTCCATATTCTCAAAGTGTGGAATGAAGCATGGTGGATATTGTCTTAAATGGACAAGTAAATGTTTCAAATGTGGAAAAGAAGGTCATCGGGCATTTGAATGCCGCAATGATGGGAAGAAGATGTCTAATGATGCAAACAAAGGAAGGGATACACAGAATGAACCTACTACACTTCAATGCTTCAAGTGCAATGAAATGGGGCATTATATTAATAAATGCCCTAATCCAAGGGTTAGTGATGATCGACATGAGAAACCACTTAAGGAAAAGGAAAAAGTGAAGTCACATGCGATCACCATTGGTGATGTTGTATATGACAACGATGTGGTGGAATGATTAAGTGTTTATGTAATGGGATTCCAAAATAATGTTGTATATAGTATCGTGGAATATTGTAATATTTATGTATTGGTCTATTGTGGTTTTTAATAATTTTATGGTACCGGTAACCATGGAAAGTGATTGAGATATTTTTTGGAAAAAAGATGACATGCGAATAATGAAGGGATAAGGAAAAAATGAAATGTTTGACAGTGTTCATGAGCTCATGATTGATATAAGGACTAAGTGATTTCATGGTTTGAGTATATAGAATGTTGATGATTTTGGTATGTGGAAAGAGTTAACTTTTAATAGCATTCATGTTTTCAATAAGGTTCAATGGGTATTCATTTTTTTCAAGAGAATACATGATTAAGGCCTTTGAATGTTTGGAATGTGACCAACAAGACATATCTCATGATATATGGGGATCAACAATGGTATTAACATGCTAGTTGTATGCACTCTTTGGTAATCATTTTCACTATAATATGAGATTAGACAACATTATTTTGGATAAGCCTAAAGATTGGAATGGATTATGATGGACATAAGTCAGTATTGTTTAAGGATAGATGTTTTTTCGATATTATTTATGGGAAGTTATAGTAATTTAGTTTTAGAAAAAGGACAACCTGCAGGATGGTCGACATCCCATCGCGTTGGACAAGGCTGTGGGAATCGAACCCACTACCGAAGTGCGACTGGCCTTTATCGCCTACCACTGGCCTACATAAAGTCCCTATTTAGTAGAAACTAGTTTTATTATATTAAGAAGTATGATATATGAAGTATAAGTCCATTTTAGGAACCATATATGATTAATCTCATTATAGATGGACTTGTGTATTTTTTGATAACTTTTCTATCCTTTTGTTTGAGACAGATGGAATGACCCATCATTCTATCACATGATCTGCTAACACATCACGAATGACAAATTCAACTTCATTTCTTTAAGCGATGATGTGGAAATTGTCCAAAGAACGACCAACGGTGAGACTATACCAAAATCACGAAAGTATTTCTTCTAATTCCAATTTCATCAACTATAGAGAAACGATCTTGAAAACCAAAAATGTTGTCCTAGTGCTCTTATATCTGATGAATCAGATGGTACCTTAGATCATCACAAATTTATGGCTTTGGGATTTCAGGCTTTTCCATAGCCATTTACTCTACCACTCTCCATCAGAACATGATGGTTAGATTTCTCTTCCATATCCATATTTCACCGATGTGGAAACCCAGTGATTAGTTTATTTGGGTAACCGTTACGTTTCATACTTTATTTTAAAGATTTGTTTTGGTATTCCTTTTTACGGTGTGTGTTTCTATCAAAGAATCTTTCGAATAGTAAACCAATTCTAACCATGACGAATTTTGATGGAGAAATTCATTTTAAGGGGGGTAGAATGTAACACCCCGAGATTTTATGAAAAATATTCTTTTTAATTTCATTAATGTCTTGTGTTTTATGCTACACCAAAAGGAGCTTTCACAACATGCATCCTTGACTTTCCTTGCATTACACGCAATCACGACCTTCCTCGATAGCATGTGTAGTACGCAATACCGAGTTTCACTAAACAACGATATGCTATTAAAATATTATTAAAACTAGCTGTTTTGAATAGTAATAACCACCTTTTAAAATTTTAGAAATTTTATCTCTCAAAATTGACTTCACATTTGGATTCGGAGTATCGAATTTAGCATAAGGGGAAATTTTGGTACTTTTCGGATAACATTCAAATTCTGATGAATAGTGAAAATTACTAAATTTTAATTAAAAACAACTTTTTTAATCGAAATAATTAATTGTAATAAATTATTAATTTTAGTGGTTTGAAAGTATATTTAGAATATATTTTTACAATTTAATACAATGTTTGTCATTGGATGTAATTTCACATTTAAACCAGACATAAACAAATGTCAATCTTTTGATAGTTATTATCTCTTAAGAAAACGCTATTTGTTTTGACGGCGAGAATTAATTTTTTAAATTAATTAATGCAACTGATATGTTTTAAATTTGGTAAAATAGACATCATTTTTCAGTTCATAATATCAAATATAGCTTTGGCCTAATTTTTTGTATTTTTCTGGAAACATTCATTTTTTGATGAATAGTGAAACCACTAAGTGATAGATTAAAAAAATTAATTTTTCATAAAACATAATTTTACCGCTTCAGTGAGTAGAATTTCGAAAATCCGAGAGACACGGTTGATGTCAATAAGTAAAATTTGGTTCAATGAGATTAAAATATTTTTTGGTGAATAGTAACTTTTTACTTTTATTTACCACGGTTAAAAGTAAATAGGGTAATTAAGGGTAAAAATGATATTATTATTACCCTAACACATGTCATAATTCTATTGGATAAGTGTAATTCGACCAAAAACAACCTTAGGAATAAAATATGACCATTTAGGCCCACTTGGATTAGATTAGGACATTTATTATCAATTTACTCAAAGAAGGGTTAAAATAGTTAAAATCAATGTTTAAAAAGTAAATAATTTTAAATATGGGGTTATACATAAGATAAATTCAACTATAAATATTAATTAGAAAGCTAAAACGATTTAAAACATAATTGTAGTTTATTTATAATTTTTAGACATTAAATAATTTAATTTATTTATGACACAACGATGATGTAGTAATTATCATATTAATTAAATATTGATATAATTGATCTTATAAATACCCAAATAAATGTAATTTGATCATTTTTATTAATTCAACTAATTTTATAGGTTAATATGACATGTTACTATTTATTTAATTAACTTTTTTCGAACTAATCATTCTGTTATAATTTTATCAAAAATAAATTACTAAATAGTGTCAAAATTGACATAAAATAGTTTTTAAAACAAATATTATATTATTAATTGTTATTTTATTCCTAAAAATCTAATGTTTGGCCAAATGACTTAGATAATGTTATATATATCAATAATAAACAACTTTGGGTTCGTTTGGCTTGTTATAGTATGTTTATTAACCTTATAGTGTAAGAACACAAAAAGACACGGTAAAAGTAAAATTATCTAACTTAAAGTTAAATATAAATGATAAGGTTAAAATTGGAACTTAAACTTTTCTAAATTATATTGGATGAGAGGATATAGACCCATCCCCACCTTAGCTTCCAAATAAATAAATTTGGAGCTATTTAAAACCGAATATGACTTTATAATAAAATAATATTTTTAGTTTTCCAAAGGAGCCCCTCTCCTCCCTTATAAAAGGGAACCTCCTCCCTCTCTTCCTCACACCACTTTGAGCATTAAAGCTCGTCCAAACCCTGTCAAATTCTCTTCTCCACTTGCCTATGAACATCCTAGTGGTCCTGGTCTTCTTCAAAGACCAATTTTATTGCCCTAAGAAGAGGACTCAAAGAGGCGCTTCAAAGAAGAGGTAATGTCTGTTACCGATTCTTTCAACTATATTTCTTCTTCCACTTCATCTTATTAGGTTGTTTAATAATGAAGTAATAACATCAGTATCACTCATATACTGATATGTTATTATAATTATGAAACAACCCTATTTCACCATCTATCCATCCTACGGAAAACGAAATCACCGCGCGTGCGTACGTACGGAATAATGTCTCCATGCCGTGGTGTAATCTCTTTTCCACCACCACCTTACTTGGATGGGTATAATGGTGTAAATAATAACTGTATATGATTAATTTAAAGTGATATTGATTCTTAAATAGTTTATATACACTCCAATACAGTACCATGATCATGATAATGATATCATCGCTCGTGCGTACGTACGGACTACCGTCTCCACGATGCGATGAGATTCATTCTCCACGTTAACCATTCATGAATGATTATAAAGTATATATAATAATTAATCATGAAATATATGAAATAATAAGGATATTTGATTTATGTGTATATATATGTATGTCATCTATTTAATTCCATTCAACTCAATAATGAAACGAAAACAGCGTTAATGCGTATGTATGGCCTACCGTCTCCATGAACGGTGTATTTCTTTACATTTACTGATTTTTTTTATATATCTATAATCGGAATATATATTATATATCAATCATGTTTTATATTGTGGAATTAAGTAATCAAGATCTAAGTAATCATATGAATAATTACAAGTCAAAACACGGACGACAAATGAAACAATTTTACCCAAAACGCTCTTTAACATGGAATTTACAAAAGTACGGGTAATATAAAGTCATAAGTGAACAATATATGATATCATAACAATTAGTATGATTCTGGAATAATTCAAATACATTATTTAAATCATTATACCGTTGGTTCGAACACTTACGAAGCAAATCGGACCTAGGGTAAGGGAAAATATCACAATCTCATTTTATCTGAGATAGTTTATACTTTGGTATTTACTAGGGTGTATTTTATCATCCACATCTATGATTACTCAATATGTAATATTTTTTACATCCACCTATCATTGTTTAAATCCAATTTTACCCTTAGGTGAGTTTTTAGTAAGAGATATGAAAGGAATCTTTTGTCGTTTTTCGTACGAGGTACTTTTTGACTTTTCCGACAAAAGTGCGAGAAGAATGTTTTTTTAACTTATACGGCATGAGTGGATTTTTAAAACATTATTTTTAAGAATCTTCCTTTACAAGTTTTCAAATTTATTTTTAATCAACCTCTTTTAGTTTAGAATTTTATGGCATGTTAAGAAAGAAAAAGTGTTTTTGAAGTAGAAAGGATATTTCCCTCAAGAATGGAGTTCAAGTGTTTTATCAAAATTATTTTCCATCTAAGATAATATAGGGTTCTGTTTCTATCCCTATTATTACATTGATTTGATTATGTTGTGATGGAAATATTTTTATTCCTTTATCTTATATGAATTTTTTTATTATGTCGTGATGTTCAAGATTCCCATTTTCATTACATGGGTTATGCTATGATGTATGGTTTATGATTTTGTGGCACACATAAGAATGGTATCATTATGAGATGGGTGGGACCTATATCTCCCTCCAATGAATTGGGTAATGATTTTATATCTCATGAGATAGACATGGCTGGAACGGCAGGTTAAACCGGTTCAGTGAAGCAGGACTGAAATGAGGAATGAACTCGGTTTAGAAATGGACTTTCTCCACTAAGATAGTCTTGGCAATGAGTCTTGACTAATAAGAAATGATTCTATATGATTATGTTTGTATGCCAAAAATTTACATGTTTTATGTTATGATTATTGGGATTACATTTCACCACTATGATTTATCCCATGTTATGATATTATGATCTCTTTTGCAGGTTAAGATTTCCAAAATGTTATGTTCTTATGAATATGATGTGATTTATATTTCTTTTTTTTACCCTTACTGAGCATTTGAGCTCACCCTTTTATGTTTTCTTTTCCCCAGGATATAAAGAAAGGTTTTAGGTATGAAAAAAGGGAAGATCATTATGAGGGATGTTGAAGATATTTCACCATGATTAGAAGATTACATTTCGAGTTTCCAAAGACACTAAACTATTACGGTCCTTGTGTGTGTATTTTTGTTATGTACTAAGTATTACGCAAAAGTAATGTAATTTCCTTGTACATCAAGCTTCGGGTCTCTAAATTATATTTTGTATAACCTTATATTAAAAATACATTAATTATTAATGTTTGAGTGAGACATATTTCACTTTTCGTTAAATAAAATAAACTATATGTCATAATGAAAAACAAGTGGGTTATATTAGATTCAATATGGACCCAAGTATGATTTAGGGAAAAATAAAATCATCCAATTATATTAATAGAAGTGTTAGGGTAATTTTATAATATTATATTTACCCTTAATTACCCGATTTACCTTTAACTATGGTAAATAAAATTTATAGTAGTTACAATTAATAAATCATAAAAATAAAAAGTAGCCTATTAACATAATTTGGGCATAATTATTCCATCTATGGAATCCATTTTTCTAATTCAAATCACATAATTTTTAGAAATTAATTTAAAATTAATCTCGTTGTTAAGAAAATGAGTTTAAAAGTTAAAACATTGCAAAAGATTGAAATGATTTTACCTATGAATTCAATGTCAAATCAATGAAAATGACATAAATTATATGAAATGGAAAAAATATATTGTATTTATACTTTAAAACAATTTAATATTATAATTTAACCATATAAATTATTATGATGAAAAAAGATGTTTTTAATTAAAATATAGCATGTTTTAACTATTTATTAAAATATGAAAGTTATCAGAATAATATGAAAATTTTATCCAAAGTAAATTTATATATCCTGATTCCAATGAAGAATTTTATTTTGTAAAATTGAACTTATAAACATGTCAAAAACTAAATATAAATTGGGTGCGCCATCAAAAAGCGGCAAAACTGCATTTTTGCAAAATACTTATTTTACCCAAAAAATTTATTTTGTTCTTATACAATGTTCTAGAAAATGCATAAGATGAATAATAGTTTTATAAAATTCGAAATTTAGTTTATAATATTCATAATGTCTAGTTCATAAAAATATTATAATAATATATCATTGTTTAGTGAAACCCGGTATTGCGAACAACACACGCTATCGAGGAAGGTCGTGATTGTGTGTAATGCAAGCCAAATCGATGTTGCGTGTAGTGCACAACTCCTTTGTTATTGCGTATAACAAAATACTACCATATTTAATTTATACATTGAATATATATACATATATACACTCAATGTTGAATATAATAACTACTAAAAAATTTCAAATTGTGTGTAACACGGTCCAAGATTAGTGTTGCATATACTGCAAGCTAATACGATGTTGCATATAGTGCAAGATAATATTGGTGTAGCGTACAAAAGAAGTTATGAAATAAATTAAAAAGAATATATATTATAAAATATCAGGGTTTTAAATTGTTTCATGCATTTTAAATAAAAAATTTGAAAAAATACTGATGTTACAATCTCCCAACATTCTATAAATTACACTCTTTCAATGTTTAGTTACATATTAAACATGTGAAGGTACATTTCCCTCATAGTATTTCCAGATTGCCATGTTTCTTTATCAACCAAGTGGTTTCTTCAAAAAAATAATAACTTTTAAATTAACTTATTCTAAAACATGAATTCTCTTTGATCCTGAATCTGAACAGGTTTCTCTTTATATGAAAGGTCCTCTTCCAGATAAATTTCTTATGGGATCAAAACATGGGATAAATCGGGCATATACTTTCTCAACACGAAGACATTATAATCACTGTGTACATGAGGTAAACACGAAGGAAAATCTAATCAGTAGGCAACCAGTATAACGTTCTCGCAGATTTTATAATGTCTAATAAACCATAGACACATATTTCATTTCATACATAAATTTAAAACACTTTTACATGGTGAGATTAAAATAAAAACATGACCCCTATATCAAATTAAATGTTTTTCATCCTATTATCAGTATAATTTTCTTCCTACTCTAAGCTATATAAATGTGTTTTTAGATCATATTCACATTCTCAGCCACATCCGCTTCTAATTCTGGTATAATCACCATCCATTCCCTAACATCATCCCAAAAACCTACAGTCTGACACCAATCCCATATAATACATCAAATCATCCATCTATATACTAGAATAAAATTTGTTATTATAAGAAATATCAACTAAATACAGATGATGATCCCAACAAACCTAGTATGACTATTAACATGATCAAAGAATATCCTAAAAAATATAGAAATTTTCTATTTCCCTTTTTATTATATTAAGGGTGAAATGCAGCGCTGAAGTTTAATTCCCTACCAAATTAATATTGAATGCCTTTCCAAAAGATAGAAGTGAATATTGGTTCATAGTTAGATAAAATGGAAATATAAAATTCATGCAATTTAAAAATTTCTTTTAGGTACAATCTATAAATATTATCCAAAGATAAAGTATCTTGAATAGGAAGTAAATGTGCAGATTTACTCAAAGGATCAATAATAACCCAGATTTTATTATCACCTAAATATGTCCTCAATAGTCCCATAATGATGTTCATGAATATATTTTACAACTTTCACTCTATAATTGGTAAATGTTGAAGAATCCCCTTCTATAAATACCAATATACATAAAAATGTTAACATGTTAATCATTTCAAAATAAAATCATCAACATCTCTTTTCATTACATCAAAGTAGTAATACTCTTGAAGATCATGGTACAACATGCTACCTTCATGATGAAATAAAAATAAAGAATTGTGAGCCGCACATTATAATTCAATATTAAACTTAGAATCACATGAAATAAATAGTCCCATACCAGACCTCAAAATACAGTCATTATCAAGTTAAAATTCTGTAAAATATTCATTTTAACCAATAATACCTTTTTCTGAAACTCAAGGTCTTCCTTCTGAGAAAAATTTATTCTTCTTGAAAAATATGACTACACTAACACATGATATAAAATTGAGGTATTTAATGAACCGACAACATCAATCCCAAACTTTTTCAATTAATACACCAAGGGGGCACATATTATATGTATCATTACATTCTCAACTCAATGTATCATCTACTATATCTTATTTTCCATTATAGTAATGATTCATGTAATCATAACCCATTATCAATTAATGACATATTCACTATCTCATGTTTAATTCCTTATGAGTTAATACATACATCAAAATAAATTGGTCAGTATATATTTCAACTTTTACTACATAAAATTATGCCTTTATATTTTAATTGAAAAAATAACAGTTTCTAATTAAAAATCATTTATAGGGTAATTTTACGCTTGAAATTTCCAGAGACGTGAAGCACAAACAATTAACTAATCATTTTACATAAATACACCATAATGTCCCTTCAATGAAACATCAATTTAAATGAAATACATTCCCTTTTTTGGAAGGCAGGATGGGAACTGGATCATTCACTAATCTACATTTCCATTCCTGAAAACAATCATCACATTCTATTCTCAATATGAATTTTACTTTTTTTTCTTTATCTTAGTTAGCAGGATAGATAACTATGTAATGTTTTCATCAAAACACCAGTATAATCCTTCCAAATGAATAAAACTGAAAATCTCAGTTATATTTTTGCGTCATAGCCGTTAATTACAAACTTTTTTTTTATAAGGATTAAAATTTATTCCATATTTAAAAACAAAGTGACTGATGAATGACTTTTTTGTAAGAAAAATTCATTCTTTCTGAATTTTCCATAAAGGTTATTTTCATTCAAGGTTTTCAAAACTACCTATAGATGTTTTCAAACTATTATTTACTTATAGAGTATACCATAATTCCATCAATAAACAAAACCACAAACTTATCCAATAACACATTAAAAAATCATTTCATATGATCCTAGAATATATCAGTTGCATTAGTTATCCCAAATAGAATAACTATATATTCATAATGAAAATATATACTGTGAAACATAGTCATTAGGATGTATGATTATTTTACTTTCAATTTATTTTACCCTGGCCTTAGGTCAAACTTCGAAAAATATTGTTCTCCCTAGAGCTGATCAAACAAATAATCATTCTGAGGGAAATGATAGTTTTAAATAGTGATGTTATTAAATGTTATATAATATTTCTAATGTCTCATTGAACCATCATTATTTCAAAAACCCAGGACATGAGTACCAAATGGTGATGTTCTAGGTCGGATAAATCCATTATCCAATAATTCATGAAACTTAATTTTCAATTCAAAAAAGTTCCATATGAGAATTTTTGTTTGTTTGTTTATAAATTCAATTTGTATTATGAATTAATTAAATAATAAAATCAACCTCTTTACCCTGAATAACTCAATGAATATCGTCAAGAAATACATAATGTTTCTCATTTACCAATGGAACATCATATATCTGAACAGTTCACTTATTATCAAACGTTTTTGCAATGTAACATTTATTTCCATATTTAATTAGTTTCTTTGAATCGTGATATGTTATAAATTGTACAGTTCCATTCTTGTTCCAAAACTAAAATTCATTCAATAAAACAACATTTGTTTCTCTGTAATATATCTTAGAGTGATTATAATAAATCCAATCCATTCATTGATTATCATAAAACAATACTATATTCAATATGACATTTCATTTAGGTAAAATAATTCCACAGAAAAAAATAAGTTGATTATTATAATTTTTTTTCTCAACAATATTTCCTCCAGGTGTTTTTACCATTAGTTATAGCTTCATTTCATGAGGTGGAAATTCGAACATAGTAGAAAATTTCATAGAAATAAAGGAATGTTGTAGACCCTAAATCAGACCAATCTTTGCAAAAATTTATAAATACAAGTAATGTTCTTGATACCACATAATTTGACGGCTCCAAATATTCTAAAGTGGTTGTTAAGAATTTTTCTACACCATTACACATAAAATATAGGTGATATCCCACCTTGGTGATTAGTTTCAGACACGCATTAGAAAACGTGTCCAAATTTCTTTTAGATAAATCATGTCATCATCGACTCCTCATTATTTTTTGGATCACTTTATGAGAACTCATGTTACATATGCACAAAATTTTGACATTGGAAGCATTTTCCAAATTTAAAAGACACTCTCCGGGATTCTTTTTACAAAACTTTTCATACGAATGTAATTTTATTTTTTACCTCTATATTTCATTAATCAATTCATCCTCAATGACTTCCAACCTGACCACTTATTATTCTTTTCATCATCAAGAACATTCATGCATGAAAACTCCATATAAACTTTTTCATTATAAAAAACATGTTTCTCATATATTTTAATATCTCATGATTCCAATGAACTTCATAAAAATGGATTGAAATAAATGTAAAATAAATAAATTTACTTTCAAGATCATGAGAAAAATCAACTAGGCACATGCTCTATTGGATTATTTTATCTTAATATGCTTCAATAAAATCATCATCTTTCAACATCAGTTCCATAAATTGGATATCTATTATGGGTTGAACAGTTTCTATAAAAACCAGAGAAGGACTCTTTAAATCATCCTAGTATAGACTCTCATGATCATCACCTTCTCTTGTATTTGTAACTAGATATGACCATTCATTGGATTCACATTAAAAATGATATATTGAATGTATTACATTTTTACATTATGGGCAACCCATTACATAAAATTTCTTTTCTATAGTATTAATCCAAACATAGACTATCACTAGAACTATGGTTACACTGAGTGATAGAGGATGTTGTGTCATAATTACTCCACAAAATACATATTTCTTCATGGTATATAATGTTCCATTGTAGCGTGAATACCACCACCATTTATTGCAAAATTCAACTAATCCATTCATCCAATACAATAATATCTTTCAATTCATAAAAACCGAGGCTGCAGATTCAGATAGATATCATCCTCTTGGAGCCTTCATACTAATGCTTCCTTATTTCTCAAAGGGAAAAAATTCAAAATATGCATATACTATTCAAATAAACATTTAAATATTTATGTTCTATATCATTTCAATATAAAAATATGGTAAATATAATTTCTAGTATTCTATTAACATCATCCTAACCACTAATGTTATATAAACTATATCTAATACCAACTATGAGGATCATCCTTAAAAAAACCCATACTCATGATTATTAATCATGGACATAATTTAATTTAAATTGAGGATATTTTTAATATTATTGTTCTATAATATTAATACATAATACATAAATAAAATTTCACATTTATAAAAAGTGGATGCTTATAATATAAAATTCATTTCATCTATTACATAAAAGATTTCAAATAAAACATAATATCATTGGAAATTATTCAAAATATTTAATTTTTTATTTCTTCCTTGTTTTACAGAAACTTATGACATGTGAAAGACTTTTAAAAACATCAGATGACTGTAAAAAATCACTTCAAGGGACATAAAATTGAAATTTTTAGTCAGTTGATATCATAGAAAACAATAAATCCATTTTCCTATAAACTCTTCGCATGCATAGAAACATCATGTTGTTTCCTTGGGACACGATTATCATATCACTCTTACAATCACCCTTATGCATGGAACATCCATTCAGTCAACATCCATCTCAAAAGTACCCAATGTTTGAGAGAGCTATAATGGTCCTCACAAGTCATATTATGAGCTATATCGGGCTCAATACCACTTATCATGAGCTTTAATGGGCTCAACCATACATATATTAAGATATAATGGGAATAAAACAATAATATAATGAGATATAAGAGGCCCAAACCAACAATAATATATTCAAGGAACATATAATGAATAAAACACATGGTAACTCATTTAAACCCGTGAGAAAAACTCATCCATATTTTAAAAATATTGTTTTTTTGTAAAAAAATGTCATATTTTAAAATATAAAAATCGTGCACATGATCAAAAAATAATATTCCTCACATAAAACTATTGAAACATATAATTCAAATATAATATTCATTATGCACCATAAAATCACTAGAAGCCTCTCATTCCTTAAAAAACCAAATCATTTGGAATTTCATTAAATTTACTTTTAAAAATATTTTAAAAGGAAAGCCCCTTAAAAATATAATATAATTATAGTGATAAAAAATAGAATAGATTGAATGAGTGTATACATCGTAAATAAACATAATAAAACATACTGTAAACTAAAATATATTTAAAAACAATATTAATTCCACATAATTAATAAAGAAGAATGTTTACCCAATGAATGGAAACATGGTTAAGAATTCCCTTACCTCGGCTTCTTTACAGGTAAAATGTAATTAAACCTCATATATAATGGTTAAAAGTTCATAGATACTATTTTTTTAATTCATGTTCATGTTTATAAAATATTATATGATCATTTAATAATAAATTAAATCTAATGACTAATAATATTATGTTCGTTACATTGTTTTAGTTGAGTTATTTATACGATTTCTAGGGTCGGTTTATAGTGGATTTTTTTCTGGTTGAATCGAAGTGAAACTCTAGAAGATTAATTACTTTATATTGTTAAACTTATAGAATATTAAATGATACCATATATCATTTTATATCATGTCTGATGATTATTTTGAAGATGACACATTAATGATGTTTTTTTCTATAGTTTTAGTGGGTTTTCAATTTCCACGAACGTGTTTGGTTATATAATTTATGATCATTATTAACAGATAATTGTAGATTATAAAAGTGATTATGTGATACATTTTAAAAAACATCAATCACTAAAATGTATTAATGACCATATTTAAATGATTTAATGAATATTGAATACATAGTGCCCACAATTATGGTTACTTGAGACATCATAGATGGTGTATTTATTTTTAGAATGAGAGGGAGAGGAAAAGAAGTATGATTATGAATTTTATCAATATAATTATTAAAATACATCATATATAAAATACTATATATTTATTTTATGTTTCATAAGGGGGGTAATGATATTGTATGAAAAGAAATAATTGAAAATAAAATAAAATAAATTGAAGCTGATTTTACCTCTAGATCTTCTATCCTTGATATCCTCTTTAAGCCCTTTCATTATGGAATTTTTAGAAGGCCGGTTGGTGTCAGACATAGAGAATATCCATGGGAAGATTATTGGTAAGAATTTATACAATGACCAAATCATGAGAGGTGTGAGATTAAGAGGGGAATGAGTGAGGTTTTTATAGTAGAGGAGTGGATAGGGTTTTACATTATTTTCATCATTAATTTATTATTTTATCCCATGAATATGAATATACATAATAATTGTTTGATAAAATAGTAATTATTTCATGTAATTTTGATCCAAGGGTTATTAACTCAGTATAACATCACAAATGACTCAATAAATCAAGTATTTATCTTATTTTGAATATTATCATATTTTTCTATTCAACAAAAAATCATGTATTAAAGAAAAATACAAAAAATTCAGAACTACTATTTTTTTACATGTAGAATTAAATAATGGAGAACATTTTATCAAAATATTTTTCAATGAAAGTTGAATTTCAAATCTAAATTAAATAGAAATTTATTAAAAAAAACTTTTTTTAAACAAAATTTTTTTTTATAACACCTAGAAAAATTAATCAAGGTCTCATAAAAATATTTTATGACCATAAGACTGTTAAATAATAATTTGTGATATAATTTTTTGAAAATAATATTTTATTTAAATTATTAAATTAGTCATAAAAATTTAATTAAATATTTATTTCTTAAAAAAATAGGTACACATATATTATGACTATATTATCACTTATAAGAATCCTACATATTATTTATGCATTCATTAGTGAGCGTACCATTCATTCAGAAATATTAATATTCATATAGGTCATTATACTATTCATAAGGTTATGTTTCTATTCACCATAAAATTAATGTAACCTAATTGGATAATAAAAAACATAGTGATTACAACCGTAAAAGTCTATTTTTCAAAAAAAATCAATGAAGATCTAAAATTATATTAATCAATGAGTTTCTAACTGTGTCATTAAAAAACAATCCTTTCCAAAAGTCTCAGTTATTCATGAATTTCATTTAATTTATTTTTAAAACCTTGACGTGTTACATTCTCTAAACCTTCAAGAAACTTCATCGTCGCAACTTTTTATTTACTTATTAAACAAGTGATTGTACCTTTACATCATACCATTTTCATTTCCCATGTTGCATCATCTATCATGTTGTTCCTCCACAAAACCATAACTAGATGGATTAAATTATTATGTAACACTTGTTCTCTCGATCAAGAATATGATCAGGGTTCTCTTCAGAAGAATGGAACTCTTCCAACTGAACTGATTCTTGGCACAAAACATGACATGAATCTGACACATAATTTCTCAACATCGAAACATGGAAAAAGTTGTATGTCTAAGATAAATTCATAAGTAAAGCTACATTTTAGGAAACATGTCCAATATACTCCATGATTTCATAAGTTCTAATGAAAAATTTACACAACGTTATTTTATTATGAAAATGCATAAAACATTTAAATTGATAGATTATAAGAAGAAAATGATCACCTACCTCAATAGAAAAATATATCATCCTATTTTCTATATATAATTTTTTCATGATCTGAGCATGCCTTACATGTTTATGAATCATATTCAATTTCTTAGAAACTTCCTCGATTAATTTTGTACCCATCAACATCCTTTCCTCAGTATCATCCAAAAATAATAGAGATTGAAAACACTTCCCATGTAATTCCACAAATGATTCCATCTGTATACTAGAATGAAAACAATTATTAATTGAAATATTTACAATAAAATGATTCTAATCAAAACATTTATAGTAGTACATTGATCATGCTTGAATCATATCCCCAAATCATTGGATTGTTTTCATTGTTTTTCCATTACATTGATAATTAAAACATGTATTGACATTTATTTCAATTCCCATTGACTTATGAAGGCCTTTCAAGAAGTTATAAGTTAACCTTAAATCACTGTCAGATAAAAAGGATAGAGGAACTCTATGTAACAAGAAAATATCATTGAGTTATAGTCGACAATGATGATCCAATGAAATATTATCTTAAATAGTAATGAAACATGTGGATTTAGTTCAGCGACCATTAATATACCAAATTGCAATATAACCTTGAGATGCCATAGGTAGTCCCAAAACATTGTCCATGGATATATTCTCCATTTTTTGCTGTGGAACTGGTAAATATTGAATAATTCCCTTAGGTAATAGTTTTTATTCATTAACCTGTTGAGATATCGAAAATTCCCTGGTAAAATCAATAATAACTTTTTTCATTCTATCCCAACAGTAATACTCTCAATGCCCTCTAAACATATTTGGGATGCTAGGATGAACTGAAAACAGAGAACTATGAGCTTCACATACAAATTTATTCTTCAATTAGGAATCACACAGAATACATAATCTCATCCCAAATACGAATAAACAATCTTTATCAAGGATAAATTATGGAATCATATCCATTTTATCAAATTCTACCATTTAATTAATATCACGGTCTTCTCTATGAGCATACCTGATACTATATCATAGAAATAAATACACTAAAACCTAAAACAAAAAATTGGTATGTATTGCACAAAAAACTTCTATGACTATGGAAACAAACCTATTTTAACCATTTTCATGGTCTCATTTTCAACTCATTCTAACTAAATTTATACAAAAAACTTGTTTGGTCAGTATATATTTCATATTTAACTCCATACAAATGATTTCTCCAAAAAAAATAGCAGAAAAAATAGTAGCCATTTCAAAATCATTTGTGTGATAATTTAGCTCTAGAGGTTTCAACTAACATGATGAAAAATAAATAACAAGAACATTATAGATTATAACACAAACAAGAATCTTCAATTAAAAAACACTATATATGAGAAAATCGCATTTTTTGGATAGGAGGGTTAGAACTGGATCATTCACCGGTCAACTTTTCAATTCCAAAAAACAATCATCGAATTCTCTTGTCCTGATGAATTTGACTCATTTTCATGTTAACTTAATTAATGATCTAGAAAAACATGGAAATTATTTAATAAACCACTTGTAATATCTATTTTATCATAGACAATATGAATCTTTGTTATATTTTTCTATCTTGTTCATTCTTCAAAAACATTTGTTTTTAAAGGAAAAATAGTTATTACATCTCTATAAACAACGTGACAATGGAAAAAAAATTGCAACCAAAATTACACATGTTGAATCTTCCATATAGAATATTTTCATTCAATGTTTTTAAAACAACCCTTAGATATATACTCTGATCCTATTTAATTACTGAATATACCATAATAACATTAATAAAAAGAACCATAATCTTATCTATGAACTCAACAAATATTCTATCCATACGATCAATTAATAAAACATGTTCATTAGTCAACTCAAATATAATAACTACATATATATAATTCCAATATATATGGTTAAATGAGGTATTTAGGATTTATTTTTATCAATAATTCAAATGATTGTACCCCAACCTATCTTCATACTTTGAAAATTACATTTCTTTATGGAGTTGATCAAAAAACATTTATTTGAAGAAAAATGATATATGTTTTTAACATTGATGTTAGTCAAGGCTCTATAATAAATGAATAGTATCAATAAACAATCATTCTTTTTAACAAATAAGATTAGAGAACCCCATGTTTAAGTGATTAGTTGGATGAAGCATTAATATAATAATTCATGCAACTGAATTTTCAAGTCTAGAAGTTCCAATTGAGTCATTCGGTAAGGGGGTTTAAAAATTAGGTTATCATGAGGAATTAAGTCAATAGTAATATCAACCTTCCGATCATGAATAACACAATGAAAATCATCATAAAATACATCTGGATACTCATTTTCCAGAATAATTTCATAAATCAGAACGATTACCTATTTTTCAAAAATGTTTGAAATAAAAAAATCATTTCCATATTTTAATAGTTTCATATATGCATGATATATTATCAATGGTATTTTTTCATTCATGTACACAAACTGATACACTTTATAAAGAAATCTACATTTCCCTAAAAACTATCTTACCATGTTAAAAAAGTAATCATGTTCATTCCCACAATAACATCGAACTATACAAGTGGTAATACATTAGGGTTTTCTTGTACAATCATCCACAGACAAAGAGAGTTATATTTTTATAATTTATTTTTACCCTAATATTTCCTCCATGTGTTTTTACCATGATTTATGGATTTATTTCTTGAGGTATAATTTCAAACATAGTATAAAATAACTCATAAAAACAGAATGCGTTGACCCCAAATCAATCATCACTATTAAAAACACTATAATAAAGTAATGTATATTATACCTCCGTATTACATTTCACAACAAATTTTTATGTGGTTTGTAATAATTTTTTTCCACACACTTCCACTTCTATTATTGTTGAATTATTTCTTGAGTGACATGATTTGTACAAAAATTAGCAAAAAACCCAATTTCATAAGCTAGATCATCTCAACATCATCATATCATAAATTTTTGGATTAATTTCAGTGCACTAATGGGACATGTGACAAAACATTACTTATTTTTATCATTTTAATTATTTAAATGACCCCCATAAAATGTTTTTTTACCACACTATTCACTACAAGGTGAAATCGAATTTTTTCCCCTCCATATTTCTTTGTTGAATTCACCCACAATGCTTGCATACTTGAAACCTTGTTATATGGACATCATGAGAAACATACATGTCAAATAGCTCAGTCTCAAAATTTTCATCATAAAAAAACTTTCTACTAACTTTAAAACTCTGACGAATCCAAAGATCTCTGCAAAAATTGTTTTATGATAGAGTAAAATCTATTAATTTTACTATCAAAATCTCGAGTAAAATCCACTACATACCAGGATCACCTTGTAAAACTGGCTTCATAAACTGGAAAAAAATCATGATCTTTATACTTCTATTTCTAGATTTATTTCTCCATTCTTAGTCTAAAATTTTTAGGAAAATAATTTTGAAGAAAAACAATCTTAAAATCATCCACTTCCAGACTGTCATGATGATCTTTTTCTCCTATATTCTTAAATAGATGAAACCATTGATTGAATTCAAATTCAGAATAATAAATGTAAAATATTAACATTTGATGTTCTGAACAACCCATGAAATCAAATATATTTTCTAGAGTGTGGATACATCTTTTGACAATCACCGTATCTATGGTTCCACTCAATGTTGGAGTATGTTTCCACATAAAATGATTCAAAAAAAACATGTTTCATCATGGTAGATCATGTTCTTATTTAGAATGGATTCCACCACCGTTTATTGTATTAATAAACAAATCCATTCCAATATAAAACTAAGCTATTCTGATACCCACTATTCTAGGTTATAGATTCAAATACATATCATCCTCTTGGTTTATTCCTATTTCATCTTCCCTATTTCTTCTGCGGAAAACAATTCTGAATAGACATATCATAGATAAAGCATCATGGGAATTTTTTAATTCTATATCATTTAAAAATAAAAATAATATAAAAATATTTTTATTATTATATTAACATCATTTTTACACCTAATGTTATCTAAAAAATCCTCTAATACCGACTATAAGGACCCTGCTTCAAAATAATACATAATCATTAATTTTAATCAAGAACACCCATTCATTTAAATTGTGGATATATTCTAGTTTAATGATTTATAAAATTAGGAAAAAATACATACAAAACATTGAACATATATATTGGCTGGATACTACTAAAATAATAATCATTTATTTGAAATCATAAATGTTTTCAAATAAAACATGATTTCTTTGACAATAATCGTATCATTTAACTTCTCTTCCAATAGTTTCTTACACATCATTATAACCTGAGAAAATTATTTAAAAGAATGGGATGAGCCAAAAATATTAGTATGGGATATAAAATAGAAATCCTCAGTTAGGTGATACCATAAAAAATAATAAAACACATTTCATAAAATCTTTTCGTGATATATAATGGGCTCAGCCCAACATATCTTGAGATATAATGGGATCAGCCCAACAAATATGGAGCTCTAATGGGATCAACCAAACATTTCCTGATCTATAATGGCTTTAATACGGCATTTTATGAGCTATATTGGGGCCCAATCCCTCATATCATGATATAAAATGGGATAAAACAAACATAACTATGTCCAAGGAACATATCATGAATAAAAAACATCGTAACTCATGTAAACCATTGAGAAAAACACATCCATATTTTCAAAATACACTTTTTTTTAAAACAAATCACTTTTAAGAAATACAAAAATGTTCACATAATAATGAAATCATAATCATAAAAATTAATATTTAAACATATAATGGATAAACAATATTATTAAGGAATCATGAAATTCGGTGAATCTACACATTCCGTAAAAACCGATCTTTTTTAAATTCATTAAAGTATATTTTAAAATTATTTTAAAAAGAATGTTCCTTTGAAATATAATATAATTGGATTTATAATTAATAGAATGGAATGAATGTTTTTGTAAAATAAAAACAATAAACCTAATATAAACAAAGATCCATCACAGAGACAATATTAATACGACATAATGAATGAAGTCGAAGGTCTACCGAAAGAATTGAAATTGGGATAAGAACTCCCATATATTGGGATTTTCTAACTGGAAAAGTGATTAAACCTCTTGTATAATGGTTAAAAGAGTGTTGTCAATAAATTACAGATACATATTCATGTTTATAACACCTTATATGATCATTTTATAATATCAATAAATCCATTGATTAATAATATTATGTTCATTACATTGTTTCAGGTGAGTTCTTTACACGATTTCAATGGTCAGTTCATGATGGGGTATTCTCTTGTCGAATGGAAGTGATTTTCCAAAAGTGTCATTACATGATATTGATCTACGTATAAAATATTAAATGATACCATAAATTTTTCTATCATATATGATGTTGAATCATTAGATGAATCATAAATGATAGTCTTTTTATTGTTTTAGTAGTTCTTCAATAAACCCATACTAATTTCGTTATATTATATAAGATCATGAATATAGGTTCATTAAATAACATAAAAGTGTCATATCATAATCATTAATAAATTTTTAATCCATTAATATTGTTATATAACCATATTCGAAGGAAGTAAATGAAATTTAACACACATCATCCACAATATTTTCAAATTCACACATCCAAGGTGTTGTTTTTATTTTTAAAAAGTGTGGGAGAGGAGAATAAGTATAATGATTAATATTTACAATAACATGCTAAAAATAAAAATACTTAAGATACAATATCATTCATGGAATATTGGTTAGAAGAGTTAAAAGGACTATAAGAAAATGAAGAATTGGTAATAAAATACATGAAAATGAATGAGGATTTTTACCTCTTAATGTTGATGACATAATATCCACTTTAAGGCATTAGTTTTTGGATTTTGGTGATTATAATAGGGCTTGGATGTGGGGAAGTTCCTCGGTTGATGATTGAGAATAATATAAAAAATTCACAAATTTATATAGGACTGAAAGGAAGAGTGGGGTGATAGTTGATTTTTTTGTAGATGATCGGAGGTGTTTTCTATTATTTTAATCATTATTTATTTATTATTTTTCAAGACAATGAATAGTTTATACTCAAGTGAAAAATTAGTAATTTTTTCTTATGAGTTAAATCCATTGGTTATTACCTTAGTAAAACTCAATTAATGACTCAATAATTCATGTAACTAGATTATTTTGTATATTATCGTTGTTCACTATTATACCAAAATTCATGTATTTTTGAAAAATACAATAAATTCACTCCAAACATATTTTAATGTTTATAATTAGAAAATTAATTCTATTTTAAAATGAAAATTTTCTTAATATGACGAATTTTATTTTTATATAATATAATAATTTATTCAAAAAATAACAATGTTAAAAAATAAATGATTTTTTTAAATCATTATAATTAATAATTATCTCCAAAAATTAACTAATAACCATAATAAAATAATATAATAATTTTTGATTTATTTTATGATAATAAATATTCATTTAAATATAAAATTAATCATAAAAAATGTGATTATATATTTATGACATACACATATGCTATGACTATATTTTCACATATATGATCCTTAAATATTATATATATTTTTATTGGTGGGGTTATTATTCATTTTGTCACATTTATATTCATAACGGTTATATTACTATTCACACGTATAGTTTAATACTCTTATAAAATTAGATTGATCCCATTAAAAAATAAATAACTTATTGATCACATCATTGTTTGTTTTTTCTTAGAAAGTAAAATCATAAAATTTGAAAATTTGTATTTAATGACTTGTTTATAATGATCTTTTTAGAATAATTTTTTTCTTTTTGGAGACTCATTATAACATTTATTTCATTTATTTTATTTTTAACCCCTTTAGGTGTTACAAAAATGGTCTTATATTCATTGGTTTCATCTATTAGTGAATGTTCACTACATACAATGAATTATGTTATCCTTTTCACATGGTCATTAAAATTATGTTTTCTTCAAAAAACCCACTTGGTTGTGATAACATATTTGTTATAGATCCTTGTGAAAACATCCCAATATGAATTAAACATGATATAATCATGTTAATCCCACATATCAAAGAAATAAATTTAATTATCAAAAATGATTTTCAATAGTGAAAATCCATTTTTTATGTTTAAATCAAAGCTAGCCTATCATGAAATATATTATTCTCAGCAACTTCTTTAGTTTTAGTTATCCATTTTTTAGAAATTATTTCTTTTTTAATTTTAATTTTTCAAAATATTCCTCTAATTATCATGTATCCTATAAAACACCACATGTTTTGAACATATATTAAACTTTTTCTTATTAAAATATCAAACTACTCTCATTTTAAGTATTTTTATTAGAATCTCAAACTTTTTCATGTGTTTAATCACACATTGAACAACTATAACATCATTAATTAACACTATATTTATGGTCCTATTGTGAATAATATTTGTATGATTATATATTTGATAAATATCTCTCATAACCTTTGTTTTTTAAATTATATTCCAATATTCATTACAAATATCCCCACTATCTTTTAAACACATGAAATTATATTGGTCTAGGATTATTTCTATAAAAAATCATCATTATTTTTCTAAACATTACTACATATAAAATATAATGTATAGATATATGATTGTGTTAGAACATGTGATTTCTAATAAATATCTACAAGGATCATTTTAATTAGTAGAGGATTATCCTTAAAATTTAAAATCTAGTTCCTCCTACAACATTCTTTGTTTTTTTGTGTCCATACCACTTATAAATTTTTTTTAATTTTATAATTTTTCATTATTTTTCAACAAGATTATTTTGTAATACTATAAAAATTTTAATGTGATTCATTAAAATCATTTCACTAATTAAATTATCATCATCACTTGTGAATCTAGTTATACACATGAATACCACAGTTTTTTTTGGAATCTAACTAGTCGTTAGTGAAAATGTTTGGAAAATATCTTCTCCCTGAATCATACCGTCACTCACATTTACAGGGATGCCAATTTGATTACTGATGGTATTGCAAATAATGGAATCAATGGATTTGACTTTTTATGGTTTGATTGGGCTCCTGAAGATATTAATCCTTTTCTCTAAAGGTATTAGAAAAAATCTTCTATTTTTAGTCTTGTATTAGCTATTTTTTGCAGGGATGGAGGCAATTTACAAGTTTTTTTGGGAATGGGTTTTAATTTACTCTTAACTGCTACGCCATGACATGTATTGGGATATTTGTCCTCCGATGTTGGGTCTGGTTGGAGGGAAGGATTTGAGGGCTGTCTTGAGTGGTGCATTGGATGTTTCTTGGTCAGGATTGGTGATGTTTTTACCTATTTTCTCTTGATGGATCAGTCTTTTCAAGTTCTATATAGGGATATAATGGGTTTTGTTTTGTATGTTTTCATGTATTGTTTTACTATTTTAATTTAATTTCAGTCTGAGTTCACCTGGGTCCTGTCTCTTTAAGACATTATAGAAGAAAAAACCAAAAAACATAGTACCTTATCCCTTTTGAGTCCTTAGTTGACATCGGTCCAAAAATATTAAAATATAAAAGATCAAGTAACCTATAACATTTTTACCTCTTAGGCTTATAGGTCATCTGAACAATCTTGTCATTTTAATGAATATCACAATTGTGAGGTTCAGAAGTAATATTTAAGATATCAAAATAATACAAAATATTTTATATTCTCTCGAATGATTTTTCGTTAATGATAGGTTAATTAAACTTTTTGTATGGTCCATTTTAATCCTACATATCGAAGATAACCATTATTCCAATTCATATATAAATATGATAACATTTTGTGTTTCTCTAAATTAAATGTATTGATTTATCTCTAGAATTAATATCAAAACCATCTATTTTGAATTCCTCTACATGTAAATAAATTTTCAATTGAATAAAACAAAAATTACTATGTATAATAACTTCGGAAATGTTCGTATCAATCATTCCGAGAACTTTTTCGTAATCCATTATATTTTTTATAGCTATTATTTTTATATACCTTGTTAATTTTCACCCGAAAATATCCCTTTTTCATTTTTTGATACCAAAGATTATGCTTTCATTTCCTGTCATATCTGATGAAAATACCATATAAAAAATCCACAATATGGACCTATCTATTTATCACATAGAAATATTTGTCTCATTTTTCATTTTGTTTCTTCTATTGTCCACCAACGAATGATATTCCACTATTATCCATCGTATATGAGTTTTCCAGACCACCAATTCCATATATTCCTCTTCATTTAGAAATAGTAAATACCTATTTTTTTATTGAAGAATATATGATGAATCTTATTAACACTTGATTCCACATAAAATATTATTCATGGAACATTACCTTAAACCATTGAAGAATATTTATTCTCTTTTTTTCCAAAAAACCCCACCATGGAAATAACAATAATAATTAAAAATATAAGTCATTTTTGACAATTTTATTTCAAATGTTTTGTACTGATTCTATATAACATATTTTAATATAGTTAAATGGATATATTTACTATTTAATAACTTTTCACATCATGAACACCAGATTTTTTTCAACTATGCTTTTTTCAGAAAAAAAGTACTCTAATATGAACTATGTATATCTACCTATCTATAGGGTGTTTACACATATTGATTGGCATCATATTCTGTTTTATTATTCTTGTGTTAATTCTATTAAATATGTATATTATTTTTCATTAAACATTATACATATTATATGTGTATTTTTTCTTCAATTAACACATCATAAAATTATATTTTTACAATTTTCTTGAATATATTAATTTCATAGTAAGAATAAGAAATTATTATTAATTTTTAGACTTCTATTCCCCAGAAATTACATACCCATTATGTTATTAAATTTACCTAATCATTTATTTAGTAAATATTCCATTCAAAAAATTATATATACCAATTAAATAAATTTGAATTTTATATCAACTTATTTTCCCAGTTGATAGGATTTCAAGATATGACATTTTCAATTTTAGAAAATTGTTCTAATTTCCCTATCTTCTTACATTTTCCAAAAATCTATATAACTACATACAACTCAAATATCTTTTTTCTCCCATTTAAATTAATGTAAAAATATTCAATGTATTATTTGAATTAAAATTCAATACCTGTTATTTTCTCTAATTCATCAACTTATACATTATGTTAATTATTTTTTTCAAATATTCAATTTCAAATATGTTATATTAAGTAATATACCTCTAATAATCGTCCAATTAAACTTCACATAAGACAAAAAAATTATCATCATATTAGTGATAATACACCTTCTTCTCAAATAATCATCGTTAGTATTTCATTCGCATCATTTATTTTGATAAATTGTCCAGATGTATTAATTCTTCTTTATCCCTATGATATTTCTTGAAACATTTTGATGTCTGTTGTTTCACATTTTAGATTATGAAGTATCCAAGTGGGATATATAATCTAATAATTTATATTACACTTTTTAAATTAATGGATATAAATTAAATCGCATCCATTAATACTTTCAAATTATGGTCTTCTTTAACAGTAATTCTATTTTAGGATTTATAAAATAATACATAATGTTACTCCTTTTTCTACGGAAATTACTGCCTTACTCATTTCTTATGAAATTTTTGTATTATTTATGTTTTCTACTGAAGTATAAAACATAAATTTTTCATCCTGAAGTGATACATTTGAATTATAATTTTTATCATATCATCTCATAATACTTTGAAATGTTTTGATATCATAAATGTTTTCTTCTCGTCCACATATGTCTTATACCATGATATTGTGCAGATTAAACAATGCATAAACAAATTTATTTGGGCTCACCCTCAAATATTCAATTTTTATCCAAATAACAAAAACAACATTCCTGTAATTTTGAATCATCATCATAAATATTCCTCAGATTATCCAATATTACCTTACTTTTATTAAATGAAATTTAAACATTTTATATATTATTTTTACATGATTTCTATAAATCAAAGAATTTTTTGAAATCTTCATTAAGGTATCCATGATCCCTCTTCGTTAATGATCCATAATAATAACAAGATTAAATTAAATGGTTGGGTTCCATATATTTTTTTTGAACCTATTTCTGTAAAATAATTCAACATTCTCTTCTTAAATTTATATGAATTACTACATTAGAAATTTAATGACCACTTCTGTTTGAAAATCATCTTCCTTATATTTGGAATGAAAAAAATTCACAATGAAACCACATATTTTAACACCAATTATATTACTTATGGTGTATTATACTATCAATTTAGATAGGGAATTATGATAAGAATATATTTAATATGTTTTCTTGGATTATGAAATTCCCTTATCAATATATCAAAATAAAATTAATCTATATTTTTATCTCTCTTAATAGATAAATAATGTAAACAACATAACTGGGGTTTTTTACATGGTTAAACCAAACTAGAATAATAAGAAGAGTATGAAAAAAATTACGTGTTTACGAACATTAATCATTAAATAATATTTAATTTAACATCCAACATAATTGAACAGTCTAATTAACTATCCTAACTCATTATTCCTAAACTAAATGAAGATTTATCATAAAGAGTAAGGCATGCCACTTATTCAAAAGTAAATTCCCAATAATCATCTAATTATGATAATGTTATGTATATAACATTTGATATGAAAAAATGGTAAATGGTGTGCCATTTACTTTATGTAATTTTATATAATTATGGGTTGTTTAACTAATTATACATCTTCTATGTCATTAATAATCAATATAATATTCATAAAAATTGCTTTTCTTCTTCTCCAATCAATATTTTTCAAACATAAAATATATGGAAATTTCTACCTAGTCTAATAAGGGTAACATTTATAATATACCATTTATTTATACATATAAATTTATATTGAAAATTATCATTATACTTCAATGAAATTTTAATATTATATTCAAAATAAAAATCTTACCCAAAATACACTTTTATGTAGTCATATATGAATTTCTTCATATCCCTTTAAATTATCACAATTTGATTTGAATAATGATTCAAAAACATGATCAACTTCTTCTTACTTGACATTGAAGTTATAATCCACCATAAATATTATTAATATATAATTTTCTAGTTGTACGACCAAAAAAATATGTGCACCATGAAACTACCACATGGTGTACTGAATTTCCAAGAAATACACTTTTATACATAATTAATATAACGGATAATGGTTAGTTATACTTCCACCCTAGAATCTTTTAAAATTTTTGGAAACATTATGACTTCTTCTATTCTAACCTATATGTTTGTAGTGGGATTGAATTTATTTTCTTTGAATTTATCCATCTCAAAACCTAGATCAATATGGATTAAATAAAATCGCTAGTATTATTAACATCAAATGTCACATTGAAAGAGTGAGTTAACTCTACACTGTGACACACCTTAAAATTACACATGTCATGATATATCTCAAAAAACCTCACATATATTGTACTACAATTATTTTTCCAAACTGGATAAATTTAACTCATACATATAATAATAGATACCTTTACATGAGACATTGAAACTGAATAGTAACCTTAAAAATGTTGATATAATAATTTACCATTATACATCGATTTAGATTTCAATGATACATTTATGCAAGTTGCGTAAAACTATATATATCAAAATGTGTATAGTATAAATTCATCACATGTACTATTTTGACATATATTTAGTTATTTATTGTAATTGGTGATTTTGTAAGGATAAAAAATAATTTAAAAGATAATTATAACACCATTGCAGATGTTTAAAAGTTAAAATGTCTTTTCTAGATTAACCATGGAACTAAATAAGACTTGGTAATTGTATACATAACCAAAATAGTTTAACATTTATATATACATGAAACTAAAATTTAATTATCCTTAAAATTTATTTTTAATAAAAAAAATAAAAATTCATCAATTTAAAAAAATGAAATGACTTTATAAGGAAATTATATAAGAGTTTTTGAAGTTTTTTCATATGGAATAGAATATTTTATAGTATTAGTGACCAGTGGATAATTATTAGATTAAAAAATTGGTTTGTTGTGTGAGTTGTTACTTGACCACGTAGTTGGAAAATACTAAACATCCCCTATAAGGTTCCCTCAATTGGATTGAGATCATGTAAGTTAAAGAAACACTAACTAGTATTATCTAATGTTGAAAATTAATGGGAACCATTTTTAGGATTATATAATCAGCTCAATGAATGGTAATGTGTATATTAGAATTTTATATGACTTATCATGATAATAATTAATGAATTTAAAAAATAATTTATAATTTTTATATTTTTTTAATTTAATTAATAACAGATATATAATCATGATGGAAATAAAAAAAATTAAAATATCTATTGTGGGGATTATTCATCACGAGACTTCTGATTTATAGTTTTATCTAAAGTGGTTACTAGTCTCATCATGGTGTTTTGGTAAATAGTAGTATCTAGGGTAGGTAGTAATCCCCCTTGTCATTATGTAATATAATTGAATATAGGGTGGGTTATGAAAACATCCTAAATTTATTTCTAAAAATGGTATACTGGATAGTGAGATACCGCTAACCCACATGCCCATATCTGGTTCATTAAAATCATAATCTACATACTCTCGATTGAAATATAAATACAAGACTATATATGATCGTTCACAATTAAAAATAAAAATTTCATCTCTAACATCTCAAGGATCATATAATGTTTAAATAATTATATAATTATATAATAGTATAATAAAATAAATCCCATTTTATTTGTATCTTGAATACATTCATACAACATTATATGATAAGAATTATTAAATTTTAAGTGTAAAAAATATCTAATAAATTTATCCCAACATTCAATCATTCTAACAATATCATCTACATAAAATTTCAGCATAATTTAGAAAAAGAATAAATATATTATGGTGTGAGATTAGATTATAAATTAATAAAATCCATACAACCAATGATGTAATGATATAAACATGGCATAAATATGGTGGATGTAATAGGTAAACAACATGAATCCACAATCAATAAGAAACGATGAATTATTTATAACAACAAAAATAAAATAAATACTTTATTTCAGAATAACGATCGTATACTGATGGAAATCATAATTTGAGACATCATAATCGTATACTCAAGTAATGATAATAAGACACCATAATTTTATTTGAAGAGTCGTGAAATAAAAATAAAATCTCATGATATATTTCAATGATTCGATGAGAGAAATAATTTAGAGAGAAACCTATCACTTGAATATGTCCAATGAATTCACCATATGAGACAAGAATCCCTTTATGAAAATTTCATTAGGAATATTTTTCTAAATTAAAGATCATCTATACATATAATAAAAAATATATAATCACAATACATTATTAACATTCATTATATGTAAATAGTCATCAATAATTTCAATACATTTTCCCAAGTCATTAAATGGGGAAGGAATATCATAACACATCACATGAAAGAAGGCTAACAGTAATAAATTGAATAATAATATTAAAATATTATTATTAATTGGATTAAAATTATATGGTAAACTAATAATTTTAACCATCTTCAAAGAATAAAAATATGTATCCACAAACACTAACCTTTTTTAATTATGTACAAATTTTTAACACTATATTGAGTCATTAGTATATGTATAAGTCAATTCTAGGTTAAAATGATTAAATTCCATCAAGGTAATCAAGGGTCAGGAATAAAAAAACTAATAAACCAATTTTAATGACTAAAGCATATGTGGTTTTGGAAAACAAATGAAATAAATCCATTTAAAAATAATGAATTAGAATGTATCATTGTTAAAGTGTCTGGGAAAAAATGTTTGATAAAATGTGTTCAGTCCCCCAAATGTAAATATATATATATATACAATTATATATTATAGGATAGAATGAAATATAAACCCCATTGGGATAAAAAATTTGAAAATGATAAGGGAAATGGATGAGAATACATAAAATATATTTAAGTATACTTTTTTAACATTATTCTAATAAATATCCATACATGATTATTTCAAAGTGAGACATCAAAATTCTGAATTTAAGTATTTTAAAAATGTTTAATTTTAAATTGAATCTAAAATAATGGAGACTTTTTATGGAATATTGTTTATCATATGGTAATGTTTAAAGGATGATAGAACATGTGAATGTGATAGGAAAAAACATTTTTATTATTTTCAATTTTTAAATATTTATACTTTTTAATGTATGAAATGTAAAAAAACAATATCTTTTAAAAATTAATTTTCACAAATAGGATATCAAAATATGATATAATAAAATGTGAGTTTTTTACAAACCATGAATTGATGATATATTTTTATGATAAAACTATACAACTCAATGAGATGAATCTTGAGTCTTTATTATCCCTTTATCTCGACATATTCTATGATGCCTAAGACATTAGAAAAATTGTATTATGTTGTAAAATTATAATAAATTACTGAATATCACATAATAAAAAAAATATAAAAATAGCCCCCAAAATGTTAAATATTTTCATGTCTATGATCATAAATCAGTGAAAAAATATTATATGACAAAATCTACTATTAATTTAGAAAAGGTTAATAATATAGGTCATACAAAAGAAATATTGATTTACCTTAGAATATTTATTTGATTTTAATGGATAAATTTATAGAACATTCATTGAATATTTAATAAATATATTACCATATAAAACTATTTTGCTACATAATATGCTACATTTCTCTAAGAATTAATATTCAGTCGTAGAAAATCATATTAATTTAGAAAAAGATTTATTAAAACCATATTAAATACAGTGTATGTAAATGAACATAACAGCCATTATTAAAAGGTAATTCATGATATTATTTCACAAATACGAATTATAAAAACAAATTTATGAAATTAGTCCTCTAATAAAATACATGTCTCAACAAAAATAATTTGATATTAAAAACACAAACATTGTATCCACTCTTAGACGTTCATTTCCTAAAAAATAATATGATGAAAATAAAAATAATATATAATTAACAAAGAGACATAATTTTAATTTAATAACCTTCTTGTAATTATTTTTTGACAATATATACCAAATAAATTAACTAAAAATTTTGTGTTTTCAATATCCTGGGTTTGATCTTTTTTATTTCGTTTTGTTACAAACCCCTTGAAAAGGGGATAAATTTTTAGTAAGTTAAATCAATCCAGTCATTTATATATTATTTAATATAATATAATTTATATTTAATAATTTTATAGTGTTGTAATGTAATTTTATGAGTTCTTTTGAAATGAATTTGTTACATTTAATTAGTAAAATGATTATGTTGATAAAATTTATTGAATAAATATAATTTATTAATAAATATTTTATGTAATTGTACTAAAATTTCAGGATAAATTAAACAACAATAATACACTATTAATATATTTTATTTCCAATATATTTCATTTCATAATGACACATTATATAAACATTATGTAATCATTCATGAATGCAGTAAAACATACCAAAACAAGAGCATTTGAGAAAGTGTTGGTTTATAATAATTTTATATCATATAATTTTAATATAGTTTATATTAAAAAGAAACTATTCATTTGGATCATATATATCTATTAAATTAATTCACAGAACCATCCATGTTCTGTTGGATGAAAAATGAAATTCATCACTCGTAGAAGTGGTAGTCCACAACTACTCATAATTATAGATCACATTTTAAAGTGAATGAATAGTGTGATGGTATATGAAAATTTTAAATTTCAAAATAATAATTATTTATTAAACAATATTTATTAATAAAATATATAAGTAATATTATAATTCAAAGGTGGTGATATAAAACTAAGTGAATCATTTATTAGAGTTGGTTTTCTTCGCAGAAGCACGATTGATTACCCTATTCTTTTTCATAATAGAAGATATGGATGAATAAAAAATTATCTTACTGATAATATATTATAAATAATATATATAAATTAAATAAATACCATTATATTGATTTTCATAAAATATTTTTTATTTTTTCAATTAGGGATAAAATCTATGTAGTTGATAATAGTCATGTTTTGTCCAGATATTCCACTGGAATTATCATTCTAAATGAAGAGATTGTTAGATAGAATGGTGAGAATAATAAATTTTTAAAAGGGAGATTATTCTATGTGGAGAGATTTTATAGTGATTCTATAAAAATTCATTTAATATTAGTGTATTGATACTGGGAGAAATTTACAATTTTTTAAGTTATCATAAGGAAACCTTTAGAATTACCATTATCATTTTCAATACTGTGATATTAATACACAATATTGAATTAATCAAAAATTGGATAAATCAGGGGGAAAATTGTGTCTTGCTTGAAAATTAAATCAAACACAAATTTGGGAGTACATATTGAGTGTTTTAAGGACAGTACATTTATCTTGTAAATATTCTCCCAAATTTAATTTTTCCTATGTAAATAATTTGTATCTATAGTAACATATATTTATGAAAATATTAGTAAATATTATTCCCTGAAATATATATTCTTATTTCAAATGTTAAATTATTTCAATGAAATTAAATTATTATGATTTTGGATTGTTATTTTTTTGAATAGAAGACATAAAACATAAGGATATTTTTTAAAAAATGTGAATTTTTAGGCTTACATTTTATGTTTAATTTTTAGTTACAAATATATTCAATTCTCATGAAAATCATTAATTTATTTTAAACAAAAAATATTTATAAATTATTCTTATATTGGCAATATATAAACATTCCTTGAAAATACATGATTAAAAAAATTAAAAAAAATTAATCTATATATATACATTATTTATTAAAATGTTTAACATAGGTTTTGTGATGTCATAAGATATTTTAAAATGATTTATTTTATTCTACAGGTTAATAATAAATCACATAAATAATTTTTTATGTTATATGAATGACCTATAATATAAAAAACACTCATTGTGTAACATTTTCTATGTCAAAAACACTCATTGTGTTACAATATTACGCCTTAAAAACTGTGTCCCCAAAATTTAAGCATGTTCTTAATAAAACATGTATTAACATTTTTAATTCCACTTGTGGGATAGCCACATGATAAAATTGGTTAATCAAAATTCATCTTGAATGGGGAGAAAGGGACAAGAGAATTACATACGGAATAATATATAATAGTTTTCCAAAAAATCCATCAACAATGGGAAAAAACATACAAAAATAAAAAAAACTAAAACCAAAATATCGATATATATTGATAAAGAACATTTTATCGAAAAATATAATTACCACCAATCTACAAACTAATTAATACCATAAAAACATAATGTAAAAAATGATACAAAGTATTTCATTGAATAAAACCTTAGATTATTGAATATATTTTATAAATATGATAAGGCTAAAAAACCATTTCGGACAAGATAAATGTCCTTTTCCAATTATTATTAATGACGTCCAATGTCATCAATTCTATAAAATTTTCATTTATCAGGTTAATCATCACATTATATAATTTGAAAAGAATTTTCACAATATCAATAACAGATTCTGTGTTATATAACTTAAATAAAAATATCATCATTCACATAGATAACATTCCTACAACATTTTCACCATATAAATGATTTTTTCATGACCTTAAAAAATTATACTAAATAACTCTTGTTTATTTACAGACTCATATGTCATAATTTTTTAATTCTAATTTATAAAAACTTAAATCAATCGAAAAAATTATCAATAAATTACTGAGGATTCAGTTTTTATTTCCATGACACCTCTTTCATACAATAATAATTATTAATCATGTATTAACATTCATTAATATAAATTTCACCCTAAATGTAAAAATTATTATAAAAAATAAAATAAAAAAAATCATACAATTCATATGTCATTTTTATACTCCTCATGAGTAGATATATAACCACTATAGTTACAACATCTCTAATTATCATTATGGAATTTTCTTATATGACATTGATTTTCATAAATATTATACATTACACATTTCAAACAATCAATAATCGAGTATATCATATGAAAACCCCTAATCGCATCCATTGTATTACCCAAGCTTTTTTTACTTACCCTCTAAAATTAAATTATTTGTGTCATTTTTTATTATAGTCAAAACATCATCCCATTCATCTATTATATTTATATGGATTCTTTGTTGGAAAATATCAATATATAGAATATTGGATATTCATTCCTTTATAGACTATAACACCTAAACTATCATTGAACCTTATCCTTGTACTATTTGGTGAGTGTAACAGTTGGTTAGAGTGATTTATATTAATCATATATCATGTTAACTGATTAGAAAAAATCAAAATATCATTAATTTTATTTGATATCTAATTTTTTTTTTCATCAACTCGTTGTCCTTGAAATTCAATATTCTTATGGTTCCATCAGGTTCTGACCATTTTCTAAAATAATTCAAAGTATGAGTAACAATAATTATAGTGGGACACCACAAAATCATGAAATATCATATAAAAGAGGTATAAACAATGACACTAACATTTTAATAAATATCACTATAGGGTTAACCTAGGATATTAAAGTTCATAATTGAAATCCATCATAATGGATTATAATGATTTTGTGAATTTACAAAGCATATCCTTCAGGAGTGTTACAATTTCATTGATGCAAGGACCATTATCATGTTTCATGTAACAATAATGTCCCAAAAAATTGACGGTTTCAGAGTTATTACAACTAAAAAACACTATTCCAATGACAAACCCAATTTAAGTATCTAGATTTTTATATAATTTCATGGAAGCAACAATCTATACACTTTACCAAAATTCTAGGATATTTTCTTATATATTCACTCATCCTTTTACTGATCCATAAATACTTCCAAAGTTGTTTCCCTAGAAATATAACTTGTTATTTCAGTAATGTTTTCTCATCCAATTTTCCAATGCATAAAAAATTACTCAAAAACCAACAATAGTAATCTAGGATTTTTACATAAATGTCACCTAGTTTTAGATGAATATTTAACACATTTTGTAAATAGATACCCAATAATTTCAATAGTTTATTGTCTTTTGATACTAGAAAAAATATTATTATTTATTGAATGATCTTATATATCTCTGATAATGATCATATCACTTATTTCTCGTATTTGGCATACCCTATATAAAAATACATCAAATTTATGGGAATGTAACCTTTGAAAAGGCGACATAAAATGCTCAATATTTATAAAAATTATATGTATAAATTTAATAAAAATTTTATATAATAAGAAAATAAACATATGATCTTTTCATATAAGTGTGTCTCTATAAAATATTCTGAAAAAACATTATATGTCCTAGTAAACTACGAATGCCATAAAAATTGTTGATAAAGAGTTATCACTTGTTTCTTATTAAGGATTAGAATGATCCTTTTTCCAATGTTGGATCATGATTGACCTTCTATCCATTAAGGATCATGACAGACATGTTTTCCATAGTGGACCAAACCAATGACTTTCATCGCAATGATATCCCATGTGATAAATAAAATTTCCCAATTAATTGGAGAGAGATATATGTGAAACACATATCAAATAAATACAATAGACAAGTGAAAAAAGTCACAAAATATTCATCATATAATAACACCATAACTTATGTAATGGAAACATGTTTCCTGAAATTTAAATTACTTCATTATAGAATAACCCATATAAATAAAATGAGTTTTTTAAACATTTCATGAACATATATGACAAACATCCTGGGAAATATTATTGATATTACAATTCACTATTACCCGCATTAAATCTTAACAAACATAAAAGGATGACATCATAACTGGATAATGATTTTTAACGATCAAATGAAATATTTATATTCTAATATTTCATGTCCACTTTGAAAAATACATTTTAAATCATTGAAAATATTAAAAATAAATTTCACTAAAAAAAATGTAAAATAATAAACTACAATTTTAAAATAATTTTATTATTTGTTGAGGAAAAATTATTTTTCAATTTTGAAATAAATTTTGAAAATTAAATCATTTTGAAAATTTTTTCTACGAAAATATCCTTGAATATATATAAATGAATCTATAAAAATGAATAGAAAACATTTATGAAAAAATTGATTTTTTAATTGATTATTATATTTTAAAACCCAAAATATTTTGGTATTGATTTGCATTAAAAGTTGTATGGAAACATATAATTTAAACATCAAATAATATAATGGGCATGACTGTGAGATATTATTCTCATTCCATACTTGTCAATACAATAATTACATTAATATTTTTCTGGAAATATAAAAGGTAATTGATTTGAAAAAGTAATAAATATTATTCGGATAATACATAAAAATTTAATGAATGGGAAAAAATATCAAGACAAAATAATTTTATAAATGTTAAAAACATTGTTAATTTTTTTTAAAAGATTGCTTCTAATGAAAAAGGATTTTCAGTTTTAGGAAAAAAATATTGATGATTTTTATCAAAAAAATATTTTAAACTCATGCCTATAGAAATAGAGGAAAATAAGGAGAAATTTTTTAAAATCAATAAATAAATTTTGTAGAAAAAAGTTCATGATATTTATATTGATCATAATATTTCATTACTGGAAGCATAATCTTAGTCATTCTCGACACACAATAATACTAATACCCGAAACCCCTACCACATTGGTATCATTGAATCATAATTACCATGAAACAATACAATTAAATTAAACATATAATATCATTAATCATTTATATTGATGATATAAAATGTAAAAGGGGTAGTATATACACCTCATAGAAGATGATATATTTATAATAGTAATAATATCCCAAAGACAGAAATTTTAGGAAAAAGCCCTTACCGATTCGGTTTATTTTGAATAATAATACCAATTAAAAAGATATAATTAAAAAGAAAATTTATATACAAATAAATAGAAGGATGATAATCAAAATACACATTTATGACAAGAATATACACTATGTATAATATAATGATTTTGATCATGGCAGAGCCTGACAAAAAAATAACAGGGGGATGGAAAACCCATACCAAATGTCACAAATTCATTCATATATATTACTTCCCCATTTATAATAAATTAAATTTTTTATAATTATATATATATATATATAATTTAATATATAATATTCTTATGGCCTTCAATTACACAATTATTATCAATTTCACATAACAGTCATGTTTCATAAAAGTATTACTGGTATGATTTGATTTTTTTTGTAATATTATCTAGATTATGGTTCCATCATCTATACAATATTGAAGATTATTTCAATAATATATATATATATATAATATAATATATGTATTTATAGGGATCTATTAGTTTTAGTGAATCAAAATAAAATAGACCTTTCATAGAGGCAATAAGTTATACGTATACAGGAACATTGTCCCCATTTTCTAGAAAGGAATAATGAACGGAAGGTAAATAATATATCTCTATTAAAAAATTATAATTTAATATAAATATATATATATATATTTATTTATCACATATTTTCATTAAACCCATCCTTATTTCCTTCAATTAAAAACACGATTGAATCAAATCTTTTTATGAGGATGTATTCTTCTATTCATATGAGAAAACATATAATATTCTAATAGAATGTGATGACAGAAGTAACATGTGTTATAATGATTAAACATGACTAATTGTAACATAATTAACATATATAAACAATAAATTATTCTGAATATTCCGTTGTGAGATTTGTTGATTTAAAAACAAATAAAGGCCTTTTTTGATGTAGTAGTCCAACGCACAGATGAATGATGGATTAGTAACACACTATTTGAATGTGGAGAAGTGTTTTGTTGTGACCCCAAACCTACTATAAAATAAATGGTTCCATCTACCATTAAATTAGAATTACATATAAGTAAAAACATCCCATAGGACAGATCTATTTATTAATTTTATATAACCATATACATACATGACTTTTACATTATAGTTGTGAAAAAAGATTAAAACATAATTTTATTTTAAAGATTCTTTTTCTATATAGTCTATTAAGTAATATCAATCATCAAAAACATCATGCAATATGGGTTATGGGAAAAATATGGTTCTGATCCATTGCACAGTAATGGTTTTGTAAAATATAAGAAATAATGAATAAATGATCATAACCATCCTAGAAATGTAAATAAAATAGAATACATGAAATTTAAATGACTATTTGTAAAATAATAAATATCTATGTGTAAATAAATGATCGCATTTTCCATTTAAATAAGATGATAAATTAATATAATTATAGAATTGTAATTAAAAACAAAAAATTCTACGTAGTCAATGAAATAATAATTAAATGCATCCAGATATAATTTTATAGTGAAAATATCATAGATTATAATAAGTTAATATAAAATTAATGAAATGATTAATTACTAGATGAACTTATCCCACGTTACGTGGAACCATAATAATCATGAAATTTAAAAGACAATTCAAATCATAATATGAAAAAATTAAATATACTAGGGCTAGAAAAATAATTCCTCTTGCAAGACAATGAATTCGTGAAGGGGAATAAATTTACAAAACCTTAACTCATTTTATAGCTATCAAAATCATTCCTCTTATATTTAATAATAATATTAATTCTTAAAAAATATACAATATGAAATATTTGTTTTGAGTAAACAATAATGATTTATAAATATTTTAATAGATATCAATTAATTTACTACATTTTCTGTAGAAATGATATATATTTTGAGATATAAACATATCCAGGATAAATAATATGGATGTTATGGGGAAATGTAATGTTCAATGATCAAATGATAGTTAATGATTGAATGTCAAATTATTTACTTAAAAATATTCATTGATGGTAATATCAATACCTTTTTAGGCCAAATTATCATGAACTATATAGAAGTATAATAATGATGTTATTAATATAACATATCACATCTGAATAATGAATATGTTTTTTCGACATTTGGAAATAGATATACTATAAAAAGATATTTAGAATCATTATTGATAAAAATATCCTTTTCTGTATTTATTTTGAAAAAAAATTCCCATAAAAATAGTTTTTATAGAAAATATTAACAGATTTATTTTTTAATTGATTTTGAAAATAAATATAATCTTATGGTGATTTAAATGGGTAAATCCATACAATGTTTATAGAAAATTTATTATTTATGGTAAAAATGGTTTAAAGTGGCCTAATCAGATAGTAACAAGGGTATTCCTTTTATTTTTTTATATAATTTGAAAATATGTAAAAATATAGATTAATAAATCATATTTTAATTCTTAAATAAAAAATTATTTTTAGAAAATCAGATTTTTCTAAAATATAGATTTCCAACCAAAGAGGGAAATGACGTCATATTTTATGTAAATATTTTCTCAATAATTTATGGACAGAAGAGTGTAAAAATGGTATTATAACATGATATTTTTCATGAATGAATTAATTATATATAAAATAAATGGTTTATTATATAATATCCTTTTTCATTATTTCATTGTAAATTATATAATAAACCATTCCGATTAGAATGAAGTTGTGAAATAAACCCTTAAGATGATCATAACGTTGAAATGATATTTATTTAGTTAATCATATATCATTTTCAAATTTATTTCTGTTTGAAAATTTTATACAACACAATATATAGTTAAAATTTATTATTAAAAAATCATAAAATATCAATGAAAATTAAAAATTAAGTCAATACAACTAAATGAAATTGTCATATGATATTTTATTTCCACGTATATTTTTTTCCAATTCCACCATGATGAAACCAATAATATTTTAACATAAAATTTCTTTAATAATAAATTATAAATGATATTACATGTCAAAGAGATATTGTATATAACAATAATAAATTAATTATGTGTATAAAAATATAATATGTTTAAATGAAATGAAATTGGAAAAAAAGGCTTACCATATGCTTACTTTTGGTGAATGAGACTTAACATCATATGTAATGGTTTTAAAATATTTCTAACTTTTTAATGAACCATATTAATAATAATAAGGACTTATATAATCCTCATGTATCATCTTATTACTAGTTTAATACTAATGTTTGATTATTATCAATGTTTTGGGTGTTAATTACCTTGTTTTCATTTTCATGATTTTTGTAAATGTTCCTATAATTGAGTATTTTATATATTTATATAAAAAAATAATAAAATATCATATAATAATTAACATATTTTTACTTAAATATTAATTTAAAATCTAAAAATTTATAATTGTTTTGAAACACGATGTACGTTACGATCTTTGAGATGGTTGGTTGTATGTATACATGGGTTATGATTCTAAATTTCAATGTTCATTATGGAATGGATGTCTCTAATATGTTATTTTGAAATAGTGAAAACATATAAAAACAACTCTATAACTATATATATTTCATCCATGTGATGAGGTGATGAAAAGTGACTCACCTCACATCGTAAAGGATGTAGTCATCACATACCTGGATGATGTTATCACCTTTTTATAATTGAGAAGAAACAAAATAAAATGATGTATAATATCTTTAAAAAATGGTAAATATTTAATTAATATCATAATAATTTATTTTATATCACATATAACCTTTTAAGATGTCTTTAGTGCCTTAATGTTTATAATTAGTCACAAGGGAATCACATCACTTCATGAGGCGGTAGTTTTTTATACAAAAAAGAGACATGTAATGACCCAGAAATATCAAGGGAATTTTTTTCTTAATTCATTGGATTTTATGAGTCTGTGGTTTCTAACGGCAGTTGATTCTGAGGCCTGCTGTTCCTGGAATCAATTTCTGATGTTTAGTTCGGGTACATTTAGTAAACGTACGTGTGGGTTTTTCTATCTTTTGAACCATTGCTCAGAATAAAAATCTGAGGGCACCGATTAACCCGCAGCGCCAGTATTCTCTTAAAGGGACCTTTACCGCAGTAGCGTTTTATGTCGATTGAGAGTTAATTTTTTGGGATTTAGAATAAAATAAATTAATTTTGTAATACACAATTTTATTTATATTGGTTAGTTATTTCCAACCAAGGGGATTTAGTGGTGGGGCCCACACCCACATAACCTCCCATGGGAGGATATTGTGAGGTCGGGCCCGCAAGATCCCTTAACCATTCATCTCCCCATAACTCCCCTTTAACCCCCCTTTTTAATTTGACAACTCTCCTGTTAATTATGTGATCTCTTCACCTCGCCCTCTCCCATTAATTTTTTCCAACACTTTTAATTAATGAATTGAATCCTCCAATTAATTAATTAAAGTGTTTTGATTTTAAAAATTCATGTGTGAATAAAATAATAGCCTTAGATATTATGTTATTTTGGAACTCGTTGTGTTGAGAGGATTTTGGAAGAGGACTTGATAATTAATATAAGGAGTTCCACTCTTCAACAAAGAATGTTGTCCTCCCAACTATGAACTGCCGAAGAACGATGATCATCTTTTGATATTCGACCAACCCAAAGGAGAATAAGCCACTCACAAGGACGTCGATGATGTGCCAACCTCGGCTCATTCCTTCCTAATGTCAACGAGTTGATGTTGTCTCACTGCGACCCAATCTTCCTTGATGCCCGACTACCGCGAAACTTATTTCAAGGTAGGGGGTTTGATTCAATTTTATTTGTATAAATTTTTTCTTCATTGGAATACATGTTATATCATTGGCCAATTGCTACCACTTAATGCAGAGGGTGCTGGCCAAAGGAACATGTCCCAACGGCCCTGTATTGTTTCTTGACTTTTAATTCACAACGAAAGGCAGTGGAGAACAGATCCGGTGACGATCGAAGGCGGTGACTGCCTGTCGTTCACGTGTGTAAGAACCGCATCCCACAGCCGTGGGCTGCTCAGCCGACGAGGAACTGGCCAGCTAGGCTGGCCCGACCGAAGAGACTGTGGTGCCACGAGGGAACCACACTATGGAGGATATCGGCCAGCATTTCACAGGCTGCTCAGTAGACAAACCAGCTGATAGCCTGCCGGTTGGGCTTGGAAGACCCGTGGGCCTCTCACGCTGGAGAAGTCAGCTGACTTCGGCCGGCCGGATGGAAGGGCGGCACCGCTAGTTCGGGAAATCAGGGGGCTTCTCCCCCTCGGACAGCTTGGCAAGCTGGGCCGCACACCCTTCAGACTGGGCCGCACGATTCACCGGTCCGGTATGACCCTCTTCCGGGTTGGTACATCCAAAACCAGGTTGACCTGACTCGACAGCCCACTGGGCATAATGGGTCGGGCCCGTTTTCACTTAAACGTGAATAACATAAATACCGTGCGTCCGATTGATGCTCTGTCTATGACATTGGCACCCTCGTGACGAATCGGACCTTGTGTGATACTCTGTGTGAGTTTTTTAAGACTTTGGAAAAGGGTCGGGATTGGAACGAATATAATTCCAATGGGGCCCCTGGAACAGAAAAGCCAATATCTCTCAGACCGGGCATCCAATTGATGCATCGTAAGTCACGTAGGTTTCTTTTTGACAAGACGGAACTTATAGATACATCAAATCAGGACTTCGTGAACATTGATGTATCGACCCCGTTTGACTCGAGGAGAGGACCCTCCTGGAATCGAGCGTGCTGTGTGTGGGAACCCTAGAGCCGACAATGTCTACGATGACTATTGTACTGAAATCCTCCGTGGGGTCGACGACGATGACAGCTATACTGGAATCTTTTGTGGATTCGTTGACGATGATGACTGCACTATAATCCTCCATGGGTTTAGCATTGACGACAAGTCTACTAGAATCCTCCGTGGGTTTAGCAGCGACAAAAACTGTACTAGAAACCCTTGTTGGTTCAGCAATGACGACAACTGTACTAGAGTCCTCCTTGGGGTCGGCAGCGATGTTAATCAGTGACTACATATGATCATCTCTATCTCTATACGAAATATGTATACATGTGTGATCTAATTATTGACTTTAAATAATTATCATCAATGTGCTTGACTTCTTCCCTATGTGGACCAGGTTTTTTGTTGGATCGAGAGTTGGAAGAGAACTGAGATTGTTAATTTAGGTATATGTATGGGAATATACCTTAGTAGAGTTGGTTGATCCTTTGTGTTTGTATCCTTATTTTTTGGTTTATCCTTTGTGGATTCTAGTAGAACTTCAGGGGTCTTGGGTCTCTACTGAGTATCGTGTACTCAACTATGCACGGGCTATGCCCACAAAACATTGTGTTGGATGTAGATGATGGACAACACTAATCATAGTGGATACTTGGGGAGCTGGATAGTACCTGGAGGTGGACCACGTGACGAGAGGTACACGGAAAATAATGACAGACCTGAGGGGCTAAGGATACCATCTGTACCCACCCTTCAGGTGGGAATTCTGGAGGATGAATCGGTGGTTGATTTTTTTACTTTAATGCAGTTGTACTAGTTTTTCAGTTGAACTGTACTTACTGTTGGTCTTGTATTTCTATCCCCTTTTTTTCAGCACATACTCTTATATTCAGTTTTATATAGTGTTTACTTCTGTTGCATACTCTGTTGTGTTGTTTAATTTTATAAAGGCAATTCCTTCCCTTTTATTTAGATTTACACCTTTGTTGCTAGTTTCCAGCCCTTGGCCTATGGAAGGCGGGCTTGGGGTAGTTACGGCATGGGCCCCGAGGACGGGTCGTGAAAAATTGGTATTAGAGGAGTCAGTTCTGCCGGAGAACTCAGGAATCTGATTATTTTTTTCTGTGAAGCAATAGTGTTAAGAGTATTGACTGTGGTTTTCAGTCCAGGGAGTCTGCTGTTGGTGCGGCAGCCGACGTATCCATACACCAGGACCCTGACCTCTGATTTCTGACTTAGTACACAAAAATACTGATTACATGTGTGTTTCCTTTGAAAAGTTTTCTTTGTGATTACATTGTGTCAGCTCACCAGGTATACTGTTTGACCGTGGCACACCTATTTCTTTTCAGGATCACCCCACGAAGGTAGCCAGCTAAGGTTCTGAGTCACGTGCGATATGGTAGCCTACTAAGCGACAAGGCCTCAGTGTAGGGCCCCATCACTGTGGAGGAACCAGTGGTACCATTACCTGATGAGCCACCGATACTACCAGCTCCAATAGCATAGGGTGTACGCATCTTGAGCATGTTTCACGAGTTTCAATGATAGAGGATGCCCAGGTTCTATGGAGAGACGGACTCACAGGGAGCTAAGGATTGGTAGGAGGCTATCGTCAGGGTTTTCAGATTAGTAAGGACACCTTCTGATCTTATGGTGATCCACGCTACGAGTCTCCTGCACGTAAAAGCATGTAGATGGTGGAGCTTGATTCTCCAGGTGCACGACGAGGAATCTCTACTTTGGATAGGCATTGAAAGACATTTACGCCCGTAGTTTGTTCCTGCCCCCCTTTGTGCGGTGAGGATCTAGAAGATACTTCATCTTTGGAAGGGTAACATGACAACAACTCTGTACTCAGTGAGGTTTACTAAGCTCTCACGTTATTGTACAGATATGGTACAGGACCTGTTCTTCAAGGTCCGGACCTTCGAGCAGGGAATCAGGCACGAGATTAGAGCTTCGATGATTCCCCTCAGCATCCCTACACAGGCGGGGGTGCTCGAGTGAGCTCTTCTAGTGGAGAGTTTCTCGCAGAGAAAACACTAGCGGCGAGACCCTCCATAGGGAGACACATAGCAAAATCTTCTACAGCCGGCAGTAGACAGATGTCACAGAGGTCCAAGAGGACCTGGCCATCAGGTGGGTGACCTCAGGATACAGGTTCGGTTGTGAGGGGCACCCTGAACAGAGTCAGCTAAACTAGGAGTAGACAGTGTTATGAATGCTGCGGGTAGGGTCACATGGCTCGAGACTATCCGACCCTCCATGCAGGCGAGCAACAGACAGTAGAGGGACCTACTAGGCAATGGAAGAGGTTCTACTGTGACAATCCGCCAGGAACAGACAGATTAGGTAGAGGACCTAGCTGAGTATTGGGTGGTGGATGACGTTTCAAGGCTCTACCATCGCCACCAAAAAAAAGGACTACCCCGACCTCAGGGGGCTGGCAGATAGGGGTAGGCTCAGCTCCAGGCAGTCAAGGCCTTCGACCACGGTGCACCGAAGATGATTCGAGGTATTATCTATTTCTACTCCACGCTTTCTAATGTACTTATAGACACGGGAGTGAGTCATTATTTTATTGTCGTTGCCCTTGTTCGGGGCTCGTAGATTCTGAAGGAGTAGTTTTCTCGATCATTTCATCTATAGACACCTACGGGAGTAGACTCGATGATTATGCACTAGTTCCGGCAGTGTAAGCTTACTCTAAGAGGCGAGAGATTGGAGTAGGATCTTCTTGTAGTGGCATCGAGGCCTTATGACGTAATATTGGGTATGGACTGGTTATCTACATTCCATGCTCTGATCGACGGTATTAGGCGCAAGGTGCGGTGTATCCGAACAGATGGGAACATGTTCACCTTCACTAGTGAGAAGGGAGCCTTTGCTATCATGACCCGTCCTCGGGGCCCGTGTCGTGACAACCCCAAGCCCGCCTCCCAAAGCCCAGGAGCTAGCGACTAGCACCAAAGGCTTAAATCCCGAAAAAACGGGGGAGGCATTTCCTTTATAAAGAATGAAAACACCACAGAGTAAGCCATTAGAAGTAAACACTAAGTAAACTGAGTACAAAAGTAAGTGCGGAAAAGTAAGTGGGACATAATACAAACCCAAACTGAATATAAAGTAAAACTGGAAAAAAAATATAGCAACTGAAAATTAAAGCAGCAACATCGAGCCGTCCACTGTAAGTCTCACCTGATGGGTGGGTACAGATAGTCTCCTCAGCTCCTCGAGTCCAGCCGTCCGCTCCATGTACATCTCGCCCAGTGGACCACCTCTAAGTACCGACTTGCTCCAAAATCCTCAATCACTATCAGCGGTGTCCGTTGTCTACATCCAAAACAACATAGTGTGGGCATAGCTAGTCCAGGGGTGAGTTTACGCTACTCAGTAGGGACATCGATACCCCGGAATGTCTCCCATAATCCACAAAGGATAATTCAAAAAGAAAAGATACAATCAAAAAGTAAAATCCAACATTACTTAGGTATATTCCCATAAATATAGCTAAGTCATCAACCCTATTTTGGATCCAATATCCGAGCCCAAGTTCGATCACGTCCACACATGATAGTACCACCCAAACCACACAGGAAAGCACAACCCAATCCACACAGGAAAGCAAGTCAATTATATCGAAGATAATGATTGAAATTCAAGACTCATCTCACACAGGTACACATCATTCATAAACAAAAAGAGATGATATGACGAAGTTACCGATTCATCAAGCTGAGGCCCACGTAGGATACTAGACCAGCTATGCTGTGGGACCCACGTAGGATACTAGTCCAGCTACTCCGTCAAACCCACGGAGGATTCCAGTTTGAAAGTCTTCATCATCGATCCCATGTAGGATTCCAGTATGGTTGTCTTTATCATCAAACCCACTGAGGATTTCAGTATCAAATACTTCACCGTCGAACCCACGGAGGATTACAGTATGGTTGTCTTCATCGTCGAACCCACGGATGATTCCAGTATGAATTTCTTCACCATCGAACCCATGGTGGATTCCAGTATGGTTTTCTTAATCATCGAACCCAGAGAGGATTACAGTACGAAAGTCTTTTCCGTCGAACCCACAGAGGATTCCAGTATGGTTGTCTTCATCATCGAACCCATAGAGGATTCCAGTACGAGAGTCTTCATCGTCGAACCCATGGAAGATTCTAGTATGGTTGTCATCTCTGCCGAACCCACGGAGGACTTCAGTGCAGTCGTCGTCGCTGCCGAACCCACGAAGGATTTCAGTGTAGTCGTCATCGTCGTCGTAGTCGCATCCAACTCTAGGGTTCCCGCACACACCATGCTCGATTCCGGGAGGGTCCGCTCCGTGAGACAAGGGGTTGACACATAAACTAAAACATAGTCCAGATTTTATGTCTCCCAAAGTCCCATTACGACAAAAGTAACTCAACGTGACAGACGGTGCGCCAATCGGACGCCCGGTCTGAGAGTTATTGTCTTTTTCGTTCCAGGGACTAGGTTGGTTTTTAAGTCAACACCAACCGGACCACACTCCAACTATGTCCGAACCTCGAGCACAGTAAGACAAAAGGTCCGTCTCACTAAGAGGAATCTAACAAAGTCGACGACATGTCAATCGGACGTCCGGAGCTCAAGTTAAAAGTGTGTCTGCTCCGAGGTCCGGATTGGTTTCGTGTTCGAACCAACCCAGCCATACCCGAAGGTCTTTGAAACCTTGAGTGTAAAATACTAAAATGACCGTCTCAATCCAAGGATCGCATCGCAACTGACGGTGCATCGAACGAAGGTCCTTAGCCCATGTTACGTGCATTTGAACGAACATGTCCGCTTTTAGGGGGTTTTGGGCCCGTACCGACCCGGCCCAAGACCCCCTGGGTTGGCCCAAACCGGGTCGACCCGACCTAGTTCCGGGTCTGTCCCATCAAGGCGCTGCCTGCGCGACCAGTCAAATCGGCCATTTCGGCCAAGAGGGAATCGGAAAGGGGGCGCTGCCCCCCTTGAATGAGGAAACGGCCCCCATGAGGGGGGCCCACCTCTTGGTCAGCCGGGGGTTACGCCCCCCGGTTCTTCCGTAACGGTCGGCCCGGCTGGCCAGCCAGTGCTTCCACCGCGGGTCCCCGTGGTCCCACCCCTCCGAAGAACCTACGGTCGGCGGTTCTAGCCGCCTCTCCTTGCACCGTTGCGGCTTCAAGCCGCGGCCTTGTCCGACTGGCACAGCACGATGGCGTCGCGGCCCCGCTCCGGCCGCGGCCACTTCATAGTTCTCCGGCGTGGCGCGACGGCGCCATTCCCCCTTCGCTGCAGCCCGACCCTGACCACGGCTTCGTTCGGCATCAACGGTGCGGCGCGACGGCGCCGTGCTTTTTCGCCATGTTTCTCCTTATTCTCGCGCGGTGTCGTTGCATCGCACTGCCTTTGTTCGTACCGCAACATAAACAACAACATAGAGGGGGGAGGGTCGGTCATGTTCATGTGGTCCGACCTCCTCATGTTATAATGATGACAGGCGGCCCAAAAAATAAAATTACATCTTCAAATAAATCTGAAATTTAATCCATTAAATTTGAACTCAAACCCCTACCTCGATGAAGTCGTCCAACGAGGATCGTCGCGGGAAAAGGACGTCATGGCAGACGGCGTCGCGGAAGACGACGTCGCAAATCGAGGCTTTGTAAGCGTCGTCGGTGTTACCCCAATGAAGGTTGTGGCGTGTCGTCGTTCTTCGAAGAAAGCGTCTCTGACCGGCTGCAGAGAGGGAAGAAGACTGTACGGTGATCTCCCCTTGCGGTGACAGAGTTCTTCATCATAGACTCAGCGTTCGTCGCTTTCTTCGACGAGGAAGGAGATGTTCTTCAGTGTGCAAGAGTTCTCTCCTCCTCTTTCTCACACAACAAAACAACACCCAATAAAATAATACATTGGCTTATTTTATTCACACACACACATGCCAACATTAATTTGAATTTCAAAAATCACATTCAATTAATTAAATTAATTGAAGAGCCTTTAACAGTCCAATTAATTGCGAGAGTTGACTTGTCATTTAAAAGGGGGGTGCGAGTGTGTTACACAATTAAATGAATGAGGGAGGTTTTTAAAGGATTTGAAGGGATGGGGCTCATGTGGGCCCCACTTCACTAATATCTTAATTAGAGAAGTTAGGATGTAGTGGGTCCACTTCAACCTCCATGCATAGGTTAAAACTACATAGAATAAAAATAAAAATTGTAGCCCAAATTTTTATTTCATTATTTAGTTAACCCATTTAATTAATAACCTCACCCGAAAAAACGCAACTCCATAAAAGGTGTTCCTAGGAAAATACTGGCACTATGGATTCATGGGTGCCTTCAGATTTCGATTCCTAGCACCAGTTCAAAAGATACAAAAACCCGCCTATCCGTTCACAGTACATAACCGAGCAAAACTTATGAAAATGATTTCGGGCACACAGGGCCTCGGAATCAGGTTCCGTTAGAAACTACTTACTCGTAAAATCCCACCGAAAATTAAAAAAAATCCCTAGAAATTTATGGGCCTTTACATTACTCCCACCTCAGGGATTTATGTCCCTATAAAGTTACATCACGAAGTAGGGGAACAAATGAGGGTACTAAGCATGCATCTGAGCATCCTTCTCCCAAGTGCTCTCCTGTAGGTTCCCGTGCTACCATCTGATGCGCACTAGAGGAATCAACTGCCCACGTAGGACCCACTCCTGTCGATCCTAGATCTCCACTGGGACCTCTACAGAAGTCACACCATTGTAAATGTCCAACTCCCCATGGTCGATGATATGCATTGGGTCGTGCATGTATCACCTCAGATGAGATACATGGATGACGTCGTGCACCCGATGCAACTGAGGTGGTAGAGCCAGGCGATCAGCCACCTCGCCTATCCTGCTGAGAACCTGGAATGGTCCGATAAAGCACTGAGATAACTTTTCACCTCGGACAAAACTCCGTAATCCATGTCGAGTTGAGACCTGCATGAAGACATGGTCGCTATCCTCGAACTCTAGTGGTCTCCACCTCCTGTCAGCATAAGACTTCTGTCGGCTCTGAGCTTCCCTCATCCGCTCTAGGATGACCTGGACCTTCTCAGGTCCTACAAGAGATGCTAAGATTTCTTCTTTGCTGATAAGAGAAAACCGGTCTCATCCCTTAGGTGAACCACATTCTTTTCCTAATAAAGTCAATCCTGACATGGATGATACTAATCCATACCAAGGATGTTGTTCTAAGGCCTCAACACTACTACCAAGAGATCCAACCGTTACTCTCGTCTCCAAGGGTTGAGTCACACTGTCAGCATCAGTGTGTTGTCACTGGGTTTCCTCCAGTAGGTATCTCATAGTGAGGGTCAAGTCAACAATTTTCAACCGGAACCTCTTAGTACCAACTACATAAAAAGGGACAGGGAACAAAATTTCACAAGAACAAGTGTCTTTTATTACTGCAGTTCAAGGTACAAAGACACATAACATCAACAAATCTAGAAGCAACATGAACCAAAGTACCCATGTCTTGAGCTAGTCCTGCTTTTGTACATCTGTTCTCGGAGCATCATGGTCGTAAGCCTCAGCTTCCTGTAGCTGAGCTCCCCCCTGTCCACCCATTCCATACGGTTGGGGTGGTCTTCCTAGTGGTGGTGGTGGCAACACCTCGATGCGTCGTCCACCTCCAGCTACACGGACAACTCCTCTACCTGGTATACCTGCTCCCTATGGACCTCCATGATCAAACCACTACCATGGAGGTCCCTCTACTACCTACTGCTCATCAGTAGGATGAGTCGGTCAGTCTCAAGCCATGTGACCCTGCCAGCTGCATGCATAGCACTAGTTACTCCTCATGTAGCAGGCTCTCCTTCGTGTGCCCCGTACAACCGAATCTGCATCCTAAGATTTCTCTTCTGATGGTCTGTCCTGTTTGGACCTCTGCATCATCTGTCTACTGCCAACTGCAGAAGACTTCGCTACTGGTCATCCTATGTAGGGTCCCACCGTTGGTGACTGCTCGGCGAGAATACTCTCCACTAAAATGTCTCTCTCCAGCACCCCTGCATGTGTCAGAATATTGAGGGAGATCATCGAAGCCATGATCTCATGCCTCAGTCCCTGCTCGATGGTCTGGGCCCAAATGAACGGGTCTCGTACCTTGTCCGTCGAATAGCGAGAGAGATCAGTAAATCTCGCTGAGTACTGGGAGACCGTCATACTTCCCTGCCGCAGTTGTAGTAGCTCCTGGATGCGCACCGCACCGAGGGTGGCTGGGACGAACTCCGAGCGAAAGAGGCTCTCAGTGTCCATCCAGAGGAGAGATGCCTCATCGTTCACCTAGAGCATTAAGCTCCAACATCTTCATGCTTCTGTGTGTAGGAGGCTCGCTGCAAGGATCACCATGAAGTCAGCTGGTGTCCCCACTAACATGAATACCTGAACTACAGCCTCTAGCCAATCCTCGGCTTCATGAGGGCTCATCTCCCAACAGAACATGGGCGGTCTCTGACACTGAAATTCGTGCAGTGCACTAAGGTGACATGAACTCTCAGCGGCTGTGGATGGTGGCATCGGGGGCTCGACAGGTAGAGATACCGTCGGTGCCCTAGCTGTAAAAGGTCCTTACACCGAGGCCTCGTCGCTCTGTGGGCTGTCGTCTCACATAAAGCTCAGAACCCTAGTTGTCTGCCATCGTGGGGCCATCCTAAAAAGAAACATGTGTGCCATTGTCAAAACAGTATACCTGTGAGCTAACACAAAGTAATCACAGAGAAAACATTTAAAACACACATGCAATTAGTGTTTTCATGCACTTAGTCAGAAATCAGAAGTCAGGGTCCTGGTGTATGGATATGTCGGCTGCCGCACCAACACTGGACTCCCTGGACTGATAACCACATTCAATACCCTTAACAGTATTGCTTCACATAGAAGAAAGATCAGACTCCTGAGTTCTGTGGTATAACCGAACTCCTCTGATACCAATTTTTCACGACCCGTCCTCGGGGCCTGTGCTGTGACTACCCCAAGCCCGCCTCCCAAATGCCAGGGGCTGGCGACTAGCACCAAAGGCATAAATCCCGACAAAATGGGGAAGGCATTGCCTTTATAAAGTAAGAAAACACCACAAAGTATGTCAGAAGAAGTAAAAACTATGTAAACTGAGTACAAAAGGAAGTGCGGAAAAGTAAGTGGGCCAGAATACAAACCCAAAATCAAAGTGAAGTACAACTAGAAAGAAAGTACAACAAATGAAAAGTAAACCAGAAACATTGAGCCGTACACTAGATGTCCCAACTGAAGGGTGGGTATAGATAGTCTCATCAGCACCTTAGGTCCAGCCATCCGCTCCGTGTACGTCCCGCCCAGTGGTCCACCTCCAGGTACCGACTTGCTCCACAAGCCTCAATAATGATCAGCGGTGTCAGTCATCTGCATCCAACATAGCATCGTGTGGGAATAACCCATGCAAGGGTGAATATATGCTACTCAATAGGGACCCTGAGACCCCTGAAGGACTCCCGGATTCCAAAAAGGATAATCCACAAATGAAAGATACAATCATGAAGTAAAATCCAACATTACGTCGGTATATGCCCAAACAAATACCTAAGTCATCAACTCCAGTTTGGCTCCAATATCTGAGCCCAAGTTCGATCATGTCCACACATGATAGTACAACCCAAACCACATAGGAAATCACAACCCAATCCACACAGGAAAGAAAGTCAATCATATCGAAGATAATGATTTAAACTCAAGACTCATCTCACACAGGTATACATCATTCATAAAGAAAAATATATGATCCGAAGTAGTTAACGATTCATCAAGCTGTGGCCCACGTGGGATACTATACCAGCTAAACTGTGGGACCCACGTAGGATACTAGTCCAGATACTGCGTCGAACCCATAGAGGATTCCAGTATGAAAGTCCTTATCATTGAACCCACGGAGGATTCCAGTACCGTTGTCTTCATCCTCAAACCCATAGAGGATTCCAGTACGAAAGTATTCACCGTCGAACCCACGGAGGATTCGAGTACAGTTGTCTTTATCGTCGAACCCACGGAGGATTCCAACACGAATGTCTTCACCGTCGAACACACGGATTATTCCAGTACGGTTGTATTCATTGTCGAACCCAAAAATGATTCCAGTATGAAAGTCTTCACCGTCGAACCCACGGAGGATTCCAGTACGGTGGTCTTCATCGTCAAACCCACGGAGGATTCCAGTACGAAAGTCTTCACCGTCGAACCCACGGAGGATTCCAGTACGGTTGTCGTCGCTGCCGAACCCACTGAAGATTTCAGTGTAGTCGTCGTCGCTGCCAAACCCACGGAGAATTTCAGTGCAGTCGTCATCGTCGTCGTAGTCGCAGCCAGCTCTAGGGTTCCCGCACACAACATGCTCATTTCTAGGAGGGTCCACTCCATGAGACAAGGGGCCGATACATCAACTGACACATAGTCTAGATTTAATGCATCCCAAAGTTCCATTTTGAAAAAGGGAACTCAACATGATAGACGGCGCGTCAATCAGATGCCCAGTCTGAGAGTTATTAGTTTTTTCATTCCAGGGGCCAGGTTGGTTTTTAAGTGAAAACCAACCCAACCGCACTCCAACTGCATCCAAACCTCGATCGGAGTAAGCCAAAAGGTCCATCTCACTATGAAGAATCCAACAAAGTCGACGACACGTCAATCGGTCATCCGGATCTCATGTTATAAGTGCTTCCGCTCCGAGGGCCCGGTTGGTTTCGTGTTCAAACCAACTCGGCCATACACAATGTTCTTCGAAACCTTGAGTGTAATATACCGAAACTACTTCCTCAATCAAATGATCGCATCTCAACTAACATTGCATCGATCGGACGTCCGTAGTCCATGTTACGAGCATTTGGACGAACCTGTCGGCTTTTAGGGGGTTTTGGGCCCAGACTGACCCGGTCCAAGACCCCCTGGGTCGGCTCGAACCGGGCAACCCGACCCGGGTTCGGGTCCGTCCCATCAAAGCGCAGCCCGGCCCGGCGTGGGCGGCCCTGCCCGAAGTGGCTGGTCCTTCTTGGCGTGGCCAGTCCTGCATGGCACGACCGGTTGTCCTGGTGCGGGCGCAGCCCATGTGGCCAGTCAGCTCTGTCGTTTCGGCAGACCAGGAATCGGAAAGGGGTGCGCTGCCCCCCCTTGAATGAAGAAACGACCCCCAAGAGGGGGGTCCGCCTCTTTTCCAGCTTGGGGTTACGACCCCTGGTTCTTTCGAAACAGCAGGCCCGGCTGGCCGACTGGTGCTGCCGCCACGGGACCCCGTGGTCCCGCCCAACCGAAGCGCCGGCGGGCGGCGGTTCCGGCCGCCCCTCATTGCACCGCCATGGCTTCATGCAGTGGCCTCTTCGTGGTTCTCCAGTGCGGCTCGACGGCGCCGCACCCCCTTCGATGTGTCCCGATTCTAGCTGCGGCTTCGTTCGGCCTCAACGGCGCAGCGCGACGGTGCCGCGCTTCTTCGCCGTGTTTCTCCTTGTTCTCTAGCGGTGTCGTTGCACCGCCCTTCCTTTGTTTGTGCCGCAACAAGGACAACAACATAGAGGGAGGAGGGTCGGGCGTGTTCGTGCGGTCCGGCCTCCTCCCGTTATAACGATAACAGGCGGCCCAAATAATAAAATAACTTTGTCAAAGCAAGTGAAATTTTAATCCATTAAATTTTAACTCAAACCCCAACCTTGATGGTGTCGTCGAACGAGGATCATCGCGGGAAAAGGACATTGTGGAAGATGGTGCCACGGAAGACGACATCGCGGATCGAGGCTTCATAAGTGTCGTTGGTGTTCGCCCGATGAAGGATGTGGTGCGTCGTCGTTCTTCGAAGAAGGCATCTCTCACCGGCTACGGAGAGGGAAGAATAAGGTACAGCGATCTCCCCTTGCGGTGACGGAGTTCTTCATCATAGACTCGGTGTTCTTCGCGTTCTTCGACGAGGAAGGAGATGTTCTTCAGAGCGCAAGAGTTCTCTCCTCCTCTTTCTCGCACAACAAAACAACCCCCAATAAAATAAGACATTGTCTTATTTTATTCACACACACACATGCCAACATTAATTTGAATTTCAATGATCACATTCAATTAATTAAATTAATTGAAGAGCCTTTAACAGTCCAATTAATTGCGAGAGTTGACTTGTCATTTAAAAGGGGGTGCAGGTGTGTTACACAATTAAATGCACGGGGGAGGTTTTCAAAGGATTCGAAGGGGTGGGGCTCGTGTGGGCACCACTTCACTAATATATTACTTAGAGTAGTTAGGATGTTTTGGGTCCACTCCAACCTCCATGCATAGGTTAAATCTATTTATAATAGAAATAAAAATTGTAGCACAAATTTATATTTCATTCTTTAGTTAACCCATTTAATTAATAACCTCAACTGAGCAAACATAACTCCATAAAAGGTGTTCCTAGGAAAATATCGGCACTATTGTTTCATCGGTGCCTTCGGATTTTGATTTTGAGCACCAGTTCAAAAGTTAGAAAAACCTTCTCATTCGTTCACTGAATGTACCCGAGAAAAACATCGGAAAATGATTCCGGGCACATCGGTCCTCGGAATCAGGTGTCGTCAGAAACTATGTACTCGTAAAATCCAATGAAATTTAAGATAAAATTTCCTTTGAAATTTACGGGTCTTTAAATTTGTAGTGTAGGATGGATGTTCACAGAGGAGAAGGTATTCGATCACAAATTAGTTGGCTAGTCTCATCCTTGGAGATGAGGATGTATGGAGTCCGTGTTTTCCTGTTTTTGTAGATCAGTATGCGCACGTTTATCCTGAAAACGTTCGTGGACTACCACTTTGAAGAGAGTTAGACTTATACATAGACCTGTACCCCAGGACATCACTGATATCTACTCCAGCATATTGGATGGTTCTAGCTGAGCTTCGTGAGCTGCGGGTACAGCTGGAGGACTTGTAGTGAAAGGGATTTATCTGACTCACTGTTTCAACCTGGAATTCTCCGATTTTGTTCACCAAGAAGGCGGATGGGAGCTCGCGACTGTGTGCCCACTACTGTCCCCTCAATCAGGTGACCTTGAAGAACAATTACCCACTTCCGAGGATTGACGGCATCTTTGATCAGCTCAAGGGAGCACGATGGTTCTCGAAGATTGACCTCAAGTTAGGCTATCACCAGCCCAGATTTCAAGACGAGGATGTGTAGAAGGCAGTCTTCAGGTTTCGGTATGGCCACTAAAAGTTCTTTGTTTTGCCCTTCGTCGTAACTACTGCTCCAACAGTGTTCATAAGTCTCAAGAACAAGATCTTTCATCCTTACTTCGATCGATTTTTCATAGTTTTCAACATCGACATATAGATTTATTCGACCACTGAGGAGGATCACACCTACCACTTGTGGGTTTTACTAGATACACTCTGAGAGAACCATATTTATGGTAATCTCTCGATGTTCCAGTTCTGGATTCAGGAGGTTCACATCATGGGACACATTATCTCGGAGCCCAGAGTTGCAGTGGATCCAGCGAAGATCGAGGCAGTACATGCTTGGCAGCCACCCAGGAAAGTGACGGAGGTGTTGAGTTTCCTGGGTCTGGCTGGGTAATATCAAAGATCTGTGCCAGACTTCTCCAGAGTATCACCACCACATTCAACATTGATGAAGAAGGGGAAACCCTTCGTGTGGTCAGATAGATGTCACCAGAGCTTTCAAGAGTTGAGGTACATATTGTCTAGTGCGCCCATATTGAGGCTGCCAAAGGAGGGAATTGGGTATGTAGTATACTTCGATGCATCAGGGACCGGACTCTGGCGTGTCCTGATGCAGGAGTGATCAATGATCGTGTATGGTTCACAGTGGTTGAGACCATATGAGTAGAACTACGCTACCCATGACCTCGAGTTAGTAGTAGTGGTCTTCTCCTTGAAGATGTGGTGGTATATTTTGATGGGTGAGCACTTTATTGTATATTCTGACCACCATAGTCTTAGGAACATCTTCATACAAAAGTACATGAACCTGAGATAGCGGAGATAGCTCGAGTTCTTCCAGGATTATGAATTATAGATAGTCTACACTTCTGGGAAGGGGAATGTTGTAGCTGATGCTCTCAGCCAGAGATTGGGAATTCAGCTACTAGGAGAGGAGACAGACCAGCTAGTCGTGTTGTAGATATCCTTTGTGGATATTGATGGAGAAGCCTTTCTTTAGTCTCCCACAGTCACTCTTCTAATTAATCAGCAAGTCAGGGCGGCACAACATGGGGATGATGACTATGAGACGTGACGTGCACAAATATCCTCAGTCCAGACACCTGATGGATTTTCTGAAGGAGGGGAGTAGGTCATCCTCTTTAGGGGACATACCATGGTACCATTTTAACTACAAGAGGAGGTTCTGAGGGAGTTTTACACTTCCCCTCTACCGGTACATCCATGAGAGGAAAAGTTGTACCAGGACCTCAGATGACAACATTGGTGGCCATGTATGAAGAAGGTTGTAGCAGAGTTCCTTTCACGATGCCTCACTTGTCAACAAGTGAAGGCAGAGAACTAGGTGCCAACAAGCTTGGTTCAGCCCTTAGAGTTCCCGAAGTGGAACTGGGACGGGATATCCATGGATATCGTGATGGGACTTCCACGAATATCTAGTGGGAACAACTCTATCTAGGTTATAATTAACCAACTCACCAAGTCATACCACTTCCTACTGATCAGAGAACATGGCTCAGTAGAGTGCTTGGGACGTCTCTACATTCAAGAGATCATACTGCTTCATGGTGTGCCATCGTCTATCGTTTCTGATCATGATTCTCACGTCACTTCTCGTCTATGGAAGGGGTTACAAGAGGCTTCTGGGATGCAGTTACGTCTGAGCATCACCTTCCATCCTCGGACGGATGGTCAGACGTAGAGGACCATTTAGTCTCTCAAGGATGTGCTCCTTGCATGTGTCCTCGGCTTTGGTCATAGTTTGGAGGATCACTTACCCTTGGTGGAGTTTGCGTACAACAACAGTTACCACTCCACCATCGGGATGACACCTTACGAGGCACTATACGGCCGACCTTGTAGATCACCTATGTGGTGGAATGAATATGGGGAGTCATCACTTGTTGAACCAGAAATTGTTCAGGCTACGACGGAGAAGGTGCAGATTATCCAGAAGTGGATGGAGACTACCTGGAGCAGACAAAAGTACTTTGCTGATAGGAGACGGAGACCACTAGAGTTCGAGGATGGAGACCATGTATTCTTATGTGTATCACCTCGACGTGGTATATGAAGATTTAGCTGGGGTGGAAAGCTATCTCCATGAGTCATCAGACCTTTCCAGGTCCTCAGTAGAGTAGGCAAGGTGGCTTACTGCCTGACCCTTCCACCTCAGTTGAATAGGGTGCATGACGTCTTCTACGTATCTTAGTTGAGGAGATACGTGCACGACCCGACCCACATCTTCGATCAAGGGGAGCTGGACATCAATGATGGGGAAACATTCACGGAGGTCCTAGTAGAGATCAAGCATCGACAAGAGCGGGTCCGATGTGGACAATTGATTCCACTGGTGCGTATTCACTGGTAGTACGGGAACCTCCAGGAGAGTAGTTGGGAGCGGGAGGCTCAGATGCGTGTACAGTACCCCCATTTGTTTCCATAGTGTGTGTTGTAGCTTTACAGGGACATAAAGCCCTGAGGAGGGAGTAATGTAATGACCTGGAAATAAGAAGGAATGTTTTTTTCTTAACTCTTTGGAATTTTACTAGCTTTCAGTTTCTGACGACACTTGAATCCGGGGCCTAGTGTGCACGGAATCAATTTCTGATGTTTAGTATGGGTATATTCAGTAAACGTACATGCGAGTTTTTCTATCTTTTGAACTGGTTCTCAGAATCGAAATCTATGGGCACCGATGAACTCACAACGCCGGTATTTTCTTATGGTGACATTTACCGTAGTTACATTTTATTCGGGTTGAGAGATAATTTATGGGTATTTAGAATAAAATAAATAAAATTTGTAATAAAAATTTTTATTTATGTTGGTTAGTTATTTCCTCCCAAGGGGAGTTAGTGGTGGGGCCCACACCCACATAACCTCCCATGTGAGGATATTTTTGAGGTGGGGCCAACACGATCCCCTAACCATTCATCTCCCCATAACTCCCCTTTAACCCCCCTATTTAATTTGACAGCTCTCCCATTAATTATGTAATCTCTTCACCTACCCCTATCACATTAATTTTTTCCAACACTTTTAATTAATGAATTTAATCCTCCAATTAATTAGTTAATGTGGTTTGAATTTAAAAAATTCATGTGTGATTAAAATAATATCCTTAGATATTATTTTATTTTGGCACTCGTTGTGTTCAAAGGATTTTGGGAGAGATCTTGAGAATTAGAAGAATGAGTTCCTCTAATCAACGAAGAACGTTATCCTCCCAACTAAGAACCACTGAAGAACAATGATCATCTTTTGATCTTCGGTCATCCCAAATGAGAAGGAGCCACCCACAAGGATGCCGATGATGTGCCAACCTTGACTCCTTCTTTCCCGGCGTCAATGAGTTGAAGTCGTCTCCCCGTGACGCCGTCTTCCACGACGCTCGACTACAGCGAACCTTATTTTCTAGGTAGGGGGTTTGTATCAATTTTATTTGTATGAAATTTTTCATCATTGGAAACCATGTTATATCATTGGCCAATTGCTACCGCTTAACGCGGAGGGCGCGGGCCGAAAAAACATGGCCTGGTGGCCCTCCGTTGTTTCTTGTCTTTTAATTCGCAACGAAAGGCGGTGGCAAACTGAGGCGGTGAGGATCGAAGGCAGCGGTCACGTGCTGACCCTGTGCAGAAGAACCACAACCCACAATTGTGGGCTACTCGGCCGACAAAGAATCGGCTGGCTAGGCCGGCCGGACCGAAGAGACAGTGGTTCCATGACAGTACCGCACTACGAAAGACCACTGCCCGCTTTCTATGGGCCTCTCAGCAGACAAACGGCAGGGCTTCGAAGACCCGCCTTGCCATGAGGGTGCCCCGCTAGGGGAACTGTAGCCCGCCCAAGCGGGCCGCTCATGCTAGAGAAGCTGGAGGGCTTATGCCACCCCAAAAGAGGGGTGGTGCCGCTCCGCTCTTCCAGTTCAGGAAAGCGGGGGGCCGCACCCCCCAGACCGTTGGGCCAACCTTGACGAGCCGCTCGGTCGGCCGGGGTGCACCCAGCTGGGCCGTGCAGTGCCACCCTCATGCTGAACCGCACCCCTTCAGGCCGGGTCATGCCCCTTAGGCCGGGCTGCGCAATTCACTGGGCTAGTCTGACCCTCTGTCGGGTCGGACCCTCCAAAACTAGGTTGACCCATCCCGCCAGACCACTGGGCTTAACGGGTCGGGCCCATTTTCACTTAAACGTGAATAACTTAAAGAACACGTGTCTGATCGACGCGCCGTCTGCGGCACTATGACCCTCGCGATGAAGCGGTCCTTTTTCTATACTCTTAGTGGGTTTTGGGAGACTTTGGGAAAAGGCCGGGTTTGAACGAGCATAATTCCAACCGGGCCCCTGGAACAGGAAAGCCAATATCTCTCAGACCGCACGTCTGATTGACGCGCCATCTGTCGTGTCGGGTTCCTTCTGACTAGACGGAACTATGAGATACATCAAATATGGACTTCATGAAAGTTTATGTATCGAACCCCTTTGACTCGAGGAGCGGACCCTCCTGGAATCAAGCATACTGTGTGTAGAGTCCCCAAACCTAATGTACATAAACATTACATTACTTTTGAGGAATACTTAATACATAACAAAAAGAGAAACACAAGAACCGTAATAGTTTAGTGTATTTGGAGACTCGGAATATAATATTCTAATCGTGGTGAAAGATCTTCCATATCTTCCATAAAGATCTTCCCCTTTTGTTTTCTTACCTAAAACCTTTCTTTAAAACCTAGGAAAATAAAACCTATAAAGGGTGATCTCAAATGCTCAGTAAGTGTAAGCATGGAGAAATTAAACCAAATCATATACATTTGAAATAAAAAAAAACATGAACATGATGTTTAAACATCAAAATCTTGAGCAATGAAAAAAAACATGGCAGAACGTAAGGCATAGATCATAATGAAACAGTAATCATGATAAAATATCATGGGAATAGAACATGTAATTTTTTCATCCATTAAGCACATGTTATGATTTCCATCGTAGCCAAGGCATTGCTTCCAAGACCCTCTTAGTGGAAAAAGTCCCTTTTTGAATCGAGTTCACTCCTTGTTCCAGTCCTCTAACACTAATCTGGATTAACTTACCATTCCATCCATGTCTATCTCATTAGATATAAATCTTTACCCAATGAGTTAGATGGAGATATAGGTCCCACCAATCTCATAATGAAATCATTCTTACTTGTGCCACAAAATAATCATAAATCATTCATCATAACCCAATGAATAAAATTTGTTTCATAAAAATCATCACATCATAACATAATTCATATAAAACAGATAGATATCGTTTCATTCTAATAAAAGTGAAACCATGTAAATAATAGAGACATTATACTTGAAACATGCACATTTGAGAATAATGTCATCTTAGAGGGAAAATGGTTTTGATAAATCACTTGAAATGAATTCTTTAGGAAAATATCCTTTCTTCTTTCAAATCATTTTCTTTTCACAAAATGTCATGAAATTTTAAAAGAAAATGATTTTTTTGAAAATAGTAATGAAATCTTGTATAGTAATGTTCAGGAAAATTAGTTGTTATGAAACCGTAAAAATTCCGTTTAGGCCGTATAAGTTAAAAAAATATTATCCCTGTACTTTTGTCGGAAAAGTCAAAAATTACCACGTATGGTAAACAAAAGAAAGATTCCATATATAACACAAAGTAAAAGTCAAAGAGGGGTAAACATGACTTTAAAAATGAATGGATGAATATTAAAAGCATTATGAGAAACATTTTATAGGCATGGATGAAAAATATAACCCCAGTAAATATTTACGAATAAACAATCTCGGATAAAAACAAGATTGGAAAAGTTATCCCTTACCTTAGGTCCGATATGCTTCACACGTATCTGAACCTCTTATGTAGTGATTTATATAATGTCATGGACTTATTAAATAATCATATTCATTGTTATGATATCATATATGGTTCACTTATGACTTTATATTACTCTTTCTTTTGTAAATTCCATGTTAAACCAGTGTTTTGGGTAAAATCGTTTCATTTATCATACATGTTTCGAAATGTTGTTCTTGATATTATTAATTATATCCTGATTTAATTAATTCCAGAATGTAAATCATTATTTATATATAATATATATTTAGTATATAAATATATATGATAGATAGATAAAATGAATGAAATACACAGTTAATGGAGATGGTAGGCTGTGTGTACGCATGAACGCTGTTTTTGTTTCCTTATTGAATTAAAAGGAATTAAGTAAATGAAACATATATGTACACAAATCCAGTATCATTATTATGTAAAATATATAAATATTATTTATTATATATACTTTATAATCATACTTGAATGGTAAATCATGGAAAATGAATCTCATCGCGTTCGTGGAGACGGTAGTCCGTACGTACGCATGAGCGATGATATCATTCCCATGATCGTGGAGTTCTATTGAAGTATATGTATAATATTTCAGAATTAATATCATTTTTCAATAATGATATATATTTATTTATTTACACCATTATACCCATCCAAGTATGGTTGTGGTGGAAAATAGATTACACCCTGGCGTGGAGACGGTATTCCGTACGTACGCACACGTGATGATTTCATTTTCTATAGGATGGATAGAAGATGAAATTGGGTTGTCTCATATTTATAATAAAATGTCATTATATGAGTGATACTTATGTTATTAATTTATTATGATAAAAATAATGAAGAATAATTAGAATAAAAAATAAATTGGAATGAATTGGTAAAGGATATTTCCTCTTCTTTGACGCACCTCTTCATAACCTCATCTTGAGGAACTAGGGTTGGTCTTTGGAGGATACCAGAACCTATATAATGTTTCTAGGGAAGATTAGAAAGTAAATGGACTGGGTTTGGGTGATCATTAAGCTCAAAATGGTGTGAAGAGAAGAGGGAATGGGTTTTCTTTTTATAATGGAGGAGAGGGGCACCTTTGGAAAAACATAACATATTATTTTATAATAAGGTCATATTCGGTTTATAATAGCTCCAAATTGATTTATTTCGAAGCTAAAGTGGTAATGGGTCGAAATAATCTCATCAAATAGGTTTTAGACAAGTTTAGGAAACTATTTTTACCTTATCATTTATAGTTAACTCTAAGATAAATAATTTAACTTTTTCTGTATCTTCTTGTTTTCTTACACTATATGGGAAATAATCTTACTATAACAAGCGAAAATAACCCCAAGAGGTTAATTATTAACATATATAACTATATCTAAGTAATTTTTACGAACCTTAGATATTTAGTAATATAATAAAAATTAATAATATAATATTTGTTTTAAAAACAATTATATGTCAATTTTGACAATATCTGGTAATTGTTTTTTGTGAAAATCGTAACAACATTATTTGTACAAAATAAGTTGATTGAATCAATAATAACATGTCTTAGTAACCTATAAAATTATTTTAATTAATATAAAGTATCAAATTACATTTATTTGGGTATTTATAACATCAATTATGTTAATATTTCATTAATAAGGTAATTACTGCATCATCATTGTGTCTTAAATAAGTTAAATTATTTAATGTCTAAAAATTATAAATAAAAGACCATTATGTAGGAAATATTTTTAACTTTATAATTAATATTTATAGTCTAATTTATCTTATTTGTAACCCTAAATTAATTTTTTTATTTATTATACTTTGATTTTAACTATTTTAACCTTTCTTTAAATAAAATAATTATAAGTGTCATAATCTAATCCAAGTGGACCTAAAGGATAATATTTTATTCCTAAGGATGTTTTTGGTCAAATTACACTTATCCAATAGAATTAGGACATGTGTTAGGATAATAATAATATCATTTTTACCCTTAATTACCCTATTTACTTTAACCGTGGTAAATAAAAGTAAAAAGTTACTATTCACCAAAAATTATTTTTATCTTATTGAACCACATTTTACTCTATGATATTAACTGTTTCTCTCAGATTTTAAAAATTCCACTCACAGATGTGGTAAAATTATGTTTTATGTATATTTTCAAACTCTCCTAGGAGGTGGGTAAAATACGGTAAAAAGGTCAATAAAATTTTTATATATCTAAAATTATTATAAAATGACTCAAATCAATTACATTGAAATTATATAGGTATTATGTATCAATTTTGACCAAGAATAAATTTAAATAAAATTAATAATTATTTAAATAAATAGTTGGTTATTAAATAGTAACCCAGTGTTTTCACTATTCATCAAAAATTGAATGTTTTCAGAAAAATACAAAAAAATCACCCAAGGCTAATTTTGATATTCCAAATCCATAAATAAAGTCCATTTTGAAATAAAAATTTATAAAATTTCAAAAAGTCGGTATAACTATTCATAAAGGATAGTTCATAATAATATTATAATAATATCTCGTTTAGTGAAACTCGGTATTGCGTACTACACACGCTATCGAAGAAGGTCTTGATTGCGTGTAATGCAACCCAAGTCAGTGCTGCGTGTAGTGAAATATCCATTTAGTGTTGCGTATAACGTAATCAAAACATATTAAACAAAATCTATACTTAATTTTGCGTAAAATAATTTCCACAAAACAAACTTGAAATTGTGTGTAACACGAGCGAAGAATAGTGTTGTGTATACTGCAAGCTAATACGGTGTGGTGTATAGTATAAGCTAATCTTGGTGTAGTGTATAATAGAAGACATCAATGAAATTAAAAATAATATATCTCATAAAATCCCGAGGTGTTACATTCTACCCCCTTTAAAATGAATTCCACCCTCAAAATTCGTCAGAGTTGTAAATCGTTTACTACTTGAAGGTTTCATTCATAAAAACCCACATCATAAAAAGGAATAATAAATCATCAATTTAAAAAGCAATGTTAGAAACAAAACAGATACCCAAAGTAACTCATCACTTGGGATCCCACATAAGAGTATATAAGTGAAAATATTGATATGGAAGAGAAATCTAACTATCATGTTCTGATAGAGAGTGGTAGAGAACATAGATAAGAAAAATCCAACAATCGTAAAGCTGTAAATTTGTTATGATATAAGGTACCATCTAATTCATAAGATATCAGATTACTAGGACATCATTTTTGGTTTCCAAGATCATTTCCCTAACATTGATGATATTTTATATAAGGATAAATACTTACTTGATTTCAGTGTAATATCATCGTTGGTCATTCCATGAACAATTTCCACTTCATCTATATTTAAAGAAATAAAGATGAATTTTTCATTCATGTAGTGTTAGCTGATCCAGCGATAGAATGGTAAGTAATCCCATATGTTTCTATCACAAAAACGTTAGCATAAGTTATTAAATATACATAAGTCCATCTATGGTGAGATTAATTGTATATGATTCAATAATGGAATTATACTTCATCTATCATACCGCTTAATAACCTAAAACTATTTCCTACTAAATAGGTAATTCCTGTTGGAAAGTGGTAGGCGATAAAGGCATGCCGCACTTCGGTTGTGGGTTCGATTCCCACAGCCTTGTCCGACGCGACAGGTTGTCACCCGTCCTACAGGTTGTCCTTTTTCTAAAACTACATTATTATAACATCCCATCAATAATATCAAAAAAACAGTTCTATCGTTAAACAATTCTAACTTATGTCCAACATAATCCATTCCAATATTAAGCTTATCTAAAAAACATATGTCCAATCTTATAGAACAAAGAGAATGATTACTAGAAATGTCATCAAACAAGCATGTGAATACCATCATTTATCTCCCAAATATCATATGATATATCTGGTTGTTCACATTCCAAACATGAGAATACCTTAATCATGTATTCTCGTGAAAAACGAATACCCATTGAACCTTAGTGAAAACAAGAATGCTGTCAAAAGTTAACTCTTTCCACATACCAAAATCCCAAAATTTATCTATACTCAAACCATGATATCAGTCAGGAGATCATTTCATTTTCTCTTCCTCCCTTCATTATGCGTATATCATCTTCATTATAAAAATATTTAAATCACATTTCATGGTTAGTAGTACCATATAATTATTGAAAATCAATACATAGATATTCTAAAATTCCACGATACCATAAATGAGATTCAATGATACTATTTTGAAATCCCATTACATAAACACTTAATCATTACACAACATCATTATCATACTCAACATCACAAATAGTGATCGCATGTGACATCCCTTTATCCTTTTCCTTAAAAGGTTGCTCACGTAGATCATCATTAACCCTTGGATTAGGGAATTGATTAGCATAATGCCCCATTTCCTTGGACTTGAAGAATTGAAGTGTTGGTGGTGCGTTCTCTATAGTATTTTCTTTATTTACATCATTAGAAACCCTTTTTTGATTACTTCGACACATATCTACTCAATGACCTTCTTTTCCACACTTAAAACATTTTCCTATACCTTTTATACAGTCTCCAACATTCATATTCTTTTCACCATTATTCTAAGATTTCTCCTTGAACTCCATCTTTCGTTTCTTGTCAAAACCATGATATGGATATGTTACACCAACTTCCAGTTCTACCTTGATATCACAACACACAATTTCTTCATAACAACTGATGTCTCTTATAGCTAATTCCCTTCGATGACTTTGTTTTAAGCCACTGAAGAATCGATCAACTTTACTTTCTGGTTGGATGATAAAGCCAGATGCATACTTTGAATGTATGGTAAAATTTCCTTCGTATATACCAACAGATTCATCATCCTTCTGCTTAAGCTCATGGAACTCATTTTCTATCTTTTTTTGAAGAATACGAGGGATGTACTTACTAAAAACCAAGTTCATGAACTCATCCCATTCCATGGATTCAATTTCATCTTGGTGCCTTGTGTTTTTAATTAGAGTCTGTAACACCCCAAGCTTCCACGATACTCTTCTTTTTCAATAATGCAATAGCTTGCATTATATGCAAGTTCGAGATTCTAACGCACCGTGACCAATCAAAATAGCCATTATGAATAGTAATAACCATTTTTTGAAATTATATATATTTTATATTTCAAAATTGACTTCATTTTTGGATTCGGAATATCGAAATTAGCCTATGTTGAATTTTTGGTATTTTTCTGAGAACTTCCAATTTTTTATGAATAATGAAAAATACTTAAAACAACTTTTTTAATAAAAATAATTTGTAGTGAAAAATTATACTATTTATTGGTTCAAAAGTATAATTATAATATATTTTTACCATTTTATCCATTGGTGGTAATTATAATTAATTTCACTTTGAAATTGGACATAAACAATTGTCAATCTTTTGATATATATTGTTTCTTAAAAACACGCTATTTGTTGTGACAACGGGAATTAATTATAAAATTAATTAATGCAACTTATATGTTTGTAATTTTGTAAAATATACATCATTTTTGAATTTGGAATATCAATTATATCTTAGGGTGAAAGTTTGGCATTGTTCTGAAAAACTTCAATTTTTGATGAATAGTGAAACCACTAAGTGGTAGTTAAAAAACTGATTTTTCATTTAAATGAAACATTACCACTTCTATGATTTGATTCTAAAAAATCCGACATACATGGTTTTCATTAGGATGTAAAATTTGGTTCAATGGGATTAAAATAATTTTTTGGTGAATAGTAACTTTTAAGTTTAATTAATCACGATTAACGGCAATTAGTGCAATTTAAGATAATGATAATGTTATAATAACATGAAATCACCTTTACACTTTTCCTACCCCTATTGGATGAGTCATTTCCAACCATGAAAATCCATGGGTCAACTTGGGGGCCCCATGGAGCCACTTTGGTAGGAAAATGACATAAATAACTTTTATTTAAAGTTAAAATAAAAATGTCACAAACATGAGTTGTTTTACTAAATAAATTTTTATGTGTGGTTATAAATGTCATATTTTTTACTATAAATATTCATTATAAAGATAAAAATATTTCCTACATCATGTTAGTTATTTTATAATTTTTAGACATTAAATAAATTAAATTATTTATGACACCATGATGATGCAACGATTACCTCATTAATTAACGATTTAAATAAAATGAAATGATAATGTAAAATCTAAAGATTACACTTGTCCAAAGCCTATTGGATGGGTAGATTTCAAACCCTTATTACCTTATCCTCGAAATATATAATTTTGGGACCTCTAAAATCGGAAAACTATCTCATAATAATGTAACATTTCCTTACTTTCCATGAGTGCCCCTCCTCTCCTCTTATAAAAGGCCCCCACCTCTACCACCTTATTCACACCTTCAAGCTATTTTGCTCGGCCAAACTCTTCCCAAATACCCTCCCAAATTCCCTCTATTACTCCTAGAAGCCTCAATTTGGGCATAATTCTTCCCAAGGAAGCCTTTGGCTCAAATCAAAAGAGTTTCCCGATTTTAAGGTAAAGTCTTCGCTTATGTTATATTATTTTATTTTGCTTATCCAACCCCCTAAACTCTTTTTATTCGTTATTTTTGTAACAAAACCAGTATCCTAAATATACTAGGATGTTTTTATAAGAATTATTCGAGCTACACATACACACACCTACATCAAATTGTTAAATAACATACTTCTTCTGTGGATGGAGAATTTCTGCCTCACGAAACGATGATTATTCAACACTCATATAACACCTTCAAAGGTGACCATTAAGATGTCACTCTATTTATAAATAATATATAATATGTTTATGTTTTACTTAAGTTTCTGTATTTTTCATTTATGGAATACCTTTATTGTTTCCATTATGGGTAAACGCGATATTTTCACTTTAGAAAGTACGGACTACCGCCCCCTCAAAGTGATTTGAATCGTTAATTCCATGTGTGGGATGTATAAAGGATGGAGTAAATGATTTTATATATGATATTATACTGGAATTATAATATACCTTTATATCATTATGATTTCATTAAATACGAAATAGAAATGAAAGTAGCGTTCATGCGTACGTACGGCTTACCGTCTCCATGAACGGTGCATTTCATTTCTTATCTATAAACATTATGAAATATTATAAATGAATGTATATACTGGATATATATGTGATATATGATATATATATCATGAATATAATTCTGTATATAATGGATATTTCACCACATGAACAACTTGTAATTATAAGAAGTTTATTTTTGACTCAAGTACCAACGATCGACAAAACGACCGTTATTAACTTAAATAATTGCATACTATTAATAACATGGTAATAAGTGATATAAATGGAATAAAAACATGAAAAAGGTTCTTAAGCAATTATAAATTAACTCTAGTTTATTATTTAGGAGGTTAAAGAACGGTCGAGTCAAGACAGGACGCAAGGTAAGGGAACTTCTTAACCCAATTTCCATTCTTTGGGTTAATCTCCTACTTTCAAATTATGTCATGATATTATTATGTCCTATCAGGTATTTGTACATTATTTATGTGTACATATAGTTAATACAGATAATAGATCTATTTTATTTAAAAAAGTATCTTTGTGAGGGACTTCGTCCCAATCTCCTTTCATTGAGGCATATTTGGTTTTATACACAACGTTCATTTATACGGTGTATAAACCCCTTTGACTTTTACATTTATTGAAAATGAATCTTTTATACGAAGTGTTTTACTAAAAGACAAAAAGGAATGTTTTTCTTGTCGTACGTATGATGCGACAACGACTTCTTTGCTGGCATGGCCATTATTTGGGTTTCGGCTTTCTATACAAGCCATAACTTTTTTTTAAATCAAAAATAAATATCAAGTTTTAATTTTCTTTTATTTTGGTATTGAAGATGGTTTTGAATGTATTTTTATTATATAAATGTGTTGTATTTATATCTTGTGATTGAAAGGTGGAAATGTTATGTTTCCATTATGCATATTTTATGTGATATGATTATGTTATGGTTTATGATATGTTTAAACCTGTTCATATGGGGAATGCATTGGACTTAATAAGTGACGGGTTGAGCCCGCTATAGCTCCTCGATGCATCAGTAGGTCTAATGAGACAAACTAGTGTCTTGGAACGAGGCCTTGACAAAATATTATTTGTGGTCTTGGCAAGAGTCCTTGGCTACGTGGTTATGATAGTCTGCCATTATGCATTCCATGATTATGAAAGTGGTTATTTATATTGCATGGGATTATTCGACTAGTAGAATATCCATGTGATTAAGTGAATGGCATTATTTAATTTTCTTTTTGCCATATTATTCTGAAGTTAATGTTTAAAAAAGATTTTTTTAATTATAAATTGCCTTAAATGTTTATGTTTATTGATGAAAGCTTCCGCAATATTGTTATCCTTACTGAGCATCTGAGATCACCCCTTTCAATGTTTTAATATTTTCCAGGATGTGAATAATTATTTTATGAATGACATGCAGGGATAGTCAGAAGAGGATATGAGTGTGGACTATGGAGACTTTGTTATTGTAGTATTTCACTTTATGATGTAATGTAACATTTATGAATGTATCTAGTGTTTCCAAGGCTACTAAACTAATCGGTCTTTCGAGACTTGATCTTTTGTGATCATTCCAATGTTACGAAGTAATGCACCGACTCTGGGTAGCTGGGGTGTGGGCATTACAGTTGTTATCAGAGGCAGTTTAGTACTAACCTTGAAAGCTAGATTTAGATAAACTCTAATTAGAGCACATACCCCGAAGATAGACTTTAAAGATTAGTATAGAAGAACTTCCTAGAATTTTGTTATTATAGAGATTTTGTGAGTTTTCCGAGCAATACATCCCTGTCTGGATACGAGCAGGTAGAGGCAGCTCTAGAACATATGTATCTAGGGGTAAAACCCGAAAACACCACTTTGAGCTAGACTCGAACGGGAACTGGTGCATGACAACGAGCTTTGTTGCACTCTTGGTTACGACACTCCCGGGGGATATGCTTAGGATAATTATCATTTTCATTACAAAACATTATGAAGGGCTTATGAATATATACTTCCTCAAAGAAAACATTTTTGTGATTATGGATTATATCTATAAATAGTTCAATTTATGTTAAGTGTTTTTCAAGTTTGTTATTATGTATTATGATTCATAAACTAACCTAGTTTATGCCATTTTATAGAAATGGAGCCCAGTAGAAGGAATGTGAACTCCATCAATACGTATGATCCAAAGAGTTAGAAGGATCATATCTTTCACGGTATTAAGCCAACAGTTATAAGGTAAATAGTCTCCCATGTGTTCTCAACATATGAAGAAATAGTATCATGTGTTAATAAGATATGTAGAGAATTCTATGAGTCTTATGGATTTGAAGGTATGAAAGAGAAGAAAATGATGGAAGAGAGAATGATGGATAATGGGATGAGGGAAAAGAAGAATTTTTCAATATGTGATAACTGTGGGAAGAAACACCTTGGAACTTGCCTGAAGGGAATGTGAGTTTGTAATAAGTGTGGAGAAAAAGGACACCAACTGCCTGACTTCAAGGGTAAGAAAAAGGTTTCAAATTTACAATGCTTCATTTTCAAGGAGTGGGGACACTACGCAAACCAATGTCCAAATCATCAGAGTATGCCCCAAATGATGTTATTGGATAATTATCAAGTTATGTTACTACTAAATATGAGGAGGAATGATTAGAGTTCTTATGTTGTTATTAAATAATTTTGTCATTTGAGTGTTTTATCAATGATGTACTGGTTATAATAATTATGGAGTATATAAGGATTGTACTGTCATACTATTTCATCAAGGACTTGAGATTGTGTGGAACCATGAAAAGTGACTCCACAGCAGGATAAATTTTTGGAAAATATATGGTTGAGAGAAATATAAACCATAATATGGTTCTGATACCGAGATAATGATTTTGGAATAATACATGATTGATTTGGATAAATTATATGGGATATTATTAACATCCTTGAAACTGATTAATGATTTGTATACCTTTTTGATAGAAGGAGTATATATAGTATTCTATAAGGAATAAGGGATCATGAATGTAATCAATAAGGATTTATGGTAATTCAGTGTGTTGCAGTGTTTTAAAAGAATACATGATGAAGGTGTTCACATGTTGTTACATGGAAAAAAGGATCTTCATTATGTTTACCTTTCTTATAAAATTTTGACTGTGAGTTGGACAAAAGTATTTTGGATAACAATAAAGGTTGGAATGGATTAAGTTGATCTTTGGATAGTATTGTTTAAGGTTAAAACATTTCTGAAGATTATTTTTGGACTATTATATTACTATATTTTTAGGAAAAGGACAACCTGCAGGGTGGGGAATAACCCGTCGCGTCAGACAAAGCTGCAGGAATCGAACCCACAACCATAGTGCGACAAGCCCTTTTTACCTACTACTAGCCTACAAGAAGTCCCTGGTTATTAAAAAATAGTTTTCCTAATATAAATGGTATGTGTTAATTTTTGTAACCTTATACAATTAGGATAAATAGAATATTTTTGAGTTCTATTACCTTTTGGAGTGAATGATGGGTTTGTGGTAAAAATTTATTAAAGAATGAATGACTACATGAAAAGTAAGTATATTTCCTTAATTTGTTAGTAAATCTCCTAAATAAAATCCTCAACTTTATAAAAGGCAACTTAAACCAAAAACGTTTCCAGTTAACTTTTCCAACTGGGGATTCAATGACTGTTTAACCAATCACAAGTTTGTGATTTTCTTATAGTTAACTTTCTCCTAATACAGTTTTCTACAACTCTCCATCAGACCTTGTTGGATTGTCTTCCTTCCATATCTATATTTTCTTAGAATCCTAGTATGGGATATCTCGGGTGACCTTTGTACTTATCATTATTTCTTTCAAAGTTATATATTTATTAACCTTATTTCCGATGTGGGTTTTCCACAAAGATATTTTCTATTTTCAACCTTTTATTTTCAAAGAAAAATTTCAAATTTCAAGGACGTAATTTATTGAAGGAGGGGAGAATGTAACACCCCGAGCTTCCACGATACTCTTCTTTTTCAATAATGCAATAGCTTGCATTATACGCAAGTTCGAGATTCTAACGCACCACGACCAATCAAAATAGCCATTATGAATAGTAATACCCAATTTTTTAAATTATATATATTTTATATTTCAAAATTGACTTCATTTGTGGATTCGGAATATCGAAATTATCCTATGTTGAATTTTTGGTATTTTTCTGAGAACTTCGAATTTTTTATGAATAGTGAAAAATACTTAAAACAACATTTTATGAAAAAACATTGTAATGATAAATTATAATATTGATTTGTTTTAAAGTATAATTAGAATATATTATTACCATTTTATCCAATTGTGGTAATTAGAATTAATTTTACTTTGAAATTGGACATAAACAATTGCCAATCTTTTGATATATATTGTTTCTTAAAAACATGCTATTTGTTGTGACAGCGGGAATTAATTATAAAATTAATTAATGAACCTTATATGTTTGTAATTTTTTAAAATATTAATCATTTTTTAATTTGGAATATTAATTATATCTTAGGGTGAATGTTTGGCATTGTTTTGAAAAACATCAATTTTGGATGAATAGTGAAACCACTATGTGGTAGTTAAAAAACTGATTTTTCGTTTAAATGAAACATTACCACTTCTGTGATTTGATTTTGAAAAATCCAACACGCATGGTTGTAATTAGGAAGTAAAATGTGGTTCAATGGGATTAAAATAATTGTTTTGGTGAATAGTAACTTTTAAGTTTAATTAATCGCGATTAAATGTAATTAGTGTAATTTAAGGTAAAGATAATGTTATAATAATATGAAATGACCTTTACACTTTTCCTACCCCTATTGTATGAGTCATGTCCGACCAATACAATCAATGGGTCAACTTGGGGACCCCAAAGAGACACTTTGGTATGAAAATGACATAAATAACATTTATTTAAAGTTAAAATAAAAATGTCACAAACATGAGTTTGTTTACTAAATCAATTTTTATGTGGGGTTATACAAGTCATATTTTTGACTATAAATATTCATTAAAAAGATAAAAAGATTTATTACATCATGATATTTGTTTTATAATTTTTAGACATTAAATAAATTAAATTATTTATGACACCATGATGATGCAGTGATTACCTCATTAATTAACGATTTAAATAAAATAAAAAGATAATGTAAACTCCAAGTCTTAAACATGACCAAATCCTATTGTATGGGTAAATTTAGAACCCTTATTACCTTATCCTCGATATATATCTTTGTGGGTCCTCTAAAATCCGAAAAGTATCTCATAATAATGTAACATTTCCTTACTTTCCAAGAGTGCCCCACCTCTCATCTTATAAAAGGCCCCCACCTCTACCACCTTATTCACACCTTCAAGCCATTTGGCTCGGACAAAATCTGCCCAAATACCCTCCCAACTTCCCTATCTTAGTCCTAGAAGCCTCACTTTGGGAATAATTTTTCCCAAGGAATCCTTTGGCTCAAATCAAAAGAGTTACCCGATTTTAAGGTAATGTCCTCGCTTATGTTATTTTATATTATTTTTCTTATCCAACCCCCTAAACTCTTTTTATTCATTTCTTTTGTAACAAAACCAGTATTATAAATATACTAGGATGTTTTTATAATAAGTATTCGAGCTACAATTACACACACATACATCTAATGGTTAAAGAACATACTGTTTCTGTGGATGGAAAATTTCTTCCTCACGAAACGATGATTGTTCAACACTCATATAACACCTTCAAAGGTGGCCATTAAGATGTCACACTATTTATACATAATATATAATATGTTTATGTTTTACTTAAGGTTCTGTATTTTTCATTTATGGCATACCATTATTGTTTCCATTATGGGTATATGCGATATTTTCACTTTAGGAAGTGAGGACTACCGCCCCCTCAAAGTGATTTGAATCGTTAATTCCATATGTGGGATGTATACAGGATGTAGTAAATGATATTATATATGATATTTTACTGGAATTATAATATAACTTTTTATCATTATGATTTCATTAAATAAGAAATAGAAATGAAAGTAGCGTTCATGCGTACGTACGGCTTACCGTATCCATGAACGGTGCATTTCATTTCTTACCTCTAAACGTTATGGAATATTATAAATGAATGTATATACTGGATATATATGAGATATATGATATCTATATCATGAATATAATTCTGGATATAATGGATATTTCACCACATGAACAACTTGTAATTCTAAGAAGTTTATTGTTGACTCAAGTACCAACGATCGACAAAACGACCGTTATTAACATAAATAATTACATACGGTTCATAACATGGTAATAAGTGATATAAAAGGAATAAAATACTTGAAAAAGGTTCTTAAGCAATTATAAATTAACTCTAGTTTATTATTCAGGAGGTTAAAGAACGGGAGTCAAGACAGGACGTAAGGTAAGGGAACTTCTTAACCCAATTTCCATTCTTTGGGTTAATCTACTACTTTCAAATTATGTCATGATATTATTATGTCCTATCTTATATTTTTACTTTCTTTATGTGTAATTATAGTGAATACACATAATAGATCTATTTTATTTTAAAAAATGATCTTTTTGAGGGACTTCGTCTCAATCTCCTTTCATTGAGGCATATTTTGTTTTATACACAACTTTCCTTTATACGGTGTATAAACCCCATTGACTTTTACGTTTATTCAAGAGGAATATTTTTATATGAAGTGTTTTACTAAACTAAAAAAAGGAATATTTTTCTTGTCGTACGTATTCAGCGACAACGACTTCTCTGCCGCCATGGACATTATTTGGGTTTCGGCTTTCTCTACAAGACATAACATTTTTTAAATGAAAAATAAATATCAAGTTTTAATTTTATTTTATTTTGTTATTGAAAATGGTTTTGAAATTATTTTTATTATATCAATGTGTTGTATTTATATCTTGTGAATGAAATGTGGAATTTTTATGTTTCTTTATGTATATTTTATGTGATATGATTATGTTATTGTTTATGATATGTTTAAACCGGTTCATATGAGGAATGCATTGGAATTAATAAGTGATGGGTGGAGCCCGCTATAGCTCCTCGATGCATCGGTAGGTCTCATGAGACAAACTAGTGTCTTGGCATGAGGCCTTAACAAAATCTTATTTGTGGTCTTGGCACGATGCCTTGGCTACGTGGTTATGATAGTCTGGAATTATGCATTCCATCATTATGAAAGTGGTTGTTGATATTTCATGTGATTATTCGACTAGTAGAATATCCATGTGAGTAATTGAATGGCATTATTTAATTTTATTTTTGCCATATTATATTGAAGTTCAAGTTTAAAAAGGATTTTGTTTTAATTATACATTGCCATAAATGTTTATGTTTATTGATAAAAGCTTCCGTAATATTTTTATCCTTACTGAGTATCTGAGCTCACCCATTTCAATGTTTTAATATCTTCCAGGATGTGAAGAATTATTTTATGAATGACCTGCAGGGATAGTCCGAAGAGGATATGAGTGTGGACTATGGAGACTTTGTTGTTTTAGTATTTCACTTTATGATTTAATGTAACATCTATGAATGTATCTAGTGTTTCCAAGGATTCTAATCTAATCGGTCTTTCGAGACTTGATCTTTTGTGATCATGTCAATGTTACGAAGTAATGCACCGACTCTGGGTAGCTGGGGTCGGGGCGTTACAGAGTCCACCATTGATCTACTTCACCTTATAAATGGTAAATAGCCAAAATAACTTTGTAATGTTCTGGACAATGAAGTATGGAAAATATCTTTTCAATGGTACTGATACATTGTTTAGAAACAAGTGGATCAGAAGACCCAGTGAAAGAAGGTGGACTTTTCCTCATGAAGGACTCAATAGAATATTGTTCCCTTCTCTTCACATTTGGAAGTATAGAATGATTCATAGATTTTGTAAGTATAGAAATAATATTTTTCACTCCATCTCCCATGAAATTGTTTTTCTCAGGAGGAAAATCATTTCACTATCCATTACATTGATCAACACGGTTCCTTTGGGTTCCAACCATTGTCTAAAACCCAAAAAGAATAGTGTGAGAGGAAAAAATCATGATAGGGAAGACAACATAATAAAGGGGGAGTACCTTCAATATCTTTCATCTTAGGTTTAATTATAAGGTCATTACCGTAATTCTAGTACTGTAACCTATACTTATACTTAACCTTAGTGACATCCCTGGACATACCATAGAAATATCTCTAGGGATCTCACTAATGTTTTTGCATCCATTTTTCCAATGGTTAACTAAACCATTCCTCTAATACCAACTGTAGTGGCCCCAAACCTGACGTACATGAACAATAAAGTACTTTTCTATAATAATTAATACATAACAGAAATAGACACACAAGGACCGTAATAGTTTAGTGTCGTTGGAAACTTGGAATATAATCTTCTAATCGTGGTGAAAGATCTTCCACAACTCCCATTAAAATCTTACCCTTTTGTTTTCTTACTAAAAACTTTATTTAAATCCTCTAGAAAAGAAAACATATAAAGGGTGATCTCAAATTCTCATTAAGGGTAAGCATGGATAAAATAAAACAAATCATATACATTTGAACTAAAAAAACATGAACATAATGTTTAAACATCAAAATCTTGAGCAATGACATAAAATATGGCAGTACATAAAACATAGATCCTAATGACACATTAATCATGATAAAATAGCATGGGAATAAAACACGTAATTATGGCATCCATTAAGCACATGTTATGATTTCTACAGTAGCAAAGACATTACTGCCAAGACCATCATAGTGGACAAAGTCCCTTTCTGAATCTAGTTCACTCCCCGTTCTAGTCATGTAACACTGAACCAGATTAACTTACCGTTCCAACCATGTCTATCTCATGAGATATAAATCATTACCCAATGTATTGGAGGGAGATATGGGTCCCACCCATCTCATAATTAAACCATTCTTACTTGTGCCACAAAATAAACATAAATAATTCATCATAACCCATAGAATAAAATGTGTTTCACAAACATCATCCCATCATATCATAATCCATATTAAATAAATGGTTATCGTTTCATCGTAAGAAAAGTGAATCCATGTAAATAATAGAGACATTATACTTGAAACATAATCATATAAGAATAATGTCATCTTAGAGGGAAAATGGTTTTGATAAAACACTTGAAATGAATTCTTGAGGAAAATAACCTTTCTTCTTCAAAATCATTTTATTTTCAAAAAATTTCATGAAATCTTAAAAGAAAAGGATTTTGTTGAAAATATTAAAGAAATATTTTAGAGTAATCTTCATGAAAATTAGGCGTTATAAAACCGTAAAAATTTTGTTCATGCCGTATAAGTTAAAAAAACATTCTCCTCGTACTTTTGTTGGAAAAGTCAAAAAGTACCATGTATGGTAAACAAAAGAATGATTCCTTACATAACACAAAGTAAAAGTCAAAGAGGAGTAAAAATGAATTTAAACTTGCATGGAAGAATTTAAAACACTTTATGAAAAACATTTTATGGGCATGTATGACAAATATAACGCCAGTAAATACTTACGAATAAACAATATCGGATAAAAACGAGATTGGAAAACTTATCCCTTACCTTAGGTCTGATATGATTATTACTATCCAAACCTCATGTATAATGATTTAAATATTGTCATTGAATTTTTACAGAATCATATTCATTGTAATGATATCATATATGGTTCACTTATGACTTTATATTACCCGTTCTTTTGTAAATTCCATGTTAAAGCAGCGTTTTGGGTAAAATCGTTTCATTTATCATACGTGTTTCGACATGTTGTTCTTGATATTATTACTTATATCCTTATTTAAATAATTCCATAATCTAAAACATGATATATATATATATATAATATAAATTCATTATATAAATATATATGATAGATACATAAATGGAATGAAATACACTGTTAATGGAGACGGTAGGTCGTGTGAACGCATGAACGCTGTTTTCGTTTCCTTATTGAATTAAATGGAATTATGTAAATGAATCATATATATACAAAAATACAGTATCATTATTATGTAATATATTTCCTGATTATTTATTATATATACTTTATAATCATACTTGAATGGTTAATCATGGAAAATGAATCTCATCGCGTTCGTGGAGACGGTAGTCCGTACGTACGCACGAGCAATGATATCATCCCCATGATCGTAGAGTTGTATTGATGTTTATGTATAATATTTAAGAATAAATATCAATTTACAATAATCATATATAGTTATTTATTTAGACAATTATACCCACCCATGTATGGGGGTGGTGGAAAACAGATTACACCACGGTGTGGAGACGGTATTTCGTACCTACGCATGCACAGTGATTTTGTTTTCCGTAGGATGGATAGAAGATGAAATTGGGTTGTTTCATATTTATAATAACATATCTGTATATTAGTGATACTTATGTTATTAATTTATGATGAAATAAATAATAAAGAAGAATTAGAATAATAATAAATTGGAAATAATCGGTAAAGGATATTACCTCTTCTTTGACGCACCTCTTCTTAACATCATCTTAAAGAACTAGGGTTGGTCTTTTGAGGAGACCAGAACCTATATAACTTTTCTAGGGATGATGAGAAGGGATATGGGTAGGGTTTGGATGATCATCAAAGCTCAAAAGGGTGTGAAGAGAAGAGGGAAGGGTTCCCCTTTTTATAATGGAGGAGAGGGGCACCTTTGGAAAAACCTAAAATATTATTTAATAATAAAGTAATATTAGGATTATAATAGCTAAAAATTAATTTATTTCGAAGATAATGAGGTTATGGGTCGAAATAATCTCAACAAAAAGGTTTTAGACAAGTTTAGATTACTATTTTAACCTTATCATTTAGATTTATCTCTAGGTTAATTAATTTATCTTTTACCGTGTCTTTTTGTTTTCTGACACTATATGGTTAATAAACATACTATAACAAGCCAAACGAACCCCAATAGGTTAATTATTAATATATATAACCTTATCTAAGTCATTTTCCCAAACGTTATATTTTTAATAATATAATAACAATTAATAATATAATATTTGTTTTAAACACTATTTTATGTCAATTTTGACACTATTTGGTAATTGAATTTTTGTTAAAACAATAACAACATTATTAGTTCAAAAAAAGTTAATTTAATCAATACTAACATGTCATATTAACCTAGGAAATTAGTTTAATTTATAAAAAGTCTCAAATTACTTTTATTTTTGTATTTATAGCATCAATTATGTTAATATTTCATTAATAAGGTAATTACTGTATCATCATTGTGTCATAAATAAGTTAATTTATTTAATGTCTAAAAATACTAAATAAAATACCATTATGTAGGAAATATTTTTAACTTTCTAATGCGTATTTATAGTAGAATTTATCTTCTGTATAACCCTATATTAATTTTTTTTAATTTATTATACTTTGATTTTAACTATTTTAACTCTTCTTTAAATAAAATAATAATAAGTGTCATAATCTAATCCAAGTGGACCTAAATGGTAATATTTTATTCCAAAGGTTTTTTTGGTCTAGTTACACTTATCCAATATAATTAGTACATGTGTTAGGGTAATAATTATATCATTTTTACCCTTAATAACCCTATTTACTTTTAACCGTTGTAAATAAATGTAAAAAGTTACTATTCCCCTAATATTATTTTTATCTTATTGAACCACATTTTACTCCTTGATATTAACTGTGTCTCTCGTATTTTCGAAATTCCACTCACAGATGTGGTAAAATTATGTTTTATGAAAATTTTCAAAGTCTCTAAGGAGGTGGGTAAAACACGGTGAAAAGTTCAATAAAATTTTTATATATCTAATTTTTTTATAAAATGATTCAAATAAATTTCATTGAACTTATATAGGTATTATGTATCAAATATGAACTAAAATAAATTTAAATAAAATAAATAATTATTTAAATAAAAAGTCGGTTTTTAAATAGTAACTCAGTGTTTTCACTATTCATCAAAAATTTAATGTTCTCTGAAAAATAGCAAAAATTCACCCTAGGCTAATTTCGATATTTCGAATCCAAAAATAAAGTCCATTTTGAAGGAAAAGTTTATACAATTTCAAAAAGTGGGTATTACTATTCATAACGGCTAGTTTATAATAATATTATTATAATATCTCGTTTAGTGAAACGTGGTATTGCGTACTATACACACTATCGAAGAAGGTCTTGATTGCATATAATGCAAGCCATGTTAGGTCTGCATGTAGTGAAAGCTCCATTTCGTGTGGTGTATAACATAATCAAAACTTATTAACCAAAATATATACTTCATGTTCTGTAAAATAATTTCCACAAAATGAATGTGAAATTGTGTGTAACACGAGCCAAGAATAGTGTTGTGTATACTGCAAGCTAATATGGTGTTGCGTATAGTAAAAGCTAATTTTGGTGTATTGTATAATATAATACATCAATGAAATTAAAAATATTATCGCTCATAAAATCTCGGGGTGTTACACTGTGTACGGGAACCCTAGAGCCGACTGCAACTGCGGCGACTATCGTACTGGAATCCTCTGCGGGTTCGATGACGACGACAACTGTACTGGAATACTCTGCGGGTTCGACAGCGACGATAACTGTACTAGAATCTTCTGTGGGTTCGGCAGGTATGACAACTATACTAGAATCCTTCATGGGTTCAGAAGTGACGACAACTGTACTCGGATCCTCCGTGGGTTCGGTAGTGATGACAACTCTACTCGAATACTCCATGGGATCAGTAGCGGTGATGAATCAGTGACTACATCTGATCATCTCTATCTCTATACGAAAGATGTATACCTGTGTGAGCTGAGTCTTGAATTTCAATAATTATCATCGATGTGATTGACTTCTTTCCTGTGTGGATCGGGTTGAGCTTGGGCTCGGGAGTTGGAGTCGAACTGAGATTGTTAAATTAGTTATATGTATGGGCATATAACTTAGTAGAGTTCATTTATCCTTCATGTTTGTATCCTTATTTTGTGGTTTATCCTTTTTGGATTCTGAGAGACCTTCGGGGTTCTCGGGGTCTCTACTTAGTATTGTATTCTCACCCCTACAAGGGCTATGCCCGCACTACATTGTGTTGGATGCAGATGACGGACAACACTTATTGTAGTCGTGACTTGTGGAGCAGGATGATACCCGGAGGTGGACCACTTAACGAGATGTACACAGAACAGACGGAAGAAACCGAGGTACTGAGGAGACCATTTGTACCCACCCTTCAGGTGAGAATTCTGAATGATGACTTTGTTTTTTTTTGTTTTTACATTACTTTAATCGTATTAGCTTTTCAGTAGCATTGTACTTACTATTGGGCTTGTATTTCCTTCACCTTTTCATTCAGAACATACTCTTATATTCAGTTTTACTTATTTTTTTACTTCTGTTTCATACTCTGTTGTGTTGTTTACTTTTATAAAGGAAATGAATTCCCTTTTATCGGGATTTGCGCCTTTGGTGCTAGTCGCCAGCACCTGGCCTTTGGAATGCGGTCTTGGGGTAGTCCCGGCACGAGCCCTGATGATGGGTCGTGACAATTATCGTGTCTCCCATAGAATGTAAGGTAAAAATTATTTTATTATATAGTTAATTGAAAGGAAAATATGTTTAATAAATATCATATATATACATTATATGCATCATCATAGGAAACAGGATAGGTGGAAATATAATATTGTAATCAATCTGTTCGCAGTGCGGTAGTCAGCCACCCACATGGATGATGATTTCATAACCCATCACTACTAGAAATCTAGATTTTTCCAATGGTTTAGAACCGTTGGGAAAGGCTACAGAACCGTTGGAATACGTTATACCAACGGTTCTGCAAACCGTGGCGAAGTAAGCCGTTGGGAAAGGCTTTTCCCAACGGTTTACACAGAACCGTTGGGATAGGTTAGAAAAAATCAACCTATCCCAACGGTTTGGCCCGTTGGGACATCAACAGAGCATTTTCTTTCCCAACGGTTTACAAACCATTGGGATAGGGTGTTTTTACCAACGGTTCAAGGAAACGTTTGTAAAAACGCCTGCATAGAGCCTATACCAACGGTTTTCAAACCGTTGGCATAGGCTTTGCTGTGCAAATTGCACAGCAGCCTGCTCTGCAATTTGCACAGCAGATTTTTGGGCATTCACCCTAGGTTTCAATCCAATTATGCCCTCGTTTTCAATTCATTTTTCAATCCAATTATTGTACCTGTAACACATATAATGCATACATATAGAGAACAAACCAACACATACAAATAATGAAAACCAACCAACCAACACATATAATGCATCCTGAAAATATACTCATCCATAATTACAGTAGAATTCATAACATAATTATAAACATACATAATTCATTTAGAATTCATTTTAAAATTTAGATGACAATCATATGTGGAATCCGGAATTCAATTCATAATTTGATTGGTTTTTCATATACCATATATTTTTAATAGAAATGATATCCATTTTAAACAAAATACATACATCTGGAATGATACTGGTCACACCGTGCCTCAGATTGAGGTGAGGTTAACTCGTACACGTCACAAATGAATCATTGATCGTTGTCCTAAAGTATCAACATATTCCGAAATCGTTTGGTCGGTTTTCCGTATGTCAGTTGTTGTTTTCGCTTAAAATGAAGTGTTTTTTAAATAAAAGAGTGACACTTTGAATGGTTTCGGCCACAACGCGTCTCGTATTGAGGCGGGGTTAACTCGTACACATCACAAATGACCCCTGGATTGTTGTGCTAAAATATAAACACAATCAGAATGTGTTTGGTTGGTTTTCCGTATGAATTTAAAATGCAGTCCATTTTAAAGAAAAGAGATACACTTAGAGTGGTCTCGTCCAAACCGAGACTCGGATTGAGGCATGGTTGACTCGTACACGTAACATATGACCCATGAATCGTTGTCCTAAATTTTCAACAGATTCTGAATGCGTTTGGTCAGTTTTTCATAGGTCAGTTGTTTATTTCACTTATAATCTTGTCCATTTTAAACAAAAGAGACACAGTCAGAGTGGTACCGGCCACACCGCGTCTCGGATTTAGACGGGGTTGACTCTTACACGTCTCAAATGACCCATGGATCATTTTCCTAACGTATCGACACAATTAGAATACGTTTGGTCAGTTTTCCGTATGCAAGTTGATGTTTTTCACTTAAAATGGCGTCCTTTTGAAACAAAAGACGGACACTATGAGTGGTGCCGACCACACTGCATCTCCAATTGAGGCGGGGTTGATTCGTACACGTCACATATGACCCATGGATTGATGTTCTAAAGTTTAAATGGAAACCGAATGCGTTTGGTCAGTTTTCCATATGTACTTAAAATGTTTTCCATTTTAAACAAAAGAGTGACACTTAGACTAATATTGACCACACCGCGAATCAGATTCATCCCGGGTTGGCTCGTACATGTCACATATGACCCATGGATCGTTGTGATAAATTATCAAAAGATTAAGAATGCGTTTGGTCGGTTTTGAGTATGTCAGTTGTTCTTTTCATTTATAATCATGTCCATTTTAAACAAAAGAGACAGAGTTAGAGCGGTGTCGGCCACACCGCGTCTCGGATTAAGACGGGGTTGACTTGTACACGTCACATATGACTCATGGATCGTTTTTCTAAAGTATCGATAGAATCCGAATGCATTTGGTCATTCTTCCGTATGTCAGTTGATGCCTTTCACTTAAAATGACGTCCTTTTGAAACAAAAGACGGACACTTTGAGTGGAGTCAGCCGCACCACATGTCGGATTGAAGCGGGGATGATTCTTACACGTCACATATGACCCATGGATCGTTCTCCTAAAGTTTCAACGGAAACCGAATCCGTTTGATCGTTTTTCTGTATGTACTTAAAATGGTGTCCATTTTAAACAAAAGAGAGTCACTTAGACTTATCCTGGCCACACCGCGACTCAGATTCATCCCGGGTTGGCTCGTACACGTCACATATGACCCATGGATTGTTGGGATAAATTATCAACAGATTCAGAATGCGTTTGGTTGGTTTTCCGTATGTCAGTTGATGCTTTTCACTTAAAATGACGTCCTTTTAAAACAAAAGACGGACACTTTGAGTGGTGACGGCCACACCACATCTCCAGATTGAGCAGAAACCACCGTGAAACATTCTAATTATTATTCGTGATGTGTACGCGCAGACGGCACGTCAATCGGACGTGCGGTTTGCGCGGTACGGCTCAATAATTGTATTCTAAGTGATGCACGCGCTTCGTAAACGCACGTGAGGGGGGTCCAAACGGGCCGAACGATTTCGGAATGGCCTGAAATCAGCCGAAAAATACGGGTGAGTGATTTATGAAGTGGTCGAGCAGACGGCACATCAATTGAACGTGCCATGTGCCCGCGGTGACCGACAACACAGTTCTGGTGTCAAAAACGGCCAAAACGGTCATCCAACGGTAAAATTCATAGCGGACGACATCAGATTGAGCTGAAACCACCGTTCAACATTATAATTATTATTCGTGATGTGTACGCACAGACGGCACGGCAATCGGACATGCGGTTTGCGCGGTACGACTCAATATTCGTGTTTTAAGTGATGCGCGAGCTTCGTAAACGCGCGTGAGGGGGGTCCAAACGGGCCGAACGAATTCGGAATGTCCTGAAATCAGACGACAAATACGGGTGAGTGATTTCTGAAGTGGTCGAGGAGACGGCACGTCAATCGGACGTGCCGTGTGCCCGCGGTGACCGACAATGCAGTTCTGGTGTCACAGACGGGCAAAACGGGCGTCCAACGGTCAAATTCATAGAGGAAGACCTCAGATTGAGCTGAAACCACCGTGAAGCATTCTAATTATTATTAGTGACGTGTACGCGTAGACGGCACGTCAATCGGACGTGCGGTTTGCGCGGTACGGCTCAATATTCGTATTTTAAGTGATGCACGTGCTTCGTAAACGCGCGTGAGGGGGGTCCAAACGGGCCGAACGAAGTCAGAATGACATGAAATCAGACGAAAAATATGGGTGAGTGATTTCTAAAGTGGTCGAGTAGACATCACGTCAATCGGACCTACCGTGTGCCTGCGGTGACCAACAACGCAGTTCTGGTGTCATAAACGGCCAAAACGGGCGTCCAACAGTCAAATTCATAGAGGACGACCTCAGATTGAGCTGAAACCACCGTTCAACATTCTAATTATTATTTGTGACGTGTACGCGTAGACGACACGTCAATCGGACATGCGGTTTGCGCAGTACGACTCAATATTCGTGTTTTAAGTGATGCACGCGCTTCGTAAACGCGCGTGAGGGTGGTCCAAACGGGCCGAACGATTTAGGAATGGCCTGAAATCAGACAAAAAATACGGTTGAGTGATTTATGAAGTGGTCGAGCAGACGACACGTCAATCGGACGTGCCGTGTGCCCGCGGTGACCGACAACACAGTTCTGGTGTCATAAACGGCCAAAACAGGCGTCAAACGGTCAAATTCATAGCAGACGACCTCGGATTGACCTAAAAACACTATGAAACATTCTAATTATTATTCGTGACGTGTACGCGCAGACGGCACGACAATCAGACGTGCGTTTTGAACGGTACGGCTCAATATTCGTGTTTTAAGTGATGCGCGCGCTTCGTAAACGCGCGTGAGGGGGGTCCAAATGGGCCGAAAGAAGTCGGAATGGCCTGAAATCAGACGAAAAATATGGGTGAGTGATTTCTGAAGTGGCCGAGCAGACGGCACGTCAATCGGACGTGCCGTGTGCCCGCGGTGACCGACAACGCAGTTCTGGTGTCATAAACGGGCAAAACGGGCGTCCAACGGTCGAATTCGTAGAGGACGACCTCAGATTGAGCTGAAACCACCATGAAACATTCTAATTATTATTCATGACGTGTACGCGCAAACGACACGTCAATCGGACATGCGGTTTGCACAGTACGACTCAATATTCGTATTTTAAGTGATGCACGCGCTTCGTAAACGCGCGTGAGGGGGGTCCAAACAAGCCGAACGAAGTCGGAATGTCCTGAAATCAGACGACAAATACGGGTGAGTGATTTCTAAAGTGGTCGAGCAGACATCACGTCAATCGGACGTGCCGTGTGCCCGCGGTGACCGACAACGCAGTTCTGGTGTCATAAACGGCCAAAACGGGCGTCCAACGGTCAAATTCATAGCAGACGACCTCGGATTGAGCTGAAACCATCGTGAAACATTCTAATTATTATTTGTGACTTGTACGTGCAGACGGCACATCAATCGGACGTGCGGTTTGCGCGGTACGGCTCAATATTCGTGTTTTAAGTGATGCGCGCGCTTCGTAAACACGCGTGAGGGTGGTCCAAACGGGACGAACGATTTCAGAATGGCCTGAAATCAGACGAAAAATACGGGTGAGTGATTTATGAATTGGTTGAGCAGACGGAACGTCAATCGGACGTGCCGTGTGCCCGCGGTGACCAACAACGCAGTTCTGGTGTCATAAACGGCCAAAACGGGCGTCCAACGGTCAAATTCATAGCGGACGACCTCAGATTGAGCTGAAACCACCGTGCAACATTCTAATTATTATTCGTGACGTGTACGCATAGACGGAATGGCAATCGGACATGCGGTTTGCGCGGTACGGCTCAATATTCGTGTTTTAAGTGATGCGCGCGCTTCGTAAACGCGCGTGAGGGGGGTCCAAATGGGCCGAACGAAGTCGGAATGGCCTGAAATCAGACGAAAAATACGGGTGAGTGATTTATGAAGTGGTCGAGCAGACAACACGTCAATCGGACGTGCCGTGTGCCCGCGGTGACCGACAACGCAGTTCTTGTGTCATAAACGAGCAAAATGGGCGTCCAACGGTCAAATTCATAGCGGACGACCTCAGATTGAGCTGAAACCACCGTGAAACATTCTAATTATTATTTGTCACGTGTACGCGCCGAAGGAACATCAATCGGACGTGCGGTTTGCGCGGTACGGCTCAATATTCGCATTTTAAGTGATGCACACGCTTCGTAAACGCGCCTGAGGGGGTTCAAAATGGGCCGAACAAAGTCGAAATGACCTGAAATCAGACGAAAAATACGGGTTCGAGCAGACGGCACGTCAATCGGAAGTGCCGTGTGCCCGCGGTGACCGACAACACAGTTCTGGTGTCATAAACGGCCAAAACGGGCGTCCAATGGTCAAATTCATAGCGGACGACCTCGGATTGAGCTGAAACCACCGTTCAACATTCTAATTATTATTCGTGATGTGTACGCGCAGACGGCACGTCAATCGGACGTGCGGTCTACGCGGTACAGCTCAATAGTCGTGTTTTAAGTGATGCGCGCGCTTCGTAAACGCGCGTGAGGGTGGTCCAAACGAGCCGAACAATTTCTGAAAGGCCTGAAATCAGACGACAAATACGGGTGAGTGATTTATGAAGTGTTCGAGCAGACGACATGTCAATCGGACGTGCCGTGTGCCCGCGGTGACCGACAACGCAGTTCTGGTGTCATAAACGGCCAAAACGAGCGTCAAACGGTCACATTCATAGCGGACGACCTCAGGTTAACCTGAAAACACCGTTCCACATTCTAATAATTATTCGTGACGTGTACGCGCAGACGGCACGCCAATCGGACATGCGGTTTGCACGGTACGGCTCAATATTCATGTTTTAAGTGATGCGCACTCTTCGTAAACGCGCGTGAGGGGGTCCAAATGGGCCGAACGAAGTCGGAATGGCCTGAAATCAGACGACAAATATGGGTAAGTGATTTCTGAAGTGGTCGAGCAGACAGCACATCAATCGTACGTGCCGTGTGCCCGCGGTGACCGACAACGCAGTTCTGGTGTCATAAACGGGCAAAACGGACGTCCAACGGTCAAATTCATAGTGGACGACCTCAGATTGAGCTGAAACCACCGTACAACATTCTAATTATTATTTGTGACGTTTACGCGCAGACGGCACATCAATCGGACATGCGGTTTGCGCGGTACGGCTCAATATTCGTATTTTAAGTGATGCACGCGCTTCGTAAACGCGGGTGAGGGGGGTCCAAATGGGCCGAATGAAGTCGGAATGACCTGAAATCAGACGACAAATACGGGTGAGTGATTTCTGAAGTGGTTGAGTAGACGGCACGTCAAGCGGACGTGCCGTGTGCCCGCGGTGACCGACAATGCAGTTCTGTTGTCATAAACGGCCAAAACGGGCGTCCAACGGTCAAATTCATAGCGGACGACCTCGGATTGAGCTGAAACCACCGTGAAACATTCTAAATATTATTCGTGACATGTAGGCGCAGACGTCATGTCAATCAGACGTGCGGTTTGCACGGTACGACTCAATATTCGTGTTTTAAGTGATGCGCGCGCTTTGTAAACGCGCGTGAGGGTGGTCCAAACAGGTCGAACGATTTTGGAATGGCCTGAAATCAGATGAAAAATACGGGTGAGTGATTTATGAAGTGGTCGAGCAGACGGCACGTCAATCGGACGTGCCATGTGCCCGCGGTGACAGACAACGCAGTTCTGGTGTCATAAACGGCCAAAACGGGCGTCAAATGGTCAAATTCATAGCGGACGACCTCGGATTGACCTGAAAACACCGTGCCACATTCTAATTATTATTCGTGACATGTACGCGCAGACGGCACACCAATCGGACGTGCGGTTTGCGCGGTACGACTCAATATTCGTGTTTTAAGTGATGCCCTCGCTTCGTAAACGCGCGTGAGGGGGGTCCAAACGGGCCGAACGAAGTCGGAATGGCCTGAAATCAGACGACAAATACAGGTGAGTGATTTCTGATGTGGTCGAGCAGACAGCACGTCAATCGGACGTGCCGTGTGCCCGCGGTGACCGACAATGCAGTTCTAGTGTCACAAACGGGCAAAACGGGCGTCCAACGGTCAAATTCATAGAGGACGCCCTCAGATTGAGCTGAACAACCGTGAAACATTCTAATTATTTTTCGTGACGTGTACGCGCAGACGGCATGTCAATCGGACGTGCGGTTTGCGCGGTACGACTCAATATTCGTATTTTAAGTGATGCACGCGCTTCGTAAACACGCGTGAGGGGGGTCCAAATGGGCCGAACGAAGTCGGAATGACCTGAAATCAGATGAAAAATATGGGTGAGTGATTTCTGAAGTGTTCGAGCAGACGAAACGTCAATCGGACCTGCCTTGTGCCCACGGTGACTGACAACCCAGTTCTGGTGTCATAAACGGCCAAAACGGGCGTCCAACGGTCAAATTCATAGCGGACGACCTCCGATTGAGCTGAATCCACCGTGGAACATTCTAATTATTATTCGTGGCGTGTACGCGCAGGCGGCACGTCAATCGGACGTGCGGTTTGCGCGGTACGACTCAATATTCGTGTTTTAAGTGATGCGTGCGGTTCGTAAACGCGCGTGAGGGTGGTCCAAACGGGCCGAACGATTTCAGAATGGCCTGAAATCAGACGAAAAATATGGGTGAGTGATTTATGAAGTGGTCGAGCAGACGGCACGTCAATCGGACAATCCGTGTGCCCGCGGTGACCGACAACGCAGTTCTGGTGTCATAAACGGCCAAAACGGGCGTCAAACGGTCAAATTCATAGCGGACGACCTCGGATTGACCTGAAAACACCGTGAAACATTATAATTATTATTCGTGACGTGTACGCATAGATGGCACGCCAATCGGACGTGCGGTTTGCGCGGTACGGCTCAATATTCGTGTTTTAAGTGATGTGCGCGCTTCGTAAACGCGCGTGAGGGGGGTCCAAATGGGCCGATCGAAGTCGGAATGGCCTGAAATCAGACGACAAATACGGGTGAGTGATTTCTGAAGTGGTCGAGCAGACGGCTTGTCAATCGGACGTGCCGTGTGCCCGCGGTGACCGACAACGCTGTTCTTGTGTCATAAACGGGCAAAACGGGCGTCCAACGGTCAAATTCATAGAGGATGACCTCAAATTGAGTTGAACCCACCGTGCAACATTCTAATTATTATTCGTGACGTGTACGCGCTGACGGCACGTCAATCGGACATGCGGTTTGCGCGGTACGGCTCAATATTCGTATTTTAAGGGATGCACGCGCTTCGTAAACGCGCGTGAGGGGGGTCCAAACGGGCCGAACGATTTCGGAATGGCCTGAAATCAGGCGACAAATACGGGTGAGTGATTTATTAAGTGGTCGAGCAGACGACACATCAATTGGACGTGGTCCCGACCACGTCCCTCTCCACCAACTGAACTGGCGCCCTCTTCCCACCGCCCGACTTTTTGTTAATGACGTTTCTGAGATTGAAATCGTGAGAATACCCGCCGCCGCCGCCGCCGCCTCCAATCCTTCCTTTCCATGGCTGAAAATCTCCGAAATGATTTCCCCCACACACAGCGCCTCCCCTTCTCCTGCCACCGCCGCCGTTTCGCTTCCGAAACGACGAGCCATTGGATGTCGCCTCCGTCTTTTTATCGGGCAGGGTGCCGAGCCCTTCGACTTTCTCTTGGATACCCAACGGATGCGCCGGTGGCTCCGCCGGCGGAGGCAGGATGAGAGATAGCCGAGCCACCAAAGGCGGAACGGCGACGGGAAAGGCGGAGAGGTGTGTTCAGTATCGAGGCCAGGAGTGCGGCGGATATGGGAAATACAAGGCCGGGGGGAAGCAGGGAACGAAGGTGATAGAGTCCACGCCGGATGGAAAAAATTCCGCCGCCTCTGGATTCAGACCGTTTGGAGGGGCAGAGGCGGCCATGGTGAAGTGGAGTGATGGAAGACACGGTCAGTGTTTTTTATCCCCACTTTTTTTTATTCAATCTTGTTTTGCCGATATATAGATAAAAACCCGTTTTGACAGGACTGTTAATGATGAAATCGGATTTTTGACGTGATTGAATCCACAAATCTAACTCCATAAATCATGTTTTATTCTAGTTATATGATATATATTTTAGATCATATTCCTTGAGTTTTTTTAGGCTCCGCACATGTGTTTATATCATATAGTATGAGCTATTTGTACTTTATTAAACATATGTTATGTGTTTACATCCATAAAAAACACTAATATTTTGTAAACATGTGTTATAAATATTAAGAGAACAAATGTAAGTAATGTTATCATTGTATATAACATATTTGTAAAGTATCAAATACTGTCCATTTTAAACAAAAGAAAGTAACTTAGAGTGGTCCCGACCACACCGCATCTCGGATTTAGGCGGGGTTGACTCGTACACTTCTCAAATGACCCATGGATCGTTGTCTTAAAGTATCAACACAATACGAATGCGTTTGGCTGGTTTTCCGTATTCCAGTTGATGTTTTTCACTTAAAATGATGTCCTTTTGAAACAAAAGACATACACTTTGAGTTGTTCCGACCGCACCGCGCCTCGGATTGAGGTGGGGTTGATTCGTACACGTCACATATGACCCATGTATCGTTGTCCTAAAGCATCAACACATTTCGAATGCGTTTGGTCAGTTTTTTGTATGTCACTTTTTGTTTTCACTTAAAATCTTATGGAAATTCATATAGAATATTTTTATATCATATTTAGTATTGATTAGATTTTAGTTGAACGTGCTATGAAACATTTCAGAGCTAATGAAATTAAGGAAGGTGGAGGGGCTGTCCGGGGGGCTATCCGGGGGGGCTGTCCGGTGGGTGTCCGGGGGGCTGTCTGTGGACCAAGGAGGAGGGTGGGGGGGCTGTGCGGGGTCTGTCCGGGGGTGTTTGGGGGTTGTTCAGGGGGTTGTCCGGGGTTGTTCAGGGGACTATCCGGGGGTTGTTCAGGGGTTTGTTCAGGGGTTGTTCAGGGGTTGTTCAGGGGTTGTTCAGGGGGGTTGTCCGGGGTTGTTCAGGGGGTTGTCCGGGGGTGTTTGGGGGGTTGTCCCGGTTCCAAGGGGGAGGGTGGGGGTTGTCCGGGGGGCTGTCCGGGGGGCTGTCCGGGGAGCTATCCTGGGTCCAGGGTGGATGGTTGGGCGCTGTACGGGGGGCTGTCCAGGGGGCTGTCTGCGGGGGCTTTCCGGGGGGGGGGGGGGGGGGGGGGGGGCTGTCCGGTGGGTGTCCGGGGGGCTGTCCGGGGACCAAAGAGGAGGGTGGGGGGGCTGTGCGGGGTATGTCCGGGGGGTGTTTGGGGGTTGATCAGGGGGTTGTTCGGGGTTGTTCAAGGGGCTGCCCGGGGGTTGTTCAGGGGGTTGTTCAGGGGTTGTTCTGGGGGCTGTCCGGGGGGTGTTTGGGGGGTTGTCCGGGGTCCAAGGGGGAGGGTGGGGGGTTGTCCGAGGGGCTGTCCGCGGGGCTATCCAGGGTCCAGGGTGGAGGGTTGGGGGATGTACGGGGGGCTATCTGCGGGGCTGTCTGCGGGGCTGTCCGGGGGGTGTTTGGGGGGTGTTCGGGGTCCAAGGGGGAGGGGGGGTTGTCCAGGGTCCAAGAATGAGGGGGGTTGTCCAGGGAGTTCACAAACACACAACCACTAAAAGACAACAACATCCATAAAAACATACAATATATAAAAATAACTCAACTCCAATACTATACTACGAGTCCAGATAAAACCAACAACTAGAATAGATTAAACATCAAATCTCAGTAATATAAGTCAAAAATGTAACGGATCAATATGTCCCACATCAGAATCACCATCACCATCATCATCATCCTCATCGCCCACGTCATCGTCCTCCTCATCGTCCTCACCCTCCACAACGCCTTCCTCCTCGCCTTCACCCTCCTCCTCACCCTCCTCATCTCCCTCCTCTTCCGCATCAGACTGCTCACCATCATCATCATCAAGCTGGACATCGGCCTGACCACCACTGGAACTGCCACCTGGTGCACCATATATAGAATGTATCGACGATATGTATTCATAAATCGCTGGGCTGGCCTCTACTGGAAGTGTTGGATGTAGAACTTCATTAAATTTTATAAATGCACTGTTTGCCCTAGCAGACTGTTCTGCCGTCTCTGTGGCCTTTTTCTCAGCCTGTTCTGCATGTGCTTTAACTTGCTGCAGCTCAGTGGCACTACAACTCGTACCTGAGGCAGGCCAATACCTCGCCGGGGCTATCCTAGGTCGGAAGCGTACTCTGCCAGAATGATCCTCTCCCAACACCTGATGTAAGTGATTAGATGGCCCAAAATTGTCTGCTTCTTGGGCATCGAGGGCCTCTAAAGCATCCTGTTACAAATATAAATATATTATTAAGTTATGAAATAGATATTAAAATATAAAATCAACAGATTAAAACTTTCAATTTGCTGCTGAGTCGCCTCGTTGACAGCACTTCCATCCTTTTTTCGTCTACTCGAGCAAAATAGTTTTGCTCGAGGCACACGTCCTTCAATATTTTGTACTTGCCTCTACAATGACATTGAAAAAAAAAGTTATATAAAAACTTTAGAAAATAATTAAATAATTGAGGAAACACAAGAAAATGTAAGTCGTAAAGAAAACTTATAAACAATTGTCATACCTGCTGCCTCTCATGATCCGGCATCGTCGCGCGTCCTAGTGTATGGAGGTAATTTTTTGCATAAATGTTTTTTTTATTTTTTCCAGATGATTCCTAAATAAAATTCGATAATGCAAAGGATAATATTGATGCAAAACGTGAAAGTTATTATTTAAATACCTCAAATGTAATTCATACCTTAAACTGGGTACTCGTCCAATGAGTAATCATCTGACGATACTGCTCTATAGGACAATCATCCACGACTGGTACTGCCTCTAACTCAGTGCCAACTCTAGCACGCCAGCCAATATACAGCTCATGCTTGTAGGCTCTCCAAAGCTCGCCTAAATCCTTTAAACGTTCCAGTAGTGCACCCTCACCATCAGGAAAATTAAATCGAAGATGAAATCAAAATATTAATTCATATAAATACAAAAAAAATTCATGGCATTAAAAACAAAATATTTTTTTACCCATATCTCTGCCCAAGCTCTATCTTTGACCTCTTGTGGCAAATGTCTCCACGACAGCGGGCTGACGGGAATGATGTCGGAGTATTTGGCAAGCGTCGCCATAAAACTCCGACATTGCTTCCCTGTTTTCTCATCCATCTGATTGTCTTCATTATATTCCACCATAACCTGTGTGCGATGGTTCCACACCGAACGCATGCGTGTACGGCCCCGCCCCCGCCTCCTGTCAGTTGATGTATCTGTCATGAAAGAAAAACAAATATTTTATCAAAACATGTTATAATGAAAATAAATATTGCTATAAAAATTTGTTAGGGTTTTATAAATATACATGCGATAGTCTGATCAATGAGTGGCGCCGGATCCACAGAACCTGATGGAACACCCTCTGGTGGAACAGTAGTCGAAGACGATGGAATATAAAAGCTCGGAGAGACAGAAGTAGAAGGAAAAGAAGATGGAACAGCTGTATGACCTGATGCTGACTGGGGAGTGGGAATCATCATGGGATGTGAAAATGATGGGGCAGAAGATGCAGAAGGTAGAGAAAACATGGGAGGTCTAAATATCCTGTGTGTCCCTAATGACACACCGGGATCAGAATGTGGGAAGGCTGAAATGTCAGTGGGAGGGGCAGGGTCTAGTCGGGCACGCACAGCTCTACATCCACCTCTGGTACGAACCCTCCTCGTACCACCGGCCTGAGTACTAGGACCAGTACTAGGCTCCTCGTCGAATAACTGTCGACGTAATGGTGGATCCTACAAAAAAGTTTACAAAAAAAATTAATCACATGACATTATATATTCTGTACATATATATATATATATATATATTTGAAATAAAGTACTCACTGTAGGCACTAATGGTGGAATGCCCATCTCCTCCATCCGATGATTGTTCTCCGCCATTTTTTTTCTTCGTCTCTCTTCAATTGGCTGCATTTCCTGCATTGGAAAACAAATATGTAATTAATTAGAAAAATAAAATTATTGTGTAAACCAAAAAACTAAATATATGAGGGAATGAGGGGATTCATTGGTAATTTAGCTATCAATTGTTTTAGAAGAGCTTGAATGAATTTAATAAAACATACAAGTTGTAATGTTCACCAAGTTAGAAATATTGTTTGATTTTGTTTGAATACAGTTCAATTCCAAATTAGAAAATGCAATTCAAATAAAACAGCAACCAATAAACATTGAAAATTCACATAACGGTCAAGTAAGCTAAAACATATTTGTGATCAATACTAAATAAATATGAATATTACCAACCTTAACAACCCAACTCGAGGTAAACCAAAAGAATTGAGAACATGGATGAATGATTCTATATATTTCCAACCACAACTTTAGGTTCACAATCAACTCTGACAATTGAGCTATTGGAGTCATCAAAAGAAATAAATGGATTGGTTCCAATGGCAATAGGGACAGTGTCGATTCCATCATCAGCATCATCAAAAATATGTCTTTGAATTACTTCAACTATGACACCAAATTCAGGTTGAAGTTGATCTTTGACATAAAAAACCTGTTTAGCCATTGATGCCAACACATATGGTTCTTCGGTTGCAAGAGTGCGGGTCATATTAATTACTCAAAATCCACAATCATCAATAAATGTTCCATGTCTCGTCATCGAATCAAACCAATGGAATTTCATCATTGTGACTCGTCCATGAGAGTAATAATCCAATATTATTATTTTCTCAACGACTCCATAATAACCCAAATTTTCAAGTCACGATCTACTATCTGATGCACTGGCATAACAATCTGTTGTGGCAGTAACCATAATACCAGCATGTTGTGTTCTCATGTTTTTGGCTCGTTCAGTGACAATAAATCTGTACCCATTGATAACAATTGATTTACAGTCACGAACCACGGTATTTGGACCAAAAGCCAAAGCTCTTATTTCCTCAGAGATAGAGTCAGTAGACAAACTCAATACCTGCAATATAAATGACATTTAAACTTAAGTAAATATTGAAATAATTAATTTAAATAGTAATATTTTTACCTTCAATTTTAACCAAGCAGAAAACTCTTTGCTATGAAAAGTCTCTCTCCTTCTCAAAGATAAAGAACGATGCTTCCTATTTATCATTGTTTTATGTTCCCTATAGATAAAAAAATATGAATAGTTTAACAGATATATATGTAAGATATACATATTCAATTTTGTTACCTGATATAGTCATCGATCAAATCACAGTTGAACAAAACTGTGCGATGTGCCATCTCCCGCTCTTCATGGCTTAATGTCTTCAATGTATATGATCCAGGAGTTCCTCCTGTTTGAGGAAGTGATGGAAAACTGAGTTCAATTTTCTCATATTGGTCTTCTTCATTTCTCATTTGTCTGTTCATTCTTGTAGTAAGATCAGAAAAATACATTGAACAGAAATCCATACGTTCTTGAGCTAAGTAACCGTTCACGATAGAACCTTCGGGATGATTCTTGTTTCGAACATAAGACTTTAATGTGAACATATTCATTTCAGATGGATACATCCAACGAAAAGAAACAGGTCCTCCGAGAAGTATTTCAGTTGGAATATGGACAGTCAGATGCAGCATGCATGTGAAAAATGATGGGGGAAATATTTTCTCCAACTCACACAAAATTAATGGGGCATCTATCAACATTTTTTGCAAGAAAGACTTGGACAACTTCTTAGCACAAAGATCTCTAAACAAGTGGCACAACCGAATAACACCCAACCTTACATTATTGGACAATAGATGACGGATTGCTATTGGAAGCAACTCATGCAGTAGAACATGATAATCATGAGTCTTCAAGGATTTTAGCTTCAACTCTCTTCTGTTGACCCGTTTAGATATGTTGCTTGAATAGCCATCAGGAACTCTAATAATCTCTAATACTTCCAAAAATTGATTTTTTTCCAGTAGGTGTCATCACATAAGATGCACATGGAAGTTGCCAGTTATTTTCACTGATACGCACATGATGCAATTCTGGTCTGATGCCCCAATCCACCAAGTCACGTCGAGATCGTAAATCATCTTTTGTCTTCCCCTTGACATTTAGAAGAACTGAAAGCAACATTTCACATATATTCTTTTCAATATGCATTACGTCTAAGCAATGACGTAGCAAATTGGTTGACCAATCAGGCAAATAAAAAAAGATACTCCTCTTCCTCCAATTGTAACAGGTTTCTGAGGAAACATTCTTTCTCTTTCCAGATTTCATTTGACCCTTCCCGAACGAAAAACTGAAATCTTTCAATTCATTAAGCACATCAGTACCATACATATGCTGAGGTGGATCATCGGTCTCTATAGTATTATAAAATCTTCGACGATTCATTCTATATGGATGATACTTTGGAAAAAATCGTCGATATCCCATAAAACTGAAACTACAATGATGTTTCAATCTTCTGGATCGTGTATTCTTCATACAAACTGGACATGACAGTTTTCCCTTCGTGCTCCATCCATACATCATTGCATAAGCTGGAAAATCATTGATTGTCCACATAAGCGCATCATGCATCTGAAATATGTCTTTCGAACATGCATAGTATGTGTGCACACCCACATCCCAAAGAAGTTTCAACTCTTTGATTAAAGGTTGCATGTATACATCAATATCAATGCCGGGATCAGAAGGACCAGATATGAGTATACTCATGAAAGTGAAAGATTTTTTCATACACAACCATGGGGGAAGATTATAAATGTGTATAAAAACTGGCCATGTGTTGTGCGAAGTAAGCATCTGCCCAAACAGATTAAAACCGTCGCATGAAAGACCCAGCCTCACATTACGCACGTTAGCTGCAAAATCAGGATGTCGAGCATCAAATCTCTGACATGCAAATCCATCTGCAGGATGAACCAACTCATCATTAGTCTTCTTTCTCTCGGTATCATGCCATCTCATTTTTATTGATATGTCATTAGACATAAAAGGATTCTGGAGTCTGGGGATCAATGGAAAGTGCCACATTACTTTCTGTGGAACGCGGGATGGTGTTCCATCAGATTTTGACTTCCAATGGGATGTGCCACATTTTATACATTCATTTCGTTCAGCGGTTTCTTCCCAGAATAAACTGCAATCTTTCGGGCAAGCATGAATTTTGTTTCTGGAAAATCCAAGTTCTTCAACAAACTTCCATGCCATATAGTGGTTTGAGGGAATATATGCATCATCTGGAAGTAAATCCTTCAAGAGGGTAAGAATGTAATCGATTGCTGTATTAGAAATCTCATACATAGTTTTTCCATGAAACAATCTGATTAAAAATTCCAGCTTTTTCATTTTATCACATTGTCGATATACTGGAGTCGTGGCAGCATCATTCAATTTTTTCACCCTATCAATATCATCATTTTCACTAGATGCATCAGTTTTCCTCATATCGACATCTTCTTGAGTCGAAATCCTTTCTTTTTCAGGATGACGAATAAACGGAAACCGATCATCTAACAAATTCTCCATTCCAGTCCTTTCATTTCGATCATCACCAATTTGAGATTTCATTTTCTCCCCATTGTGATACCACACAATGTAGTTTGCTTGAAAACCATTTTTGGTTATGTGGTAGCTGACTTCTTCATGACTCAACCAAGGTCTACCAACACAATTGGAACATGGGCAGTGTATGCGACCACTATCTAAAGCATTGTGAAATGAAAAATCTATAAAGCTCTCCAAATTGTTTTGAAAATCGCTTGATATACGATCGGTTTCATACATCCAACTTCTGTCCATTCTGTAAAAAAATTCATATAAGTCATTTTGTCATAAACAATTCAATATGATTGAACTTTAATAGAAAATACATTTAAGTAAACGATAAAGGAAGAAAATAATCATGGTATCAACTAGAAATGTGAAAAAACATACTAATGTGTTATTGAAAAAATGTAAAACCAACTAGAACTTAATGTGTTATCACATCAGAGCATGCCTCGTCCCACAACCATATTAGTAGGGTACCCTCGTGGACAGCCCCACCCTCCCCCGTGGACAACCCACCCACCCCCGTGGACACCCCCTACCCCCTAGACAGCCCAACCACCCCTGTGGACAGCCCACCCACCCCCCTCGACACCCCTTCTCCCTATGGACAGCCCCCACCCCCTTGGATAGCACGCCCATTACCTCGTTTTCATGTATCCTCCTTCATTTTTCACTAAAGTCATAAATGGTTTTATTGATTCTATAAGAAAGATTATATGATGAGGGTAGGTATTTTGGTAATTTATTTTTTATGGTCTTATTGGATACAAAGTGATTTTAAGGTTTAATGTGGGGAGGAGAGTGGATGGCCTTTTATAAGTGGGTTGAGTGGAAAATTTGTAATTATTTTGAAAGTGTGAAAAAATGCCATGTATTTCAGGTCACCATGTCATAATAAGGGCTCATTGTTAAGAATATTATAGAAAACATCCAAATATTTTTGTAAAATTGGATTTGGAAATGTTATGGGTAATTCATATACCTTATATTCTATTTTAAACAACTATGTTAACTATTTTTTCCTTTATCACTATAATTAAATTTATTTTTTTATACTAATTAAATAGGCAATAAATTATGTTATAGATATTATAAATTATAAATAAATATTATTAAATATATTTAAACCATATTAAAAAATTCAATTAACAATTTTTTAATATGTCATTTAAAATTAATCACGTAGACATTATGACAAAGAATGTTTATGCATTATAAATGTTCTAATGGATATAATGATTTCATATATGAATTATAGGGGAAAATGTTTCCAATGACTGATTTATTATTGAAAAATTTATAATTTAATATCTCTGACATTATAACTAGTTGAAAATGTTATTTAAGAATATTAATTATTTATATGAAAATAAAATTTTCAATTGAAATACAATTTTCCTCACTATTAATTAATAAATTAAAATTATCCAAAAATACCAAAAAATCACACAATGATAATTTATGAATTCCCATATATAAAAATGGTATTTAATTTTTAAAAAAATTATTAAATTTTTTTATAGTTATTTTAAATGATTTTCACCAAACACAATTAAAACCACATAGAATAAATACATAGGATTAAAAAAAGTTATTTTTTATATTAATGATTCTTATTATATATATATATATATTAAATATATATCAAATAAAAATATTTAAAAATATAATTTAATAATATAGTTTATCATATTTTTACACTCCACTCTAATGATTCTGATATAATATTCATATTAAATATTAATATTAATATCATAATTTTGTTCGATAAAACATGACCTTGTGTGTAACACAAGCTTTCACAGAAAACAGTTATTGTGTGTTATGAACAATAAATTCATTTTTGCATGAATTTGAATATATATAATATATTTAATTTATAATAAGTATAAATATATAATAATGACTAATAATGTTATATTCTATTCTATTCTTGGTGTTGTATTTCATACATGATATTGACTATGATGTTCATATTAGATAATATCAAGGTGTTACATTCTCTCCATATTAAATTAGTTGGTTCATAGATAGTTAATCTTGATCTCAATAATATAGGGTATTAAATTTATAGATATTTAGTTTTTTACATTATCCCCATATTCTCCAAACACAATATAAGAGTTAATAAAATATACAATATAAAAATACAGAAACGGAAGTCGAAATATCATTTGGAATTAAAAATATTTACGTTTCCATGTAGGAAAACATTATAGGAATGTGAATAAATTAACATGGAGGAAAACTGTACATATTTTTATAGATTGATTGAGGTCATTGAAAATTTGAATGGGATTGATCAATATAATGTTAGTGGCCTAAAATATATAAATAAATGATTATATAAAATACAATCTGATTCATCATATAGGAATGTAATAGGCTAAAAAAATTATTTCTATATAACTTATATAACGATGAATAATTCATATAATGTCTAAAAATATAATGAATCATACCCACATGATAAATTTTCATTTCATAAGAACAAATTATTCTTTTAGTTACCCATCAATTAATATACAATTCATCCCATAATACAAGAAATGAATATATTGAAATGAATTGTTTTAAACCCAAACCATTAAAACTCAATTTTAATAGATCATAAGATCGATAATTGAGTGAAAGTATTTCAATATGGGTATAAATATCTTAGCAAACCAATATATGTAAAATCAGTTATCTAATATAATAAATTAATCTATTTGACACAAAACTAATCGCACTAGTTCATTATTGTTATTTATTTTCTAGAGAGTTAACCTAAAATATTACATATTAAAATGGAAATCATACAGGCCGGTGGTATGTTTGAAACCCTAATCATCCCTAGGTTATGTTTTCAAGACCCACCATCATTATTGATGCAACGATTTGTCACCTTTCATGTGAGTTTTCCATTTTCTAAAACCATGATAGAATATTTCCAAGAATTCTCCAAAAAATATGATTAAAATATTTGAAATAAATTTAACCATAAAATTACAATTTTATTATGGGTTTCAAAACAACAAATTTTTTTCATAATATATTATAATATTATTTGACTATTATTGTTATTTCATTAATGATTATATTAAAACTAAAAGATATTAATACCATTAAACTAATTTATTTAATATGTAATGTAATTTTTTCTAAAATAAAATTTCCACTAAAACATATTTTTTCCATAAATTTATCCAAAAAGATACTTAATAATGGTAGAATCAATTCACATAAAACATAAAAATATGTATTCAATACATTAAATATATGACCAATCATAAACTCATTATCAAATTTTTTATTAATAAATCTTATTCAAATGTAGATATATATGATTATAAAATAATCCAGAGAAAATTAATGATTCATATAACCAAAATACTATTGGTGAAAATATGTATAAAATATAACATTTCTGAATCCCAATACTTTAATACATCATATTTTTTATTTCCACATAATTCTTTAGTATGTATTGTTCTTAAACTAGGTTATTAATTGTACTCATCTATTCAAAACCATTATAACGAGTTTTTAAGAAATTTTTAATTAACCTATGAATATCTTATTGGAGTGTCAGACTACATTATTATAATGTCACATTGTGTAATACAATGAAATGTTCACATCGAGCCTAGAATTTCCATTTAATTGTTATTACCCTTAGTTAATTCTATTATAGAACCACATATACTTGTACTATCCACATATATATATATTTATTTAGTTTTAAAAAACATAAAATATCTATCTAAACAAAACTATAGGATGTTATTGAATACTTATCCTAAAATTATATCATAAGGTTTTGTTCAAAAGTCTATGATTTCAATAATAATTTTACTAATATTTTAACTAAAGATGATCTTGATTCCAACTGTAGAGAATTATAACACAACATCGTAGAGACAATTCCTTCTTCTATTACATTAATGAATGATACAAAGAATCACATTCCATAGGACTGATCAATTTAATTGTCTTAGTAAACTAAATAATACCGGATTATTACATTACATTTGATAAAATAAATTTTAATAAAAACATTGTAGTATCACATTATTTCATCCATCATATCCCTACATATAAGTCATTTTAAACATAATGTAATCATAAGTAAGTGAAAAAATTACGGTTAATCACAAATGTTCTGTAAGGATAATTATAGTGGAAAACAATTGTATCTATGAGAATAATAAATAAGGGGTGATAAATGACAGGTCAACACATTCCATTTAAATAACCAAATAAATAAAAATTAATATAGAGAGTCAAGAAAACTAAGAACGCATTAAATTGAAAAAACAAGATAATTTAGAATCATTATAAAATAGAAATTTAAAAAAACATTACATTTAAATAGTGAAGAGATAATTAAATGAATCTAAAGATAATTTCATGGTGAAAATATCATGGATAATAATAACATAATAATGAATGATGGAAATTATTAATCATTACAATCAATTCCTCTCATAAGGGGTTTTAAATCAAACTAGGCAAAACCCCATTTAACTAAGGCTATCCCCCTAATTCTTCCAACTAGACTATGAATGCATTTAAGCGATTTTCTTAACAAGTGCCCAACCTTTTTCATAACAATGAAAATAATTTTTTATATATCAGATAATCAATTTCATTATAAAATAATATAACTTATCAAATATCCACATTGTATATGGAATATAGAATTTTCAATATTTCCACAGATATTAAATAATGTAGAAAATGTATCACGAAATAAAATATGGTTTAATAAATAAATATATCCATGAAGAATAATATGGAATTATAATGTAATTTTAACATCCATTTACCATATGAATGTTAATGTTTTAAGGTTAAGTTATTAAATATAAAAATAAATAAAGCAATTGAATGTTAAAACATTACACAGTCAAAAAGATCCTTAAACATGCAATGTACGATCGTTGATGGAATCTATATAACTGATACACCTAGAATATAGAATAACAGTATTTTTAATTTGACAAAAAAATAACATAAAATGATCATTACATTCAATATTGAGGAATATATCATGTTCATTTAGAAATAAAAAAAATCATATTATTTGAAAATAAGAGTTAAAAATATTTCTAATAAAATATTATAAATAAAATTTAAAAGGAAGTTTAAAATAATTCATGTTCATTTTAGTGGTTAATTAAAAAAATTCCGTAATGAAATTTTTTTCCTATGTTGAATGGAAAAAAAATTCTTATTCGTAAAGAGAGTATAATATTGCAGTGAACAAAAATTTAAAAAGGGGAAAATGGGAAAAATTTAATTTCTTAAATCTTTTCTCAATGGTTAAAGAATATATATTTGTAATTTTTTTATGAAAATATGGGTTTTTTATGAATACATATTTCTGAATGAAGTGTGAAATAATGTCAACATTTTTTTTAATTTTCTAAAAAATTGTATTACCAACAAGTGAAATAATATTACTATGACCTGAATAATACCATGAATAATTATGGGAGAATAAAATTAACTGTATTATTATAAAATTATCATAAAAATTGAAATATTTTAAAATCATGATTAAACTATTTTGCCTATAACTAGATTTGTAAAATAGTCACACAAAATAGTTATAATATTGATGTGAGAATTAATCATTGAACAAATTGTGGTTGGGAAATTAAATCCACATAAGAATCATAAAATTAAAAATTATATTATCAAATTTCATTATACACATTATCATTTAACATCAATGACCATGAATATGTAAAACAACATAATAAAGTGAAATTAAACTGTGAAATTTCTCTAAATCTAGGTAACATTATGTTCAATTTTCATTAGATGAAATGTTTCAAATATAAAATAAAAATAACTAAATAATGTTATTAATTATTAAAAAACCATTACAATATGAAAAATTATATATATGTTAATTTTATAAAATTTCATTACAGATTTGTTAAAAATCATTCATTGATTAATCGTTTAATGTGATAATTGATTTTTTTCTTATTCGTGTTTTTAAAGTTGTTCTAGTTATTTCACATTATATATTGTTATATAATCTCTAGAAATTTAATAAATATATAAATAGAATATTTTAATATAAATTTATATTTTGAAATAATTCTTTAGTAATGGTTATGAGAAATGAATTATGTTACTAGTAGAGTGATGGTACGCCATATATTGTCATTAATAGCATTCCCTTATTCAACAATCATTTTGGAATTGTGGTATCTAATATATCACCTTTCAAAAATAATAATTTTAATAATAATAATAATAATAATAATAATAACATATTAGTTACTTATATATTTCAATCATTTCCATTGTTTTGAAAAAGATCCACTTCGATTCGTAAAGATTGTAGTCCACACACAACCAAATAATGATATAATTTTTACATAGGTGAAATTTATGGAAAGAAAGATGATGTATATAATCAATAAATAATGGTATATATATCATTAAAACAATTATTACATTTATATCACTTATAATACTTAAATTTATCTCCATCGCCTTCTATGGAAGGCGTTAGTGAATGATGAATCACATAACTTATCAAGGACGTAGTCCATCATACACACAAGAAATGTTATTATGTATCTTACTTAATGGAAGGTAATAATGAATATGTGATATAATTAATATATAGATATAAATATCATCTAAAGAATATATTTATATATTATTATTAAACCCATAATCATACCTTTCCTTGGGGTGAAATGAAAAAAATGACATCAGTTTGTGAGACTGTAGTTCAATGTACACACAAATGGTGATTTATTAACACATTTTATGGAATTGGGGATGTTTATATTTTATTCACTACTTAAAAAAATATATATGTATATGTAATATAATTAATTAATTAATTCATCATGGATTATGATATAATTAATTAGTTTTATAAATAAGTAAAATAAAGATAACTGTAAAAGAACATTACTTGTTCGTTATGTATCCTTCTTAAGTTATCAATAATGCAATAAAAGGATAGATTTTGGGACAATAAAAGTATAATTGGAGATGGTATGTAATATTAAAAGTTATATAGAATGTCTAGGGATAAATAAAAACGTTCCTGGTGTGTTTTGGATAAGATATTTATAAGGAACTGACCTTAAATGTTACATAATATTGTGTTATGTTGTGGTTTCTTACATAATTTCCCATCAAGGATCTTTTTGGGTTTAATGATTTAGTGAATTTGGCCATAACATATATATAAAAACATAAATATTAATAATTTCATACTTATACTCACTATCCATTTTTCTTTCATAAAACAAACTATTTTAAAATCAAACATGAATTCCATTTAGGTTTAAACACCATAACTTCCCCATGATCGCATCCAGGACTCTTTTATCATTTAAAATCATTTAAAAACATTTTAATAAATGGGATGAGCATAAAAAGATCTGTAAGGGATACAAGAGGTGGAAAACAGTTAGCCTTGGTAAAACATGTAAACCATGAATTCCTTATCATAATGTAATACTTTTCACCTTTATGAAGTTGTTAATACTCTTCACTAAATATAACATAGTTTCTTTCCCTTTTTTATCCAAAAGATTACAATAAAACCCTTATAAAGAAGCATATAAAATATAAATGTATCTTGGGAAAAATAATACTTAAATGGAATAAGAATATGGTCAAATTCCACACATATCACTAAATGAAATATCCATATGTATAGATTCTATCCCCAATGCATTGGACATTATAATTTAACAACCCATCCTTGTCTTATCACATAACCACATGCCTTTTGTTTATCATGTAACAAACCCTATTTGGTTTATCATCTAAGAACCCATCCAATGTCAATGTACCATAATAACAACTAATAGATTTCAATTATACCCATTTCAATCATAAAATTTCATTTCCTATTACAGGAATTCTTTTCAGGATATTTAAATATTCAACCCATTTCTGTAACCATTTAAAAGATTGAATTAAGAGTCTTTTGAATCAAACTATCCCATACAGATTTTAGAATTTTGAAATAAATAAATAAAATTAAACAGTAATTTCCAAATATGTAAATTCATCAATAACATTTTAAATACATATACTAAAATAAAAGGTTTTAGAATAATAGATCTATAAATTATTTAAAATGATTTATTTGTTGAAGAGTATCTTACTACAGGAGAATCACTTGAATACAAATATATAAATAATAACATAATATAAAACTCAAGATATCATGTGAATATAATAATTCATTATATAACGAGGGAAAATGGTAATATATACACATTATTGGATAATAATGGTGCATGACATCAAGATATGCCTCAATGTATGGAGTTTGAGATGAAAGCCCTTACAAAGGTCATATCATTATATAAATGATAAATTAATGAAGTAATTATGTGTGAAATATATAAATACACTCTATAAAAGTGTATATTTATTGTAAAATAATCATTTCTCATTCACACATACTCTAAGAAAAACAAAACCAAATACATGGATGTTTAACATAATGAATGGATATTGAGATATGATTTCCCTTACCTCGAGCCCGACATGTCTCGTTCATTATTTATATTCATAAATAATAAAATTAGGTTATTTTAATCTTTTTTAATAAAAATTTCATGTTCATAATGAATTTAATATAACTTCTTACCATTTTATTGAATGTATTTAATTATTTTAGTTCATATGAGACATTTTTATCGATGTTTGGTTCATGAGTCAAAATGAAATTTCAATGATTCAAAATTGTCCATGTTGTCAAAATTTCATTATCTCTGGAATATTATTATTTTTTTAAATATCATATATATTAATTATATATGTATTTATAATAATCAATTATATTTTGAGATATGAAATAAAATGCACTATTCATAGAGATGGTAAGCCGTACGTACGCATTAATGCTAATTTAATGTTTTTCCATATAAAAGGAAAGAAAACTAAATTAAACATAGATATATTATAATTAAATTATATTATCTAAGGTACATATGTTACATTATTTAGTTATCATCATACTTTATAATTTCCATGTATGGCTTGAAAGAGTCTTATCACTTTGAGGGGACAATAATCCACATTTCCTCAAATGATATTATCATATTTACAAATTAGGTTATGGATAAAGGTATGTTATTATAAAAATTATAGATGCATAAAGTCTTTATAAATAAAATATATATCATATATAAATACAGTTCCATAAAAATGATAACCTTGATAGGTGGTATATGAAAATTGAACATTCATCTTTTCGTGAGGTAGTACGTCATCGTACATAGAAAGAATATATACTATATCCATTAGATAATGGTGTTTGTTTGTGTAGGTAGACCGATTATAAAAAAATAATAGAATATTGATTTTTTTATTATTTTTATGTAATCATATAATAAGAATATAAAATGAAGTGGAGAATGAAAATAAAATAATGGTGCTTGGGAGAAGACATTACCTTTAAATCATGTAACTCTTTTTGATTTAAGCCAAAAGGATTTATTGATTTTTTTATGAACATGGTAAGGATTATAGGAGAAATAGATATATTTTAGGACTTTATATTAGTTGAATTTTAATGAGTCAATGGTATTTATATGTTTGAGTAAGTGGGTATAGGTGGTGTCATTTTATATAAGGGAGGAGGGGTACTTTAGGAATGTCATGAAATATTATTTTATTATAAATTGATTTTCGAATTATTATAGCTCCAATGTTATATTTAAGAAAATAATATGAGTTTGGGTAGAAATACATTCAATTAATGAATGTTAGATAATTTTAAGTCACTAAATTACCCTTATCTTTTAACATTCACACATAGTTAAATGATTTAACTCTTACAATGTATTCTAGTATTTTAACACTATAAGGTAAATATACGTACTACAAAATTAAAATATAACCTCATCTGGATCATTAATAAAATTTATAATATTATATATGTAAGTTTTCTTAATCATTGATTATTATGACTATTATATCATGTAATAAAACAGTATTTTTTTAAAACAAAATTTATGTCAATTTTGGCACTATTTAGTTATTGTTTTTGTTAAATTCATAAAAACATAATTAATTTTAGAGAACCTAATTAACTAAAATATAACATATCACAATATTACATAATTTTGGTATATGGTATCAAAATTGTCCATAAAAATTGATTTTTATATTTATAATTTATTTTATTTGAATAATTCATTAATTTGGTAATCAGTACATCATCATTATTCCATAAATAAATTTTCTATATAATGTCTAAAAATTATAAATAAAACCACATGATGAAATAAACATTTTTAGCATTATAATTACAATTCTTATTCATATATATTAGTTCTATAACCATATATTTAAATTTTTTTCGAAAAAGTATAATTGTTGATGTTATATTTCATTTTACTAAACATTAATTGTTATAACTTTTCTTTGACACACCCAATTGGGAAAAAATGTCAACAAATCATACTACAGATTATTTTGGTCACCCATGACTCATCCAATGTTATTAGGACACGTTTAATAGTAGTTTTATATTATTATAATATTATTTTTACCCTTATTTACCTAATTTTCCCTTCAACCATGGTAAATAAAAATAATTACTTATGTTACTATTCATAATGTCCAAAAAAGATACATATTTAAAAAACATGGACCTTATGATTCCTAATATAGAATCAAATTTATTAATTTCAAAACAATTATGTTTCATTAATTAATTTAAAATTATTTCCTACTGTCAACACTAGAATGTAGGGTTTTTAGAAGAAAACACTATCAAAAGATTGACATGTGTTTATGTCCAATTTTAATTTAAAATTACATCCAATGACCAAAATTGGATTAAATGATAAAAATTTAATCCAATTAAATATTTAAACTTATTAAAATGTTAACATAAATATATAAATATATTAGAAGAAAATGTTTTTTTTGTAATAAAATGCATTATTTTTCACTATTCATTAATATTTTAATTTTCACAGAAAAATAATAGCAATTTAGCCAAAATAAATATTTATGTCTCGCTTCTAAAGAAAGGGATTATTATTTCAAATAGAACATATAAAATGGTAAATAAATAATTAATAATGGTTTCCCATTTATATGTGGTAAAACATCCTTTTAATCTTATTAGTGCTTTTAATGATTAAATTTATATTTATTCTCATTTTATACCTCTAAAATTCATTGGATAACTGTACAAAATTGATCAAAATATTTGTAATCATATAATAGTTATTTTTTTCACACTCAATAATAAAATGTATAGATACTAATTACCATTTAAAATAATATTATTAAAATATTGTTTTTTGGTATAAATCATTGTTGTGTACAATGTATGATTTTAGAGAGACCATTTGTTTTGTATCGAGTAGGTTATCAGGAATACCATCCATTTTAAGGTGAAACCACTATATAATTAATAAATAATAATAGATATGATACGGTCTCAATATATTATTACCTAGATGTTACATCCTTCCCTTTTTTGGAAATTTCATTCTCGGAATTTTAAAAGACGGTCTCAATAACATGGGTATGACTGTGTAAAATACATTTACTGAAAACCCACTTTATGAAAATGGTAAATAAAACATCCACATTAAAATATATAAATTTAAGTAAAAATTTCCAACTGAGATAACACATACTAGTGTTTCGTATAGGAAATCATTGATATAGAAGAATAAAATATCCATCATGTTCTGATATAAATTAATAACAAACAAGTGCATAAAAATGTTAACAATCATAAAACCACAAAATTGTGATGGGTAAAAAAATCATTGATTTGATAGTATGTATAGTAAATAGAATTTTGTTTTTATGATAATTTTTATAATTATGAGGATTTATTTTACTATATATAATAAGAACATAAGGATGTATACATACTAAGTATAATTTTATACTTTAATCAAATTTCCCCACAAACATAACATTTTCTCAAAATTATTTGTATTTAAAATGAATCAACATATTTATCCACAATATATTAACTATATATTTCACCTATCTGGAGACACTAACCAAAACCAAAATGATGATTACATGATTTAATAATCCCCCAAAAATATTAATACTTAATAATGAGGACAAATTTTAATCCCCAAAATTCCAAAATAATACCCAATGATCAACATATACCTTTCAACAAATAATATTCCAAAAAATACCTCAAAATAAACAAAAAATATATTTAATACCAAAATTCAGAAGGATTTTATCCCCTAGTTTTACAAGATAAATTTTATCATTTATCACTAAATAACATCTACCACTCTTATTCATTCACACCAAAAAGTAATTTACCTATTCAAATTTTCTCCAAGATTGGTTATTCTCTTCTATAAATAACCTAATTCACATAATTACACTATTAAAATTATAGATTATTCTAAAATATAATTCAAAAATTACTCTATTCTGATGTTATGGTTTTTTATGTACCCAAATAATATAATGTTCTCAAAAAAAGTGAACATAAACTAAAATACCATTTATGATGCAATCCCCAAATCATTGTCTAATTATAAAGATGTATAATTGATAAAAAAATAAGTTACCAAAATATACATATTTTTATTCAATCAACTCGTTTAATAGAATGAAATAAATTCAAACTAACCAGGGACTTCATGTAGGATAGTGGTAAGCTGTGTTCCTTTTTCTCCCTTTGGTTGTGGGTTCGATTCCTTCTTTTTTCCTGGATGTGACGGGTTTTCACCCATCCTATCGGTAATCAATTTTATAAAACTATAAAATTCATATATCACTCTCATAATTAGATAATATATTAAAAAAATTACTATAACTTATTTTACATCTGATAATGTAATAACCCATAATTACATAAAAACCAAGGATCATATAAATCCTAATGGTTTTTAAATTTATTACTATGAAAGAAAAGATAATTATTCCTCAAATAACATTTTTATTTAAAAAACGTAAGGGTAACACAGACTATGAAAGGTCTTCTGATGTAATCACATCCAAAAAAACAGCAATAATACTCATTAAATTTACAGAATCATACAATATAACATAACTCTTGAATTCCCTTATAATAATTTAGTGTCTTTTATGATTTATTAACCATTATTTTCCATATTATTACTGAATAGATGTTTCCAAAAAAAATAACATGAATAATGTTGAAAGACTCATGAATGTAAAATAATAACCTATGAAATGATCCATACTATTCATAGTTCGTTTCTAGTCTCCTCATTTCAGTTGGAATGAAATTGGGTATTGGTAAACATTTAATTTTTTGGTCCAGGTGATCCCATTCAGTACCTTCTTCATAGGAAATATATTTTCATAATGACTGTGATTGCTATATTTTAATAATTCAATATATTGTTTGGAACGAACTTCGTTACCTTTATTATAGTCAACTGAATGGTTCCTTTTTCCTTGGTAGGTTATTTTTTATAACCTACATTGTCAAATCTATAATATCTTCCTATCTCATTTAAACATTTTACTAGGTGTTTCTTATAACATACTTTTCAATTATGATTTTGAATATACTTACCTTTATGATTAATAATGAACTTCCATGTGATTCATTTCATTCATAAATTCTAGATTAAAAAATGACCATGGTTCAACTGGGAAAGCATGACTCTAGATAGTTAGTTAATAATCACCTCAATAGTAATCATTGAATCTATCTTTTCATTTTCTTTCATATTCATTGAACCTCTACATTATTCATCACATCCATTGTTACTTTAGTGCATGCAAGATCTATCCATTTACTAAATAAAAAATGTTCAGTGTGAGTATATCAGAAAAAAATCATATAAAATCTTATAATCAAGATAAAAAATAATATATACTTATCAATGATATATTAAAAATAATAAATTTATATAAACTCACTCTTACCCATTAAAATATGAAAACTATTCTTACTATATAAAACATGTCACTACTTCCCAAATAAAACCCAAATCATTGATGCCATCTAAACCTTTTTCAAATACCAACTATAAGGTTCCAGCATTAAATATTACATAATCTTAAGTTATGTGAAGAATATTAAATTTATTTCTATATAAGGATCAGTTCATGTTTAGGGATTTATAGAATTTGGCCATAACTTATACATAACAAATTAAATATTAAAAATTATAAAACTATAATTATTATATATTTCTCATCATGAAACAATGAATTTTAAAAATAAAATATTTATCTCTTCTTGTTTAAACATCATAACTTTTCCACGATCCCATCTGTGTCCCTATTCACCTTTAAAATAATTTTAATTACCTTTCAAAACATGCAATGAGCATAAGAATGACAATATGAAAAACATAAGAAGAAAAATATTTTCTTTTCTAAAATTTATAAACCATGAATACATTTTTACAAATTAATAAATTCTACATTTTTTAAGAATTAAATACACTTCACTATATATAATCCCATTTGTTACCCTTGGTATCCTAATGATTACCATAAAACCCATAGAAATCAACATATAACATATAAAGAGAGATTGGGACATTATAATACTTAAATATAATAACCATATGGTTGTATTCCACAGATATTTGTAAATGGAATATCCATACAACTAACATTTATACCTAATTAATTAGAGGTTATAAAGTGACCACCCATCATTAGTTTATCACAGAACCACCTGTCATTGTTTTATCACGTAACCACCTATATTTGTTTTATCACGTAACAACTCATCAAATTACCAATAAACATCATAACACTTAATATATTTAATTTATAAAATTTCACACATAAAAAAACATTTTCAATTAGATGAAATTATATCAATATATTGAAATATTCATCCCTTTTCTAAAACCATTTAAACATTCAATAATGAGACATTTGAATCATTGTGTCCCAATAACTTTGAAAATTTTAAAATAAATTAACATTTTATAACATTATTTTCCATATAAATAAATTCATAAAAAACTATTTGATAACATGAACATGAAATAGAATGATTTTAATGAATATATATATTAATCATTTAAAATGATATTTTATTTAAAGAGACCCTTTGCACATAAGAAACACATGAATACAAATATTTATCAAATATCATTAAACCAAACTCAATGAATTAGTAGAACTATATAATTCATTTTATATTGGGTGAAAATTGTGTAATATATTCATTATTGAATAATAAATGTATATAACATCAAGATATGTCTCAATGGAGGGAGATAGAGAAAACAAATCCTTACAAATATCATATCATAATATTAGGTATAAGTAAAGGACATAATTAATTGTTAAAAACTAAAATACTCCAAAAAAATGTTTATATTAAAAGTAAATAACAATAGGTCATTCACAAATATTCATGGATGAATAAAACCAATTATATAGATTTTTAACTCAACGAATGAAATTGAGTTCGTATTTCCCTTAACTCAAGTTTGGCTAGTCTTGTTCGACCTTAATATTACTGAATAATAAACGTATGTTAATTTATAATTTCTTAAGAAACGTTTTGAATTTTATTTTTCATTTTATATTACTTATTACCTTGTTATTGAAATTAGTAATTTATTTGAGTTTCAATCGAATTTTGGTCGATGTTAAGTACAGTAGTAAAAAAATGAACTGGTTATGATTACAAATTGTCCATGGGGTCCATATTAAATTATATACATAATTTTATTCATTATTTAAATATAATATATATATATATAATATGATTTTATTACAATGTTTAATATTTGTTGACAATTAATGAAATGATCCATTAATGGAGACGATCGGCCGTAAGTACGGATGAATGCTACTATTATTTCATTTTCACTTTAAAGGAATGAAAACTAAACGATACCAAGATATATTATAATTATTGTGTAATATAAATGATATATATGATACATATGTTAATTAACTCCACCATTTATACATTCCATATAGGCATGAACGAGTTATATCAATTTGAGTTGGTAGTAGCCCACATTACTTCAAAGTAATTATTTATATTTAGTCATTATGGAATGAATAAAGGTGTGTTATTATAAAAATTATTGAAGTATAGAGATATTATAAATGAAATATATATCATATATAAAAACTGTTCCATCATAATTTCCACCATGATAGGAGGAAGAAGAAAATTGAACAATCATCATTCTGTGAGGTAGTAGTTCATCGAAAATTGTAACATTATCTTCTATATCCATTAGATGGTGGTTTCTGTAAAATTAAAACAATGTCAAGAACCTTCCCCCGGGGCCCGTTTCGTGACCACCCCATTCCCACCTTCCATAGGTAAGGGTCTTATGACCAGCACAAAAGGCGTAAATCTCTGTACTGGAAAGCATTGCCTTTATAACAGTAAACAAACACAACAGAGTATGCAACTGGAAGTAAAACACTAAGTAAAAGTGTATCATATGAGTGTGCTGAAAGTAAAGGGGCTGGAAATACAAGACCAATAGTAATGTGTCAAATGGGTCCCAGTGACAGCACATACACCCATCTTAACATGGCCATCAGGTCCTAGTCTGCAAGGTACCACTAGTTGACCCACAGACACATGGGGCCCACCCTAGGGTCCACCCATATTCCTGAATGGGTCATCTGACTAATGATAGTCCCCACAATCCAACACATGTCCTTTCTAGTTTTTTTCCTCACACACACACCCTGGGAATCTTCCTTGAAGGTCACCCATCCTGATCACTACTCAATTCCAAGCATGCTTAACCGTGAAGTTCTAATCAGACAGGCTCATGAAATGGAAGGTGCAACTTGTTGACATGAGTCATATCATTTATCCATTTAACCATTTATCAATCGGGGGTGTTACAATCACACCCCATTATAGCACAACGTCCTCGTTATGGGCCATCCATCTCAACCCAGGCAGTGCACCACACTTAACCGTGAAATTCTAATAAAATAGGCTCCCAAAAAGGAAGATGATCCCTATTGGAATTAGTCATAACATTTATCCATTTAACCATTTATCATTCGGGGGTGATAATTTTACCCCCCTTTAGAGTACAACATCCTCGTTGTGGGACCTATATCTAATCCCAGGCACTGCACCGCACTTAAGGATGGGTACCACCTATGATAACAATTAGTAATTTTACAACTGGGTCCCGGGAACAGCATAGACACACCTACTTATAATAGTCGTCAGGTCCTGGCCCACCAGGTACCACCAGTTGCATCACAGACACGTGGGTCCCCCCCCACGGTTCACCCATATGCCTGAACGTCTCCTCTGACATGAGTAATATCATTTATCTATTTAACCATTTCTCATTAGGGGGTGTGACAATCACCCCCCCCCAATTAGAGAACAATGTCTTCTTTGTGGGCCCTACATTTCAATCCAGGAAATGAACCACACTTAAGACTGGGTACCAACTCTGATACCAATTTTTAATGTGAAAACTGGGTCCCGGTGATAGCATAGACACCCAGCCTTAACATGGTCGTCGGGTCCTGGCCCGCCTGATACCACCAGTTTCCATGTAGACACACGGGGCCCACCCTAGGGTCCACACACATGCTTTAACAGGTCATCTGACTAATGATATTCCACACAGGCCAACACATTTCCTTTCTTCTGTGATTTTCCTCACACACACACACCCCGAGAAACATCCCAGAAGGTTACCCATGATGATCCCTACTCTATGCCAAGCAGCATAACCGTGAAGTCCTAATCAGACATGCTACTAAAAAGGAAGGTGAACCTTGTTAACATGAGTCATATCATTTATCCATTTAACCCTTTATAATTCATTGGTGTTACAATCACCCCCTTTAGAAATCATCTTCCTTGTTGTGGGACCTATATCTTAAATCAGGCAATGCACTGCACTTAACCGTGCAATTCTAATTAGAGAGGATCACAAAAATGAAGGTTCACCTTTTTGGTATGAGTCATATCATTTAACCATTTAACCCTTTATCATTTGGGGGTACCACAATCACCCCCAACCACTTTAGAGCACAACTTCCTCTTTGTGGGCCCTACATCTCATCCAAGGTAGTGAACCACAGTAATGGCTGGGTGGCACCTCTAATATGAATTTGTAATGTTACAACTAGGACCCAGTGACAGCACAGACACCCCGCCTTAACATGGTCGTCAGGTCCTGGCCGGCCAGGTACCACTAGTTTTCCCACAAACATGTCGGACCCACCCCAGGTTTCACCCACATTACTGAATGAGTCATCTAACATGAGTCATATCATTTATCAATTTAACCCACTATCATTCGGGGGCGTTACAATCACCCACACCCTTTAGAGCACAATGTCCTTGTTGTGGTCCCCACAACTCAACCCAGACAGGTCACCACACTTTAGGCTGGGTACCACCTCTGATACCAATTATTAATGTGACAACTGGGTCCTGGTGACAGTGCAGACACCCCGCCTTAACATGGTCGTCAGGTCCTGGCCCGCCGTGTACCACCAGTTGTCACACCGACACGTGGGACCCACCCCAGGGTGCACCGACATACCGGAACGGGTCATGTGACTAATGATAGTCCCCACAGACCAACACATGTCTTTTCCAGTGTGTTGTGGCCTCACTCACACACACCCTGGGAAACCTCCCAGAAGGCCATCCATCCTTATCATTACTCTAAGCCAAGAATCTTAACCGTGAAGTTCTAATCAGACAGGCTCCTGAAAAGGAAGGTACAACTTGTTAACATGAGTCATATCATTTATCCATTTAACCCTTTATCATTCGAGGGTGTTACAATCAACCCCCCTATGGTACAAAATCCTCATTGTGGGACCAACATCTCAACCTAGGCAGTGAACCGCACTTAAGGCTGGGTACCCCCTTTGATACCAAATTTGACAACTAGGTCCCGATGACAACACAAACACCCTACCTTAACATCTTCGTCATGTCCTGGCTATCCAGGTACCACGAGTTGCCCCACAAACACGTGGGGGCCACCCTAGGGTCCACCCACATGCCCGAATGGGTCATCTGACTAATGATAGTCTCCACAGGCCAACACATGTCCTTTCTAGTGTGTTTTGACCTCATTCACACACACCCTGGGAAAAATTCCAAAATGTCACCCATCCTAATCACTACTCCAATCTAATTATGCTTAACTGTGATGTTCTAATCAGACAGTCTCCCAAAATGGAACGTGCACCTTTTTGACATGATTCATATCATTTAGCCATTTAACCCTTTATCATTCGGTGGTGTTACAATCAATCCCTTAGAATAAAAATATTCGATTTTATGGTGGGTATGTTTTATATAATAATAGAATAATAAAATAATAGGGAATTGATAAGGGAAATAATTTAATGGGGTTTGAGATAAGGCGTTAACAATAAATCGGGTAACTCATTTGGATTTGATTCAAAAGTATTTCATGAATTGACTTCTGCACAAGGGAAGGATTCCAGATGGATGGGAAGGATGTATGGATATTATAGGAGTAGAATTTGGATGATCCATGGGGATTTAGAGTTTTGATTATTTTTATATAGTTGGTGGAATATTATATGAGGTAGGAGGGGTACATTAGAAATGTCTTCAAATATTATTTTATTATAATTTTTTTTTGAATTATAATAGCTCCAAAGTGATATTTTTATAGGATATAATGATTATTGGTAAAAATCATTTAATACAATGATTTTTAAACATGTTTAGGTCACAAAATAGACCTTTTCTTTTATATTTAGACCATTGATAAATAATTTATTTCTTACCATGTCTTATTGTATTTTTACACAATAAGGAAAGTATACTTACATTATAGTTCCAAGAGAACATAAAGCTGCTAATTAATGAAATTTTTTACATTATCTACGTCATTTGAAAAAAATCTCGGAACAATAAGACTATTATATCATTTAATAAAATATTAATTGATTTACAAAATAATTTATTTAATATTTGACAATATTTAGTAATTGTTTTTATTAAAGTTAAAAAAACTGATTTATTTAAAAAATTTCTCATCTCATAGATAACATCTCATAATAATACAAAAAATTCATGTATGGTATGAAACATTTCAAATAACATTTATTTTAAAATTTATAATATCGTTTATTTGTATCATTCATTAATAAGGTAACTAATACACCATCAATGTGTCATATAAAAATTTCTTTATTTAATGTATAAAAATTATAAATAAAATACCATTATGTTGGAAATATTTTTTACTTTAAAATGAATTCTTAGTCATATTTATCCGTAATATAACTATATATTATATTTTTTTCTAAAAAGATACATGTTTATGTTATATTTCACATTACATTAAATTAATTATTATAACATGTCATTATAACACCCATGCTGTCATGACCCGCCTACACCAAGATGAGGAAAGGGACAATAGGTTGCTAGACCCTTCCTTATTCATGTTTAAGGAGCGATAATGACCCCCAAGACACGCCTTCGATTGGTCGTAGAGTGGTGACTAGCACCATGGGTATAGAATCACAAACAATATGGAAGGAATTACCCATTTTTTATTTAATAGGATTGGGAGATAGGACAGTAAATCTGAAGAAAACCAAAAGTGGAAGTACATGTAATGCCAAAAAAAAATTTCCATATGCATGTTCCAAAAGTAAATGCTACAGGGTAAAAGAAAACCTCAAAATGAAAATACCAAAGAGAGGAAAACAACAACAGAAATTGTACAAACATTCGAATGAGTACAATCCTGCATGATCCCTGAATTCCTCTTAGAAACCAGAAAACAGTTTTATATACATAAGGTGACAATACAAGTATAATAAATAATGAAAACCAAAGACTGCCATGCACATGTGGGGAGGCATTCTAATGCCCCATGAGAAAAGAGATAACCCAAGCACCTAACAAGGAAAACTATCCACCCAAGCCTCACTAAGGCACACATCCCAAATGATGCAAGTCAAGTAATGTATAGTAAGACCACATCAATATTTGGGTACCCCCTTCCACTTTTCCATTGGTTAATGGAAACATCCTATGCATCGAACCTCTCTGGTTATTCTCACTGTAGTCCCACTACCACACCCCGCCAGTACACACCTGGTCTAGAAAGGCTACTTCCATTCCCAAAGACACTTGAGCATCATCCCGAAGAAAATTGGGAAACAACCAGCCCGCACAAACTTGGGAAACCACCACAACTATCATGCTCGAAGAATCATGAGCTTTAATTTACCTCAGGCCATCCCAGCCTACCTGATGAGTCTTGGGATATTTGGGAAAGGGAGTAGAAAAGGAGATAATAATCAGACACTCATAGGAGTTCTTGGAAAAACACCCTCCCCCATGAAATGGAGGTGTTCGGCACTAGGTGCTCAACTTGGGTGGGGTGAAAATAAGAAATATAATAACTATAGTTACATAATATATATATAACAAGCACTCATACCAACCTAGGAATTCCAATAATAACATAAGCACTAACACCCTGGTTATTATTCCTTGACAAGAAGTACCTAACCCACGACCAAGTCACCACTCATCCTGGAAAACAATTCCCCAATGATCCCATTCTTGTTTTCTTGTTCAAGTGATCCCATTTAAGTGAATTATGCACTATTGGGAATCTAACCGGTGTAACCACAAGCTATAAAAAAATGAACATCCAAACTACAATTTAAGCATTCACTCCTGGTTCTCTTGTGAAGACACAAAAACAAAGGGATCTGTGATATCCCTCAAAGTACTGGAACCAAACAAAGCCTCAATATATAGCCCCACATGACATTAGATTCACAACCAAAAATTGTACCACAATAGAGGATCTCATCCCCATCCATATCACCCCACATGCATCTAGTATAACAACACACCTAACACTAAAACAGAGTAGGGAAACTTCCAGATTCAAGCACATCATTCATTACGTTATTCTTTCTGTTGGCTAACCGGGGGGCACACAAGGATTGATGTTCACTGGGCGTCCATTTGACCAACCGAGTTTAGGTGATTAACCAATTTCCATGTCACAGTAATTTAATCACGTAAAAGAAAAAGAAATCCGAAATCACAGAGGTTCATTAGTGCGAAAGGAAAAACCACAAATGGCTATGATTTTCACTGGGCATGAGCCCGTACAATTCAAAACAAAAAATTAAGAACAATAAATATAGCAGAAACACCGATCACACCCCCCTCTATTCTTTCAAAGTCCGTTTATTATCTTCATTTAATGTTTGGTTTCATCAATCCCCATCGAAATAATAGCATACCACCTCACATGATACACAGTAAGTGAGTTGAATGAAAAACCCTACTTGGATGATCCAAGATCGATATTTCTCTCGATGTTCCAAGAACTGGGGATGCAAAAATTGAAGGGGAAGAGCGCCCGGGACTCCAAGGATGAGAATTAAGGGCTCCAGTATCTTCACACAACCTGCCTCGGGAAGGGAACTGCAAATTCTTTAAGGGAAGAGCGAACCCAGCCATGAAGAATATTAGGAGGAAAGCTAGTGTGATATAATGATGAGCTCGAGTGTTACTAGATATCAGGATCATCAGTGGGTTTAAATGAGGATCGTGGATTCACCATGCAGTTGGGTGGTTACACATGACCAGAATAATTGTTATTTAATAAGTCTCATTGCAAAATTGGAGGTAACAGCTGTGACTTTAAAGTATTATATATAAACATAGGGGAACGTTACATGGACAGACAGCGGGGTCTGTTGAGGGTTTCCCCACTCTTAGGAATTTAAACATTAATTATGGAAAAATATGGGCTTAATCCACTTCCAAAAGGTTTAAAAAGGTTTAAAATTAGTGTTGAGGTAAAAACTGTAGAAGAAAAACTCGACAGGGCTGTGTGAAACTGATCGTGTCGCACCGATCGGCGACACACCAACTGTGTCCCATCGATCGGTCGCACCGATCAGTTACACACTATTCGTGTCACACCGATCGGTCGGACACTGATCTGTCCCACCGATCGGTGACACACCGATCGTGTCACACCGATCTGACGCACACCAATAAGTCGAACCGATAGTGTCCCACTGATCGGTCTCCCACTGATCGGTCTCCCCGATCGATGACACGCTGATCATGTCTCACTGATAGGTCGCACACCGAAATGATGTCCTATCACCGAGACACCGCCCTTAGGATCCAGAATTAGGAAAATGGATGTACCATGAGGGTCTAGGACATTACATTAGATACCTCTAGAACTTTTCTCATCCTCGAGAATCAATTCTAGACCTCAAGAAAATAGAGGGGTCTGAAAACCCCTCCCCCTCCCTCGAATGATACCCCTCGGGGAAAAACCACCCGAAACTCCACACCATATTAAGGTCCATATTGCCCGACACACGGTTCTGGGAGTTCCTTCCTCCATGTCAAGATACTATCCACTTTGGGTGGCACTGACACACTTTCACGGGTTTAATCACATCCACCATAATGCATCTTGGTTAGGGATCAACCCCTCCCTTCCCCACATATTAAGACTTCTCATAACATTCACAAGGAATGAAAAAAAACACCTCTTAAACCAACAAGGTCAAAATTACATCACAAACAAGTAAAAAAACGAACAAAACTCAATATAGATATTAGTATTGGGCGTGTATCTGTGCATCCCATTCCTCGGTACTCTCCTAGAGCCCACCATGCCTCTATAATGCATGATCCTTGAGAATGGTCCAACCACAGACAACCTTCTCCTCATGATCCTCGATTCCACATGTATTTCCACAAACATCATGTCGCCCACTATATTCATCTTTCCCTATTCAAGGACGTGTGAGTAATCATGTAGATACTGTTGGAGTTGTGACACATGAAAGAGTTCATGCATTCTCAATAGCGGGGGTGTAGCGCTAGCTAATAAGCCACTTCGTCGACCCGCTACAGTACATCGAAGAGTCTGACGATCCAAGGAGAAATCTTACTCCCCCTACCGATCCTCGGTTTCCAATGACGAGGAGAGACCATAATGAATACATGGTCCCCGACCTCAAACACCAAGGGTCTCCTCCTATTATCAGTGTATGACTTCTGTCAGTCCCGGACCGCCTTCATCCTCTCCCTTATAAGATGAACCATATCCGTCATTTTCTACACCACTTCCGGGCCAAGAGCAACTGATTCCCCATCCTCGGTCTAGCATACAGTTGAGCGACATGGCCTTACATAGAAATCATCGAATAGAGCCATGCCAATGGCAGAGTGATAGATATTGTTGTAGGAAAATTCTACAGGAGGCATGTGTCGCACCCTTGATCCCCCAGAGTTCAGAATACATTCCAATAGCATATCCTCCATTTCCTGGATGGTGCGCTTTGTCTGTCCATATGTCTGGGGGTGGAAAGAAGTGCTATGATGTAGCTGGGTGCCAAAATCATGCTAAATTCATCTCTAGACTTGTGTGGTAAATCATGCAACCCTATATGAGAATATGGACCTCAAAAGCCCATGGAACTGCAAAACCTCATCCACGTACCTCTGTGCTAAGGTATCCACTGCACTCAACTCCTTGATCGCAAGAAAATGAGCCGATTTTGTCAACCGGTCCACCACTACCCAGATAGCATCACAACCTTCTTGAACATTGGGTAGTCCTATGATGAAATCCATCGAAATGTTTTCCCACTTACACTCAGGGACATCTAAAGGTTGTAACAGGCCTCCTGGAACATGGTGTTCAACCTTTAACTGCTGACACACTAGGCACCTGGCCATGAAATCTGCCACCACCCGCTTTACCCGGGCCACCAAAACAGACTCCTTAGAACTGGGTACATTTGGGAAACTCCCGGGTTCACCGCTAGGGGTGAGTTGTGGCACTCACAAAAAACACTCTCGTGCATCGTCTCTAGAACAAACAACGTCCCTTTGAAAAGCATCAGATTCTAACCATCCTCCTTCCAACCTTTCGGAGCATCGCCTTGGTTTACCCGTTCATGAAATACTTCACTCTCAATGTCTCCCAACTAAGACTCTTCCACCACCCTTAGGAGAGAGGATGACACTATCATCTAAAACAAACAACATCTTCCCCCCATCCTCCCTTACATCTAGGTGCAGGTCAGCCAACTCTTCCACCACCTTCCAGTCCTATGTCGACTCTCGAACCACATCCTTCTACGACCTCCTACTGAAGGCATTAACCACCACATTCCATTTTCCTGAGGTGTAGGAAATCTCAAAGTCGTAGTCCTAAAGGAACTCCATCCACCTTTGTTGTCGTAAGTTTAGGTCCCGCTGGGAGAAGATATACTTCAAGCTCTTGTGATCCGTGAAGACCACAATGCGCTCCCCGATGAGGTAATGCCACCACAACCTTAGTGTGAACTCGACCATCGCAGGTTCCAGATCGTGGGTGGAATAATTACACTCTTGGGGACATAACTATCTAGACTCATAAGAGAATACTCCTTGTGGTTAAATCAGCATGCACCCGGGGCCTTTTCCTGAAGCATCACATGACACCTCATACGCTACCCCTTCTTCTAGAAACCTCAGCACTGATGAACTAAACAAATTCCCCTTTAGATAGCTGAAGGATTCCTTGCACGATAAACTCCACCTGAAAGCCTTGTCCTTCTTGGTCATGGCTATCAAAGGCGCGGAAACTTGTGAGAAGTTTGGCAAGAACCTCTGGTAGTAACCTGCCAGATCTAGGAAACTATGAACTTTTGTCATTCTCTTGGGTTCTGCCCAAGAAACAACTGCCTCGACCTTCGATGGGTCCACCACCATTCCCTGCTTGGACACCTCATGCCCATGGAAGTGCACTTATCACTTCCAGAACATACACTTGGATAATATCCCATAGAGTTGGATCGGTCAGGGGACCTCTAAACCGTTCTCAGGTGTTCAGTGTGACCCTGCTCTTACCTTGAGTAGATCAGGATGTTGTCAATAAACATGACTACAAACAGATCTAGGTATTCCCGAAAGATGGAGTTCATGAGTCCCATGAACACAACTGCTGCATTTGTAACACTAAACGACAAGAATATATACTCAAAGTGTACATACCTACACGTAAAGGCAGTCTTTGAGTTGTTTCCCTCCTTCACCCTCAACTGATGATATCCAGACCATAGATCGTTCTTAGAGAACCAACATGCTCCCCTCAGCTAGTCATAGAGATCAACTATCCTTGGGAGAGGGTAATAGTTCTTGATTGTTACATGATTCAGTCTTTGGTAGTCTATGCACAGCCTGAGACCACTATCTACCTTCTTTGTAAAAAAAGACAAGAGCACCCCAAGGTGATGCACTTGGTCAATCAAAATACTTCTTCATCAGATCATCAATTTAAATCTACAACTCTCGCAACTCAGAAGACTCCATCCAGTAGGGAGCCATTGAAATTGTATGGGCACAAGGATGCAATTATATCCTGAACTCAACATCACGTTGAGGGGGTAGAGTCTCCACTTATTTATGGAAGATGTCCATAAACTCACTGAAGATCCCTAGGACTTCGACCATTTCTGCATCCACTGACTCCACTGATAGTTCAGCTGACAAGGAAAGGAGGGGCTCCTCCTTCCTGCTGATTTTCTGGAAACCCCTCTCACTGATAAAAGTTATAGGTCGGCCTCCGAAATCTGAAAACACGATCCTTCCTCGGAAGCAGTCAATGAAGGCACATACAAGGAAAATTATTCAATGCCTATGATGACATCGTATGGTTGTATCTTCAATAGTAGAAGATCCCTGATAGACTGATGTGGACCTATCATCCGTATACATCCTCGGAAGACACAAAAAAAGTCGGTCTGACCTCCGACTGGCATGCTCAGCACCAGGGTCACTATTAGTCTCTCAGCGTCTAAAGACAAAACACATGCCAAACTGGGTGAAACAAAGGAGTGTGAATCTCCTTTATCGAATAACGAATAGTCAAGAGTACTAAACAAGATGATCGTATCTCGAATGACTTCTGGACCTATTATAATTTGTGCCTCCATGGCAGGAAAATGCTCATGCACATCTCCGATACCTCTCGGTTGTTGGCCACTTCCATGACCACGCCCTGGTCGAGGTCCTTGAGCGTTACCCCAGGGTCGCACTCCTCCCACCACATCTGGTCTCGGAGGGGCAAGAGTGTTCTTCCCCTACAGCTGCTACTGAAACGACCTTGCTAGAAATAGGTGTGGTTTAGGTGGGCATTGAACCTGCCCACCCCCTCTGTAATACATTCTGTTCGGGCACTGATTCCCAAGATTTCCATGGCTCCCACAAATGAAGCATCTTAGTCTTGGGCCTGAAAGGAATGTGTGATGACCGGGAGATCTGAACTGGAACTGCTGAGGCCTGCTCCCTGCTGGTCGAAACCTGGAGGTCCCTGATGCTGGGGGCCTGCTGCATAGGGAATTTTCATTCGATGAGCCCAACTGGATTCCCTCTCACGATACACCACTCATCATGTGCTCTTATATTCCAAATTAGCCTTCATATGGACCACCATGTATGTCAGTATGGCTAAGGGAGTAACATCATTATGAAGAGAAGGTCAAAGTTCCTCTTCCAAACGTCTTGCCCAAGTCTCCTCATCTGGAAAGAGGTCTAGAGAAAAGTAGAGAAGATCCTTGAACTTGATCCCCAACTCTCTCACTAACATGATCCCATGCTGGAGGGAGAGTAGATCTTGCCTCTTTTAATCCTTCATCGTGGAAGAGAGGAATACCTCCCGGAACCCCTTCTCGAATTCATCCAATGTAACCGAAACCCCCCTATTCTCCCCGAGATAAAGCATCCACCACTGACACGCTACTCCCCGCATTTGGCTTACAGCTAGTGGAACCCAATATTCTATCTGAGCCCGGATCAAGCTAAATGCTATCACCAACTCCTCTAGCCATCTCACCGTCTCCATGTCTGAGATGCTACCCTCGTACTTCCCGAGGGTCTACTGCTGAAAGTCAAAAAGTGTCCTCTAACACAAATCGTCCTCCTCCTCTTGGTCACCCCTCTGTTGATCAGCCAAATAAACCTCCAGGACCTCGATTTCCTATAATACCCTTGGTTGCTGTCCGGGTTCCATAGCTACAAGGTAAACAAGGAATGACTTAGCCCGTGTAGTATAGAAGATTTCTTTTAAATTTTCTTAGACTTATTATTCATTTTAAATTGCAAAAATATGCATGAAACACTAGAAAACATGTCATTATGATGCTTGTAACTTCCCTAGGGTATGTACCCAGAAATTAGTGTAGCCTTACATGGTAGTTTGGTAGGCCCAGAGTCCTTGCATCGGATCACGGGGGCCCTAAAATCCCATGTCCTAGCCAGTATTCCCTATACTATTTCATGCACCAAGATCACACAACACTGTTTCCCAACCATCCCATGCAATCCTCACTATTCCTAACCTCAGACTCCACCCTATCTCTCAACCCCCAACCTTCGCCTATGATACCATTCTTTCATGACCCGCCTTCACCAAGATGAGGGAAGGGACATCAGGCCGCCCGACCGTTCCTTCTTCAAGCAGAAGGAGAGATAATGACCCCCGAGACCCACCTTCAATAGGTCCCGGAGTGGGGACTAGCACCACAGGTATAGAATCACACATAATATGGAACGAATTACCCCTTTTTTATTTAATAGTATCGATAGATAGGATAGTAAATCCCAACAACACCAAAAGTGGAAGTATAGGTAAAACCAAAACAAACCATTACCATATGCATGTTCCAAATGTAAATTATACATGGTACAAGAAAACACCAAAATAAAAATACAAAAGAGAGGAAAATAGAAACTAAAATTGTCCCAAATTCCGAACTAGTATGATCTTCAACTATCCCAGAAGTCCTCTTGGAATCCTGAAAACAATTTTATATACATAGGGTTAGCATACAAGTATACTCAGTAGAGAAAACCAAAGACTACCATGCAAAAGTGGGGAGGCATTCTAAATACCCATGAGAATGGAGATAAGCCAAGAACCTAACATGTAAAACTATCCACCCAAGGCTCACCAAGGAACACTCCCAAATAACTCAAGTCTAGTAATTTATAGTAATTGCACATTGATATTTGGGTACCCCGTGGAACATTCCCACTGGTTATTGGAAACATCATACGCATCGAACATATCCTGCCATTCTCAACATAGTCCCACTGTCACACCCCACCCTCACACACCTGAGCTAGAACAACTACTGCCACGCCCGAAGGCACCTGTCCTCATCCCAAAGACACTTCGGAAACAACTGCCCACACACACCTGGGCAACCCCAACAACTACCATGCCCGAAGATTCTTGGGCTATAATGGACCTCAGGCCATCACAGCATGCCTGATGAGTCTTGGGATATTTGGGAAATGGATTATAAAATGAGCTAAAAACCAGCCACTCATAAGTGTACTTGAAAAAACACCACCCCCCATGAAATGGGGGTGTTTGTCACTAGGTGCTCAACTTGGGTGGGGCGCAAATAAGAAACAAATGAACTATAGTTACATAATATATATATAACATGCACTCATCCAAACCTAGGAGTTCTAAAACCAACTTAAGCACAAACACGCTCATTACTATTCATTCAAGAGAAGCACATAACCCACGAACAAGTCACCACTCATCCCGAAAAACAATTCCCCATTGAGCCCATTCTTGTTTTCATGTTCAAGTGATCCCATTTAAATGAATTCTACACTACTGGGAAACTAACCTCCAGAACCACAATCCAGATAAAGAGAACTATCCAAAAATAAATTTAATCATTCACACCCATTTATCTTGTGAAGTCACAACAACAATGTGATCTGTGAGATCCCTTAAAGTACTAGAACCAAACCAAACCTTAAGATAAAACCCCACATGGCTTCAGATTCACAACCAACAACCATACCACAATAGAGGATCTCATCCCCATCCACATCACCCCATAAGTATCTAGCAGAACAACCCACCTTCTACTAAAACAGAGTAGGGAAACATCTAGATTCAAGAACATCATTCATTAGGTTCTTCTTTCTGTTGGTTAACAGGGGGACCACACAAGGAATGATGTTCAATGGGCATCCATTTGACCAACCGATTTAAGGTGATTAAACAATTTCCATTACACAGTTATTTAATCATGTAAAAGAAAATGAAATCCGAAAGCATAGAGGTTCATTAGTGCGCAATGAAAAACTACCAACAACCATGATTTTCAGTGGGCATGAGCCCGTAAATTTCACAACACATTATTACGAACAGGAAATAAAACAGAAACACTGATCGAACCCACCTCCTTTCTTTAAAAGTCTATTTATTATCTTCATTTAAAGTTTGGTTTCATCCATCCCCATAGAAACAATAGAATACCCACCCCGTATGATACACAGTAAGAGAGACGAAGGAAAAAAACCTACTTGGATAATCAAATATCAATGTTTCTCTCAATGTGCCAAGAAATGGGAATGTGCAACTTATAGGGGGGGGGGGAGCATCGGGGACTCTAAGGATGAGTAATACGGGCTCCAGCACATGCGCACCACGTTCCTCGGGAAGTGAACTCCAAACACTCCAAGGGAAGAGAGGACCCTGACAAGAAGATAAAAAGTCGGAAAGGTAGTGAGATATAAATATGCGCCCTGGCATTACTGGATATCAAGATCTTTGGCAGTTTTAAAGGCAGATAACGGTTTCACCACGCAGTTGGGTGGTTGCACACACAAAGTTTAATTTTTATTTAATAACTCTCATAAAACAATTGGTTGTAACAGATGTGACTTTAAAAGATTTTATATAAATAGAGGGTCATGTTACACAGACACACAATGGTGCCCATTCAGGGTCACCCCACTCCTAGGAATTTAAACATTGATTATAGGGATAAAAACGGCCTTGAACCACTTACGAAAGTTTAAAATAGTTTTTAAATGTAGTGTTACGGGAAAAACTATAGAAGAAAAACTCGACAAGGCTGCGTGACACAAATTGTGTCGCACCGATCAGTCGAACCAATCGTGTCGCACCAATCAGTTGCCCACCGATCATTCGAACCGATTGGTGTCGCACTGATCGTGTCCCACCGATCGTTCACACACCGATCGGATGCACTGATCGGTCGCACTGATCGGTGACTCAGCGATCACCTCACACCGATTGGTCACACACCTAAATGACGTCCTATAACCAAGACGCCACCCTTGGGATCCAGAATTTGGCAAAGGGATGGCCCATTAGGGTCTGGGCCATTACATGTTTATGTTATATTTCTCTTTACTTTAAATTAATTTTTATAACATGTCATTATAACACCTTTGTGTCTCCTATGTTCTAAAAGATAGGCATAAAAATAGTTTTGGTTTCCTATAACTCATACAATAAGATTAAGAAACATTTTACGGTTATTAAAATTTATTATAACATTATTTTTACCCTTATTTACCTAATTTACCCATTATCTGTGGAAAATAAAAATAATACTGATGATGTTATTCATAATGTCCAAAAAAGGTATATATTTACATCATATGGACCTTCATATTCCTAATATGGAATAAATTTTTCCAAATTCAAAACAAATATGTTTAATTAATTATTTTTATATTAATTCTCATTTTTAAAAAAAAGAAAGAGTGTTTTTATGAGGTAAAACTGTCAAAAGATTAACATGTGTATATGTCGAATTTAGATTTCCAATTACATCAAATGACAAAAATTGGATTAAATGAAAAAAATAATCCAATTAAATTTTATAATCAATTAAAATAGTAATAATATATATATTTATATATTATGAAGATGCATTTTTGAATTAAAATGAATAATTTTTCAGTATTTATTAAAATTTAAATTTTACTTAAAAAATAAAAAAAACTAAACTAAATTATTTTTCATGTAACACATATAAACAATAGATTTATTATATCAAATAGAACTTATAAAATTTTCCAAAACTAGATTTATAATGTTTTTCCATCAAATGGCAATAAAACTACATTTTAAAAATATTAGAGTATTTAATTCATAAAATTGGATTTATTATCATTTGAAGCCTCTAAAATTCATTGGATAAATGAAAAAAAAACATTTAACAAATATGTTTATTCATATAATATATTATTATTTTCATTCTCATAAATACAATGACTATTCGTTAACTACCATTTAATATTATTATTTTATTATTTTATTATTTTTTTTATTTTTTTGTATAACTCAGTGTTCTATGCCATGCAAGATTTCATATTAACTCATTTTAGTGTATGAGCATACTATTGGAGAGAGTGTCCCTATTAAGGTAAAAGCACAACCTAATGCCAATACATTAATAGATATTATAAGGTATTATTATATAATTATCTAGGATGTTGAAATAGGGGTGGTGTTTTATAGGAGGGGCGAGTGACACAATTTTAATTTTTCTACATTAGTTAAAAACTCCCATGTTTTATTTCTAGTGACCAAGGACCAATAGTGTTAAATTTTCTAATATAGAAGGGATAAGGTAAAACAATATACATACAAAGGGTTTTGGACATGTTTTGGTTAATTATTACACATTATATTCTATGTTTAACACCTAAATATACCCATTTTAACATAATTACTATAATTAAATTTAAATATTTTCACTAGTGACATTGGAAAACAAATATGATTGAAATATTTTATATAATAAATTATAACTATATTTAAAATGAGAAATATATTCTTCAATATATAGTTAACAGAATTGAATAAAATTTAATTTTAATATAAACCCACAGACAAATAAATAAAGCTAGTTTTTATAGTGAAAATTTTCAATAGCTGAAAATGATTTTATATCGAATGGTCTATATGAAAATAGATCAAATGGATGAAATTGGATTAATATATACATAATTGAACTGGTTTTACATTAAATCAAATTCAATATATAATTTATCACCATTAATTATTTAGATGTAATGGTGATTTCTAATTTAAATCTAGTATTTTTCAATATTCCTTAAAACGTGAAATTTACAAAAAATCCCAAATATTCACCATATGATATTTCTAGAATTTTAATTTCATTATTTACTTTTATTTCTCAACTAAATATTCTAGAGTTTTTTAAAGTAAATTATAAATTATCATCACTAAACATGATGAATCCTTGTTTGAGAAAACTATATATTTTTATAAGTTTGATAATCCTATTATTACGCACCATCCATATAACTATGGGACAATATTAATGGTAAATAATAATATTAATAATATATTTTTGTTTGGTAAAAATAAACCATGTGTGTAACATAATATCTTATAGAAACTAATTATTTCATATAACCTAAGATAATCTCAGGGTTTCATGCATTTAGGCTAGATATTTTATAGAATTTTTAAAATAAAGGACATATGGTAAATCTCTATGATGTAATATTACATTTATGCTCCTAGTTTTTCATTTCATACACACTACATGGTATGATGTTCATACTTTAAAATTACCAGGGGTTTCATATTTATGTTCCAAAATAAATATAATACCATCTAAAAACAATTAATATAATGAGGTTATTATATATGTATAGAGTAACTAGAATTTATATAGGTGGGGGGTGAAATAAAATTAAAGACAAGACTAGGGATGATACTTATTAATCAAAAAAAAACTTTCAGTTTAAACAAAATGATTCCCAAGGTTGAATTATAACCACAATATGGCATCTAGGATGATAAGAGGGAATTAGTGGGGTTATTTTTTTAGGTCTTGGCTGAACCAAATGGATTTGGATTTGAGAATAAGAGAGAAGAGGGTTATCCTTTTATTAGTGAGGTGAGTGGGACACTTTTAATTTTTAAAAAGTTGTATCCATTTTTTCGCATAAAAAATGATCCAAAATTAAGAATTATAAAAAAGAAAGATATAAGAACAAAATATGGCCATATGATGGGTACTGGACATGAATTTGGTCATTTTTACCAAATATCTGTTCAGTTTATCACCAGGTAAACACATTTTCACCTTAACCCGGGTAAATAATATTTACAATTTTTATTGTGAATTATGTAAAAAATTTAAGGTGAACATAATTGATAATATAAATTACTGAAATTAAATATATGGAATCAATTTTACTAACATATATTTAAAAAATAGAAAAATTAAATTAATTACCTAATGAGAAATCATATTCTCAAAATAAAAATTATTCAAATCTTTAAAATGATAATTAAAAAATAAATATTTAAAAAAAATTGATAAATTGAATTATTAAATACATAGTTGAACTAATTTTTATATTGAAAAAACATTAAATTCTTTTGGATGTTTTTATAAAATCAATAGTAACAACAATTTTTAATAAAATAATTAATTTTTTATAATTCATCAAAAAATATGCAGAGAAAATTATTATGAAGACACCGTAAGATAATTTTGAAATGATGATTTTAAAAAATAATAATATTACATCTAATATCTCATGTCACATCTCCCATGGACCATACTGTGACTACCCCAAGCCATCATTCAACATGCCATGGGCGGGCGATTAGCGCCGAATTCGTATTTCCAAAAAAGGGAATGTATTTTTCATTAAACCTATACACAAGAACAAAACTCAAACTGTGGAATGTAAACAGAAATTAAACCACAACTATAACTAAGAATAATACTGAGATTACATTAAAACAAAATGTAAAATGGGACCAGATTATAAGTCCAGAACAATAATGTAATGTAAAACTACCATTTCATGTCTACTTGAGACCTTACCGAATTGGTAGGTGAAGGGTAGCTACCTGTAGTCTTAGAAGTACACATGTCAGTTCTATCTCATTGAGCACAGCCTGGTCCCTGACCACAAAGGTGTCCTTCGAACCCTTAATTGCCTATATGAGATGTGACACATTCATGAGAAACCCGTGCATGGGGGGAGTACCACAATACTCAGTAGAGACCCTAATACACAAATTAAAGACCCCAAAATAAAAGTTAGACCAAAAAGAAAAACAACATTGCGATGACATCTCACAACATGTATAACTCAATTTATAGAAATTAAAATTTTTAGTCATAAAGATTAATCATCTTACAGTGCTGAGGGGATCATCTCTAATGAGTCGCTGAGGTTTGTTCATCTAATGGACCATTATGGTCGACTCTTCTACTAGACTACTGGGGTTCTATCGACTATTGGACCACTAAGGTCTGCTTGTCTACTAGACCACTAACGTTTGGTCCTATCCTATATCAATGCGTTTAGCAGATCTATTGGACCACATAGGTCTACTTGGCTGGTGGGCCCTACGGTCCATTCATCGTCTAGACCACTAGGGTCTTCTTCGCTAATAGAATACTGAGGTCCACTAAACTACATCAAAACTGAGGTCCTCTTGACTACCAGACTACTGAGGTCCCTCTCATCACATCATTCATGCCAAATCAAGTTGTATGATTCCCGCTCTCTGGTGCACTTGACTCGGAGAGATTATAATTCTCCTGACATCAGTCATATCTCAAATTCCATAACATCTGTTTTAGATTATAACTAATATTTAATCTTCTAGATAGGGTCCCAATGCCATAGATGGCGCATCAATCAGATGCCTGGTCTGAAAGATATTTTCATTTTTTTAAACAAGTATTAGTTCCTTTCGAGCCTGGTGTGACTTGGTCAGACTAACCAGAACAACCCTAATCGGGGATCCCGCATAGCTTGACTCATTTGGTCCGTCCCAACCTGGGTTTTCATGGCCTAGTGGGTATGCCCATTGTGCATTTCTAGACTCGGTCTGGTTTGGAAGTGGGTCCTTCCCACCCAGTATCTGAGTGACCCAATTCTCATGTAGTCCATTCCAATATAGTCTGACATGTTTTCACTGATTGGGCCACCACGTGGCCTGGTTCCCCATCCATCCTAGCCCGCATCGACAGTGTAGTTCGAATCCATCCCAGGCCGCCCAACAACCCAGAGTATTCCGCCGGCCGAGACCGCATCGGCGTTTCGTTTCTCCTATAACTTGGGCATACTGTGTTGTATGGTTTCCCCAACCATGTCATGCCAGGTTGGTTCTACCTCCTCGTCTAGCCAGTCAGCTCACGTAGGTAGGATCTTCCGCATGACCTGTGACAAGACACAGGTCCAGCTCACTGTCACAGTCCGTGGATGATGGATTTTCACTGTGTGGTGCCTCTGATGTGTCTTGGTGGTCAACTTTGCCTACTACTAGCCAGTGGACATCGTGCTGGAAACCCATTTCCCCACCTACCACCAGCCTTGGTGCAAGAGGCACTATTTTCCATCTATGCTTGGGTGCATGACATCCTGCTGCTACAAATGCCTTGTGCAGGAACACTTCTTGTTTGGCGTCGGGGGCCGATGCACCACTGTTTTTCCACTAGGATCACATATATAATCTCTTCCTACCATTTCACCATGAACAATTGGATAACATTAGAGAATAATTGGGGAAGGAGTCTCATAAAAAGAACACCAAAAGAAAGATCAATATCAGTGTTCTTATAGACCCAAATGTTTTCTTGATTAAATGATCATAATGACCTAAAAAATGAAAAATAATCATTATGATTGATAACCCTTTTGTCCCACCACATTAACCATCCAACCTAAATTATCAAACTACGGATCAAACTATTATGGGTTGTTCTCTATTTGTCATTAATCATTAAGAATGGGAAAATGAATATTACTCAGAAAAACCCCTACATTGGAAAGAGATTTCTCAAGGATGATATTTCAACATCATCCATCAATATATAGCTTTAAATCCACTCTCCAAGGGTGTTATCACCATGGTTTGATTCGCCGATGTTCATCGTTGGAGAGGTTTCCTTCATCCTTTGTCATATGAATTACTGGATTGTTCGTCTACACTGAATTCCCTATTTAATAAAAGAATGAAGATGTGTGTGTGCATTGAAATGTTGCCACATAGAATCACTAATTATTTTCATTAATTGTATTTATCATCGCCTTGTTGCTACCCTATAGTACTGATGATTCACTACCTAATGAAGATGAAAATCTAATAAAATAAATTTTTTGGTTATTTAATTTTTCATCTCAAATGTAAGAAACTTTTATTTTTTGGTCGAACCACGCCAATAAATGATAGGCCATTCCAATAAATATCATGTTTCAATATTTTCAACGATGGCCTCATATTTTTAATATGGATACCAATTTGAATGATAGAAAAACATGCTCACACGAATATTTATTGAACAATAAAAATGTTCGAAATTACATTTTGGCTTATCCATTCCTCCGAATCATGAGTTATCTTAGATTATATCCTCTAAATAATACCATTTAATTTAAAAAAATATTAAATGGAATATTGGGACATTAGATCACCCCCACATTTAGTTATTTATGTTCTTGTAAGCCAAAACAATGGCTAGTCAAACAAATGAAGGTACTAAGCATGAACCTAATCCTACCAATCCTAAGTGATCTTATAATGATTCCTATTCTGTCAATGAACACACACCCGAGGAATCCACCATCTACTAAGGATCCTCCCTAGTCGATCCTCAATCTCTACCGATTACACAGATAAAATGTCACCCCATCATCAATTTCTGGATATCGGTTTCTGATGATGTTCAAAGGGCCATGCTCATATCTCCTCTACTGGGATACATGGAAGACAATGTGAACCCTCTCTTAATATTGAGGTAGATCCAAGTAGTACGCTACATCAACTAACCTACACAATATCAAAAAAAAGTTCAATAAACCATAAAGATAACTTTTCTCCCTGACCAAATCCTTGTATCCCTCATAGTGTAATGACTTGTAGGAATATGTGGTCCCACTCTTCAAACTCTTAGGGTCTCTATCACCTATCATAATAGGACTTATGTCAGTTCTATGTGGTCTTCATGCCCTCTCAGATGACCTACAACGTCCTAGTGGTAGCATGTACCATTTATGGACCCATGAGTGTTGACTCCCTTCATTCTGTCTAGCATAACAGTAACCTGCTTGGCCATCTGTACAATTACTCAAATGGTAACATTCAGATGGTGGATAGGAAGATGTTATTATACAAAAATTACACCAGTGGTAGTTAGTCCTCCCAACTGTGACCAAAATCATGTATGGAAGCACTAATCATATCCACTTTGTTATGTATGCTTTTATCCATCAACCATCCATCCGTGGGTGAATGGATGTTCTCAAGAACAATTGAGCCCCAAATGCCTCATGCAATCCCTTACAAAACTGCATTGTAAATCATTCATTCTGGTATGAGACTCTCTTATATGGTACTCAATGGAGTCAAACGATCTCCTGAGTTTAGAGGAATCCCAATTTTATTACTGAACCCTATTCTATAATGGTTTGAATGATGGAATGCTTGTTTAGTCAGTCTAAAATTACCCTGATGCTATTGTGAGCACTGGGAATACATGGTAATCTTATCCCAAAGTCCATTGATATACCATCCCATTACTACTCTAGTTCCTCGCGGGGTTCTGTTAAACCCACTACATCCTGGTGCTCATCATTTTTTAACTGAAAAGTGAGGCATCATAAGGCACACTATTCCACTACCTTCATCATCCTCAACCACCAGTACTAATGTCTAAGGTCCTAGTACATCATTTCCACACCTATATTTTTTACAAGTGGGGGTGTGTGGAATTCAAACAACACCTCCTCCCACAACACCACTGTACAACAATGCGTCCTATGAAAATTATTTTTTCATTCTATCCTTTGAATATCCCTTAAGGGCATTCCATTTAGGAATCTCGGAACATGTAGACTCATAGATGGAATCTCTAATCTGTAACTCTCTGACTAGATATAGGAGTGGATGGGAACCTACTGTCGAATAAAGAAAATCCATCTCCTCCATATCCATAAAGGATATCTGAATTGTGGAATACTATTTTGAGGCCACGTTTAGGGAATGTGATATCAATCTCCTGCTAAGAGAATCTGCCACCACATTCCCATTCCTAGGAGTATAGACTATCTCAAAGTCCTTGCCTTGGAGGAACTCTATCCAATGTCGCTATTTCAAGTTCATATCCATCTAATAAAAGATATAATTATGAATATTATAGTCAGATTATATGATGAATAGGTCACCCATATGGTAGGGTATCCATGATTTTAGTGTGATGACTTCCTCTGACAACACAAGATCAGGAGTCGAGTAGTTATGATCATGCAGTCTCAATTGTTTTGATCCATAAGCAATCATAATTTCCCCTGAATGAGGATGTATCCAATACCAGTTACTACTACATAACTAAACACCATTTTTTCTATTCCCTCTTATAGAATCCTCTTGATTAGAGTACTCTTGAAGCTCTACCTTAGTTGTTGAAATATTTGATGGAATCTTTCTGTCCACATGAAGGGGTTTCCCTTCTTCGTCAAAACTATCATGGGTTCTACTACACTGTAGATGTCTGGAACAATCTTCTTATAGTACCAAGAAAACCCAAGGAAAATCCTCACCGTGATAACACTATTAGGTGTTTCCCAAGAAATAATTGTCTCAATCTTCAATGGATACACTAATATTTTTTCTGTGGAGAAGAAATGTCATAGGAAATGAAACTTTCTTTTGAATAACACACACTTCAAAAGCTTTCTGTAAATCTAGATCTCTCGGAGTGTGTCTTGTACCATCCTCAGGTGTATCACGTGTTCCTCCTTAGATTAAGAATACACTACGATTCCATCATTTAATATCACTATAATGTAGTCAATGTACAAATGCAATATCCTTTTCATGAGTCACATGAACATTATTGTGGCATTGTTCATTCCAAACGACATCACTATTTACATGTAGTGGCTGTAACAACATCTAAATGTTGTCTCCATGATATACTAATCTAATACTCATGGTTGGTGATAGACTGATTTGGGTTCTATCTTAAAGAACCATCTCAATTCCTTCATCTCATCATATAGGTCATAAATCCTCAATAGAGGATACTTTTTCTTCACAGTCACTAGGTTTAGGTGCCATAATTCCAAACATAACCTCAATCTTCTATCTCCCTTCATGGAAAAAAACATTGGGGCTTCCCATGGTGAAATGTCAGTCCATAAAAACACCCTACTTGGAATTTAATACATCTATTCCCTCAACTCCTGAACCATTGAAGGTTTCATCCTATACATAGGTTTTGATATTGGTGTTATCTATGGGTATAGATAAATGCAGAAGCATACTTCTCTGTGAGGAGGTAGTCCCGGAACATCATATGGATGTAAATACACATACTCATCCACATTGTGTGAAACTATGGGATTGTCTCATCTATTTCGCAAAGGGTCATGCTAGACAAATAATGAGTGATCGGTGGAACCACACTATGAGTGACTCCACCCAGAATTGAAAGAGGTCCCATCTCACCGGTGAAGGAATATTTGGTCCCTAATATGTGAACACACAGTATTCTGTGCCCGAAATAGTCAATCAAAACATGAAATATAGATAGCCCATCCACACCAATGATGAATATGTATGTCCTCAATGATTCTACTAGGAGATCCTACCAAAATTTATCACGTAAAAAAGTAAAATCACTTTATTGGAAGTAGTGTGTGACCAATGAATACCCTGATGTAGGAGTCTCTAATCTTAAGGATTGTGAAGATAGATCGATCAGAATCTCTGATATCTGAACAAGGTCCGTAGAAAGGAAAGAGGGACTTGATCCTGTGTCTATCAGAATAGTATCTAAAGTTGAGAATACACATATTTTATATCTTATCATCTATGTGATGTCGGGACCATAGGCCACGATGGCATGAAACTGAGGCCACCCCTATCCACCATCTTGTGTATCCTGTATTGGAATACATGGGGTGTGTCGGTGGTAGTATCTCGTACCTACGCCCACCTCCTTCCTCTCTTCCCAATCCTCTACCATGACAGTCTCCCGGAGGATGACATTGTTCTTTTTTCTGCCATAGCCTCAGTGGTCCCTTGATTGTTCGTTGGTCCTCTATGTGTTGTTTCAATAAATCTCGAGCCTTGTCCCCCCGGCTCCCCACATCAATAGAATATGGTGACCTTATTGATGACTCATTCTACCCCGAGAGCATCATACCACTGAACCTGAGTCCTGGGATCATACATAGAATTTTATAAAAACATTTGGTCCTCTACATCATCTATCAGCTATCCACCATGGATGACTCTTCCACCTATCACCTAGTGGTATCTCCCACCACCGGTGCCTTCTCTACGAGGAAGTTTTCTACTAGTAAAGCTCACTCTAGTTCCCCATGATATGTAGGGATGCCAAGGGAAATCATATATTACATGAATTACCATTAGAGTCCCTACACAATGGTTCATTATTAGAATAAAGGGCCTCGTACAATTTCTGTAGAGTAACAGGAGAGGTTTGTGAACCTCCCAGAGTACACAAAACACTCTCAGCCTACCCAATTATAGGTGAGGCCGCTCATATATATACAACAAGCACAAATTCTTCAGGAAGAAATCCTCTCTTAAAAATTGATCGAAGTAAGATAAGGAAATTTTCATCTTTTCATGCTTCTGGATCATCAAATCCACCACTTCATTGCCATGCCTTGAAGAACGATCATAGTTAGAAATTCCATCTGGTCAATTGGAATCCTCACTATGTGGAAGACTTGGGTCACTTCCTCCATCCTATCCATAGTGACTTGAGTATTTGTCACTCCCCTAAAACTAGGAGGTCTCTACATATGGAACTCGTGTAAGGAACTAATCCTATGTGTTTCTTCTAATGGTAGGGTTAGTAGTAACTATTTAACAATTGTCGGTGGTATCATTGTGACACAGGTTAAAGGTACCATCTCAAGAAATAGTCCCTGTACCCATTCCTCGTCCCTCATTTGACCATCCTTTCGGTCACACACATGAATCCTAGATGATGTCTATGTAGAGGCATCCCAAAGGAGATCAAGATGAAACACTATTAATATATTATACTTGGTGAGTTAAATCTAACTTTGAAATATCAAAAGCAAACATTCATAGTATTATGAAACTAGTGTTTTCATGTACTGATTCAGAAAGAATAATTCTAGTTCCTGCTATACGGATAAGTAATCCATAACACCTACACTATAATCCCTAGCCAGAAAGCCAAGCATTAGATACTAACCATTAATTCTCGATAAAAAAATTAAAAATCATAGTTCTTCTGGAAGCACAGAAATCCTCTGATAAAACTTTATCACAACCCATACCATAGGTATTGTGACATGACATTACCAAAAATGCCTTCCATAGGCCCTGGGATAGAGAATAGAACCAAATAGTCATATCCTAAAAGAGGGAAGGCGTTTTACATTAAAACTGTATAAATGCACAACGATCATTATGTATAATTTAAAAAGAAAGTAAACCACAAATGTCACCGAGAGAACTACCGAGAGTACATTATAATTAAAAGTACAAAGGGGAAAGAATACAATCGCAAAACTATAAAAGAATTTACAACATCCATGGTCTATCCACTTGAGCCCCCACATCAAGGGTAGGGGATATGTAACTTCCTGTAGATAATGAATTACACACATCAATCTCATCTTCCTAAGAAACAACTGGTCCGAGACAACCAAGCCCTCTGTCGAAGCGTTGATCACTTGCATGAGACATGACCCATGTGGGAAAATTCCATGCATTGGTGAGTAAAAAATACTATGTATGGACCCCAAAACAAAAATTGTAGACCACAATGCAAGGCCAAAAAGCATGACCACAAGGAAAAACAACAAACCAATGTTTTCTCACAACAAGTATAACTCATTGGATTGGAAATATGATTTTTAGTCGAAAAGCTAGATCATCTTGTACTATTGAGGTGATCATCATTGATGAGTCACTAAGGTTAGTTATAATACTAGACCACAAAGGTATGCTCTGCTACAAGACCAATACGATATTCTCGGCTACTGGACCACTAAGGTATGCTCAGCTGCTAAACCACTGAGGTCTACTACTCTATAGGACCAATGAGGTCCGCTAAGCTACTACACCACTATAGTGCGCTCAGCTATTGGACTACTATGGTTCTCTCATACACTATACCACTAAGGTACTCTTCCTTAAAATATCACAAGTCCTCTGTCATCTAAAACACTCAGGTTTCGCTCATCATATCCCTTATGTCACAGCTAGTCGTATGATTCCCACTATCTAGTATACTTGACACACTAATATTCAACACCTCAAGCCATCTATCAATTATCAACATCCACTAATCCACACTTATAGTATACCCAAAGTAACACATCATACAATGGTCCCGACTACATAGATTCGGCATCAATCAGACACACATTCTAAAAGATATTGGTATTTTAGTAAAAATTGTCAGTTGCGTATGGGCCCGATGTGACTTGCTTGGGCAGATCCGACCAACACGGCCCATGGTTACCACATGACTGAACACATTTTGGCCGACCAGGCCCAACCCATTTAACTTGGCCTATTAACCATGTCCATTGGTCCTTATTGGATCGGGGTTGGTTCTCCTCCAACACAAACGTCTTGCGGTGTCCAATTTGTTCATCCCAGATTTGTTTCGTTCGAGCCTCCACCTCATCTAGTAGGTCCTCTCATGTGGAATGAGCCTTCAACATGACCTCTGTAAAGCTGCAGGTCTAGATTACCACTATGGTCCATAGAACACATATTTGTGCTAGGTTTCCACATCCGTCTACCACTTGTCACCAATCCCAGTCACCACCACGACGCGTTTACAGTGCTCCACAAACCGCCTACCCCCGAGATTTGTGCCTTCATATCTTGCAGATTCTGAAGCCTAGGTGTCACATAATTATGCCACCACCATGGCCTCCAACCACTCTCGCAACCATGTTCCATCACCGCTACCTCATATCACTATCGTATGCCAATGCACTGCCACAGTCATGTCTGGACCATGGATGTTGTTGCTGCCGAACATTTTTTCACGAAGAATGAGAAGAATGATAGAAAAATATTGGTGACGGAATCACGTCACAAGACCTCCCAAAGAATGATCCAGGTATTTGTTTCGATTGACCAAGATGTGTTCTGGTTAGAAGGATTGCGAAGAACCAAAATAAAGTGGAGTAATCACTACGATAGATATCACTTTTATCATGTATCATATACAATTCCGCATGAATGATCGAACCACATATCAACCTTTTAGTGGGATGGTCCACATTCATCAATAAACATCATGAAAATGGAAATGAAATTTACACCTAGAAACCCCCTTCCAAGAAATGTAGATTGATCATGGATGAAAGTTCAACACTTTCTATTGATCTCTTGTGTCGAACATTCTCTCCAAGGGTGTCTTCGTCGTCTTCTGATTTGAAGGCGTTTATCATTGAAGTGGTTTCCTTCGTCGTTCATCAGGGGAATTCTAAGATTGTTTGTTAACCCTAAATTATAAATTTAATTAATTAAGGAAGATGTATACAAATTTTAGAATCTCTAGAATAATTCATTAATGAGGTACGTTAATGATATTTTTCAGTGCCTCATTGATGTACTATAGTGCTGACGAGTCACTATGTAATGATGAAGAAATTATATTAAAATAAAATTTTATCTTATTTTATACTTCTTATGAAATTTATGAAAATAATCTTCTTCATTCAACCCATGTTGGTCTATGTAAGGCCCTTCCTAGGAGAATCCTGACTCTATATGTTCAATGGTGTCATTCAATTTTTGATCAACGAACCTGTTTGAATAGTAGAAAACCGTGATCGAAAATTTATTAAATGAAATTTAAAATTATGTCAACAAATACATTCTGGACACTCTATGACTTAGAATAAAGTTTCCTCTTAGAGCCTAGTCTCGAAATAATCCTATATAAATTTTAAAAATATTACAAGGAATTTAGGGACATTGCATAATAAATTATTTATATGTTTTGATATTTAATTGTAATATATTTTCACAAAAAGTGACAAAACATATCTGTATAAATGTATATTTTTGATGAATCAGAATGTATTTGATCATATTTATTTAATAGAAAACAAAAAAGGAAATTTTCCAAAAAAATAATTAATAATTAATATATATATATATATTTCATTAAAAAAATTCACTACATGTTTTTTCTTTAATTTTTTGTGTTAAAATGAATTTTTTGTCAATAATAGTTTATAATATAAATATATAAATTATTTTAAAGTAACATGTATTTTCATTACTAATTTATTGGTCACCAAATAAATCATTTTTTATAACTATGTAAACCATTTTTTCATATTTTATTTAGTCATATTGATAACCTCCATTTGAACCGCATGTTGATAATTATCATATTAAATTATAATATTTAAATAGTATGTTGGGTTTTGATTAAATATAGTGTTTTATGTAATGAAAAATAGTGAAATGATTAAAATCATTTGAGAAAAAATATTTCATAAAATCTAACAGTGTTACATTCTATCCCCGTAAATAAATTTTGTCCTTGCACATTTAACTTGTTCTTCGTATGAATTGTTTTCCATTTGAAAATCCCATTATAGGAAACCCAAATCTGAAAATGGGTTAATCAGAATTCATATTGTAATGGTAGAAATATATGTGATAAGATCATCTAGGGTAATGCATACCAGGATTTTAAATTTGAGAATATAAAAGGTATTTAATAAAATGGACATAATATTGAAAAATGACACCCAAATACTAATGTAGTGTAATAGAGAACATGGGATGTAGAATTTTGTAAAAAAAATCCATAAACCAAAGAGTTTTTTAAAATTTCATTTATATCATTAAAATTTATATAATATAGAAAAATTTTATTCCAATTTCCTTTAACTCATATTGGTTATTTTTCATCATAAGATATAGTTACTTGATTTCATTAAATTTCATTTGCACAATATCATTATTTGGTTGTGCCTTGATAAATTTTAACTTCATGTCATACTATATCTGATGAATTATTCATTAATAAAGTAGTAAATAAGGTCAATATATGAATTATTATTAATTACTTATACCTTTAGTTATTATAAAAAATAATAATTACCACATGTTATGAATAAATAATTACATCCTGAAATAAAACAATAATATCTAAATCCACATAAAGAATTCAACATAACCAAATCAATAAATGGTTAGCCTTGTAACACATTAATGATTCAAAAATTCCAAACAAGGTCAGAATATTTCTTAAAATCAAATTATCATTAATACTACAAATATCAATATTTATATCTTGATTGTTACATACCAAATTGGGGAACACCATATTTAAATATTTTTATTAATCTTGCTAATAAAATGGATTACCATAAAACCATTATAAAAAAATACTTTCTTTCATAATCCTTAGAATATCTTATTATTAAAAATATTATGTAATTGCAGTAATGATATAATATCCACAAACTATAACATAAACTAGTTTTTCTACAAATAATAAATCAATTCCATGGTCTTGAATAACATCCAATTAAATTTTCTCATCTAAATTATTTATTTATCCAAACAAAACACCATGTTCTCAACATCATGATCATATTAAGGTTTATATCCTATAATGAAAATATATCCATTTCATTCGATCACTTTTAATCGTGGGATATTAATACATTATATTAGAAAATAGGAATTAGCAAGGGGAAAATGTTTCCATTTTGATTGTTTAAATTCAATGAATATTTGAAAAAATTGGTTTTAGGAATCTTTTTATGTGTTGTTGTTATATTTTATAAATCTGTATGATATATTTTTGTTTATTAGATTTAAATTTATCATATATTTAGTGTATTGTAAAAGATACTAGATAGATTTGTCTGGTAGAGTTTATCTTATGGGATTTTTGACTATGTGTATTTTTTTAGGTATAAGTCCGGTCAATATTTTCATTTTCTTTATGGATCTTATATGGGGGATGTATATTATGTTGGTGAGATTTTATCATATCATGGTTAGATGGTGCTAATTTGGGTGTTTTATTCAAATATTATTTTTGTATAATCCTTTAGTATATTCTATAGTAACATATGGATTATAAAGATTTTTGTTCTAACTTTTTATTTATTTATATATTGTATCTTTTTATTTGACTGTTTAGAACTATTTTGTCTCAAAATTTTTGTTCATCTCCATTATTTTTTCATATTATTTACATTTTAATTTTTTGTGAAATTATTCCAACGGTTTATTATGAGACTCCAAGGCACATGTATCCAATCCTTGGTAATTTGGAATTCTAATAAGGACTTGTAATAAACCAATTTAGGATCTACATCAGGTGAAACCCTATGATGGGTATATAGAATGCGTAATTAAATCCTATTTTCTGAAGTTTAGATTTACTGTGGAATTGTACCATATTATTTTCGGTGTAGTTAATTTTGTAGATTACATTGTGGACCTATGAAGGTATATTCTAAAAGAGTGAAACAAACCACTTCTTAATCTGGTCTTCAAGAATATATCATTTGTATCATTTTCCCATCATTATTCTTTATCATTTGATGGTTTTATTTGATTTTAATGAATTATCTAGTAGTTATTTAATCATCTAATCCATGGATTTAGTTTCCTACGTGGATATTGTTTTATGTTTGGGATGGAAATGTAAAATAGAGTTAACTGAATTGAATTAATTATAGGATCTAATAACTATACAACTACCAAATGATTGTTTCAAAATTGTTTTTAGGGGATTGTCGATAGATAGAATGTGGTAATCAACAATCGGTATGGGATATGGTTTATTTATTCATCCTATTGATTATTTTTATTTTGACCCCATGTCCTTTAGATTACATTAGTTTTTTGGGAAATGGGAAGGGATTCATGGATGGTCTGGTGATATGGTATACATAATAAAAATTTTCATTACTATCATGTTACAAACCTGTTTATAATAATTTACATGTGGTGAGAAATTCATTTATGTCGGTAAAAAAAGGTTCATTAGATAAATTATGAGTTTTCTAATTTAATGGAAACCTATCATTTCTCAAATTGGGTTATCTGGATTCATTGTATTTTTACGAATGGAAAGTTATAAAAATGGGACATTTTCAGATAGTGGATTTATAAATGAGTGTGTATTATAAATATATTGTAAATGGTGATCCAGTTTTAAAAATAAGTCATTATTTAAATTAATGTTATCTTTCAAACATTTATAAATTAATTAATTCTAGTTTAGATGATGGGGTTAAAATATAAATTTATTTATATTTTGGATCTAGTTGAAACAAATTTTAAAATATTATTTTCCATTTTCTTTAAAATATATTTTATGATTAGTTCTTAAGGTCCTAACATCATTGAAGACATTTGGGATTGTTTAGTGAAATCAACTGTTTGTTTTGTCAAGGGTATTTTGGGATAGAATAGTTTTATTTTTTGGGAAATTTCTATGTGGGGGTATATATCTTAGGATATTGAAATAATACTCTTATAGATTTATATTGTACTTTAGATTTTTTTTCTAGGGTATTTTCTTCATCTGGAATTTTCACTATAATGATCCAAAAGAATGGAATGTATTTTACCAACTTTAATTGTGTTACTAAGAAATATTAAAAACTTTAATCAATTTTTTATGGATGGATCATATGGATAATTAAGTATTTCTTATTTTATTATGATTGTTGGGTGATTGACCAAAATTCAATATAACCATTAATTTTTATAAAGTGTCTCATCTTGATAATGAAAATATTTTTTTATTAATATCATTGATTTTAGAGAACTTTTATATTGAGAATATCATGTGAATGTTTAATTTTAAGTAGTTTATTAGAGATATTTTGAGAAAAATAGTTTATTTATTATTGTATTTTACCTTTTATTTTATAGAACATGTGTTGGTTTTTATTCCAGGTTTGTACAATGGGATGACCTTGGGAGAATTCATGGGTACATGGTTCTAAAATATCATTTTTGGTATAACAGGATTATATTATGATATTTTCTCAATCACCATGGGATTGTATTTTGTGGATTCAAATTAAACACATTTGTATGTGGAACGTAAACTATGGGATAGAGTCCTAGTGTTTCATAATTGAGAATGTCTCTCATTATTGTTCTCATTGTGGTTTGGGAAATATAGGATTGGTGATCAGGGTTTTTCCTCAGTTATGTTTTGAGGTTCAGTTACATTACATTCTAGATTTAAACTGGTGTTTTGGGAATTTATTTTGACACTGGAGTTTGGATTACTCCCATTATATATTTTAGGAACATGGTCGATAGATTACATCATTTTACTTTTTTATTAGTGGTTATTAGGTGTTACATCATTTAATCTCAATTTACAATGGTTAGTTGAATGATTCTTATAATTCATCTCTTTATAACCATTTATTGATTGTCCTTTGATTGGTTTGGAATATAGTATTTTATTATTTGGTGAGGATACATACAGATATTTGAATACCCATTTTTTTCCTAAAGGTGTATTTTAGAATAATCCATTGGTTTTCATCTACCAAGACATGAGAATTTATTGGGAATGAAATATGAATAGTAGGTAGATTTTGGAAATTTATCTTGTTATGTTAGAGTTTATTTTACAATGTTCTATTACATTGAGGATACTTTTTCTATTTATATGTAATTTTATATTTAAATATGGAAGTTAACGATGTTTTATTTTTGAATATAGTATAAATGAATTTTTTTTGGGGGATAATGAAATTTCACATACACATCAGGTTTTTATTTTCAATTGTTTTTTTCATTAAAATTTTTTATTGAATGGTTGGAAAAGAGTTGAGCTCAAACAATGTGGGCCTTTAGAAAACCAATGAGGGACCTGTTGTGATTTTTTTTAATGATCACAGTCATATCATGGATTGGAAAATTTCAGGAAATATTTTGAATATCATATCTAAATATTTTCTATTACATATAGTAAAATTGTGGAATTTTCTGTACAAACATCTAGTGTCCTGGATAAATCCCATTTTTGGGGTTTTAATATGTATTTTATCGGGAACAATTTGTGAGTTTTTTTGGAAAACGTTTATGTAAATCAATGTGACCTGGAAGGATTAATTAAAAAATTAATTCAGGATTTCACACCTCACTGATTTAAAGGATAAAACCCTCATTTGTCCTCCAAAATCATAGAATTCACCCGGAATCTAATTGGATAATCCCTATTTCATCCTTATATAACGATAATGCAATTCAACCTTGGATTAAACTGTATAATCTCATGTTAATCCCCTTTAAACTATCACTATTATTTTATTCATCCTTACCCATCATTAAACTTCTCTTATAAAACCTAATCTATATATTGATATATTCTTAGGTTATTGATCATCCAAGTCCAAGGGAATTGATAATTTAGTGTCTAAAATGGCTAGTTTTTTCCATTAGGTTTGTCCTCGATTATTGGCCTCCACTATTGGAATAAATATCTATGAACTAAGGTAGTCGATTCATTTTTATAACATTTTATTACATTCCATTAACTGAATAATAATTTAGAAAATTTATTTTTAAAATTTAAGACTATATGAATGTCGGAGAGAAAAATGGTTTTTTTCATATAGTTTTAACACATGGAATTGGACAGTACTCCATTCCATGTATTTTTTAAAATTGAAAAATTTATTTTAAATAATTATTTTCCTTTTAACCATAATAGAGATCATAAACATGGAATTTTTTAAAAAAATTAATCAAATACTTGAGTTATATACCAATTTTTTGGTCATATAAATGGGTTTTAAATAGTTTCCGTGGGCTTCTTGATTATAAAAGTTTGATATTACCCATATGTGTCATGTCTAAAACATTTTCAACATTATCTAATTTTCAAACCAATAGAATCTGTATTTTAATTTTAGGTCATAATTGAAAGATAAATTTTGGCTTCAAAGCATTAAGTATTCCCATGTGATAAGTAATTTTATGCTTATTTGTGTTTTTTAATTGAATTAAGTATGTTTTAAATGATGAAGTGTAAGATCCTGCATGAATCCCATTGGTGGGTTGATAATAATAATTCTCAAGAGTTCACCAAGAAACCATTTTTAAAATGATGAAATGGATTTCCATTCTAAGATCATTTTTTTATAATATAGTCATTTTATTATTTTATAAAAAATTACTATATATAAAAGGTGTGATAAATTCATGATAAATGTTATTTCATGTATATCCAGGGTGTCTAGTAATCCTTTGAGGGGATTTTTATTATTGATACACTTAATCATTTGATGATTTTGTATAAGGCATGCATGTATACTATTGTGAGATATGGGATGAGAGGTGTGTATTATTTTAAATAATTGTTATTTTATTTATTTAATTTTTTATTGTGAAAACCGACATATTATATTTCATGGGTTTACTAGGAATATGATGATGATATTTTTGAGGAAAAAACCTCATGTAGACAATCATTTTAATAAGAAACATTTTTTTGGATACATCAACAATGTTATACTAAAGGTTTACAATATCCTCATAGATAAAATATAATTTTTGTGATGTCATGGGTAATGGTGTTATGTGGATGTTAGATTCATCCATCTTACAGATAAAGGAAGTCATAGAATGATATATTCATTGACCAAATAGAAAGAATAATCCCATAGAAACTATCTATTTTTAGTAAAATTAGACTTAATGGGGTGTGGACAAGTACAATAGTATTAAACACGGTTTCTTATTTCCTATTATAATTTTTAGCGCCTAATGTTAAGGAAAAATACATGATGATAAATTTTAGGACCAGTTTTGGTGATTTATATTGTATATAAAATTTTATCATGTGATTCATGGTTTTTGTTTGGAATATATGTTCTTGTTTATTATTTATGATTATTAAATGAAATAACTTAATATTTTCTAATAGTATTCTTTCATCATTCATTATTTTTGGAACATATATGGATTTTATAAAGGGGATTTTGAGATCAATTAAAAATAAGAAAGGGAAATATTTATATCAATGTGATTTAATTTAATTTTATAAAAAAAATTATGGTATTTGAATCCTTAGCATTCATAATACACAAAAATTTCATTGATTAATATCATTTCATTAATTAAAATACGTACAATTATTATGAAATAATTTCTATTATTATATCATCCTTACTACTATAGGTATGACTATAAATCAAATTTTATTAGAAAAATATTTATATATAGAATTTCATAATCATTTATGTGTTCCCCCTTATTATATTAAAAAACATATTGGTATCCTGATACATTCTTCTCTATTAATCATGTTCATGATCTAATGTCAAATAAATACTAAAATAAATTGGTTATGATAATATTTAAATTTTGAATAAAAAAACATCATTATAAATATATATTTATATATGACACCTTTTTTAACATAATATACATTAAGATCATTGTATGAAGCATTTTATTAAATACTCGATTATCCCTGGTGATTTTTTTGAGGTCCCTAAATAAATTAGTTAACATCATAATAAAATAAATCATAATAGATCATTAATGAAAATTTGAATAAACCAAATTATATTGAATGGTAATTTTAATGATGGTGTGTAGTTAGGGATCTTTATTATGTATTGGGATTCTATGATTTTTTACTCACTCAACTATTTTCAGTGATATAACCCATAGGTATATGAAAGCCAGAGCCTATATCACCCATTTGTATCCATACATAGTTGTAATTTCATAATTAACAGGAAAATATCTACATAGAAAAAGAATGGGATGATATTATATGAATTTAAATCATATGTGTAGTAATCCATAGGGTTTTTAAAAATGATCCCTTATACAAATCCCCAAAGACAATTTTGATTATAACAGTAACATTAAATAATTTACTATCCTAATAGGTTATGTATGCACTGGAAATAATTATCATCCTCAATATATATATTGTTAAATTATCCTCAACATATTGGATATTCTCCATGGTTTTCTAATCCATGCACTAATCCCATCATGGATACCCTAGACACGCAGTCTCAAATTTTTTCTCTAACTGCATACTCAATATACTGTATTTAATAATTTTTGTGGATGATAAAATATAAGAAAAAATAAATATGAAATTAATAATTATTATTTTATTTTAATGAAAATTCCATGTTTTTAGCTTTAACGGATTATTAATCAACATAGTCAAATAAATTCAATGTTATTTGTTGCAATCAATCCCTTTTCTGACAAAAAAAAATATTATTCAAAAATTAGTCTACATATTCCATGACAAATTACTCCATATTTTTATCCTTATAATCAAGAACCACGTATAACAAATCTTTATAAAATATTAAAATATAAATATAAGAATTTGTGTTCTAAAATTCATAGTAACATAAAATTTTACAACTGAATTAAATATTGTTCAATATTATGGAAATAACAGTTAATCAGTATTAATACATAATCATCCAAAGAGTCGGAACTCATTATATCACTGAAAATAAATGAAAAAATATATATCAAAAATAATAATCCTAAAATTCTACAATATAAGATATCAAACATCAAATAACAACATTCAAATCCTTATTCAATGAAACTATGCTGTTATGGGATTAAGAACACCCAAAAACACCAACCGTATTATTATAATTAAAATATCTATTTATTTAATGGAATTATAAATCTAACACCACCATTTATATATTAAGTACAATAAATTAACTATAAAACTCAAAAATAACTTACATATAATTCACATAAAAATATTTGGAAAAAATTTACTCCCATTTATATAACTAGTAATATGGAATTTCAATACATGATCGGCCATATTTAGTAGTTTTTAATCAATAGCACTGAAAATAAATTCCTCATGTAAATAAAGGTAGTATTGTTATGATGACCAATATTAATAAGAAAGGTTTATGGTCAAATAATAAATACTATTTTTTTAAATATTTGTCTGTATTTTAATTAATATATACTATACACAAATAACATAACGTATTTCAATATAATATAATTATTTATATTTAAACAGCATCTGCTCATAGTTATGGAAACATTATTGACTATATTGTATATTGAATTGGGAATATGTATATGACATTACTACAATAACATCACAATAAACATTTTCGAGAAATAATGTGGATGGTTGGAAAATTACATTTCTATAATGCATAAAAATATACATATGAGTCTTTTTACAAAAATAGGAACACACATATTAAAATAATACATTGATTGGTTCCCCAAAATACTAATCAAAAATCTAATTTATTGATACCACGAGTTAAATATACTAATAAAAAACATAGATGTAACACCCTGTGCTTCCACGATACGCTTCTCTTTCAATAATGCAATAGCTTGCATTGTACGCAAGTTCGAGATTCTAACACACTGCGACCAATCAAAATAGCCATTATGAATAGTAATACCCAAATTTTGAAATTATATATATTTTATATTTCAAAATGGACTTCATTTTTGGATTCGTAATATCGAAATTAGTCTATGTTGAATTTTTGGTGTTTTTCTGAGAACTTCCAATTTTTTATGAATAGTGAAAAATAGATAAAAACAACATTTTTAATCCAAATAATTTATAGTGATAAATTATACTATTTAGGGGTGTTAATGTATAATTAGAATATATTTTTACCATTTTATCCAATGGTGTTCATTAGAATTAATTTCACTTTGAAATTAGACATAAACAATTGTCAATCTTTTGATATATATTGTTTATTAAAAACATGCTATTTGTTGTGACAGCCGGGATTAATTATATAATTAATTAATGCAACTTATATGTTTGGAATTTTTTAAAATAGTTATCATTTTTGAATTTGGAATATCAATTATAGATTAGGGTGAAATTTTGGCATTGTTCTGAAAAATTTCAATTTTTGATGAATAGTGAAATCACTAAGTGATAGTTAAAAAACTGATTTTTCGTTTAAATGAAACAGTACCACTTCTGTGATTTTATTTTCAAAAATCCGACATACATGGTTTTAATTAGAAAGTAAAGATAATGTTTGGTGAGTATTAACTTTTAGGTTTAATTAATCGCGATTAGAGGTAATTAGTGAAATTTAAGGTAAAATGATATTATAAAAATATGAAAATACCTTTACACTTGTCCTACCCCTATTGTATGATTCATGACCGACCAATGAAATCCATGGGTCGAATTGGGGACCCCATGGATCCACTTTAGTAGGAAAATGACATTAAAAACTTTTTATTTAATGTTAAAATAAAAATGTCACAAACATGAGTTGTTTTACTAAAACAATTTTTTAATTGTGTAATAAAAGTAATATTTTTGACTATAAATATTCATTAGAAAGATAATACTATTTCATACCTCATGATATTTTTTTATAATTTTTAGACAATAAATAAATTAAATTATTTATGACACCATGATGATGCAGCGATTACCTCATTTATTAACGATTTAAATAAGATGAATAGATAATGTAAAATCTAAGACATACACATTTCCAAAACCTATCGGATTAGTATATTTCGTACCCTTATCACCTTATCCGTGAAATATATAAGTGTGAGACCATTAAAATCAGAAACTCATTATATAATAAAGTAACATTTCAATCTTTCCAAGAGTGCCCCTCCTCTCCTCTTATAAAAGGCCCCCACCTCTAATACCTTATTCACACCGTCAAAGCCTTTTGACTCGGCCAAACTCTGCCCAAATACTCTCTCAACTTCTATATATTACTTTTAGAAGCCTCACATTGGGCATAATTCTTCCCAAATAAGCCTTCGTCTCAAATAAAATAAGAGTTACCCGATTTTAAGGTAATGCCTTCTCTTATGTTATTTTGTTTTATTTTTCTTCTCCAACACCATAAACTCTTTCTATTCCTTTATTTTGTAACAAAACCAGTATCTTAAATATACTAGGATGTTGTTATAAGAATTATTCGAGCTACACTTACACACACCTACATCTAATGGTTAAATAACATACTGTTTCTGTGGTTGGCGAATTTCTGCCTCACGAAACGATTATTGTTCAACACTCATATAACACCTTCAATGGTGGATATTAAGATGTCACTATATTTATTTATGATATATAATATGTTTATGTTTTAATTAATCTTCTGTATTTTTCATTTATGTCATATCTTTATGGTTTCCATTATGGTTAAACGCGATATCTTCATTTTAGGAAGTGCAGACTACCTCCCCCTCAAAGTGATTTGAATCGTTAATGTCATATGTGGGATGTATAAAGGATGGGGTAAATGGTATTATACATTATATAATATAGGAATTATTTTATACCTTTATATAATTATAACTTCATTCCATTAAATACGAAATAGAAATTAATGTAGCGTTCATGCGTACGTACGGCTTACCGTCTCCATGAACGGTGCATTTCATTTCTTACCACTAAATGATATGTAATATTAAAAATGCATGTGTATACTGGATATATAGGATATATATGATATCTAAGTAATGAATATAATTATTTTGATAATGGATATTCTACCACATAAACAACTTATAATTATATGAATTTTATGGTTGACTCAAGCACCAATGATCGACAAAACGACTGTTATTAACTTAAATGACTACATAATTTTCGTAACATTGTAATAAGTGATATAAAAGGGATAATGAACTTGAAAAAGGTTCTTAATAAAGTAGATGTTAACTCTAGTTTATTATTCAGGAGGTTAAAGAGCGGTCGATTCAAGTCGGACACGAGGTAAGGGAACTTCTTAACCCTATTTCCATTCTTTGTGTTAATCTTCTAATTTCAAATTATGTCATGATATTATTTTGTCCTATCTTGTATTTGTACTTTCATTATGTGTAGTTATAGTGAATACAAATAATAGATCTATTTTATTAAAAAAATGTTCTTTGTAAGGAACTTTGTCTCACTCTTCTGTCATTGAGGCATATTTTATTTTATACACAACTTTCTTTTATATGGTGTATAAACACCATTGAATATTAATTTTATTCAAAAGGAATTTTTGTATATGAAGTTTTTTTACTAAACGAAAAAAGGAATGTTTTTTTACGTATGCAGCGAAAATGACTTCTCCACCGCCATGACCATTATTTGAGTTTTGGCTTCCTCTACATGCCATAACTTTTTTTTAAAATCAAAAATAAATACAAAGTTTTAATTTTATTTTTTTTTGGTATTGAAAATGGTTTTGAAAGTGTTTTTATCATATCTATGTGTTGTATTGGTATCTTGTGATTGAAATGTGGAAATTTTATGTTTCCTTTATGCAGATTTTATGTGATACGATTATGTTATGGTTTATGATATGTTTAAACCTGTTCATATGAGGAATGCATTGGACTTCATATGTGACGGGTGGAGCCCGCTATAGCTCCTCGATGCATCGGCAGGTCTCATGAGACAAACTAGTGTCTTGGCATGAGGCCTTGATAAAATATTATTTGTAGTCTTGGCATGAGGCCTTGGCTACGTGCTTACGATAGTCTGGCATTATGCATTCCATCATTATGAAATTGGTTATTGATATTGCATGTGATTATTCGACCAGTAGAGTATACATGTGAATATGTAAATGGAATTATTTCATTTTACATTTGCTTTTTTACATTGAAGTTCATGTTTAAAAGTCATGTGTTTTAGTTATACATTGACTTTAATTTTTATGTTTATTTATAAAAGCTTCTTCTATATTGTTATCCTTATTGAGCATCTGAGCTCACCCATTTCAATGTTTTAATTTTTCCCAGGATGTGAAGAAGTATTTAGGAATGACCTGCAGAGATAGTCAGAAGGGGATATGAGTGTGGAAAATGGAGACTGTGTTATTTTAGTTTTTCACTTTTTGATGTAATGTAACATTTATGAATGTATCTAGTGTTTCCAAGGCTACTAAACTAATCGGCCTTTCGAGACTTGATCTTTTGTGATCATGCCAATGTTACGAGGTAATGCACCGACTCTGGGTTACTGGGGTCGAGGCATTATGTAACGCCCCGACCCCAGCTACACAGAGTCGGTGCATTACTTCGTAACATTGGCATGATCACAAGAAAGATCAAATCTCGAAAGACCGATTGGTTTAGTAGCCTTGGAAACACTAGATATATTCATAAGTTTTACATTACATTTCAAAATGAAAAACTAATACAACAACATAATGTTTCCACAATCCACACTATTAACCCCTCATAATATCCCTGAAAGTCATTCATAATTTACTTCTTCACTACCTGGGAAAAATAAAACATAGAAAAGGGGTGAGCTCAAATGCCCAGTAAGGATAACAATATAGCGGAAACATTCATAAATAAGAATAAACATTTAAGGCAATGTATAACTAAAACAAAATCCTTTTAAACATGAACATTCAACATGGTATGGCATAAATAAAATGAAATAATGCCATTTACTTATTCACATGGATATTCTACTAATCGAATAATCACATGCAAAAATCAATAACCACTTTCATAATTTTGGAATGCATAATGCTAAACGTTAATTTCTTTGTCTAGGCCTCATCCCAAGACCTAGGTGTTACTTCTAACCGGAACCCAACCCGGAGTGCCTCTAATAACCGGACACCAACCCGGAGTGCCTCTAATAACCGGACACCAACCCGGAGTGCCTCTAATAACCGGACACCAACCCGGAGTGCCTCTAATAACCGGACACCAACCCGGAGGGCATACTTTTACCAGTCCCTAACCTGGAGGGCTTACTTTAACCAGTCCCCAACCTGGAGGGCTTACTTTTACCGGTCCCCAACCCGGAACATACTTGTTTAGCACATTCATCTGAAGAAAAGTTTGAAATATAACATAAACATTCGGATTAAAACTAGCATACGAAATGTCAATAGTTTCAACATAAACTATGAATGGTATAAAATAGCACATTCACAGTCAAACATATCACAAAACCTTCAATACAATATAGAAGTTTTGTATTATAATAAATCAACTTCAAATAAGCGTAAAATCCATTAGAGGATGTTGACATAGATGAAATCAAAACACTTTTTAGAGAAATATCTCTTTCTATTTTTGAAATCATTTAAGAGCCATATAAAACATTTTATTGAAAATATTCTTGTAAGCTTGTAAGGAAAGCTTTGACGGTTTTATAACGGCGGAAAATAACCTCACCCGCCGTATAAGTAAAAAAAACATTCTTATCTTAATTCTGTCGAAAAGGTTAAAAAGGACCTTGTTTTGAAAACGACGGAAAGATTCCTTTATAAACCTCTTACAAAAAGTCAAACAAGGGTATAAATGACTTTAACCCATATTCCTGTAAATAGTAAAAATGTTTTGAAATACATTTCGAAGAAACATGGATGTGGATGATAAAGAGATCCCAGTAGATTATTACGTATAATACAACCTCGGATAATGAAGAGATTGTGAAATAACCCTTACCTTGTACTTTTCCTTGGTTGGGGTAGGTTAACCTCCTGTATAATGGTGAAATAATTGTTATTACATTATACAATAATCATATACATTAATATGATATCATATATGATCTTTTAATATTGATTTGATAATAAAATCTTAGTATTATCGTTGTTTCGAGTGTGAACTTACTTGTTTGCTTTTGTATGTTTTGTTATGTAAGACATGTTTGTAAAGGATAAGTTGTATATTATTCAAATCCAGAATGGTATCAAGTCCTTAAACATCATTTTTAAATCATCAAATGATAATTATACTTGAATGGATACGATGGATAATGAATCTCATCGCGTTCGTGGAGACGGTAGTCCGTACGTACGCACGAACGCTACTTCCATTTAATTTTTATTTTAAAAGAATCAAATACAGATGATACATAGGTATATTACTATTCCAGTATAATATAATATTTTATACATGTTACTTAAGTTCATTAACACCATCCTTTATATGTTCCATGTGTGGTATGAACGAGTCATATCATTTTAAGGGGGCGGTAGTCCGCACTTCCTCAAATGAAATTATCGTATGTATATACAACATGAAACGAATAATGGTATGAAATAAAATAGAATTACAGAAGCTTATATATAAAATATATATCATTAATATCATATTTAATTACAGTGCCATCATAATGGCCACCATGAGAGGCGGTAAGATGTATTTGAACAATCATCGTTTCGTGAGGCGTTAGTTTGCCATCCACAGAAACATTATGTTCATCATCCATTAGATGGAGTTGTGTGTATGTGTAGTTTGAATCCTTCTTATAACAACATCCTAGTATATTGAGGATACTGGTGTTGTTACAAAAGAAAGTATATAAAAAGAGTTTTGGGGTTGGAGAAGCAAAATAAATGAAAATAATTTAAGAGAAATCGTTACCTTTAATTTAGGTAACTCACTTTTGGAACCAAAGGACTTCTTGAAATGCTTTCTTCCTAAGGGGAAGCTTCAAGGAGGAGGAGAGGGATGTGGGGAGCTTAGTTGGGCAGAGTTTGGACGAGCCAAGTGGCTTGAGAGGTGTGAAGAAATGAGAAGGAGGAGTTCCCTTTTATAAGAGGGGTGAGGGGCACCTTTGGAAAAGCTAGAAATATTAATTTATAATAAATTCATATTCGGTTTCTAATGGCTCCAAAGTTGACTATTCAAAGGTTAAGGTGGGGATAGGTCGAAAACCACTCAACCAATAGAATTTAGACAGGTTTGGGTACTTATATTAACCTTATCTTTAAGTATTAACTCTAAGTTAATTAGTTTCACTTTTACAATATCTCTTTGTATTTTTATATAATATGGTTAATAAACATACTATATACATCCAAGCGACCCCCAAGTGGTCCATTAATGAGGAACCTATCATAATATATGTCTCTTGGCCGAACCTTAGATTTTTAGGAATTTAATATCAATTAATAATATAATATTTGTTTTAGGAACTCTTTTATGTCAATTTTGACACTATTCAATAGTTGATTTATGTGAAACTCCTAACAAATTGATTACTTCGAACAAAGTCAATTAAATCAATCCTAATATATCATATTATCATAGAAAATTAGTGTAATTCATTAAAAGTTTCATATTATATTTATTTGGGTATTTATAATATCAATTATGTTAATTTTTTACTATTTTAGTAATTACTGCATCATCATTGTGTCATAAATAAATTAATTTATTTAATGTCTAAAAATTATAAATAAAATATCATTATGTAGGAAATCTTTTTATCTTTCTAATGAATATTTATAATCGAAAATCCAACATGTATAACCCTATGTAAAAATTGTTCTTCTAAAAGATGTAAGCTTATGCCATTTTTATTTTTATTTTAACTTTATTAATATAATGTGTCATTATCACTTACAAGTGGATCCATGGGGTCCCAAAATAGACCCAAAGATTCCCATGGTCGACCATGTATCAACCAATAGGGTTAAGACACGTTTTAGGGTAATTTAGTATTATTATAATATTATTTTTTTTACCCTTATTTACCGGATTTACCCTTTAACCATGGTAAATAAAATATTTACCACAGTAACTATTCAAAATGTCTAAAAATAAAAGTTACCTATTTACACAATTTGAACATCCTGATTCCAAATATGGAATCCATTTTCCTAAATTCAAAACACAGAAGTGGCAGAAATTAATTTAAAATTAATTCCCGCTGTCAAAACAAAAAGCGTGTTTTTAAGAGGTAATAACTATCAAAAGATTGACACTTGATTATGTTTGGTTTAATTGTAAAATTATGTCCAATGACCAACATTATATTAAATGATAAAAATATATTCTAAATATACTTTAAAACCACTCAAATTAATAATTTATCACTATTAATTATTTTGATTAAAAAAGTTGTTTTTAATTAAAATTTAGTAATTTTCACTATTCATCAAAATATGAAAGTTATCCGAAATGTACCAAAATTTCACCCTAGGCTAATTTTGATATTCCGAATCTAAAAATGAAGTCCATTTTTGAAATATTGAATATATATGATTTCAAAAAGTAGGTATTACTATTCACAACGGCTGGTTTAATTAGTTGTGGTGTGTGTTAGAACTCGAGGTTGCGTACAACACACGCTACTGTATTATTCAAAGGAAAGCGTACTGTGGAAGCTTGGGATGTTTCATTTTAAATTTTTTGATGTCCCCATTTAGTCAAAAAGTTTAAAATATTGTATTTAAAAAGGGTTCACTGTTAAAAGTTGATAAAAGTGCAATAATGGAAATGAATTTGTTCTTGAATTATATCTAAGAAACTCATAATATGGATTCTAAAATTATAAGGATTATATAAAGTTTAAAATTTAGATAATACTATTCATAACCTCTTTTGAATGGCTTTTTTTTTTTAATTCATGGTGTGATTGAACTCGGTGTTGCGTGTAGTGCAAGTTATTGAATTATTTTGAAGAAATAACACACTATGAAATCTTGGGGTGTTACATTCTCCCCTCCTTCAATAAATTGCGTCCTCGCAATTTTAAATTGTTCTTCGAAAATAAAAGGTTGAAAATAGAAAATATATTTGTGGGAAAACCCACATCGGAAATTGGGTTACTAAAATTTAGTCTTAATATGAGGAAAAGAGAAATTAAAGGGTCACCACCAAATTATGATCTCGATTAGGAGAACATTGGTCGCATTTAGAGACATATAATTGGAGGAAAAACGTAAATATTTATAGGTAGTGATTGAGGTCATCAATCACAAACAAGCATAAAATTGAGGTTCTTAAATTCATCAATCTATGATGATTTGAAATACCATCGGTTCAACAAAACATAGGGTATTAGGATAACACATTTTTGACATTTCAAAATATCCTAGTTGAAATCCCACATCGAAAAATGAATTAATGAGGCCTCTATTTAAAATAAAGAGTCGAAAGTATGAAGATTACCGAAAATAACACATACTAGGGTTCCATGTAGGAAAATATGGATATGGAAGAAAAATCTAACCATCAATTATCTGATGGAGAGTGGTAGAGAACATGGCTATGAAAAGGCCAACAATCCCAAAGCCATAAATTTGTGATGATTTAAGGTACCATCTAGGACAAAATTTTTGTCCTAAGTTTCTATTATTAATGTTGAGGAATTTATTTATGAGATTGGCTAAGATAATAAGGAGATATACTTACTTTATAATTAGAATTTTACCCATTAATAAATTTCTACCACAAACTCATCTTTCACTCTAAAATATAATAGAACGTAATTTTTTTTTCTATTTATACTATTCGTACAGGGTTCCAAAATAAATGAATTTATAATTCATCTACCAGATCTTTTTTTTTTAAAAAAAAACTACATTATTTAATTCGGACATCTCGTGGGACAGTGGTAGGTGATACACCCTTGTCGCCCTTCGGTTGCGGGTTCAAGTCTCGCAGCCTTGCCGGACGCGATGGGTTGCCGCCCGACCTCCGGGTTGTCCTTTTATGGCTATCCAAAATAATCCAAACTAGAACTATCCAAAATACTTCTATCCAAACTCACAGTCCAACATTTATAAGAAAGGTAAACATAATGTAGAACCTTTTTACCCCGTAATAGCATATGAATACCTTCATCATGTATTCTTTTAATACACCGAAACATCCTGAATTACCATATTCCTTATTGATTACATTCATGCTCCCTTATTCCATATAGAAAGCTGGATATACTTCATTAATCCAAAAATGTTTTAAACCCCAACAATGATGGAATATACAAATCATTAATCAGTTCCAAGGTAGTCAAGAATATCCAATATAATTTTTCCAAAACAATCACATATTATTCCAAAATCACTACCTCAGTATCAGAACTATATTATGATTTATCATTCTCTAAACCATATATTTTCCAAAAATTTATCCTTCTATTGAGTCACTTTTCTTTGTTCCACACTATCTCAAGTCCTTAATGAAATAGTACTGCAGTACAATCCTTATATACTCCATGATTATTGTAACAAGTACATTGTTGATACAACACTCAATTGACATAATCAACATAAGAACTATAATCATTCCTCTTCATCTGTGGTAGTATCATAACTTGATTATTATCCAATAGCATCATTTGCGGCATAGTCTGATGACTGGGACATAGGTTCGCGTAGTGTCCAAACTCCTTGCAAATGAAGCATTGTACATTTAAAACCATTTTCTTACCCTTGCAGTCACGTACTTTGTGCCCTTTTCCTCCACACTTATAACAAACTCCCATTCCTTTCAGGCAACTTCCAGGGTGTTTCTTTCCACAGTTACTACATATGGGAAAATTCCTCTTTTCCCTTTTCCCTTTATCCATATTTCTCTCTTCCATCCTTTTCATCTCTTGATTCCCTTCAAAGCCATAGGACTCAGTAAACTCTTTACTTATCTTATCAACACATGATATTATTTCATCATATGATGATAATACATGGGAGACTATTTCTCTTAAAAATTCTAGCTTAAGACCATGAAAGATATGATCCTTCCTTCTCTTTGAATCATGTGTATTTCTGGAGTTCTCATTCCTTCTACTGGGCGCCATTTCTAAACAATGGCATAAACTAGATCAGTTTATGAATCAAAATACATAATCCCATACTTATAAAACACTTAACATAAATTTAACTATTTATGGATATAATCCATAATCATAAAAATGTTTTCTTTGAGGAAGTATATACTCATAAACCCTTCATAATGATTTGTAAAGAAAATGAGAGTTATCCTAAGCATATCCCCCGGGTGTGTCGTAACCAAGAGTACAGCAAGGCCCGTTGTCGTGCACCAGTTCCCGTTCGAGTCTAGCTCAAAGCTGTGTTTTCGGGTTTTACCCCTAGGTACATCTGTGCCAGAGCCGCCTCTACCTGCTCGTATCCAGACAGGGATGTATTGCTCAGAAAACTCACAAAATCTCTACAATACCAAAATTCTAGGAAGTTCTTCTATACTAATCCTCAAAGTTCATCTTAGGTCTACGTGCTCTAATCAGAGTTTATCTAAATCTAGCTTCCAAGGTTTGTACTAAACTTCCTCTGATACCAACTGTAACGCCCCGACCCCAGCTACACAGAGTCGGTGCATTACTTCGTAACATTGGCATGATCACAAGAAAGATCAAATCTCGAAAGACCGATTGGTTTAGTAGCCTTGGAAACACTAGATATATTCATAAGTTTTACATTACATTTCAAAATGAAAAACTAATACAACAACATAATGTTTCCACAATCCACACTATTAACCCCTCATAATATCCCTGAAAGTCATTCATAATTTACTTCTTCACTACCTGGGAAAAATAAAACATAGAAAAGAGGTGAGCTCAAATGCCCAGTAAGGATAACAATATAGCGGAAACTTTCATAAATAAGAATAAACATTTAAGGAAATGTATAACTAAAACAAAATCCTTTTAAACATGAACATTCAACATGGTATGGCATAAATAAAATGAAATAATGCCATTTACTTATTCACATGGATATTCTACTAATCGAATAATCACATGCAAAAATCAATAACCACTTTCATAATGTTGGAATGCATAATGCTAAACGTTAATTTCTTTGTCTAGGCCTCATCCCAAGACCTAGGGGTTACTTCTAACCGGAACCCAACCCGGAGTGCCTCTAATAACCGGACACCAACCCGGAGTGCCTCTAATAACCGGACACCAACCCGGAGTGCCTCTAATAACCGGACACCAACCCGGAGTGCCTCTAATAACCGGACACCAACCCGGAGGGCATACTTTTACCAGTCCCTAACCTGGAGGGCTTACTTTAACCAGTCCCCAACCTGGAGGGCTTACTTTTACCGGTCCCCAACCCGGAACATACTTGTTTAGCACATTCATCTGAAGAAAAGTTTGAAATATAACATAAACATTCGGATTAAAACTAGCATACGAAATGTCAATAGTTTCAACATAAACTATGAATGGTATAAAATAGCACATCCACAGTCAAACATATCACAAAACCTTCAATACAATATAGAAGTTTTGTATTATAATAAATCAACTTCAAATAAGCGTAAAATCCATTAGAGGATGTTGACATAGATGAAATCAAAACACTTTTTAGAGAAATATCTCTTTCTATTTTTGAAATCATTTAAGAGCCATATAAAACATTTTCTTGAAAATATTCTTGTAAGCTTGTAAGGAAAGCTTTGACGATTTTATAACGGCGGAAAATAACCTCACCCGCCGTATAAGTAAAAAAAACATTCTTATCTTAATTCTGTCGAAAAGGTTAAAAAGGACCTTGTTTTGAAAACGACGGAAAGATTCCTTTATAAACCTCTTACAAAAAGTCAAACAAGGGTATAAATGACTTTAACCCATATTCCTGTAAATAGTAAAAATGTTTTGAAATACATTTCGAAGAAACATGGATGTGGATGATAAAGAGATCCCAGTAGATTATTACGTATAATACAACCTCGATAATGAAGAGATTGTGAAATAACCCTTACCTTGTACTTTTCCTTGGTTGGGGTAGGTTAACCTCCTGTATAATGGTGAAATAATTGTTATTACATTATACAATAATCATATACATTAATATGATATCATATATGATCTTTTAATATTGATTTGATAATAAAATCTTAGTATTATCGTTGTTTCGAGTGTGAACTTACTTGTTTGCTTTTGTATGTTTTGTTATGTAAGACATGTTTGTAAAGGATAAGTTGTATATTATTCAAATCCAGAATGGTATCAAGTCCTTAAACATCATTTTTAAATCATCAAATGATAATTATACTTGAATGGATACGATGGATAATGAATCTCATCGCGTTCGTGGAGACGGTAGTCCGTACGTACGCACGAACGCTACTTCCATTTAATTTTTATTTTAAAAGAATCAAATACAGATGATACATAGGTATATTACTATTCCAGTATAATATAATATTTTATACATGTTACTTAAGTTCATTAACACCATCCTTTATATGTTCCATGTGTGGTATGAACGAGTCATATCATTTTAAGGGGGCGGTAGTCCGCACTTCCTCAAATGAAATTATCGCATGTATATACAACATGAAACGAATAATGGTATGAAATAAAATAGAATTACAGAAGCTTATATATAAAATATATATCATTAATATCATATTTAATTACAGTGCCATCATAATGGCCACCATGAGAGGCGGTAAGATGTATTTGAACAATCATCGTTTCGTGAGGCGTTAGTTTGCCATCCACAGAAACATTATGTTCATCATCCATTAGATGGAGTTGTGTGTATGTGTAGTTTGAATCCTTCTTATAACAACATCCTAGTATATTGAGGATACTGGTGTTGTTACAAAAGAAAGTAAATAAAAAGAGTTTTGGGGTTGGAGAAGCAAAATAAATGAAAATAATTTAAGAGAAATCGTTACCTTTAATTTAGGTAACTCACTTTGGTTGGAACCAAAGGACTTCTTGAAATGCTTTCTGCCTAAGGGGAAGCTTCAAGGAGGAGGAGAGGGATGTGGGGAGCTTAGTTGGGCAGAGTTTGGACGAGCCAAGTGGCTTGAGAGGTGTGAAGAAATGAGAAGGAGGAGTGCCCTTTTATAAGAGGGGTGAGGGGCACCTTTGGAAAAGCTAGAAATATTAATTTATAATAAATTCATATTCGGTTTCTAATGGCTCCAAAGTTGAATATTCAAAGGTTAAGGTGGGGATAGGTCGAAAACCACTCAACCAATAGAATTTAGACAGGTTTGGGTACTTATATTAACCTTATCTTTAAGTATTAACTCTAAGTTAATTAGTTTCACTTTTACAATGTCTCTTTGTATTTTTATATAATATGGTTAATAAACTTACTATATACATCCAAGCGACCCCCAAGTGGTCCATTAATGAGGAACCTATAATAATATATGTCTCTTGGCCGAACCTTAGATTTTTAGGAATTTAATATCAATTAATAATATAATACTTGTTTTAGGAACTCTTTTATGTCAATTTTGACACTATTCAATAGTTGATTTTTGTGAAACTCCTAACAGATTGATTACTTAGAACAAAGTCAATTAAATCAATCCTAATATATCATATTATCATAGAAAATTAGTGTAATTCATTAAAAGTTTTATATTATATTTATTTGGGTATTTATAATATCAATTATGTTAATTTTTTACTATTTTAGTAATTACTGCATCATCATTGTGTCATAAATAAAATAATTTATTTAATGTCTAAAAATTATAAATAAAATATCATTATGTATGAAATCTTTTTATCTTTCTAATGAATATTTATAATCGAAAATCCAACATGTATAACCCTATGTAAAAATTGTTCTTCTAAAAGATGTAAGCTTATGCCATTTTTATTTTTATTTTAACTTTATTAATATAATGTGTCATTATCACTTACAAGTGGATCCATGGGGTCCCAAAATAGACCCAAAGATTCTCATGGTCGACCATGTATCAACCAATAGGGTTAAGACACGTTTTAGGGTAATTTAGTATTATTATAATATTATTTTTTTTACCCTTATTTACCGGATTTACCCTTTAACCATGGTAAATAAAATATTTACCACAGTAACTATTCAAAATGTCTAAAAATAAAAGTTACCTATTTACACAATTTGAACATCCTGATTACAAATATGGAATCCATTTTCCTAAATTCAAAACACAGAAGTGGCAGAAATTAATTTAAAATTAATTCCCGCTGTCAAAACAAAAAGCGTGTTTTTAAGAGGTAATAACTATCAAAAGATTGACACTTGTTTATGTTTGGTTTAATTGTAAAATTATGTCCAATGACCAACATTATATTAAATGATAAAAATATATTCTAAATATACTTTAAAACCACTCAAATTCATAATTTATCACTATTAATTATTTTGATTAAAAAAGTTGTTTTTAATTAAAATTTAGTAATTTTCACTATTCATCAAAATATGAAAGTTATCCGAAATGTACCAAAATTTCACCCTAGGCTAATTTTGATATTCCGAATCTAAAAATGAAGTCCATTTTTGAAATATTGAATATATATGATTTCAAAAAGTAGGTATTACTATTCACAACGGCTGGTTTAATTAGTTGTGGTGTGTGTTAGAACTCGAGGTTGCGTACAACACACGCTACTGTATTATTCAAAGGAAAGCGTACCGTGGAAGCTTGGGATGTTTCATTTTAAATTTTTTGATGTCCCCATTTAGTCAAAAAGTTTAAAATATTGTATTTAAAAAGGGTTCACTGTTAAAAGTTGATAAAAGTGCAATACTGAAAATGAATTTGTTCTTGCATTATATCTAAGAAACTCATAATATGGATTCTAAAATTATAAGGATTATATAAAGTTTAAAATTTAGATAATACTATTCATAACCTCTTTTGAATGGCTTTTTTTTGTAAGTCATGGTGTGATTGAACTCGGTGTTGCGTGTAGTGCAAGTTATTGAATTATTTTGAAGAAATAACACACTATGAAATCTTGGGGTGTTACACATTACAGTTGGTATCAGAGGTAGTTTAGTACTAACTTTGGAAGCTAGATTTAGATAAAATCTGATTAAAGCACATAGCCCAAAGATAGACTTTGAGGATTAGTATAGAAGAACTTCCTAGAATTTTGGTATTATAGATATTTTGTGAGTTTTCCGAGAAATACAACCATGTCTGGATACGAGCAGGTAGAGGCAGCTCTGGCACAGATGTACCTAGGGGTAAAACCTAAAAACACCGTTTTGAGATAGACTCAAACAGGAACTGGTGCCCGACAACGGGCCTTGCTGCACTCTTGGTTATGACACTCCCGGGGGATATGCTTAGGATAATACTCATTTTCTTTACAAACAATTATGTAGGGTTTATGAGTATAAACTTCTTCAAATAAAACATTTTTTTATGATTATGGATTATATCCTTAAAATTTTTAATTTATGTTAATGTTTTACAAGTATGGAATTATGTATTTTAATTCATAAACTAATCTAGTTTATGCCATTGTTTAGAAATGGAGCCTAGTGGGAGGAATGGAAACCGTATCAATGCACGCACTCCATATAGGGTTTTTCCTCCTACTCAAGATAATTATTGTGGAGCTGGAGATACAACTGGTGCTGATCAACTTATTACCATACTGGGAAAACTCACTCAGGTTATGAAGAATAACCTTACTCGTATGGATCACCCTGATCCGCAATGTGGAGGATCAATGGTAGAACGCTTCATGAGGAAATAACCACCAACATTCAATGGAATTACAAATCCCTTAGTAGCTGAGCAGTGGATAAATTCCTTATAGAAAATATTCCATGCCTTGGGGAGTAGTGAAAGGGAAAATGTTATCATGGTAGTTTACCGCCTCACTGGAGATGCAGATCAATGGTGGTCATTGATTCAAAATACAAAGGAAGATGAAGAAGTATCAAGTATGGAATGGAGATAGTTCAATGATACTTTCTTAGAAAAATACTTTCATCATGACCATCGAGCAGATATGGAAATGCAATTTCTGAGTCTGAGACAAAAGGAGGATGAGAATGTCGCAAAGTATGAGGCCACCTTTACAAGGTTAGCGAGGTATGCTCCAGATTATATACGTAACCCAAGAAGTACCATTGATCGTTTCTTTGATGGGTTAAAACCGTTTCTCCGTCGAGAATTAGTCTCACAAACCTTCTCTTCGTACGATGATATTGTCTCGTGTGCTATCAAGATAGAAAAGGAATTCTCTAAGTCTTATGACAACAATGTAAAGCAAGAGAAGAAGGGAAAGGTGGAACAAGAGACAGATAAAAGGAAAAAGGGAAAAAAGTATTTTCAATTATGTGATAATTGTGGGAAGAATTACCCTGGTGCTTTCCTAAAATGAATGGGAGTTTGTTATAAATGTGGAGAAAAAGGTCACTAGGCTCGTGATTGCAAGGGAAAGAAAGAGGCTATCAATATTGAATGCTACAATTCTATGGAAATGGCTCTTTATGAAAATGAATGTCCTAAGCATCAGGGAAACTTAACTCAGAAATGGCCAAGGGATCAAGGACAATCTTATTTTGTTAATACATTTGAAGTAGAATAATTAATGTATTGGTGCTTTTGGGCTCATGGATTATATTTTGGTTATAAGAATAATGTGATATACATAAGTATTGTACTATAGTACTTGTTTTATTTTATTAAGGTTTTAATATGATGAAGGTAATTATATTTTTAGTATGTGAAAATAAGAGAATCATTACTTTGTTTGGGGAATCTGATGTTACAGTTGATTTTGGAATTTAGAGACCTTTTAGAGAAAGTCTGGACAAGGGTATTTTGGATAACTAAAAAGGTTGGAATGGATTAAGTTAAACATTGGATAGTATTGTTTAAGGTAAACACATTTCTGAAGATTATTTTTGGAATATTATAATACTATAGTTTTGGGAAAAGGACAACCTACTGGTTGGGGGATAACCTGTCACGTCGGACAAAGCTGCAGGAATCGAACCCACAACCATAGTGCGACAGGCCTTTATTATCTACCACTATCCTACAGGAAGTCCCTGGTTATTACAAAATAGTTTTCCTAATCTCAATTGAATGTGGTAATATTTGGATCCTTATAAAATTAGGATAAATAGAATATTTTTGAGTTATGTTACCATTTGGAGTGAAAGATGGGTTCGTGGTAAATATTTAATATAGAATGAAAGCCTACATGACAAGTAAGTATATTTCCTTACGTTCTTAGTAAATCTATTAAATAAATTCCTCAACTTTATGAAAGGTATCTTAAAACAAAAACGTTGTCAGTTAACTTTTCTAACTTGGGATTTAATGACCGTTTAACCAATCACAAGTTTCTGATTTTCTTAGGGTTAACATTATCCTAACCATGTTTTCTAAAACTCTCCATCAGACCTTGATGGTTTTTTTCTCCTCCATATCCATATTTTCATTGAATCCTAGTATGGGCTATCTCAGGTGAACTTTGTACTTCTCTTTCTTTCTTTTAATGTTATATTTTTATTAACCTTATTTCCGATGTGGGTTTTCTACAAAGGTATTTTCTATTATCAACCTTTTATTTTCAAAGAAAAATTTCAAATTGCGAGGATAAAATTTATTGAAGGAGGGGAGAATGTAACACCCCGAGCTTCCATGAAACGCTTCTCTTTTAATAATGAAATAGCTTGCATTGTACGCAAGTTCGAGATTCTAACACATCGCGACCAATCAAAATAACCATTATGAATAGTAATAAACACTTTTTGAAATTATATATATTTTATATTTCAAAATGGACTTCATTTTTGGATTCGGAAAATCGAAATTATCCTATGTTGAATTTTTGGTATTTTTCTGAGCACTTCCAATTTTTTTTATGAATAGTGAAAAATACTTAAAAACAACTTTTTAAATCAAAATAATTTATAGTTATAAGTTATAATATTGAGTGGTGTTAAAGTATATTTAGAATATATTTTTACCATTTTATCCATTGGTGTTCATTATAATTAATTTCACTTTGAAATTTGACATAAACAATTGTCAATCTTTTGATATATATTGTTTCTTAAAAACACGGTATTTGTTGTGACAGTGGGAATTAATTATAAAATTAATTAATTAAACTTATATGTTTGGAATTTTGTAAAATTGACATCATTTTTGAATTTGGAATATCAATTATAGCTTAGTCTGAAATTTTGGCATTGTTCTGAAAAACTTCAATTTTTGATGAATAGTGAAACCACTAAGTGATAGTTAAAAAACTGATTTTTTGTTTAAATGAAACATTACCACTTATGTGATTTTATTTTCAAATATTCGACATACATGGTTGTCATTAAAAGGTAAAATTTTGTTCAATGGGATAAAAATAATTTTTGGTGAATAGTAACTTTTAAGTTTAATTAATTGCGATTAAAGGTAATTAGTGACATTTAAGATAAAATGATATTATAAAAATATGAAAATACCTTTAAACATAACCTACCACTATTGGATGAGTCATGGCCGACCAAGAAAATCCATGGGTCAACATGGGGACCCCATGGAGCCACTTTGGTAGGAAAATGACATTAAAATCTTTTTATTTAATGTTAAAATAAAAATGTCACAAACATGAGTTGTTTTACTAAAACAATTTTTAAATGCGGTAATATAAGACATATTTTTTACTATAAATATTCATTAGAAAGATAAAACGATTTCCTGCATAATGTTATTTTCTTATACTTTTTAGACATTAAATGAATTAAATTATTTATGAAACCTTGATGATGCAGCGATTACATCATTAATTAATGATTTAAATAAAATGAAATGATAATGTAAAATCTAAGAATTAAACTTGTCAAAAACCTATTGGATGAGTAACATTCGAACCCTTATCACCTTATTCTAGAAATATATAAGTGTGAGGCCTTTAAAATCCGAAACTCATTATATAATAATGTAACATTTCAATCTTTCCAAGAGTGCCCCTCCTCTCCTCTTATAAAAGGAGCCCACCTCTACTACCTTATTCACACGTTCAAAGCCTTTTGTCTCAGCCAAACTCTTCCCAAATACTATCCCAACTTCCCTATCTTACTCCTGGAAGCCTCAATTTGGGAATAATTCTTCCCAAGGAATCCTTTGGTTCAAATCAAATAAGACTTACCTGATTTTAAGATAATGTCTTCTCTTATGTTATTTTGTATTATTTTGCTTCTCCAACACCTTAAACAATTTTTATTCCTTTATTTTGTAACAAAACCAGTATCTTTAATATAATAGGATGTTGTTATGATATGTATTCTAGCTACACTTACACACACCGACAACTAATGGTTAAATATCAAACTGTTTCTGTGGATGGAGAATTTCTGCCTCACGAAACGATGATTGTTCAACACTCATATAACACCTTCAAAGGTGGCCATTAAGATGAAAATATATTTATATATGATATATAATATGTTTATGTTTTAATTAAGCTTCTGTATTTTTCATTTATTTCATACCTTTATTGTTTCCATTATGGTTAAATGTGATATCTTCATTTTAGGAAGTGCGGACTACCTCCCCCTCAAAGTGATTTGAATCGTTAATGGCATATTTGGGATGTATAAAGGATGGAGTAAATGGTATTATACATTATATTTTATAGGAATTATATTATACCTTTATATAATTATATCTTCATTCCATTAAATAAGAAATAGAAATGAATGTAGCATTCATGCGTACGTACGGCTTACCGTCTCCATGAACGGTGAATTTCATTTCATAACTCTAAATGTTATGTAATATTATAAATGCATGTGTATACTGTATATATAGGATATATTTGATATCTACATCATGAATATAATTCTAGAGATAATGTATATTGTACCACATAAAAAACATGTAATTATAAGAAGTATATGGTTGACTCAAGTACCAAAGATCGACAAAACAACCGTTATTAACTTAAATGACTACATAACATTCATAACATTGTAATTAGTGATATAAAATGGATAATGAACTTGAAAAAGGTTATTAAGCAAGTATAGATTAACTCTAATTTATTATTCAGGAGGTTAAATAGCGGTCGAGTCAAGTCGGACACGAGGTAAGGGAACTTCTTAACCCTATTTCCATTCCTTTGGTTAATCTCCTACTTTTAAATTATGTCATGATATTATTATGTCCTATCTTGTATTTGTACATTATTTATGTGAAAATATTGTTAATACACATAATATATCTATTTTATTAAGAAAATTTTATTTGTAAGGAACTTCGTCTCAATCTCCTTTCATTGAGGCATATTTTATTTTATACAGAACTTTATTTTATATGGTGTATAAACACCTTTGACTTTTACTTTTATTCAAAAAGAATATTTTTATACGATGAATTTTTACTAAATGAAAAAAGGAATGTATTTTACATATGCTGCGACAATGACTTCTCCGCCTCCATGACCATTTTTTGAGTTTTGGCTTCCTCTACAAGCCATAACATTTTTAAAAATGAAAAATAAATACCAACATTTAATTTTCTTTTATTTTGGTATTGAAAATGGTTTTTTAAGTGTTTTTATCATATCTATGTGTTGTATTGGTATCTTGTGATTAAAATTTGGAAATGATATGTTTCCTTTTTGCATGTTTTATGTTATACGATTCTGTTATGGTTTATGATAAGTCTAAACCTCTTCATATGAGGAATGAATTGGACATAATAAGTGACGGGTGGAGCCTGCTATAGCTCCTCGATGCATCGGCAGGTCTCATAAAACAAACTAGTGTCTTGGCACGAGGCCTTGACAAAATATTATTTTTAGTCCTGGCACGAGTCCTTGGCTAGGTGGTTATGATAGTATGGAATTATGCATTCCATCATTATGAAAGAGGTTATTGATATTGCATGTGATTATCCGACCAGTAGAGTATCCATGTGAATAAGTAAATGGAATTATTTCATTTTACTTTTTCTATATTACGTTTAAGTTCAAGTTTAAAAGGCTTTTGTTTTAGTTATACATTGCCTTAAATGTTTATGTTTATTTATGAAATCTTTCGCTATATTTTTATCCTTACTGAGCATCTGAGCTCACCCCTTTCAATGTTTCAATTTTTTCCAGAATGTAAAGAAGTATTTAGGAAAGACCTATAGGGATAGTCTGAAGGGGATATGAGTGTGGAAAATGGAGACTATGTTATTGTAGTTTTACATATTTTGATGTAATGTAAATTTTTTGAATGTATCTAGTGTTTCCAAGGCTAATAAACTAAACGGTCTTTCGAGACATGATCTTTTGTGATCATGCCAATGTTACGAGGTAATGCACCAACTCTGGGTAACTGGGGTCGGGGCGTTACAGTTGGTATCAGAGGCAGTTTAGTACTAGCCTTGGATGCTAGATTTAGATAAACTCTGATTAAAGCACATAGCCTGAAGATAGACTTTGAGGATTATTATAGAAGAACATCCTAGAATTTTGGTATTGTAGACATTTTGTGAGTTTTCCGAGAAATACATCCCTATCTGTATACGAGCAGGTAGAGGCGGATCTGGCACAGATGTACCTAGGGGTAAAACCCTAAAACACCGCTTTGAGCTAGACTTGAACAGGAACTAGTGCACGACAACGGGCCTTGCTGCACTCTTGGTTACGACACTCCCGAGGGATATGCTTATGATAACTATCATTTTCTTTACAAACCATTATTAAGGGTTCATGAGTATATACTTTCTCAAAGAAAACATTTTTTTATGATTATGGATTATATCCATAAATAGTTCAATTTATGTTAAGTGTTTTACAAGTATAGAATTATGTATTTTAATTCATAAACTAGTCTAGTTTATGCCATTGTTTAGAAATGGCGCCTAGTGGGAGGAATGGAAACTGTATCAATTCATGCACTCCATGTAGGGATTGCCCTCCTGTTCAAGATAATTATTGTGGAGCTGTAGATACAACTGGTGCTGATCAACTTATTACCATACTAGGACAACTCACTCAGGTTATGAATAATAACCATACTCATATGGAACACCCTGATCCGCAACGTGGAGGATCAATGTCAGACCTCTTCATGAGGAAACAACCACCAACATTCAATGGAATTAAAAATCCCTTAGTAGCTGAGCAATGGATAAATTCCTTAGAGAAAATATTCCATGCCTTGGGGAGTAGTGAAAGGGAAAATGTTATCATGGATGTTTACCACCTCACTGGAGATGCTGATCAATGGTGGTCATTGATTCAAAATAAAAAGGAAGTTGAAGAGGTATCAAGTATAGAATGGAGAGAGTTTAAAGATCCTTTCTTAGAAAAATACATTCCTCGTGACCATCGAGAAGATATGGAAAGACAATTTCTTAGTCTGAGACAAAAGGATGATGAGAGTGTCGCAATGTATAAGGACACCTTTACAAGGATAGCGAGGTATGCTCCAGATTATATACGTAACCCAAGAAGTAAGATCGATCGTTTCTTTGATGGGTTAAAACCGTTTCTCCACCGAGAATTAGTCGCACAAACCTTCTCTTTGTACGAAGATATTGTCTCGTGTGCTATAAAGACAGAAAAGGAATTCTCTAAGTCTTATGACTACAAAGTAAAGAAAGAGAAGAAGAGAATGGTGGAACAAGAGACATATAAATGGAAAAAGGGGAAAAAGGATTTTCAATTATGTGATAATTGTGGGAAGAATCACCACAATGCTTGCCTAAAATGAGTGGGAGTTTGTTATAAATGTGGATAAAAAGGTCACCAGGCTCGTGATTTCAAGGGAAAGAAAGAGGCTATCAATATTGAATGATACAATTGTAGGGAAATGGGTCATTATGCACATGAATGTACTAAGAGTCAGAGAAACATACCTCAGAAAAGGCCAAGGGATCAAGGAAAATCTTATGTTGTTACTATAGTTGAAGTGGAATAATAAATGGATTGGTGCTTTTGAACTCATGGACTATATTTTGGTTATAAGAATAATGTGATGTATATAGGGATTGTACTACAATACTTGTTTTTTTTCATTAAGGTTTTAATATGATGAAGGTAATCATATTTTTAGTATGAGACAATAATAGAAACTTTACTTCTTTTGGGGAATATGATGTTACAATTGATTTTGGAATTTGGAGACCTTTTAGAGAATGTCTGGACAGAGGTATTTTGGATAACAATAAAGGTTGGAATGGATTAAGTTGAACCTTGGATAGTGTTGTTTAAGGTTAAAACATTTCTGAAGATTATTTTTGGAATATTATAAAACTATAGTTTTAGGAAAAGGACAACCTGCAGGTTGGGGGATAACCCGTCGCGTTGGACAAAGATGCAGGAATCGAACCCACAACCATAGTGCGATAGGCCTTTATTACCTACCACTAGCCTACAGGAAGTCCCTGGTTATTACAAAATAGTTTCTCTAATCTAAATGGTATGTGGTAATATTTGGAACCTTATACAATTATGATAAATAGAATATTTTTGAGTTCTGTTACCATTTGGAGTGAAAGATGGGTTCGTGGTAAAAATTTATTAATGAATGAAAGCCTACATCACAAGTAAGTATATTTCCTTACATTCTTGGTAAATCTCTAAAATAAATTCCTCAACTTTATGAAAGGTAACTTAAAACAAAAATGTTTTCAGTTAACTTTTCCAATAGGGGATTTAATGACCGTTTATCCAATCACAAGTTTGTTATTTTCCTGTGGTTAACTTTCTTCTAATCATTTTTTCTATAACTCTCCAACAGGCCTTGATGGTTTGTTTCTCCTCCATATCCATATTTTCATAGAATCCTAGTATGAGCTATCTCGGGTGACCTTTGTACTTCTCTTTATTTCTTTTAATGTTATATTTTTATTAACCTTATTTCCAATGTGGGTTTTCCACAACTGTATTTTCTATTTTCAACCTTTTATTTTCAAAGAAAAATTTCAAATTGCGAGGACACAATTTATTGAAGGAGGGGAGAATGTAACACCCCGAGCTTCCACGATACGCTTCTCTTTCAATAATGCAATAGCTTGCATTGTACGCAAGTTCGAGATTCTAACACACCGCGACCAATCAAAATAACCATTTTGAATAGAAATACCCACTTTTTGAAATTATATATATTTTATATTTCAAAATGGACTTCATTTTTGGATTCGGAATATTGAAATTAGCCAATGTTGAATTTTTGGTATTTTACTGAGAACTTCCAATTTTTTAATGAATAGTGAAAAATACTTAAAAACAACTTTTTTAATGAAAATAATTTATAGTGATAAATTATACTATTGAGTGGTGTTAAATTATAATTAGAATATATTTTTACCATTTTATCCAATGGTGTTCATTAGAATTAATTTCACTTTGAAATTTGACATAAACAATTGTCAATCTTGTGATATATATTATTTCGTAAAAAGACGCTATTTGTTGTGACAGGGGGAATTAATTATAAAATTAATTAATGCAACTTATATGTTTGTAATTTTGTAAAATAAACATCAATTTTGAATTTGGAATATCAATTATAGCTTAGGCTGAAATTTTGGCATTGTTCTAAAAAACTTCAATTTTTGATGAATATTGAAACCACTAAGTGATAGTTAAAAAACTAATTTTTCATTTAAATTAATCATTACCACTTTTTTGATTTTATTTTCAAAAATCCGACATACATGGTTGTCATTAGAAAGTAAAATGTGGTTCAATGGGATAAAAATATTTTTTTGATGAATAGTAACTTTTAAGTTTAATTAATCACGATTAGAGGTAATTAGTGAAATTTAAGGTAAAATGATATTATAGAAATATGAAAATACCTTTACACTTGTTTTACCCTTATTGGATGAGTCATGGATGACCAAGACAATTAATGGGTAAACATGGGGACCCCATGGAGCCACTTTGGTAGGAAAATTACATTAAAAACTTTTTATTTAATGTTAAAATAAAAATGTCACAAACATGAGTTGTTTTACTAAAACAATTTTTAAATGGGGTTATAGAAGTCATATTTTTTACTATAAATATTCATTAGAAATATAAAAATATTTCCTACATCATTATAGTTTTTTTATAATTTTTAGACATTAAATAAATTAAATTATCTATGACACCATGATGATGCAGCGATTACCTCATTAATTAACGATTTAAATAAAATAAAAAGATAATATAAAATATAAGACATAAAATTGTCTAAAACCTATTGGATGAGTATATTTCGAACCCTTACCACCTTATCCTCGAAATATATAAGTGTGTAACCTTTAAAATCTGAAACTCATTATATAATAAAGTAACATTTCAATCATTCCAAGAGTGCCCCTCCTCTTCTCTTCTAAAAGGCCCCCACCTCTACTACCTTATTCACACATTCAAAGCCTTTTGGCTCAGACAAACTCTACCCAAACACTCTCCCAACATCCCTCTATTACTCCTAGAAGCCTCACTTTGGACATAATTCTTCCCAAAGAAGCCTTTGGCTCAAATCAAATAAGAGTTACCAGATTTTAAGGTAATGTCTTCTCTTATGTTATTTTTTTTATTTTGCTTCTCCGACCCCTTAAACTCTTTTTATTCCATTATTTTGTAACAAAACATGTATATTAAATATACTAGGATGTTGTTATAAGAATGATTCGAGCTACACTTACACACACCTACATCTAATGATTAAAGAACATACTGTTTCTGTGGATGGAGAATTTCTGCCTCACGAAATGATGATTGTTCAACACTCATATAACACCTTCAAAGGTGGACATTAATATGTCACTATATTTATATATGATATATAATATGTTTAAGTTTTAATTAAGCTTCTGTATTTTTCATTTTTGTCATATCGTTATGGTTTCTATTATGGTTAAACGTGATATCTTCATTTTAGGAAGTGCGGACTACCTCCCCCTCAAAGTGATTTGAATCGTTAATGCCATATGTGGGATGTATAAAGGATGGAGTAAATGGTATTATACATTATATTATACAGTAATTATATTATTAATTTATATAATTATATCTTAATTCCATTAAATATGAAATATAAATGAAAGTAGCGTTCATGGGTACGTACGGCTTATCATCTCCATGAACGGTGCATTTCATTTCTTACCTCTAAATGTTATGTAATATTATAAATGAATGTATATACTGTATATATAGGATATATATGATATCTACATCATGAATATAATTCTGGAGATAATGGATATTCTACCTCATAATCAACTTGTAATTATAAGAAGTTTATGGTTGACTCAAGAACCAAAGATCGACAAAATGACTGATATTACCATAAATGACTACACAATATTAGTAACATTGTAATAAGTGATATAAAAGGGATAAGGAACTTGAAAAAGGTTCTTATGAAAGTATAGATTAACTCTAGTTTAATATTCAGGAGGTTAAAGAGCGTTCGAGTCAAGTCGGACATGAGGTAAGGGAACTTCTTAACCCAATTTCCATTCTTTGGGTTAATCTCCTACATTCAAATTATGTCATGATATTATTATGTCATATCTTGTATTTGTACTATTTTGGGTGTACTTATAGTGAATACACATAATAGATCTATTTTATTAAAAAAATGTCCTTTATAAGGAACTTTGTCTCAATCTTCTTTCATTGAGGCATATTTTATTTTATACACAACTTTCTTTTATATGGTGTATAAACACCTTTGACTTTTACATTTATTCAAAAGGAATCTTTTTATACAAAGAGTTTTTACTAAATGACAAAAGGAATTTTTTTTACGTATGTAGAGACAACGACTTCTCTCCCTCCATGACCATTATTTGAGTTTCGGCTTCCTCTACAAGCCATAACTTTTTTTAAAATGAAAAATAAATACCAAGTTTTATTTTTCTTTTATTTTTGTATTGAAAATGGTGTAGAAAGTGTATTTATCATATCTATGTGTTTTATTGGTATCATGTGATTGAAATGTGGAAATTTTATGTTTCCTTTATGCATGTTTTATGTGATACGATTATGTTTTGGTTTATGATATGTTTAAACCTATTAATATGAGGAATGCATTGGACTTAATAAGTGACGGGTGGAGCCCGCTATAGCTCCTCGATGCATCGGCGGGTCTCATGAGACAAACTAGTGTCTTGGAACGAGGCCTTGACAAAATCTTATTTGTAGTCTTGGCATGAGGCCTTCGCTACGTGGTTGTGATAGTCTGGAATTATGTATTCCATTATTATGAAAGTGGTTATTGATATTGCATGTGATTATTCGACCAGTCGAATATCCATGTGAATAAGTAAATGACATTATTTCATTTTAATTTTTCCATATTACGTTGAAGTTCAAGTTTAAAAGGCTTTTGTTTTAGTTATACCTTGCCTTAAATGTTTATGTTTATTTATGAAAGCTTCCGCTATATTGTCATCCTTACTGAGCATCTGAGCTCACCCCTTTCAATGTTTTAATTTTTTCCAGGATGTGAAGAAGTATTTAGGAATGAATTGCAGGGATAGTCTGAAGGGGATATGAGTGTGGAAAATGGAGACTATGTTATTGTAGTTTTTCACTTTTTGAGGTAATGTAACATTTATGAATGCATCTAGTGTTACCAAGGCTACTAAACTAATTGGCCTTTCAAGACTTGATCTTGTGTGATCATGCCAATGTTACGATGTAATGCACCGACTCTGGGTAATTAGGGTTGGGGCGTTACATTATATATACATATATGTGCGTGTTACACAATATATAATGAATAATTTACCCCATTATGGAATATACTTTAGAAATTTTTAATGGAACTATAAGTGAAAACATAAGTGAAAATTTGGAAAACTAATTTTAAATTGAAATAAAATAGATAAATACTTTTTTACTTCAATGGTATATTTTAAGAAGATGACATAATATTTTATGAAAACCATTAATACTAAAAATAATATCTAATAATGGATCTCAGAAATGAAATAATTTTCATATTTTATAAATGAGGATAGGGGGAAATAATATGGGAATATGAAAGAAGAAACCATTATTCTTCTTTTGATAATATATTATCTTAAACAATCAATTTATGAGGAATAAATATTTTCTATATTAATAAAACTTCCGAAAGTGGGGTTTAAAACAACATTATATAAAATATTATTTATAGAACTCCAATGAATGGAGGAATGATGTTAATCAAGAATTAATATTATATAAGGCAAATAGAATATTATTACCAATATCCATTATTGGAAAAATATGTCATAAATAATAATTCCTTTGAAAAGGGTGTTCTTGTTATTGAAATATAATCCCTGAGAAATTATCAAATAATAAAATTAATTGGAATATTATTCCTTAATTAAATAAAATAATTTCCTGTCATTGATCAATACTAAATGATTAGAAATTGGTTTCCAAAAAACCTTCTGACTGTGGAATCAATTGAGTCAATAAATATTTGCAAAAAAACATTATTTAGATTACATAATCTAATTAATTAATGATAAAACAATATAAATTATTTTCATTGTATAATAAATCACTAGAACACTATAATATATAACATTGTGATTAACATCTAACATGACTCATAGAATCCGAATTGATACCATGAATACTTTTCTATATTGAGAAATGAATTATTCACATACCTATAGATATGCAGATATTTTAATTGAACATCTAATACCATGATTAAAATAGAGTTTATTATATGATATCTCGAATTGATGGGATTTTAATCTCATAAATAAAATTAGTTTTGTAATATCAAACATGTCATAATTTTTGAAATTTCAAATGAAATACATATCCTTATATACCAAAATTTGAACTGATGAACAACATTAGAAATAATGTAAATAACTATCTTAGTCACTAATAAAAATAACAAAATATAAATTTACTATATTTTTATATATTATTTTACAACCATATATTATAAATATATTATGACTTAATAGTCTATTTTCATTATAAAATATAATAACTTTTTTTTAAAATATCTTCAAAATTAGATCAACTCTAACCAAGTGATTTCATGTTATTATTTTATAGTTTCTTAAAACTACATTAATTTATTTTCCATAATTTTTCATAAATTTACACTTTACACCCATTACTTTTTAAATTGTTAATCATTATGATGAAAATTGTTAGAGGATTGTTTGGATACATTAATGAACAAAATATAATATATTAATTACACTTTTATATATTGGTATAACCATTTTAAAGTCATTTAAAAATCATCAGTAAATTATTTTTATATTTGACTACTATTAAATTACATTCCATAATCATTCAACAAATAAACAGTATGATGTTTTCAATATAGGTAGTAAAACAAGAAAAAAAAGTTCTTATTATTGCATTTGAATATATAAAAATGTGTTATTATATAATTTTAATATATAAAAAATTTAAAAACCCTCTAATAAATTTTATAAACATTCTCAAAATTTATTTTGTGAACAATCTATGTTATGTGGTGATAAAATATTTTATTTTTCAATCATGATATAATTAGTCATATTTTATACAAAATTAATGATACCCCTTATAAATGAATGTAAAAATGGTGATATATGATTATTAAAATTTAAAGTGTAAAAAATATATTACATGATTCATAATTATTATGATAATCCATATTTTAGGCTAACTAATTTTGGAGGTGAACAAATTTGGAATGATTCGTGTTTAGCATATGGTAGTTTTCACAAAACCATGAATAAAAATCTATTTTTTTTACAATAGATGGGATAAATGAAACAAATAACCAAACCCTTAAGATATTAATATAAAAGAATATAAATAATATTAATATGAATATATATATATATATATATTTATGGAAAAAATTTCATTGGCTATTATAAAGTAAGAAAATAGGATTAGATAATAATAAAAACATTAGGTACTTGAATTTTCTTTATAATTTTCCATATAAATGAAGGCCATAGATAAATATGTGGTGAGTATTTGATTTTTAATGTGGTATAAGGATATATGATGGGAATGATGGATGTGTTTTGTGTAAAAAGTTAAATTATTGTTGGGTCCTAATGTAGATGGAGTGTTACCAATTCATTCATGAGGGTAAGTGATCCTCTGGAATCCCTTTTAACAATTTCAATAATGTGATGTTATTATTCCAAGAGTAATGACACCAATAATGAAAACCCATGGAGGTGAAATTTTTTGTGGGTCAAAACTGACTTCTACGTATCATTCTCTTTGTATAGTTGAACGATTTAAGTAATTTTATTTTAAGAAGATACATTTTTTCCCAATTTACATTTCCATTGGTAATTCGGTTTTAACTTTACTAAATAATATTTCAAGAAAAATTAAATTTAATACTTTTTCTTAACATTGAACGTATGATATTAAATTTTGAGACATCCAATAAAATTAAATAAATATTTTCCTTAAAAGTAAATTTTTTGATATGCACACATAACTCAAATAAATAGTTTAATTATAATTTTTTTTAAGAATTAATTAAAATAGCAATAAATTCTTATTAAAAATGTTATTCTACCTAAAAAAAGATATATTATATTAAAAAAAATATTATTATTTGATGTGATTTAAAAATAAATTATCACTATGATAATACATGATTAATATGGTGCAGAAAATAATTAGTATTAAGTTAAAATTTTACTATTATTATAAGAATATATTAATTGTGGTTTATTATTTAAATAAAATATTTTAAGTTTATAATTTTTTCAAAGTTTTCTTATTTGAAAACATAAATTAATTTTATGTATTATATAAATTATTTATGTAATGATAAATTCAAAAATATGTAAAATCTCATGAAATCAATTATTTGATGTAAAAATCAATAATTGTTTTTAGAAAAAAACCCATCATTTCGCCTTATTATTATATTTATATTTTAAATAAAATGGGTATATATATTATAATACTAATTTTTTATGATATTTTAATTCAAATTTTTATTAAATAATTTTAATAGAATGGAAACACATTTTTCTAGGAAATTTGAGTTTTCTTTGGGGGGTGAGCTCTGGTCATAAGACCAGAGCTTTGATATTTATTCAAAAAGAAAGAGAAACAAACAAGTTACAACAAACAGAAATAGTGCATTTTTCTAGAGTCTTTAATAAAAAAGGTGTCAACTCCAGAGGGAGTTCATTCCTCCATGTGATCTCATGTGAGACCCCCCATGTTGGCAAGCCCATAATTGATCATATTAGACTCATGATAGGTATGAGTGGAAATAATGTTGAGTCCATTGAGCACGGTGAGGCAGTCCATCCATCGGGGGGTGAGAGACCATGAAAGATGAGCATCACCCTTCCAAGTGGTTTGCACAATAGTAGTGGAGTCTCTCTCGATCCAGATATTATTCCAGTTGAAAGACATTGCATAGGTAATGGCATGAATGGTATCAAGCATTTCTACCTCCAATGCAGAATCAATGCCACAACTTACATAGAAACATCCGAGGATCCGGTCCTGATGGTCTCTGAAAATTCCTCTGCATCCTGAGAGCCCAGGGTTTCCCTTAGAGGCTCCATCCACATTTATCTTAATCCATCAAGGAGGAGGAGCCTTCTAGAAGACTTCAATAGTGTAGCATGGCTTCGGGAAGATACCTTTGGCACTAATTCGGTGGAGGGTTTCAAAATCAATGACAGAATTTTCACAATAGTCTTTTTAGATCGTAGCCGCTTCCTTTATAGAAAGAAGAATCCTCATTTTACATGTATTAATATAAAAAGAGTTATTGTTGAAAAATAATCATTTCTACCATACCATAGTATATGAAGAAGCTCTGCAACAGCAATAAGAAAGAGATTCTTAATTTGGGGAGACCTGGGAAAATCCAATGTTCTTTTCAATTGTGAGAAAATAAAAGTGTCTAAAAGCCATATGAAATTAGAAAGGTCAAAGATATAATTACAAAGGGCCATAGTAGTATTAGAAGATAAAAAAAGATAATTAATGTCCTCACGATGCTGATTGCATAATCTACATTTAGAACACAGATAAATTGTTGATTACAAATTATGGATTATAAATTATGGATTATAAATTATTAATATCTATTTTATATAATCATAATTATTGGCATGATTCTGGACATAAAAATCATGTCACATAAAATTTTAATATAAAAAAATATCTTCCTTAATAATAAATGATTATATTGTTCATTTAATGAATAATAATTGATTTAAATGTATATTAAAATGAATATTTCTTTTCATTAAAAATATATTTAAAAATTTTGTTACTCATATTAATTCACTGTAATTAAATGGATATGTTTTGAGGTTCATATATAAATTTTGATATTTTACCACACTATATCACATTTTCTTTCAGTGTTTCTGTGGTGTGAGATATTGAAATTATTTAATTCATTAATGGTATTATTAAATAATGATATCAAGGTGCCAATGGTATGGCCTAATCTCATATATGAATAATGTTATATGCTTTTCATTGGGGTGGTATTTAATCCCCACTAATATTTCTTGATGTGTGATTTTATTATGATTAAGCATTTATTTTACAAAGCATTGAGTAATTATGTAATTCCCAGATCCCAGTTACCTATATTTGGTGCTTTGTTACATAACATTGACATGATGCAAGAAATTATGTCCCGAACGAAAAATTGGTTTAGTATTATTGGAAACAAGATACAAACAAAAGTTCAACACTAAAACATGAAAATAATTTCAACACTTATTCAGTCTATTAGAATGATCCAACCCTCCTATATTATGCCTTCAAGTCACTCATTAATAACTCCTTCATATCCTAGGAAAATTAAACATAAAAAAGGGATGAGCTCAAATGCTCAGTAAGGGTAAGCAATACAACATAAGACAATATAAACATTAGTCATTTTGAATAATTAAAAAAAATTCCATTACAAATAATAAACATAAACACTTTATTGAAATAATATAAGATGATTAAATAATTCCATAATAAAACATAGTCATGGGTATTCTACTAGTCGAATAACGTCCTGATCCATCATTATTATTTTCATAATGATGAAATTTTTAATGCCAGACATTCTGAAACATTTTTCCAAGGCCTCAGCCAAGACGTCTAAAAATGATTACGGCCTCGGAGAAAACCATATATCAAATTTGGAAAGGCCTCGTCCAATTCCATGTCTAATTGTCTTATGAGACCTACCGATGCACCGATGATCTATAGTGGGCTCCACCTATCACATACAAAGTCCAATACAATCCTCATAAGAAAAGTTGAAACATAACATAAACATTCGTATTTAAACTAGCATACAAAATGTAAATAATTTAACCATAAAACATGAATGGTATAAAAATAACACATCCATTGTCAAACATATAAAAAACCATAAATACAATATAGAATATTGGTATCATAATAAATCAACTTCAATCATGTTTAAAATTCATCAATGGATGTTGACATTGATGAAATGAAACCTATTTGAAAGAAATACATCATTCTATTTTGAAACCATTTAAGAGTACCATAATTATGAAATGAAACATTTATTTTGAAAAAATTATTATTAACTAGTAAGGGAAGCTTCAATGAAGTTATAATGGTGGAAAATAGCAGCACCCACCGTATAAGATAAAAAAATTCTTTCATAAATTTTTTCGAAATGGTATTAAAGTAAATCATTTGGAAAATGATGGAATGATTCCTTTCAATCCATATATGGTCAAATAATGGCATATATGACTTTTACTCATATTCTAGTAAATAGTATGAATGTTTTGAAATACATTTTTATCAAATATTTGATGTGGATGATAAAGAAGTCCCAATGGAGATTATGTAAAAACAACCTAAGATAATAATGATATTTGAAATTAACCCTTACCTTGTACTTTTACTTGGTCAAGGGTACTTCAACCTCTTTTATAATAGTTAAATCATTGTTAATTAATTATACAAGAACTATATACAGAATATGATATCATATATGATCCCCTAATATTTCTTTGTTAATAAAATTTAAATAGTATCATCGTTATGGGTGTCAACTGTTTTGTTTTTCTATATATGCTTTGTTACATACGCCATGATTGTTATGGATAGGATGTATTTGATTTAATTACCGAATGATATTATGTTCATAAACATTATTTTTTGTTATCAAATGAAAATTATTCTTTAATGGTTACGATGGGAAAATTAATCTCATCGCGTTCATGGAGACAGTAATCCTTATGTACACACGAGTGATAATATCATTAAATTGAAGGATAAATCATAGGTAATTGGATGTTATAACATCTATAAACAATCATTAACATTTTATATTTATTACATACATTAGTTATAATCATTATTATACTCATCTATATAATTAAGTGTTTGAATAAAAAACTACACCACGACATGGAGATGGTAAGCCGTACGTATGCACGTATGGTGACATTATAATAAATAGGATGGATAGAATAACAAATTTGGTTTTAACATTATTATAATAACATCACAGTATATATAAGGTTTTGGATTTGTTATTTTGATATGGAAAAAACAATGAAAGGGGAAGTGGATGAAGAAAAGATCTCGAAAGAGGTGATTAAATATTCACCTCTTCTTCGGGTTCTTTATTTTTATTTGATCCAAAGGGCACCATAGTTTAGATTTATGACCAAATAATGGATTCTATGATTAATGGATAAATTTTGGGAGGATATTTGGGTAGTGTTTGGCCGATCCAAATGGGATTGGATGAGTGATTTTGAGAGAAGGATAAGTTACCTTTTATAAGACAGGTGAGCGTCACTTAATGAAAAGCATGAAATATAATTTTATAATAAAATATATTTGGTTTATAAAGGTTCCAAAATGATATATTTAGATTTTAATGTGGTTATGGGTAGACAAACCCTCAACCAATAGGTTTTATATAGGTTTAGGTCACCATATCAACATATTCGTTTAGATTTAACTCTTAGTTAAATAATTTGACATTTAGCATGTCTCTATGTATTTTTATATTATAAGGTTAATAAACATACTATAAACATCCAAGAGAAGACCAATTGGTTCATTATTAATATATATAACTTTATATAAGACTTTTTTTCCTATCCATAGATTTTAATGAAAATTATATCAATAAATAATATAGTATTAGTTTTAAAAACTCAATTTTGTCAATTTTGTCACTATGAAGTATATGATTTTTTTAAAATCCATTAAAACTTTATCACATAGAATAAAATTTATTTAATCCACCCTAAAATGTCATATTAACCTTTAAAATTAGTGTAATTCATCAGATCTATCAATTTACATTTGTTTGGATACATACAATATCAATTATTTTAATATATATTTAATATGGTAATTATTGCATCATCATTGTGTCATAAATAACTTATTTTATTATATGTATATAAATTATTATTAAAAAACTGTTCTATAGTAAATAATTTTAGCTTTCTAATTAATATTTATAGTCAAATTTATATTGGGGTTTACCCTATATTAAAACGGTTTAGTTATTAAATATTGAATTTAACTCTTAACTATTCTTTAAATAGAATAATAATAAATGTCCTAATACAATCCAAGTGGACCTAAGGGGGTAATATTTTATTTGTAAGTTTGTTTTTGGTCAAATTATACTTATCAAATAGAATTAGGACACGTGTTAGGGTAATTATGATATCATTTTTACCCTTAACATTCCAATTTACTTTTAACTTTGGTAAATAAAAGTCTACTGTTACTATTCACCAAAAATAATTTTCATCTTATTAAACCATGTATAGCTTTCTGATATTAACCTTTTCTATTGGATTTTTGAAATTAAACTCACATAAGTGGTAAAATTTTGTTTTATGAAAATTTGCAAATGTTCCAAGGAGATGGGGGAAAACGGTCAAAAGAGGAATAAATTTTTTATATATCTATACTTATTATAAAATGACTCCAATGAATTAAAATGAACTTATATAGATATTATGTATCAATATTTACCTAAATAAATTTATATAAAATAAATAATTATTTAGATAAAAGGTTTGTTTTACCCAATAAGGTACTGGTTTTTCCTATTCATAAAAATTTGAATGTTTTCAAAAAACTGCCAAAAATTCACAATAAGCTAATTTTGATATTATGAATTAAAAAATGAAGTTAATTTTGAAATAAAAAATTTATAAAATTTCAAAAATCGTTTATTACTAGGCATTACAGCAAGTTTGATTGATCGCGGTGTGTTAGAATCTTGAAGTTTCGTACAATGAAAGATACTGCATTATTCAAAGGGAAACATACTTTGGTAGCTTGGGATGTTACAAATTAAATTTTATTACAGGAAACTGTAAATTAATTATGTTTTTTTGGTTAATTTATTATGTCACCATATGAATGGTTGAATTTCTTTGACATATCTTGTTAGGTTTTTACGATTTATTAATTAATATCAGCATGTATAACTTATAGAATAGAAAATATCATGGGGAAATATTAGTTTTATACTACTAAATTATACACTCTTCTTATTCTATAACTATGGGTGTCTATTAAGATATCATTTTTTATATCTAGATAATGGAAATGATCCATTTCATTATAGATTAGTTGGATTTTTTGTTCATGATATGGAGCTGAGACAATGATATGACATATGGCCAGTTTTGATGATGTTTATAGTTTCATTTTTTTGTTTAATAACATGGTGATATAATTTACATAATGGGGAACCTTAATATGTTTATATAACATGATATAATGTATATATTGTTATAGAATAGTTTTTTGTTTACATCTGGCATGAAAATATGATATTTATATGTCTTTTTTTATGTAAATTGTTTGTTATTATTTATTAATATGTTATTATTTATTTTTACCAAATCCTCAGGAAATTGTCTTCTTAGGTTATTATTATCATATTAACACTTTTAGAAATATTATACCATATATAGAGACACAAATAATATTTTATAGAATGTCGATCGAATGGATTTATTTTTATCTAGGTTGAAGGATTAAAATTTTAAAAGATATTTTCATTCATTTAGTTGATCATATTATATTCGAATAGTATAAATTAGATAAAATGTTTTAAAATCATATTATGGTTTGTATTTATGGGAATATATGACCCAAATTTGAGGGAAGTCCATGTTACGCGGAATCAACATTTGAATCTTGGATTCAAACATTATATTTTTTTAATTTACGAAATATTGTTCACTTTTTTATTCTAAATTTTAATGATTTTAGACTTTTCATGTGATAGTAAGTGGGTTTTTTCACCTTGATTATATAAATATTATTGGAATCACATGATATTTTTTAGCTTTCCAATAAATGGACACTTTCGTTATGATATTAACATTGGTGATTTTATGTATAATTAGTAAAATATATATTATTAACATATATAATATAGTGATTTAACATTACCCAATACATTACAGAAATATATTTTTACTATTATAAAATTTTTATTAATAACCTTATTTTTTGAGATATTGGATCAATAAATTTCACCTAATAACATATCAAATTTCCCCTATTAACTTGTTTTATAATATCATCTTACTAAAATATAGTTATAATGCTCTGAAATCAGGAAAAGATGAAAAAGAAATATTGAAATTAAATAATTTGGATCCAGAATATATTTTTGACTTATTGTAGGATATACATGGATATATAATATAAGTATTTTTTCGATCATTATGGTGGTTAGTGTTTGAAATGTAGTGTAAATCTTTTCCCATTACGGTTCTCCTAGAATATGGATATTAACAACTTACATTAATTTCTTTTTTTGAGAAATATATTTGAAATTATCAATATATGATACAATAATGACCACTAATGGAATGGGTGATCCACTAACATTAGTTGTAAAGAAGGATTAATATTTTTATCCACAAAAAAATAAGAATGAATAATATTGTGTAAGTTGTTTCTATGTTATGAAGTTGTGAGATAATGATATATATAGAGATATAGTTTCTGTGTATGCGCTTATCTGTGTCTTTTATATAATGTACCCAACATTTTTTGATGTCGTTGCCACAATGGTTAGAGGTTTTTTTGGTGGTTTGTATAATAACCATATTATCCAATTTATAAAAACACCCTTTGAAGAGTGTGAAGTTAACTAATTTGATATTGTGAAGCCTATAAAATGAATTATGGACAACATAATGAGATCAATATAACATGTTTGATTATCCTAGGATGGGTTTTCTTTAAATAAAGTATTTATTGTGAGCTTTGGGTTTGATGTGGAATGGTTATTCATTCATATGTCTAGGATAGGGATTTATGTTTTGGAGTGCACAATATTCTTTATGGGGATTCATCATTTTTTCTTATTTTTTATGGGGATGCTGTAATAATTGTTTGAATTTTTTTCGATGGAATAATGAATGCGATTTTCTTACAATGGAATATCATTTAACATTAATCTTTTATAAATTTATTGAATTTTACACCAATATCCAAGGTAAACATGAATTAGGGTAGAGGTGCTGGAATGCTAGATTAATCTAATGGGACCAAATGTGGGTACTAATGATATAGGAAGTGTTTATTTGAATGTTCTCACCAGTGTGTTTTTTGGTAGGGAATCTGGGGTGGTGGGTTTTCTTGTTCACTTAGGAGGAGATGGTATATAATCTATTTGTAAGGTGTTGTGTCTTGTCATGTGTTTTTATTATTTCACTACCATTCATTTAATAAATATTCATGAGTGTATGGAACATGTAAAGGTATTCAATGAGTCCTCTGTAGTGAGATAATGGAAGAGGATATGGACTAATTTAGTATTCCTAATCTTGTTCTAGTTTCTCATTAATATGTATTATATGTACATTAATGGAATAATAGTTTTTGGGGTGGGGGGAAATGTAAATAAGGTTAGGGGAAACAAAATTAATTGAAACATTGTAATCATTAGATTTAGGAAAAATATATGGCCCAATGTTGGATCGTTATTCTTTATATAGATCATACATCAATTGAATAAGATTTGGCCCATCAAGAGTTCTTCTTATAGTTTGTTATCATCATATAGTGAATAAGATTTAGTAGATAAATTTGTATCATTTTTTAAGATTTATTTAGGATTCACATAAGTATTAGAGTACCTCTATTTAGTGGTAGTGATCAATAAAATATTAGAGATAATGTCTAGGGGTTCTCATAGGTATCATTATAGAGGAATAATTGTTATAATTTTTAGATTCCTTAAATAAATATTTAATATTATGATGTTTAGTTTTGAAATTATCTCGGTAATTGATACCATGTTATGGAATATAGTTCATAATTACTATTATATTTTATTATAATCAAATTTTTATATTAATACTTATAACTATATCAGGATGTGGAGTGTACAATCTTGCTTCATAGGAAAATACTTTCGACAACTACATGAACTTTTATATTCACACTTTTATAGAGATATTAATTACTATGATGGGATGTGGAATGTACAATATTGCTTCTTAAGAAAATACTATCAACAACAATGTGAACTCAATGTCCTATATTATTTATTAACCCTATAAAATATGGAGACATGTCCCAATATATTTTAATCATAGATGATTAGCTTCTAGATATATTTTTATGGGTATCTATGTTATTCATGTGAGTTTTTTTTCAGTTTATTGTTGATGTTATACTAGGATCTCACCCCATATCCTATTTTCATACATTATGCTATTTGTATACTTTTTCATTCAATATTTATGATATAATATATAGATGTGGAGAAGAGTTATATAGATTATCAATCCCCCATTTTTAGTTTTAGTCTTAATTGTTATAAAGTAGGATGGTACATTGACATTTTTTTATATAATAAACTATTAAACTAGTTAAAAATAAAAAATCTAGTGTCCACTTATGTGTATTGATGATCTATATCTCTAGTTCAGGGGTGATAGAATGTTATCTACTTCTTTTAGATTAGAAAAATATAAATGACATTTGAGACTCTGTAATATAATTTATTCAAAATTCCATATTAGATATTGACAAAATTATTACATTTTGATTTTTTTTACCAATGTTGAGACATATTTTTTTTCTTGGATGAATTTATTCATCCATATTTAAATTAATTGTGTTTTGGTATTTTTCTGAGATGTAAATCCTATTTAATCCTAGTTTTCAGAGGATCATTTCAAGAATTTATTAATGGTTATATATAAAACATATTTAAGAATATTTATATTCTAATATCTCATTGGGTCGGTTTCAAATCCACATAGATCAATTTTTGTAGAAAAAGATATCAAATAATGATATAAAATTATACCCATATAAGGATGAGTTTTTTATTAAAAAATAATAATAAAATATTTTATATATTTTTTATCGTGATATTTTTTAATACTGCAATTGGATCATACAATGCTTATTCTATTCGAAATAGCCTATGATTTCTTTTACTAAAAAGGACTAATATTTTTAAATAAAAAGTATTGTAAAATTTAACATCCATGGATTAGGTTCCACTAAATTAGTGCCCTGATCCACTCATCACATGTCCTTAAGAGTGCCTCCCTATATTCCATAGGATTCCCACTAGTAGTGTGGGTTTGAGAAGTCTGGTGTAGATAATATACCCTATTATTCAGTGTAAGACAGAGAAGAAACATATAAAGTAGTAGAGATAACATGAAATAATTTGTGAACAAGCATAAATAATAATTTTCCAAATAGGTACAAACCACAAACAACATTATATATTCAATGTTATGCGACAATTCTAGGTGAACAAAACCAATTACAATAAAAACTATATAAATCAAAAAATACTTCATAATTAAATATTGGAACCTCATAGATGAATGTACCATGTCCGACTCAACTCCCTATTATATGTCCATTTCACATATCCTAACCTGCAAGCATGGAATCTTCTCAGGTGTCCAAATTTTCCTCAATCAGGGTGTGAGTACCACGAAATAGGTCATCACCAACAGTGTCTATAAATATCTAGTATAACAGATAGTTCCTTCAAATATAAGAATAAAACAATTAATGGAATGACATTTTTGGTTCCCCTAGTAAACTATCCCTACATATCTTGTATTAAGAAAATGACAATTCATTATGTATCAATTATTACTATTACATCATCATTCACGATTTTCATAAATTAGGCACACAAATCATTCGCGCATGGTTCATGGATTTTTATTTATTTTTTATAGAGAAACAACTAATGTTCCTATATTACTAGGGATGAAAATATCATGTAATCAAAACACATTTTATGGAGCCGCACTCTATGTATTTTTATTAAATACAACCATTAGGGGAATATAGAATCTGTCTGACTCCACAAAACCATGCATTTATAGGTAGGTTAGAGTATCACTCCAACCCTACCCATGGGAGGAGCATCAGTCCTTTATGCCAACCCCAATCCATTTTCACATTATTATCCATCCATTTACCACACAAACCATTTCACAACCAAACACAACCAATAAATACATCAATAATTCTATGAGTTATCAAACATAACCAATATCAATGGAGATAACAATCAACAACCATCACTGTTCAAATGAATAATATTACATAACTTATTAGTAAATTTTTAATTCCCATTTAAAATCAAATTTTACCCATTCCCATTCACAATACTTAACACAAAATGTATCTTCATATATTTTTACACCTTAAAAAACAATCAATAATTTATATTTGTTAACTCAATTAGCCTATTTAACATTTCACAAGTATCTCCCACTTATGCATTTGAAGTACACTTCTTATATCACATAGCACGACCTCTTTATCACATTCAACCCATTTGGCGTATCTTATAATTCCCATGAATTTACCCATTTCGTATACTCAATAATTAACTTATACAAACCCATTCACATGTTCTTAAATTCTAAATCCATTTGAAATTTAACACATTCAACATTTCATATATACTAATTAATTTGGGATACTAATAATATTTCAAAATGCTTTTGACATGACCTCCTTTAACCCAATTAACCCATTACTAATTCATTCTAAAAAATTACCTTTAGTCACTAACTAACCTGTTCATAATAATCAAAATTGGATTAATAATTAAATAAACTTATTAGTGTGTTCATCAAGTGATCTACGTTATCAGATGATATTTTAACTCTTAGCATTACTAATTACTAGGTCTAATTATCTTGGAACATCCCATGGGTAACTATAAAATGATTGATTCATCCTAGAGACATCCAACAGGGACTATAAGAGGTATCAATAAAAATTTAGAAAAAAAAATTACCAAATAAAACTCATGGTATCAAATACACAACAATATGAAGGAATGATCTCAACACAGATACACACATCTATGACAAAACTATGCGATATAAATTGTAGACCACATGCCTCAAATCCAGTGATTAACACACTATTAAACCAATCCTTACATATTGATCCGAACCCATGTGATTTTCAGTCATAGGTTCCACCATGAAAAGTTGTTTTTAGTTCTTCAAAAAAGTATTATAGATACTACAAACCCTAATCTAGAAATGAGAAAAAAAGGAAGAATAGAATTACCTAGATCTTCTATTCAGTTTCAATATCATCAAAAAGGACCTAGAAATGAGATATATAAAAAATTAGAATCTTTGCGATGTATTGTTTCATCACTAGGGTGGATAAGGTAGGAAATAAAGAAAACACCCAGTGAGGATTTAAAACCTCAGAGTGTTATGTCGTAAATTTCTCAACATTATGGGGCTGCATGTTTTACCTACATGGTTTTTCGAACATTGAGCAAACCTTGTGTGATCCATTGTCCCAAAATTACCCCTTCTCATCATTTTTAATAATTATGCATGTTTTTCATAACCGTTTTATAATTGTGTGAAATCCTGTGTCTACGATTGCATAGTTACCAATGATAGTCCACATGGTTTTCACTAACAATTCAAAAAACTATGCAACATTCCCAAAAAACTTTTGTTCATCCACTTTCATGCCCCGACACCCATAACTCCCCTAATGCTTATCATAATCATGGAAAACACATATTTAACCAATATAAAGTACATCAAATGAGACATAAACAAACACCCACCTTAAAAATATTTAAGATCTTTTAACCTCCCCAACATTTAACAACTCGTCGTAGAGACACTCTTCTCAAGAATCCAAGAACATTGTTAATAAGAGGTAATTCCACTAGGGCCACCTATCAATTACTGTTTTCTCATGTTTCTTGTTGATAATTAATATTATTCCCCAAAATTAAACCATGTAAAACTCTTGACCCATAATACTTCCTCACCAAAACCCCTACCACAAACCAGATACTCCCAAAGGAAGCATCGAGATCAACCACACCTGCCCACTAGAAATTCATTGAGGGAACATAGGGAAAAATTACTAACTCACAACACATGGAATATTCACAAAAAACATTATTTCACCATCAAGGAACCAATCAACTACCCATCTGTCTGATCCTCTCTAAAAATCATCACCCAAATCATTTGGTGTCATTTTTCTCCACTATCAAATCAGCAATGGTTACCAAACCTCATATCACCTACAGAAAAACACGTCATCCCCCCAATGACTTTTCCCAACATTCATCAATCAACCAAACATGTCTCCACTATCCCATCCCACAATTGTTCATCCCAACATTACCCAAACACACCGATTTTTTATATTTTCAACTCATTCCAAAGCTTCCTATGTGGGCCAACTCACCCAAATAGTGTCAACTCGAGTCCGTCAAACCAAAATATCTTATCATTTCATCATCGAACCATTTGTGTGATATGGATATATCCAACATCTTCAGTTACTTGGAACCTTCACTCTTTATTAAAGACCACCATAATTGCAAATTATCTTTCACATAATACCTATTCCACCCACTTAGGTCATTCCCTATCCTTTACTTCAACCACTTAATCACAAAACCACATCCCTCTATACCATAATTAGGCTCCACCATACCAAATAAAATTCCCAATAAATAATACCCCTATAAGTCTTAAAATACTTAAATAAGAAAATATTCTCACTCAATCCCATTCCTAAATTGAAACAAACATGTTCTCCCAAATCATCCACAAAATCTAATTTACCACTCTTAATGTTCTGCCCATTCTCAGAGGCATGTTGAATTTTCCTAGTGGGATCTTCATGGAATGACTAGATTCACTATTGACATGAATGTAAATCACATGGACATGTTTCCTTCAAAAATTTTGGTGTTCTAATAACATTAGAGGAAAATATCACGAGTCAAATTTTAATTTCCATCTGTGTTAAAAAACCAAAAATACATTTCCGTCAAATGATTTTATATCTCCGCACACTGTTTGATAACTAAAAACAACAATTTCAAATTTCAATCACAACCACCCCTTTGAACAAAGCCGAATAATAGCTTAAACAACCATCATAGTCAATGACCAATTATATTTTTTAAGAGACCTAGCTTGCTCCTAAAATGCTATTTATTAGAATCCCTTCAATGCTACATCATCCCAACCTTCTCAACCCCACAATAAGGAATATCTCATAAATATCCAATGTAGGAGTTTCATTACCATTTCCCTAAAAATGGGATTCCAATCACCATGGATCTCACAAAAACACATTTCAAAACCCTAAATTTTGACATGGATGTATACCCTTCATCAGAATAATATATTGAACATCAACCAGTTCCGACTACTAGAATCTATTGTCAGTAACCACAGTGTTTGTCGATAACTTTCACATTCAAGGACCTCTCTTGAAACCATCGATGGTGTGCATCCGACCATCCCACATCACATATACCTCCCCCATTATTGTAAATAATATGATGTCCCTAATCCAACAAAACACCCTCAGGTTGCAAGGAGAAAAGTATATACCTCCAAATATAGCTGGGGTAAAGTTAGGATGTTGGTCATGATCATCACCAACTGAGGTATTTGAAGAAGTTCTCTATGAAATCCGCCACTAACTCATTTATTTCATATATTTTCTACCATGATTGAACCCCATAATTTTCATATGTTTTTAGGATTCCCTAATGCCCACATCCTATTAACATTTAACCACCACCACTCAAGAGTGATTTAAATCATAGAATCACCACCACCCTATGGCCATCAATCATGAAGTTATAAGACAGTGTCTTTGTTTGAAATACTACACCACAACACTATATTTCATATAGTACTCCCTGAGAAAATAACTATCAATCACGAGGGGTTGACACACTAATAAAATAAATGGTTTATTAGATAACCATGATTCATAAATAGGTTTCCTAAGGAATGAAAAACGCTTATGCCATATGATATTGATCCTTTATAGTATGTTTCCACATCTATCCCCTTTAGATAAATAATTTTTTTTACTTTCCTTTGACTAGTCTCATACCTACTATTGTTTTAAGAAGCTAACCAATTCCCGTTAACTCACCTAAACATGCCTCTTATTTAGTCATCCTTAGGGGCCTAGGGAATTCCAAACATCCCACCAAACAATAGACCATTCATACAGACAATCCCATCCATGTGATTCTATTTACCAAATCTTAAAGGAACAAATAAGCCCCAATCTATCCTTTTAAGCATTCACATTGCCTTAAATTCCAAAGAACAAGCATCACTAGATTAGCTTCCAAATCTTTTTACCTTGACTTCTATAGAACTACCAACACACCACCATAACTCATGTTACATCAGAAAATCATCAATCTTCACACTAATCCATCCTGGTTAACCTGAACTTGAATGCATCTTCCACTTCCCACTATCACGGTCTAACATCCCACGACATTCCATACACCCAATAGCACTGGTAACACTTTTTGACAACATTCATAGGGAACATTGATGGTCGAGTTATAAAGGTTCTTGAAACTAGAATTAGGATGGACAAAATCCATTAACTATAACACACATTGAGTTATAAATGAATGATTTTTTTGCAAAAGAAAATCTAACCCCTGTTCTGATACACACTACTCCAAGTGCTCCAAGAAATCATTTTTCCTAGGTTTCGTACCAATGGTAATCATATAAATACATCAACATGTTGATACATAACCCCTTCTCTATGGTCTGTGATACAACTCACAAGGCCTAAACCCACATAGTCACCACACCCACAACAACACCCATCAATAATGACACTACAACCATGAAACACTTTTTTATGTCCATATTACATCCTATTGAACTACAACTGAAAATGTTTTCTAATTTCATATTACCAAAGATAACATTAACACCTTAAGGCCACCTCATGACTAATGAAACAAATAGGATCACCGAAAGGTTCATGTTTTTAGACAATATACGTACCCAAATACTCAAAATCCATACATACATAGATTCATATCCCACAAAAATTTTCATAAAAAAATATCTAAAATGTTGTCTAAGAAGTATATACTACAATAGGAGAGAGTACTTATTCCCATACATAACCCACTGTAAATACACAATTCCAACAAAGGTGTTCACATCTCTCCCACTATCATCAACCCATATTACAATGGTTAATGGCCAACATGGGGAAAACCAAATTACATTATCAGAAAACACTAATCAATCATCCCATTATAAAAGTTCATCCATTTCACAGATATCTATTATTTAAAGCACATTTATCATCTCAAAACATGTTTTAACCAAAATTTAACCCCATTTACACTTTTCATTAGGAAAAATTCATTAATTATTTCATCATCACCCCCAAATATTTTTCATTTAAACACTATTCATTAGTTATAATTTACCACAACCCAAAACATCGACATAGTCATAATGTTTATTTACACAAAATAATCCTTAACTATCGTTATAATTATATTAATTTACCCACTTTAATTTCCATTATTAGGGACAATTTTCATTAAATTTTTCAAACATTTAATATTCTTTATACCCTCTATGCCATGTACACCCATCTTGTGTTTTTCTATCTTGATGCATGCCCCTTATAATCTTAGGTGCCAAAAATAATTCATGAATTCACAACCTAATTATTTTTAGACAAGCTAAAATTATCAAAATTAGTCAAATTAAACAACATGTGCATAACCCATTGGGGAAATAAAATTAAACTTTATCAACACACATCATGAACAAAAATCCATACCTTGTTTGACTTGGATTTTCCCTCGTACATGGGTTAGACACTCCCAAGAATGATATCATTATAAAGGGTCATCATAATCATAACCTCTTATATATCATCCCCAAACAAAATGAATGATATAATAACTCCGCTGATATAAATTTATGACTTCCCTGACTCGGTTTCCTCTAATTCGGCGCCCTGAGTCGGTTCGTCACATGACCTAAAGAAAGATTCCTCGTATGGTAAAGAATGTTTAATAGTAATTGGGGTATATATTAGTCATGTGGGGAGACTATACCCACATATTGATTGTAATACATGGTAGTAAACATTTAATGTATTGATGATAACATGAAATAATTAGTTAAAAAGAATATATTACCATTTCCCCGTTGTGTACATGCCACAACCAATAGTAAATATGCCATGTCATGATACAATTCTAGGTGAACAAATCCTAATAAAAGAAAAATTGTGAAAATATAAAAATGGTCTGAAATCCATGTTTGGAAACTCATACTTGCATGTACCTGTCCAACTCAACTCCCTAGAATATGTCCATTACCCTTGTCCTAAAATGGAAGCATGGAATCTATTCGGGTACCAAACGATGGCCCAAGCAGGGTGTGATTACAACTCAAAAGGACACCACCAATGGATTCTAAAAATAACCAGTCTAGTAGACAGTACATGAATGTAAAAATAAACAACAAGGTAAGGAAATACAACTGGGTGTCCACTTGATAACAATATCTACATAACTATTACTAACCATATGCCAATTCATTATGTCAATTTTTTTAATAGTTAATCATCATTCATGAAGTTCATAAGAAAAGATCTCAAAAAATTTAGATAATGTTATTGGATATTTTTTATTTTTCATGTGAGAAACATGGTAAGTCCCTCTCTCCCAATGGATGATCATATTCACTAATCACCACATGTTTCAGGGATCCTTTTTCCATGTATTTTCATTGAATATAACCATTGGGGGGATACGAATTAGTCCAACTACATAATGTGTGAATTATTTAGTAGGTTATAAAATATGTCCAACCCTATACATCAGATGAGCATAAGACCATTATCCCCCTACAAAGCCATGAGCACATGATTATCCATATATTTACCACACAGACCACATCACATCTAGAAAACCAATACATACATCAATAATACCATAACAAATCAAACATAACCAATATTAATGGAAATAACAACCCACAACAATCAACATGGGAATTAATATTATTCCATTACCCGATAATACAATTTTCATTTACATTTTAAATCTCATTTATACTTTTTCACATTATCGTTCCTTATCCTATTATGTGTGATCATAGATTTCCACACCCTAACCAACATTCAACAATTACCATGTATTAATCCAATTATCTGGTTTATCATTTAAATTGGATCCCCATATTATGGATTTCAAGTACAATTCTTATATCACTACGCATAACCACATTATTACATTTATCCCACTTGGTGTACCTCATAATTCACATGTATTTACCCATTATATATATTCATTAGTACCCTTATATAGACCCATTCACATGTTATTCAATTCACATTCAATTTTCAATTTATCACATCCATCATTTCTTATATACTAATTCATTTGGAAAACTTGGCATAATTCATAAACATTTGTACATGAACTCATTTAACCTAATTTACCCATTACTATGTCATTCCAAACATACCCTTTAGTACATTACCAACCAATTCATAACAATCAACATTGTAGTTCTAATTATACTAAACATATTAGAATGTTTAACAAGTATATATTTTATCACATGTCAATTTCACACATAATGATACAAAATCCTTGGATATATTAGTTTGACACTCTTTATTGGTAACCATAAAAAGATCGATTAATCCTGAACAAATCCTACAGTGGACATGTAGGGTTCCATTAATCAATTGGACACCCAATTTTCTATATCATACTCAAGGTAATAAATACACAACATGAGGATTGCATGATCACACCAGACATGAACAACTAAATCACAAAAACTGTGGGATATAAATTCTAGACCACATACCATACATCTTAATGAACACACATTTAATTGTAGGATTATATCTTGATCCAAAACCCAATTTCAATTACATACATGTTTCCAAAATGAAATGTCATTTCTTGACCTTTGGAAAGAGTGTAAAGATACTTCAATCCCCAATATGGAAAAGATAATCAATAGGAAAATTAGACTTACCCAGAACTTCTATTCACTATAAACGAATTCAAAAAATGTCCTAGATATTAGAGAGATTAGTACTGGATAGATAGTGGAGGACATCGTTCATCAACAAGGTTGGTAGGATAAGAAAAAATTAAAAATCCATGTGAGGATTTAAATTCCCAGAGTGCCAATTTTCTAAATTTATCAATTTTACTAGTCCACACAGTTTACCCTCATGGTTTTTCAAACCCTGCATGATCCATAATCCCAAAATCACCCATTCTCTTGGTTTCTAGGGGATTACAAAACTGTTGCATAAACATGTGATAAATATTCACAAGCCTTTTTACAAGGATTCACAGTTAACTAGGATACTTCGCTCAGTATGCACTGACCATGAATAGACTGTGCAACAATCCCCCAAAACTCCTTTCCCTCCTATTTCATGACCCAAACCACTAGAACACCCACGATCCATCTCATGAACTTTGGAAAACACCTATTTTACCAAAATAAGGTACATAAAATGAAACACAAACAAACACAAACATTATTAAAATATGAGTTCTTAAATGAAAGACCCATTTTGGAGTTGGGAGGGAGATTGATGAGTGTGCTAGTTTTGATATCAATTTGACCGTGTTAATGTTTGAAAATAATATTATGATTCATTAAGACTAATTCATAGATAGTTCATAATATTGGATGGTCATGTGGTGGATTATCATTATAGATTATTGAGGTTTTATGAGTTAAACTACAAAATTTACGATCCAGTGTTGGATGAAGTAGTGAAGGCCTAGAGTTGATAGAATTATTACCATCCCTGAGGATAGAATGTGGTATCTACCTATAATAATAAAATTATATATATATATATATATATATATATATATTCTCATGTATGGTAATGAACCATTTATAGTAATTGTTGGATGATCAATAACATTAAGTATTGAATAACCTAAAAAACGATAGGTTTTTTCAATTCATTAATTTGGAGGAATTAAACATAGTTGTTCACAAAATGATTACCGAATGAACGATTATTTCCAACTATGATGAGATTCAACATGGTTTCTAGATGTATTAGTGCTACGTGACCCTTATATACTTTATTATCTCCATTTAACACATCATGTTGGTAAAGAAGATACATATATGAAATTATTTATAATTGATAATGATGGATATTATTATTGGAGAATATATTCCATTAGATTAGTATTATAATAATTATGCGATATATTATGTTTGAGATATCTGTGTTCTATATATAATATTTCATGTGGATATAATTAATACCAAACAGTCATCTTGATAGGTAGTTCACTAATCCTTTATCATGATACACCATGATATTCATATACAATATTATTATCATGGGATAAAGATGTATATAGGGGTATTGACACATGATGTTGTAGTTTATAGAGAATAATGTTTATAAAATTGTGGCATGCATCCTTTATATTGTTATAAAAAACATAATTGGAGGTTTTATAATGTGGCTATAAATTTATTGGTAACTTTGTCTCTGGTTCCATGAGGTAGTACTTTGGTTAATTCTATTTTATAACAGATGAGTTGGGGGATTCATTTTATACCAATATAATATAGCCTATAAATCAAGTATATATGAAGAATATATTAATGGGATAGTTTATATGTATATGAAGATACATAGAGTTATTTTGACAAGGATAAATGTTACACATCACATATCATTTAGGAGACATATGTGGTCTTAGAAAAGGGTTGAATCTAATAAAAATATAAAATCTAATGATAGATGTGTAGACTAAGAATAAAATCATGATACGAGAGAAAATGTTTCAAGATAATTAATTTTCTCTGTGTTGATTATTGGATAAAAATTAAATATATTTTGTTTTTTTTAAAACAACTTTTATTTTTATTTCATTCTGATGAAACATTTTGAGGCAATGTAAAGAAGTCCATGTTAATCATTGTAATGTTTTTTAGAATCTAAATACTTATTGATTATTTTTAATATAAGAATATTTAAATATAACACTCTGTTGGATAGTGTATGAAAAATTAATCATTTATCTTAAAAAATTCATGAAATATTAATATTTAAATAATATTTTCATAACCTATCAATTAAATTGGTGGGCATGAATAGGTTTGACCAAATGATTATACATAGACACAATATATATATATATATGTATATTATTTATTCAACATAATACAAATGTATTAAATGATGATTGAAAAAATTAGAAGTCTAGTATTTAGTGAGGGATTTTAATGATTTAAAAATATGTCTCATTTAATAATGATTTTTATTTATTTTTACGATTTAATATTTAAATTAATTTTTAGTTCATTTTGAATTATTATTATATAAAGCTCATATCATTTTTTAATTCATCCTGTCAAAATTTTCATCAAATTGAATGTTGAGATTTCCAAAAATATGTTATTTGACATTGAATAGAAAAAATACTGATTTTTGGCAAAAAAATATTTTAATCAATTATATAAAATGATAAATTATATTTAATATAAGATTTAACATTTTATTAGATACTTTTGACTAAATATTTAGATATAAATTCTTTTTGAACAAATAACAAACTTTAATTTAGTAAAGAATTATATTTTTATATCTAAAAATATATTTTTGTTAATTTGTTTCACTAGTTTTATTGTTTTAGTTTTAAATAAATTTGTACCACATGTGTGAATTAAATTTTATAAATTTTATTCCATATTTTGGAATATAATAATAATGATTAGTTAATAATTTCAACTTGATTTTTCATCCTTATGAATAGTATCCAAATAAATTTTTTTTGCATGATACATGAAAAACAAGATAATTATATTCAATCTATAGTAATATGGAATCAAAATCATTAAAATATTAGTTTAACCTAATTTTAGGATTTTAATTCACCCATAATCATCCTAATCTTTTTATATGTCACATTATTTCAATAATCCATTTTTATGTTTATAATATTTTATGTAGTGCAAAAATTTAAATAATGAATCTATATTATAATTAATATTTATATAATAATGAAAATGACAAATATATAATATGTATGATTATAAATTATTATTTAAAAAATGATAATATTTTTACCATCTATATTTATTTTTACTTTTTTATGTTTAAAAATAATATATTAAATGCTTATGAAATTTTAACATAGTTACTATGCATAGAGAAGAAACCCCAATTAAATTATTTAAAAATATTTAGTGTAGTTTTATTTATAAATAATAATGTTATAAGAATATAATATTTAATTATATCGTATTATGGGATTTTTTTATGTGTATAAAAAATATATTAATATCTTCAATATATAAATTCAATCCAAATTAAAAGTTTAAAATATAGCATTAATAATATTTTTTCTTAAATAACAAAATATTAAATCATTAAAAAGTAATAATAATAATTATTACCTTAGATAGTTATAAATATAAATGGTTTAATATTTTATAATATTGATATTTATAATCCAATTTTCCCCTTATAAATAAAATTATATCCCTTGATTTTTGAAAAATTTATTACCATGGTCAATGTGAAAATTAGTTTACCAAAAACATTGAACTAAAATTTGTGGATTAAAATAATTACTTAACCATTATAATTATATTTTATTATTATATATTGATAGTATTATCCTTTTATACTAATCCAAATAATTTTTTAAAGACATTTGAAGAGTTAAGTACATATTATATTACATTACTCCATGTATTTACAATTATGACGTTAATGATACAGACAAATAATATTTATTTTAGTAAGTGATAAAAATTCATAGAAAATCTATATTCATATTTCTGAATGATATATTATTTATAATTTTACCCTTGTTCTATTTATTTTTCATTTTGTGATTTATAGTAACTTTTTTGACCCAAAAATGGTAGAAAACATTGATATCAAGCTAATTGTCAAAAGGGATAATTGGAGGGGGTAAATGAAACAGATATGAGTGAAAAGATAATATATAATTTTATAAATATAATTATATATAATGATTTATACTCATAATAATCCTAATATATAATTTTATAAAAACATTTAGACTTTATAATAAATAATGATTAATATTAATTTAATACGGTAATAAATTTAAAATATCCCTTTCCCTAACATCCAAATGATGACTTTAAATCCAATACTCATCATGACTTTTTACACTATTTATAAATCAAAAGCTACCCAAATACCATAAAAACAATCCTCCCCACATTTTAGATGTGTTATTTTTTCATAATACTAATCATAGATAACATAATGTGTAATAGAAATGTTATTGTCGGAAGAAGGTGAATATCTTGTAATAGAATGTCTTAGTTTATTTTATTATATTCCTCACATTAATAATATACAAACATGGAAAATTAATTTCAATTAGTATATTATATATTCATAATTATTTATATGACAATTTAGTTACCTATATCCATATCCTTCGCAATCAAATCGGAATTGAATCTATTGTTCATTTGTACGAAGAACTACCACCTTGAAAAATGGATCAATTGGATTTATATACCCTCCTCACAAGCTAATAAAAATTTATTTATTAAATTAAAAATATTATATAGATAAAAAAATTTAAAATTTTAATAACAATATATCATTTAGATTTTTTCCCATCTGTTGGTGAATGATTATATCATTCATATATTCATGTCATTAACTACCTCTACGAAGATACATAGTTCATTTTTCATTACCACGTCATTTTTATGATATATATATATATAATTTAATGTTATAATATTTTATTTTTGATATAAAAAATTATATAATTATAAAATAACACTTACCATATTTCAATCATGATAATTGAAAATGTGATTTGTTACTTATGGGTATGTTTGATTTACTATCTCCATGATTATAAATTAGTTAATTTTTCATCACCATATTTTAGGGATGATATTAAATTATTAATTATTATATTAAGGTAATTATTATTCCAAAAATACTATTCTAGATATTATGTTTAAATTACCTAATAAAACAATGATCAACTCATTGAAGACGTAAGGAAATTATTCACGGAACATCTTCAAAAAAACCTATTTTGATGTCATAAACTAAGTAATAAAAAACATCATTAAATTTATTAAATATGTACTTTTAGGAAACAATATAATGAAATTAAGAGTTTCTTCCAAAATAAAAAATGATATATGATCATTTTATTTCCGATAAGGGTCAAATATATAAATTATAGCGAGAGATGATATGCTTCATTTGAAGTTTAATTTGGTGAGGTATATTTTAATATTATGCACATTAATTATTATACATTGATTATATATATATATGTATACATTTCTAGGTTATCTAATGAATAATTCAAATATATTTGTATTTTATTTCATATCTAAATTATATCATACTATGGGGTTGTACATGAATGTTACCAAGTAGTATTGGGTTAGGAAAACAAATTTCCAATGATTGGGATATAATTCATGTTTAGTAAATCGGTTATGAAATAATAATATACGAATTTTCAAATATATTTATATATATAAATATATATTTTATATCAAAATTTTCATGTGATTTAACATATTTCATCAAGTTCTATCAATGTATTATTTAACACTTATATTGTCTAGATCTTTTGAAGGGTTTTATTTTTTTCATAATCGCATTTACAAGAGGCGTGTTTTATGTCCTCAATAATGATTTACATGAATGAGTTATATACTACCCAATGAATGAACAACAACGAATTAACTTCCAAAATGAGTTATATATTCAAATCATTATCATACAATTTCTTTTAATGAAAATTAATTATAAATGTTTCTGATGAATTAATGGATTTATTTGACAATCCCTTTTAATTTTAAGATTTTTATGTTCAAGGGAATATTAGAGGAAATTGTATTCTATTATTTTCTATAATTATGTATCTACCTATAAACTATAGTAATGATTTTATTTAATTTTTTTATATTTTAATTCATCTTTTATTTTTTAGAAATTCATAATCAAGGTTATTATTAACTGATATCGAATATGTGTTTTCTTTTAGATCTGAATGTTTGTCCTCTAAATAATAAATTTCCAAAATTATTTCAATAATTACCATTTATAAAAATAAAATATCTCCTAATAATATTTTTGATGCTCATATAAATTAATATGAATGGGTTTAAAATGATATGTCTTATTCATTTTTTCATTGGTAACTTTTTACACTCACTAAAAAATATTGAAAATATGTTTTTTCAATAATGGAATGACACTATCATGTTTCCCCACCACCAAGATCATTTTTTATTTGATTATATCTTTATATAATTTCATTTATATTATAAAAAAGTATTTTATTATTATTTTAAACAATGATTTTTAATGCGGAGGGTTAATTATATTTTGAATGTTTTTATTAACTATTTTTTAATATTTATAATCATCAATAGAAAAATACCCTTTATGTAAAACATGAATCACAATGGATTTGATGTAATGATACCATATTTTTAGTGCCCCAAGTTTCTAGTAAGTAAACCTTGTTTTTTTCTTTTTATCTGCATAAAGTACATGGGATATGTTGAGAGGATGTTTGGGAGACTTTTAAAGAGAAAAAGGGCAAGATGTGGGGATGCACATGCTGCGCACGGATTGCCAAACCATAAGGAATCGGTGCAGGTGATGTTATCTTGGATAGAGGAGAGCGCACAGTGTGCACACGGTTTGGGAAAACCATGCGATGAGGTCGTGCGCGGAGGATGGCAATGACAGAAGCTAACACACAGTTAGCGCACAGTTTGTCAAACCGTGCGGACAAACAGTGCAGTCACTTAATGTTAGATCCTAAAAGTGTGGATCTAACTCGTTTTTCTTTTAAGTTCCTCGTTTAAACCTCCTTTGCGGCCCTAACTTGGGATTACTTTCCCTTGAAGGTTGGGGGACTTCCTCAAGGCGTTTCGGAGGCTATTCGAAGGGTTCTCTTGACGAACCAAAGCCGGATCCTTAAGGTATGTGATCATTCTTGACAGTTTCTTAGATCTACTTAGATATACTTCTCCTCTTCTCTTGTTTTCTTATATCTATGCATGTTATGGGTAGATATAAGGGTGTGGATGCCACATATGACAAGATTTGTTCTTGGTTGTGTTAAGAGGGGAGATCTATGGAAGATTCTTGGAGTTTTGACCAGGTCTTCTTGAGCATTCTTTGACTGTTGGTTAGTTTCGCCAAAATTGTTGAGGTAGGTGGATTTACTCTCAATTCCACATTCCTAGAACTTGAAGGCATAGTTAAAATTTATTTAACTGCTTGGTTTTGATTGTGAAATTGTGGTGTGAATCATGTTATAGATCTTCTTTAGTGATGATTTATGGGTTTTTATGGAATTATGGAAATTGAAATAATGGTTTGTGAAAAGTGATTGGGTTCCTTGATTTTAAAAGGTCGATTTTAAAATATGGATTTTCTGGATTTGGAAAATGGTTGGAGGGAAAAAGGTTTTCAATAAAAGGGTTGTTTTATTGAAATGGTTGGGGCATGATTGAAATGGTGTGGTTTTTGGGCATACTTGGTGTGTGTTCATATTGCATTTATGGGGCTTGGTTGAAATATGACCTTGTTCTCGGTGCCAAAAGTGTAGTGGAACATAGGGAATATTACCTTGTGACAACTTGGTAGATCGATGAGAGAAGGATCATGAGTATGGAACTGCCATAACGATGCATGCATGGGTGATGATGTGATTATGTGGAATGAAATGTTTTTTTCCATGGTGGAAATGTGCTTTTATTTGGGAACTTGGTTTTGTTTCTTTTCTTGGAAAAGATGGTTCTTGGTTGGAATAATGGTTTTGATGGAAAAATGTATTTGTTATAAAACTTTTAATATTGCAAACTATTTTGGAACTGTTTTATATAAATTGTTTTGTATAAATATGCTAACATGTTTTATCCTAGAGGCATGGGTTGGGAAGTCATCGGGGAAAACCGACTGAGTTTCATTACTCACCCCCTGCTTTGGCACGTTGGTGCTTTTGCAGATGTCATTTACCTGGATGTTGGCAAGGGAAAGGTGGAACATGTGTTTAGCACTACTTAGTGATTTCTTGAGCTATTGGCAGAGTTGGAGCATGGAGCTTGTGGAGCCTTGGAGTCTTTTTTTTCATTGAGTCTTGACGGTTGTCTTTCCGCTATTTCCTCTATTTTAGTTTTGGTTTCCTCTATTGCACTTTGGTTGGTTTAAAATGGAATAAATGGATGAATTATCTTGTTTTGAAATCATGCCTCATATAGTTGTACCTGGGAGATGTTTGTTTAGTTTTCTTTGTTGTTGGTTGTTTTCATTCAAAGGGTAAATTGTCCCACATGTTTTTTGAAACCCTTAGGCATTTATTGCCTACCTTTGGGGCCTTGAGGACATCTCTTAAGGCCAAGTAATGACTCAATGAACTCTCAAGCCAATGAGAATTGGAGGGTCATTACAAATGGTATCAGTCTGTCCCTTCCTTTGAGGTACAAATGGTACAAGCTAGTTGGGTCCAAGACCAACAAGTGGTCGTTGATGTTATTGGTCTTGGATTTGAAATTCCTTCTTGTCTATTCCTTGGGTTGGAATCATATAAAGGAGTAGGATTGTCATAACATGAAAGGTATAGAATAAAAGGACATATCTAACCCCTTTATTCTGAACTTCAAGTTACCAAGATGTTGGGTACATAAGGGTTTTGGATACACTTATAGAATGTTGGAAATCTTATTGTCATGGCTTTAGCCAAGGATATGAGCATGAAATGTTGTGTAGAGGAATGAATTCCCACTAGGATTTCATATATCATTTTGAGAAATGGATTATGGTTTGATGCAAAAGAGTGATTTCTGAAAATGTAAAGCCTGTTTTCAAATGAATTTTTTTGAAAAGATAATGGTTGATGTATTTTGAAAATAGATAGATTTTCAAAAGAAAGAAAGGATTTGTTTTAGAAATGGGTTGAAATCAATGTTGTGATGGTGATGTGATTGAAATTTAAATGCTAAGCATTCCGTTGTTAGGAAGTGAGACTAACTGTGTGCGTTGTTTGAATAGAAAATGGCACCTTTTAGACGTCATAGATACAAAACCGAAGAGGCTGCAGAGAATGTGGTTGCACCAGAGCCCTAGGTGTACCAGAAGCAAGTCCAAAGTATTGTTCAAGCATTTCAGGCAGTGAACACGGGGAATTGGAGGGATGAGTCAAGGCATGAAGACCGTTCCTTCCAGTTCTAGAAGTAGAACCCACCCATCTTTCGGGGTGATTCTGAACCAGAAAAGGCAGAGGTGTGGCTAAGTAGGATGAATCGTATCTTCGATTTCATCAGTACACAAGTATAGCTGAATGTAAAACTGACAACGTATAAGCTGGAGGGTCTTGCACGATAGTGGTGGAAGCTGGTGGAATAGGATAAGGTGGATCAAGGCCTGATTTGGGAGGAATTTGAGGAATTGTTTAGTAAAAAAATTCTATCCTCACACGTTCAAGATCCAGAGGACAAATGACTTTTTCATCCTGAAACTGGAGAATCTCTCTGTCATGGAGTATGCGGATAAATTCATGAATTTAGTACGATTTTCACCAAATTTTGCTGCAAGTGCGTCGCTGAAGGCACACATTTTTGAATCAGGGTTGCGACAGGAGATTCACTTGAAAATAGCTGTGCTTTGTATTACGGATTATACAGATATGGTAAACAGAGCAACAAAAGCTAAAAGAGACATCTCAGGAGTTATGGGAGGAGGAAGTATGATGATACCCACAGGAACGGGTGGGAACTCTAATTCTGGAAACAAGAAGAAGAGGGACACCTACTTCCAAGGTGGGAGTGTGAATCAGGATCAAACGGCTGGATCAATAAATCTTCCTCCACGACCCATGATGAAATCTGGGTGTTTTCAATGTGGTGCAATTGATCACATGGAATGAGAATGTACAGCACCACTGAAAGCATGTCACAATTACAATAATATGGGTCATCTTCAGCGATATTGTCACAATGCTCCGAGGTCAGGTGCACGTGACACTTCCCAGGCGTCGCCAGAATCCTATGATTCGACATGGTGAGGATAGCAAAACCAGTCTCACCAACAGAATAGAGATAGTTAAGGTGATTCTAGGAATACCATGACTCCTCAGGCTTGGCAATCTCATCAAGAAAATAAGGAGCAAAGTGTAGCAACAAAGAAATTGTATGGAGCAGAACAGGTGATTCTGGATGATCAGCCTAGACCATCTACGTTGAGAGGTACGATTCTTTTGAATTATACCCTCATGGAAGCATTATTCGATATTGGTGCATCACATTCTTTTATTTCTTCTCGTATTGCTGATTTTCTAAACTTAAAAGTTGAAATGATTCCCTTTGTGATAAAACTGAAAACACCTCTCGGTGAAATAGAATGTAGAGCCTTCATGTGTAGAGAATGTTCTATAACTATTGATGCAGCTGAGCTGAAATTGCATTTTTCTGTGCTGGATATGGATGTATATGATATAATCCTAGGTATGGATTGGTTGAAAAAATTTCAGGGCTAACATCGACTGTAATAGTATAACAGTCAGTTTCACAACTGACGATGGCGTTGAGAATCTCTTTAGAGAAGAAATAGTGGTGAAGACAGGTGCAACGGGCTTGTTAGCACCAATAGTGGCACCGATCTCTTACCAGTTGGCTATGTTAAACATGGAATCGATGGATGATATCACGAGTAATAGTTTTCCAGTAGTTGTGGATCAATTTCCTGATGTTTTTCCGGAAAACTTCTCGGGGTTACCACCTATAAGAGAAGTGGATTTTACAATTGATCTCCTACCGGGGACCAGTCCTATCTCACTTCCATCTTAAAGGATGGCACCAACAGAGTTAAGGGAATTGAAAGTGCAGTTAGAGGAGCTGGAAAGCAAAGGCTTCATTCGGCCAAGTGTGTCTCTGGGGGCAGCACCAGTTTTTTTGTAAAGAAAGCAGATGGAACCTTGAGGCCATGTGTGGATTATCATAAACTTAGCCAAGATACGATAAAGAATAGATATCCACTTCCACGCATTGATGACCTGTTTGATCAATTGAGGGGAGCTCAGTGGTCTCTAAGATTGAATTACGGTCAAGATATCAACAATTGAAAGTTCAGAAGGAGGATATTCCAAAGGCAGCCTTCAGAAGCAGATATAGCCACTACGAATACGTAGCCATGCCTTTCAGTCTAACGAATGCACCAGCGGTCTACATGGATTTGATGAATTGGATATTTCAGAAATATCTGGATTCTTTTTTTTTGGTGTTTGTCGATGACATATTGGTTTATTCATGAACAAGGGCTGAGCATGAGCAACACTTGGCGATAGTGTTGGAAATCTTGAGAGACCATCAGTTGTACGCCAAATTATCGAAGTGCGATTTTTGGATACAAGAGGTACGCTTTCTGGGCCATGTTGTTTCTGAGAAAGGTTTTTCAGTGGATCCAGAAATGATAGAAGTTGTTCTTTCTTGGAAACCGCTGAGGAATTTTTTTGAGATACGGAGTTTTCATGGTTTGGATGGTTATTATCGATGCATTGTGCATGACTTCTCATGAATAGCCTTGCCTATTAAATCATTGACAAAGAAGAACAGTGCATTTCAATGGACTGAGGAATGTCAAAGATCTTTTCAAGACTTGAAAACCCGTCTTACATCAGCACCCATCTTGATCTTGCCTGAATCAGGACAGGGGTATGTGGTGTATTGTGATGCTTCGGGAATAGGGTTGGGTTGTGTTCTCATGCAAGGAGACCATGTTGTTGCTTATGGGTCAAGGCAGTTGAGGGTTCATGAGAATAATTTCCCAACAAAAGTCTTGGAATTGGCTGTAGTCATCCATGCTTTGAAGACATGGAGAAATTATCTCTCTGGTGAGAAATTTATTGTGTTTACGGATCACAAAAGCTTGAAACACGTTTTCTCACAATGAGATTTGAATATGAGGTAGAGGATATTGATGGAGTATCTTCCAATGTTTGACTTCTAGTTGATGTATACACCGGGTAAGGGATATTAGGTGGCTGATTCACTAAGCAAGAAGTCGTACACTCAGTTAGTGAAAGAGGCATCAGACGAATGGCAGTTGATGTCAGTCTTAGCCGACATGCATGTGGAATGTGAAAACAGATGTGATGTTACCATTTTCTTTTCAGCCATGCTTGTTCCTAATTTGATGGAGAGAGTAAAGGAGGCACAGACATCCGATATAGACTGTGTTGCAATGAGTTCAAAAATCAATGGTGGAGAGACCATTGAGGGATGAAAGCTGGATGGGAGTTCAGTTTTGTAGTTTCGAGATCGGATAGTTGTACCTTTAACTACCCAGGAACAACTCCATCATGCTCACCACCTTTCTAGATGGTCTGTACATCCGGGTAAACAAAAGATGTATAAGGAATTGAAGATGCAGTTTTGGTGGAGCGGCATGAAAACTAAGGTGGCCGAGTTCGTCTCACGATGCTTAACTTGTCAGCATGTTAAAGAAGAGCATCAGAGGCCATCTGGTATGTTACAGTACTTACCTATTCCAGTTTGGAAATGGGTTCAAATACCAATGGATTTTGTTATAGGTCGTCCAAGAACGGTCTGAAAACCAGATGTCATTTGGGTGACAATGGATCGTCTGACCAAGTCGGCCCATTTCATCCCTATTCGTGAAACTCATACGGTGTAAGATCAATAAAAAAACTATATTCGGGAAGTGGTAAAGAGACATGGTGTACCAGTTTCAATCATGTCAGACACAGATCCGAGTTTCACATCTCGTATCTGGAAATCCATACAACAAGCCCTTGGGAAACAGTTGACTATGAGCACAGCGTATCATCCTCAGAAGGATGGTCAATCCTAGTGGACGATAGAAATGTTGGAAGACATGTTTCAGGCTTGTGTAATAGATTTTGGAGGCTCATGGGAGGAGCATATACCCTTCGTGGAGTTCTCATACAATAACAGCTACCATGCTTCAATACTCATGGCTCCATTTGAAGCATTGTATGGGCGTCTGTGTCGTTCTCCACTATACTGGGTAGAAACGGGTGAAACTTCACTAGTTGGGATGAGCCTTTTCTAGGAAACAACAGAGAAGATTCAGTTGATACAAAGGTGGATGGACACGGCACAAAGTCTACAGAAATCCTATGAGGATCATCTCCGAATACCCTTGTCGTTTTCGGTGAGTGATCATGTCTTCTTGAGGATATCTCCAAGGCTTTGAGATCGTCGTTTCGGCAAGAAGGGGAAATTATCTCCCCAGTATATAGGCCCTTTTGAGATAATGGAACGAGTTGGCGAGGAGGAATATCAGTTGGCAATACCACCACGGTTCAGTGCAGTGCATAATGTGTTCCATGTATCTCAGTTGAAGAAGTATCAGCCCGATCCTGACCATGTGGTCAATTGGGATCATGTTGACCTAGAGCCAGATGCTTCGTCGGTACATATCCCGGTGCGGATTGTGGATAGGAAGGATAAAGTATTTCATGGAAAAAGCATCGGTCTAGTGCGGGTTTTATGGAAGCATGGTCAGATTTAGGAGGAGACTTGGGAACGTGAGAATGAAATGAAAGAGCAGTGGCCAGAACTCTTTCATGTAAGCGATGGTTTTCCACTTTCCATGGACGGAAAGGCCAATGGTGTGGAGAATGTAGTACCGTCGGTTTCTGGTAGGTAACCCTTATTTTATGATTTTTATGTGCATAAAGTACATGGGAGATGTTAATAGGATGTTTGGGAGACTCTTAAAGATAAAAAGGGAAATATGTGGGGACGCACGGGCTGCGCAAGGTTTTAGAAACCTTGCGGAAGTCGTACAGGTGATGGTATCTTGGATAGAGAAGAGCACACAGTGTGCACATTGTTTGGGAAAACCGTGTGATGAGGCCGTGCGTGGAGGATGGACAAGGCAGAATCTAACACACAGTTAGCACACAGTTTGTCAAACCGTGAGGACAAATCATGCGGTCACTTAATGTTAGATCCTAAAAATGTGAATCTAGCATGTTTTTCCTTTAAGTGCCTCGTTCAAACCTCCTATGCGGCCCTAACTCGGGATTAATCTCCCTTGAAGGTTGGAGGACTTCCTCACGGAATTCCGGAGGTGATTTGAAGGGTTATCTTGATGAACCGAAGCCTGATCCTTAAGGTATGTGATCGTTCTTGACGGTTTCTTAGATCTACTTAGTTCTACTTCTTCTCTTCTCACTTTTTCTTATATCTATTCTTGTTATGGGTAGATGTAAGGGTGTGGATGCCAAATATGACAAGATTTGGTCTTGGTTGTGTTAGGAGGATAGATCTAAAGAGGATTCTTGGAGTTTTGACCCAGTTTTCTTGAGCATTCGTCGACCGTTGGTTTGTTTCTCCCAAATTGTTGAGGTAGGTGGCTTCACTCTCGATTCCTCTTTCCTAGAACTTGAATTCTTAGTTCAAATTGATTTAACTTCTTGGTTTTGATTGTGAAATTGTGGTGCAAAGCATGTTATAAATCTTCTTTAGTGATGATTTATGGGTTTTGATGGAATTGTGGAAATTGAAAGAAAGGTTCGTGAAATTTATTGGGTTCCATAATTTTAAAAAGTGGATTTTAAAATATGGCTTTGCAGGATTTGGAAAATGGTTGGATGGAAAAAGGTTTTCAATAAAAGGGTTGTTTTATTTAAATGTTTTTGTCATGGTTGAAATGGTGTGGTTTTTGGGCATACTTGGTGTGTGTTCATATTGCATTTATAGGGCTTTGTTGAAATATGACCTTGTGCTCGGTGCCAAAGTGTAATGGAACATGGGGAATATTACCTTGTGACGACTTGGTAGATCGATGAGAGACCGCTGATGAGTATGTAACTGTCATAACGATGCATGCATGGGCGATGATGTGATTATGTGGAATGAAATGTTTTTTCCAAGGTGGAAATGTGGTTTTGATTTCGAAACTTGGTTTTCTTTCATTTCTTGGAAAATATGGTTCTTGGTTGTTAGAATGGTTTTGTTGGAAAAATGGATTTGATTTGAAACATGTAATATTGTGAAATGTTTTGGAACTGTTTTATATAAATTTTCTCGTATAAATTTTCTAACATGTTTTATCCTAGAGGCATGGGATGGGAAGTCATCGGGGACAACCTACTGAGTTTCATTACTCACCCCCTGCTTTGGCATGTTAGTGCTTTTGCAGATATCGTTTACTGGGATGTTGGCAAGGGAAAGGTGGAACATGTGTTTTGCATTACATAGTGATTTCATGGTCTATTGGTAGAGTTGGAGCATGGAGCTTGTGGAGCCTTGAAGTCTTGATTGTCTTTGAGTCTTGCTGGTTATCTTTCCGCTGTTTCCTCTGTTTTAGTTTTGGTTTCTGCTGTTGCACTTTGGTTGGTTTAAAATTGAATAAATTAATGAACTATCTTGTTTTTAAATCATTCATCATATAGCGGTTCCTGGGAGATGTTTTTTTTTTCGTTTTTGTTGTTTTTGGTTGTATCCATTCAAAGGGTAAATCATCCCCCTCATGGTTTGAAACCCTTCGGCATTTATTGCCAGCCTTTGGCGCCTTGGGGACGTCGCTTAAGGCCATGTACTGACTCGTTGAACTCTCAAGCCAATGAGAATTGGTGGGTCATTACAATATTAATTCATTCTCTATATTTATTATTAGATTGTGTGGAACCAATTTAAATTCAAATTTATGAAAAATATAAAAAATAAAAATAGATATTAATTTGTTGAAAAATGTATTTTTTTCCTATATTATGAATGTGATATAGATCGAGGACATTGATTATATTTATGGGTGAGACCAATATATCTCAAAAATATGGGTGAGTAAAATCTATCTCATGATGATCTGTGTGCTCAATATATATCTCCAATGAATTCGATAGTGAATATGGTATTTGGAAAATTATATTTTTGTTCACTATTTTGGTAATTACATTTGTAATGGAGCTGTAAGGTTTCCATGAAGACAATATTCATATATAATAATAAATTTTGATTCTTCATTATAATATTTATTAAGTTATGTGAATGATATATTCTTGATAATTTAACCCATGTTATATTTATGGTTCATTGGGTGTTTTAGATTATCTACCAGGACCACAAAACCATAGAAAATGCCATTATCATGCTAATTGTCAGAAGGGTTAATGGGGGCTGTGATAAAACAAATACATATGGCTAAATAAAAAATATAAAATTGTATATATTTAATTTGATATGATGATTTATAATCATACTAAAACTGAAATATAATATTATAAAAACATTTACATTGTATCATCAATAATAATTTATATTAATTAAACAAAAAAAAAATTCCATTTCCCTAACATAAAAATGGGAGCCACTACTCATATTCTCATCAATCATTTTTCACTATAGATCGATCATGACCAACCCAAAAACCATTTAAACAACCCTAACATGTTTTAAAAGTGTTATTGTTTTAGTAATACTTATATTTAAGGCTCTAAGGTGTAATAGAAATGATTTTGTCAGAAGAAAGAAAATATCCTATAATAGAATATCTTATTTTATTTTCTTATATTCTACAAATTAATACTATTAAAACAAGCCATACTAATTAAAACTTGTGCATTACATATTAATATATGTTTATATATAAATTTAATAAATTATATCAATGTATTTCATTAATAATATTGGAACTGAATCCATTGTTCATCTATACAGAGAACTAGCAACTTGCAAACTAACTTAATTCATTTACAATTTCCTCCTCACCCGGAAATAACCAGTAATTTATTAAATTTAAATTTTTTATATTGATGAATAAATATAATTTTTTGATGATAATATAACATTTTTTATTTTTTTCCCATCTATTGATGAATGATAATATTATTCAGATATTAATTCGAATTACCACCTCTGTGAAGAGGCATAGTTTGTTTTTCATTCCTATATCAATAGGTGATATATATAGAACATTTAATGTAATAATATTGTATATTTAGTATAAAAATAAATATATAATTATAAAATAACACATACCAATTTTAAATCATGATCTTTGAAAAATGGATATTTTACTTATGAGTACATTTGATTTAACATCTCCATGATTGTAAAATATTTAAATTTTCACCACCACATTATAAGAATGGTATTAAATTATTCATTATTATATAAAATTATTAATTATTCCGAAAATACTATTTAAAATATGATTGAAAAATTACCCTATAAAACCATGATAAACCCATTGAATTCGTTAAGAAATTAATGAGAGAACAAATTCAATATAACTGATTTTGATATCCTAAAATAATTTACTAATATATCATTAAAATAATTAAATAATAACTTTTAGTAAAATATATAATTAAAAGAAGATGTATTTTTGAGTTATAAAATATATATGTTAATTTAATTTCTCATAAGGGTCGTATATATCAATTTTAGGGATCAAAAATATACTTCATGTAAAGATTACTTTTGTGAGGTTAATTTTAATGTTCTGAATATAAGTTCATCTATATTGTATATATATATATATATTTATTTTCTCTATTATCTAATAAATAATTCCAATATATTTTAATTTTTAGTTAATATATAATTATATCACACAATGGGGTTTTACATGATTGTTACCATGTGGTATTGTGTTTCAAAACTCAACTTCCATTCATTGGGTTATAATTCATCATTAGTAAATTTTTAATTAAATAATAATATAATAATTGATATTTATTTATTTATTTTATTTATATTTTTTATTTGATTTCACATATTTATTCATAGTTAAAACCATGATTATTTAAAACATCAAATGACATGATCTTTCCATGGGTTTTGTTTTTTCAGAATATCATTTTCAAAAGGCCGGTTTTTTGTCCATAACAATGATTTAAATGTATAGTGTATAGACCTCCCAATGAATGAACATCAATCTATTAATTTCTTTAATTAATTATATTTTAAAATTATAATCAAACTATTTCATTTAATTAAATTTTATTAAAAAAATTTCTATAGCATTAATGAAATTATCTGATAATTACATTTATTTTTATGATTGTTATGCTCATGGAAATGTTACACGAAATTATATTCTATAATATTATATAACCATATATCAATTCCAAAACTCATGTAATTAATTTATTTTAATTTTTTAGATTTTAATTCCTCTATCATTTTTTAGATAAACACAAACAAGGTTATTATTAAGTGACATCGGACATGTGTATTCTTTTAGATCAGGAATGATTATCTTATAAATAATATATTTCTAATATTATTTCGGTAAATCAAATTTATAAAAATATAATATTCCTTAATGATATTTTTCATGCTCATTTAAATTATTCGATAATTGTTTTAAAAAAAAATTCTTAATGATTTCTACATGGGTCACTTTTTAAAATCATTGAAAAATATTTGAAATATTTTATTTTTAAAAATTTCTAATACCTGAATAGGTTTCTTCACCATCATGAACCTTTTTTGTTTGAATATATCATTATATTTTAACTTTTATATTATATAAAAATATTTTTTATTTTAAACAATGATTATAAATATTAATGGGTATTTGTATTTGTAATGTTTTTATTAATTATTTTATAATATTTTAGACATCAATAGAAAAAATCATTTTTGTTAAATATGACTCAGTAAGGATATGATGTAATGATACCATCAATATTTTTTCTCTATATTGAATTGTATAATGTGTGGAACTAATTTACTTTCATGGTTATTATAATAATACTAAATAACAATAGATATAACTATGTTGAAAACATTAATTTTCCCATTTATTATGATAATGTTACGGTTCTAGGAAATTGTATATATTTATGGGGGAGATAAATATGTATCCTGAATATAGGTGAGAACAATATATCTCAAGATGTTGGTGAGCTCAATATATCATTCCAATGAATTGGGTAGTGAATATGGTATCTGGAAAATTATATTTTTCTTCAATATATTGTTAATTGTATATGTAATAGAGTTGTAAGGTTTATATGAGTAAAATGATACAATATAACAATATATTTTCATTATTATTTCTATCAGTTATTGAATCATTCTTTGATCAGGATGGGTATCACATGGGTCAATAATAATGTGTTCTTATAAATCTTTTCCAATTATTATGATCTATAACTTGTATCATGTTTTATGGAAAATGTTTTAATGGGTATATATTATACATTATTATATGTATGCACAGTGGAAATTTTATGATATCCTTATTTTCATGTTATTATCACTAAGGGAATTGAATAGATAATTCTTTTGTGCACCCTTACTGAGTGTTTGGTCTTACCCTTATTATGTTTTAAATTTTTACATGTATTGAAGAATGGTTTTATATATCATATATTAATGAAGTTTACAATATGTGATGAAAATTTGGTAATATGAGTTTCATAATTATTTAGTTGATTATGTATCCTTGTAGTTAGGTATTGGTTATTCTTATTTGTTTAAAATTCTAATCCTAAAAGTATTGTCATATTATATGTGTTCAAAAAATTTATGATTATGTTTTATATTTTATTTGGAAATTTTTTTCATGTCTACATATATCAATTATAAAAATGTTAATATTTTTTTAACAAAGGATCTCAATGTGTGGATTAGAATATGTTATAGTTGGTATCATAATAAGTTTTACATTACATTGGATATTTGGATATTTTCATGTGAGTTTAACCAAAGAGTTATGGATTCTAACATGGGTTCTAATTTTTATATGTTATTATATGTTAATAGAAATAGTAACCCTTTTGTGGTTTTATTTGATTTTTTTAAATATGACCAATTCTATATTAGGTGGCATTTTGTTATGTTGAGGTATATGAAAACCATAGGTTTAACATGTGGTATTATTTCCAAATAAATCAATAAAATTATGTGTTATGTATTTTAAAAGGTTCTAGATAACCATTGGTTTTAGAAAATTCTTTCATATATATATGACTAAGGTTATATTTTATATATGGATATTTATTTAGGGAATCATCTAAATTGTTCATTTTGTGATATTAATTAATTTTTTATATTAATTAATTATTTCATCAAATGAATGCATATACATTATGGATAATATGTTACCTTATTATTTTAATTTAATATATTTTTAATATTTTAGGACATGTGCAAGAACATGTTATAATTTTTCGGATTATGTTATCTGTTAGATGATTATATTAGTTATTTAGGAATGAAAATTCAAACGGAAATTCCATCATTTGGAGTAAAATATGATTATTGTAGGAAATTGATAAATGCATGAAAATTTTCTTAGCATTTAAGAAAATTTACATTTGTTTATAGTCTATATTGTAATGTAATTCTTCAAATATTGTAAATAGATGTTAAAACAAAAAGTTTTCCCAATTGCATTTATTTTGAAATAACTAATGGTCTTTTTCATAGAACATTGATTTAATTTTTTTGGTAAATGAAATTCTCATGGTCATTCACATTCTTGTGATCAATGTTATCCTCCAAAACCCATCATTATTTGAATATTAATTATTATGATATGTACATATTTTAACATTCTGGTATTTTTTCCTATTTGGAAAACATGCATCTGTTATTCTAGGTTTCTTACTTGTTTTCTATTGCCTCTTTTAAGAATTATTTTTTATAAAATATTTTTCAAAATTATTGATTTTTGAAAAGGTATTTTAAAATTTCATTCTAGTTTATTGTTAGTTCATGTTCAATTTTTTATGACTCAATTTATTAATGGTGGGCACAATATCATATCCTAATATTTCACATCAAACATTTTTCAATAGTGTATACAATACATGGTATTTATATTAAAAGAAACATGAAATTTTATTATGAAAATTGTATATCTATAAAATAGATAATAAATTTTTTAGTATGAATAATAATAAAATTGTTATAAATGATATAAAAATGAACTAATTAATAAAAAAAGTATTAATTAATGATTTATAAAACAACTCTATATAATTACATGAGAATTTTATAAATAGAATTTACATCTCAAAATATGAAAATTTATCACCTAACATTTTGACACATGCTAAATTATTTTAGTTCGATTATCATTGTAAACATGTAAACATTAACAAATAGTTAAAAAAAAGTCCTCAACTTACCCTATTTATTTCATCATAAGTTGAATCTTTCATGTAAATATCATAGTCAATACCACTCTTCATAAATTGGTGAAATGAAACATATGAAAATGGTCAGATTAGATGATTGGTAATTAAAAATATGGGAGATATCAATGATTTTGTAATAATAAATTATAATAAGGGTGTAAGAACATGATCTTAATTATTGAAATTAATACCCTTCATATCAAAGATAAAAATCATAAGTCATAGAATAAATCATGGATGCACAAAATACATGAAACAACAGGTAATAAAAATCATGATCTATGAGGGTAAAATATTAATATAATTCTTGGAATTGTGGTATACAAAAAATAACAAAAATATCTCAATATTAGTTATGTCACATTCCATTTTTTCATAGTTATATAGGTTCATATCCAAAACCATCGTAATATTCAAGGTTCACTCATAATACTATCAGAATTGAAAATTTACTTTGTTGAATTGGGATAACCTTCTATTACACTACTATTTATTTCATGAGATATAAATCATTAACAAAACCATTAGAGGGGTTTATATATCCAACCCATAACATATTAAAAATAATATATTTTTGTACCAAAATAGAATATAATAATATTACCGAAACCAAGACAATTAATTGGTTTTATAAGCATTTATTTATTTCATGACCCATTGAAAAGGAATAAGTTTGAAAAACATTTCACAATTTCCACATATAATTACCCATTGAAAAGGAATACGGTTCATAAATATTTTATCATAATTAGCATAACCTATTAACATATGGAATAAGAATAGTATTTTTGGACCATATCCCAAGAAACAAATATGTGATCAGAAGGGTTGTTGTCTTTGATAAACATTAACCCCAAAAAAATATCATTAATATTTTATTAGGGAAAATAACATTTCCATTATGATGTCACTTATTTAAAAACAGTGTGAAACTATAATTGAATAACATTAATTTTAAAACATCCATTAAAACATATATATTATTAATTAGATATGTAATTAGATATAGAGGTGGGAAATTTAATTCATTCTATATGAGTTGAAAAACATTCATTCAATACTTTTACTAGAAATTTCATAATGTATCTCATTTGAAAAAAACAGACTCATCTCAAAACATTCATTAAAAATTCGAAAAATTATATAAATAACATTAATTAATCACAACAAAATCATAAAAACCTTCTATAAAACATTTTTAGAAATCCTAAATACAGATGAAAAATGGTTTTCAACTGAATAGATCATTGAGGATAATTTTCAGTAAAACGTTATATTTAGTCTCCTGAGTGCGTAAAATCAGGGAAATGAATATAAGACATATATTTTCATGAAGTTTCAATATTATGTTTAATTTTATTTATATCATTAGTGGATAATCATAATATTTCATTATCAATACATAATAATAATTAATATTGATAAACAATGTGAGTATAACATATAAAACCATTAAATTATTTTACCATGTTTTGAAATCACCCTAACCACCAATATATAAAAATATAAATTTATTATTATTATATAAAATAGAAATATTTAAAATTTTAATAGCATATATGATTCTACTATGACCTTTTAATACCCTATTAACAATAATTACTTATTAAAATTGACATTTATGGGTGTTAAAAATTTTGTTTATCACAGGCTTTTCAATAGATTAGTTATGGTTCCTGTATGTTTACAATTTTTCCATATTACCTATAATATTAATCATTATATATAGCTCATATATATTAATTATATACATATAAACTTTTATCCATAAAATACTGACATAGAATAAATGAATTACACCATTCATGGAGATGGTAGGTCTTACATATGTATGAAAACTATTTTCATTTTTCAATGGATAAAAAAAGAAACATAAATATTAAGTATGATTTATAGGAACATTATTATATTATATTTATCATATATATTAATCTTTTTTTCCCCCATTACCATAAAAGTACAAAATGAAAACTGTATCACATTTCCCTATAGAGGTATAAGTCCACATGTACGCATGAATGGCATTATCCATTCCCTGGGATTTGATGATAAGTAGGTACTTGTGATATTTTAATCTCATAATTATAATTAATTTATATATATAATATATAATTAGTTAACCTATCATAATACACATCTATAAATAAGGTAGTTGAAAAAAGAACTGTATCACTTTGCGGAGACAGCAATCTATAACTACACATGAATGATACATTAATTTCTTATATTTTTTGAATAAGGGTTTATAATTTTGTTTTATTTATTAAAATATTGTTTTATATTACTTAGTTTAGAAAAATTATTATTTTATGATAAATACCACAAAATTATTTGGAGCTATATATATGTAGAAAAGAATGTGGTCAGTTACGAAGATTATAAATTCTTGGAAAAGTCCCAATTAAATACCCCAAACTTGTATATAGTGTTTGTATTTTAGATTAATTGAACCACGAAAATATGAATATATATGTTTATAAAATATATTTATAGTTTTTGGCTGATATATGAGAATAAATATTGTTTATAGTTTTTTATGAGGATGTTTTATTTTATAATTACGTCGAGGGGAGATATAGTATGCTCTCCAAAGATTAAATTATAATAAATTAAATTTCAAAAATATTACCTCAAATGGATGGGGAATCTAATATAATGTGTGATAGGGTATTAATACCATTAAAAATATAATTTTGAGATGTTTTTTCTTTTTAAACTTTATCATTTTTACTAACCCATAGTTAAACAATTTATATTTTATATGATCTAAAAAATCAAAATTAAAGGGTCTTAATATTTATTTATAAGATTTAATTTTTTGGTAATTGTCCATATTATTATCTTTTTCATGAAATATTTTCAAACATGTATTATTTTATGATTCTTAATATCTATTAATTATTTTTTACAAAATAATTTTTTTAACATTTTAACATTGTTTTGTTGAGCTAAAGTTTAACATAAATTTTTGCAGATCAATATAACTTATTTTAGGATGTTTGACCTGTTTATATTAAAATTTAAATACTAATTATTTTTATTAGTTTCTAACAAAATGAATTGTGACCAAAATTATAGTAATGATTTTTTTTAAAATTGTAATATTAATTACTTAAAAATTATTAAAATACCTAAATGAAAAAATTAGAGAAATTAGTGTTCTAAATATCATCATTTTCAAATTATGGGTAACGATTCAATTTCTATGTAAAAATTCCAATATTTAATATTTAAATTTCAATAACATAGATAAGGTCGAAACTAGTGAACCAATGGGTTAATCCAACACATATTATTTAAAATAATACGAAAACATATCTAAATTTTATTTTAGTTTTAAAAAAGGACCATATTTATATTACAAACTATGATATTTCATATTTCAATTGTTTTATAAGATTTTTAGGAATATTATTTTATTATATTTAATGTTTTACTAAAATTAAAATTAATTTCATTATATATTTAATAATATCATATCAAATGATTAAAATCCCTTATAATTTCTATATTAAATGGTGTTAATGGTATATGTGTTTTTATATGATCCATGTTCTATTTCTGTGTCTATTTTACATTTATAGTAACATTACTAAACTCATAAAAGTTAAAAGACATTAATATAATTAAAACTGTGAAAAAGGATATCATGGTGTTAAAAAATTGTGAAAACATAATATCTTATTTTCCACATTTTATTATATGCGAGTATTTTTAGTCATTTTTGTACTATCGTTAAATTATTTCAATTTGGTGAATCCTCAACATGAAATATAATTTATATGAATTAAATATTATAGGAAATTTGAAGAATTACCCTCCTCTCAGTTATAAAAGGATACATCCTCTCCTATATTCCATGCAAATTTTTAGGACGATAACTTTTCCAATACATTTCCATATCCATTTATAAAATAACAAAGAATATTATACATGTCTTCATTTTATAAGAATACCATCCTTATATATTATGTGTTGTCAATCTATGAAGGGTTTCTATGGTATATGTATATCTTCGAAACATAAGTTTTTGTTTTATTTAATCATCTAAATTCTTCAAATAGTAAAAACATGGTGAAATAATAATAATAACATCTTCAATATGAATACATGTTTTTTATTTAAATTTAGCAACCTATATCCATCAAAATTTTCCATCAAATGGGATGTGAATCCATTATTTTTGTGTACGGTGGACAAAATACTTATGAATATATTTAATTTGTTTTTTAATCACTACATACCATATATGTAATATACGATAAATTTAACTAATATATATGACAAGAGTGAAATATTGATCATTTTTGAAGATAATATGTCATCAATTTTCATACATTTCTATCAATTATAACGTTACAATGTCATTCTTTTGTATGTGTGCATTACCACCCTCACAAATATATTGTATTCTATTTTTCCTCCATAAATAACATGGATGATATATTAAAATTATTTAAAGTTATAATATTAACATAATTATATAACAATAATCTCTCTATGATAAAATAATTCTTATGTTATATAAACCATGATCATTGAAAAATATAAATATTACTCATGCACATGTATGGTATATCTTCGATATAATTTTAACCGAGTTATTCTTCATTACATTCATTGGTAGTTTCATTTTGTTTTATAATTTATATATATAACCATAATTATGTCAAAAATATTTTTCTAGTGATGATGTTACAATTCTTCCTATTTACCCTGGGAAACACACCAATGTCATTTCAATATTACGAACTAAACACCACCCAAACACTCGACGTGGTCATAATCAATTAACTAATTAAACATATAAATATAATATATGAAATAAATGGAATAATGATTAGTTATTAAAACTATTAAAGATAATTTATAAATAAAAAAACAACTGTAAGTTTTTTATAGGTGTTGAAGGATATACATAATCATTCTGGACTTGATATCGGGGATTTCCCCTCAATTTTTATACCACGATGCATATTATAATATTATATTCCAGAATTGTTTTTTATTGTGTGTGTAATGACCCAATACAACCAAATATGCCCATAGTAGCTATACATTTATATAGCTAGATAATGTCCTCGATTCCCACCTCATATAGGACTCGGGGTGGCGACCAACACCTAGGGTATTCAAATCTCACAAAATGGGAGGCATAACCCTTTTAAAGTGACCATGATTAGAAGATATGATTGGTCAACCAAAAAAACTCTAAGAAGTATATATATATATATATATATGTGTGTGTGTGTGTGTGAAAACTAAAATCCTTACCACATACATGTTAGAAAATATATATGTTACCAAGCAAGTGTCTCTAATGTAAAAACAAAAAATTAGGTTATCTTGCAACCACCAACTATCACAAAGTTTGATCTAGTAAAGCCATGCTTGGTCCACATAGTCCACCTGGAAACTTGAAAGTAGTTTTATAAACATAGTATGATCATACAAGTGTACTTATTAGTAAAAACAAAATATTCTCATGAAATAGTGGATAAGGATGCTAATTCCCCGGTGAGAAAATCAGACAAACCAAAAAAACCTAACATGGTTTAATAGTCACCAAAACCTCACTAATGTCATGATCTCGAAATAATTAATGAAATGTAATGTAATATATATCTAATCATTTATAGGGTACCCCACACCAATTTCCCACAGATTTACCTCTCTTTCATGCAAACGAAAAATTTCCTCAAACTCCCAACTCATCCAAAAAAACCATGCCACTGTCCGCCCGCACACACCTAGACATGGCGACTAAATTATCTCAGTAGACACCCAATACATATACCACATACCCCCCCCCCCTACACCTAGGCCTCACAACTACATCATGGTTAGAAACGCATGTGTCTCACACCACTTCACATTCACAATCACGTGGGAACACAACACATCTCATCCTGAAGACCCCTTGGAAAATAAAACACCCATGCACACAACTAGGACACATAAACCACTACCTATCTGAATAATCATATCATATCAATGACTGGATGAGGGAGTAGGGATGAGAGGGTGTCCAACCATCCACCTTCCCACCCAAATGTTTGGGAATGGCACCCTCCCACATGACAATGGGTGTGTTTATCACGTAATGCTTAGGTTGGGTAGGTTGCGTATAGAAAGTTGAAGGAAAATAATGGTCTGTATATATCATATCAAATAATCAATACCAACATATTGGTTCTCAATAATAAAACCAATCACCCTAATATACAACTAACTCTACTGATACCTCTAAATAAATTACTTAACACCATCAATAGAGACATCCTAATTTTATAAAATCAAATCAAATACCAAATAATCCACAAATCAAACATAACCCAGAAAACACATTTAACCAATTGTCATTATTTATTAAAGAATACATTTATTCATTGTATCCATACAGAAGAAACTTAAAACCATTATTTTCCTCATGCCACATAGAATAAACAATGCTAACCACTACCACTATCATTCAAATAATTCATGCCACCAGTTCCTTCTTTTAAATAAGCAAACCCCCAGATTACTAGGTATCCCCACATCAAATCTCACACAAACCAAACTTTATAGCCCCATTGTTCAACCAATTCACATCCATTTCAAAAACAATCAATCTCTCAACCCGAGACACCATTTCACAACCCTTATCACCGAAGATGTAGTCATGCTCTCTAACCTAGAACCACACAACCACTAGAAGCATAATATAGCAAAAAGGAACACACTACACATAGTAACACCTATAATTTGAGGAGTGTTTATATTTATCAAAAACACATTAATTAATTCAACTTTGGTAATTAATGGGTGATCAGAGAAGGTGTATAATCTAGGGTAATCCATTTAGTTAATCAAATATAGGTGGTTAATGATTTTGTTTTTGTAAATTTAGACATTGAACATAAAACAACAACAATCATACATGTTACATCACCCTTGATCAAATAATGGACACTAATGGCCTAGATTTTCAGTTTGGTACAATACACAATACAGTTCAAATAAAAAATAAGACAACATGATCATCATAAACATCTTCTCATCCCTTCTTTTACAACATCATTTTATATTTGTTAAACAAGGATCAAAATTTTATTATGAGTAGACATGAGTACACCCACCCCACATGATAAAAAATAAATAGGGATGAAGGGATATGTAGCTCGAGAAATAGATGACAATCACCTCCTCCTTGAGCCAAATATTGTGTACACAAAGGTCAAGGGAGACTTGATACAAGGTTGTAAAACCGACGGATGGTCCTCAGGGAAGAAAGGTTCGTAGAGCGATGACGTCAAGAGAAAGGGAAACCCACAAGAATATAAGGTTCTTACCTTTTGAATGGAATGGTCCTAAATGTAATGGGGAAATTGATTTAAAGACCATTAAATCTAGATCACGATCAAGAAAAAACATTTTGACTAACTTAAATCCTCCATCATGCTATGAATTTAATGATATAATTTATAACCTTTGAAATGAAATAGTAACATATATAAATGGATTTAAAATAATTTTTCCTTAAATAAATCATTATAGGGGAAAGTCAGGAAGAACTGGGAAAATGAAATTTGGATAAACAGTTGGAATTGACTCACCATTTGGTGATCCACCGATATGATTCAACGATGGATGAGTCAACAATGTGATATACATATGAAAAGTCACTGATGAAAGCTACCGATGGTGATTCACCAAAGTGACCTACCGATGGAATGTCCCTGAGGCGACATACCATCATTTAGTCACTAATGTGAGGCGCAAATACAACCTACATATAGTTACTCACTAATGTGACCTAGCGATGGCGAGTCATCGACATGACCTAACATTGGTGAGACACTAAAACGACTCCCTGATTGAAATTGAATAACACTAGATAAAAATTGTGTGTCCCCGATGCGAATAACCACTATTATGTCACCAAAACAAGTCACTGACCTATCATAGTTAAGGAAATTCACTTCCATGACTCATTTATGGCACTCATAGATGCCAGCTACAAACACCACCTACTATTGGAAAATTGGAGATTCGGGAAACACTTGAACTGAGTCACCAAAAAACTCCAAAATACCTGAAACACTAAATATTGATAATGTAATATACTGGGGATGACTGATCCATTTCATCATATACCTCTAAAACTAGTATTTACCTAGAGAATTAAAAAAATAACCCATAAGAAAAAAGTTTCTGGTCAACCACCTCATGAGATACCTCTCAAGATTATTTATATTTATGAAACACCTCTACCATCATCAATGTTAAAAGATAAACATTCCTATATTTTCTGAATGATATAGTGAAATCTATAAATCGACGAATCCCTACTGAAATATCTACTACAAAATATGATCACAATATACCGCACACAAGACCAAAAATCAACATTGTTTCGACATATGAATTGGGGAACATAGTCTTCCATATAGTGATAATATTCGCTTTTGGAGACTCTGACCATCCTGAACAGGTTTAATCACATATTAATTATTCCTTTTGTCATGACCCGTCCCCTTGGGCCCAAGCTGTGACTATCCCAAGCCCGCCTTCCATAGGCCAAGGTATGACGACTTCCACCAAAGGTGTAAGCCCCTAAAACAGGGAAGGAATTGCCTTTATAACCTAAAAACGCGCACAACAGAATAAAACTAGGAATCCAAACACTGTGTGAAACTATATAACTAAGTGTGCATAAAGAAAATGGGGGCCAGAAATACAATACCAACTGTAAAGTACTAGGAAATGGGAAATACATTTGATGAAAAGAAAAGTTTCCACTGGGTTTTCCTCCGAGGTTTCAACCTGAAGGGTTGGTACAGATCTCCTCTTTAGCTCTCTAGGTCCGTCTGTCTCCTCTGTGTATCGTCACGCCGTATGGTCCACCTCCAGGTATCATCCGGTCTTGGTGCTCTTAGCCTCATTCAGCATTGTCCGTTGTCTGTATCCAACACAACGAGGTGCGGGCATAGCATATATAGGGCTAAGTATAAAAATAAATAGTAGGGACCTTGAGACCCTCAAGGTATCACAAAATCCAACAAGGATAAATCACAAATTATGAAATCAACAAATAACCACACTTAGGTATATGTCCATACATATACCTATGTTATCATGTTATCCATATCAATCATGAGGAAAACACAAATGTTACTGACTCAGCTGTCACGCCCGGACCTATTCTTCATCTTTATTTTATTATTTTCTTGGTTTTAAAATTTTCTTTCAAGGTTCGGGCTGAACCCCGAACAAAATTTTTAAGGTTTGTAAAAAAACGCATGCTTTTGTGTGGATGTCACTCAGCACCCAGGCAGAGCACATTTTGGAGACCCCGTACGGCTTTGCCAATGCCATGACATGTCATTTCATTGATATTATTATTATTAAAAAGATATGAATTCATTTTAGTATTATTATTTTATTACTAAGGTTATTATTATTATTATTATTTTTTTTTATTTTTTTTATTTTCATTATATGAATTTTTTTATTAAAATAATATTTTATCATTATTATTTTTTTATTAATGTTATTAATATTATTTTTATTAAAAATAATAATATTATTATTAGTTTGAATAATGATATTATTATTATTTATCTTTTTTTCCTTTTATTTTTCATCTTCCTTTTTATTTTACTTTTTTCTTCTTTCTTTCTGTTTGTCTTCCTTGTGGATTCTCCCCCCTTTTTTCGGATCTGGTTCCCCTACTGCATTCAACCATCCGCATGACTCCACCTTCCTTGCAGCACCATTTTCTAGCCGTGCCTCCTTCCAACAGCCACTACCTCTCCTCCAAATTCTGTCGGACTAGCTAGCTCCCTACGCGACCACGCTGCTTCGCCCTTCCCCCTAGCGCTCCCTCATTCCCGGTGCACCCTCCTCCGTAGCACCATTGGCCAGACTTGCAGCGACCAACATCAGCTGCCCTGCGCCTCTGCCCTTCACTCCCTACTCGCCACTCATTCCCTCGCACAGTAGCTCTGCTTCTTCCCCTCGCTCGTTGCAGCACCTCTGCCTCCTAGCAGCACCCTCGGCTGCGTTTCTAGCAGCACCTACACCTGTCGACCTCGCCTTCCCAGCCAGATCCCTCTGCCTTGGATGCGTCTTACCTGGCCTTCCTCCGTCATGCGCCCCGGCGACCCTCTGCGTGTAGGGGGCAACAGGTTATATAAAAAATAGCACATCACAGGGTGTTGGAGGTACGGCTCAGCCCGTTTCTGGATTAAAAGAGCAGGACTCCTCCCTCTATTAGCGGTGCATGGAGGTGAACATTTCCCTTCTCACGGGGCGAAATGTCTTCAGGGATATACGCAGCCAGCTAAAAACTGTACCCTGCCCATTGCCTCTTTCTTCTCCACTTCACACCCTGCCTCCGCACTCCAGCATTGCAGCGGCGCCCCTGCCTTCTCTCCGATTCCATCTCCTCATGCATAACCCTCCGTTCGCCGCTCTTCCTCCCTTACAGTCCAGCATCACCATGCCTCCCTGTCGAGCGCCCCTCCCTCTTTGTAGTGCCTAGCCTGCCGGCCTCCACCTCCCTACACCAGTGCACATCCCACGCCTTTTCCCTACTATCCAATCATTCCCCCCAGCTGCTGACCACCCGCCATCGCGCGCCCCTCCACATCCCATCCTTTTTTAGTTCGCCAGACCAGCGCACCCCTGTTCTATTAGGTCGAGCACCTTCCTTCCCTCGGCTGGTCGGCGCAACACCCATCCATGCAACTCCCCTACACCCATGACCTCCTACTTCTCCCTTGTTGCAGCATAAGTAGGACAATAGAAAGACCCTTGTCTGGTCCCTTCATTCCGAGGTGACCTCTCCGGCACGCTGTCGTACTGGCACGACCCTCATATGGCCGCGACTTCTTACAACTCCAGCCATCCATATCGTTGGTACGACGAGTGCACCCCCGCACTACCCCTTGCATCCTTTGTTCACTCACCTGACCGCACACCTTATTCTCAATTACGGTGCGCGAAGAGTGCCCAATACTGAAGGTGAGTGATTTGGGTTTCTTTTCATTTCACCTGCACCAGTTTCGAGGTGGGTTTTACACTATTTATTCATTTGGATTATTTTAAGTTATCTTTTCTATGTTTTAATGTTTTTTGTTGATATATCACATTAGTGTGGTTTTTTTGTGGTGCTTCATGCTATGTCTTGCACGTGCTTATGCGACTGAGTGAGGCGCGACTTTCCAACGTGCTCGAGCCGTGAGTTGAGGTAGGTCTCACATTGTACTCACCTTTAAATTTAAAATTTATTAATTTCTGGATATTTTATTAATTTCAATAAATAGGAAATAATATAAGAGAATTAAATTTTAAATGATTATTTGGTGTAAATAGAGTCGTTTATTTTATACACGATGCCCGTAATATTTTCTTAACGAACGGACACCTAGTAGTGAAATATTCCCATTTGGATTTTAAACATAATTCACGAAATTTTAAATGTATTTTTGGTTTAAACGATAAATGATTTCTTCTGAACAAGTCTTTTAGGTTTTCTTGAAAAATGATGTTTTTCATTAAAGTTGGTGAAGGCCCATTTTAAACTTTAATAAAATAAATTATTTTAGAAAAACTCACGTTGGGGTTAGTAAAGGGTGATCTTTGGTGTGCGTTGATTGCGTGAGTTGTATGTGATATTTTTTCATCGTGACTGACTGATTTACATTGTGTATGCACCCCTTTTTATTGTATGTGTTGACATGGTAACCAAGCATAGTGAGTGAATCATCTGAGAATGATTGTTGCACTAGTTTAGATTACACACTGGCTAGTGGCCCTATAGTAGGGGAATAATGAGTTATTGGTGCATGGGGATTGGGCCCCTCTGTTAGGCAATGCAGGGATATGCCGAGTGTTAGTGCATTATGATTTCATTGAGTTTGAGAATGCTTTCAGGATGAGTCACTTGTATAGTATGTTATGGATTGATCACAATCTCCTAGGTTCAACCCATGTTTCTATTAGTGTTTATTTGTATGTGGTTGACGGTTTAGAGGTCTAGATCTGTTGCTGGCCCCTGTGTGCCACTTTTTCCATTTCCCTTGGTTTGTGTTATGTGTTATGTGTTGTTTTTTGTTTTTGGCTAATAACTAATGTTTGGTTTTCTAATTTCTCACAAATATGTTTTGAAATAAAATGCACCTATTCCTTTCAAACACAAAAAAAATTGTTTTCAAATGATAAAGGGAAATGGACAGATACTTGTTTTATAAATGACTGTGTGTATAGAAACTAATATTTTATATAATTTTGTTCAAAACTAAAATTTTTAAATTCATTATTTAAAGGTAGTGTATTGGGAAATGTATGTTTGGCACACCTACTACGTTTTAATACTCGTACCTATAGTGTTTTCATGTTTTTAGTTTCGGTTGCAGGTTGACTTGAGCTTGTTCGCCATGGGAGATACTTGGTTGTGGTGTGGGGGGTGACTCTCAAGGTCACAAGGAGTTTTCGTCGTTGTCAGGATAGTTTATTGTTGTTGGTCATTTTTTTGTGTTGATTATTTACGTTGTGTTGTTTTATTTTCATTCGGCTGCTTTATTTATTTTATTGGGAGAAATTGTTCCCTCTTGCTCACTTTTGATGCCCTGGTTCTTGTCGCTGGCACGAGAGGATCGGGAACGCCTCTTGGCCCTTGATGCAGGCCAGCTCGGGTGACTGGTTCAGGGTTGAACCAGGTTGGTTTGTGAAAAAATTGTATCAGAGGAGGTTGGCTCCTTAGCGGTCCTTGTTTTTCCAAGCACCCATTGTAATCTGGGTTTGTCATGGTAGACGGAGTATAATTGTTAGAACTCGAGGCATATGGGACGAGAAGGACTTCATGAACCCTTGTTCATTCTGAACCTCGAGTTACCATGGAATGTTTGGGTTATTGATGCCTTTTGATTCTTAAGGTTTTTTTGGTATTGGAAAATGAAATGAGAGTTGGGCAGGTGACCTCCATGAGCTCACATGGTCTGGAAAGCCATGAAGAGTCGGATACTTTACCCTAGAATGCTCTCAGTGACGGTGGTGTGATTGGAGTATGGCCGCCAACCATATGGTCGAGTCACCCATCATCACTAGTTTCCCTCTAGTGAATCTTCTGGGTTTTCATTATTTCAGGAAAAAAATTATGAGAAGTGTTATTTTGGTATTTGAAATGACAATGTCCATGTTTGACCCATATTCTTGTTTTCTGGTTCCTCAGTGTTTTTCCCCACGAAGTTTTGATGGATGCCCAAGGTGTAGCTTTGGGTGGTGAATCCTTCAAAAATCCTCCAGTTGATCATCCCAAAGACTATGTCCTCAAGTTTTGGAAGATGAACCCTCCCCTCCTTTATGGAAAGGCAGATCCTCTTGAGTCGGAGGAGTGGTTACGGAAGATAGAGAGGAAGTTCAGTTTCATATTGTTTTCTAATTCGTTAATGGTGAAGTTGGATACCTTTATGATTGAAGGTCTAACCTGGAAATAGTGGATGTTTGTGTCTCAGAATAAAACACGGAAAGATCTCACTTGGGAGTTCTTCAAGTCGTCATTCATCCAATAGTACTTATCTAAAGTGACAAAGGTGAGGAAGAGGAAGGAGTTGTGCGGTCTCCAGCAAGGTGTCGGGTCAGTTTTGGAATTCTTTTGTTGTTTCCTGTACCTGGATCCGTTTGAACCGGGGTATGTTGGAAATGATCCCATGAAATCCCGACATTTTGAGATTGGATTACATCATGAGATACAGTTTAAGGTGGGAGAATTCAACGTGATCAGTTTCCTTGATGTGGTGAGACATGATTTCCTCGTCGAAGATGAGTCAGCAGGAGGACATGAGCTGATGAATCCTCTTCTGGCTTTGGGAATCAATAAAAAAGATAGTGATAAGAAGAATGGGAAGTGAACTGATGGTGGTGGAACTGTTAGAAGAATCATGAGGCCTTCAGAACATCAGTCGCCTTCATCATAACAAAATGACTTGATCTATCACCAGTGCAGTAAGCGGGGGCACAAGAGGCTGATGTGTCCAAATGCTCTGAAACCCTACCACACCTGTGTACGTCTCAGTCAGTTACAAGGATTCTGCCAGGGTGTTTCCAAGAAGCGCACTGTAGCCAGACATGGATCATCGAAGGTCACCTCAGCTCGTCACGAGGTGTAGGGTGATTCTTAGTGATCAGTTTGATGTTTTATATTTGTGGTGTTCTTTGGATGTAGTATTTGTCACCTGTACAATTGGGGGGGGGGGGGGTTATTTTCTTTGATTTGTAAGAATGGTTCCTGCTGAACCTCTTTGAAACCATTATTTTAATGGACGTGCATTGGTAAACACTTTGGTTCATGTGTCATGTTTCGGAAATCTATATGCCTGACTGCGAGGCAGGAGATGCTTCCATCAACAGAGCTCCATCCATAGGTCGCAGAGTGAAGCTAGCACATATTCAGGTGAACCTCATTGGTAAAGAAGGTCTTTAGCTTAATTTCCATCCTTAGCGTAGAATTGTTTGTGTTCTTCTAAGGGTGTGACATGGTTGAGGTAGAACTGAAGATAGTTTCGATTCTCTTTTGGTGAGGCTCTTCCCTACCCAACCGTTATGGTGGGGTTTTTGATCCATGCAGAATGTTTTCAAGTTCAATTACTTACACCAGTCCTGATGGTGGGGAGACCCATAGTTGGTCCTGCTGAACTCGGTTTGGCTTATTTTTTATGGTGGGGAGTCTGTTCGGGACTCCCCGCATCAGTATCAGAGTTTCTTTTTGGTGGTGTTTAAAGTGTTCGTGTTTTGATGATAAGTTTCAAGATTAGCTGGAGGCTCGTAAACATTTGGGGGCGACCGACAGTTAAGTAGTTTCTTCTTGGGTCTAGGTCTTGTTGTGGCTTCCCGGGGATGGGATGCATTGTGGTGGGGGGAATTTTCATGCCCCGACCAATCTGTAATCTTTATTTTATTATTTTCATGGTTTTAAAAATTCTTTTTGAGGTTCGGGTTAAACCCCGAAAAATATTTTTATGTTTTTTCAAAAAAACACGTGCCTTTGAGTGGACGTCGCTCTGCACTCAGGCGGAGCACCTTTTGGAGACCCCGCATGGCTTCTATAATACAAAGACGTGTCCTTTTGTTAATATAATTATTATTAAAAATATATGAATTCATTTTGTTATTATTATTTTATTATTAAGGTTATTATTATTATTATTATTATCATTTTTATGAAAGGAATTTTATTATTAAAAGAATAGATTATCATTATTATGTTTTTATTAAAGTTATTAATATAATTTTTATTAATAATATTAATATTATTATTAGTATGAATAATGATATTATTATTGTTTCTATTTTTTTTCTTTTATTTTTCTTGTTCCTTTTTCTTTTACTTTTTTTCTTCTTTCATTGTGTTTCTCATGCGTGGCTCCTCCCCCCCTTTTTTTAGATCTGGTTCCCCTACTGCCTTCAGCCTACCGCTCGACTGCACCTTCCCTGCAACACCATTTTCTAGACGCGCCTCAACCCAACAGCCACTGCCTCACCTGCGCATTCTGCTGGAGCAGCTGGCTCCCTGTGCGACTCCCCCTGCTACGCCCTTCCTCCCTGTGCTCCCTCATTCATGGTGCACCCTCCTCTGCAGCACCACCGTCCATCCTTGTAATGACCACCACAGCTCCCCCGCTACCTGGTCTCCCTCCTTCAGAGTTGCGCCCCAGCTCCCCCACGCCTCTTCCCTACACTCCCTACTCACCCCTCCTTCCCTCGCATAGCAACACCCCTTCTTCCCCTCCACTCGTAGCAGCACCTCCGCCTCCTGGCAGCACCCTCAACTATGTTTCCAACAACACCTTCTCCCACTAACCTCGCCTTCCCAGCCGAATCCCCCTTCCTTGGACAGGCCTCACCCGGCCTTCCTCCATCATGCACCCCGGCGACCCTGTGCATGTAGGGGTGGCTGGTTATATAAAAACCGGCCCATCATAGGGTGTCAGATGTGAGGCCCATCACGTTTCTGGTTTAAAAGAGCAGGAATCCTCCCTCTGTTAGCAGTGCATAGAGGTGAATGTTTCCCTTCATGCTGGGCGAAATGTCTTCGAGGATATGCGCAGCCAGCTATAAATTGTACCCTGACCGTCATCCCTTGACGCTCCACCTCACGCCCAGCCTCCGCCCTCCAGCTTTGCAGCGACACCCTTTTATGCACCCCCTTTCCTTCTCATGACGGAGCATCCACCGTTTTCCGCTTTTCCTCCCTAGCATTCCAGTAACACCACACCTCCCTGTCTAGCGCCCCACCCTCTTTGATGTGCCCAGCCTGCCGGCCTCCACCTCCCTGCACCAGCGCAGATCCCGCGCCTCTACCCTACTGTCCGCTTGTGCCCCCCAGCTGCTGACCTCCCACCGTTGCGCACCCCGGTACACCCCATCCATGTTTAGCATGCCTGACCAGCGCACCCCTGTTCTGTCCGGCCGAGTACCCTCCTTCCCTCTGTTGGCCAGCCTGACACCTATCCGTGCAGCTCCCCAGCCCCCATGACCTCCTAGTTCTCCCTTATTACAGCGTAAGTAGGACAACTGCAAGCCCCCTGTCCGGTCCCTTATTTCCAAGGTGACCTCCCCAGAACTCTGTCGCACCGGAACGACCATCCTCGGGCCGTGACATCTTACTGCTCCGGCTAGGCCCATTGCTGGTGTGACGAGTGCGCCACCACGCCGTCCCCTACCTCTTTTGTTCGTGCGCCTGACCGCGCACCTTATTCTCAATTAGGGAAAGCAAATAATGCCCACTGAAGAAGGAAAGAGATTTGGGGATCTTTTCATTTCACCTACACTGGTGTCGAGGTGGGTTTTAAACTGTTTATTAGTTTGCATTATTTTCTGTTTTTTTTATGTTTCGATGATTTTAGTTGTTGTAGCGCATTAGAGAGGTTTTTCTGTTGTGCTGCAGGTGTCGTCTTGCGCTTGATTATGTGCCTGAGCGAGGTGTGACTCTACAATGTGCTCGAGCCGTGAGTTGAGGTAGGCCCCCCACTACACTAACCTTTACATTTATAATTTATTAATTACTTGATATTTTATTTATTTTAATAAATAGGAAATGATATAAGATAATTAGATTTTAAATTATTATTTGGTGTAAAAAGAGTCATTTATTTTATACATGATTCTTGGAATATTTTCTTGATAAACGGACACCCATTCGTGAAAGTATGCTTGTTTGGATTTTAAACATAATTCACAGAATTTAAAATTTAGTCTTGGATTAAAAGATAAATGATTTCTTCTGAACATGTTTTTTGGGTTTTCTTGAGAAATGAGGTTTTTTCTTTAAAGTTGGTGAAGGCCCATTTTGAACATTAATAAAATAAATTATTATAGAAAAACTGACTTTGGTGTTAGTAAGGGGTGATCTTTGGTGTGAGTTGATTGCATGAGTTGTGTGTGATATTTGTGCATCGTGACTGATTGATTTACATTGTTTACGCACCTCTTTTTATAGTATGTGTTGGCATGAGAACCTGGCATAGTGAATGAATCTTCTGAAAACGATTGTTGCACTAGTTTAGATTATGCACTGTCTAGTGGTCCCATAGCAGGGGAATACTAAGTTATTGTTTCTATGTGGATTGGACCCCTCGGTTAGGCCATGCTTTTCTATGCCGAGCGTTAGGGCGTAATGACGTCATCGAGTTAGAGCATGCTTTCAAGATGAGTCAAATGTACATTACGTTCTAGATTCTTCACAATCTCCTAGGTTCGACCCATGTTACTATTAGTGTTTATTTGTATGTGGTGGACGGTTGAGAGGACTAGTTTGGTTGCTGGACCATGTGTGACACTTTTTCCATTTCCCTTATCGTGTGTTGTGTTTTATGTGTAGTTTTTGTTTTTGTCTAATAACTAATTTTTTGTTTTCTAATTGTTCGCAAAATTTTCTTGAAATGCAATGCACCTGTTCCTTTCAAACATAAAAAATTATAGTCAAATTGTAGAGGGAAATGGACTAATACTTGTTTTAGAAATGAAAGTGTGTGTGGAAACTAATATTTTATATAATTTAGATCAAACCTGAAATTGGTAAATTATTTATTTATATGTAGTGCATTGGAAAAAGTTTGTTTTTCATGCCTACTGAGTTTTGATAATCATGATTTTAGTGTTTTCCTATTTTTACTTTCTGTTGCAGGTTGACATGAGCTTTTTCACCATCAGAGAGACTTGGTTGTGGTGTGGGGAGTGACTCTCAAGGTCACGATGATTTTTGGCCACGGTCTGGTTATTTTTTTTGTTGGTCGTTTTTTATTGTTTATTTACTTTGTGTTGTTCTATATTCAATCTGCTACATTATTTATTTTATCATGAGAAATCGTTCCATTATTCTCTCTTTCGATTCTGTGGTGTTGTCGCTAGCCCTAGAGGATCGGGAATGCCTCTCGGGCCATGTCACAGGCTGGCTCGGGTGACCGGTTCTAGGTCGACCTAGGGTTGGTTCGTGACATCAGCTCACACTGGAATAAAACTAATATTGAGAGATAGTGATGATTAGATGTTAGTACTAAATCAATAATTCTGTCGAAATTACATATTATATTGGTACATAAATTAGAATTGTCGAACCCACATCAGATCCAGAAAAGGTATTCAGAGTTGTCAAACCCACACAAGATCAAGGAATAGTAGTCAGAGCTACCGAACCCACACATGATCCAGGATCCTTATTCATAGATGTCGAACCCACACAAGATCCATGAATAGTATTCAGAGCTGTCGAACCCACACAGGATCCAGGAATAGTAGTAAGAGTTGTCGAACCCACACAGGATCCAAGAACTATATTTAGAGCACAACCAGCCACAATGTTTTCACACAAAGAACGCTTGATTCCATGAGGGTTTTCTCCTCAATCCAATTTTGGATACATAGAATTCCATGAATTCCCATGTTTATGTATCCAAAATATTCTTCTTTCCAAAAGAATCCCAACATGATAGACGGTGCAGCAATTGGATGCTCGGTCTGAAAGTAATTGGCATTTCCGTTCCGAGGGCCCGGTTGGATTTACGTGTGATCCACCCTAGACACACCCCATCTAGGTTCGAACCTCATGTAGGTTATACCAAAATAAATAACTCCCTCTAAGGTTTTTGTCTCCATAGACAGTTTGTCAATCGGATACTCGATGCTCATGTTACGGGAAAATGATTTGAAATAGGACAAACGTGTCCAGGTCCAGTCCAGCACAGTAGGACTGACCAGGAATGACCCAGGACCGGACGGTGGTCCAACTTGGTCCGCGGGTCCAACTCGGTCTGCGAGGGTGGCCCTGCTCAGCTGGGTCCATCCCAGGTGAGGCCTGCGGCTGTCAGCCGGGTTGGGTCTGCACTAGCCACGTCTAGGGGGGGAGGTCTCACCCCCTGGAGTCCCGAACGACTTAGCCGTTTGGGGGGGGGGGTCTGTTCCAGTGCCATGTGGCACTGGTCCATGTCATGTGGGACCCATGTGGAATTTCACACTACTCTCAGCCGGCCGAGCGGCCGACCACCTCATGCGCGACGTGGTTGCGCCGCTCCTCCTCTGGTGGCTCGTAGATCCGGCCAACATTCCCGCGACGCCGCGTCTAGGTCATAGCCTACACATCTACCAAGCGACGCGCGCTGCGCCGTGCCTTCCTCATCAACCCAGTGTCTTATACCACTGGTTCTTCTCATGGTCGAACCTTCCGCGGGTCACTGGATGAGTTCTGGTGGCATTATTCTCGTTCCACATATAGCCGCGAACACCTCGGGACGCCACCTTTGATCCACAAACATTTTTGAAGAAAAATTATCATCTAGGAATCGTGCTACGTTTAGTGTCAAATTCCATAAAGTAAGGAGGAGGGGTCGTTCCATGTTCATTCGGCATGTACCCTCTGCGTTAGAGTGATAATATGTGGCTTCGAATAATAATCCTAGAAAGAAACAACTAAACATAAACAAAACAATATTCTAACCCCTACCTTGACCGTTATTCATCGACGGAGTCGTGGGGAAGGAGATAGAGTTATCATCATTCATCGTGTCTCCCATACACTTACAATTCCAAGCTCGTGCGTTGGTTCTTTGGCGACGATAAGGGGGGAAGGTCTGTCGAAGACATCCCACATCGGTAGGAGTGTGTGGATGAAGGTAAAAGAAGATAGTTCTTCGTAGTCGAAGGAATTCTACATTGGAAGTGTTCTTCGTTCTTTGTTGGCAAGAGATTTTATTTCAAAATCTCTAATCCTCCTTTTCCAATCCTTTTCCAACCAATACAATATAAATCCATGGTTATTGATTATAAAATATATCGTTGGAATAAGAATTCAAAAAGTGGTGAATTAATTAGGTTGGCTCCACATAATTAATGTAGAATAATTGGAACAATTAAATTGTGAGAGTTTACATAATTTATCGTGGAGGTTTAAAGAGTCTCCCCTACATTATTAGGGAGTTGAAAGGATTCTCAAAATTAATGGGGGTTTCAAAGGGTTAAAATCACGGGTAGCCCCCACCATAACAATGAAGAAGAAGAGGTCTAGACCTTAGGTGGGCCTCACCACCATAACCTCTCATGGGAGGTTAAGGTATAGTGGTCCCCACATACAACATCCACATAATGGTTTTTAACAACAAATAAAAATAAAAATTCAAATCATTATTTTTATTCTATTCATTCACTAAAAACCCAAAAACAATATTTCACTCTCAACCCACTTTCGTTGAGGTGAAAGTCTCCTTAAGCCAATATCGGCACTGCGGGTTCAACAGTGCCATCAGATTTCAATTATAAGAACCGGTTCAAAAGTTATAAATACCCAATCTTATGATTACTGAACATACCTAAATAAAACTTCAAAAATTGATTCCGGGAAAACAGGGCCTCAGAATCACACACCATCAATTTTCACAGACACATCAAATTCCCATGTATTTAGGAGAAAAAATCCACAGAAATTCTAGTTCATTAATTCTCCCCACATCAAGGCTCCGCATCCTTGTAAGACACAATACAAGTCTAAGGGAACAAGTGGGGGGTACTGAGCATGAATATGAGCCTGCCGCTCCCATGTGATCTCCTAGAGGTTCATGTGCTTACAGCGAACGTGCAATAGAGATGTCGACCGTCCTTGTAGGAATCAATCCTGTCAATACTCAATCACCACTAGAAGATCCGTAAAAGTGTCCCCATATTCGACGTCCAGCTCTCCATGATTGATTATATGAGATGGTTTGTTCACATATCTCCTCAGTTGGGATACATGGAACACGTCGTGCACTCAGTGCAACTGAGGTGGAAGAGCTAAGCGGTAAGACACCTCGCCAACTCTGTTGAGGACCTGACAAGGTCCGATGAATCTCAGAGATAGCTTTCTGATTTATACAAATCTTCATAAAACTCATCGAGGTGAGACACATAGAATTACATGGTCGCCATCCTCGAACTCTAGAGGTCTCCGTCTCATGTTGGTGTTTGACTTCTGGTTGCTTTGTGCAATCATTATCCACTCCTAGATGATCTGCAACTTCTATGTGGTAGCTCGTACCATCTCTAGTCCCACCAGTGATGACTCCCCTGGTTTAGTACAACACAAGGGTGATCTGCAAGGTCGCCCGTATGACACCTCAAAAGGTTCCATCGCTATTGTGGAGTGATAGTTGTTGTTGTATGCAAACTCCACCAAAGGTATTTGATCCTCCCAGCTCCGACCGAAGTCGAGGACACAAGCATGCATCATGTCCTCGAGGGTCTGAATGATTCTATCAGTATGGAAATCCATCTGAGGATGGAAGGCCGTTCTCATACAAAGATATATACTGAAAGCCTCATGCAATCCCTTCCAATGTTGGGAAGTAAACTGTGCTTCACCATTGGAGACAATAAAAGAAGGTACTCCATGTAGCCGCACAATCTCCTTCACATAGAGGCATCCAAAGCACTCCATTGAACCCTTCTATCTGAATGGTTGGAAGTGGGCCGACGTGGTGAGTTAGTAAATGGTCACCCAAATCTAGTCGGGACCCATGGATATACATGGATGTCCTATCACGAAGTCCATGGATATCCTATCCCATTTCTACTCCGGGACCTCTAAAGGATGAATGAAGCATGCAGGTACCTGATGCTCTGCCATAAATTGCTAACAAGTAAGGCATCGAGAGACGAACTGTGCTACTGATTTCTTCATTACAGGCCACTAGTGTTATAAACGAAGATCTTGGTACATCTTCACCACACCAGGATGTATCGCTATAAGGGATTTTTGGAGCTCCCTCAACACATCCTCTTGAAGTGACACTGGTGTCTTGTTACATCCTCGGAAGAGGATGACATGATCCCCACCGTCATAAAATCCATTAGGTGCCTGCACTGTGGATATTTAAGGACATCGTGTCTCACAGTCAGCATCCCCACATTGTGCCTCTCTGACTCGCTGAAGAAGTGGGGGAGTGACTTATTGAGACTGGAGAAAGGATGATTCATTTCTATCCACAAAGGATATCTGTAAAGAAGTCAGCTGCTCTGTCACCTATCTTAGAAGGTGTATACCAGTTCTCCTAATGAGTGCATCTGCAACAATGTTTCCCTTCCTAGGAGTATAGACTATGTAGAAATCATAGTACTGGAGGAATTCAAGCCAAAAATGCTATCTCAAGTTCTGGTCCTTACGAGATAATATATTCCTCAGACACATGTGATTAGAGTACATGGTAAAATGACCGCCCATCAGATAGTGTCACTACATCATCAAGGTGAAGACCACTGCTTCGAACTCTAGGTCATGGGTTGCATAGTTCTGCTCATGTTGTCTTAGCTATCGTGAAATATAAGAGATCACTACTTGCTCCTGCATCAAGACACATTTGAGTCTGGTCCCGGATGCGTCACAAAAGAATACGTACCCAACACCTACCTCTGGGAGTCTCATGAAGGGGGAAGTAGTCTACCACTGCTTCAGATCCTAAAATCTCCATTGGCATCTCTCTGACTACACAGAGGGTTGTCCCTTCTTCTTCAAGGCTTATAGTGGTGCGCAACTCTAGAGAAATCTAACACAAACCTCTGGTAATAACCAGCCAAACCCAGGAAACTTCGTACCTCCGTCACAGTCTTGCACGGCTCCCAATCAAGTACCACCTCAATATTCGCTGGATCTACTGAAACTCCATCCACCATGATAAAATGTACCAAAAAGTGAACCTCTCAGATCCAAAACTGGCACTTCGAGATCTTACCATAAAGATGGTGCTCTCGGAGTGTGCCCAGTACTAACTGAAAATGGTATGCATGCTCCTCCTCAGTAGTCGAGTATATCCTAATGTTGTCGATGAGGAATACAACAAAGTGATTGAGTAATGGATGGAAAATCATGTTCATGAGTCCCATGAACACTGTTGGAGCGTTGGTTTCACCGAATGGTATAACTAAGAACTTGTTGTGGCCATACTGACATTTGTAGGTCGTCTTCTGTACATCCTTGTCTCAAAATATGAGTCGGTGATATCCGGATTAGAGGTCTATATTTGGGAACCATCGTCCTCCCTTCAGCTGATCAAAGAGGTCTTCAATCCTCGGGAGTGGGTACTTGTTCTTCAAGGTCTCCTAGTTCAGGCGACAATAGTTGACAAAAACCCTCAAGCTCCCATCCGCCTTCTTGGAAAACAGAATTGGGGCTACCCCGGGAGAAACACTGGGCTGGATGAATCCCTTCCCCTGTAAGTCCACTAGTTGTACCCTCAGCTTGAAAAACATCAGGGGAGCCCTATGATATGTTGGTGTAGATATTAGTTCCATCTCAGGGTACATGTCAATGCAGAATTCCACCTATCTGCGAAGTGGTTGACCTGGGACAAAATCAGGGAAAACATCTGTGTACTGGTCCACCACTACAGGATAGCTCAGACTCCCCACATAAACTGGTTTGAGCGTAAGGCTGGCCAACTGATGAGTGATCGGTTTCACCCTCTTCTGATTAAGTCTGTCATGTGCTTTGGAATGAGAGGGAGAGAAGTTACAAACCCTAAACCAAAAAGAGTAGCAAGGATGAGATTAGCCTTACCTGGAGCATCTATCTGCAACAAACGGCACCAAAAATTCCTTATAATTTAATGAGATTAGTATCTTGGAGACTTTGGGCGACTTGGTTCATGCCTAGGGTGGAGAGGGAGAAAATGAGAGGAAATCTCGAGTGGGAATTTTAAAGCCTTCGTGGCAAACTTGTAATTTTTCCCATCATTATGTAGCCGCACAGTTTGGGAAACTCTGTGAAAACCGTGCACATTCCAATGTCTGCAGGAGGAAGGGTCGCACGATTTAGACACACGTTTTGGAAAACCATGCGCAGACCTTGTGCATGCTTTTGTCTGGAGGAGGAAGGGTCGCATGGTTTAGATGGGCAGGCTGCACGTTTTTCCTGGTCGTGCACAGGCCGTGCGCCCTGGCCTGTCTTGCCCATATTTCCTTTCTTTCGTGCCCTTAGCCCCCAGAACACCCCCAAGGCCTCTCACACATTCAGGAAACATAACTTGACTCCTGAAACAAGGGATTCACCCAAAATATAATGAAAACATACCTTTCCAAAACTGGGATCTTACAATCTCACCACCTTATAATGGCTCATCCTCAAGCTGAGTTTCCAAGCCTCATTGATCCACAGAAGAGAAGTGTTCGGGCCACTGATCTCACATATCCGATTCTCACTCCCATGTTTCTTCTTGAACATTCCCTTGATGCCATATTACTCGTACTAATGGCATATACTTGCCTCGCAAGACCTTTTCACTATGATCCACCACAAGAAATGGATTCTCCTCAAAGGACGCATCAGCCTCAAGCTCCACATCATCAACATCAACCACGTGAGATGGGTCAGGGTGATACAATCGAAGATGCGACACATGAAACACATCATGAATCTCACCATACTACTGTAGATGATCCAATCAGTAAGACAGTAGTCCGATTCTCATCACAATATCAAAAGGTCCCATATACCTGGGTGCCAACATACCTTGCTTTCATATCTAATGGCGACCCAACCATGGAAACACCCGAAGGACCACTTTATCACCCACCCCAAACTCAAGAGGTTGATGCCTCCGATCTGCATACAACTTCTTCCTACTCTAAGCCGTAGCCATCCACTTCCTGATTAACCTATCTCTCTCTGAAGTCTATTGTATGAGACATGGCCCCAACAACTCAGATTCACTGGCCTCTAGAAAACACAATGGAGATCTACATGGCCTCCTGTAGAGTTCCTCAAAAGGTTCAATCTGAATCGTATCCTGAAAACTGTTGTTGTAGGAAAAATCAACTATTGATAGGTGTATCTCCCAGAAATCACCAATTTCCAAGACACAAGCTCTTAACTTGTCTTCCAACACTTGGATCGTACACTCCGACAGCCCTTCCGTCTGCAGATAGAATGTTATACTCAAAAATACCTACATACCAAGTGCCTTCTGCAACCCATGCCAGAAACGAGATGTGAACCGTGGATATCAATCCGAAACTATGGTCCACAGAACACCATGCAACCGCACTATTTCTTGAACATACAGCTCACCCAACTAGTCAACTATATGGGTCTCATGAATTGGTTAGAAATGAGCCACTTTCGTTAGCCAATCCACAACCTTCCAAATTGAACCATTCTTCTATGACATCCTCGAAATACCCACGACAAAATCCATTGTCACATCATCACACTTCAATTCCGGAATGGGCAATGGATTTAACAAAACACCTAGGCATTGATGCTCGGTCTTCACCTGTTGATAGGTAAGACACCGTGCCATAAATCCTACAACTTCATTCTTCATCCAAGGCCCCCAAAACTGCCTCCGAATATCATGGTACATCTAGGTAAAACTAGGATGCACTACCCACTTTGATACGTGTATCTCACACATCAACTCTTCCCGAACACACTTTGGCACAACCACACGATCACGAACATGAACAACACCATCCACACCGACGACCAAGCCAAAAAGTACCTCCACACCTTTAATATTTTTCTTCATGATCGAACACTCAAGATCGTTAGGTTGACCTTCCTTAACTTGAATTCAAAGCATCAAATCCATCTCTAAGGAAGCAAGAGTTACCTGACCACTCTCCTCCTGCACCCCCAGGTGCATTTCTGCAAACAAAGCCATCACCTTCCACTCGGTGCAGGACTCTTGAAACATATAATTTTGAACCATCCTGCTCAGAGCATTAGCAACACTGTTTCCCTTTCTCAGAATGTACAACAACTCAAAGTCAAAATACTAGAGATATTCAACCCACCTTCACTGCTGAAGATTCAGATCCCACTGTGAGAAGATGTACTTTAAACTCTTATGGTTGGTAAACACGGTAAACCATTCTCCCAATAGATAGTGCCTCTAACACTTCAAGGCGTACACTACTACATCCAACTAAAGGTCATGAGTGGGATAGTTCCCCTCATGGGGTTTCAATTGCCTTGACCCATAAGCCACAACCTGCTCATCCTGCATCAACACAGCCCCAAGTACGATTCTTGATGCATCACAAAATATGATGTAATTCTTACTAGGCTCCGGTAATATCAAGATAGGTGCGGTTGTCAGCTGCTTATTCAACTCGTGGAAGGTTTTCTCACAAGCCTTAGAACATTTGAACCTGATTACTTTCTTGGTCAGGCCCGAAAGTGGTGCTTCAAAGCGAGAGAAATCATAAATGAACCTGCGGTAATACCCGACCAAACCCAGATAACTCCGAACATCAGGAACACTCTTGGGATGCTCCCAAGATACAACTACATGAAATTTCCCTGGATCCACTAACACGCCTGCCTCTGAGATGATGTGACCCAGAAAATGTATATCACCTATCCAGAATTGAAACTTGGTTATCTTGGCGTATATCTGATGCTCTCTTAGCGTACCCAAGACGATGTCAAGATGTTTGGCATGATCGTCATGAGTTTTCGAGTACACTAAGATATCATCAACAAAGAAAACCCCAAACCGATCTAGATAGGGATGAATGATCCAGTTCATCAAATCCATAAACACTTCTGGTGCATTGGTAAAGCCGAAATGCATTACCACAAACTCAAAAAACCAGTACTGACTCCGGAAAGCTGTCTGTGGCATGTCGGAAGACCTCACCCTCAACTGGTGATAACCCGACCTCAGATCAATGTTAGAAAACACTGATGCACCCCTCCACTGATCAAACTGGTCATCAATTCTAGGAAGAGTGTACTAGTTTTTCACTGTTAACTGATTCAACTATTGATAGTCAACACACAGCCTTAACGACCCATATACCTTCTTTGCAATAAGAATGTGAGATCCCCAAGAAGATGTACTAGAACAGATAAACCCCTTACACTCCAACTCCTCAAGCTAAACCTTCAGTTCCTGGAGTTTTTCATGTGCTATTCGGTATGGCTGAATAGAAACTAGCTCCACTCCCGGCAGCAACTCGATTGTGAACTCAACATCCATCTCATGGTGTAACGCCGAGGAATCCTCAAGAAACACATCTTGAAACCATTCCACCATAGGAGGGAAAACAGACTGATCCCCTCTTGAGTTTTTACCAAGCATGAGGCATGGCACTCGAGCCTTGATCCCACTAATCTGTTGACAAAATGGACCGACTCGCCCTGCTCAAACATCCCATTCTCCACAGTGGGCATAAGTGTCACCCTCATGCAACCTGAATGATACTCTACGGTGGTAACAATCTACATGTGCCTGATACAACACCAACCAATTCCTTACTAGGATTAAGTCAAACCCTTACATCTTGAGAATGAACATGTCCCACATAAAATGATACCCACAAACTTCCTAGGCACATCCCTTACACTTCTTCATATCATCAACCCGCACCCCCAACAGAGTGTCAATTGACATCACCCCACACCCCCCCTACACAGGAAAACCCAACACTATCACCAGTTGAGCAGAGATAAAAGAGATTGTGGCACCTGTGTCAAACATAACACTAGCAAAAGTAGAAGCTACAAGGATCGTACCTCGAACAATAATTAGTCCATCCTTTAAATCACCAGGTGCAAACTGAAATACCTGAAGCTGACTTGCCCCTCTACCCTGGGATCCAGCCTGAACGCCCTGAGCTGGTGGCATGAGCGATCCTTCCCTGGAGTTCCACGTCCACCGCTCTTACCAGTGCGGCCCGTGGAGCTACAACTGCCTGCCTGATACAGGGAAACTGATCCCATTACCATATCTGGTACCTTCCTTCCACCATCATACTCACCCACCAGCTGAGGTTTCCTACAGAACTTCAACACATGTCCCATCCGGCCACACAAACGGCACTCAACTGGAGGTCGAGGACTCTGGCTACTCATATGCCCCGACCAACCACACAAATAGCAGAAAACCTTATTTCCACTCTGAGAGGATGTCCCTCTCCTCAAGACACTTTTCACACTTCCACCATGCTGTGAGCTCTCATGGAGTCACTTCTGACCATATGTAGCTGCACTACTCGTCTTCCCCACTGGCACCACAAGCCCACTACCCGAAGCTCCCTTCAGGTTTCTTTCCGAGATCACTCCCTGATATACTACCTCTGCAAATCTCTTCAAGTAGAAGATGTTTACCTGAGACCATATCTCATATCTCAGTCCATCCTAGAATGGCCTTTCTACTGCTTCCTCATCCCCTACAAACACTGTGGAAAAGCATCTCAAGTCAGTGAAGTGACTAGCATAGTCCATCACCGATATCGATCCCTGAGTCAGTCTCATAAACTCTGTAGCCCACTCCTGTCTCAAAGCCTCTGGGTAGAAATGCTCCAGAATCTTTTCCTGAAACACCTTCCACGACATTCCCTTTGCCTGCTCGATCTAAGGCTGATTGTCCCACCAACGCCCAGCCTGGCCCCACAATATAAAAGCGGCCAACTTCACCCGATTTTTGACAGGGCACTCTAGATGATTCTGTACCATCTGGATAGACTCTAACAAGAACTCTGATGCCCCTGGCCCACCCTCTATGGTGAAAGTCTGAGGGTGCTGTAGTTGGAACTCCCTGGTCAGCTCAAACATACTCGTTGTAACCCTCCCAAGTTCCCAATCCATCATCTTTATAAGGCGAGCCATGTTCTCTAGGAACTGGTCTTCTCTACCTTCATAGATCACCACATTTTCTTGCTCCTATACTGGAAAAGTATTCTAAGAAACATCCTTTCATTTCCCAACTGGTAATTGACATCGTGGTGGCATTTCTCTATAATTGCAAGCATGAGATTTAGCACACATACCACATAACATTCACGACTTCATCAAAAGATCATTACTAGCTACAAAAACCCACTTATTTTATCTCATTCTTCTCATTATTTCTTAGTTTCATGAAATGCATGAGGCACCCTACTTTCCTGCCTCACACACCCAACCCGTGTGTTTGCATAACACAATGCATGTCACCTATCTCCCTAGGTGCCTACTATGATGCATGAATTCAAATCCTCATGCCATTAAGTCCACGAACCAAACATCATAAAACAATCACATCAAACCACATGTGCATCACCCAACGGTGAAATATCATCAACTGTAACATCACCCAACCAAGAACAACATTTCACACCCATGGTGACTTGGGTTTTCCCCCTTATATGGGTTAGCTACTCCCAAGCACAAGCTCATTACCATGGCCCGACAATTCTTAACCCTTGGCTACCATTCCCAAATAACAAGACCTCAGAGAAGGATAAGAAAGACCTCATCTGATACCACTTTGTAACGTCCCCGACCTGGAAGCAACTAAACCGGTGCTCCGAGATGGGTGGTTACATGACCTTATACGTGCCTCCTCATACGCCAATGGATTCCTACTAGTAGTGGGGGTCAATGTGGTTAAGTAGGACGACTATACCCTCTTTTTATCAGAGTAATCCATAGAAGAAATAATTCCATAGCAGAAACAGTAATCAACAAAAAAGGAACACGTATAACAACCATTTACAAAAATCAAATATGTCATGTCATACTACAATTGCAAAAGTTGAAAAAACCCCAAAATAAAGACAATGACCAAAATTCCGAAAATGGTCCCGACTCCATGTCTGGATCCTCCAACAAGTTTTACCCATGTCCCCTCAACTATATTGAAAGGACCATTTCCCTTATCTTGACCTGCAACCATGATGTCTGCTCGGGTACCCAATGGAGGCCCAAGAAGGGTGTGAGTACAACTCAGTAGGCCACCACCAACGGTATTTATAAAATATCAAGTATGAATAGGTAGCACATGCAAAGGGAATATGAATGATAATTTCCAAGTAATTAATTAACGTTCTATTAACATGTTCTGATCCAAAGTCATTTCTATATCCATTACCATTCATTACACAACCATTATCACCATTTACAATTTCATTACATTTTCATGGGTTAATCTCATACATTATGTTACATGGGTCTATGGACAACAATCATATGTAAGAGGGTAAACACATCATTAACCTATCTCACCAGGACTAACCCTTCATAGAAACCATAAACTCACCTCAAAGCCTCAGTCCTGGTGGACGCAACCGTTAGGAGAATAGACCCTTAGTCCCCTTTCCTAACCCGTGCATTTAGGGTAGAGTTTAAAACCCCAGTCTTCACTCGACCTGTGGGCGTAGATCCTCATTTGATACCCCAATCTACGAACCCATGTGCACATGCTTATATATAAGTAACCAACAACCATCCATACCATTTCCCTACGACAAACACTATTCACAACAACCCACATGGGAATCCACATCATGCCTTAACCCATTAACACATTACCATTTCACATAATCTAACCATTCACCCAATTCCCATGTGTTATGACTATCTCCCTAATCATTCAACATTAAACCCATATCATATCCCATTATGGTCTTAAATCAGTTTACATATTATCCCATTTAACTTGTTCATCATTTTCATGAATCAACCATTCATTCCATTTCAAATATCGCAAAGGTTATTGCCAAGTCTAGGTGAATAACCTAACTTCTATTCCATGTTCAACCAATCATGGAAACATGTTCATCAATGGATCTATAATTTACTACAACAAGGCTACATCCTTAATAACAATCCCGAAACCCGAGAAAAGCCGGCACATCCGATGGATGTCCCTAATTAGGTCAAGTATATCCCAAAACATCACATGGGGATCGTGAGGGTTCCCATTTTCCATTTTAAACACCATAATTACCAAAAATTCCAAGGTTATTCAAAACATAACCAATGGAAATCAATAACACAACTAAACATGCACAAATACCCAAATAACTATGGGATATCACTTGTAGACCACCTACCTCGAAACCAAGATTGAACAAACTCTCAATCGAGTCCTTAGACCTCGATCCAGCTATCCATTGGAGCTTAAATCTAAAACTCACCCAAAAATTAGGGTTTTAGAGCTTCAGAACAAGAGGGAGAGAAGGTACAAACCCTAAAAAAAGAGAATCAAGGATGGTATTAGCCTTACCCGAAGCACCGATCCACAACCAATGGCACCAAAAACGACATAGAATCGATGGAGATCAGTCTTTTGGAGCCTTTGGTCAATTTGGTTCGTGCCTAGGGTGAATAATGAGGAAATGAGGGGAAATCTCAAGTGGGGTTTTAAAGCCCGGAGTGACAAACTTTTAATTTTTTTCAACATTAATTGGCCACACAATTTGTCTGCACTATTTGGAAAATTGTGCGCAAACCATGTGCATGACACTGTCTATTGGAGGAGGGTTTTCACGATTTAGCAGCACAGTTTGTCAAACCGTACACAAACCGTGCGCATGCTTATGTCCGAAGGAGGAAGGGTCGGACGGTTTAGCCTTGGCAGGCCGCACGGTTTTCCTGGCCATGCGCAGGCCGTGCACCATGGCATGTCTTGCCCATATTTTATTGCTTCCATGCCCCAAGCCCCCAGAACACCCCCAAGGCCTCTCACACTTTCAGGAAACATCCCTTTAATCCTGAAACAAGGTAGTCAACCAAAATATAATGAAAATATACATTTTCAAAACCGAGATCTTACAACAATGATTTCAAAATTTTATTGAATCATAATGATATAATTTTGAAGGTCAAATTAATTTTATGTATGGGTAATATAAAACATTGAGATTTTTGGATATATTTCTCAATAAATAAATTATATTTCATTGATATTATTTTAAATGAAACATATATTTTAACGAAATGAGATACCATTTAGTAATATTATTGTTTAACGTGATAGTTTTCACCTGGAATTTGGATTGTTGATTATGAATATGATTTACTTAATTATGATAATATAATGTTTCAGACCTTTATAAAACGAAATATATGTTTACCAATTTATTTATATTGAAAATAAAAAATAATTTAATGGTATATGAAGTATTTTTCCCCAAAAACTATTTTTTAGGAAATTTGTATTTATATAAATAAAATATATCATTATTAATAAATTACATTAATAAAATATATATATTTAATATTAAATATTTTTTTAACATTCATGTAGTGTTGTTTTATGTATGTGAGTATGATAAATCTAGTTTTATGCATAATAGTTTATTTCCTTTAAAACCATTTTTAGTTTCATTTTATGAACATATTATTACATGAGTATATTAACATATATAAATTTAATCGTGAAAATTGATGTCAATATTTTCAATCATAAATAAAAAATCATTTAAATAGATAACTTTATTTATGGTCATTATAAATAGTAAATGTGGTAAATATTTTCAACATAGGTAAGTATAAAATGGGAATAATAGAGATAAACCATGTGATATGATCCCCAAATCATCAAGGAAAATCCTATATTTCATTCTATAGTATAAAAAGAAAAGAGGAAATCCAAATTCAAATATACAATTTTTTTCCCATTTTCACTTGATAAGGAAATTTATGTTATTTTATGAAATGAAAATACCAAATTATCACCCTCTTCGGCATAGTATCTTTTAATCATTTATATATATAGAAAATAATATTATTTCTGTTGAAAATTTATATTTTAAATATAAAATAATTTTTATGATAAATTTATTTTTTCTTTTTAGTGATAAAATAATTACCTTAAATGTTTACTCAATGCCAATATTGTAGTTGTGAGTGGATTATAAAGATCATGTTAATGTTTTCTAAATCCACTACAATTTATATATATTTTTGGATTATAGTTCCAAATTATGTTTTTATATTAAATTAAAATATTAGAGATATTTGATCTATTTGTTTTAAAATTTCATCATTGTAATGTTTGTGTCCATTGCCTCCTTTTAATAAGACTCGCACAATATCTTTTATTCACACGTCATTAAAAAATATATATTTAAAATATCCGTCCATATTACTCTTAAAGTACCATATATTGAAATTATTGGGGATTCTATTCTTAAATGACTATTCTAATGGTCCTTATAAGTGGATCTAAAGGAGGAAAATATAAAAAAAATGCAATTTTCCTACCCAGTTTATTTTAATTATCTAACATCCTACCATATATAAATATATATTATTTATCAAAAAAATATAAAATTCAATGTGATAAATATAATTAAGTGTTATGATGATTATGGAATAACCATTATCCACATTCATTTCAAGCAATTTGGATCTGAATGTATAGCCCATTCGTCCATGTAGACTACGACATCTATGTAGTGATACAAATTGTTTTCCATATCATTCATCTATGATTGTTATTATTATGAGTTTAATATAAATCTATGATATTTATTATGTTATTAATATTTTTTTAATTATTAAATCATTTCTACATTTTTAACAGCCAATCCATTTGAAGATGTGAACAATGGTTATACGTAAATGTTGACTACCATCTCCATGAAGATATTTGACTTATATTTTGTTTTAAATTTACAAGACAATATTTATGGATATATTTGAAATATGTATTTTATAATAAGATATAAAACTAATTCTAAAATTTGGATATTTTATTTATATTTCATAATTCTATCAGTGAAAAAATGAGTACAACATTCATCCATTAATTTGGCTTACCCTCTCCTATAATTGTGTAATTCATTTCACGATCTATATAATTATTTAATGAAATCATATATATAATTAAAATATTTAATATTTATATCATGGCTAAAATTTGGTATATAATGTAACCATGAATACTGAATACTAACGGGATCTATATGATAGAAATTCTCATGAAAAACATAACTATGAGAAACAATAATTATAATAAGGAATTATTAATAAATTGATTTCAAAATGATATAAGTGAATCCTTTATGATATTAACAGTATGTACATGAATTTTTACATATTTATAAAGCATTTTAATTTTAATATTATGTAGGTCAACGGATTTTTAAATATATATGAACTCATGGTAAAACACATATGTTTCAATCTCAATGTTTTTCAGAATTGATAATGATTACATTTTTTTGATGAATGTTCATGATTTATCATTCATGAATCTCATGAAATTACTTCTCAAATAATTATTTCAATAAAATTATATTTTTTTCATTGATTTTCATCGCATTAAAAAATAAGGATATTGGAATGTGATTTTATTGGATACTCGACTTTATTTATACTTTAGATTGAAAATAACATTTCCATTATATTAGTGTTTTCTAAAAAATATTTCATAAATGTTTATGATGCTAACCTATGATTTATTAAATTAATATTTACCCATGTTTTATGTTTTAAAAATTTGTTTAAAATTAATATTCTCTTCATTATATAAAATTTTTACTTTTGACTTTAAACCAAAAATGATTATGGGACATTCATTTTAGAATACACATTATGAACTGAATTTATCACCATCATGTTATTTCAATCATATGATTCTTAAATTAGATAATTCCAAGGATATTTTAAAATAAAATTATTTACCTATTATATGATTAGAGTTTTGATTGTAATTTTATTCAATGAATATTCATCGAATAATATATAATATTTCACTATTACATATATGGGTCTATATTTTGACAAAGTAATAATGTTTTGTGAAATATTTCAAGAAAGATAATCCATTAATGGTAGGTACAAATGGATATGGGTATGTAATTATATGATTTTCATTCTAATCATATTAATTAATGATATCTATATAGTCATCATATCCATAATCAGATCTCGATACATATATGCTATTTAATTAGTCATATGTAATATATCAATCCATTAATAGTGATTAGAACAAATTATAACACAGAGAAAGTTATGTTTTTAAGAATAATAGTCTTAATAGATTTAGAAACCTGAATCACAATGATTAATGTGAATTGTAATATAATATAAAAATATATTCTCAAACAACAATTTAATTGGTCTGTATGAATATTAGTAACCATATATAGAATTATAATTATAATGGTCGTACTAAATAATTTTTTATTGATTAATTATTTAGAAATAATTAATCAATTTATAGTAGTAATTTATGTTTCATAATTACCGTTTTAACATAAAATTATTATTTCATTTTATGTTCTCAAAATATTAATATTTTTTTCTACTATTATATTTTTAAAAAAATTTATTGTCATTTTATAAATAAATGTAACACACCAACCCCCGAAATTCAATGTGTTCCCATTATGTTATTACATTTTCATGATTAAAAGGAATGAAATCCTTAAAGAAAATGTTTTTTAGTAGAATTGAAAATCTAGATTACATTTATGATACCCATAATACATTGGAAAATACTAAATTCAAACTTGATACACAATATAATAAAATAAACTCCATCATGAAATACATTATCAAGATTTACCACTTCATAACATGGGGAAATTAATCATAATAATTGTGAGATAAGATGTTGCGTAGGGGTTTTTAAATGATATGAAAACTGATTCGATATGAAAAAAATTATCATGGAATGATAATTAATAGATTAAAAATTCCATTCATATAACTACATAAGGAAATATCAATTTGGTAAGGTAAAAAGCTAAAACAAATTCCATTTATCAATAAATTGAGCAATAAATTCATCCAAAAATTTTTAGATGAAAAATATCATTGACAAACATTTAAAATAACTAAATTATCAATAATGAGAATTAATATTTATTGGAGGTCATTTTTTCCGATTTATATAGAACCATTACAATCAAGACCTTTCATAAGATGATTCCAAAAAATACTAGTTACAAATGAATTTTATTTTTCCAAACCTAACTCTACTATCAATACCATTAAAAAGATACTTTATTTCATATTAGTTTCAAATTCTATGGGTTCTTATAATCTAATTTTATTTTATGATACTATTGATGCATTTAGGGGATTTCATTATCTGGTCCCAAACCAGTAGGACTTACAATAAATGATCCCAAACATGTGTCTTACCTGTCCAAATCACTACTTGAATTGAATTACTTATTTAATTGAAAAATATGCCTTATCATATATCAATATTGAATAAATAATATATATTTACAAATAATACCTCATAGGATGATAAATATCAACTAGGGTTGTTGATATTAGATTATTCTCGAGGAAAAATAATCTTTCAAGCTGTCCCATACGACTTTGAATCATTTAACTAATAATTGAATATTAATTATATAAATTAAATCATTTCATGGGAAAATGAATATTCATGATATAACTTGTTAAATAGAATTATATACAGAACATAAAAGTGAATTTGTGTATAAAAAATTAATTCTATATGTAATGTTAATTGATAAGAAATCCATTACCATATCCTTCCTCTTAATGTGTGGTATTTAGACTAATTTATATTGGATTAAAATATATTACTAAATAATATCATTACTAGACTCATGATTATAATACTATATATTATATTCATATTAGATCTATTTACTATCTTTTTAATAACCTTTATTAATTTTACTATTTTGGGTGTTAATTGCCATGTTTTCTCAAGTAAGATTTAACTTCTTATTTGATGTTATATTTAATTAGATCATATTTTAATCATATAAATAATGGAAACTATGAAATAATTATTATAAATGATCAAAATATATGTTTATATAGTATCCCATAGTATTCTATGTTTAGTGATGGAGTTCATTGTTCATGGAGACGTAGTCATACATACGCAGGAACACTAATTTCTTTTTATATTTTATTAAATGAATGAAAAATAAAGAAAACTATGAATATTATAATTACAGTATATATATATATATATTATGTTACATAGGTTTAACAATACCATTGTTTATACGCTCAATGTATGGCATGATGGAATTATATGGCTTTAAGGGTGCAGTAGTCCACACTTTCTCAAACAAATTTATCGAATTCAGAAAAGATGGATAGAATAATGGTATGATATATATAAATATTAGAGAATAATAATGATATTATAAATATCAAATATAACCTACATTAATATATTTTCCTTCACTGTGTCAACCTTGTTAGATGGTAAAGGAAAATTGAACAATTATCCTTTCGTGAGGCAATAGTTCTCCGTACATGGAAACCATGTTTTTGTTACCCATTAGGTGGAGGTTTCTATAATTTTCTTTATAAATTTTTACATAATACAAAATATTATATTTAAGATATTGGTTTTGTTATATAATCATGGAATTATATGATTTTTTGTGGTGGAGAAAAGAAAAGTAAACTAGAGAGTTTGAGAGAAGAAGTTACCACTTAATTAGATAACTCCTTTAGGATTGTAACAAAAAGATTACTAGGATTGTTTCCATCCCTAATTTAGGATTCTAGGTCAATACGAGGGATTTTGGGAGACTATTTGGTTCGATATTGAATGAGAAAATGTTTCTTGAGTGGTGTGAGTTAGGGATAGAGTGCATTATTATTTATATTGGAGGTGGAGTGCAACTATTGTAAATAGAAAATGGTATTCATTAATGGGATGTCAAACATAGATAAAGTGCCTCAAATATAAAAAAAATGTATTAAAGAGTATTAATGGTCCATTAAGATATCCATAAAACAAAAATAGGTTCATTAGAATAATTTGGTTCCATAACATATATGATTCCCCAATATTATCATTTATATTTTTATTAATGCATTTAGTTTTATAAAAAAATTAATAAAACCATTAAAAATAAACTGCATATAGATTTAATATTAAATATAGATCCCCTTATTTATTATTATTATTTATAATTTAGAAGGTAAAAACATAATTTGGTTTTTAGTTAATTATAAGTCAAATGCAAGTGACATGCTAAAACATGGATTAAATTGGGGCTGTGTTAACAATGATTTTACATTATATATGTCAATATGTATATTTTAAAAGGTAAATTGGTCCAATAATTGATTATACTTAATACTTATAAACACTTAAAAATAAATTATGAGAATATAGTTTTTTATGAATATTATGTCATTTACTAAAATAATATTTATTCTAAAAAAACAAAATTATAATTTTTGAAAAAATATATATATTTTTTAAATATTAAAACAATATTAAATTTTAAATATATTAATTTTAATATTATTTAAACTAATATATTCATCTAGAAAAATTGTTAATGACAAAAGCTAAATAAATTTATTTCATCTTGAATATTTATAGTGTCATTTATTTTAGATAATTATTAAAAAAAATATTAAAAAAAATTCATTTATTATGAATTTTAAGTAACTATATCATATCCAAAAAATGTTGATAAATTATTATGATTCAAATAACAAATTTATATTTCAAAAATATATCTATATCCTAAAATATTATTTTATTTCATATCTCAATGTTTTAAAAATGTTAAAGGTAAGGAATAAATTCTTTCCGTATTTTTCATTAATTAACATTTTATATTTGGAACTCCAATTTAATAATATCCAAATAACAAATAAAATCAGAACCTATAACGAATATGATTGAATTACTAGAAGAAAATGGATTTTGGACATGTTTCCACATCATTGTGGTCCATAATATTAACGTTTAGTCCAATATTATGTTTAATTTTACCCTAACACATATAATTAATAATAATAACTTTCACTAACAATTTTTTGTAAAAATAAAATTTTATCTTATTAAAAAAATTATTTTACTGATTACAACCATGTTTTTACATTTTTCAAAATTCAAATTATATATTTGTGAAAAGTAATAATAACATTAATCCCCTAGATGTTGTGAGAATGAAGGGTTTTAATGAAAAATGATCAGAAGATTTTTAAGTGTTTATATATAATTATAAAAACATGTTATCAAATAAACAAAATTAGATTAATATAATGATAAATAATATCTTGCGACCTTAAAATGACATTAAAATTTAAAATTTATCATTATTTAAACAAAAATGCTAATTTTAGATAAATTGTAATAATTTTTTCTGTTCATCAAAAATGAGGATTCTTAGAAAAATCACAAAATATAACCGAAAGTTATTTTTTAGATTCCAATTTAAAAAATGACAATAATATTGACAAATAATATTTATAAATGTGTAAAAACAACATTTTCAAATTGGTGCACTATTCCAATGAGGTAAAACATTATCTTTAATGTAACAAAATCAATTTTTGTGTTCTGTGTAGCATAAGATTAACTTTATATAAAAACACAAATAACAATAAAATAATATATATTCTAACAGAATAATATGGCAAATTATTTGTCTCTTACATTCTTCCCACCTAAATTAAATTGTGTCCTCTCAATTTAATCTTGATCCCAGTAATAAAGGGATTGATATTTAAAAATACACAATTGAGGAAAACCATCTTCAAAAATAGTTTTAATAACACATATTCATAATAATTGAGAAATTAAAGTGCTATAGTAACATAAATAGGTTCCCTATTTGGAAAACATAATAAGAGAATGTGAACATGGATATAAAAGCAGAATCTTATAATCATGTTCTATAGGAGAGTTCTTGGGAACACATTCATCTTAAAGTTGTAGACCACAAAACTATAATCCATAGGTGTTAATAAATTCCCTTGATATCATAAAAAATGATGATAAAACTTTTTTTTCAAGGCCATTTTCATAAAATTGACAAATTTTTTCACTATATACAAGAAAATTCAGATTTATTATTTTTCAATCTCTATCTTTTCCATTGGGTATCCCTTGATCTCATTCAACTTTATCTCATGGCAGATGATGCATCATATGGTGAAGTAATAAATAGACCTATAATAACATATCCAATGATTATCATAAATCATTTTAAAAAAGGCTATAAATTCTAACATATTTTGATCCAACACTTTATAAATACATTAAATAAATAACCAATATGAACATATCATTATGCATTAATCAACATGAAGAGAATATTTATCTTCTCGTTCAAAATATGTGAATAAATTCATCGTGTATATTCTTGAAATATGTTCAATACTCAAATAACAATAAAATCCTTATTTGAAACAATCATTCTTATTTATTAATTATATAAGAAAAATGTTATTGGATATATTCCTTATATCCAAAAGTGTTGTAATCTCTATTAATAATAGCATAGTTCACAAGTCAATATGTCATTAATCGTTTAAAAGGTCATATTTATTATCCAATTTATCATTTATTCATCATTATCTCAACATCAAGAACATATTAAGGGTATTATTTCACATAATAATGTGCTTTCCAAAAAAATTAACTTTGTACTGAATAAAATTTCTTTGTACAATTTAACATATGATCTAAAATCCTTAAGGAAAAAGTAAGGTAGAAAAATCCTTTGAATATATCAATGTTCATATAACTAGTACATCACTAATAAGATAATATTAAAAAATTACTAAATTATCAAAATATATAGGCACATTAATCACTACACTTCTGTTGTATCAATAACATAATGAAGACCTTGATCTTATGGAGCCTCTTGAGGAATTTTTCCTTATCATTTGGGTCGTTCAATTTCATAATCTCTAATCTACATATTTTGGAAGAATTTCATGTTGTAATTTTCATTAATTCCCTTAAAATCACCAACATCATTTCCTTTTTATATACACATATACATAATGACATTCCCTTCAAGTATGTATTAATGTGTTTCTTTTTACAATGGTCACGTGTAGTAAATTCCCTCATTCTATTCAATCACATAACGATTTTTTATCCACCAACCTATCCTTCTATAATATCCCTTAAAATCTATAATATATAGATAATTATGTACCTCTCTTGATAACCTATAAAACAATTTCATTGTATGAATAAAATGTTGGAGAAACCAGTCCCCATTAGAGATTTGGCTTAAGACCTTTAATGTTGTGATCGTTCTTGTAATTTATGATGCATATATAATCTGTAGAGTACTATATAACCTTGTAAATATATATTCACAATCTAAACCACATTATTATTCCTTTTGGTATAAGATAAGTAACATCATCTTCATCGCAGTTTTTTTTATCATTATGAAGTATTAATCTCAGAATATCACCTTAAAAGTACTCCAATCCATGATTTCAATAACTTTTTCCTCCCTTGTATTTTGGATCAATGACCACCATTGATCGATATCATCTTTGAAAATATAAACTACAATTTTAACCTTTTCATTTCCACCAATTCCCAAATCCATAATTATCTTTTCAAGTGACATAATAAATTTCACATCTGCAGTAAGATTAATAGTCCCACTAATCAATAGAGGATTATGTCCCATAAAGTGATCCAACATATGATATTCTTATTGTGGAATAGGTTGTTTCATTCTAGTTAGGATATTAATAATAAACTGATTATGTTTTCCTCATATCACCGTAATTTCATTTATTCAAATACTATCCATATTGTTTTTATTAGAATGAAAATATCTATATTTTACATGGTTAATAATACCATTCATCATTCTAGTATATATTTGTAAACAATTACATACAATAGATTAGTTCATTATATATAATTCCAACTACGGTATTGTTTATAACATAAATATATAAGTCATTCATATTATAAACAAAAACATTATTTACTTTTGGGGAAAACCATACATTTGAATCCATCATAATGGATGGTAAAGAAAATTTGAACTATCCTAAGAGTGCCATTAGTAGTGTCAAACCAAGTGTGAAATATTTCCCATTATCATGTACTAGGTTACCCCGAGTCAAGCTCGGAACAACTTTTTCGAGTTATTACACCTAGGTAAATTTGTTCTAGGACCATGTCAACTTATAGTATCCAGAAAAGGATATATTGCTAAGTATACCCACGTAATATTACCTTAACTAAATTACAGGTTTATATTATATACTTATCCTCTAAGTCTATCTTAGGGTACTATTCTCTAATTCAACAATTAAAAATAAATTTTTCAAATATTTCATCGAAACATCCTTATATAAAAACTATAATGCACCGTCCCCAGAAACATCGAACTAGTGTGTTACATTATCAGATTAACATGACTACAATGATGGAAATCCTGAATGAACAATAATTTTAACATTATAGAGATAAAATATTATATTCATGATACCCATATTATATTAGAAAATAGTAAATACAAAAATCATACACAATAAAATTAAATAAATTGAATCCTTGATTTATATTTAATACAATTAATCCTCATAACCTGGTGAATGTAAAAATTACTAGAAATATAAAAAATTCTCAGTAAGGGTAAATAATGAAGATGAAAAAAATTAATCAATATTAATAAATTGACTCGGAATATTAAATAAAAGATAACACATTCCCTTCAAATAACCATATAAGGAAATATCAACCTTACACATTAAAAAACATAAACAATTGACCTTAAACAATTAAATGAGAAAAACTTTAATCCAATGATATTTTGATGAATATTATCATGGATTTATATAGGTTATATCATAATTATCATTAATTTAAATTCTTGTTTTTTGAATTATATGTTTCCTAGGTATGTGGAACTAATACCCTCACATAATTTCAGAAGATAGCTTTAAATATACTTGTCACAATCTAATTTTTTTTGTAAATCCAAAACACTACTATAAATACCATTTATAATATATTTTATATTACACTATTTATAAATAAAAAGGGTTTTCCTACCTAATTTAGTCCCATGAGACAACTAATGCATTGAGGGGATTTCATGAACTGGTCCCTATCCTATAGGGTTTACCATAAATGGTCACCCAATGTGTCATACATTTCAAAATAATTTCACTAATAGAATAAATGATTTAATTAATTAAAAATGTTCCTTATCATATATCAAAACATAATAATTAATAAGTAATTATCATTAATATCTCTTCAATGGATAAGTAACAACAATATTTGTTGACATTAAATTATTCTTGAGGAAAATAATAGTTAAACATTCCAATGTTTCCCGTAACACATTGGAACATTTAAATAATAATTACCCCTATATTAGAGGAAACATGTAATACCATGAGTATATAGATATTCATGATATATCATGTAAAAGGTTAGTATATTAAACACCTAAAATTGACATGGTGCATAAAAAAATAATCCTTAATGAAATATAAATTGAGGTGAAATATATTATATTATCATTTCTTTTGATATGTTGTATTTATCCACCATTGTATTGGTGTAAAATATATTAATCACTAAAATAATAACCATCATAATTTTTATAATACAATATGTTGTCTTCATATATTAAATTTTCACCCTTTCAATAACAACATTGATTAATTTTACTATTTATGGTGTTAATAACCTTGTTTCCTCGAGTAAGATTTAACATGTTATTTTTTGTTATCATTAATTAGACAACAATTTCTTCATCACAAGATTTTAAAAAAATATTCATTTATATTATATATAAAAAATATATATATGTATACTAATCCATTTTATATTGATGTTAGAGATAATGTGTAACTTTCAAGGACACATTATGTAGTACACAAAAAAGAACACTACTTTCATTTAATTATTACATTACAAGAATGAAAAATAAAATATACCTATATATATTATAATTATATTATTATATATATCATATATATGTTACACCGGTTTATTAAAACTATACATTATAAATTCCATGTATGTCATGAATGATTTATATCGTTTTGAGGGGGAGATTGTGCACACTTCCTCAAACAGAGTTATCGTATTTAAAAAATTTGGAATGAATAATGGTTTGTTATAAATAAAAATTTTAGAATGGTAAAAAAATTATAAATATAATATGTAAAAAAAATATTCATAGATTCTATCATAGTGTCCATCATTAATGATTTTAAAATAAAAATGAACATTCGTGTTTCGTGAGGCTGTAGTTCACCGTATATAGAAACAATATATTTTTTACCCATTAGATGGAGGTGTGTATATTTGTAGGTATAAATATCAAAATAAAAAATAATATTATGTCTATTATAATATTTATGTTTTATAATAATATAATACTGATATTTGAGGAGGAGGATAATGGAAGTGGAACTATAGAGATTGAGAGAAGATGTTGCCTCTAAATCGGGTAACTCCTTTGGGATTGCCCCAAAAAAACATCATTGGATTTAATCCATCCAAAAGGGATGATTCTAGGTATAGGGTGGGGGAATTTGGGTCCTATATGGGAATATATTATTCGGTCTAGTGTGGTTTGAGATGTGTGAGTATGTGGTATACTATTTTCATTTTCTATTGGAGGGAGAGAAGAGCTCTTGTAAATACCAAAAAGAATTTATTAATGGGAGGAACTACTTTCCTAGTGTTCCTCAGAAATGGAAAATTATTTTATTAAATGGTAATATTGGTTAATTAAATCCTCACGAAGTAAAAAATATTTTCATTTTTAATAATTTCGTCCCATATCATCTATGATTTACCAATTCATCAATTTTGTTTTTACTAGAGAATCTAGTTTCATATTCTAACTAATTTAATCATTGTGAAAAAATAATGTTTCCTTTATTATAAAATATTTATCCATGGAATTACTAACATAGTTAATAATTTATAATATAAGAATACCTTATGTTTAGGATATTAATTTTAAAAAATGCGCATGTGACGCAAAAAAAACACTACTCAACCTCGTGCTGTTTTAATAATGGTTTTACAGTATATTAGTCTATATGTTATTTATAAACTTTAAATTGGTTAATTAATAGATACAATTCAATATTAATAAAAAATTAAAAATAAATAGGATGAATATATTAATGTTAATAATCTTAAATCATTTAATAAAAATTTATTTACTTCCCAGTATTAATAATGACGATTTTGTTATTATTTAGTTAATTTTAATTTTAAAATATTAGAAAAATACATCATTTAATATATATTAAATCAAAATCTTTATCAAATTATATATTCATCTACAAAAATAATCAATGGAAAAAATATATTCAATATGCCTCACATTTAATATTAATGTTATGATATATTTTTGGAAATTATTAATGAAATAATCACTATGGTGGCATTTCCTAATCCTTTTATGAAACTAATCATCTACAAATTTTATTGATAAATTATTATGATAAAAATAACCCATTTAATATCATATTGATTTTTATAACCTAATATATGTTTTTTAATATATATCTCAATGTTTTATAAATGATAAATGTAAAGAAAGACCCCCTTTGCCCCTTTCATAACATATAATTTTATATAGGGCACTCTAATTTAATAATATCCCAATAATAAATAAAATTATAAACAAGTGGGGATATGGTCTAATTATTAGCATACAAATTATTTTATTCAATTTTTCCATGTCATTATGGTCCTTAAGATTATGTTTTAGTTTCATATTATTCTCAATATTACATTAATCACCATACTTAATATTAATCACAGTAACTAAATATTTTTATCAGATATTATGTTCATAATATTAGATAAAAAATATGGAATTGATTATATCCATTTATTTCCTTTTAAAAAAATTAATATCATAGTGGTGGGAAAATTTATATTAACACTAATCTTACAAAAGTTGGAAGATAGTGGGGTGTTAATGTAAAAACCTTCAAACATTTAACTTATATTTATATCTAATTTTAAAAAATTATGAATTCAAATGATGTAAATTGGATTATTATTGTAAAAATTTATCTAATGTTAAAATAAAAACTAAATTACAAAATAATATAACACTATTCATATTTTAAATCAAAAGACCATTTTCTACTAAATTGCATTAATTTTTAATATTCATCAAAAATCAAATTCTTATAAATTCCAAAGACATTAAAAATAAAGTAATATTGACTTTATAAATTATAATGTTATATTATTATCAAATATAAAATGTATAAAATATTCAAAAATAATTTTTAAAATAGGTGTGTCATTAAAAGGTGGTTAAACTCGAACTTATGTGTAACACAAGATATTTCAAGGTTATGTGTATTATAATATTAACAATTATTATAAAGAATGATAAAAAATATATATTTATTCTGAAATTGAAATATTTTAATGTGTTGGGGTTTTACTGTTAGAATATCAAAATTAATTTACTATTACATCTTACTATTTTTTGTAATTAGTCCTTTTTTAGTTAATAATGAATAATATTAAATTTTCTAATACAACGATTGAATTTAAAAAATATACTAATTTAAATAAATATTTTATTTTATTTATTTTCACAAAGTGACATAATATTCAGTTTTTTGAATAATTTAATTAATTACATTTGAATATTTATAATTCATGATTTTGATATAAGTTAATTGTATTTCATAAAAAATTATTTTTATAATATTTTTAAATTTCACATTTATAGTAAAAACATTATTATACTTCTTTTGATTTATTTAGGAATTATTTATACCATATATAGAATCTTGTGCTTCATATTTGATAAATATGACCATTTTATATTTTGTAAATTTGAATAGTATCGTGGTACATATTTTTCACCTCAAAAAGGGTCAAATGGATAAAACATGGTTAAACCCATTAGATAAGGTGTCATTGTCAACCCAACACTTGAAATTATTTCATTTCAGATGTTAAATTAAACCATTTCCATTTAGAAATCAAATACATGTGATTTTGGTGCTATTTACCCACAAAGATGACTTATATATATTTTTTAATTGTTGAATATTCATAAATGTCTGTGTGCTAACATTATTATATCAAAAGATTATACAAATATATATAATTATTAAATGATAAGACCTCAATGATAATTTGATATAATGGTTAATATTTTATTTTTTGGTAATATATTTTGATACGTATTTGATAATATTAACACATCAAAGGGATACTCAACACCAACATAATACTTGTCCAAGCAGTATGGAAATATTTTTACTGATTTTATAAAACTATAATTATAATATTTTTTTCTGTTATAGTTACCCATGAATTTAATATATGAATATAATATATTTGGTATATTATAAAGGTTCAAATTCATATTATATTGTTATATTAATGCTTTTAATGTCAAATTTTATGAATATTGGACAAAATGACATCACTACTATTTTATGAAAAGTAACATTTCATTAAAATTATTAAAAATAAAGAAAATGTTGAAATTTATGATAAAATATAGTCCAAAATTTCATCAAATGTATATTTACTAACCAATTTTAATTTATTATGTAATATTTTAACCCATTAGGATTGGAATATTTTTTACCACATTTTGGATTGAAAATGGCTATAGAAGGGTTTAATACAAAATATTATATATAAAATTATATATATAACTATATAAATTTTATTTGATAAATATATTAAGTCCATATACAAATTATCATTGAATAAATATAAATTTTTAACAATTTTTACTTGTACTTGATAATATTTTGTTTTAATATTTTGAGAAATTAAATGATTGTCCCTTCCCTCGATTATAAAAGGACAGACCTTCTCTTTTTTTATACACCACATTCAACCATCCATATCTACCAACCTCTACCCAATTACAATATAACCATCCATATCCACTAATTATATAATCTAATATTCAAAACATACCATTACAAGGGACCATATGAAAGAATATAATAGAGACCAAATGATGGAGACATTATCATCTTACACAACTTCAATATTTTAATTTAATCTTCTTACTCATCTAAATTTGTTTGATTCATACTAAATTAATATTTTCTGTGTATCATATGTAAATAATTGATATTATGATTATGTGACTACCATTATGCACCCTCTATTTCATCACATGGGATTGAAATGTTTTTCATTTGGGTTCATGTGCTCCACCATCTCTACACAACGATACAGTTTATTGTCCATCTCAATATATCATGGATGGTTCTTATGATGAAATTATTATTTTTTTATGTTTTTAATAATATAATTATTGTTATTTATTACAATATTACATATACCATCTTTGTAACGACACAAACCAATGGTTCTGGAGCTGTGACACCCCACGCTCACCTCTATTGGAAAGGGGCTAGAATCTAGCACCGAGCAGGATATCACAGACATTGGTGGCCTTATCCAATCAAATTTTTATGTAGACAGCCACACAAATCTCCTTGAAAAAGTGTTGGTATATATATACACTGGAATGAAATTTAAAGAATACATTTAACCCAATCGAGAGTTCAAAAGATGTACCAAACAGTAAACATACAAGCCCACTACAATATAATGGTAAAAGCATCCAACCTACTCCGAAGGAGGTGAAAGATATAAAAAGATCATGATAGATAGATCCTTGTCCATGATTTGGTAAACATGTTGGTTGGTCCAATCCATGATGCTCCAAATGCTTCTAGTCCTACTATTATTCTATTAAAATGCATGCGGTCTGCACAAGACACAACACGTGTCTGAAAAGGCCTCGCATGGGTGCGTATGATGATAATCAATAGGTTCCAAAAAAAATGAAAAATGGTGTAACTAACTGGTATCTGGTAACATTGTCATTCCATAGAGAACCCAATGAAGAGAAAAACTCCAAATCCAACCAACCTCGACTATACCCATATATTTATCTCAATAACTCTTGCATATCAATGAAATGATGAATACCATGGGGAATCATAGAACAAACTCATATATACTAAAAATATAATTCCATGTCTTACGCACCTATCCAAATGACATCCATGAAATCCATCTCGAGGTCTCATATCATCACTCGCAACTATCTCATGAGGTTTCGAGCTTATTGAGTGTTTTATGATCCTACACAATGTTCGATGGTAAAATTGTCCCCTCGATCACACAATCCATGATGCTAACCGCCCCTGACGTAACACAGTATGTGAGGGGTCAAAAATTGCCAAATTGTAGCTAATGGGCCAACATCAAAATCCCATATGGACGTCAACTAAGAAATATCACTCAATTGGGAATGAAAAACGAAGTACACAACCATTTCACTCCTTGTGGTACATATCCATGCGATCACACTGATCAGATAGTTCCACGGTATATGGTCCCCCATTGTCCAGTTAAAACTCATATCCTTAGTTTAGGGGTCACACCCAGGGCCCACGGCGGGGATAGTAAAACCCCAATTTGGAAACCCCAATAATTGGAAGTGGCATCACAAAAACAACCTGAATATTGAATAACTCCCCTAGAAGAGTTTATATTCTTATACAGTGTTGAATACCCTAAAACCAAAAACTCTGCCTTGGGAAAACATCATTGTAGATCACAGAAGGAATAATGGGATCATAATACACAGATAAAGGCTCTATGCCTAAGGATCAAAAGGAACTTTTTCCCCTAATGGAAAAACCACATGGGTTGATGATCAATACCGGAGTAAATATTGGTTACTATGATTCCAAACCCATCCCGGATAACAATTAAGATGCGAGGATCACACTAGTTCTCTCAAGTATATACATTCTCAAATAATCATATAACATATTCATATAGTACTCAGATGAATCCCTCCATAAATATGGGAATAATCATAGGTGAACACACCCACAATTCAAGTACTCTAGTAACCAAAATGTGGTCAAAATAATACGATGAGGGCGTGATGATGAAACTCTTGTCGAGAAAGATTTTGGGACTCACTTATCCCTACTAGTTTAGGTGGAAAGAACTCAAACAACCCACACAAAGTTTCTTTTCACCCCATAACTACTTGTCCCAATTTGATGCCACCATCACATTATATATGGATAAATGCTCAGGATAGGTTGATCACATTTCATAATTGGAGCCCTTGAAAAGGAGATATAGATGGGATAATATCTGAATAATAACCTCATGGAGTACAAAACATTCACTGGGTCCCACATGGAATTTGTTCCAGCCTGAGCACCCAATCGAGTATTTAGTCTCAATAGTATTCCAACTAATATAGAGGTACACGACATGCAGAGATTGAACATTCCATGATCATCCACAATGCATTTTCATCAATGTCCCTTGAACATCTTGAATACTATAATACATAGCATATTCGGGTGATACGACCACTTGGGCATGTGGACTACCCATGCAATTGTCTAGGAACTGATGTAATGTACGTTGGAAGTAAATTTTTACATGTCCTTGAATTTACACACAGATTATAGGTTGTTTCTCTTATCCATATGGCATGGGGTCACTACATGGAATGTAACCCGATAAAATAGCATGTAGACCCTCAAAATTAATGTGTCCTTTGGAAATGTCTTGGAATACGTGTGGATATACATGTTGGTGTAAATAAACACGTCCATTTTAAATTACACGAGGTCCCAGACACAAGAAATATTAAACTACATGGACAGTAGTTTTTATCACATGAACATGACATGTAGTATGGTATGCATATTGTGTAAGGGACAGAGTCAGCCAAGAAATGATGATGAGAAACATGGACATGGGATGACGAGAATGTTACATAACATATAAAATCTTAAAATTACATGTACCCCTAGATCAGTTAGATAACTATGCTTATATGATACATGACTAGGTCCTTGGGAAGGTTCACAAGTTGTGTTTCACCCTAATGCAAGTCATTTACTCCATGAAGATCCTTATAAGATCTTCTTCACTCTGTATCTCATTATACTGGTATCATATAATGAAATTTTATTATCTAATCCTAATCACTTTTTCTCTTGAGAATATGATCGTGGAATCAGTTTGGTCATAGGAGGTACGTTTTGTTGCAATAATTGTATGGGTCATTTGAGTTAGTGACGCCTAGATTGGCAGGGTTGAGTTAGTCCACCAAGTTCATTCTATACGGGGTTTTTTGCATCACTTCCTCTCCACATAATGTTTTCCCTTGTAGGGATTCCCATGTACGTTGAACTTTGGTGTGTTCTTATGCCTATGTTCCCACTATTTTGGAGAGATTCATCTATGTTTAGAATGACTAAAATCATAGTGGATTGAATTAGGTAACTCCCTGAGAGGCCTAACATGATCCTCATGACCTTTAACATATTCATGGTAGTATTTGGAATTAGAATTAATTATATTTACATATTACCGGATCATATTACTATGATTTTTTTATACTAGGTAATGTATCCCCTTATGATCCCTTATTGTAGAACCTCCATTTGTGTTTCATGATATGATATTTCCTTCATCAATATACAACGTTGTTTTTCTTATTCATTTTTTGAGGTATCAGTAAGACTAAATATACATGGGTTTTTATCCACTTCTTGGAGATTTTCTATAGATTTGTATTGTTGTGTGATACAACTTTTAATGTTTAGTGTTTCCATTCTAGTTTATGTGCATCACCTAGTAGGAATGGGGTGGGATACCCAACCCTAGGATTGTTGTTTTATATAGTCACTATGTGACATATTACTATGGCATTGTCCATAGACATTTCTCTCATGGATAGGTACCTTGAGGCATGGTTGGTTTGTGCTATTACATTGTCTTTCCAAATTGCGTGACATCTCTTGGTTCAGTTCCATATAGAATAGTGATGTTGTCTCAATGGATAGCATTTTGTTGATTTATGACAATGTCATTCTGTATGCCATTAGGGGTGGACAACCTCATATAGTGTGTGATGAATGTTGGGGTTTAAACATTGATCCATGAGTTGGAACATGTTTCTAGCTATGTGGTTGAAAACTCATAAGACAGTTGTGATCGTATCATCGAGACCATTATGTGGTTTTTGTAGAAGGTCAATGGTCGAGATCATGACACATGTGAGTCTTTTATGAGTGTATCAATCTATTTTCATAGATTCCCCATTTTATGTGTCATTTTATAAAATTTAAGTGTACCAATATGAATAGTCACGTATAGCCAATGATGGACCGAGAAAGATTTTCTATCTCGATTGGGTGCCTATAGTCAGGCCGATTTAACTTATTCCCATCAGTTACTCCCTTTTTTGGTCATGATTGTTGGTTCACATAAGAAGTATATATTTACTCAACCTTACAAAATATTTTCATATACCTTTTGTGTCTTGTGAAACCTACATACAGTTCGACGGAGTCCTTGGAGGACCCGAAGCAGGTAAAGCATAGTGAGATAGGCTGACCTATGTATTTATCAGAGCATGGATGAGGAGAAATACGGCTAGTGATTTTGATAGTGGTTACCTTCTTCGATACATTTCAAATGAATTTATTATTTTCTTTCAGTGGGTGTATATTTTTACTAAATTTTTACATCTTTTATACCCTGATTTTCTATTGATGTGTGAATGAATATTATTATTAGTTTATATATATATATATATTCACTATTTCATAGAGGGGTATGTGTGTGAATGTGTACATGTACAATATTCTAAGGAAGACCAATTGTTTTATAGCCTAATTTTCACTAAATGATAGCCACTAGAATATAGATGTGGGCTTGGGGTGTCGTGGATAGATTCTCATTGGGTTGGGTAGTGATAGAGAGACCCGACAAGTGCATCTTCCCCCAAATGAAAAATTAATAGTCATTTAGAATTTTATAACATTCCATTTATATGGTTATTCTAATGGGAATTTAACTACAAACATCAATGATAAGCCCTGTTCACCATGAAACACACATATTGACAACCTAGGGGTCACTAGGAATTGTATAAGGGCATTGAAACCTTAAAAATAGATGAAAATGGTTATATTGAATTAAAACTGAAAAAAAACTTCCTTGTTGTGAGACACCAAAGATTAATGGTTGAAATAGAACTTGAAATCTCTTTCTTCACAATCTAGGAGTTATCACCATCCTGATTTTCAATCCATAGTGCCTCATTTTTTTACATTTTCCTCAGGTCGTCTTTCAATGAAGGTGGAGGGTAATGGCTTTGGATCCTACCACATGTGCACAAATTGAATGGGGAGAGAGTTAATATTTAAAATTTTATTATGAAAATTCCACCATCAACTCCCCACCGTCACACGCTTAACCAATTAGCCTCCAATTGATCCCTCGGTGCTGATATGTTTAAGTCACACCAAGGGTAATCATGATGTTATAAAATCAACCATAGTCTTAAAAATATGATATGAGAATCCTCTTATGTGTTATTCCACATCTCAATAGAAATAACAAATGAAAGAAAATATATATTTAATATTCCTAATTTCATCATAATGAATCTCTCTTAGCCACGTATTATTGTTTAGACTCATCACCTGGATTTTTATAAATAGATAGAAATATTATAATGTCCCACAAGTCATTCCGATGTAACTACATCTCCATAGCAGAAATCATTTCTTCCCCAATTAGAAATATCTAAGGTACATGGTAATGAAAACTAATATCTTATCTAGTAATCCCACACCATAGAGCTCTCCAAGACCATCACCTAGCAACCACACCCATGTCCATCTCAAACCGTGTCGTAGCATGAAACTAGTGGGTACATGAAACCTCAGGTGCGATGGATGGGAAAACAACAGGAACCTATTCCATCAGCATTCATGGAGACCAAAATTATACCACCTCACTAACCTATTATAGTGTCCAAAAAACATTACTTTGATAGGATTTAATGATCCCTCGATGGAATCATGTGCAGGACACTCCATTATGGAGTGTAATAAGATTATTCAGTTAACTAGAAGATATTAAATCCTTGGTTTTTGGGATGTGGAGAGCTGTAGATCCCTCTTTAACTTTGGATAGATAATTTTCACATGATTCATGGTCTTGAGTAGTGATCTCTCGACTTTTTTTATTGGTGAGTAGATGAAATATCAATGTTGTTTTCATTATAAATGCATGGGGTGTAGGATAGCGATAGTATGACCTCTAGTGATGGGTACTAGAGATGGACATAGTGAGTTGTTCATCGTAGAGTATATATATCATAAGAGTACCATATTGATGGTAGATCTCTTGGAGTATGTTATAGTTTTTTTAACAACCTTAAGAGGAATGATTATAATCTTTTTTTTGGTTATGAGGTCAGAACCACATTAGACATGGATCCTGAGATGAGTATATATTAGTGATCTTTTGGGGACACCATGGGGAATTGTCACATTTACGGTGGAAACCACATATAGATTGAGTATATTTAATTATTACATTCCCATACATTAGTTTTGGATACTCACATTACATGAGAGGAAACACATGGAGGGTATGCCATTTAATTTTCGTATTTAGGTTCTCAAGGATGGATACGCTCATTATCCATCTAAAGTAAAAAAACATTCAATGGGTAGTTCAAAAACTAACTATTTTGAGACACTTGTTCTGGGATGAGTTCACATCTTGATTGGTTGAACTATGGGAAGGGTTATTCTTACATTATTTTTTGGGATTCCTTTGAAAAATATGAAAATTCTTATTTATATGAGGACAGTGTGAGATAGTTTGTTCATATTCACTAGTTTCTATCTAGATAGGTTGATTAAACTATTTCCTTCCAGTTTTTCAGAATTTATTTTTTTATATTGGACACCTATTACATATTCTAATAATCAGTTCTATATGAGATTTTATCACACATTATTTTTTTTATGAAATCCTCTGGACCCTCAATGGATTCCATAGAGGACCTGAGGTAAGAAAATAATTGTGATCTAGACTGACCAATGTTTTTACCAGATCCGAGATGAGGAGTATTCCGATAGTTATTTTTTTGAAAGGGACCCCCTCAATCAGTGTAGTTTCGAAACACTTGTAATTTAAATTTACTGGGAATTTTTTCCCTTATCCTCATTCAATAGTTATATTCTACTATTTATTTATACAGATGTATACATGCATTTATTTTTCTAGCCTTTTATATATTATCACTATTAAATCGAGTTGTTTGTGGCTGTGTCTCTATAAGTACTATATCGAAATCCCTCCTTGTGTTTAGTTATTACATTGGTTCGTTTCATCATCCCCTATCATATAGAGGTATGAATGGGTATAGATTTTGTATTCCCACAATGTCATGTGGTCGGGTGAAGTGGTCTGGAATATGTGTGAATGTACATTTCCATGTGAAACTATAAATCCAAAGTACCCAACATGAGGTTCCAAATAGGGGAACGAGTGAACTACATGACCAAGTGGTCATACCACATGAACATGATATGTATTATGTGATGTACAATGTGAAAGGTACAAGGATTTATGATCCATATAGAAAAGAAAAAAGGTCGAGGGGTGAGTAAATGGAGGAAGGTGTTTACCATTTCAACATGAAATGTACCCCTATATGGGTTGGAAAACATTGTGTATAAGATAGACGACTGGGATCTCAAGTGGTATCATACATTGCGTGGGACCTAGTATTTGTTGTTTACTCATTGAGTATTTTCAAGAGATATTATTCCTTCTATATCTCCAACACTAGGGCTTGGATTCTAGTGGGAAATTATCTTATCATAAGCAGTTTACTTTATAAAACACGATGTTGGTCACCATTTGTTCCTAGGAGGTGTGATATGTATGAAATTTTATATGTGTGTTTTGAGTTAGTGAATCCTTAATAGATAAGGTTGTGTGAGTCCCGCTGGTTCTTTATCAATGAGGGTTTCACCAATGCTTCATCATAATTGAATTGTGAACCCTCTATGGCTTTCTAAGCAGGTGACACGTGGGTGTGTTATCTATTTTTGGAGTTATCATATTAGACTTTCATGACTACAGAATCACTAAATTTGAGCATGTATATCAAAGAGATTACTGGAATAATCCAGTTTCCATTTTTTTCATAGCACCGTTTGGAATATACCTGTCCAATATATACTTTTATATTGATCTTGTAACTAGGAGGTTTTTTTAGAAGTGGGAAGACCCTAGTGATTCCTTTTTTGCATGCCCTATATCTATATATCATGATCCAATAATTCATTCATCTATCTACAGTGACATTTTCACAATTCAGAGATTGGGGTTTCATTATGACCAACTCTATATGGGCATTGATGCTTTGATATTTTATTGTTTTTTGATACCCCCTTTGATGTTAGGTGATTGTATTTATAGATTTTAGTGTCCCCCAGAAGAACCTAGTTGGGTTCCCATTATTGAGATATGTTTTTTGACTTGGACACCAGGTGACCTTTTTCTGTGACGCCGTCTGTCGACATGATATCATAAATTTTTACCATCAGGGAAATGAGGGTTTAGCCCTTTGATCATTATTCCATGTTGAAATAAATCTATTGGTTGTGTTCATCTGGGATAATGTTGTTATCTCGTCAGCTACTATTTGTCAATGTGTTTTCCATATAATTATTTGTGTTGTTATGGATGGCTTGCCTCATAGAGTGTGGGCTCTGTGCTTAGGGTTTGACATTGATCTACTCTTCAAAACCATTTAATATCAACATGGTCAATAACGAATGATATAGTTGGGAGTGTTGTATTGATACCCTGAGATGGTTGTTGTGGATGGTCTATAATTGGGACCGTGGTACATGGAATTCTATTGTTATTATATCTAGGTATGTTATGTAAGTCTGTATGGTATGTGTAATTTAATTAAAATTACTTGGTTGTAGAGATAAATTATTGAGTAGAGATGATGATAGTTCGAGGTGTGGATTCTCTGTTGACTGGGTTCACACTTTACATGTCGAGTAAACTGTTCCCCTATAAATTCCTCCTTTTTTGGTTTGGTTTTTTAGGGAACCTAATGAGTATGTTTATACTCAACCTAATCATTATTTTTATTTGAGTATGATTTAGGATCTATATGGGCGGTGTTTCTGACAAAAATACCCTAATTCATTGAACATTTAATGATTTTAAAATTACCTTTTGTGGGGTCTGTAATATTTACATTTTGTGCATCTGATGTACCCTAGTTTGGGATAGATTTACACAGGATTTTTATCAGTTTATATATATCATTGATATAATTTATGGAGGTGTATTTGGGTGCATGTGTAAATTCATGATAGGATAAGGTCTCCCATTTATGTGATAGCGTAATCGGTGCTCGACTTTATCCTCTAGACTATAGAGTCTGACATATGTAGTCACGTCTTGAGCCCCATTGGCTCTGTTCACGATAGAGAGACCCCAAAAGATCATATTCTCTAAACGGGAAGAACAATCATCATGTAGGACATATTTACACACCATGTAGACGGTGATTATAATGGTAATTCACATCAAAATAGAATGGATCATCTCTATTTTCCCTGAAACACACATATCATCTACAAAGGGGTCCCTAAAATTTGTATATGGGAAATAATACCATAAAATATGAAAAAAAATTGTAATCCGGACATAAAACTCAAACCATATACCATGTAGTGAAATAATGATGCTATAATGTAAAATTGACAATCAGAATCTACTACTTCATGATCCATAAGTGATATCCATTTAGTTAGAAAATCAACGATGCCTCCTTTCATAGATTTGGTTTGTGGAACATGTATATCTAGATGGGGAGGAGAGAAGATTTGTGTCCACATGCATGTAGCATAAAGGTGTGGGTGAGAGGTATTGATTATATTTTTACTAAAACAATACTAGAATTTAAATCCATTCCATCACAGGCTCATCCAAATCACATCCAATAGAACACATGATGCAGACAATGCTTAAGCCATGACTATGGTAAACAAGTTTCATTGAACTCAACCATGCTTTCTTAAACCTGCTCCATGACTCCACACATGTTTTATTCTACATATGAATTTAAAATATGAATACATGATAATATATATTAATTATTTATTATATCACATCATCGAGTATCTCCAGGCCTCAAATTATCACAACAACATTGCACATGGAATTGAATATATTCATATATATATTTCAATGTTCTACTGATCAAACCCATGTCACTACATTCTTACCATCACACTACTAAAGAAATTTAAATTCATATATCTATAATTATGGATAACCACTTCAAAGAATGGATTTGATTCATTATTAATTCCCCCTATACATGGATGATAATATAGATATATATTTTTATTCATTAATCATATATAATAATTATTATATAATTATAAATTATTACAAAACATTTATTCATACCATCCAGTGAAATATGAAAATAATGGTCACATATACACATTAGCTTCCATGTCCAAGAAATGTGAAAATCATTTTTCTATCCATATATATGATTAATAACAATAAGTATATTTTTTATAAATATATTAGATATCTATATAATGATTTATATATTGTATTGGTATAACCACCGTTAAACTAAAAGTTATGGAACTTCTAAAATTACTTTCTCCTGAAAATGAAAAATTTATAAAAATGAAAAATTTGTTTTTATTAGGGAAATTTTAATTAAGTGGTGTTGAAATGTTTTAAGTTGATAAAATATGATAATTTAAATATTTTCATGATATTTTAATTGAATTTTTATATTTTTAAATTTATTATATATGTGTTTATATTTCATTCTATGAATTTTAAATGTTATCTAAGGGTTTTAATATCACATTTATTTCCATGATATGAATTCCACATTCACTAATTATTCTATGTATGTGGTGTATATACTATCCATGAATATTTATTATTATTTATATGATGAAAATTATATTTATTTAAATATTCAACTATTTTTCTAACATACATGATGTTTGTATTTGAATGCTTTTAATGAGATATAATATTTATTTTATAATGACATTGTTTACCAAGATTGTTTATGATGAATCTTTTAATAATGATATTTTATGACACAACTATCATAAAACTGATGAATTTGATTATCTTTATTTATTTATATATATTACATTTTTCCAATAATTAACCTTTCTATATGTTTACAGGGGAAATATACTTATAATATGAAAGAAAATAAATTATTTATCTCTTATGTATATAATATATTATCATCCTTATAAGTTTGTTTTAATAAGGTTTAGACATTTTATAAACTATTTTACCATGAATCATTAATTTAATGTCTAATTTGTTTTTTATTTTTATGAATTTTTTTAAATGGGAATATTGTTTCATTTTCTTAACATGTTACATTTGAATTATTACATCAGTGAGACATGAATAATTGTTTTAATATTGAACACATTAATATATTATACACTATCTTTATTTATCAATTATTTGAATCTTCATTTATTGGATTCCATAGTTATTTTCTTGGAGAAGTTTTACATAATATTTATGAAATTATTTTATTTTAAAAAAATTATTTTAAAATGAAATTGAATAATTCCATATAAAATATTCCTAGAAAACTTTTATCGGTATTTTCCATATATTGTAACATAGTTTTATATCATTTATTATTTACTAGGGATATAGTTCATCGATAACATCCATGTTAACTATCAAGATGAATTAATGAAATTTGATGATCACAAATCCAATTCATTTTCCATGGGTTATGTTTTGATTAAATAATGAAGTGCTTATTAACCTCAGTTCATATTCAAGTGTAATGATATTGTTAATGTGTTATTGTCTTTAGAATAACATATATATTAATTTTATTACTTTGTTGGAGGGCTGTAAATTTTATATCCCTCTAATGTATTGGGAAAATATTTATATACCATATGATAAAAATGACATGAGTAGCGTGGGGACCATGTTTAGTGTGGGATTATTTCCACAATTACTTTTTTTGATGTGAAAAATAACAAAAGGCGTGATTGAATGTAGAGGGAACCAAATCCTCTATAATAGTCTTGAGAGTGAACTGTGACTAATTATATGATGTTATATTGAGCAAAAAAAACCCATCATGATAGTACTTATAGTGTTCATTGACTAAAGTAGTTATTTTATATTCTTCACAATACTCTAAAAACCTAACTCTCATTCCAATGTTATTGACTATTAGATATTGTTAATTGATTTTTTAAGATCCATTCATTATGATTTTTTCATGAAATAGTCAAAAACTAAATATTATAAACTATGATATATTGGTTATGGTTTTCAAAAATTAATATCATGTTATCAAACCATTATTTTAATTTTATTATTATTTGGTATTTAATATATCTATTTTTTACCTTAATAAAAATCTAGGCTCATCCATTCCGAAGATTTCCTTCCACAAGATATGAATAAATGTTTTTTTATAGGATATTTATAAGAGGAATTATTATTATGATAATCATAATTGGAGAAGATATAAACCTATTCTGATTATGTTTCTTATGAATTAATGCTTCTAATGTCACAGAACATAATTTTTTAATTGATTTTGTTTTTAGGATTTGAAAATTCATATAATAAGATGAAATATTTTTTTATGAAATTTATTTGATATTATAGATTGTATTAGATAAGAGTTTAGATTATTTCAAAATTAGGATTTGAAAACATTTGTTAGAAAATTTGGTTTATGTTTTAGTATAATAAAACATTATATTGTATTGGTAAAATATAGATTTAATGGTTTTCTAAGTAATACATCCTTATCTAGACACCAAATGTAGATACTTTTGTGTAAAAAATTCATATAGGGATAATAACCTAAAAAATAGATAATCATGTATATATGAACCATTATTCTCATTCACGAGGAGTTTCTACTTACCAGACACATTGTTTAACACTCTTTATGGAAATGATTAGGTCAATTAATTATTTATTTATGAATCATTATCAATAATTTTAATATATGATGATCATAGATGAAAAAACTAAATTTATAGTTTAAAATATTGACTATTTGGTTTCATTACATAAACTTATTTTTATTTTTTATATGGTTCTTCAATACTACTATTTTTTATATCAATATAATCATTTGTTTTATAAAAATTTTGAACCATGCGGATTCATGTTAATGCTAAATTTAATGGGAAATGGAATTCTATAACTGAATATGAAACGAATGATACAGGATATGAATGTTGAAACAAAAATATTTTCAAAAATCATTTATATTGTTATATAATGAAAAATATGAACATTGGTGAGTTTCTTGAATCACATAATAATATAAAAATGTAATTTTATGATATCAATATTGAAATGAATATTTTTCTTTTTATATGTATAAATTTTTGGAGGAATCAATCATGATAATTTTTTAGAGGAACATTACGTTATTTTTTAGATTGAAAAGAGGACATAGTACAACTAAATTCCAAGGAAAAAATTAAAATCACGGTGAACACAATGGATGACAATAATGGTTTCCCTAGGTTATCATAAATGGTTTAATGTTTCAAATGTGGAAAGTATGGGAATTATTCAAATTGGTTTCCTATGAAGATCTAATATGAAGAGGATCAAAAATTCTATAAGACTACAGTTTCTTCTGTTGGTGATGATAGACTACAAATTACATATTTAAGGAAAGAAGTATAAAGGAATAATATATTTAATTCTAGGAAATAATTTAAGAAATAAGTGGAATGATTGATTTTTATATTTATTTTCATTATTGAATTATGTTGTGTAATAATTTTTATCATAGGTACACTAGAAATAAACATATGGAATATTTGATGTATTTTTCTACAATATTTTTTCATAATGAATTTTCGTAAATATGTTGAATGGTAATGATAACATTGTAAATTTTTTGTTGATAATTAAATATTTTTAAAAAACAAATGATTTAGTGTAATATTACTCATAATATAATCCCAATGATGAGATAATAATTATTGGGTTACATGAAGATTTGATTGGCATTGTTAAAGAATATTTAAAAGTATTTGGTACTATAATATTATTTACTGATTTGATGATAATGCGATTTTGGATTTCTTTAGAGAATATTATTTAGTTTTTGGATTCATAAAATATATTTATGAATTTATTTTTGAGGTAAATATATTTTATTAAAATAGGTTTTATAGTTATTGATGATTATTTTGTAAAAGGATTAGCATTTTTTATGACTATATATATTCAGGGTATGAAAATGATTAATATGTTACATTATGAGATACATAAAGTTGTTTGTGTAATAATATTGTTTATTATTTGTGAATAAAATTCCAAAAGTCATTAATTTTTTTTTTGTTATAGAATTCTGTTAGATATATTCTTGATGATTCCTAAGGTTTAATTTGAATGGAATGAATTTTTTGAACATTGAGGATTTCTATTAAGTTATTAGTGAATAATGTATTATATCATTATATTGGGAACATTTTATATTGGATAAATTATTATAATAAATTTTAGGGTATTTATAGTTATATGGAATAACTTATTATCAATTTAATGATCTAATGATCTATAAAAAGATTATTTTAGTTATCATATCATGAAAATTTCAAATTGAATATTAATTTATTTGAGTATGGAATGAAGTGGAAATTTATAAAAGAACTAAAAAATATTTAATTCTTTTAATTAAATTGAATTAAAATATATTGGTATATATTTCATGTTCTCTCCCATGATATTAAACGAAAAACAACACTTTGTGAAAAAATTTATTCAAAAAAATGATTCTCTTCTACCCACATTTTGGATAAATCAATATATTTTCACTCATCATAGATTTAGGGTTTTTTTATTTATTAAAATGTTTTCTTCCCTTATATATGAGTAATATGAATATTTTTTTCTCCAAAGTGTATAAATATTAAGCTTGTTAAATTTTTTCGTTAAATAGTAACATGATTATGTTATACTTCAAGTAAAAATTATTTTTTCCACTTTTCATATTTAAATTATTTTTGTATCCCAATAAAAGACATTGTTTTTTATTATGGTTATTTTAAAATATGAAAACATTGATAATTGAAGTAAAATTATTGGAAAATTTAATTTAATGTGGGGGATAATATAACACCCCAAAAATGTACTATAAAATAATAATAACCACATTATCTTCCATAAAAAATATCTCCTATTTTTATCATAATTATGTTATATTATAAAATATATATTATAAAATAGCCATTGAATTGAATTTTATGGAAATTAGTAACCATATTTTTAATTATATGTATGATTTTTATATTTAATAAAAATTAATTGATCAATTATTATAGAATAAAAACTCAATTTTTATTAAAGTCGTTGTATGGTTCAAAAAGAAATATTTTTTACGTAATGGATTTTTGTTAATATTTTTAATTGGAAATATAATTAATTTAATACAAATTTATTAATTAAAAAATGGTTTTTTATTTTCAAAATAAAAATTAACTTAGGGTGAAATTTTGGTATTCTTTTAAAATGGTTTATTTTTTAGTGAATAATAAAAAATGTCCATTTTTCAAATACTGAAATTTATTTACATTATACCATTTAATTTAAAAGTAACATCATATATTGTATATAACATTAAACATATATAAGATCCATTCTATTTTAAATAAAATAATTTATTCATTTTGAATCCAAAATATTCATGATCTTTTTTAATGATATTTTTATTCATAAAACTGATTTTTCTAAATACATTATTTCATTGTGAAATTATGTTAAAATTGATTTATATCACGTAGTTAGATTTATTTATGAATATTCATACCATATATTTAAATATGTTGTTAATAATGGATGAATATGTCCCTATTTGTTTAATTATTATTTATAGATTCCACATTTAGAATGTGTCCAATCCATAAGGTAAAATAGTTAAAATTTGGTCAAAACAATTAGATAAGGTCATGAAATAATAACATAACATAAAATAATATAATTTATGCATTTCATAAAACCATATGAGTCATATATTGAACTAAATTAATTTTTGGTTCCATTTTCATTTGATAATTTAATTTATAACATTTTACATAGTGAAAAAACAAAAATGTCACTCTCTTAATAAAAATATATATATAAATTAAACTCATTGAAAAATTAATAACTTTATTTAAATGTATTATCATTCAATATTAATTATTTATTTTTATCATAGAGAATTAGTTTTATTGTTATTTTTGAAATAATTATATATAAGTCCTACACAATACTGAAAAAAGGCTTAATCAAGTAGTAAAAAATCATGTAAATGATTGCAAATAACGTAAAAGTAATATTTTGTGGGTGAGTAATAGTTACTAGGGGCTTTTAATAATTAATAAAATCTGTTCTAGATCTTTTATGTGATACAATTTTATTTATTTTGATATCATGATGCTTATAATTTAGGATTAAATTAATATTGCGACAAATGAAAACATATAATATTTTATAAAAATTTATATTTTATGAAATTTTCTAAAAATAATTAAAATATTTATGGATTATAGTTAAAATATGATATTTTCTATAATTTTTCTATTTTAAATATGTGATTCAATTTTATTTTGTGAATATTAATTTAAAACATTAGTGATTGAGATAATTGTTACTCCGTTGAAGGTTATAAACTATTAACAAAGGGGTTGATTAAAAGAATTTAATTAAAATTATATATTAAAATATCTATATTTTAATATTATATTTGGTTATAATCCTTGTTAAATTATAATCAATGTAATTTTAAAACCATTTTCCCTTGAATGTGATTTTAATGTATTTTTTAATTTAAAAAATTTACAAGAATGCCCCTCCTCAAACAAAAAAAAATGAGAACCCTTATATATTTTATTAAAAAAAATTGAGAAATATATCTTGAAAAACATTGTCAATATATGTTATCAAAATCACTAACCATTAATTATTTGATTTATATTTTTAAATATAATATTGCAGGTGTCCATTAAAATTGATCTAAAGGAGGCAGTCCAATATAGAGGTAATCATCTTATCCGACCTCTTTCAATTTATTTTGACATTTAAATCCTATAAATCATTTTTATTCTTTATAAAATCATATAATAATTATCCTAAATGTTTTTAAAATTATGTTTTATTATTAATTTTCCTTATCCACCCCTATTACACTCATATTGGAACCCGATAATATCACATGTCTGTGCTTGTGGATTACCACCTCCATAAACTATTATAATTCATTTTCCATCACTATCATTCAAAAATGGTTATTCTAATGGGTTTAATTTTTTATGGGATACTAATAATATAATTGTACTTATATATTTATTATATTGTAACCACCTTCATACCTTCTCATCTTTTGAAATTTTTAGCATTTGTTTATACCCCTTTGTGGAATACCAGATCCAAGAAACGATGTGATTTGTTTTTCATTAAGGATTTTCGTGGATGGAAATAATTATATATTTAAGGAATTTATATATTATTTTTGACATAATAATTATCCTATAAATTTGAATTATTATTTATATTTCCTTCAATCTATCATTTTAAAAGTGCAGATAATTTTCATGCACACGCAAAACCTAACGTCTCCATGAACAACGCAATTATTAATTATTCATATATCATTTATGATTGTATATAAATATATATAATGATTATATATGCTATTCAAATCATTATTATCATAGTATAAATGATTTTACAGTGAATTTTTTGTAAATTCCATAATAACTGAATAAAAATTCTCATGAAAATATAAATAGATAACAACCAGAAAAGATGACTTTTGGTACAAATTGTTAATAAATTAGTGGAAAAAATTATAATAGGATAATATATTAAATGATAATTATGTTAATTAATATTGTGTATAATTATAATAAATTAATAATTATTAAATAATTGTAATATTAATTGTTATATTTTTCTATCTTAATGTAAATGAATTTCATATCACTTTTACTTATATGTGACACATGCCATATTCAATTTATATTTCATTCATGGGTTATATATTATTTCTGTGAATGTTTTGTGATTATTTATATGAAAATAAATTGTATTAACATATGCATGTGTGGTTTTTTCTTTAATGTGGTTTTTATTAAAATATTACCCAAGTGGTAATGGATTTAAATTATAGTCTTATTATATATTGTTATTGTTAATTATTATGTTTCCAATAATGAAATAGAATGATATAACTCGGAATAAACACATTAAATTTATTCTCATTTTGTAATTTAATGGAAAAATGGTTTCCTTTCATTTAAGCTCTTTATGAACAAATGAGGCCAGAAAAACATTTTTAAGGAATCAAGACATTATTAATCTCTATGGTAGAATATATTTTTTCATCCATGTGCTAGTTTTGAAAAAATTATTTCATTAATGTTACAGTTATTATACATTTAATTTTTAATTAATTATTCTCCCAAATTTTAGTTATTGTAAATGTTTCTAAAAAATAAGATTATTTTCGTTTTTAAATTCAATTTATTTTCACTTTTTACCAATAATGATATATTAAATTTTGTTTCAATGTTTATGACATTAATGTAATTTCATTACTTCAAGACTAATTAATATATTCAATTATTAATTTCATCTTTACCTTAATCTTATCAATTTAATTAATTTAAATAATACTTATTATTTTTTTAAAATTTTTTATTTGATTTAATAAGGAATTGGTGTTTTCCAAAAAATAATAATTCAGGAATCCTTTTATTGTAATTTTTCATCTTTTATAACACCATTTTATATTAGTTATGTAATAATTGGTATATGATTCAATGATACCATATGTATTCTTACTATATATTGTTTATGATAATGATTTATTTATTAATTCCATTTTTTCTATTTTTTATCTTTTGATGAAAGTTTGAAATATTTGTGAAACAAGTTTCATTTTTTGAGGTTATGACATTATGAAGGAATTATGATTCTTTAGAACAAAAAAAGTTGTTTTTGTTAGGTCATTGGAAGTCCTGTTATTACATATTCCACCAATTCATTTGGTAAATATAGTTATCTCGTGGAAATGTAATGTCTAGAAGGGTGATTGAACCATGTTTTGAAAGGGACTCTATCCATTATTATATTTTTAGGAGTAGAAAATTAATAATTATATGTTGTAATAAAGAATATAATGATTTTAAAATTATAGTATTGGGAGTGAACCTTCACTAAGGTTAGTATGTACTAAGGATTGATCCCAATCTACTGTAATAGTTTTGGTAGATTGGAAATACTAATGAGATGACTTTTATATATTTATAGGTGAAAAATACTTATTTCCTATACCAATGTTATGATCTCATGGATCATGTTGTTTTATTTCATTATGATTCATTCCGTATGAACAAAAAATAAATATTCCATTATTAATGAATTTGATCTATTCTATTTTGTGTACAAGTTTCAAATGTTAAGCTCGTGTTCTCAAATATTTATTTTCATATAATGATTAATTAATTGTTAATATATCAATTTTTATCCATACTAATCATACAATATCACCATTTATTTTTTTCATTCCTGAGGTTATGAAAAAATATTTATGATATTTAATTGAATTGTTCTATTTATGAAGATATTATTGGGAGATGATGTAGATACCTTATCAATATATATATTATTTATCATGATTCACAATGAATAAAAAAAATATAATTATAATTTGGAATGAAATTTTATTTATTCAATATTTATCTAATATGAAGTATTTTATCATTTTAAAATTATGGTTTACTATACAAAGTGTTCTAGATAGAGATTCATTATGACTTCTCACCCTAATTTTTTTATCCTTACATAAAATGAGACAAACAAGGGTTTGTTTCCTAAAAACCTAGATAATATAATATTATAAATTCACTCATATTTGAAATGGTATTTTCTTTATTATTTTTTCATTATATTTATATTTCATATTTAAATTATACACAAAAAATTACTAAATATCTTTCACTAACATCCTTGATTTTTTTGAAAATAAATCCATAATAATTAACATTAAAATGTATTAGTGGTTATATATATATATATATATATTTGTCTAATTTACCAATATTTGTTCAGTCATCAATAAAATTTTAGTGCATATAACATTTATATAGAGAACAGATTTCTGAATAATTATATTTCATATCTGTAAGACCCTTGAAAACAGTATAATTTTACATTATTAATGATAATGTGTGTATTTTTACAAGCACACTATGGGAATCAAATTAATAAAATACAATCCTAAACATTTATACACACTTAATTCAATATAATTTTAAATTACATTATGATGTAACATTATATATCAAAAAAAAGTTGAAACTTATATTATTATTGTAATAATATTATAAAAACTATATGTATGATTATAATAAAAAATTTAATGAAGAGAAAATATTTTGACATAACTATACTAACATACACTAATAATGTATTATAAAATAAATTGTTTTTCCAAAAAAGTTTAAAATAATAAACAAATATATATTTAAAGGATTACAAAACATTAATAATACCCATGTAATACTATGAAATTAAAATCTCTAGACCTCATGGTCATAATCTGAAAAAATATATAGAAATGAATAAATTATATGTTGATAAAAGAAATATGAAAGAACATAAATTACAAAATAATTTAATTTATTTGATAAAATATAATGAAAATAACTGTTAAAATGTGGATATAAGCCTATTATGGTACGTGGATAATATAGCATATTTTTGAAAAAAAGTGATGTAGAAAAATGAAAATATCTCTCTCTAATTTGTATTTTAAAACATATAAATTTCATTTCATTAAAAGGATTGAATATATATAATACATTTTTCTTTAAAAACATGGTTGGCAGGCATAGTTTGGGTAACATTCTACTTAACTGTGTTGATATTAAATCTTCTAAATATTTCAAATTTTAAATAGTGAACATCAAAATTAAGGGTTAAAAAAATTTAAAATATCAATATGTAAAAAATAACTCATGTGACTTACCATTACCCTCTCACAATATCATTTTAAACCCATAAAAAATATTTTCCTTGTTTAACAATTTTATAATAATTTATTCTAATACATTATCATTTTATACAAATTTCTCATTGTCTTAAGGAAATAATTCCAATTATAACATATGAAATGATGAATATTTTTTCATGTAACATAACAAATTAGGGGTAGGTGATTAAATTATCATATTCAATGATTAAAATATATTATACCAATTTATTATATTTTTCAAATATATTAGTGGAGGGATTATAGTTATTATTCATAAAATATGAAATGTTGAATGCATTATGAATCACCAGTAAAACATTTATTACTATAGCCATTAAGGGTCCTATCCATTTCCTTATGTGATTTAATGTGGTACTACATACCTTGGCATCAATTTAAAATTAATTAAAAGATAATAGTGGCCAAATTGAGGGTATGAACTGCTGGATAACTACACATAATGAAATATTCCAATTAGAATTTATGATGATCTGTATACAATTTATTGTGTTTTTGAACTAGAAAATGATATGTATGAATATTTTAAATCATTTATGTCATGTAAAGTATTAATCTTATATTCACTAATTATTTATGATCAAATATAGTCTAACAATATGGGTACTAAAATGGTTTAAACTATAAATCCCCAATATTAAAGACTATTATTTTTTATTATTAGTTATTTCTGAAGGATATATTGACCAACTATAGATTATCATCTGATGGAGAACAAAAATCCACCAAATAGAATGAATAAGAACATAATAATCTGTATTTAATATATTTCCCACCAATATATAGATAAAATTTTATAAAATTAATAAAATTTTATCTCATGATATTTTTATTACCACAATAGAATTTGAAGAAGAATAAAGTATATCATTCATAAACAAATATCGGTGGCACATCCAAGAATGCTACTATATGATTATTATAAAATATTCCACATAATTACTCCCATTATCAACCCCTAATTTCGAAATATTGGTCTATTTATTTATTTAATCAATGGTTACATATGTTTCATTATTACCATGATTGATACGAGGAAACACCATAATCAAAATAATGGATAAATATGTATTTATAAATTTGAATAACTATGTGATTGAACAATCTAAATTTATTTTAATGATAGGGTTTATCATTTCTTATATAAATAATAATTACACAAAAAATAAAACATACATACATATTACAATCTTCTAGTATCAAAATTTTAAATTATTATACATTTTTTTCTTAGTTAATTACCCACTTTGAGAGATAACAATCATTTAACACACTAATTATTGAAATAATTGGTGTTGTATAATGATTTGAAAACCATATTATGTCATTTGGTAAGGATAGAAATTTATTTTAATCCCTCACCACTTGAGAATAATTTGATTCCCTATAAATCACAATATCCTTGAATCATAAGATTAAAAGAAATTATAAGAGATGGTTTTATTTGTATATTATAAATGAATCTGAAGTGTCATTATTTATCAACATTAAGGATATTTAATAAAAATGCAACATATTGAGTTCATTAATCATTATTCTCTCTCACTACCTATGATGGGGGATTCATTCTTAATGAAACAATAAAAAATACCCCTATCTTATTATATATTGATTTATTAAAATAAATATTTAATCATACATGATTCATTACCATTATATACATTATAAATAAAATTTCAATAATATGTTACAATATATTTTATTAGATATTTAAAAAATAATGTTATCATCAGAAATATAATTTCAATAACAATTTAATTCTGTCATATCCACCGGTTGATCAATGTCATTGGTCTGATTTTACTCCTCATGTGGTCATAAATATTGATAGTCATAAGAAACCACATAATCTCTTTTCAGTACGAAACATTATAATCCATTGACTAATATATAAAATGATTTATGCTCACATAAAATTTGACAAATGTAATAGGTTAATCTAAATATAAACCAAATGATAGTTTTTATAATTCATGATTATATATGATCTTTACTCCATTTCATATATGAGTCATAAAATTTAAGTTAATAAATATGAAAACTATTAAAATACTTTTGTTCCATCCATGAAAACCATTTTTCTTATAAACATTGAATAGATTGATTATTAATTCCCAACATATTTCTTTATTCACCATATGATGATCAATATTAAGATGTTCCACTATCAAATACAAACCATTTTTTAATAATACATTTAAATATTTTTTGAAAATTTAATTTTTCATTGAGTTTAGGGTGTAAATACAATGAATTTTATGGTGTTTGGATGCTTTATAATGGACCATAATGACCATTTCACCACATTAGTTACTTTTAGGGCCCAATATTGTATTACATAATCCCTAGAGATTTATAGGGTGTGCAATAACATCATGGTGGGGGAATATTATTTATTTTTCTTTTACCATCTAGAGCCCTATGTTTTTCATATTTCATGTGTTAAAAGGAGATTAACGGTCCTAAATTCATAGTTGAGTATCATATCATTGTGACAAATAGTATTTGTTTCAGTTTTTTTGTTCATACCGAGGTTTCCTCTATAGTAAAGTAATTTCCATGGTTCTACAGTGAGGACCAATGTATAATATTACAAGGGGAATCTCATCATGGTGGTCCTATAATAGCTTTTTGGAGTATTCCCCAATGGAGAGGTACAACACTATGATCCATGTAGTCTTGACATTAGTGAATATATTTCTGTGAAGTTTTATTCCATTAAAATTCATATTTCTATATAACTCAATTTAATCACCAAATAAGATGCATTATTCTAATTATGTTGAGGTACATGAGTTTTACCCCAATGCATACATTCCTTAATATTCCATTGGATTTTTGTCATATACTCTTTGATTTCATTATAAATTCATATAGGAAATTCTTTATTATTCATTTTTCATCGTTCTATTATTGATTTCTCATTATATTTTCATTTTATGTAACTTTATATAACCCCAAAGGATAGTTTTTAACCTAATTCATTACAAAATATGATGTTTGGGTGTTGTTGGTTAATGTTGATACATTATCATTCAATAATTTGTAGTATAATGATATCTATACATGGTTGAGGTTGGTATTTCCATGTTTTTAGATTTTACTATAATTTCACGTATTATTGATTGTTCCAAATAATTTTCAATTACAATTTGTGGAGGTTAGGTATCTAATGGAATACATTGTGAGATTTCAAAATATTAAGTTGCCATTTTAATGATGGTAGTGAAACTCATCCTAATGTCACATGGAAAATTCAATGGTTTTCATTGGCCTATTGATTGGGATTTGAAATAAACAAGAAATTTATGTGTGTATTGATTTATTATAACGCTATTTGTGGGATATAAATTCATATTATTTCAAAATAATTTCATTTTAATATTGTACAATTTTGTGTTCAATAATGTATTAGATGTGATGGATTGAATTATAGGTTTATCATCCAATTTCATTCTATTTTCTTGAATATAGAACTTCCACGACCCGTCCCTCAGGGCTAAAGAAAGGACAACCCCATGCCCACCGTTGATAGGTCTGGGGCTGGTGAATAGTTCTTAGTAGGCATATCCCCCAAATGAGAATAATTTCTCAACGAACTTGTACCCACAAACCCAACTGCAAACACATGGATGGAGAGTGAAAATTCGAAGTAAAGAAAAATCAGGCATACCACTACAAACCAACAATAGATTACGATAGAATTAAATGTAGTAAAGTAAAACCAAGACATTATATAAGCCAACAAATATAATGACACTTGCAATGACTATCCCACAATCAATGGTAGTGAATCTGGTGTAGGAAGCTACCATAAACTCCTCGGTGTGTCTCATCTCACAAGATACTACATGGACTACGTTCTGGTCCATCACTTTCAAATATTATACCAAAGAGTTGGTTTTCCTAACAAGAAACAATATGTACTGGAAAATCGTATGACAGGGTGACTATAAATACATAGTAAGATACCCCAAAAACCACAAAGAAAAAAATAGAAAATAAAGAACAAGAAAGATGATATAGTTAGATCTATATAGGTATATGTCATCACAACACTTAACAAAAACAACCAGTTATATTCAGGAAGGATTCCAATATGCTAAATCTTATCTACTTTCAGCCATATGGTTTCATACATAGTGCACTCAATTCATGGAGGTCTCAATCCTCAAGATAACTAAAAGAAACAAAGAAGAAAAAGTATAACAAATGTATCTGAGAGAAAATTTCATCTTAACACATCACGATGTTTCTATGAGATTTCTAGTCTCACTATGGAATGATCTCTCAATATCACAACCAGACATTTTTAACATGATTCTGCTACAGGTATGCTCATATTCGGAGGACTCATTCCTTGAGTCATCATTTCATTAGAGACTTAGGTAAAAAGGGTCTCACTTCATTAGGATCTACCAATTGGGGATAGAATGAGAAATACCTCAATGTACTCTAATTCAGTCATAACATTGAACATCTTGTCTTGACGAGGGATTCATCCTTAATGTGTCACTACGGTCTTCTCTTCTTCTGGGCCACTGACGTCCACTCCACCACTAGGCCACTGATGTCCTCTTGGCTACCAATAGTCTATTGCGTCTCTAAGCTCTACATGGCAACCACTCATTAGTGGGGCCACTAAGGCTTGTTCAGCTACTGCTCATATGTGGGGTATCTGATGTCTGCTCGGCTAATTCTTTTATCCTAGACCATCGTGGTTGGCATGATTACTTCTCATTTGTCGGGCTACTTAGATCCACATTGCTACTTGTCTACCGGCCCAATGTGGTCCACATGACTATTCTTCTTCCTGGCAACTGAGTTCTGCATAGTAATTCATCTAATTTTAGGTGAATCTACTACTCCATTAATTGGAACTAAATCAACCTACATCTAAACAAAATTGGATTAAATTTAAAGGTCCACTCTTACCTAAGGGTCTAATGTCACACATGGTTCAATAATCTGACATATGGTTTGTGAGGTATGACTATTTTATAGAAAAGGGGTCAGCTGTGTCTGGGCCTAGTCTAACTCGCTCAGACCAACCTAAACCGACACGCCATGTCGGACCTAGACCGGGTAAGCTAGGTTGAAGGTCCATCCAGATGGGGTAGTCGGCTATATTGTGGGTCTGACTCATTGACGGCCTGGCCTGACCTACTGTGATGCGGGCTGGTCTCCTCCAGCCTCAAAAGTGGCAATCCGGATGCACCCATCCGTATAATTTGGACAGCTCTAATATATTCCATTCCAAATTCAGCCCGCGGTATAATCCTCAAGTCCTAATGACCAGCACAAGTGAAGTGGTGACCTTCATCACATGAATAGTTTCATTGAGATAGTTGTTGAAGCCACCATTATTTTCTTCCACGGTGTTCCACCTCTAATGTATGACAGGCCTTTCCATATTCCACCTTTCATTCTTCAGTGGTCTATTCATCAATCCAGGAGTGGTTCTCAATTCCTTGGGCTAAATTATTCATCGTATGGGGTTCAAAATTATGTTAGGACACACGTATTCAAAAAATTATTGAATGTAGGTATCTATTTCACCACCTATCATCTTTCACCACCTCCATCTTCACACCTCTTTCATGCCACTACATGGTTGGATGATTGATTTTGGATTTTTTTCTCTCCAAGAAATAGGTGTGAAACGGTAAATATTTCATCACAACATGAAGAATAAAAAAACATAGTGGAGAAATCACATTAAAAAAATAGTGTTTTCTCCATGGTCAATTGTTCCTTCGATCCTCAATCCAATCCATTAGATGTATCAAGAAAATAAATCAAAATAGAAATCTCAATTCCCCCAAAATCATTCGTCAATGGAGAACCTCTCAAAAGAATTACTAGACTATGGGTCTACTTGTTCGTGGGATGATTAGTGATCGTCATTTAAATCATAGAATAGATAAAACATAAATCAAATAAGAACCACAAACTCAATTTGGATCACATGTAGATGTGCATTGATTTTGTGTCACCATGTCAATCCTTATTCTGCTGGTGTTTAAAAACTTATCACCACCTAATAAAACCCTAATCTCCAATCCTTTTCTCCCTGAGATAGCATGCACCCCATTGCCTTATTGAAGCACCAGAGTTCCAGACTAATTTTCCAAATTTATAAATTATAACATTGTACCATGTCCCTGATTAATTGAAGAAATGAATTAATGAATGGACAAAAATCAGTGATACAAATTCAAATGAAAACACAGTCACTACACTACTTAATTTATGAATGGAGAATGTGTTCTCTGCCTATACATCACATCATTTCCATTGTGAAAAATGTTAAAATTAAATAAAATAAACTTATTTTATTTTATTTTAATATCCTCTAAAATGTCAAATAAATAACTTTTACCCATGACCCACACCAGTCAAGGATATCTTCTGTATATGGAGAACATATCATTACAAACCCCAAGATGGTCTCATATTTTTAACCCATGTTAAACATTGAGAAATACGAGGATTCAAATATATAAATATTAGTTAATATTTTTATTTAAAGTTATGTCTAGAAAACCATCTTTCATAGTCATCCCATGCAACCTAATGTTATGCTCCACCTAAGGAAAACATACCCTCATGAGCTCAACGGTGGTCTAATATTTTCAATCCATGTTACACTTCATGATTTATATGGTCAAGGAAAATAAAATAATAATATTTTATTATTTTATTTATTGTTCTTTCATTTTCATGTTTTATTATTGGTGTCCCCTGTCAAATAATCATAAGACACTCGTAGGGTAAACCCACTTCTATAAACATAATAGTTTCCTCATATTTATTATCAAGTTACCCTTTAATGATTTATTCAATTATTTTAGGAAATCTATGCACAAATTAAATTTGAAACTAAATATTTTTTGATGGATCATTTGGAGAACTCCAAGCCTAGAATCACAAATCGTCTCAGTGCATGGTCACAAATTTTTAAATGGAATTTTCTATAAATAGAATATAGAAAATAAGAGATGTTACAACAACCCAAACTCAATACATTATTTCCCCAAAATCCAAACAAATGGATTCCTAAACAGACGATGGTACGAGAAAAAACCTAAGCCTCATGCTCCCACATTCTCTCTTAGATATTCATGTGTTTCAACATAATTCTCCATAGAGTAATCGATTTTCATATAGTGTCCTCACATATTGATCTTAAATCTCTACCTAAAACTCTAAAAAAAATCATCCTCGTCAATGTCTAGCTCACCACGACCAAATCTCCAGCATGTAGAGGAGTCAAGATACCTCTACAAAACTCTCCTCCTAGGTAGATAGGAAATGGTTTGACTCAGTGAATGACTCAATGATCTACCATATTTTAGTCTGTCTTGTGGACGTACATGGTAATCCCATAACATAGTCCATTGATATCCCTTCCATTACTTTTCCATGTACCCATAAGAAGATAATGGACCTCCCATGAAATTGATTTATACAAGTTTTCAGTTGTTTAACTCAAAAGCATATCCCATATTCATCTCATTCACTCATCCTTAGTGTTCAACATGATGTATACACACATACCCTTAATTAATACCACCAATCAATGTGTCACTGCTACAAATTTTCTTCCTCTGAAAAGAACTATTTTCTCCACTAATTTCAATTATCAATATGGGGTATCCCTTATGGACATAAGAGTACATAAATAGTCATAGTTTCACTCACTGTGTTGTTCCTCCCATCCTCATTTATGAGAGGACAGTTAATAAACAATGAATAGAGATATAATGCTTTATTTTCATCCATAAACGTTAACTATATCGAGGCTAACAACTATGTTTAATTATTAAACAACTATTAAATGGATATCTTAATATAATAATCTTCTACTGTGTTCCTTGTAGGAGTATAGAATACATCATGTTCATAATCCTATAGGAACTCTAATCATCGTCATTGTCTCAAGTTCTTGTTCTTAAGATAGAAGAAATTCTTGAGACTCTTGGGGTTAGAGTAGATGGCAATCTTCAAACCCTTAAGTCAGTGTCTCCACATAATCAATGTGATGACTACCACTGCCAACTATATATCAGGTTACTTGTCAAACTATGTCTTAATTGCTGAAAAGCCAATGGAAACCTTTCAACCCATGTGAATGACTACCCCATTCACCTTTTTGAAGTCTTCATCGAGACTTTTGTAGTGGGAACTCTTTCTACACAACCACATGGATAATGGGTCAGTAATACACACATAACCTCAAACACCGGGTCATATTAATATACTCCTCTCCATATTCCCCACGTACACCCACATCTTGTGATGCTCTATGAAAGACATATGATATAATAATGATAATATATGTGACCTATTGGGGTGTATAATGATGTATAAATATATCTCCCATTGGTGAGGTAATCCTAGAAACATATTTTGGATAGACATCCCCAAACACTTCCACTACTGTTGGGAACTAAAAACTCAAAATGTCCACTTTCGTGTGAGTTAGGATGGCCACATGCAGCTACCCCTTCTCTTGTCCTCCATCTCACTTACCATAGGATGGACCATATTGGGGGGGTGGTATTTGTAACTTGTTGAAATGTATAGTACATTATACTGGTCTCTTAGCTCCTCTGCCACATCTTTATCCCTACAGATTAATTAGTTCCTATAACTATATCTTCCCTAGTAGCCCATCCACCATCTCACTCTGAGCACAACGGTTTGGACAATATCTAGAAAGATATCCCCTACCATCATTTAAAATAATCTACTCTTTCTAGTAAGATTAGACTCACTATCTGATTTTTGATCTATAGATACCCTATCTTGGGACCCCTACTCAGAATAACACACAAATCCATGTCATTGATACTGACTTAAAATTCATAATTTCCCACTCCTATAATCCATGGATATATCTGCTCAACCAAAGGAAATTCCACTAAAATGGTTCCCTATATCACCCTAAAATAAGTAGAAATGTATAGATGAGTAGAGCTGGATCAATATCCCTAAACACATCTTGCTCATATGTCCGAGCCACGAAGCACTAGTTGTGTTGTATTCATCAAGTACCTAGAAAAGTTGGTACACCTCGATGAATACTTATATACTAATATGTATTATTTCCAAAGCTATATATTCTCTTGGGTACTCATAGACCATATTTTTAATGGCAATATCCCATTATCTGGAAAAGGTTCTCAAGCTCTATCCACAGAAAAGTCACCTTATCAAAAGATAGGGTAATATAAATTCCACCATTGCCCTACTAAGGAACGTAGAAGGATTACTCTTATAACCTACATCTGATATAATGGTGGACCTAATATATGGAAAAATATGCACCACCTCAATCCAATCATTATACGCCTTTGAGTTGGGCTCACCTTAGATACTAAGGGGTCGATATCGCTGAAACTCGGGAAGTGAACTTAACCCACACATCTCATCAGCTGGTACAAAAAGTGGCATGAGATACTCCCAATGTGGTTGTATAGAATTTACACCACCATTTGGTGTTTCCTTTGGTATAAATATTTGTAATCTCTTTTATCACCCTATAGAACATCCTCATGATCTCATGGTGGAATCATAACTTTATTCTATATATAAGAACATGGAAACAAAAAAAAGATATACCATGATCAATAGATTATACATGGTGATAAGACTCAATAAGGACATAGAAAACTCAACACATTCCTATATGATCCATGTAACGACATTTTTATCTATAACATGTTCATTTAGGTACCGTGTCAAAAAGCAGAATTCAGGAACCTGGAGTATGGATACGTCAGCCACTACACCAACGTGGTTTTCCCAAGCCTAAAATCTGAACTCAAAATACATAAATCTATTTCACCAAACCAAACTCATAGACTCTGGGTTCTTAAGGTACAAACAACATCCCCTGATATCGTTCTGTCATAAGCCTCCCCCTAGAGAACGTGTCGTTACAACCTTAAGGCCACTTCTTATAGGATAGGGGTTGGGGACTAGCTCCTACTAGGCATATCCCACAATGGGAGGAATTTTTCTATGAACTTGTAAACATGAAACAAAATAAGTATATAGAAATTGAGGGTTAAAACACAAGGTAATGATAATTAATGAATGACACTACAACCAAAAAATAGAGTACGATAGAATGTAAATATGTAATGTACAACTGGGCTGGAATATTATCCCACAAAAAGAAATGCAACAGCAAATCACAGAGCACAAAAAGGGTAGTGAAATGTTATAGGAAGATTCCAGAAACACCTTTGTTCTTCTTATCTCATAGGATACTTCTTGGACATGGTTCTGGTCTAAATCTTTCTAATACTCTGCTGAAGCGTTGATCGTATGCCTAAGACACAACACGTGCGACAAAGGTTGTGCAGTAGTGAGTAAAACAAATCTCAGTAGGGGACCCTGAATACAAAAAAGAAAAATATCTCAAAGTATAACACCACCAAAAAGGTATAGTCATCTCAACATATGTATACGTTATCATCTCATATAACAAGAACAACCAGGTATACACGTAATGGACTCACAGACACAATGTCTCATCTACCGCCAGCAAAATGGTTTCGTGTGTTGAACGCTTAATTCCAAGGGGGGGAGGTGTCCCACTTCTCAACCTATCTAATAGTTACCATTATAAAATGTCTACCAAAATTATCTAATAGAACATATGATCTTGATACATTATGTGTTTTCCCTTAGACTTCTACTCACAATAATACAAGAAGTATTGATATCACATCCAATCATTCATCACATGATTTTGTTCAAGGAATGTTGTTCTAGGAAGGACACAATCCTTGATCCATCAAGTCATCATAGACCAATGCCACTAGGGTCATACTTATTGGGGCCCCACCCCAATAGAACACACTGAGAACAACACAAATTACACTACTTCAATCGTAATTCAGAACATATTTGTACTATAGAGGGAATCATATCCAATGGGTCATTAGGGTCTGATTGTCTGATAAGCCACTAAGGTCGATAACCTTCTAGTCCAGTAAGGTCTGCTTGGCTACCGATCGTCCTCCGGGCCACTCAGATCTTCTTGGCTACCGGGCCAATGTGGTCCGCTTTGCTACCGCTTGTCTGCAGGGAAACTGAGGTACTCTAGATAACTACTCATCTACCAAGCCACTATGGTCTACTCAACTATTGATCATCTATTGTTCCTCTGAGGGCCTCTTGGAAACTGCTCGTCTACCAAGTCTCTATGGTCCACACACCCACTAATCCTATTTCGGGCCCCTAATCTCTACATGACTAATTGACTTCTTGGACACTGAGGTCTACAAGACTATTCATCTTCTTGGCCATTGAGGTCCACCCGACTATTTATCTTATTCCAGGAGAATATAATATTCATGAAATCGATCATTACTCAACCTACAAATAATATTGAAATGATTACATCGAATGAATTGATTCACTGTCAGGGTCCCAATTCCACAAACGGTTCGTCAACAGACGCACAATTGTCAACATATGACTATTTTACTAAAAAGTTGTCAGTGTGGTCTGGGCCCAGTTAAAACCGGCTCAGGGTCCACCGAACCATGCCCGATTTGAACTAGATCCAATCATAGCCTACTGGGTTTCACAAAACCATAGGGTCCATCCATTCCTAGGATGACTGGTCTACAGATCCGGCATGTTTGGTTGGTCCATATAGTTGTGGGTCTGACACGCTGTCGTTCCGTCCCACAGCGATATGGGCTGATTGCCTCAAGTACCGAACACAAAATTCATGCTATGTCTATCCATGTCTCGCAGCCGTATAGGAAACCTACCATTATTCATGAGGTCCACGACTTGAGCTTTGCATCTTCGTCACCACCACGGCTGTAGCTACGGACTTCTCCACAAAGACTGCATCATTGGTGTGGCTGTTACAGCCACTACGGTGTGTCGACTCCTCTGTCTGGAACATAGATATCAACGCTACCACTTCCCGCACCATTTCTGCCACCATAGGCTCATGCGTGATGGTAGGCCTTTCAATGTTCCAACATATGTGATCCAGAGGTCCGTTCATTAATCTGGAAGGGGTTCTTGGATCCACGAGCTATATTCTTCATCACATGGGGTTCTGAATTTCATGATGACCCACTTCTCTCAACAGATCTTGAATGGTGGTATCTCCAACAGAACCATGATTATTTCTCTACTAACTTCATCACACCTTCTTCTCACCACTCCATGGTTTGATCAGTATTTTCTGATCATCACACCATGAAACCAGTAATAAACTATCAATCATTTGTCAACCCATGATGAACCTGAAGAATGTGGAGGAGAAGTTCCAATTAAACAACTCGAGGATCGATCCTTGGATTTTTTTTCAGTACAGCCTTGATCTGATCTGATAGAAGGATCAGTAAAAAAATCAAAATAGAAATCCCAAATCCCACAAAATCATCCTGAAATCCTGTCTCTCATGTAAGAATGATTGGTCCATGGGTCAACCTATTTGTGGGTTGATCCACATTCATTATTTAAATCCAATAATTGTGAAAACATTATTTAAATAAAAACCCCTACCAGGAGTTTGATTGATTCAATACATAGATTAATGTTGTGTAACCATATTGATCCTTGTTCTACCAGTGTTTGAGGATTCATCACCTCTTGATCGAACCCTGATCCCTGATCTATCATCTCTTGCGAGAGAGCCTCCTCCCTATTTCCTTAGATAAACCCTACAGTCTAAGGGAAATTATCTAGTGTTATGAATTCTTACGGTAGAACCTATATATGATTAATGGATGAAACACATTAATATGTTAACACCTTTCAGTGTTACTATTTCAATTTGAAACATCATCGCCACACAACATAATTTATGAATAGAGAATGGTTCATTCCATTTCTGTGTCGCACCGTCGGCATAATACAAAACATTAAAATGAAATAAAATATGAATCTTTTATTTTATTTTATTCTCCATTTAACATTCCAAAAATATTCTTTTATGCCTGACCCATACTGGTCAAGGATATGTAATAATTAAAGAGAACATCTCATTACAAACTCAACGGTGGTCCCAGATTTCTAATCTGATTCACCTTTTTGAAGTTATGAGAATTAAGAAATAAAATAAATTTATATTATATTATTTTATTAACATTTGAATCCAAAAAAAATATTTACAGTTGGCCCATGCCGGTCAATGTTATGAACCTCGTAAGGAATAAATTTCATCACAATATCAATAGAGGTAGAAGATTTTTAATTTGAGGTATCGTTCTTGTGTGATAAGTAAATGAAAAATAAAATAGTCTTATTTAGTTGTTATATTTATAGTTTTTCCATTTTTAGGCTTCATCACTTGAGGCCTGTTGGTGACAAAATATTGGACGCAAAGGGAAGAAGGAAAAGAAGCCCGCGTGCTACCTCACGAAGCACCGATGTCGAGCTCCCCCGAGAAATGCGGCCACCGCCAAGCAAAGGAGGCGGTACCACTCCATGAACACCTTGACATTCGCAACCCAATGAGAAACCCCAGAGGCAATAATGCTCCATGAGCCCTCTGACCTTCATCACCCGCTGCAGAGCATAGGAGGCGGTAACCCTCTGCAAACCCGGTTGACATTCGCGACCCACCACGAAGCAACCGCTGCCCCTTCTCGCCGCCTAATCTCTACTTCGCGGCTCCCCTTTCCTATAAATATCTTGCTCCCCCTGAGCCCAGGGGACAGAAAATCCGACCATTCGGCTTCTCAACTCCCAAATTGCGAAGCACCCTTCACTACAGGAATCATGATCTCTATTAGGAATTTTTTTCTTCATGAGATGCCTTCGCCTTGTCTAGTTTTGAACCCCTCTTCCGAGAGGGATGCCCTTCGCAAAGCATAAGGGCATTAGCGATGGAAGGGGATTCCCGAGGGAATCCGGGTAGCCGGGGAGCGTTTATGCTTTGAAAAACACCCATCCTATACAAGTGATCCTTATGCCAAGGTTGGGTCGCTGTACTTCGCAAAACACACTACTTCACATCACCATGCTTCACGAGACACCTCTTCTTCTTCAAGCAGTGCTCCACGAACACTGTTCCACATCGCGAAGCACCTCCCATTCTCACCTCTTCCCCATGATAAGGCCAAGGTACTCCACTTCATGAAGCACACCCCTTTTCTTGGAAATTCCTCTTCCCGTGCGACCCTCCAGGTTTTCACGATATGATTTCAATGTCCCATGGACAACACCACTCATAGCATTGCTTTTCCTAATGCTTCTTTGCATAGACACTCTAACTGTTATTTCTTCTTTGCATAGCCACACTAACGTGGACCCCTCGATGGTTCTCTCTGCGACACCACTTTACCATGGCTTTGCTGGTACCTTCCCTCCCACAAGGGGCAGAGGGTACTGGTCATGTAAGTCCTAGGGGTGCAGAGTAAACCCACCACGTCCAAGTTTCCGGACATTAAACATCCAAGCACCTCATCCTCAACACATGATGTTAAACTGGGACCCGACCCCGTGCCTCGCATGCAGGGTCCCCCCAGATCAGACATTCTTTACGCTGCTCGACTCCACGGGAATAGAATCACCCTCACATGGGATGATTTCCTCCTTCTTGGAGTAGCATATGCCCACAGGGAATGGGAAACCACCTTGGTGTAAGACCCCAAGACTCTCTTGCGGAAGGTAGCACCCATGCACCTCCGTACATCCCCAATACCAAGGCCAGTGGATGGAGTGATAGGGAACGAGGCACCTTCTCTATTAGGTCCCAAATCCCTCTCCCGTTACACTTTTCAACACTTTGGGCCTCCATCCTGGAGTAAGTCCCAGCACCATTGGCTCCTAACACGTAATCCCATCTTCATTTCCCATGTACGCACCTTTCGTGATGTGGTCGTCAGGTCTCGGCTGCCTCTTGTTTCTCACACCGAGCATGACTCACGTGGGGTTAGAGTAAGCATCAACCATGGAAATTCCCTCGTCCAACATGACCTTAAACCGTATGACCCCGCCCAACATGACGTTAAATTGAACATCCTTTTGAACTACGAGGTATTTGATCCATGTCAAGACATGGTACATTGGAAGCCTCCATGAGGTTCAAGCCCACCGCCCGTCATTTTGTCACGTCAGGTTCCACCCTCGTCCAACATGACATTAAACTGCATTCTGGTCCGACAGTAAGCCGTTTTGACTTACCCGAACTATAAGGACTTTGATCCATGTCAAGAAACAGTACGTAGGAAGCCTCCCTGAGGTTCAAGCCCATCACCCATTGGACTAAGGTCCTTTCTCCATGTCGGTTCGCCGACACCCACCATTTACATCCCGAACTACGAGAACATTGATCCATCTCAAGGCATGGTACATAAGAAGCCTCCATGAGGTTCAATCCCATCACCTGGTAGTTCTGACCCCATTCACATCGGTTCAACCCCATCCTTCATGACATCAAATTATATGCCACATCTCATTTGAACTACGAGGACTTTGATCCATCTCAAGGCATGGTAAGTAGGAATCCTCCCTAAGGTTCAATCCCAAAAACCATTGGTCTAGACAGTCTCCTTGTCGGTGTGCCAAGACCCCCCCACCCATTTTCACCTAAACTATGTGGACTTTGATCCCTTCCAAGTCATGGTACGTAGGAAGCCTCACGAGGTTCAAGCCCACCACCTGTTGGTCACTCCAACCCCCTTTTATGTCGGTTCACCAACACCTGGGCAGCCTAGTGTGCACCAAGGTCCTCACTCACGTCGGTTCACCGACACACCATTATGAACTACGAGGTCCTTGATCCGTGTCAAGGTATGGTACATAGGAAACCTCAAGAGGTTCACGCCCACCATCCACCTGGACCAAGGTCCTTCTTCATGTCGGTTCATTGATGTGCCCTCATCCAACATGATGTTAAACTACATCCCAACCCAGCAGTAAGTCGTTGTGACCCTACGGTCCTGTTTTTCTGACACGCCTTCGTGTTAGTATAACACCCCTCTTACCGAACTATGCAGACTTTGATCCATGCCAAGGTATGGAACATATGAAGCCTCACGAGGTTCAAGTCCACCACCTGGTCTTTTAAACAGCATCCATGAAATTCTCATTCATCCACCCTGATTCTTACCCAGGCCGCCACGTCCCAGTGAGATCATGCGACTACACTCCCCTCCACAGCATCTGGGAAGCCGCTCATGGGCTGAAACCGATGTCGACATCCCCTCAAGGGGGGGATTCCTCAATCTGATCCACTCTAACTAGTGTTATGATCAGGCTGATCTGTCTCCGCAGGACGTTAAACTTGCGGCATACCCTGTGTTAAACATGGGAAGATGAGGAAAACCTCATATACATGCATATGGAATATGATTCCCCACGCTGGATGTCAGATGCCTCGGTCTTCCACGCCATCGAGTGGCCCTATAATGAGGGACAAAAGATAGACACGCCAATTATCTAGTGTTCAGACACGTTATTGATGCCTCAATGTGTCTAATCCCCCGACTGAAGGTTGCTTCCCTGACCGGACCCTTTGGAATGTCCTGACAGAAGCGGTGTAATTAACTGGCGTCCATGGAGACATGGCACTGGGAAGAGTTTCAAGAACAATGTATTAAATCTTTGAGGGAGACCCGTACTAGGTGATGAGTTACGAAGAGGAATCCACGGAAGGAAGAACTAACATCCCATCATCCCGGTTTCGATCAAGGAGTAGACATCCATGAATAAGGATTGGATGCCTCCCGCCTTTGGAAAGCAGGAATGCGGGGAAAAAAGAAATTCGCGCCTGTCATTCCCTGGAGGAAAGATGCGCGCACCCTGGTGAAAGCGTCGGAAACAGAAATAGTGAACTCGACGAGAATTTATTCACCTCAATATGTATATTAGTAGTGTTCGAGAAATCTGTAGATTGATGTGTCACCGGATCCAGATGTCCGGTGCGGGGTCCCGCCAAGAAAATAGAGGGCCTCGAGTGAAACTCACCAGAATATGGGGCAGTAGAACGTGGGGCATTCCATTCTACAACGTTGTCGGAGTGGATCCCTCTTACCGGCCATGGAAGACAGAATGACACTGGGGAACTGGTTGTCAATTCTTTGCCTCATAGTTCTGACAAGTTAAACTCCCAACTTCCGAGGAACAAGGTTTCTCCTATGGAGACATGATCACCACCCACTCACATACGCAGGGGCGGGGGAAATACCAGCACAGCTGCTCCGCATGGCTCCACTTCCATCCCAGCGGCCTCTACATCTGTTAATACGGGACGCCCACGTCCCCTCTCCCCATCAGAAATCATCCAATAAATGGTGATCAACAACATTCTACGTAGGTACAAAGAGGATAGGGTCATCCCAACTCCGGATATGGCCCACCTGGACCTGGAGGCGTCCAGGCCCCACCGTCAACGCCACCCTCAAAGGCCGCACATTGAGCCCCTGCTCCCCACCCCAATGTTCCATCATTTCTGGAGCCTATCCCTGGAACGCCTCGATGACTCCTCACCTTACGCTAATGAGGCGGGTGATGTCCGGCTAAGCCCAGTCAGATTACCAATCCATGGACTCCATACAAGGGCCCCCATCTGTCCGCGTCAGCGCCGCCGTCCGACTTTACTAGAGGAGCAGGTAAGCTATGCCCCTACACCACCTGCGCCAACTCTTCTGACTCGATGTCAGCGTCGGGCCCGAGTTGAGGACGCCCGTCAAGGGGTGTCGACGTCAACAACTACTGTGGCCCGAGCCACCGTCGACATGCATCATGGAGTCCTTGCATACACTGAGCAAGGGAACCCCTTCACCTGACCAGGACTGAGGCCCCAACCGCCCCATGGGTAGGTTGGGTTGGCTCTCGGGGTCACAGGTCTGAGTGGTGATCGCCGCGAACCAATTCGCAGTGATGTCAACCCGTATGGAGGGCCTACCTATACCACCATTCCACAAAGCGTGGGCCTTACCCTCTCCGAAGCTCGTCATGGATGTATTCCTCGTGATACCCCCGTCCCGAAGGAAGACCTGCCTCGTGGCAGTGACGCTTGGCGCAGAAGTCTCTCCTGCGCCCACCACACCAGGTATGGAGTTCCTCCTACTGCCCGGACTGTCGATGTGAAGACACTCCCCATCTGGTCCATACCCAATGTGGGGATCCTCCCTATGTCCTCTCTGCAACTATTGAAGGACCTCCTCGCCTCGGTAACACGAGGGGTGAAGGTCAACCTCACTCCACCCGCACCAAGCATGGAGTTCCTCCCCATGATCATGTAGGTTCCAACAGAGCTACCGCCCACGTTGGTGTTGTCCATGGAGGTCCTCCCCATATACCATTCGACATTTTCCCTAGTGCCCCTCGCACCCCGACTGTCTCAAGAGGAAGCCCTCTTTGCCACGACGCCAATATCGCTCCGAGACTACATGTCGAGAATCATCCTTTTCTAGAAGAGCCATCCAGGGGCAGGAGAGTGGGTCATCGCTACCACAAGAAGAGTCCTGGGAAGGCCTGAGTGGAGGTCAAACTAGCCCGCTTCTCGGATTCTAAAGCGGAATGAGACTCGGTGATGGAACCTTCTCCCCATTCCTCTGTGTCAAGGACTGGGGCAGGAAAAAGGCGTGTCAGTCTCGTTATCCCAAAATGCAAATTTCACCGAATTCCGGCCTCTCTCTGCAGGTACATCTAGGAGGAGGAAATTGTGGAAATCCCGCAGGTTCCGACCGTGCAATCACCACCGTCGTCACCAGAACCGCCCTCATCCTCTACCAAAGATCACGTAGAGCTATTTTGGGGACCAATGGTGGAAGGGAAATGGCGTGACCCATTGCCAGTTACCACAGTTCCTATGCTAGAAGTTGTGGCTATCATCCCATCGTATCGTGATATTCTGGTCAGGTCACCTCACTCTTTAGAGGATGGCCTGGAATTCGGCGGCCCGTCAACTCATTCGTCGTATTCTCCACCGCCGAGTTTACTGTTCAAACGGTCCTCCTCAGAACCGCTATCGGTCCCTCAGCCACCCCTGGTTATCAAGTGGGGAAATACGGGGCCCGACCCTGAATCCGAGCCCACGAGATTCTAGAACATTCTCATAGTGGACCACTTCCCGGAGAAGTTCTAGCCATTGGCAGCATCAAACTTTTGTGCGCCGGAATCCCTCGCCCCAAAGGAAGTAGAGTGATTTTGCCAAACCCTATGGGCGACACACTTTTTTCTTCGCTATCAGTGAGTGTTATACCCTAGGAGAAAAGTGCACTTCGAGGAAATCGGTGATCAATGCGGTCTGGACGATTTAGCTGGGCTCCTTGTGGCCCAGTGCCCTGAGTCACTAGGTAGCCAGAGCTCCCTTCAACAAAAATGCGTTCAGAGTTTCAAAGCACTCTACCAAATCATCTAGGAAGACACCCCCCATGTGAAAATCCATGGTTGGGGACAGTATGATGCCCTCATATTCAGTCCTATCCAGCGGCAGCTCGATTTGTTTTGCGACATTGAGGAGAAACCCCCAAGAAGGGTCACGGTCCACATGGCTGACATAGTGGACAAGGAGGACGATCTTGAATTTCACGACAGAGACTTACCCCCAAAGGGTGAACCACCACTACTGGACCCATCAGGGAGGATTACCCACCAGTATATGAACCTTCTTGTCCTCTTTGAACCCACTGAGTCACTAGTACTCATCGAAACCCCAATAAGGGTAAGGAGAATTTCGAAACTGTAAAGCACTTCGACCCGTCCACCTTAGTGCAGATGACCAATGAAGACCCTGAAAAGACCGCATTGCTCAAGCAACTCGATGAGCAGAAGAGGATGGTTGATGAAATTCTGGACGAGTGCGCTGCAGAGCTGCGACCCGACTATGGTAATATCAAGCTAGGGAAGCATGGGTAGGTACAATTTCCCCCCTGCAGGATGCCTCCTGGCAACCCTGATCATGCAACTCCTGGAGACAGGGAAGAGGCCGGAACTCATGGTAATAGGGTGTGATACGTCTCGCCAAATCCTCATGAGCGACGAGACAATATGAGGAATCCAACCCGTGTTCCCCCAGCCACCTCAAGGGTCGTTCCGCTAGTCACTCCATGAGCTGCTGAAGCCGTCTACTGTGTCGAAGAACCCAGAAACGCACTTTTGATTAGGGACCCCCGTCAAGATAGGGACCCCACCCGTATGATCTTATAGTGGCTATCATTGCCCGCCTCGAAGCATTGGAAATGCGGCAGGTGGCAGTACCACCGGATGGAAATCCATATCCCACATGGGTGGATGATATGCCTGTACCCCAAGGTTTTGGGAACCCCACATTCTATCCCTTCAACGAGACATGGGAATCGCTACAGAACATGGCCCACTTTTCTACCAGGTGTGGCCCAATGCTGGGAACCCAGGCCCAACATGAAGCCGCGAAGCTCCGATGTTTCGTACAGAAATTAGAGGGCGAGGCATTCGTCTGGTATAACCAGCTCCCTATCAGATCAGTGACTGGCTGGGAGGATCTCCGTCGGCGGTTCATATACAAGTTCAACTCCACCACGTGAAAGACCAGCATCTCACACCTCTCCAAGTGAAAACAAAGGCATGATGAGTGAGTCGCAGACTTCATCAACTGATGGAAGGGACTTACAAACTCCCCTGACATGCCGCTGACTCAGGAGAAATTACTGACGATGTGTGTAGGGAATGTTAAAACAGATCTGCTTCATTCCATGATCACCCAGAACTACCCTGGAGGGTTCTAGGATTTCTCAGATAATGCTCAGCGCCTCGAGGAATCTCTGCAATAGGCTAGTCAGGCATGTCTGCTTCCCCCTGTGATCCTAGCCAGGAGGGCTTCCAGAGCCGAACTCTCCGTGGTGGCCCAAATAGAATCCCCCAGGCAGGTAGAATTACTGCCAGTGGCACCGGCCCCGCAACCCCGCATAGGTCCTCCACCTCATGTGCAGGCTTCTACACAACAATGACCGCCTCAAAATCGATAGGTTCCCCCGCGCAATGCACCACCACCACTGAGGTGGGACAATCAGGCACTGCCTCCTCGGCAGTCCCGTCTGGCCCCTCGTCAGGGCCAGGCTCCCAGGGCACCATATTTGGAATTAAGGCACCAGACATACTCATTCAATGAGAATCAGGTCCCTGGATACTTCTGAAGTGCTCCAGAGAAAGGGATTGTGTGCTTACCCGAGTGCAGAAGGCCGGTAGAGGCGAATCTCACCGATCACCCCAACTACTGCACCTATCACCGGATTCTAGGGTGCACCATCAATAAGTGCTATGTGTTTAAAGACTGGCTTTAAGACTAGGTTAACAACAACATAGTCATGTTAGGCCTGGCCCCGACATAGGTAGCGGGTGTCTTTGTCAAATCAAAAAGCGGTTTGTGATGACGAAGGTGAGTGGCAGCCGGTTCCTAGTCGCGGATCCCAGAAGTACGATGACTGGATGGCCCGTAAAACCGTCTCTTGCACCCATGGAATCATTCGGGCATGCCTGAATCAGCCGGAGCCTTCGGAGGAAGCAGCCAGTACCTCTGCATTGTCATCATAGCCGACCTCTTCCCAAAAGGGCAAGTAACGATGATGCAAGAAGAAGCGTCGCGCTCCACCACTGTCATCCTCATCCCACACTCTTGGAGACTTTATGCCCCCTGAAATGGGGATTCCTCCCAGAATCTGCCCAGTGGTGGATGATTCATCAAGCGACAACTAGTGGTACTATTTGGTTAATACTGTGGAGATGGTAAAGCCCCATATGACTTCCGATGATGGGGAACTCCAGGTGAACCTCCCCAATGTCCCCTACCGACGTCAACGTCAGTGGAACCACAACCACGCGGGTCGATGAGGCACGTCAGCGAGTGCTTTCAGTCAAGCCGTGCACGCTACTGAAACCAGACAGTAGGCTCAGCATAGATCTTAGCACATGCAACCTCATCTGATGCCATTAGATCTACCTCCACCATCATTTGTGATACTAGATCATGCCCAGATGCCTCATCCGTATCGTGCTCAGTCTTGCTGAGTTGCAGGGAAATCTCTATTTTCCAATTGTAATCTGGCGGCTACTATCTAGGCCTCATCTTGTAGGCAGCGGGATGTACCCAGTACTAGCTAGCCTCCGGTTCAACCTGTAGGACCCGCTATGCCTCCAACTACAGAACGACCTCCTGTAAGCAGAGTCTCACGTTTGGCATGAAAGTATGACATCCTGAAGAACCTGGTCGACATTCCATCAAGGATTTCTTTCCTTGAGGCTCTTCACCTATCATCTGAAATGCTCGAAGAAATTGCCGAGGCCCTAAGGTGCCCACTATAGTTTGAGATAGAGGTAGTAGTTGCGGAATCCTACCACGTTGAGGCAATTGAGAACATCGAATTCTATGCAGTTATCTCATTCTCCGGTAAAGATGAAGACCCTCCCATACATGGGCATATTCTCTCATTGTACGTCACTAGCCAGTTCAATGGCATGTAAGTCTACCGCTGTCTTGTTGACACGGGTTCTGGGATTATCCTAATCCCGACTCGGACACTGCAAAAGCTGGGTTTGTCGGGGGATGATTTAACTCCCTCTGACCTCTGAATCTAGGGATACGACAGGACCGAGAAATACCCAATTGGCAAGATCCTCTTGAAGACCCAGTTCGGTGGCCTAATTTCCAGCACTGAGTTCATGGTTGTCTCCCAAGACAGTTCCTACAATGCATTGATGTGCAGGCCATGGCTCCATCTGCACGCAGCGGTCTCTTCATCATATCACCAATGCCTCAAATACTCCCTCAATGGTCTAGTAGGCATGCTCTAAGGAGATGCGTCTCCTTTCGCCACTTGTGAAGACTTTTATCTAGACGCCTACTATTACAAGAGCAAGGAAAAAAAAATCCTAGCAAGTGAAGATGAACCCGACCTGGTCACGAGTGATCCCTAGGCAGGCCTGGATGACGCCTACGTCTTCCTAATCCATCGATTATAGGCCATGACCCCCGACATGGGGCAGTGTTTTGTTGTTTCAGGTACGAACAGAAGGCACGTTCCCATGTCCAAGCAACGGTGGAAAATCACCTTGTACTCCTACACCAACCAGGCTCAGGTGATCCTGGAACCTTATACCCCTGTGCGATATCGGAATGTCAGGCTTATGGAAATGATAGTACGTCATACGTGTCTCTTCCACCGATATGGAGTCAACTGACTCAGGCCGATGTGTTAACACTACTTTGATGTCATCAAACGTGGCCCCTTAGGTCGAAGGACATATGGGATAGGATCGACTACCTTCATTGCTATGGTCTCAGTGGCACATGGTCTCCTGATATGATGACCACTACTACCCAAGCAGGCACCAGCTACCCGTCAGGGATCAATAGATCAGAAGCAGCTCCCCATGTGGGAAATCCCTCCACAGGTGGAGAGGAAGATCCAGAGGATGATGCCCCCGCCTTTGAAGAATGCATCTCTACCACAATTGATGAACTAGTACAGGTGAACCTTATTAGCGAGGCAGATCCTAGACCCACACTGATCAGTGAAACCATGTCCCCCGAGGAGCAGCAGGGGTACATAGACTTTCTTAAACAACACCGTGATGTGTTTTCCTAGTGTCATGCTGAGATTCCAGGACTAGATCCTCCTGTATCCATTCACCCCATGGGCCTCCCGACAAACCATCGTGGGTTTGAGCAGCCTCCCAGAAAGATACACCCTTCTCACAATGCCATGGTTGAGGCAGAAGTTGAAAATCTTATCAAATCCAGCTTCATCAAGGAAGTCCAATACCCCAAGTGGCTTTCCAACATCGTGATAGTTAGGAAGAAGAACAGGCAGATCAGAGTCTGCATCGACTTTCGCGATCTCAATCACCAATGCCCAAAGAATTATTTTCCCCTCTCGGTGACCAAGTTATTGATTGATTCCATGGTTGGGTTCCAATCCCTCTCTTTAGTGGATGGGTATTCCGAGTACAACCAGATCTGGATGGCCCCCGATTAGGAGGAGTCCACTACCTTCTGGGATCCCCAAGGAACTTTTTGTTACCAGGTTATTCCCTTCGGCCTGAAAAATTCAGGTTCCACTTATCAGCGGGCCAAGCATATCAAATTCAAGCTGATTCTCGGGACACTAGTGGAATGCTACGTGGATGATCTAGTGGTCAAATCTCACCAGCACCAGGACCGTCTCAAATACCTTGAGAAAGTATTCGGTTTCCTCTGTTCCCACCACCTAAAGTTGAACCCGTTAAAGTGTGCCTTCAGGGTCACCTCTGGGATGTTTCTTGGATTTGTTGTTAGATTTTGGGGCATTGAGATTGACCCAGAGATGATCAGGGCCATCAAACAAATGCCTCCCCCAAGCAATATTCATGAGCTTCGACGTCACCAAGGCCACTAAGCCTATATAAGACTATTCATTGCAAATATGACCGGCAAGTGTAAGCCCTTTTCCCAACTCATGAAGAAAGGAACCGACTACTAATGGGAAGAAGAATGTCGGACCAACTTCGAGGAAATCAAGCAGTATATGCTCCAACCTCCAGTATTGATGCCACCCGTCTCTGGGAAGCTGCTGGTCCTTTACGTGACTGCCATGGAATGGTCCCTCGGTGCGCTTCTCTCCCGGAAGAACAATGAGGGGATAGAGAACAACCTCTTCTATCTCAGCTGCATGCTACTCGATACGGAGATCAGGTAATCCCCTATCGAAATGAGCTTCCTTGCACTCGTGTTTTATGAATTGAAGTTGCGGAATTACCTGCAGCACCCTGAGGTACAGTTGGTCTCTTGGGTAGACCCACTGAAGTACATCCTAAACCACCCCATGTTGACTGGCCAACTAGCGTGGTGGGTGGTGATCCTCCAGCAGTTCGACATCAGGTTTGTGCCTCAGAAGACCATCAAGGGACATGCATTGGCAGACTTCTTAGCTGCTCATCCATCCTCCACAGATCAATCCCTGGACCTAGATTTTCCTGATGATAAGATCCTCTCGGTCGATCATACTGTCTAATGTTGGAAAATGCACTTCGACGGTGCCTCCCAGAGACCCACCGGTAGGAGGCTAAATGATCCTAAGCTCAATATAGTGGGTCTGGTTATCATCTTCATCACCCAGACACAATCCGTCTTGTCATACGCATTACTGTTGTCAGAAGGTTGCACCAACAACGAGGCAGAGTACCAGGCTCTCATCATCGGTCTCGAGCTGGCCCTTGAGATCGATGTTCCCCATCTACAAGTGAAAGGGGATTCTGAGATGGTCATCAAGCCGGTCAATGGTGACTATGGCGTCAGGAAGATGAAACATGTTCCATTGCTAGAGTGCACCCTACGTATAATGGCCCGGTTCTCTTCTCGACCAGAGGTGACCCATGTCCCTTAGTCATAGAACGGTCGAGCAGACGCTTGGTTGGCTTAGCGGTGTCGCTCGCAGATCCTGAGCAAGATGATTTGATCATACATGTGGCACACAGGAGGGTCATTTCCCCCGTCACCCAAGAGGACAATGACAGCCTGTGGGTATGTCATCTTACCTCCAAACCTTCTGCGTCAGGGGTCCCAGGTTCTTCAGACACAGTGGTTAAGGAAACTCTCGACTTGAGAGAACCTTTTGTCATGTATCTCCAAAATGGTTGCCTTCCGGACGATCGGTCCAAGAACGAGCGAATACGACGCCACACACTGCAATTTACCCTCTAGAGCAGTCCCAGTCTTGAGCAGAACCTCTATAAGCGGAGATTCAATGGTGTTCTCCTCCATTGCATTCATGGAGTTGAGATCTCTCAGTTCATTCAATAGGATCACGCTGGTTCTTGCGGTGCCCACCAGGCTGGGCCCAAGCTATCCCATTAGATCAGGTTGATGGGATACTTCTGGCCCTCTATGATCCATGATTTTATCGATTTTTCCAAGAGATGTCATGTGTGACAAGTTCACGCTAACATCCTGCATCGGCCACCAGAGAATCTCCACTCCACCAATTATTCTTGACCATTTGCATTGTGGGGACTCGATGTCATGGGACCATATCCACCGGTGACAGCTCACCAGTGTAGGTTCATCCTAAATGCTACAGATTTATTCTCCAAGTGGACAGAGGCAGTTCCTATCAATGAGGTCAAGGCACGTTCCATCATTGACTATTTGAGCTCCAATATCATCCACCGGTTTGAAGTCCCTCATGCTATCCTCATCGATAACAACACCAACTTCCGAGGGGTCGATCTAAATAAATTGTACGCTAAGTACAATATCCTTTGAAACATACCTCTCGTTATCATGCACATGAAAATGGACAGATCAAGGCATTCAACAAAACCCTCTCTAACATTCTGCAGAAAATGGTTGGTCAGAACAAGAAAAGTTGGTTGGAAAAGCTCCCCAACGCCCTCTGGTCTTATTAGATAACGACTCGCAATTCCACCCAGGCGACCCCATATTCCCTAGTGTATGGGGATGAGGCCATCCTACCCATTTAGATCCAGATGCCATTGTTACGCTCTGCAGTCTACGACCAGTAGGCGCCAGATAAGGTGGCCGAAATCTGCCTAGCTGAATTGGAAGCACTGGACGAGAACAGGCTCTGTGCCCTGCACAATCTAGAAAGACATCAGAATAAGATATCCAGAGCCTTCAACAAGAATGTTCTACTTTGATCTTTTCACCATGGTGACCTAGAGTTGGCCCTTCGAGCGCCAATGATTCCTAGAAGGAAACTGCCCAAGCTAGAGCCCAAATGGGAAGGACCATACGTAATCCATAACATTTACCCTGATGGATCATGCTCCTTGGTGGACACATATGGTGAGCGCATAACTCCTCCCACCAACGCCATGTTCCTCAAGCATTACTTTTCCTGAGCCCCTTGTTCCTACATGACCTTAAACTATACGGTTCCACATGACCCTAAACTGCACGTTGTGGCCCCGCGTGACCCTAACCCACACCACCTTCCTGCATGACATTAAAAATGCGATATCATCCTGCATGACGATAAACTAAAAAATGGTCCGAGCTCTATGAACATAAACTAATATCTCCTCCCGTCCTTACTTCAAGGCGTTAAAATGAAAGCCATTCAGGCCTTCCTGACCGAGGCTCAGCCTCACGACCCTTTTCCACTTCGGGCCCCTGACCCATGTACTAAATATAAGACGTTAAAATGCAATCAAGTCAGGCCTTCCTGACCGAGGCTCAGCCTTAGGCCCCTTGGACTCTTCGGGCCCCTGGCCCCTGTCCTTACTGTAAGAAATTAAAATGCAAGCTGGTCAGGCCTCCCTGATCGAGGTTCTGCCTCAGGTCCCTTGGCCTTCGTCGACTGAGGCTCACTTATGGGATTGTATGGTGTGGTGTGGGATATGTCCTCATTCATGTCAGGTTACCCGTCATCCCATACATATCCTCAAATGAGACGCATCTCTAATCCACCACGATAGTAAACTGGACTTCAAGAAAAACATATTGATTGATTACTATCCTAAAAGGATACATTAGAGTGCACAAACATTACATTTATTGGCCCAACCCAAAGAAAAATTCTTCCCCTCATGTTAAGACATATGGAAGGATGCACACTATTTCCCCAACTCACGTCAAGCAAGCCTTGACCCGACTGTACGTCCCCCTGGAGATGTTCGCCTCTTTCGTGCATGGGTAAAACTATTCTTCACCCACTCCTTGACTGGGATTCCATCATTTTCGTCACCCGGAGGGACCCCCATGAACAGCCAGGATACAACGCCCAAGTTCTGTCCTACCGATACGGGCCAACGCCCCTGAGGGTTTCGAGCAACAAGCTGATACAAGTCCCACGTTGCAAATTTGGTCAACGGTAGACCTTCATTTGATTCTCCCATATCAGGTCACCATAGGGACGTTGTGTTTCAAACATGGTCAAAAGTGTTCTAGATCATTGGGTCCACCCTGAGAGGTCCCAAATATCGAGTGTAGTGATTCATTCTGCCAAATCTCGATGTGACAAACTTCCTTCCGAGGGGTGCCAGTGGTCAGGCCCACGACCCCGATTCTCTTATAAGGGATGTACGGCGTGGGGTAGGATTACATCCTATTTCACATCGGGTTACTTTCCATGTCGTACATGTCCCTTGATGAGATACAATTATCTCTTTCCTCATCCTCATTGCTAGACGTTAAACTGCAAACTGTCCAGGCCTTCTTGAGTGATGCCTAACCTCCGGACACATGGCCTTTACAGGCCCATGACCCCCGTCCTTGCTGCAAGATGTTAAACTACAAGTTAGTCCGGCTATCCTAACCGAGGCTCATCCTCAGTCCTCCCTTATCGAGGCCTAGCCTCAGGCCCCTTGGCCTTCTCAGGCCCCAGCAAGAGTTCTTACTCAGAGTGTGTATTGTGATGAGGGATTATGTCCACATTCACGTCGGTTTATTTTTCATGACATACACATCCTCTTTCTAGGGATTCCTATCTTCCGGCCCTCATCCTCACTGCATGATGTTAAACTAAGAGTAGTTGAGGCCTTCCTATGCAAAACCTATCTATCAGGACCCTTGGCCTCTTCGAGCCCCCTCGACCAGGTTCTTTCCTACACGACTGTGTGGTGGGGTGCAGGATTACGTCCCTATTCACACCAGGAAACTCGCCACATCGTACACATCATTGATAGGAGTATTCTGCCCCTGGGTATCTTCTAGAACTACGTATGGCTTGATTCCCGTCCTTACAAGATACATAGGACCACCAGAATGCCCAAACATTGGGTCCGACCCCATCTCTCGAAAATTTTCATCCCACCTTGGCCACTAGGCCTACCCTTCTTGAGCCATTTTTTCGACCCTTTGCGGCGGCTCGCCGATATGCCTAAGGGTACTCTGGTTTATGTTACCTGGATTGTCGAGTCCTACTTGGACACGTCCGCACCCACTTTTCAGGCTTCATGTCTCCCTTTATAAGGACTTTCATTACCTTTCACAACAAAGGTACCCCCAAGAACATCCTGCATACAACGCCCAAGGACTCTCCTACCATTACGGGCCAACGCCCCCAAGGGCTTCGGACAAAAACTCGATAAAAATGTCGTGTTGCAAATATGGTCAGCGGTTGATGCTTTTTTGTTGTTCCCACATCAGGCTAACACGATATGGAGACTGTTATTCCGCCACGGTTAATGGCTATCCTCCATCTACACGCCAACCCCATTAAGCCCAAAATGTCGGTTACATGATTCACATCATTCTCCATTCTCTTCATGTCCATGTTAAGTTTCAAAACTCTTGATACTATTCCTCAGTGCACATCTGTGCATTAGGGGAACAAAGCCACGTCAAAGGAATATCTTGGGACTCTTCACCGACTTCCCCTCGATGGATGTTTCAGGTATTGTGATAAGGATCTTCCCCCCTTGTTTCCCACTCTGAGTTTAACTCACATGTTTTTAGGGATCGGGTCGTGGTCTGCACTTACCTGGAAAGTTACCATCCACCACTGGTCCGAGTTCTATGACCATAAACTAAGATCTCCTAAGAACTACGTCTGGATTGATTCTCGTCCTCATACGATATGTAGGAACGCCCAGACCTCCTTTCTTTGGGTCCAGCTTGAGTTCAGCATCCTGCCTTTGGGACCCTGACTACAAGACTTTGTGGTGTGATGTGGGGTCTGGTCCTCATTCACGTTGGGTTTACAATACCGTCACCACACGCACCCAGTTCTCAGAGTTGGCCCTCATATTTCTTGTCCCGCATGACATTAAAAGGAACCCTCCAGAACTTCGTACGGCTTGAATCCCATCATCATGGGATATGTAGGACCACTTGAATGTCCAAGCTTCGAGTCCATCCCCATATTCCAAAAATCTCCTGGTCACCTAGGCCCCTTGGTTTGTCACTCTCTAAGGGGGGATATATAGGAATGACAGAGTTTTTGGCACTATACCATCATTCCCGGAAATCCACCATCTCTCGATTGACCTCAAGTTGAGTCTCGACTCCTTGCAGTGATTCACCCATCTGTTAAGAATACTCTGGTTTAGAACCAAGAGTGTCATATTTGACTTGGTCAAGTTCCTTCCACTTGTCAAGCTTCTGGTTCCCCTTCATTCGGGATTTCATCACCTTTCACACTCGGAGGGATCCCCAAAAACGGCCTGGACACAACGCCCAAGGGCTATCCTATCATTGCGGGCCAATGCACCTGAGGGTTTCAGATAAAAAATTGATACAAATCCTGTGTTGCGAACATGGTCAGTGGTCGATTCTCATTTCATTGTCCCCATTTCATGCTAATGCGACAAGATGTGGTGTTGGGAACATGGTCAGCAGTAATCCTTTGTCATCAGACAACCCCTTTCTGGCCTCGAATGATGGTAACACGATTCACATTATTTTCCACCCCACTGTGTCCAGGTGGAATCTTGACACTCTTAGAACTACCCCTCAGTGCACCTTTGCATATCAGGGGGAAAATGTTGCAACACGGTGTCCTTCGGGGCTCCCATGGTCCGAGCTCTAAGACCATAAACTATGATCTCCTCAGAACTACGTTTCGCTTGAGTCCCATCCCCATGGGATATGTAGGACCGACCGAACATCTTCGTGTCCAGCTTATTTGGGGGATAAACTCTTCCCCTTTACCTCTCACCTCTTTCTGGTCCCCTCAGCCTGAGGTTCATCTCTCAGGATTGTACGGTATGGTGTAAGACTACATCCTCATTCTCGTTGGTTATATCACACGACACCATACACATCCCCCATCTTGCATCGTCTCTACTACGTCTACGCTGCATGATGTTAAAATGCATGTTTAGTCCTATCACACGACCCAAAACTATGACAATATCATCCTGGATGCATGACGGAAAACAACACTACATTGTGATGACCTCGCTGTAGAGAACATCACGTTGGGTATTGGTCACGTTCCATGCCATTTTTCGACACCTACCATGGCTTGATTCATGTGGTGACACCTGGGCTTGATACCCTAGGCATATTGCTTCACAAAAAAAACACTCACCTTAATGGAAAAACATGATTTATCAAATTTCGCTTCATTTGGTGAAAGGGACACACCCACAATTCACTTTTTCCCTAGCACTAGTATCTTACAATTCCACCCTTCAGAACTAGGTATGGCTTGATTCCCATCCTCATGGGATATGTAGGAGCACTCGGGAACTTCCCCGCAGTCCCAGCCTATCTTTCATGTTCAGTCCCTCGACTCAAGAACTCCCCAGAGAACTCATGGTGAGTTGGGCTTATGTCCTCATTCACATCATGTTTTATAACCACCTTACTGTGTGTCCACTGATCTCCTTACCCCAACATGGTCCGAGCTCTAAGAAATTAAACTAAGACCCTTTCAAGAACTACTTTTACCTTGACCCCCATCCCCCTGGGGTATGTAGGAACGCCTTTGCGCTTTGCTTCGGGCCCACCTCCACTTCAAATTTCGGTCCCTTTACCTAAAACCTCTCTCAAGGGAGGTTGTACAGTGTGGTATGAGATTATATGGTTGTTCACGTCAGGTTGTTTACCGCACCATACACACCCTCGACTCCCATCCATGTCGGGTTTTCATAAATACCCGTCACATGCATCATATGTTTCCTCCCACCCATGGTCCGAATTATACGACCCTAAACTAATATCTACCTATGGGAAAGGACTATGCTCCCTCTATCTAATATGCCTCGTTGTTGTGTTCAGATGCATTTTGACAAAGAGCCCAAAGTGTGGGACATTCATAGGGACATTCCCCTCGTCCCAAGAACAAACATTGTGAGCTATCTATTTGGATCCTCATCCTCATCCACATCCAAAAGGACCCTCGGAAGACATGGATACTAGGCTTAAGGGATCTCCATGGATGCTTAACCTAAGGTCCCTGTAATCATTTCGGGCCAACGTCCCTATTGATTTCTGGCAATATTTGCGACATGGTCTCGTGTTTCGAACATGGTCAATGGTCGACCCTCATTTTTCTGTCCTCATCCCAGGCTAATGAGATATGGTTGCTGCGTTTCCAGCACGGTTGATAGTTATCCTCCATCATCAAGCTTCCATCATTGCGATCCAAATCTTGAGCGTCATGATTCACACATTTCCACTTCCTCATGTTCCAGTTGATTTCTAACACACTCAGCTCTATATCATCGTGCATCTAGGTGTGCCACATGATCGTGTTAGTATCACGGGGTCGGTATTCACCGAGTGTCCCCTCACCCTAACCTGCCGCTTTTTGTGCCAGGAATGTCCCACCACTACTTCTTGTTTCTCACACTGAGCACGAATCATGCGAGCTTAGAATTTTTGGTAGGATGTGTACCAAAACAACCATGCTTCTCATAAACCCCTCAGAATTAACTATGGATTGATTCCCATCTTCTTGGGGTATGTAGGAACATCTGAAAACAGGCCCAACCTAATTCTCACTCTTGGTCCCTCGACCTGAATATTTTCCTCCGGGGGTACGTGGTGTGATTTGGACTTCAAGTCCTCTTTCACGTTGGTTTCATAACTACCACACCATATGCACCTTGGGATCCTCCCTTTCACTCCCCGTCCTGTCATATGACGTTAAAAAACGAGAGTCCATATGTCCTCAATGCATGACACTAAACTGCGGTTCTACCCTGAACAAATTCAGGATGCCCCATGTTATTCATGGGATGCACCAAAGCCTCTAGCAGAGAGAATTTCACCTTTTAGTGTTGTTCTATGACTACACTATGCTTCCAGAGCTACGTTTGGCTTGATTCCCATCCTCATGGGATACGTAGGGACACCACGGTATTTTTCATAGCCTCCATCCCACATGAATCATTAATCCGGTTCTTCCCCTTTCCGGCCCCCTGGCTGGACCGCTCGCCAGAGAGGTCCTGTCCACGAGAAGGAATGAGCCATGATCAAAATGATGCGCCCATCTGGCATACTCCCACTATGGTGGTGCAATTACAGGAGTGTTGGATTATGTTTAGACAAATCATCACTTTGTATTCCATGCTTTTCATGCCCCTTATTCGGATCCCCATCCTATTTCATGTATAAAATAACCCCCTAACGGCCTGGCCTCATGCCGCATCGGCTTACCTACCGTCATGGGCCAACGTTCCGGAAGAATGTTCATGTTTGGAAGGACCCCCTAACAGTATGGATGCTCGACCTAGGATCCGACTACTGTCCTGGGCCAACATCCCAAAGGATTTATTGACAACATTTGTGACATGGTCCCATGTTTCGAACAAGGTCAACGGTCGTCCCTCATTTGTTTGTCCCCATTTTAGGCTAACCCAATATGGATTCTGCATTTCAGCCAAGGTTAATGGTTATCCATTATTGTCATCCATCCCCACAGTGTTCCGAATCTTGTGTATCATGATTCACACTTTCCATTTCCATCTGTTCAGACCAATTTCAACACCCCTAGCATCGCACCGTTCGCGCAGAAGAGCACACTGAAGAAATGGTAATTCGACTATTTTGAGAACATCCTTCTCCGGCTAGGTCTCTCCTATTTTTCCATAAATCTGGACTGGTTATCCAAACAATGGATTCCCAAAGCTTGGTTTCCACTCCTATGTTGGGTGAGATGATGAGGAAACTATCTATTGTTTCTCACATCGGGCCTGACCATCGTGAGGTTTGGGAATTATCGCTGGACGTCCCGCAAACATTGTAAGGATGTAATGAACTGATGCAAACGGTGGAAATTGTGCATGCTACGACATTCAAAAAAAAGTCGAAGCGAGAGAGTATCATTAAAAGGATTGTAATTGTTACAATACTCGGGGGTTGACTCCCCCCATGGATTGGTTGACCCCGTCAAAAGAGCGTTGCAGCTCCGCCACCCTTCGACTAGTGGCATCCAGGAATTGCTGTCGTCTATTGAGCTCCCGCTCCTCTTAAACGGTGATGGGGCGCAGTTCATCAGCCCCAGCTCGGGCCCTCTCCATGTCAGCCTGAATGACATCCATCTCTCCAGAAGCCTACCTCATATGCTCTTCTGCCTCTTCCAGTTGGGCCTTCAACTGCGAGATCAGCTCAGATTGTGTATTAAGAGTAGCTGAATGCTCGTCCACCCAGATCTGGAGCTGCTGGACCTCACTTTCAGCCTCCTGGAGCATCTTGATGTTTGTCGCTTTCCTCTACTGCCTGCCCATGCTGAGCCCGCAATCATACTCCCAGATCTTCTCTGCCATGAGATCTCAGATGAGCATATGAGGACACTTGGAATCCACTCCCCCAGCGCACAGTTCGCACAGCCACGAGAAATGTTTGTCCATTTCATTCATCCATGACACTAGGGGGTTGTCCTTGAAGAAGCGTGTGATTAGATTCCACTATCGGCAGCGTACTATGCTATTGTATTCTTCGTTGGAGGCTGTTTCATCCCAATCTGCGCGATTGGCATGCTCGTACGCAGGATACGCCCGTAGGAAGTCCTCAGCGGGATCTTCCTCTGACGTAGAATCTGGCGCGACATCTGGCGTCAGAGAAGGAGTGGCGAGACTTGGGTTTGCCAATTGATCCTCATCATCAGACTCTACCTCAATAACCTCAGGCACGACCCAGATGGTGGTCCCTCCAATGATAGTGTGTGCTGAAGCTCAAGTAGGTGGGGGGACTATCTCCATCATCACCAGCATTCCCCTAGGAGGGGTGCCACCAGACATCTCGACTAGCCTTGCTACAGGAGCCCATTCCAGTTAGAGAACTGTATGATAGAGAGGGACATGAACATCAGTTGACATGATCTACATATGAGAGCAATGAATCCAGTGGAGAAAACTTACGGAGGTTGAACTCCTGGTGCTTCTATGGAGTCGATGCTGACGCGACCCTGAAGCATGGCCCTTCGTAAACTGTTGGAAGGTGTGGAGATTCTGGAGGAGCCACCTCAGATTATTTGACCTTGCTTGACACAGAACTGGATGTAGCTGTAGGAACGGGTTCTGAAGGCCCTGCGTCATCACCCTCAAAAGGGCGAGAGTGAGGCCTGCGTACAAGTTCCTCATGTACGGTTCAAACGTTGTTAATAAATCCATGATGTCCTGAGAGTGGACCCTGATGAAAGAAATTTTCAATTCTTTCTCATGGACCTTCGAAAAATCATCAAAATCTGAGTCTTGATCTCTGAATCCACCCTCCTCTAACGGGCTCCCTCCGATAGCCTCATCCCCTCGAGAGGATTCCTCTGATACTTCCAGCAGGGGGAAGTGCTCCCTCAGATCGGGTGATGACATATGTGGAGGAACCATATGATCTAGCATTACCCTCACTCGGTCTGTCATTGGGCGTGGGACACCATGGGAGTGAACATAGTCCTCCAGCTCAACCAAATATTTCTCCACCTCTGCTAGAGATGCTATGAATACAGCCCGGACTGGGCCTATACCCGGTAGAACCATCCCGCGATGGTTCAGGTGTTCCAACATCTCAGGAAGACTGATCAGATATCTGGCGGAATCCCCCTGGTGGCCGCCCCTCTGGATGACCCTTCTCTTCCAGAATCACTAGGTATGCCACTGCCGCCGCATTCTCAGCTACTGTAGGTCTCGCCGCCATAGTTGCCCCGCCACAGCGAGAGGCCCTTTCTGCCCTCCGACCCCGACCGTGGGACAGGGGAGGCCCACCGTCACCAGCTCGAACGGTTGGCTGCTTCAACATTTCCCTAGGATAAGCTGCCCCCCAGATGACGGCATACTCCTTCACCAGTCCAAAGGCTGTAGTTGGTGGAGGCAATGCCATTCACATTTTCTCATCCTCCCATGTGAACATGATCCATATCTACCTCATTAAAAATGGGTTCTCCTCATGACGCACCTCCCAGTAGACCTGTGGGGTCTTCCGATGCAGGTACCTAAACTGCCTCGCAAACCGATGCGGGGTGTATGGCTCACGGAGTGGCTCATGATCCACTCGTGCCACCAAAACACAACATCGAAAGGCCAGGAGATAAGTCCAGTGCTCTACCATTCCCTTCCCATCGTCAGTGAGTACCTCAATCGGCAATGGAAATGAGTGGAAGTTAAACTCATCCACCCTCGACACCCGGTTCAGCACCATTGGTACTATTACTTTGAATGGGAAGCTCCCGGCTGCGTTCAGAATGGAGGGGCGGAAGTTTGATCCCGATGGCGAGATAGGGTTTGGATACTCATAAATACCCCTAATGTGTGCCTCAATCCACCAATACAAAATCTGGAAGGGCCCGCTTATCCTTGGAAGGTTCTTTCCCTCGCTAACATGCTGCAAATTTTTGTACAGGTTGGCAAGCATCAGAATCCCCAAATTGCCCCGCTATCCCATGGCCAGCATGGATGCTATGATGAACGAGCTGGGACACACCCCCATGTTGGTATCCCTCACCAGTAGAATCCAACCGTAGATAAGGGCCGCAATGAATGCCATCAGTCTGACTATCAACTTCTATTTAGTGCTGACACTGTAACCCCAAGTCATCCATTGGCTGTCCTCCAAGTGCTGGCAATATGAGTTCTACTTGCCCTGTTGAGACCCTTTCGGACATGTTCGAGGACTCAGGGGGAACTCTCAATTCCCCAGGAAGTTTAGGAACCACTCGAACCACATATTAAAGTGGAAATCCCTCACCGCCTCCTTGTCCTCTCTAGGGACCAGTGCCATCAGTGTCGACGCCAATCGCGACATCTGCTCTGGATCTTCACACACGCTCATGACAGAGAGGAACTCATCATACCTGGCCCCCATGATCGGGACCCTCAAAATTTGATGGACATCCCACAGACTGATTCCCACCTCCCTATGGTGCTGGTGAAAAGTATTGGTCCTAGACGAACATCTACTCAGCAGCTCCAGAATCTGTTATTTCGGTTGGTAAATGTGGATCTAGGAGGCCCATGCCGCCTCATACAGGACCACCCTCCTCAGATCGGCCTCAAACTCCTCACATAAGGCGCCTACCCAGTAGGCCCATGCCCAGTCCTTGGTAATGTTTCCGCCCTGGCGCAGGTCCAACTCATCGGACCACCCCTTCATCGAATCCTGCAAATCCACCTTCAGCATGGTGCGGTACAGAGGAGGGGACGTCTTTTGTTGCAGTGCCTTCCCATCAATACTGTTCACATGGTTTTATAGACAGTCGGTGGTGATAGGTGTCAAGTCCTCCTGTGCATGACCACTAGCCGCTCTGAACCATTGATGTTGGCATGGTGTGCTCCTGAACCAGCTAGCTTCTTCGTCCCTCCTCGCCTCAGGAATAAAGACATCATCGCTCAGCCCGAAGCCATACAGGGGTAGCTTCTTGCACAACAGATAGTGCTTATGACTCTCTGATTTCAATTCTGTCAAAAATTATGGTCCGAGTGACTTCGGACCATCTCTCCATGGCCCAGACAGTTCACCATCTCATCCCTCAGGGCAGCGTCTGCAAGCACCCCCAACACAGCTTCTTGATGGGCCATTTCGGTTTAAGAACATGAATTTTTTTTGAGTCAGGTCACGAAGCATGCTCGCGAAGATCGCTCGCGATGCTCGGGTGCAAATCCAAGATGTGGAGCCTCACCTCTGTCTGAAAACAGAAGTTCACTTGGTGTAGTCGCGGAGTCGGAGACTCACGGTTCGCCGCGAAGCTCGATTCGCAGAGAGCAGACGCAGAGTACGCGGAGCTTCGCAATGTCGAGAGTGCAAGAGGAAAAAAGTCACAAGTGGTCAAAAGAGAGGTCAGCCACCCATATTTACAGGCGGTGACCCCAGAGCTTCATGGCGCGTCCCGCCCTCGCAGAGTAGTGCGGAGTGTCCGGACTGCATGGCCACTGGCCGCCCCGCACGCCCTTTTCGTGAGTCCGCATCGTGAAATGCCGATAAGTTTGGATATTTTTCCTCAAACATAGACCCTTGATCCCTCTGCAGCTCTAAGTCTAGGGGGGGGGGAATTTATTGGAGCCAAAATATTGTACGCAAAGGGAAGAAGGAATAGAAGCCTGCACGCTGCCTCGCGAATCCCCGCCGTAGAGCTCCCCCGAGCAACACCGCCACCACGATGCATAGGAGTCGGTACCGCTCTGCGAATGCCCTGACATTTGCGACCCACTGTGAGGCCCCAGATGCGGTAACGCTCTGCGAGCCCCAGGAACTTCGCGACCCGCTGCGGAGCAGAGGAGGCATTAACCCTCTACGAACCTGGTTGTCATTCGCAACCCACCACGAAGCAACCGCCGCCCCTTCGTGCCACGTCAGCTCTACATCGCGTCACCCCTTTCCTATAAATATTGGGCTCCCCATGAAACCAGGGGATAGAAAATCCAAAAAATTGGCTTATCAACTCAAAAATCGCGATGCACCCTTCACTTCGGGGAATCATGAGCTCCGTGATGTATTTTTTCTTCACGAGATACCTTCGCCTTATCTTGTTTTGAGCCCCTCTTCCAAGAGGGATGCCTTTCGGCAAGCCTAAGGTCATTCTCGATGGAAGGGGATCCGAAGGGAACACGGGCAACCGCGGAGAGTTTATGCTTCCCGAAACACCCATACTGTACAAGTTATCCATATGACAAGGCTGAGTCATTGTACTTCGTGAAGCACACTGCTTCACAACACCTTGCTTCAAGAGATACCTCTGATTCACAAGGAAGTGCTCCGAGAACAATGTTCCACTTCGTGTAGCACCTCCCATTCACACTCCTTCCCCATACTAAGGCCAAGGCACTCCACTTCGCGAAGCACACCCCTTTTCTTGGAAATTCCTCTTCCCGTGCGACCCTCCAGGTTCGCATGATGTGATTTCAAATTCCCATGGACGACACCACTCATACTGTTGCTTCACCTAATGCTTCTTCGCATAGGCACGCTAATGACTATTGCTTCTTCTCATAGACACACGAATGTGGACACCTCGATGGTTCGCACTATGACCCACCTTTACCTTGGATTTGATAGTACCTTCCCTCCCACAAGGGGAAGAGGGTACTGGTCATGTAAGTCCTAGGGGTGTTGAGTAAACCCACCTCGTATGAGCTGCATGACGTTAAACATCCATGAACCTCATCCTCAACACATGACGTTAAACTGTGGCTCGACCCCATGCCTCGCACGCAGTGTCCCCCCAGCTCGGACATTCTTTACGCCTGTCATCTCCATGGGAATGGAATAACCCTCACATGGGATGATATCCTCATTCTCAGAGTAGCGTATATCCACAGGGAAAGGGAAAACACCTTTGTGTATGCCCCCAAGACTCTCTTGCTGAAGGTAGCACCAATGCACCACCGTACTTCCCCACTGCCAGGGCCAGTGGATGGTGCGATTGGGAATGAGGCACCTTCTATCTTCAGTCCCAAATCCCTCTCCCACTGTGCTTTGCCACACTTTGGGCCTCCATCCTAGAGTAAGTCCCAGCACCATGGGGCTCCTAATGCATAAGACCCTCTTCATTTACCACGGACGCACCCTTCACGACATGATCGTCAGGTCTTTGCTGCCTCTTGATTCTCACAGTAAGCATGACTCACGTGGGCTTATAGTAAGCATCGACCATGGAAATTCCCTCATCTAGCATGATGTTAAACTGCACATCCTTTTGTACTACGAGGTATTTGATCCATGTCAAGGCATGGTACGTAAGAAGCCTCCACGTGGTTCAAGCCCTCTGCCCGTCATTTCTTCACATCAAGTTCCACCCTCGTCCAGCATGACGTTAAACTACATTCTAGTCCGATGATAAGCCATTATGACTAACCTGAACTATGAGTAATTTGATCCATGTCAAGGCACGGTACATAGGAAGGCTCCCTGAGGATCAAACCCATCACCCATCGAACCAAGGTCCTTTCTCCACATTGGTTCGCCGACACCCACCATTTACATACTGAACTATGAGGACTTTGATCCATGTCAAGGCATGGTACGTAGGAAGCCTCCATGAGGTTCAATACCATCACCTGGTCGTTCTGACCCCATTAACATCAGTTCACCCCCATCCCGCATGATGTTAAACTATATGCCACATCTCATTTGAACTATGAGGACTATGATCCATGTCAAGGCATGGTATGTAGGAAGCCTCCATGAGGTTCATTACCAAAAATCGTTGGCCCAGACCGTCTCCTTGTCGGTGTGCCAGCCCCCCCCCCCCATTTTCACCTGAAATACATGGACTTTGAACCCTTCCAAGGAATGGTACGTAGGAAGCCTCATGAGGTACAAGCCCACCACCCGTTGGTCACTCCTACCCCCTTTTACGCCGGTTCACCAACACCTGGGAAGCCCAGTGTGTACCAAGGTCCTCACTCGCGTCGGTTCATCAACACACCATTATGAACTACGAGGTCCTTAATATATGTAATGGAATGGTACGTAGGAAACCCCACGAGGTTCAATCCCACCATCCACCTGGACCAAGGTCCTTCTTCACGTCGGTTCTCCGACGTGCCCCCGTCTAGCATGACGTTAAAACGCATCCCAACCCAGCAGTAAGCCGTTGTGACCCTACGATCCTATTTTTCAGACACCCATTCGTGTCAGTATAACAAACCTCTTCTCAAACTACGCGGACTTTGATCCTTGCCAAGGAATGGCAGGTAGGAAGCCTCACGAGGTTCAAGTCCACCACCTGGTCGTTTCGGTTGCATCCATGCAATTTTCCATCACCCACCCTGATTCTAACATGGGCCGCCACATCCCTATGAGATCATGCCACTCCACTCCCCTCCATAGTATCTGGGATGCCACCCACGGGCTGACCCCAATGTCAACATCCACTCAAGGGGGGTGGGATTCCTCATTCTGATCCACTCCAGCTAGTGTTCTGATCAGGACGATTCATCTCTGCAGGATGTTAAACTTGCGGCATACCCTATGTTAAACATGGGAAGCTGAGGAAATCCTCAGAGACATGACTATGGAATATGATTTGCTGCACTCATTGTGGGATTCCTTGGGCTTCTACACCCTCAAGAAGCCCTATAATAAGGTACAAAATATAGACACACTAATTCTCCATCGTTCAGACTCGTTATTGTTGCCTCCATCTGACTACTCCCCCGACTGAAGGTTGCTGCCCTGACAGGACCCTTTAGAATGTCCTAACATAAGTAGTGTAATTAACTGGCGTCCATGGAGATGTGGAACTAGGAAGAGTTTCATGAACAACGTATTAAACCTCTGAGGGAGACCCGGACTATTTGAGGAGTTTCAAAGAGGAACCCACAGAAGGAAGAACCGACATCCCATCATCCCTGTTTTGATCAAGGAGCAGACGTCCCTGAATAAAGAGCAGATGCCACCCTCCTTTGGAAAAAGGGAATGCGGGGCAACAAGAAAGTTGTGCCTGTTGCGCCCTAGCAGACGGATGCATGCGCCCCGGTGAAAGCATTAGAAACAAGGCTAACATCGAATAATATTATGTAGCTTCTACGGTAATCCCACTTATCTAAATGCAACAGTTCCCTCATATTTCATATTCGAGGACCCATTTAATATTAAGTAATGTTTTTAGGAAAACTACTCTTGAATACTATATAAAACTAAACATTTTTTAAGGGATCATTTTGGGAACTCTGGGCCTCAAAATCAATATCTGTCTTCATGCATGGTCTTTATTTTTCTAACAATTTCATACAAATATAACCACGAAATTATAGTAAATTAAAACGACATTGATTACAATATCCATAATGGGATTTAATGTTAAATTATGTCAATATATAAGTGTATCTCTTCAAAACATTGAATATATGATTGATGAAAAATAATGGGGTTATTTTGGGTTTTCAAAGGATTCCTTGATATGATAGTATCCCTAAATGTGATATTATGTCTAATTCAACTACTTCTAAATTTTATTCATAAATAAGAAGCATTCTCAATAGAAGTTATACCATTTATTTTGATTTTCTATATCATTTTATATCCTGGATGTATCGCCTATTATATAGGCATATAAAATTGAGATTAAGAAGTGAAACATAATTCTTCATTATTTAATGACGGTTATATAATTGATTATAATTAACCACATATTTTTATCTTTATGGGGATCCTAAGAATATTTGTGAGGTATCTATAAGTGATTATGATTGCATCGTAATTTTAATAACTAAATATCCTTCATTAATTCATGGTCCTAAGATATGAGATTGTACTATATGTGATTAAATTTAAGAGAATTTAGTTGTTTATAGATATTAAATTTATCAACACAGAAATGAATTATAGTATATGAGTATATCTTGTTCTACCTTGTTGGTTATTTTGTACATTCCTATGGTTTAATATACTTAATTAAAATATATTTATAGAAATTATAATTACTGAAACTGTATATTATTTCTAAATTTCATTCATGAAAAGTTCTATTAGTAATAATTTGGCATTATTTATCTAAAATGTACCATGTACCATTTCCCTAATTTCTATATTATTGAATATATGTCGTAATATGTCATATTATGTTAAATATATAATTTATTTTGTTTATTTCATGGATATAGTTGATGTTTATATTAGTTCATATTATTCTCCATAAAATACATTTTAATTAATTTTTATGTAATTAAATTGGACCTTATAAGGCTTTTTTCGAAAGGATAATTTAATGTATCTGAATGTTTTTCAAAATAATGTATTAGAAATTAAGGAATTTTTAATGGGAAAATAACTTGTATATTATCTAAAAAATAAAATCCATTTTCCTAAATGTATTTAAAACTACAATTAGCAGTTTTAATTTGAATAGAAAATTTTCGGCTTTGAGGGGATTACATACTGTGTTACAATTGTCAAACATTAATTTTTTCGACATTGTGTAAGTATTCACTCGATATTTTTTTTTTTCATTTTTGTGTACTTTTTCTGGGATTTCCAATGGAGTGAGATATTTTGGATGATTGATACAAACCATATGGTAATATTTTGATCATATCAATAATTTTGGATCATATATAATACATTAGATATATTATATAAGTTAACCAAATGATTTATAAATGTTATATATTTATGATGTTGTGTTATATTTATTACAATTCTGGTTTGTATTTGATTATAGTTATAAATATTTTGGTATCTGGTAGTAGGTAAATTTTATACAGAATGATTATTGATGTACGGTGTCTTAATGGATTATTTATTTGGACATTGAAATTTTAATTATGTGTGATTATAATATCATATATCGAGATATAAGAGCGAGAATTATCTTACAAGAACATTGAAAATTGGTGTCATGAATTTCGAAATTATATTTGGTTAGGAATCAAGAATTTGGAGTTTTCAATATTTTTTATTCATGAATTTTGGTGATCATATTCAGACTTTTGAGAATGTTTTGGGTTTGAATTATGTGGACTATATTTTTTGGGATTAAATGGATTGTAAAATTTTTGTTTTTCTAGAAACAAAATTCATAGAAAATCATGTATAGTCATTTTGGTAGGCTCTTTTGTGTATTAAATTATAGTATAAATGTTTATATTTGGTCTACCAAACATTGTAGACACATCATTAACCACCACTATCCCCATAAAATTTTTCCCCTTGAGATCCCATTGATCCAAATTTTCTTAAGATGTCTGGTGATGTAAATTGTAATGAATAAAAATAGATTCCATTTCTATATTGGATGTGATTATATTGGTTACAATGAGAAGTCATGAGTTAATCATTATTTTCAAAATTTTAATTTGGGTCATAATATTTGGGAAGGTGTTTTAAAAAATGAAATGGAAAGAACCTATTGTGGAGGACCATTACATGTTTTTAATAATTGGGTTGTATGATTTTAATGTGATTTAAAATACATTATTTTTATTTTCAAGTCATGAAATTGGAATTTAAAAATGGTTTAGTTGACATTTCATATAATTTGATATTTAATAATATTCACATTTTAATGGTTAAATATTTCAATTTTTATACATATACTATTTGAAAATGGTTTTCATAAGATATTAAAAGTTATAATATTAACATTTGGGTTTTAAAAAAATGAAAAATTTATTATTTTGAAATGTTATATGAATCCTCATATATTATGTAATTATAATTATTTTATTATATTTTATAGGCCCATTATTTCAAATAATTATATTCCTAATCCTTGTTTTAATGTTGTGTGAATGGTTATATATATATCATTTTATTATTCATATTTTTTAGTATATTCAAAAAAAAAATTATATAAAAAATTATTAGAGATCTATATCACCATGAATGAGTGTGACTTCTCTATTTTGAGACTCCAAACAGTGTCATTATAGAGTGGTTCTCTATGAATTGTCCAAGTGATTTTATTCCTAGTATACTGGTTTTAGACCTTATGAGGCAATAAAATTTCTTTCGAATCATGAATATTTATTATTGTGATTAAGGAATCCAGAAAATTGATTTTAAGATATATTATAGACTTTTTATGGGGGTTATTCATGATTTGTAGAATATCATCACTCCACCTGAGTTTTATGTCAGAATGTAATTGAAAATATTCAATACCACATTAACATATTGTAAAATATCTAAGGATGTGAACATGAAAATAATGGTGGGAATTTTATGCCTCCACAAAAAATAATATAATGTGAAGTCTTACATTGAAAATTTCAATGATATGATCCCATTCAATAATATGATCGTTTCATGTGTTAAATTTATGAATGGACTATGGATAAGGAATTTCACCCATAACTCAATAGAATAGTTATTTTATGTGGTTTTCTTATATATAATGAAATTGTAGATGAATCTTATTTAGTGACATGGGTTTCTCAAGGGAAACCTGTCAATGGTGTAAGAATACTTTTAATTATAAAAAATGACTGATTCCCATTAAATGTGAATTTGTATCTAATGGAACATGTTTTGAGAGGGTATTATTATTCTAATGTAGTTAGTTATAAATGGAAAATACCTCTCATGTGAATTCAGTTTGTTTAATTCAATCAATAGAAGCCATTATAGTAAACGATACACCAGAAATATACTCCTCATGTTTAGTTTGGAAACATAAATATTGTTTAATTATAATATTTATAATGATACAAATATGTCATTACATCATAATTGTTATAATAATATTGCAATGTTACATAGAAGATCTTTTTCTATCACATTAATTCTCTTATTATTAATTATCTTTTATGGCATCTAGTTTAAATCTATGCGTACTGTTTATGAATTATATATATATATTGTAAAAAATATTTTTTGAGGAATCAAGTATATAAAATTTATTTCGTTTTGGCCACATATCCATTCAATTAAAAACTTCATCAGTTCTTCATAGTGTGTCATAGATGCTACTTTCATCCATTATTCAAGTGATTTCTCAGATGGTGGCATGTTCTACATTGGATCGTTGCATTTTTATCACATTCATTAAGGGTGGTGGCTATGAGGTATTAATTTGATATAGGTTTATATATGATTGGTAATGTTGAAAATATAGATTAGGGTATAGGTGAATCTTGACATCAAATTGAAATATCTTATTTCCCATTTCTTCTTCAAGAAAATTAATTAATATTTTTAATATAAAATTATAATGGCGGAGATAACAATCACACCCCAAAATTAATTTTTTAATTATTGTATTTATTTATTTATTTATTATCTTTTCATTGTATTTTATTTTAAAATATCATAATTTTTTTAGTTTTATAGGCACTTGAGGTAGATCCATGGGACATACTATTACTAATTTATAACCAAATGTTAATATGGTGAAAAAAAATTATTTGGGGTTGAAAATGATCAGTGATCATGATATGGACTAAGAAGGATAGAATGTTTAGTTGAACCATAGGTTTCTTAATTTCATAGTCTATGTTGTGCTGCATAGTGAGGTAACCAATTTTTAACCACAATTGAAATACATATATTTGTGGTGTCTATGTTGGGAATCAAGAATTTTAGTTATTATATTGTGATATGTATAATAAGAAACCGGAGGACATGTCATGATGGGTTCCTTTGTGCGAAAAAGTGAGGTGTCACCTCATTGTGGTTCGCATTAGCCACTGTTCTGAGCTGGGAACAATGGATAGGGATTGAGTTGTTGTTAACGTGGATAACACCATTTTAAATCCACATCCATTTTTTATTATGTATTTTAAATTCCCAAACACCCCTTTCAATATTTTACCACAAAACACCCTTTATTCTTCTCATTCTACTGAAATGCATGGGGGAGATCCCTAGGAACCCCTCTTTTTCTCATCCCATATATTTGTATCATCGTTTAATCAATTTAATTACTGTTTCCAATAATTAATTTTAATAATACTTATTTTCATTTATTCATCATATCCACTAAATGGGATTCATATTTGTAATTGAAAGATATTATATAATGTAGTTTTAATTAAATAATTTTTTATTGCATGATATCATTTATGGCGCATAACACAAAACATAAATGGGCTACGATATACTACAAACAATCTATAAAATAATAGAAACACATATTAATAACCATTTTTTTTAAAAAATATATAATGGTTCTATATAAATAAAATTAATTTATTAATGAGAAATAAATAATTATCTAATTTTTATAAGTCATTTAATTCATAAAGAATATATTTTGTCCAAAATTGGTACTTATTTAACATAAATAATAGAAACTAAAAATAATTTAAATAAGTTTTTAAAAAAATTATTTAATGAATATAATTTTTGAAATAAAACATTCAAAAAAATGTAGGATGATTATTGGAGTTTTATCAACAATATTATGTCAATAAGTACTAGAAATTAATGATATTTTATAACTGTCATTTAATTTAAATAAATAATGAAATCTAAAATTATCATGAGGTTTATAATTGTATCATATATAATGATTATATTACATTAATTATAAATTATATATCTAATTAAATAAGAATAATGATTATATTTTTTTATAATATTATTTTTTGGAATAAAAAAATATTTTTTGAAAAACTATTTTTTGCACGCAATGTATTTTTAATCATTAAATTATATTAATTTTGAGTAATTAATGATTTTAATGAAATTTATATATTATATAATCATGAAAATATTTAAATAGTCATTTTATTGTATTTTCTAAGAAATAAATTAAATAAAATATAGTATTATTTTTTAAAAATTGAGTTTTTTTTAAAATGGGTTTTCATTTAATTTTACACATTTGTCTTTAAATTAATTTTTACTAATGAATTATTATAATTAAAGTAATCATCGTTCTTTATAACTTAATTCAAGAAAAAAAACTATTTTTGGTTGAGTAGGGCATTTAATCTATAGATATGGATTATGTGGTGGTGACCATGAATTAAAAACCAAAAACTCAATGAGAAAAATTGCCTAATACTATCATAAACATGAACACAATATGAATATATGTATGAAAAAAGATAATATTTAAGTGTAAAATTGATTGTCTAAATTATTAATACATTTATTCTTGGAAAAAATTGATTGTATGTTTATAATAATGAATTCCCTTCATTTTAATATAATAATTTTCGATTAGCATCACTTGATAAATTTTACACAGCAGCTTATTGATTTATTTAATAATCAGATACAAATTCCACCATGGGTGATTCCAATAGATATAATATAATAATTATTAAGACATAATTACTACATAAAGACATGATTCATATTTTGTTTATTTCAAGGTTCATTAATTATCTCAAATTCCATTGAATTAATTAATAATTAACATCGTATTGAATAAATTTAGCATACGAAGATATCAATGAATTTGAATGTAATATTGATTTCATAGACCATTAGAATAATATATGAATCATAATTATTTTAGTAAATGCAAAATAATTTATTATTAGATAGAACCATAATATAATTCTAAGACAAATAGAAATAAAAATCCCCTTTATTACTCCTGAATACAAATGTTCCCAAATCCTATCTTTTCCACCAACTAAAAATAATTTTGAATATTCACAATGGTTTTGTCCTAAAATATTCATAAAAAAATTAATGATGGTTAGTTCCTTCCCCTTAACTATCAGTAAATAATAAATTATTTTTAATTTATTTCTTTCCGAAATATCCTACACATCATTCATGGACCTAGTAAAATATTCACTTATTCACCGACTATGTCGAAATCATCATTGAATTAAATCACTTACACAATATTTGATAACATATAAAGGGAATTAAATGTACACATGATTATTATATTTCAAAATAATTTGGACATATTTTTATATTTTTCAAATCATGTTCAAAAAAGTCCTAGATATTAGTATTATAATTTTATATACTCTAGAAATCTACTATCCAAAACATGTCTCTCTATTTTTTCACCATTTCAGGAAGTCTACGAGAGAATCACAGAAAAATATCCATTAAAATATTTCATTCACATTTAGTAATCCTCTTATCATCCTCATAAGGGAACTAATTGACCACCAACTTTACATCAATTGAACCACGAGTACCTCACATGGGACAACAATATATTGTGGGTAAAACATCAAGGTCACCTCCAACAGGCCATGGGCTGGAGGCATTAACATAGAAGGAATGAAACAAAAATTATATCCCTTGTCCTAATGAACCTATATTCATGTAGAAATTCATTTAAATGAAAATTAATAATATATATGATAGGAATAAATCATTTATGGAGTAATAAATTGATATAACATTATCAAAGAAAAACATATAGTGAAAATTAATCTATTCAAAATGTATAATGTGGAAAAATACTGGGAGAACATTAAATATTGTTTGATCCTTGAAATAACTCTAAAAATTAGGGTATACATTTATTAGATAATTACCACTATGGTTAACCAACCAATATGGTGATGAACAGCATGTACCACTATCCCTCTTGATACTGGGTTCCCCAAATTCTGCACGGATCTTCATGTCTTCTATATAAGAGAAAAAAAGTGATAAACTATCCCATTCCTTGGTTAGTATATGCATACATAGTATGGTTCCCCCAAAACCTTGAGGTAAGTAGTATAATGAGAAAAATAAATCATCACATCCCTATGATAGAGAGTATAAGAAACATAATAATATAAATTTTCAATAGAGTACTATGAGAAGAGAGAAAAGGGATATCCATTTTAAAATAGGGATCATAATTATGACCTTTCCTAAAGATCCAAAATGTCAATATCGAATTCCAAGAACCACATAAAACATCTTAATAATCATATTGAGGATTGATCCTCCCCAATAAACTCCATATATTAGGATTCTATATCACATGAAGAGGAAATTTTTCTATAATAGAGCATAATTATAGAGGAGTAAAAAATACATAGATATAAGAATTATGATCTATGTATTGTCAGGGATTATGGAATAAACTGTTATAAAGGATATGGGGGATAAGCACTCACAAGATTCTAGTGAGGACCTTCCATAACATGTCTCAGATTGGAAAACATTATCACTACATTCAACCAAGAATCCCAACATGAACATTCCCATAGAAAATACATTATTTTGTGACTTTTATTCAATAATGAGGAAATACATCATATCCTCCATGGAAAACTACAATGTATAGTATACTCATGGGATCAAATTAGAGTCTTGATGAAAGATATATCTAATGTATAAGTTATAGATGATATACATACCATGTATATAGGTTTAAATTACATATGTCACCAGCTATACACATATTTTATTCCTGAAGTAGATATTTTTTTATCCTTCTATCTCAAATTGGCATGTACCAAGTATTAAATGCTATGGATAATCACCTAAGGACCTAGGTGTGTTTTCTCTATATTCGACTTAACACTCAATGGGATTCCACAATGTGTGTTCATATTGGAATAATGTTTGTCTTTACACCCCGGTAATTTTGTGTGTTTCATTGGAAAACCAGATGGATACCCATGTTGAACAGTATATGAGAGTAAGAACATGGTGTGTAACATTTACCATAGATAAATAGAGTATAAATTGTGATAACCATTGAAATATCCCATTTTTTAGTACAATTACTTGTAGTAGTACATTTCTTCATTAATAATGAATCATATCATTACAAGTATTCTATATTATTGATTTACCCCACTATAATTATCATTATAACTATATAAATCCACTTAAAAGAAATCCTTTCTTTTGTAATCAGTTTTTTGCTTCTGATTTCCAGATATTTAAACTCGAATCTCCCTTTCAGTAACCGGTGTTCCTTCTATTTCTATTCTCAGTTTCTATACATGAATACACAACATGTATCATGATATAAAACATAATATTTTATAATATTATAAAAACATCATTCACACAATAATCATGAAATCGTGGGTTGAATCTTACTCATTTTTTCCCTGAAAATTTTGAATTTCTAATAACATGAGACAATGTTTATTACTAAAATGATTTTTTGGGGAAGAAGAAGAACGTGGTGAGAGCATAATTGTAAAATTATATCATAACTAAAAAAATCATGGAAATGGTGATTTCATTTTGGTATGTGATATGAATAAATTGGTTCATAAACACAATTTATATTTTTTCTCAGGTGACTTGTATGAAAAAATAAAAATAAGTTGATTTAAAAATATATGATTATGTTTAAATAAATGTGTAATAAATATCTAATATAATGATACCTACCCCATTAATATACCAATAATTGTTTTGGAACATTTATTTATATAAATAAGATGATAAAACTCTTCTGTTCATCGTGTGTCCCCTTCTTATCCACAATCCTTCATCATTGATCTGTGTTACCAAGTATCAAATGCCAAAAATTATCTCATCCACCTCCTCTATAATATAACAGTGTTTTGATCCAATATTATGTTGAACCCGGTTTCAAATACATAGATATTACATTCTTCTTATAGATATTTATTTCATAATATAATTACATAACTAAGGACTATAATTTTGTAATGACATTGAAAACATTGAACACAATCTTCTAATATGGTGAATGATATTTATTTTTTCACAAAAATATAATCCCTTTTAGTAATACTCAAATAAAAAATCAATATAAAACCATTCCTCAATGATTAAAAACTTTTTTAATGAAATAAATTTTTATAATTCAAAGTAAATGTGTCTTAAGATAATCAAATAAAATAATCCACAAGAGCAAACAAAGTCGTGATACATGTAATTATTATAATACATGAATGTATAGAAATATATTTCCATATTATTCAAGGATCAATAAAAATTTGGACATTGCTGATAATATCCTTTACTAATTTTTCTATACTCAATGTTCCATCCAAATATTACTAAAACTATATCACTTCCCGTTCAAGCACTATATTACTATATTGGGTCACAAACCATTCTAGAATATATCACTAAACATGGATCACATCCCATTCTAGTCCTACTTATATAATTATATAAAAATATTATCCCAATGCGTTTTAGAGAGATGTAGGTCCTACCCATTATATAACAAAAAGCAAACTCATTTGTGTCACATGAGCATTAAAAATTAATCATATCATAACCCATGAAATTAATTGGGAATAATAAGAAATTAATCAAATAATAAGTGCTAGAAAAAAGGTATTTATCATAATAATTTCATTATATCATAAAATAAGAAAAAATGGATTAACATTCCATTACAAAGTTATAACCTCTTTAAGTAAACCATTTTTTATAAACAACTTTTCATAAAAACATAAACCATTCTAATAATGAAAAATAATTGTATCATCTAACCATTTACCCAATATGGAATGGTAACATTAATAGATTAAATCACAAATGAAGAGTTTTTAATACAATTAAAATCAATACTTGGGGAATATATTTTTTTAATCGTTGAATAATTATTTTTTAAACATAAATTATTTTGAAATCCATTATCATTGAATGTGACATTGTAAACTTATAATGGAATATTTGAAAATTATTTAATTTTTTTAAAATAGATAATATTTTCTAATGAATTTAACTTTATATTATTCTTAAAATATATTTTGAATAAATTTCCAGAAAACATTATGGATAACATTATTTTTGAAGGATATAGATTTCTGACTAAGGAGAGAAATACTGTCAGATTATATAAAAAATCTATTTTAATTATCTTATTTAATAAACGACGGTAAAATGGTACTATTACAAGAGGTTTCATGAAGAAATAGTGGAGAAATAAATTCATTAATATTATAGACTGTTAGATCATGATATTTTAACATTTGATACATAATCACAACCAATTCTGTCAAATTAGAAGTTAATAATAAAATATTTTTTCAACTTTTCTAAAATAGAAAAAGAATACCCATGAAGGAATAACAAAAAATGAAATATAAAAACTAACTAAAATTAATTAATTCATGATATAACATGTCAAAGGGTATTTATATAATCTTTGTGAAATAATATTGTGTCCTAACATAAAAAATGTCAAAAAGAAGGCGTATTGAGACAAAAATCCACTACGAATCCAGTATCATTGTAAATGTAACTACACGAATGAGATATCATAAAATGTTTAGGAAAATATGAAATAATTTATGTATAATTTTTATAAATTAAATTTTTTAGAATTATACAGACCAAATATAATAAATTTTTATTGAATATAGCATATTACTTTCAAAGGTACAAAGTGAGATATATTCCCTAACCTAAATTATGGAATTTCATTGTATATATAGGAACCAATAGAAAATAAAATATATGATTAATTTAAATATATTCATTAAATATATTAATATATATGTCATGTAATATAGTATTATATTATTACCATGTAGTACATATTTTGTTACAATTCCATGTTAATATTACATTTTAGGAAATAAACACTTTTCATTTCATAAACGACTATATTTTTGTATTTTTAAACATATAACACTAATAATTATTTAATCATATAGAAATGATAATAAATATATTAAAACAAAATATAATATGTATATATGATTTTATATTAATCTAAAAAATTTATAAATTGAAAATGAATTACACTATTCTAGGAGACAGTAGGTCGTATGTATGCATGAATTGTTTTTCGTATGATTTCTTGTAATTTATATGATATAGTATAATAAAATAAACATTTATATTTCATATGTTTCAAATATTAATATTGAGACCATCTTTAATACATTCTTGGTATAGCATAAATGAAACACATAGCTCATGGGGCTGTAGTAAACCGTAAAAACGAATGAGTGTATCATATTTCCAAAAAATAAAAAAATGCTAGTTTTTTGTTATATAATAATTACATAAAAATATTAGATCAAACAATATCCTATATTTTAGAAAATAACTATAAATAAAACATTATTTGTTTCCTAAAAAATTCATTATTTAAAAAATAATGACAATGGTTCGCAAGGTAGTAGTCCCTCAAACACACGAATGATAATTCCATAAAATATTTTATGGAATCATTTTTATTTATATGTTATATAATTAAAATAAAATAAATTCAGTAAATATAGGATAAATAAGATAGTTTTTAATATATATATATATATTAATAATAATTTAATGAGGAGAAGAAATAAATAAAATAAAGACGCTTATACAGGTATTGTACATATTTTTTATGTATCCAACTTTGGTATTCTCCAATGCATTCAAAGTATGGATTTCTTCCCAAATTAATTATTCTTGGATGAGTATAATGAAAATGGGAAGTTATTTGGTTTGATATTTTTCATGAAAAAATTCATGAGTATTTTGAATTAGTGTAGGGAGTGACTTCCCTTTTATATTTTTGGAGTACTGGTATTCTTGTAATTAATCAAATGTATACACCATTTGAAGGTCAGTTGGAACTCATGTGGTTCCAAAATAGATAATGAATTGTTAAGATGGATTATATTATCAATTAAAACTTCCACACCACATTGAAATATATGTTGTATGTTTTTCAATCCTTAAATTTTTTTTTTCCATTTTTTTACAATTTATGTATTTCTACTACGGTAACTAGATATTTAACACTGTTAATTTATATTTAAGATTATATTCATATGTAGATCATTATAAAATTTCGTCTAAAATATTATGAACATCATTTATTATTTATAAAATATAAATCCAATGCGTCTTATTAATTAATTTAAAAATAAGTGAAAGTAATTTTGTAGAAACAATACTTTAACCAAAACAAGGATAAATGATTTTTTACAATTTAATGGTGAAAATATTTATTATAAAATAAAATTTTATCCATTAATGAATAATATTGAATATTTATTAAAATTTAAAAATCACATGGTGGAAGATATTATTTTTTCTAATTTTATATTATTTAATCAAATATCAATTATTATAAAATTACAGTAATGAAAGTTTTGAAATTATTTGTTTAATTTGATAAAATAATATCACAAAAACAATGGAATGTGAAAATATTATGTAAAAAATGGTATAAAATCGTATATTAATCTAAAAAATAATGGAATATAGCAATTCATTCAATTTATAACTATGTTATTATTTACAGAATCAATAATATTATTTAAATATTAACACACTTCAGCAAAATGACGATTTAGCGGCGGTTTTTTTTTTCGTTTCGCGGCGGTTTATACCACCGCTAAATAGATTGGCGGTGGTTTTGAAAAACCACCGCAAAATCGTGCGTCGGGAAACTATTCGCGGCGCTTTTTGAAATCGTCGCAGAATGTTTCACGACATTTTTTTAGCGGTGGTTTAAACCGCCTCAAAATGATTTAGCGGCGGTTTTTTAATTTCTTGTTTAATTTTTTTTAATTTTTTTTAATTTTTTATGTATTTTTTATTTATGTATTTTATTTTATTTTATGTATTTTTTTATTTTATTTATTTTATTTATCTATTTATTTTATTCAGTTTATTTATTTTATTTATTTCGTATTTATTTTATTTATATCTTATTTATTTTATTTTTTTCGTATTTTTTATTTTTTTTATTTTTTTATTTAATTCGTATTTATTTTCTTTTTCTTATTTAGTTTATTTATTTCGTATTACTTTATTTACTTTATTTATCCATGCATGCACATCCCATGCACATGCCCATGCACTTGCTCATGCAATATAAAGAAATACTGCATTTGGTGAGATTTGAACCCCAAACCTCTTGCATATTATCCAAAGACATTACAACTCCAGCAAACTCGTCATGTGGTTAATAAATAGAATTTAATATACTTATATATATTAATTGAAAAAACAAATAATACATAAATAATAGATATAAACTCAATAATAATAAATAATCAATAATAAATAAAAAATAAAAAATAATAAATAATAAATAATAAATAAATATAAATAATAAATAATAAATAATAAATAATAAATAATAAATAATAAATAAATATAAATATAAATAATAAATAAATATAAATAATAAATAATAAATAAATATAAATAATAAATAATAAATAAATATAAATAATAAATAATAAATAATAAATAATAAATAATAAATAATAAATAATAAATAATAAAAAATATACAATATACAATATATAATATATAATAAATAATAAATAAAAAATAAGAAATATTAAATATTAAATAATATATAGTAAATAATAAATAATAAATAATAAATAAATATAAATAATAATTAATAATTAATAATTAAATATAACTAATAAATAATAAATAATAAATATAAATATAAATAATTAATAAATATAAAGAATTAATAATTAATAAATATAAATAACAAATAAAAAATAAAAAATAAAAAATAAAAAATAATAAGTAATAAATAAGAAATACGAAATAAGAAATAATAAATAATAAATAATAAATAAACATAAAAAATTAAAAATAAATATTAAATAATAAAAAATAAATAATTGATAATAAATAATATATAATATATAATATATAATAAATCATAAATCATAAATAAAAATAAATCATAAATAAATATAAATAATAAATAATAAATAATAAATAATAAATAATAAATAAATATATAAATAAATAAATAAATAAATAATAAATATAAATATTAAATATAAAATATTAAATATTAAATATTAAATAGTAAATAATAAAAAAAACATAATAAATAAATATAAATAATAAATAACAAATAATAAATAAAGAAATAATAAATATAAATAAATAATAAATATAAATAATTTATAATTAATAAATTTAAATACTAAATAATAAATAATAAATAATAAATAATAAATATTAATTAATAAATAATAAATAATAAATAAATATAAATAATAAATAATAAATAAATATAAATAATCAATAATCAATAAAAAATAATCAATAATAAATAATAAATAATAAATAATAAATAATAAATAATAAATAACAAATAATAAATAATAAATAAATATAAATAATAAATAATAAATAATAAATAAACATAAATAATAAATAATAAATAATAAATAAATATAAATAATAAATAATAAATAATAAATAAATATAAATAAGAAATAATAAATAATAAATAATAAATAATAAATAATAAATAGTAAATAAATAATAAATAAATATAAATTATAAATAATAAAAAAATATAAATAATAAATAATAAGTAAATATAAATAATAAATAATAAATAATAAATAATAAATAATAAATAATAAATAAATATAAATAATAAATAAATATAAATAATAAATAGTAAATAATAAATAGTAAATAATAAATAGTAAATTATAAATAATAAATAATAAATAATAAATAAATATAAATAATTAATAATTAATAAATAATAAATATAAATAATAAATAACAAATAATAAATAAATGTAAATAATAAATAATAAATAAATATATAATTAATAAATAATAAGTAAATATAAATAATAAATAATAAATAACAAATAACAAATAACAAATAACAAATAATAAATAATAAATAATAAATAATAATAAATATTAATAATAAATAAATATAAATAATAAATAAAAATTAAATATAAATAATAAATAAATATAAAAAATAAATAATAAATAAATATAAATATTAAATAAATATAAATATTAAATAAATATAAATAATAAATAAATATAAATAATAATTAAATATAAATAATAATTAAATATAAATAATAAATAATAAATAAATATAAATAATAAATAATAAATAACAAATAAATATAAATAATTAATATATATAAATAACTAATAAATATAAATAATAAATAATAAATAATAAATAATAAATATAAATAATAAATAATAAGTAATAAATAAATTTAAATAATAAATAATAAATACTAAATAAATATAAATAATAAATAATAATAAATAATAAATAATAAATATAAATATAAATAATAAATAATAAATAAACATAAATAATAAATATAAATAATAAATAATAAATAATAAATAATAAATAATGAATAACAAATAATAAATAATAAATAACCAGTAACAAATATTATTAATAATAATAATATTTTATTATTAGTACTAATAAATAATTAAAAATAAATAATAAATAATAAATAATAAGTAAATATAAATTATAAATAATTAATAAATAATAAATAATAAATATAAAACATGAAAAACTATGAAAAGACGTGGTAAGGGATGAAAAATCATCAGAACACATGAAAACAGATGGATAAGTATATGAAGAATGAGGCATTCGAAAGAATGTGAATGCATGAAAACTCATGACAACTCTGGAAAACCCCTTAATAATTCAACATATAATCATAATAACCCAGAAAAAATCATTGATAAAGATAACAAGTCATGGAAACCCAAATAAACAGTAATAAATGGAGCAACCGTTAAAACCCATCAAAATGATCAGAAAGAGACAAAACCATTGCACTCACATTAACGGAGATAACTTATGATCCGAGAGTCTGTTTTAGATCCAAGACTTGTCAAATCAATGATCCTGAAATGATCTTCGACATGATAGGTGAAAGAGTCTGAATGGACAGGTGGATCAGAAATTATGACCATTTAAAAAAAAGCTGATGGGGAACGGGTGCTAGAAACGAGGCATCGAAAAGCATAAAAAACCAATACCCACTAAAAAGGCCATAACATATGATCCAGGAGAGAATGTGGGCGCCGCAGCCAGTCAAACGGAAACTCATAAAATGAGCTATGATCTGGCAGGTGGAGGTGTTTCAACTGACACACGGATAGGAAGTTAGTTCCATTTGAAGACAAGTTCGATGGGACACTGGTGATGGAAACTGGGTTTCGGAGGCCTTCAGAGGTGTTTTGGGGGTCTAAAAACCTCACAAAATCTTGCTTCTATGATTTTGGTGCGTAGCTCTTTTCGCTAGCTTTGATTTGATATGTGGTAGAGCCCAAACGGATACCCGGAGCGAATGTTATTGCCCTTCGAAGTTGGAGAATTTTGTCAACATTCTTATAACTCTAATATCCTCTGCACCTTAGACCGTCTCAAGGTTTTTATTATATGTGCCTCTAGATCTCTTCATGAGCTTCGATTTTACTGGTCATGGCGCTCCAACGGACACCCGGATCAAAAGTTATCGTCGTTTTAGTGATTTCGGGGTTTCTCGTGTTTTTTTTATTTTTTTCCTTTCATTTCACGGCGGTTTTAGCAAAACCGCCGCTATTTTGCGGCGGTTTTTTTAAAAACTACATCTAATCCTCAAAATAAAAAAAAATAAAAAAAAAATATGGCATTTCGCGACGGTTTTTTCGCGGTGGTTTTTAAAACCGCTGCGAAAAAACCGCCGCAAAACGACAGTTTCCTTGTAGTGGAAAAATTACTATGTTATGAGTATTTCATAATAATTAATGTAATTATTTTTTATCAATAAAAATAAAATAAATATAAATGATAAAACCAAATATTATATCAAATATATATATATATTACAATATATATGTGGTCATTCCCCCTATTCTTATTCATTATAATAAATACAAGTAAGAATATTATATATTTTTTTCTTTAATTAACATAATGGATATGTCATATTAAAAATAAAGAGGCGTGAAATATAAATATATCAAATATTTTTATGTCTTGGAAAGAGATAAACACATAAAATTAAAGTAATATAAATTTTTAGCCCATTTTTACTCTTATCATTTTAGTTTAACCCTTTGTAAATCCATTTTCACCAGAATAGTGGTAATTAATTTTATGGCATTCACATTTCATTTTGGAGAAAATGAATTATAACAATATTAGGAATTATATATAATACTTATTCATAATAAGAAATCCATTTAATTATATTAAATGATAGATTTCTATAATATGAAAATAAAATTAACCATGTATACTTAATGAAATGTATTTTTTTAAGAAAAAATGTTCAAGAGTGTACAATGATTTATATAAAATTTCAATGTGAAATTAATTCAATTTACATAAACTGGATTAAAATATATATAATTGAACTAATTTTAATTTAAATATAGTTTATATTTATTATTAAATTAAATAAAAAGTATTTTTCAATTAAAATTACATATTTCCACTATTCATCACAAAAAATAACATTTCAAAAAAAAAAAGATTAAACCTTACAAATTTTTCATAATAAACCATAAAAAATTTATTTCATTTATAAAATTAATTTAATAATTTTTTTCAAAATAATTTATATCTGTTTGACGTAGAATGGTGAAAAAATTCAATTTTAGAGACATTTTTTATAAATGTAAAATAGGATTTCTTCTTATCTATTCTAAAAAAATATAAGATGAATGGTAAAAATTATATTGAATATATAATATTTAACCTTCATTAAAAATGTTTTCCTTAATTTTATTTATTTTTTACATTAATGAAATAAAACACACTTATGTCCATAAAAATATATTTGATAAAACAGAGGGATATTTTAAAAGGGATTTTTTTATTTATAATTAAATAATCACTAAAAAAATTTAAAATCATTGGTAAAATTATATTTTCAAAATATATTTATTCCTTTCCAGTCCGCCAATCAAATATCTAGTTGATTACTATAATATTAAATATTAATACTTAAATAGTTTGTTGTGTTTGTCTTACACATAATGTTTTTTGTAACACTAGCTATAATCCGAATTGTTTGTAAAAAAATAAAATATTAATATTTTGTTTAACATATGTTATAATAAAAGTTTATTGTAACATAAAATATAAAGAAATTATTTTGGGAAAAATATTTCAAATAATCTTATTGTGTTACATTGACCCCCAAAAAATGAATATCTCCCATGAAATTTATATCTTTCCTCAAAGGATTAACATTTAAAAATTAGTGCATAGAAACCCACATCATATAATAGAATAATAAAAATTTCCTAAAAAATGGATTGTTGGATAAATTCTATTACACATAGTAACACATAATATTATTTCAACATAAGAGATCATATATGTTAATAAAAGATATAGACATTAAATACACGTGTAAATAATTATATAGAGCCATAGAGAATATTGATCAAAATAACCAGGGTGATCCAGAGAAGGATACTGACCATAAATCAAAATCAAATAAGAATTAAATGTTTGGTTATATCATCAAAACATTAAGACAAAATGATAAAATTTCATTTCATAATCGCTTTCCCAATGTTTATGAAATTTCTTGAGAACATAAACTTAATTAATTTCCTTTAATTTCATAAGAACAATATCTGTAACATCCCTGGTAAATGAAGAATAAGCTATTTTTATATTTATTAATATTTGTGAATTAAATATTAATTTTAGCTTAAAAGGGGTAGATATGTTTGATAGCGAACCCGATACGCAACAACGGGTTCATTTGGAATCTTACGTTGCACACTAATAATATAAAATTATTATTTTAAACGGTAGTTTACTACAAGATGTTGTATTGGCGGGAGTGAACAAAACTTACTATAATATGATTATACATGTATTTATTTTTATCCAATAAAAGTTAGAGGCTTAATATATAAATGAATCTAATTTTAAGCATAATTTACATTAAAACACTGATTTACCGCCTTTTAATGGCGAACCCTTTGTAAATATAGTTTTAGTCACATTAATAAATTATAATTTACCAAATAAAATACTTCTTTAGAATGGGGACATCAAAATTTACTTTCTGCAATTATTTGGAATTTTTCTGATAAAGTTCATTTTTTAATGAATAGTGAAAAATATTGTATTTTAATTCAAAAGTGCTTTTTAATCTAATTTAATTATATGGATAGATTATCTTTTTAATTGGTTTTAAATTTAAATTAAAATATATTTGTACCATTTAATCCAATGTTGGTCATTGAAAATAATTTCACTTTGAAATTGGACATAAACAAGTATCAATCTTTTGATGGTTATTGTTTCTTAAAAACACGCAATTTGTTTTAACAGCGTGAATTAATTTTTAATTAATTAATGCCACTTCAATGTTTTGAAATTGGAAAAATAGGCATCATTTTTGAATTCGGAATATCAAATATAGCTTTGGCTGAATTTTTGGTATTTTTCTGAAAAACTTCATTAATTGATGAATAGTGACACCACTTAGTGGTAATTAAAAAATGCTGTTGTTTTCATTTAAATGAAATTTTACCACTTCTGTAAATTGAATTTCAAAAATCTGATATACATGGTTGTTATCAAGAAGTAAAATGTGGTTCATTAAGATGATAATAATTTTTGGTGAAAAGTAACGTTTTACTTTTATTTACCGCAGTTAAAGGTAAATAGGGTAATTCAAGGTAAAAAGAATATTATAATAATTCCAAATTACGTTAACACTTGTCCTGACCATATTGGTTGAGTCATTAAAGACCATGGGCATCTTTGGGTCGATTTTGGGACCCCATTGATCCACTTGGGAGTGAAAATGACAATTTAAATTAATTAATTTAATGTAAAGGTAAAATTGACATTAACAAAAATCATATAGTAATTAATTTTCATATGGTGATATATAAGTCCATTTTCGACTATAAAGATTCATTGGAAATCTAAAAATATTTCCTACATGATAGTAATTTTTTTATAATTTTTATAACTCGAATAAATTAGATTATTTATGAAACAATAATGATGCAATATTTACCTCATTAATAAATGATTAAAATAAATAAGAATATAATGATTAAAATATTATCCAAAAAATGTCCAATTCTGATTGGATGATTTTATTTTGGTTATGAGGCATCTTATCTACGACCATAATGATTTTTGGACCATTAGAAACTGAATATCATTATATTATAAAATAATAATTTCACACTTTCCTATAGAGCCCCTCCTCTCCCTTATAAAAGGAGACACTTCTATGAAATTCCTCACACCTCTCATGGCATTTGGCTCGTCCAAACTCTGACCAATTATGATCCCTACATCCCTCTCCTCCTCCAAAAATACTTACCTTAGGTAGAAGGAACTTCAAGAAGTCCTTTGGTTCAATCCAAAGGGAGTTACCCAAATTAAAGGTAACAAATTCTCTTAAATTGTTTTCTTTTATTTTACTTCTCTAACACCTAAACTATTTTTATTTCTTTCATTTTTAGCAACACCAGTATACTCAATATACTAGGCTGTTGTTATAAGAAATATACGAACTAAACTTACACACACCTCCATCTAATGGATGAAAAACATAATGTTTCTGTGGATGGCAAACTGACGCCTCACGAAATGATGATTGTTGAATTACATCTTACCGCCTCTCATGGTGGCCATTATGATGGAACTTTATTTTTGTATGATATATATTATGTTTATGATTTCCTTATGCTTCTGTAATTCCATTTTTATAGCATGCCTTTATTGTTTCCATAGTGGGTAAATACGATAATCTCATTTGAGGAAGTGTGGACTACCGCCCCCTCAAAGTGATGTGATTCATTAATTCCTTATGTGGGATGTATAAATGATGGCATTAATGATATTATATATATGATATTATACAGTAATTATAATATACCTATGTATCATTAAGTTTTATTTCCATTAAAATAATAGATAGAAATGAAAGTAGCGTTCATGCGTACGTACGGCTTTCCGTCTCCATGAACGGTGCATTTCATTTTTACCTCTAAATGTTATGTACTATTATAAATACATGTATATACAGGATATATATGATATATATGATATATAAATTATAAATATAATTCTGGATATAATGAACTTTTGACCACATGAACAACAAGTAATTATAAGAAGTCCATTTTTGACTCAAGTACCAAATATCGACAAAACGAACATTATTAGCTTAAATGATTAAATAATGTTTATAACATGGTAATAATTGATATAAAATGAATAATATACTGGAAAATGGTTCTTAAGCAAGAATAAATTATCTTTAGTTTATTATTCAGGAGATTAAAGGACGATCGAGTCAAGTCGGGCACGAGGTAAGGGATCTGACCTCTCTCTTTCTTTTCGAGTACTCTCTTTTAAGTCATTTCATTTATGCTCCATATTCTTATTTTGGAGGATGTTATTTTATATTCACCATACTGTAATTTTTATTTTCATATTATGAGAGACCCCCCTCTTACTCTCATCAATTCATTTAAAGAATTTTTAAGTGGTGCCGTTAGGCTGCAAGATTTTTTGTAAGGGATTTTCTTATCTCACTTTTAATTCTCTGAGATTTCCATTGTTCGCCACTTATTCATTACATGTGGTGTATTGTGTATTGCCATTTTATATATATTATTATTATTCTCATTATATTCATGGTATTCTATGATTCATTTGGTGGTTATTAAATTTTTTTCATACGACTCAGTTGATTACAACGTGGTAAAGGGTTTCGTCTCAATTTTTATTCTCATGAGATTCATGTTATACATGCCACTATTTTCTTTGTGTGGTGTATGTACATCCCATGATTGTACTCTTTTTGTAATATAATCTCATTTATGAGTATTTACATCTTCATTTTATGATCCTTATTTCATGTGGCATATGTCTTGTATGTTACCCAATCGGAAAGGGACTTCGTCTCAATCTCCTTTCATTGAGGCATTTTTTGTTTTATACATGACTTTCTTTTATACGATGTATAAAACCCTTTGAATTTTACTTCTATACAAAACAAATATTTTCTCTACGTAGAGTTTTACTAACAGAAAAAAAGGAATGTTTTTTTAACGTAAGCGGTGACAACGACCTTTCCGCCGCCGTGAGAATTATTTGACCTTTGGCTACCTTAACAAGCCGGAATATTTTTAAAAGGAATAATAAATACCAAATACTCTTTTTACGTATTTTGGTATTGGAAATGATTTTGAAAATGGATTTATTATTTCAATATCTTTAAATGATATTTTATTATTGAAATTTGGAAATGTTATCTTTCCTTTATGCTTATGTTATGTGTTAAGATCATGTTATGGTTCTTGGGCATTATTTACGTATACAGGTGGTTCCGTGATAAACCTAGGGCGGCTGAGCCCGAGATAGCTTTTCAATGCCTTGGGTAACGTGACAGAGGTTAACGTGAATGTTTCTCCTAAGATATTTAGGGAATATACTGTGATGGGTATTCCAAAGTAACTCCCTATGTAGCTTTGATAGCTTCAATGTAAGTATGGTATGGATGCCACAAGTGACCGTTATGATTTAAGATTTCTATGTGTCTTTCATAAATTTTATGATTTCATTAGGTAAGTAAAAGAGTTCATGTTTTGTATTTATTTATGAAAAAATGTTTTCATTCACTATTTTATAAGCCTTACTGAGCCTTTTATGCTCATCCCAAGTTTGGAAATGTTTTCCACAATACATAAAGATGAATATGGTCATGAATGGGATCAAGGAAAAGCCATGCTATCTAAAACTTGGAACTAGACATGTTTCTTTTTAAGAGTTTTTATATTATGAAAAAAATGGGTACTGAGTAGTAGTTTCTACTTGAATTATTCATGTTGTAATGTAATAGTTATGACCTATATCTCTAAAATAATAAACCTGAAAAGATCCTCAAGGTGAATTATTCATATAATTCAATATTATGTAATGTTTAAGGCCAGGTCTTTATAGTTGGTACCAGATGTCAGTTTAGACAACTTTAGGGATTAGGAGTTTTTGTTAGACACATGGTTAGTCCCTATATCTATTATTTCAGTTAAATCATTGTTTTATAAGTTTTTTCAGGTCAAGTAATGTCAGTTACGAATGGAAGGAGAAGGATCTCAAACGACATTCCTATCTCTTCCTGAAGACATGCTTGCAATAATTATTGCAAAGTCCTGTTCAGATGATTTTGAAACATTTTCTAGAATAAAACTCATTTGCAAGTAGTTGTTTGAGATATCAAACACCTCCACTATACCTCATTATCATCATGGATCATGGGTTGTATTTAGACAAATACTATTTTCCCAATATTCTAATATTTTCATGAAAGGTAAATATTATCAAGGTATTTTCAATTATTTTACCTTATCACATGAATTTGATGCATATTATGATTTTAAAAATGGTTCTGAGGAAGGATACCATTGAACAACCTATTTATATTTAGTTTTAAAATATAGTCTCCCAGCACATACTTATGGTATTTTAAAAGGACCAATAATAGAAAGTTTCAACTTAAATTCTGTCCAACTATTTTATAGAAATCATGTTTTATCAGATGTTTTGGAATTATATGTCATACATGATTATCTTCCAAAACTATTTTTCTGTGAACACCCATATGACCCATGTTGTACAAGGTGTATTTGGATGGAGGAAGCAAATGATTTTGGAGGATCTCTAAATCATTGTTGTAATGCACGAGACTTCTACCTATGTGGACAAGATGACGATGAAACCGAGTGGATGCCATGATCAAGGAATGATGTTATTCATTTTGGGTATCGTTTTATTTTATCTTATGGTGGTGATATAAGACTTCAAGAATTAAGATGTTGAGATTATAATGAATTTGGATGAAAATGAGAGGTATAAGGAATCCATTGAGGTTAAAACATGTTAGGGTTATATTTGAGTTTTATAAAAATGACAACCCGTTGGATGGGTGACAACCCGTCGCATCCGGCAAGGCTTCCTGAATCGAACCCACAACCGAAGGGCGATAAGGGCGCATAGCCTACCACAAGCCTACTTGAATTCCCTGGTTAGTTTGACTAATTCTTTTTAGTTATACGATTTTATGAATCAAGAGTAAGTGGATTTTGGGTTATCTATTGAAATTATTAACCTATCATGGAGGATATGTGATTAGGTAAATTACTTTTCAATATGAGTCTTCAAGAGCAACTGATGTTATTTGGAGATAAATGTTAATTTGTACCTTGGAAGACTATGTGATTAAATCATTCAAATATTTTGGTTTCAATCTTAGTTTGGTTTACTTTGAATAATTTTATGGACAAATTGTTTATCGAATGGTCTTCGTTGAATATTGGGTTTGGTTAGACAAATTTTGGAGATTAAGAGTAGTTTTTCTTTATGTTAAAGTTTATCTTTTTGGCGGATTGTCTGATCTTATACTACACGTTTTGGTTTTAGTTAATATTTAAAGACATGGGAAATATATAGTTCATCTTCTGTGGATTATGTGATTCTCTCAAATTTGGTTATAGCACTCTTAATGTGAAAAAAATTCATACTGAATATTCATTGTTTGGAGAAAATATGAGTTTGTGTTAAAAATCTAGTAAAAGATGAATGTCTACATGACATGTAAGTATATTTCCTTATGTGTTTTGTTAGTCTCATTAATAAATTCCTTAAAGAAAAGTATCTTTAAACAAAAACCTTGTCCGTTAAATTTTCCTACTGGGGAATCAAAGACTGTTTAACCCATCACAAGTTTGTGATTTTATGGTGGTTAACTTTCTGCTAAACATGTTTTCTATCACTCTCTATCAGAACATGATGATTTGTTTTCTCCTCCATATCCATGTTTTCATGGAATCCTTGTATCTGTTGTCTCGAGTAACCTTTTTACTTCTCTTCATTTATTTTAAAGCGATAGTTTTATTCACTCTCTTTCCGATGTGGGGCTTTTAATGAGGTTTCCAAGCCCAGTTTTAAAATTCTGAGGACGCAATTCTCAAATGGGGGGAAGGATGTAACATCCCAGGTAAATAAATAATAAGATATTATTATATTTATTAATATTTGTGAATTAAATATTAATCTTAGCTTAAAGGGGGTTGCTATGTTCGATAGCGTACCCGATACGCAACAATGGGTTTCATTGGAATCTTACGTTTCACACTAATAATATAATATTATTATTTTAAACGGTAGTTAACTCCTAGCCCTTGTATTGGCGGGAATGAACAAAACTAACTATAATATGATTATAAAGGTATTTATATTTATCCAATATAAGTTAGAGGCTTAATATATGAATGAATCTAAATTTAAGCATAATTTACATTAAAACGCCGATTTACCACCTTTTAATTGTGATCCCTTATTAAATATATTTTTATTCACTTTAATACATTCTAATTGACCAAATAAAATCCTTCTTTAGAATGGGGACATCAAAATTTACTTTTTGCAGTTTTTTGGAATTTTTTCGATAATGTTCATTTTTTAATTAATAGTGAAAAATATTGTATTTTAATTCAAAAGTGCTTTTTTATCTAATTTACCTATACGGATAGATAATATTTTTAATTGGTTTTAAAGTGAAATAAAAATATATTTTTACCATTTAATCCAATTTTGGTCATTGGAATTAATTTCACTTTGAAATTGGACATAAAGAAGTATCAATCTTTTGATGTTTATTATTTCTTAAAAGCACGCTATTTTTTTAACAGCTAGAATTAATTTTTAAATTAAATAATGCCACTTATTTGTTTTGAAATTAAAAAAATAGACATAATTTTTGAATTCATAATATCAAATATAGCTTAGTCTGAATTTTTGGTATTTTTCTGAAAAACTTCAATTTTTGATGAATAGTGACACCACTTAGTGATAGTTAAAAAATGATTTTTTCATTTAAATGGAATTTTACCACTTCTGAGAATTGAATTTCAAAAATACGACATACATGGTTGTTATCATGAAGTAAAATGTGGTTCATTATGATGAAAATAATTTTTGGTGAATAGTAACTTTTGACTTTTATTTACCGCGGTTGAAGGTAAATAGAGTAAATCAAGGATAAAAGAATATTATAATAATTCCAAATTGAATTAACACTTGTCCTAACCTTATTGGTTGAGTCATTGACAACCATGGGCATCTTTCGGTCGATTTTGGGACCCCATTGATCCAATGGGAGGGAAAATGACAATTTAGATTAATTAATTTAATGTAAAGGCAAAATTGACATTAACAAATATCATTTAGTAATTAATTTTTAAATGGTGATATATAAGTCTTATTTTGGAATATAAATATTAATTGGAAAGCTAAAAATATTTCCTACATTATAGTATTTGTTTTATAATTTTTAATCCTCGAATAAATTAAATTATTTATGAAACAATAATGATGCGGTATTTACCTCATTAATAAATGATTAAAATAAATAAGAATATAATGATTAAAATATTATCCAAAACTTGTCCAATTATGATTGGATGATTTTATTTAGGTTATTAGTTATCTTATCTTCGACCATAATTATTTTTGGACCATTATAAACCGAATATCATTATATTATAAAATAATATTTTCACACATTCCTAAAGAACCCTTCCTCTCCCTTATAAAAGGAGACCACTTCAATGATATTCCTCACACCTCTCAAGCAGTTTGGCTCATCAAAACTCTTCCTAATTAGGATCCCTACATCTCTCTCCTCCTCCTAAAAGCCTTACCTTAGGCAGAAGGCACTTCAAGAAGTCCTTTGGTTCAATCCAAAGGGAGTTACTCAAATTAAAGGTAACAGTTTCTCTTAAATTGTTTTCATTTATTTTACTTCTCCAGCACATAAAATATTTTTATATAATTGATTTGTAACAAAAACAGTATCCTAAATATACTAGTATGTTTTTATAAGAAGGATTTGAACTACACTTACACACACCTCCATCTAATGGATGAAGAACATAATGTTTCTGTGGATGGAAAATTGACGCCTCACGAAACGATGATTGTTCAATTACATCTTACCACCTCTCATGGTGGACATTATAATGGAACTGTATTTATATATGTTATATATTATTTTTATTATTTCCTTATGCTTCTGTAATTACATTTTTATAGCATGCCTTTATTGTTTCCATAGTGGGTAAATACGATAATCTCATTTGAGGAAGTGCGGACTACCGCCCCCTCAAAGTGATGTGATTCGTTAATGCCTTATGTGGGATGTATAAAGGATGGAGTTAATGATATTATATATGATATTATACTCTAATTATAATATAACTATGTATAATTATGTTTTATTTCTATTAAAATAATAAATAGAAATGAAAGTACCGTTCATGCGTACGTACAGCTTACCGTCTCCATGAATAGTGCATTTCATTTCTTACATCTAAATGTTATGTACTATTATAAATACATGTATATACTGGATATATATGATATATATGATATATAAATCATGAATATAATTCTGGATATAATGAACTTTTGACCACATGAACATCGTGTAATTATAAGAAGTCCATTTTTGACTCAAGTACCAAATATCGACAACACGAACATTATTAACTTAAATGATTAAATAATGTTTATAACATGGTAATAAGTTATATTAAATGAATAATAAACTTGAAAAAGGTTCTTAAGCAAGACGAAATTAACTCTAGTTTATTATTCAGGAGATTAAAGAATGATCGAGTCAAGTCGGGCACGAGGTAAGGGATCCGAGCTCTCTTTCTTTTCAAGTACTCTTTTTTATGTCATTTCATTTATGCTCCATATTCTTATGTTGGAGGATGTTATTTTATATTCAACATAATTTAATTTTTATTTTCATATTATGATACCCCCCCTCTTACTCTAATCAATTCATTTAAATAATTTCTAAGTGGCATTGTTAGGCTGCCGAATTTTTGTAAGGGATTTTCTTATCTCACTTTTAATTCTGTGAGATTTCCATTGTTCGCCACTTATTCAATACATGTTTTGTATTGTGTACTTCCATTGTATATATATTATCATGATTCTCATTATATTAAGGGTATTATGTGATTCACTTGGTGATTATTAACTTTTTTTCTTACGACTCAGTTGACTACAATGTGGTGAAGGGTTTCGCCCCACTTTTTATTCTCATGAGATTCATGCTATACATGCCACTATTTTCTTTTTGTGGTGTATGTACTGCCCATGATTGTATTCTTTTTTTAATATACTCTCATTTATGAGTATTTACATCATCATTTTATGATTCTTATTTCGTGTGGCATATGTTTTGTAAGTTACCAAATCGGTAAGGGACATTGTCTCAATCTCCTTTCATTGAGGAATTTTTAATTTTATACATGACATTCTTTTATACGATGTATAAAACCCTTTGACATTTACTTATATACAAAAGATATCTTTTCTCTATGAAGCCTTTTAATAAATGACAAAAAGGATTGTTTCTTTAACGTAAGCGGTGACAACGACCTTTCCGCCGCCGTGAGAATTATTTGACCTTTGGCTTCCTTAACAAGCCAAAATGTTTTTAAAAGGAAAAATAAATACCAAATACTCTTTTTACATATTTTAGTATTGAAAATTATTTTGAGAATGGATTTTTTATTTCAATATCTTTAAATGAAATTTATTATTTCAATGTGTAAATGTTATCTTTCTTTTATGATTAGGATATGTGTTGAGATCATTTTATGGTTCTTGGGCATTATTTACGTATATGGGTGGTTCCGTGATAAACCTAGGGCAGGTGAGCCCAAGATAGCTCTCCAATTCATTGGGTAACATGATGGAGGTAAATTTCAATGTTTCTCCTAAGAGATTTAGGGAATATACTGTGATGGGTATTCCGAAGTAACTCCCTATGTAGCTGTGATAGGTATAATGTTAGTATGGTATGGATGCCGCAAGTAACCTTTATGATTTATGATTTCTATGTGTCTTTCATAAATCTTATGATTTCATGAGGTAAGTAAAAGAATTCATGTTTTGTATGTATTTATGAACAAATGTTTTCATTCACTATTTTATAACCCTTACTGAGAAATTTATGCTCATCCCACCATTTGAAATGTTTTCCACATGACCTAAAGATGAATAGGGTTAAGGATGGGATCAAGGAAAAACCATGCTATCTAAAACATGGAACTAGACATGATTCTTTTTAAGAGTTTTTATATTATGAAAAAATGGGTACTGAGTAGTATTTTCTACTTGTAATATTCATGTTGTAATATAATAGTTATGGATAAATCTCTAAAACTCTAATCCTGAAAATATCCTCAATGTGAATTACTCATTTAATTCAATATTATGTAATGTTTAAGGCCAGGTTCTTATAATATCACCCTATTGTTGTGTTTTTATCAAATTCCACCTCATTTATTACTCTATGAAGTGATGGGTAAATTCATACACCCGATTGAGAAACAGATAATATGATCCATTTATAGTATGATAATCCATTTTTTCGATCCATAGTCATCATCCCAACAAATTTGTTTCTAGATTCTATCACATTTAATAAATCATTATATGGTAAATTAATACATTAATTTCAAAAACATAACTAAATTATCATCTTAAAAAATATGATAAATGATTTTCCTTATATCACTTCCAAAAATAACTTTTTTTATAAAATGTTCAATATATTTCAAAATATCGTCTTCACATTAATTCCAAATAACTCATGGGTAGATCATTATTTTCAATTAAAAACCATGTGAATAACATCATCATTTTTCTCTTAAAACATTATAAATTCTATAATTACCATAAAAACATTTTATAATTACAGAGGATTATTCACTGCATACATTAAATGCGTATTATAAGATATATTACCCAATTCTAATGACTCATTAAGCTCCATTCATGGGATCGTAAATTAAATTTTCAACAATTCATTAATATTATCATTGGTAATTAGTACTACCCAATTTACTCTATTCATATCCTACAACACTTTATCAAAACAGAACACAATTTTTGTAATGACTTGGAAATTCAATGTACATTTTTCTAATTATATCAAAATTTTACGAGTCTATGAAAATTGATGGTATGTGATTATGATGCCCGGTGTGCCGAAAATGAATTTCAAAACATTTTGTAGAGTATGTTCACTAAACGTGCGGGGGGTGGGGTGGGGTGGGGGGTTGTAACATATAAACCGGTGCTTATAAATGAAATATGAGGAAACTGTTGAACTCACAGTGCCATAATTCACTTAATGAGACCTTTACCTAGACAGTAGTGAGTCAAGGGTGAAAGATAGTTTATTATTTTTTCGTAGAAATAGAAATAAAATAAAATAAACATCTATTTTATTTTTTTATTGAAACCTCCAATGTGAATGTTATTGAGGTGGGGACCAGCAAGCCTAAAACCACCAATTTTGAATTTAATGGTGGGGACCAGTCGAATCCACTTAATGGGGGAGAAGCCTCTAAAATCCCCATTAATTGATTTCTCCCATTTAATTGACCCAATTAATTATTCCAAAGTGGTACAATTATTATGCCAAAAAAAATTGATATACTTAAATTAAATTATTGGCACCTCATTTCATGGAAAGGATTGGTTGGAAACAGATAAGGGGAGAATTTGTGGAAGATCTTCTCCAAAGAAGAACCAACCCTTCCTCTCTAATGGAGAACCATTCCTCCAGACAATGAATGAAAACTCCATCAAAGAACGTTCTTAAAATCCAAGAAAGATGATGACACACGAGACCGACTTTAGAAGCGTGTTCCGGATGCGAAGATATTTGGTACCCTATTCTCATTAACCGTTTTTCAACTCATGACACATCAATGAACTACCAAGGAAGGGTAGTTATTGTGAATTTTTCCGATTACCCATTATGGAAAAAATTTTATGATTCAAGAAATATTGGGGACACTTTCAACCCTTCTAACATGGAGGGTGCGAAAATAATGAACATGGACTAACCACTCAGAAAATCATTGTATAATTTTTTTTGTGCTCTTCACGGTAGAGGAGTATGGCAACTGGTGACAGTGATTGTCACCAGTGGAACACAAGAGTGGCGGCCGGCCACACGACGTGGATGGTGGTGTGCATCTACACCGCCCGGAGAGGAAGGGTCGCAGCTTGTGCCGCATAGATAAATAGAGGATAGCCGGCTAGGCCATCCACCGGTGAAGGCGCAACGCATGCCCGCACTGCAAAGAGAGGACGACTACCCATATGGGTAGCCACGGAGGGCCGCCACACAGTGGCCGGCCCGCCCCACCACGGACACCCCACCTAGGCCGGCCCGCCCAGCGTGGGCCTGTCGCACCTTAGGCCAGGTAGGATCTCATGGGACAGGCCGAGTCAGACCAGACCCGTACCATTTTCCACCCATTACGTTATTCTGGTAATATATTGAGCTTCAGGAAACCGTTTGATGAACCTTCTACAGCACCAGAATCCTTGGAGCTAGAGGTTCCTTTTTGTATACCCCACATGAGGTTTTCATAATGTTGGGGTGTGGTTGGGAAGGATCAAGCATGAACCCAACCAGGCCCTCAGATCTAAAATTTTAATAACTTACATACCAAGTGTATGATTGATGCACAATATTTTGCATTGAGACCCCTATGACGTGACAGTCCATTGGGATACGTCTTCATGGGACTTCGTGATAGTTGGAGTATCGACTTGTGGCTGGAGGAGCGAACCCTCCCATAGACAAACATAATTAGAGCTAGAACCTTGTAGGTGAATGTGAGGATGTACTAGGATCTTTTGTAAGTCTGACGATGTACTGATGATGTACTAGGATCATGTGTGTGTATGATGACGTACTGATGATGTACTAGGATCCTATGTGGGTCTGACGATGTACTGATGATGTACTAGGATCCTGCGTGGGACTGATGAAGTACTGAAGATGTACTAGGATCATGTGTGGGTCTGTCGATGCATTGACAATGTACTAGGATCCTGTGTGGGTCTGAAGATGTATTGATGATGTACTAAGATCATCATTGGGTCTGACAATGGAGTAACGATGTACTAGGATCATGTGTGTGTATGACGATGTACTGGTGATGTACTAGCATCATGTGTGGGTCTCATGATGTAATGAAGATGTATTAGAATCTTGTGTGGGTATGAGGATGTACTGATGATGTACTAGGATCATGTTAGGGTCTGGAGATTTACCGATGATGTAATTTGATTCTGTGTGGTTCTGACGATGTCCTAATGTTGTACTATGATCCTTTGTGGGTCTGATGATGTACTAACATTTAACTAGGATCGTATGACGGTCTGACTGTGTTCTAGGATCCTGTGTGGGTCTGATGATGTACTAGGATTATGTGTCATTCTGTAATTTTGGATCCTTCATGGGACTGCCTCTTAATAGAGTAAGATGATTCAGTAGTTACATCTAATCATCTCTACTACATTATCTATGATTTACCTGGTGTGAGATGAGTCTGTACCTGAGTTGAACTTTCCTTTGTGGTAATACCTTGTTGGTAATCTTCTACGTGTCATACCTGTGTGGTACTTACCTTCATGGTATTCCTTCCTTTGTGGAATAGTTGATCTTTGGGCTTTTGGGTTGGACCATTTGTTTCTTCATGGTTGAGATGGGTATACTTGATAACTGAAGTATATGTATGAGCATATACCTAAGTAGGGTAGTCAGTCGTTTCCATGCTTTGTGGTCTATCCTTTGTGGATTTTATGATACATTAAGGGCCTCAGGGACCCTACTGAGTATCATCATACTCACCCCTTCACAGGATATGCCTGCACCTTGTTGTGTTTGGTGTAGATGACAAACAACACTGACTAAGGACAAGAGTACTAGGACTAGAGGTAGCTCAGAGGTGGACATTAGGCGAGGTGTACCGTAGATAAGACTATTCGAGAGCTATACGTACCCTTCAGGTAGGATCCTTGGTGGGTGTTCAAAAGAGATTTTTGTGTTTACTTGTACCTTTCAGTTTTCTTGTACTTTCCAGTTGGCATTGTATTCTAGCCCCTTTTTACTCACATTCCGTACCCTTTTTCTATATAGTTTACTTGTGTTCGTATCTTCATGTGTGCTTGGATGAGTGTGTTTATAGTATTTAAAAGAAGTACCTTCCCAGTTTTAGGGGATATGCCTTTCGATGCTAGTCGTCGGCCCCTGACCTATGGAAGGCGGGCTTGGGGTAGTCACGGAACGGGCCCCGGTGGACGGGTTGTGACAATGTTCTCAACATCTAAAACATATTATCTGTTACATTCACTATATTATTTTCTCTCTAAAATATATAAAATAACCATTATTTTAATTTTCATGTCCATCACCAGCATTTGACATATTATATCCAATAAAAAATGAAAAACCTAAACTAAACAAAAATTTAATATTTTATAATTATAGAATCCCAAAAAAACACATTATTCCAACAACATCATTCAAAAAATATTAACTGGGAATCATAATAATATTACTTAATACCACTTCCCTTTAATATGTCATATCTAGTATCATCATTATTATTAATAAACCATTTCTCGTAAAACATGGCTGATTCATAAGACACTAATTCCCTTTAGGAGAATAATTTGCAAAATTACCAATTTTACACCTTTAAAAAATTCCACAGTTTGATGATACATTAGAAATCACATTATTCATTCCCATTTTTTGACTAAAATTTTCATTTTTGCCATCAAAATTAAATTCCTTATATCTTTATTTTCAATACTTAAAAAAATCTGTATGTTCTTCTAAGACATCTACTTGGGAGATTCTTAAAAAAATCGTGAAATTTCGTAAAATGAATTCTGATTCTACAATGGAATACATTCCTCATATTCTCATAGAAATCCAACGATAACATCGTTGGTGAATCTATTAGTTGGATAGAGTTCACCTATTTAACAATACTTCTTTCAAAATGATCTGGAATAATCACAACATTTGAAAACCATTCCATAACTAGATTTGGATCCTCATAAGAATATTTTCAATCATATTAAATATTATGATCAATCATTTTTGGTAAATATATTGAGTAAAACTAGAAATAATAGCGCGATAAACACATTTCATAGTGGAATATAACATAATAACGAAAAATTACTTATATGATTTATTAATCTTGAGACCTGATTTTAAATCCATGACATCTTAGGATTATACTAGGTCATTAATGATTATAATTAGTATAAATACATCATGATTGTATATAATGAGTTTTTTAAATTCCAATGAATAACCCCCACAAGTCTCAAACTTCATGTGCAGCTCGGCCCATTGTCCTCCATCGTTTCTCTAATGATGTTATATCAATATGGTGTATTCAAGGTTGTAACCCCTAAATAAATATTTTATGGATTCACATCCACACGTAGTATACATAATTGGATATTATTCATTATAATACAACAAAAATATCCTTTAAAAAAATCATGTCATTTTATTATTTATTGACTCTTCCTTAAACAAAATTTAGATATATCCATAGACATAAAATTCAAAAAATCCCTAGAGACATCACTAAATATTTATCCTCTGACATTTCATAGGATAAGTAAACATTTCTTATTATACCAAATATAGAATAAAAATATTTTAATACATAGATATTAAATCTGTTTAGATGAATATCCATTTATGTGAAAAAATACATCCCTATGGTATTCATCCCCATGAATATCCATTAATAAAAAATAAATATGTTAGTGATTCTTATGAATTTAATGAAATGATTCCTTTTTTAAAATTAAAATAATTTATATTTTAAATGATAATAATTTTTATTTCAAAAATATATATGTTTATATATATACATTTATATATTTTTAGTATATATCACAAAGATTTAAACAAAATAATAGGAAATGATGTTTTTTGACCTTTTCATTACATAACTTTTTATAATGGTCATATTCAATTGATAGTGGTAAGAAGTTTATATATTATATTATATTTTATGGAAATTTTATAAAACATTCATATAATAAAATATATATAATATTTTATATAATATTAAAATCATAACATTCTTGTTTAACCACTTAGTAAACAAATTATTTCGTTTATTGTGGTAAATAATTTGTAATTTATTAACTATTGATTTTGTAGAAAATATTATGTTGGAATTGATTGATATTATAAATAATAATTAATAAATATATATTATTAATTATTCAAAATTTATTTCATATAAATTTAATATATTAATTTTATCATATTTTCACAAATGTGATGAGAAAGTGGAATTTTAAGGGAAACAAATTTCTAAAATTATGAAGTAAAATTGAATAAAATTACCTAAATTAGATTTATATATATATATATAATTGAACTAAATTTATATTGAATACAATTTAAATTTAAATTTATCTTTATAAATAAATGAAATAAAATGACTATTTTCATTTCAAATTTAGTATTTTCACTATTGAAAAAGAAATGAAACATCTCAAGAAAATTCCTAAAATAATCCATTACATAGATTTATAGTATGATTAGAAACTAATTTTTATTTTATCAAATTTATATTTTAATGTGGTCAAATTTTTTGATAATATTAATCTAGTAGAAAAATTCTAGAAACTGTTTTCTAGAAAAATAATGTTTTTAAACATAAAATTTGAATTATTTCTATGTATTTATAGAAAACATATAATTTTAGCATGAAAAATTTCATAGAATATATTTTTTATACATCTCAAAAAAATTATTAAATTAATACGACATGATTAATTTATTAAAATAAAAAAAATTGTGTGATTAAAAATAATTTTTCTCAAACATTTTATTTTATTTCCATTTATTTTTTATATTATTTTTAAATTATTGGTTCACATAGAATTATATAATCATATATAAAATATATTTTTATAACATAGTTATTTATATTCATACCCACCATTCTAAAAACATTTTTTTTAACTATGATATTAAACAAGAGTACTTAAATTTTATGCCATATTTATTTTATAATTACATTTTGTGTAACAAAAGATAAACATAGAATTGTGTGCTACACATGTATATTATAGTATTGAATGTAACCCAAGATAATAAATATCCATTATGTGATATAAAATATCAAAAATATTAAATATATTTTCAAAAACAATTTCAATTTTTTTGGTGTTACAACCCAAGATATTTTTCACAGTGATGAATTTATTGATATAAGAAAAGGATTTAGGTTATTAAATAAATTATATTAGTTTATTATTTATTTTTCTTCATGCACATGAAAATGGTCTCATTCAATCAAACACACAACATCAACTATCATTACATCAATCCAATGGTAATACTTATGTTTAAAAAAAACATTATCTTTGATTTCCCATATGGGGTCCCGATAAAAAAGAAATGACTTTATATTAAAAGGATGTGTGAATGTATTAAATAAGTTAATATTTATTATATAATAATTCAAGTGTTATATGATACCAAAAACAATACACCAACTCTATGGTAATATATATATATATATATATATATATATTCAACTGATACAATTATTTTGAATACCCCCCCACTATATAAAGTATTTTCACCTTAAAAAGTATTAGTTACACTAATGATTGTGATAATAAGCCTATATATTTCAATCCTTGATTTCGACCAAGTTGACATTGTGGTGTTACAGTCCACAGTATCTACTTATACCAATTAAATAAAATTTGATGGGCCATAAATGTATCTAATATTATCGTAAACATGGAATACGTCTATCAGTTGAACCAACTATGGGGGAAAACAACTTTTATGCGGCCTCATAAACCCTCTACTGTATCAATAATTTCTCAGTGAACAACAAAAACTATATACTTACCCAACCGAAACTCTATAATCCACTATATGAGAAGACTCTTAGAAATGATTGTCAACATTGTAGAATTATGAAGTCTTATGATGTAATTTTTGTGTACTAAATCTAACATATATGTTCCAAACTCATATTCCAAAGGATAATTTAAACATTCAAGATCATTTCTAAAACTAGTTCTGGAACGAGAAGATATGTCTCACCAAAATCATTCAAGCATAAGGGTCACCTACAGAACATTATTTTAGTTCTGTAAATGATTCTATATAAATTGTGTATTGACATATTTTAACATTATAAAATGAAACAAATAAAAATTTATCCCTCATCTTGGGCTGATTTTAAATTTATAGGCTCTCAAAATGTTCCCCAAGACATAGTTGGACCAATAATTCCAATCGTATTACTAGGGATGACATGTCATAATCATCTATAACTGGTTCCAGAGATATGATGAAAATCAATCAAAATTTTTATGTAAACCAAGATTCATGGTCAAATATAGTCTTTTTGGGAAAATATGAATAGTGAAAATGTTACACATGTACAACCACCATAGTTCAACAACTATACACTTATCCGTGATGGAATTTATTTGTTCAAATATTGTATTTCGATCAATAATAATAAAAATGTTGTTGTGACCCTTTTCTATCTTTGAAACCAACCACAATATTCTTCAATATTTCATCCAATATCTATTTCTAAATTTCAATAGGTTTAGGGATACATGACGGGATATGATATTTACCCTTTAACTTCTGATATACAATGTATCAAGAAGAAAATTCTGCAATACGTCACCTCAAGAGACCCTACAAATTCTACCAACATTGTTACATCACCATCTCTCCAACACCATAATATATATACATGGGGGATTTGTGAAAATCATTAAACACCTCTATATGTATCATGACAAGAACTACCTACCATCCCTGAAAATGGATTACAAATTCCCATCCTACAAAATATTCATCTTATTTTTCTCAATAGGTTGTCTAGTAATGAAAAAACTCACAGTAAACATATCTCAATTGAACTTATCTAAGTTGAAAAGAAGTGTAAAAGTCTCTACCATCAACTATATGTATGATACACCACAATCATCCACCTGGGTCAGTCATAATGATGCAAAAAACTTAGAAGCATCCTCAACTAAAAGATAACATTATTTCCAACTAAAGGGATCCACTAGAACATTTACCTTCCATTGAGTATATATTATTTTAGGTTCATAGTCTTCTTGCATCACCAGTAAATGCATTTAAAACAGGTTTAGATCATATAATGTAATGTTTTACAGGAGGCTAGAGTGGCTATAGTAAATAACAAATTTCTTAAATAGAAGATAATTCCATCATATCATTACTATGAATACCACTACTATCAAATCTAGTTATTGCATTATGTAATTACTCTCATGGTACCATAAAATATTCAAATAAATAATATGTTATAACTGCCATCCAATATGTCTACATACACCCAATGCTTAAATAAGACACATATTAAGGCTGAAAATACTCCATCCCTCCTCTAGTATTCTCAAAATGGGATCACTATTCATCCTCTGCATCAACAACGTGAATTATTAATAACACTACTCATCAGTGAAAATAGTTTCATATTGATCATGATAGAGGTAAATGAGGATTCTATTAGGGAAATTTCTACCATGAGACTCCAATATTACCCAACAAAACTACGAAATTTATGAAAAATTTAAACGTACATTTGAGGTTTTTCAGTAAACACTACATCAATCATTAATATATCCATATCCTAAAAACACACAAAATATAACATGACCCAAAAATTTAACCACTCTAATCTAGAACTGAATCTTCATCTAACCATCGTTTAGCATGTTCCAGCAATTTTTGTATAGTTCAATCATCAAATTGACTTTATACTCCTAAAAAAATATATTAAATTATAATTTCATTGATATTGACTTATATGAATTAGTATTATTGTGGTAATATGATCCACACCATCTCGTATATGATCATACTAGAGGAATTAATCACATTTAATGGCATCACCAAGAACATATAATGATTGTATTGAAAAAAAATTCAATTTCTAAATATATTCTTCATGATTCGAAAACTAATGGTAGTCCATCATGAGATTTATTTCATGAAATTTAGCTCAAAAAATTTCATTTAGTTGAAAAGGACGTCACAATATAGAAATGAGATCATGTTATTGATTACCACATGGTTCATGTGACCTTAATCAATAAAAATTCTCATGATCCTTTTTTTATTTTTTCCATAAATAACTAGATCCACATATGTTGGAACAATGGGAATGATAATTCCTCTGTATAAAAGTCATCAAAATGGAATCCCATGTCCAAAATATCTATAGTGTCTGTAAAATATTCTATATAAGACATCAACGTCAACTCATAGTGAAATCAATGCAATTTTTAATCTTCTATCCAAGATGTAGTCGCATGAATATTTTTTTAAAAAGATAAATATAATCCACCAATAAATCCGGAATCCAGATTCTTAATGATCCCACTATTCCAAGGGATAATATGTACAAATTTTCGGTGAAGGGATTCATCTTCCTTTTATTGACTATTATTTTCTAGAATTCAATTTTAGAAATAATTTTACAAAATTGCTAGACCAGGTGTTGAAAAGATGTGTGATTCTGAGGCCAGGTATGTCCATAACAGTTCTATGAAAATTGTTATGTTTTTAATAGCACACACTTGTGAATATTTTGAAAAAGTTAAACAAATCATAAAAGGGTTCCCAGATCAAAATTCTAAGGGATCCATTGTTTTTAGATAAGTGGATTTACCGTAGGCATGCCCTAACATCGATCGGCATGGTCCAGTTGTGAAAAATATAGTTTTGGATGTTACCATAAATAAAATCATTAAATACAATTTTCTGAAATCCTTATAAAAAATGACTGGATAAATTGATATGAAATTTGAGACCACTGTTGAGTTCAAGTTGTTTTTTTCATAGTCTCGATTAACATTAATCTTCAAGAGTTTTATATAGAAATCCAAGATAAGGATATAATCATCGTTAAATAATTTAAATTTAAACTATTTTTTTGATTAAATGAACTTTACCATTAAAAATAATTCTGAAACAAAAATCAAAGGGTTATCCACATAACCCAGGTAATACCAGAGAATCCATTGGGAGAGCATAGAGGGTTTTCCATTAGAAAATGATGAATGCACTATGGATCGATGATTAGATCATGATTAAATAGAAGGATCTTTCCAATGGTCATGGAGATTCATTTTTCATCATCAGTGTTTGAGCCTAACATGGTAGGGAATTATGTTTATGTTATTTCGTTCCCCATTCGTAGAACTAATATTGAACACAAATCAACCAAATTACAGGTTTACCTTTTGTTCAATCGTTCTTATAGGATGGTCATGATTTGTGGGGTTTTAATGGTGGATGAATCTCTGTGATTATTAATTATTATCTATTCATTCTATGAAGAATAATTCAGGGCCCATATGTACAAAGGCGAAGATCTGTTATTTTGGATTTTATGTTCATTTATTCTCTCCCCTCAATATGTCATGTTCTTTATATGTTCTTCATGTTCGTAGAATTTTTCATGATTTTATGATCATACAATTTTTTCACCCGTGATTCATGGGGAAATAATTTGAGACCGAAGATCCATCATCTCCATGACATCATAGAGGCACATTGGTGAAAGAGAGACACTTTTCACTACATGTGAAGCATGAGGGCATGGAGGAGGGCGGCCAACATGGCTGTCATCCGTGGGAGTAGGATGTGACCTGGTGAGTTCAATCTAGTCTGAGATTCAGGGGGATGCCACATACAGGGAAAACAATGGAGGCAGATCATGCTAGGAGGCTGCGACGGGGATGGTGTGGCTCTGGGGTGCAAGCCGCGGATGAAGGCTATGGTAAGGATAGAGGCCACATTATAAGGTAACATTGATGACCGTTTATGCACTAATGATCTAGGATGAAAATTAATGTTATGTCGTAGGAACCCATGGTAGTGAGATCACAAGGCAGGTGGTGTGGGAAGGCTTCATGTGTGCAAAGCAGCTCGACAACATGTCAGCCAAGAGGCGTGCATTTGGGGTGGACCATGTGTGGCATCGCGAACTAGCCTACATGTGGAAGTCTAGACTAAAATAGTTTGGCCACTCTAGTGTCCAATTAGTCTAGCCCCAATATCCCAGTGGGCTGGGTCAAGTAGGCCCAATGTGCTGGGTGGGTTCAGACAGGACCAGCTCAGACCTTTTTACGAAAGCAGTGGCAACATTCAAATTGTGTGTCTATTTGATGATACTTTTGCAGCATTGGGACCCTTGTAATTAGATGGGCCTTTTGAGATACTATATTACTATTTTTTTAGAATTTTAAATTTATCCTATTTGATTGAAGAGTAGGTTCTCCCTAAACAAGTGTGCTACATGCGGAATTCTATGGTTCGATGTGACTTTGTGGCTATGTAACATGGTGACTAAATTAAATGGGGGTAGAATGAATTATCAACACTATATGTGATATCAAAAATTAGTGTGTTATCAACACTTCATGTATTATTGAAACTCTATTTGTTACCAACACTTCATCTATTATCTATAATTCATGTTTTAGGGACACTACGTGTTTTACATACACTACACGTGTTGTCAAAACTCTATGTGTCATTGAATCTCCATATCCTAATGATATTGGGCGTTCTATAGAATACATCTTATAATAACTATTTTCATGATATAGTTTTAAACCTATGTGAGATAAATGCACTTGGTTAAATTTTATAGTGGTATACATCGTGTATTTATCTATGGTGTACTTCATGTTTTTATTAGTTATACTATTTTGTGATTTTGGGGTGCCATGCACTTGATTTGACCACACATGTCATGTGTTGTGCATACGATCAACAATTTTACAGAGTTCTAGGTGGATATAGACATTGTGGTTGTTAGAGTGGTCATACAGGCAAGGTTTTCTCTTATGGCTTCAGATAGCTGTCTTACTCCTACACTTTCGGTATGTTTTTTGTGGATGAGTTTTAGGAACTTGTGCATTCACTTTTACCAACTCTTTCATTGTGTAATCTTGTATTCAAGCCTAGTTTACATTCCAATTTTCATATTTTCATACTATATGGTTGTTATCTTAGTGTATGATTGCATTTTCAACATAGTGTTTTACATTTCAGCATTTTGGTCATTGATATGTGTGTGTGTGTGTATGGGTACTTAAGAAAATTCCTCCCATTTGTGGGATCTATCTACTTATAACCGGTCTCCATCCCCTAACCTATTTGAGGTGGCATTGTGGATATCATAGAATTACCCCTAGGGGTGTTTCATGATAGAGTGGTATAATGGTGGGACAGTTCTACTTAAGGACAATGAGTCTATGATGTTGGCTTGGTGAAACAGTGTTATGTGTTTGGAATTCAAATTTCTGGATAGGGATTTTGGGGTTGGGGTGGCTACCAACGTATCCAAACACCATGACTCTGGACACCTTCATTTCAATTTGGTATAAGATAACATTGGTTGTAGGGAAAACAATGGTACTTGTGTCACATAATATTTTGGTGTGTTATGAGTTCCTTCTTGATTTAGATGGTCGATTAAAATATATTAATCATGATATACCTTATTTTATTACAGGATGTCTCTTCATATAAAGACATCCTGGATTCTATTTCATGATCAGAATGACGATCTTCAAAGTGAAGCGACATCAGTGTTAGGGTTTGTTATTGGGATAACACCTCTACGAGGTGCACATGACAAAACACCACATGTAGAGCATCACATGGAAGCCATAGTAACAACGAGTGAGGAGTGAAAGATGAGCACACATCAATTATTTCAGTAGCATAGACCACATATGTTTCGGGGAAAGCCTAACACATTAGTGGATGAGGATTTTCTAGATGTGTTAATCCATGTTTTCTATCTAGTCAAGACACCATTTGATCTGATGTTTGTTTTGGAAGTGATCCTTCTATACAAAATAGAAGGATGATGGTGCGGTTTATTTACCCGATATTATGATGTGGTGAATTTTCCATGGGAAGAGCTTTAGAACACTTTTAGTGATGAGTTCTCAACTATTGAGCTCATTTCTATGTATATATATGATATTCTACTACATTAGCAGGGTGAAATTTCATTATCTGAGAATCATTGATGTATACCAAAATTTCCTTGTACTCGATGAATATGATACATGATCAGTACATCAGGGCTCGAACCATCCACCAAGGGCTCTGTAAGGACATCTGATCCAATGTTTACCCTTTTTGTGTTTCTACCTATTCTGGGGTGATAGAAACAGCCTTTTTGTTTTATTATTACTTGGATCGATATATACATCTAATGGTAGTGATCAATGTGAATGTATTTGCAGAAAACTCACTGGAAAGTATCAGAAAATAGTCACAATGATTCAAAAACGTCAGACACTTCTAAAGGAGACTAGAGGGTGGATTGAGACTACTGAGGGAAGGATTTTGTTAATAATGCCACGTTTAGGGTCATATGACATCAGATTTCCTATCCCATTATACTGTTGATTAGAATATGGTTTTGGAAATGCATAGGCGACGATAACAACATGATCAGACAGATTTGCAGGGCAGTGGACAAGGAAGAGGTTCTAGGTGAGTAGAAAGAGGTGGTCTCTGTTTCAATATGTTGCCAAAACCACCCCTATATGTTCCAAAAAAGTCTCATGGATCTGGTGGACGGTGACAGGGACAACTTCCGATGATGGAAGCTTATGATCCCAATGATCAAGGGATGATACCTCGTACGATATGTGACTTTTCCACATTATCTGTGGTTTTAATTGAAAAATGTGTTATTCATTCATTTATTTCTTTTTTTTAGACAAGGATATTCCATTAGAACCATTGAACTGAAAACATAATTTACAAACACTAATGGGAAGAGGTTCAATGATCACACACTACTAAAAATATTTGTGAAAAAAACATGGAGGCGATAGTTTTGGTTGGGATATATTTGTAGATGTGTCAAGCCGTTATGAAATCATTCTTAGTATAGAATGGTTATCAAAATTCCATGATTTGATTGACTATTTTAGGCATAATGTATGGTTTCATTTTGGTGATGGGACCAAAATTACCTTTTTTGGTGAAAAAGAAACCCTTGTTGCATAAATGGTCTCACACATATAAGGGTTCATCTAATCACACATTAGTTGTCTAGACCGACCATCAGAGTAGTTGATGATATGAGTCCACAGTTTTATGAATTAGTGGATGAATACATAGTCATATTTCTTAATACTATTTAAGAACTTCTTTCTCATAGAGAGATATACATATGTACTGATCTATACCTTGAGACGACACTAATTCCTACACCAGTTACTGATGATCATTGTGAGATGAGGGTACAGTTGGAAAGAATGGATTCGTGTGACACAATGTTTCACCCATCATAGCCCTTATTTTTTTATCAAGAATGAAGGAAATATTTTGAGGTTATGTGTTAAAATTCAGTGCCTAGACCATGTGACATTGGAAAACAAGTATCCACTAGGGAGGAGTAATGACCTCTTTAATCATCTAAAAGAGGAGGAATTGTTCTCGAATATAGAAATAAAATTTGGTATTCAATAACACCATGTTCGAGATGAAGATATATCATAAAAAACATTCAAATGATGATACATATAGAATGAATACCTGGTGATTCCATTTAGAATGAAAAATCCCATATCAGTGTTCATGGTATTCATGAAAAATAACTTCAATCCTTACATCAATAGATTCAAGTTGGTCTTCATTGATGACTTCCTCATGTACTCATCATCTGAGGAGGAGAACATGATACAAATGAGGATGGTCGTAGAAAAAATGTGATCACACATTCCATATGAGAATATCTCAAAGTGTCATTTTTGGATATGATAGGTCTATTTTCTAAACACGTAATTTTATAGGTTGGAGTTGTAGTGGATAAAAGAATGGTAGTGGAAGAGATTTCGTTGGAACCACCCAAGAGTGTTACTGAGTTTCGACGTTTCCTAGGTTTGTATGGGTACTAACAGAAGTTTTTACCCAACATTTTCACAGTATTAAAACCCTTAAATTCATTTTCATACATTTTGATGTCGTTATTTTTAAAATAGAATTATCAGTAGTTCTTTTAAGAGCTGAGTTCGAGGTTGACAAGGGCTCCCATCTTGAGATTAACATATTAAGGAATCAGTTATTTAGTTTTCTATGATGCATGAAGGACCAAGAATGGTTCATTCCTGATGTTGGGGAAAAAATTATTGCCTATGGTTTTTTCTAGATGATACATCAAAGTAGTTTTCTTTCAGGACTATGAGAATTCGACTTTTTATACTATTGGGAAGGGGAAATTGTGGGAGATGATATAAAAAGGGCATCTAGTTTGTATTTACAAAATGAGTCATCAAAGTAGTTTTCTATCTCTATAGATATTATTTGTGGGTTTGGATGGATTATTATACCACTGGATGATGGATTCCACCCCTATACACATACAACAAGTTAGAGTGAAATAGCTTGGAAATACAGATTGTGATACATTAAATGGTAAAATTTCTATATGTAATTCACATGATATATTTTTTAAAAGAAAGGTTAACATCTTTCATTTCAGAGGATGCCCTGTAGAACCAGTTACATTACATGAGGGGTTTCTGAGAGATTTCTATAAGTCCCCATTAGGGTTATATCTTGCAGGGGAGAAGATGTTCTAGGACCTCCAACATTTGTTCTCATATCGAGAATGAAGAAGGGAGTTGTAGAGTTTGTCTGTTGATACCCCATTTGTCTGCAAGTGTATTCCTCACACCATGTTTAGGTGGGTTTGATTGGACACCTCAAGGATCCATAATGGATCTGGTAAGGGATTTCAATAGACATTGTGATGGGTTCATGATGTACATAGTGGGGAATCGATTCCATCATAGTAATCGAAGAAAGACTAACCATGTTGGCCCAATTCCTATAATTTTAGGAGTAGAGTTCAGTAGATATATTTAGATGCCTTCACATACAAGTTAATGTTTGAATCCATGGAGTCCATTCATTATTAGTTTCAGACCATGATGGTCAACTTAAATCCTGATTATGGAAGGAATTGTGTTACATGTTTGTGAGTCAGTTGTGGTTGAGCACAACATTTCACCCAGAGATAGATGGATAACATTATTGGGACATTAAATTAATAGAGGGAGTTATGGGGTCATTCATGTTAATTTTTTTGTCCTGATATGTTTGGAATGTTCATGGGTTATATTTTCATTTAGTGTGAATTCTGTGTTAGAACATGAATCTAATTGTGATAACATTAGACCAGGAGGCTCATATACATTCTCATTACCCTCATCTATTTGTGTGGAACATGGTATGATTTTTGGGGAAATTATTCCCTGAAGTGTAATGAATGTAATGTAATAGACTTTAATTAATATTTTTTATTAATTATTTTGGAAAATTCTGAGAATAGGTGCTGAGATGATGTGTGATTCCAAGACCTAGTGTGCTCGAAACTGTTCTTTGAAAAGTGTTATGTTTTTAATATCACAGGCACATGGTTTTTTTAATGATTACAAATAACCCGAAAATATGTTCCCATATTATAAATATAAGGGCTCTATTGTGTTCATATTAGTGTGTTTACTTCATCCTAGACATATCGTTGGTCGGCTTCGGTTGACTATGAAGGATGTTTTTAGACATAACAATGAATAAAATAATTAAATAAGATTTATTTTATTTTCAAATACTAATAAATCATAATAAAATACAAGGATTGGAAATCCATGACCATGGTTTAGTTTTTAACATGGTCTTCCTTAGGTTCGACTTAACATTAGTCAGTGTGGGCCATCTGCGAAATAACCTGAAAAAGATGTATTCAACATTAATTAATTTAAATATAAATTATTTTTTGGTCAGAGTTATCATTTTCACTAAAATAATCCTTATGTAGAAATCACATGGTTAGAAACCTTCCCTGGGAATGCCAGAGAATATCAAGGGAGATCTTGGAGTTTTTTCCTATGAGAACTATGAAAAAATCATTGATAAATGATCATCAAGTGAAAAAATCAATGGATCTTTCCAATGGTCATGATTCAAATCTGTTCATATTTTGTGTTTGAAACTAAAGAGGTTGGGAATTATGATTTAAGTTATATCTTTCCCCACCCATAGCTCTAATGATTTACAAAGATCAACCAATGAATACATTTCCCCACGGTTCGATCGTTCTTGTGGGATGGTCTTGGATTGTGGGGATTCAATGAGAGATGAATCTATATGATTAATTTTTTCTATTCAATCTAACAAGAATGAATCGATACCAACAAGAAACAATTCCATGATATATTCATCGAATGATCATGTGTAATTATTCTATCCCCTCAATTTAATGTGTTACTAATATGCTCTTTGCGTTCTTGTTTTTCATCATGATTTTATGATCATATAATTTTTTTCCATTCAAGTCTATGAGAAAGAATATGAGACAGAAGATTCGACAACCCCACATTATAGAGGAGGAACAATGTTGAAGGCATGATGCATTTCTCTCTTAGAAGAGCATGAAGGAAGGAAAATGGGATTCCAGCATGGTGGCCAACGATGGTGGAAGGAAATGAAATGGCAGGTATGTCCCAAGAGGAGTGTGTGGGTCGGTGTGGTCGGTGGGTGCGGGCTGGGGGAGGATGTTGTGGTAATCACATGGGGGCCATAGTAGGAGGTTTCAGTTTAGACTGCATATGAAACGTCGAGCTGGGACCAGGTTCCGTGTCGCATTGGAGGAACTCTTGGTAGAGAGGATATGTAGAATTATTTGTGGTAGATCGGCCACATAGAACATGGATCAGCACCGCGCCAGTATAGAGGAATGTGGATGGGGGAAAACTATGTGTGGTGCAGCAAATGGGCATGCATGCAACGGGCTGGACCAGAGGAGTTTCACCACTATAGAGTCCATGTGGGGTGGACCAAATGACCCAATGGGATGACACCAGTGGACTAGGATGGTTTGGACCAGACCAGACAAGGCCGGGTTGGTTCAGGTTCTACAATTCATGTTGGACCCAGACTATCCCAATATTCGGCCTTTTTATTAAAATAGCCATAATATTCAAACGATGTGATTATTTGATAGGTAGTTTTCATATTTGGGACCCTTTCAATGATTTCATAATGTTGATATACCCAATGTGAGTTGTTATGGAATTTGGATATGAAATATTGTCCTGAGGAGTAGGTTCTCTTTGAACAAGATTAATAGAATTAGAATACTATGCATGATGTCACTTAGGGGCTACGTGACTTGGTGACTACATGACATTGGGGGTGATGAAATTATCAACACTCTACGTGTTATCAACCATTAGTGTCTTTTCAACACTCTATGTGTTATCAACACTTCAGGTGTTATTGAGACTCAGGGTGTTATCGGAACCACATGTGTTATCAACACTTTGTGTGTTATTGACACTCTGTGTGTTAACGACACTAAATGTGTTATAAAAAATTCCAGTGTTATCGAAATGTTGTTTTTTATCAACAGTTAATGTGTTATTGAAATATAGTGTCTTGTTGATACTTGGTGTTTTGTGGATTATATAAGATAATCTTTCTTTTTTGTCTTATAGACTAATACATGTTTGATGTGAGAATACTTATTTTTTTTCCTTATTGTTATACATCATGTATTTATTTGTGATGTACTTTTTGCATTTCATTGTTTTATTCCCTTTTGGTTAGGTTTTTTCATACTGAGTATTGATTTAATCACTCATACATGAGATTGTCCCACATGTTTCATAACCTGTGATGATGATAAATGCTTCAACATAGTCCTAGTTGGAGAAAAATAAAGTGGTTCTTAGAGTGATAAGAAAGATGAGGTGTGGTCCTATGGATTAAAATAGTTTACCTACACATACCCTTCAAAAATGGTTTCTTGCAGACGAGTTTCATGAAATTGTTCATTAAATTTGGCAGACTATTTTTTTGTTGGAATTTTATTCTAGGATTGTTGACTTTCCAATTTTCAAACTATCATACACTGTGGTTGGTATCATAGTGTTTTCATGCATTGTATACTAAGTGTCTTTACATTTAATCATTTTTTATTGGAGATGTGTGTGTAGGTACTTAGGAAAATACCTCCCATTTGAGGGATATTCCTACTTAACGCTAGTCTATATCACATGGCCTATCGGAGGCAGTCATGGGGTATTCACGATAGGATCCTCTTTGGGATGGTTCGCGAAATTTATATTCCTAATCCCCATTATCTCAAACAAAATATTCATATTTACGAAATAAAATAAATTCTCATCCTTTATTCATGTAGTCATCCAAATCTCCTATGATAAAATTCTATCAATGAATAAACCTCAAACACTTAATCCCTATTCACGAAGACAGTATATGGGCTTCATCATAATGTCCAAGATGTCCAATGAGAACATATATCCACTAAGAGATATCTCACGTATTTAGAAGATATTTGATATAAATGAATCACTCTATGTATGTACATATATCCATAGTCCTTAACCCAAATATTCAATGGGTTACTCAATCTCATTTATAATGGATATAAAATAATGTATTACAATGAACTAATGTCTTTATATAAAGATTTTATACTATAAAATAAACATATTATACCTTGAATCAAATAATGAGTTTCCTAAAAATATATATCCATGGACGATAATATTTCACACACACATGTTATATCCCACTAATCCTAGCATTGGAAAATTAGTAGATATGGAAGAAGTAGTTCACAATGTCATCCCTTAATTACAAATCTAGATTGTGGAAGTCAACATGTATGTCTATCATCACAGTCTCTCTAGGGTATACCATAAACATGCATGGGAGTTTCTTGATCACAATATTGCCTCTATCAAAGAGGTACAAAAAAGTCATATGCTACATTCATAACACAATATGTTATGAAATCACGAGTCATGTTGCCTCTCTAATCATATGAAAAGAATCTAAAACAATAGTTTTAAAATATCCTCTATGGGAACAATATTCCACAAATAAATATTTCTAATTCTCATCAGGAGTATTTCTCCTACGTCGTGACCATAACTACTATTTCCTGCTAGGGGATATAAATGACATTACCTTATGAGTTCCACTTCCATCTCTTAAGGATCAATATCCCTATTATAGGAAGTTATCCAAATCCAAATCACCCTTCATAATTTATTATAAGTGGGAAATACTAAAAAGACATTTATATGTTGAATATTCGTATGATATACCTTTTATAACTACCATTATGGCTTGTATCTATCCTAATGAATATCAATAGTGTATTTCATAATATTTATAAACATATTGTCTTACATAGTAATTTATTTATCTCCCTACTAAAAATTCAAGAATATCAAATATCAATATAGTGTTCAAGATAAAATGCTAATACTCATCATAGAAGAAAACCTAAAAGTATGCATTTGATATAATAATCTCCATATGGGTCTATGTGATCAGAAAAAAAAATTTCCTTCATCTATTACTACAACGTGTGACGACATGTCTCAACATGAATCTTTAGTGTTCTCTATCATTAGAAGTCACAAAACATGTAAGGATATTCCCATCATGGTATTGGACTTCAGAATATTTTGATTATTCAACAGGATATAATTTCTCATTCATAATACTATTAGAGAATCTATTCACTACAAATCCGGTGGGATTACTAGTCATTTATCACCAATAGGGAACACACTGTGAATGGGTCCTTGAACCAGTTAATCTTCTATAGACATGTAAGAACCCATTTATTATTCTTGAGGTATGGGTTTCTTCTTTTCCCTTTTCATTAAGTGTTTTTGAGAAAATAAGTAAAATGGGGAAAAATTTATTTTGGTTGGTACATGCCATGTAATTTTCCACACGCCGTGTAATTTGGCCGTTTGGGATGAGTACATAGGGTGTGTTTCCATATGGGCGATGAAGGTGTAAAAATAGACTACATGCCATGTAGTTTGTATTTACCCATGGTCTAGTCAGTTGGTAGGGAAATAGTAAGGCGGTGAAGGCAGCTGCGAGATGAGCATGAGTACACGTCGTGTAATCCTGTCGGCTGATGAACATTTCCTTAGTGGAAAGAAGCCACTGTAGGAATAGTTAAAAATGGAAAGTATATGTTGTGTAGTCAATATTACAAACCGTTTAGTTTTTTTCACTTAAAAAGGCCATTAGCCTCCCATGTTCATAGGGAAGACTTAGAACTGGATGAGGGATTAGGAGACATGGTCGGAGCTTGGGAGATCACCCGAGCGAGCACCGAGAATCCGATTCGGCCTCCCTTGATCTTGTTGGAACCCTACGGGTAAGCCTTTACTTCTACTGAAACCATTCATTCCAATTCATCTTCTATGTGAAGTTTTTAACGTTTGAAAATGATTTCCTTCACCTCGGATCTACATCATTCTTGGACGATTCAAGGTTTATCGTTCACGTATACCGATTAGGGGCGATCGAGGTAGGTGGATCAGTGTTTAAATTCCAACTACTGTGCGTTTGTGTGTACCATTGTGCTAAAAACCCACATTGGGGTGTCGTGTGGCTGAGGCCTTTGCTGTTTCAAATACCTAGAATTGTATAGGTAATTAAATGTGATAATAAACTGTTGTTTGGGATCGCTGCTTGGATCCAGGACCACCACGGGGGTGCGTTCCTTCGTTTAGCCGTTTTTCCATGATACCCGAGGGTATTCCATGTTTATATTTTTCATTACATTTTCCTTGAGAGGATTTGTATGTAAATTTCATTTTTCTGCTTTGGGCTCGGCCCAATTACATTATAATGAGGGCAGTGTTAAATTTAGACTAAGGGAAGTTGTTATTTAAGCCGGAGTCAATATTCAGGATTCCTGTGGGCAATAGATTCTATGTCTGAGGGTGACCCTTCATACGCCTATGGGAAATTCCAGATATGCCTGAGGGAAGATATATGAGGGTTTCGATTCTTTGTTCCTAAGGGTAAGGTTTGCATGTCTGAGGACATTTACTGTTTACTTCGAATATTCACTATGGCGGTTTCTTAAATTGAAGGATTAAATGAATGTTAAAATGGAAATATAACAGGTAGTTAGTTACTTTTGAGTACTGCTTAGTTTATTGCATTTATTAATGCACACTGTTGTTGCATATCTTCACACAGTTGGGCACGTGCCTTTTGGATGGTGCCTACTGGGATTCATTTCTCACACCCTATTTGGGGTCATGTACTCTGCCCCAAAAAGATTACATTTCTGCAGTTATGGATAAGGGTTATGGTACCTATACAGGTACATGATTGTGCTGAGGAGTAGGGGAGCACGGGACTGGGCTTAGTCTCTCGATACAACTGGATATTCTGTTTTATTCTGTTTTACCTGTATTTGAGCTGTATTGTATTGTATTTGTTTGTTGTGTAAAATGTTCTGGCTGTTTTTAAAGAACTAGAGGCATGTTGCATCATTATATATATAATTTTTGGCTATCTTTTACTGCAGTTTTCCATTTTAAACGTGTATGGTTTATTGCATCCACTATTATTGTATGTTTTTATATTTTATTCCGATGTTCTAAACTTTGACAAATGAGGGAATAGATTATCGACTATCAGACCTGGGCCCTCGCTACTAGTTGGCAGCCTCTGGTGTTTGGAGAAATGCACTTGTGGTCTTATGACCAACTCGGTTCGTGGGACCCTTGGAGTGGCACCCGGATCCGGAGTGTTAAAAAGTTGTATTAGATGGGTTTCTTTTATTTGACATACTATTTGGAGCCTTAGTTAGGGATATGACGAATATGGTAGTCAGTAATAAGATGTTCCATGGAGTAGCTAACACCTGTACAAGGAAAAGCCTGTCTACCTCATATTTTTTCAATTCTTCTAATTTTGCAAATTTTACTGTTGATTTTTTTTCACCGTTGGGTGATGAATTTGCGATTGTTCTATTTATATTTTGTCCATGGGTTCTATTTAGTTACAACCCGATGAGATGGGGGTATTCCATCTCATGCATCATTTAGGTACATGCTAGAAATCACATGCCATGCATAGTTCCATGCCATGTAGGCGCATTAGAAATTGCATGTTTTTGTGATAATTATTGTGATAGAATAACATACTGTTGTGATAGATGCTTTGATAAATACATATTATGTGATAGGATATTTTTGTGTCATCTTGTTGATATAATGGACGCCAAGCTTTGGTTTTTGGGGAGTATGGCCCTCAATGACCAGAATTTGGTGGATCATTGACTGTTTATCTTTCTATAACACATATAAGATGCCAAACATTGATTCATGGGTATTATGGGCCCTCACGGGTCGGAATTTGGCACTTTGGTGTTTTTTCAGTATTTACTGGGTCCCGAAGTAGTTTCAAAGGCTTACTTTCTTGAAAACCCAGGATACACACCGTGTATTTCCTCGGACACACGCTGTGTGTTCTTCTGCTCGGGAAGAAAAGAGATCTTTTTAAGTACACGTCGTGTACTGTCAGTACATGTTGTGTAGTCCCTTCATGTGTCATAGACTGTGTGGGTGGGGACATGGGGAAGGGAAATTCATAGAAAAAAACACGTCGTGTACTGGATGTACATGTCGTATAGTGATGACACCGAGTCTGCCCATGTAACTAACAGACACGGATGGAGGAGACCTTAAGACACACACACTGTTTCCACTGTGGAACCTGTTGTGTTGTCTGGTATGAGGACCAGACCATTTAATTAACAAACACCGGTTGGTGTCACCTCTTCTTGAATAAGTCGTGTAACTTTGGGACATGTCGTGTAGTCTTGACCAATGAAGGACTGTGTGGACCAGACCGTGTGTCTGGGAAAGGGGGTAGTGTACACGCAGTGTGTGGGTGTAACATGGCGTGTAGTGTTAGATGAGTAGTCGATCGTGTCCCAAGCAACACAGGAAGTTGGAAAAAAAATTATACAATACACGCCGTGTAGATTATATAACACGCCATGTAGTTTTGTTCTAAAGATGTTGTATGGCTTGTCCATGTAGAAGGACTCGGTAGGGGAAGAAAAGTCAGGTACATGCCGTGTAGTCATTATACATGTCGTGTAGTCTTGTTTTGAAAATCATGAAATGCTGTCTTCCACCTATTTCCTTCATGGTCCTATCATTTTTAGTCTTTCATAATATAGATCTAAGGTGTGTGTTTGGCCTTGTAGATTCATGCTTCCAAGACAAATATGTGTTGTTATCCATGAGAGGGGCAACAATTATACTCCTGAAATGGCGGGCCATGGGATACCAGTGGATCCTCCATCAGAGCCAGATGTGGCACCAGCCGTCATACTAGACACAAGCACGGAGGCGAAGTTCCATGAAGGCTTCATGAAATTCATGCAGACCGTTCAGGGAGCACCGAAGGCTTTCACATCAATGGATGAGCTGACTCATATATTCCAGCAATAGCATCCGCCTACATTTTTAGGGGATGAAGAACCATAGGCTAAAGATTCTTGGCTGGGGTCTATGCAGACTATTATCGAGCACCTTGAGAGGCCACCAGGGAAGAGGGTCAAGGTCTCTACTTACTAGTTTCGTGATTCCTCCAAGAGGTGGTGGGATCTTACCACTCAATCTGAGCATCACAGATACATGGCGTGGGATGATTATCAGACAGATTTCTATGACCTCTTCTTCCCAGATATGCTGAGGGTAGATAGAGCTCATGAGTTCATGAATCTGCAATAGGGTGCTATGTCGGTGATGGATTATTCTACTAGCTTCACCGAGCTTCAGGGTTTTGCACATGTTCTGATGGGTGATGAGACATTGAGGTCCAGACGCATTAAGGATGGTCTTTATTATGACATCCAAGCACTGGTTAATGTTTTCAAGTTTCCAGTAGTACATGCGATTGTGAACCAGGTGATGATTATAGAGAAGAACCTTCAGGAGGCTAGTGGTGTGGGACAGGGTCGTTCGACACCAGTTTTTGGTAATCGTTCTACCTGGAAGAGGAAGATACAAATGGACTTCTATCATTGTTGAAGTACTAGCCAGAAGAATGTTTCAGGTGGTCAAGTCATGTTCTACCAGTGTGGTAAAGCAAGGAACAAGAGACCACAGTGTCCACGTGCCCTAGTGGAGTGCCGAGCGTGTAGCCAGATGGGTCATCTCTAGTGATTTTGTAGGGAGTTTTTACTAGTGGCTAGCGAGAGGGGTTCTGTGCAGACTCCGCGTGCGAGAGTAGGACCAACAGCTTCTTACCAGTCAGGAAATAGGAATACGTCAGGGTGTGTAAAAAGAGATGGTGGTCGTGGCTGTGGTAGCCAGACACCCAGATCCCGGAGGAAGCAAGGCAGGACAGCTCAGTGTAGCCAGGCTGTGTCACAGGGCTGTGGCACTGGGCAGGCATATGCAGTGCAACAGACCCAACCAGAGCATGATCCTGGACCATCTATAGTCAGAGGTACTATTATAGTAGCTTCTTTTTTATTTTCAGTACTTTTCTATACCGGTGCTACACATAGTTTCATATCTGTGGCCATTGTGGAGAGCCTTGGGCTATTTGTTTCTTCTTATTCTGATGTAATGACTCAAGAAACTCCGTTGGGGAATAGAACGGCCGGTGTGCGTAATAGTAGGGAGTTCCCCATAGATTTTGGAGGGGGTCACTTTCCATGGGACCTCTATGTCATGGAAATGATGATCTATGATTTCATTATCGATATGGACTTGTTGGTTCCCTTTCGAGCCTTTGTGGATATCTATTTTCGCATGGTGAGTTTCATATTACCAAGGGGTAGAGAGTTTCTATACAAGGGTGAATGGGATGTTCATACGAGTTGAGCTGGACCCGAGCATCATGGGCAAGGTGGAGTCATAGTTCAGATTGTGAGTTTATATCTGGATGACCAGGGAACTTTTCATAAGGATTCCCCTTCATTGTTTGATCGTTTTAGGGATGTCTTCCTGGACAACTTTCCTGGTCTACCTCTGGAGTGAGAGGTGGATTTCTCTATTGAGCTACTTCCAGGAGCGTCAATGGTGTCCATTCGTCCTTAGGAAGGTTACACCTGAGTTATAGGATCGCAAGAGTTAGTTAGAGGAGTTACAGTCAAAGGGTTTTATCTGACCCAGTACTTCTCTTTGGGGTTCTCCAGTCCTTTTTGCGAAAAGGCGGATGGTACCCTTAGTCTCTGTGTGGATTATCGGAAGCTAAACTAGTTGACTGTTAAGAACTGATATCCCTTGCCGAGGATTGATGATCTTTTTGGTCAACTTCGAGGTGCACAAGTGTTCTTGAAGATTGACTTGTGATCCGGATATCAGCAGTTATGCATTAGACCATCAGATATAAAGATTACAACATTTCGAAGTACATATGGTTTATACGATTACATTTTTATGCCATTTGGATTGACCAAATTCACTTCCTGGGTAATATCATCTTAGAGGAAAGAGTTGTTGTAGACCCAGAGAAGGTGATAGCAGTAGTTTGCTGGGATCAGCCTAAGAACGTGTTTGAGATACAGAGTTTCTTGGGGATTGCTGGTTACTACAGGCAGTTTATACAGGACTTCTCCCGCTTAGCAGTGCCGTTGGCGGGTCTGACTAAGAAGGGTGTGATAATCATTTGGTCAGAAGCTTGTGAGACATCCCTTCAGGACCAGAAGAGAATGTTGACATTAGCACCAATCCTGATACTCCCAAAGCAGTGTATGAGCTATAAAGTTTATTGTGATGCATCAAGTATTGGGCTAGGAGCTGTGCTGATGCAGGGTGATCGAGTTGTTGCTTACGGGTCTAGGCATTTGAGGCCACATTAGAGGAATTACCCGAATCATGACCTTGAGTAGCCTATAGTTGTTCATGTGTTACGCTGTTGGAGACACTATCTCTTGGGAGAGCATTGTGTGGTTTTCACCAACCACAAAATTCTAAAGTATATCTTTACTCAGCGTGACTTAAATATGAGGCAGCGAAGGTTGGTCGAATACCTTCAGTCCTTTGATTTTGAGATTTCCTATACACCTGTTAAGGGTTATGCAGTAGCTGATACACTGAGCAGGAGGACTCAGATACATGCAGTGCAGGAGGCCATTGGTGAATGAAAGATTATGGCTTTGTTCTTTGAGATGCATTTGGAGGTGCACGACAGTCAGGGGAAACTTATCTTTCATCTTTAGCTGTGACTTCTACCCTCCCATATAGAGTGAGGATGAGACATCTATCTGATTCTGAAGGCCGAGTCCTACGGGAGTCAGTGTCAAGATAGGACCATCCTCTTGATTGGACAATAAGAGATAATGAGGTACTGTATTTCCAAGGACGAGTGTGGGTTTGAGGGGATATACTTGAGGATTTGATTCAGGAGTTTCATGATTAATCATGGGCAGTTCATCCCGGGGTTACGAAGATATACCGTGACTTGAGAAGTCAGTACTGGTGGCCGCGTATGAAGATAGAGATATCTGGTTTTGATACGAGATGTTCCACCTGTCAGTAGTTGAAGGTGGGAGATTAGAGGCCAGCCAAACTATTACAACAGTTACACATCCCGGAGTGGAAATTGGATGATGTTGCGACGGACTTCGTGAATGGTTTTCCAATGTCATCTCAAGGCAATGATTCATGCAGGTTTTTGTGGACAGTCTCACAATGGTACCTCACTTTTTGCTGATCAAGGAGACCTTCAAAGTTGACAAGCTCAGGAATTTGTATATCGGAGAGATCGTACATCTTCATGGGGTCCCTTTTTCTACCATTTCATATAGGAATTCCCTTTTCACATCTCGTTTCTGGTAGGATTTTTATTGGGATATGGGTATATAGGTTCTTCTGAGCACAGCTAACCACACTCAGACCGATGGTTAGTTAGATCATATGATACATATGCTAGAGGACATACTGCATACACGCGTCTTAGACATTGGGGGCTATTGGGAGAATCATATACCCCTAGCCGAGTTTTCCTATAATAATAGTTTTCAAGGAAACTATTGAGATGACACCTTATGAGGCTTTATATAGTAGGCTATGCTGGTCACCTTTTTGCTGGATAGAGGCACGTGAGGTAGATTTATGGGGACCACTTCTCTTGCAGGAGACTTCTGAGTAGGTCCAGTGGATTTATAAGCGGATGGCTACCACATAATCTCATCAGAAATGTTATACTGATCACCATAGACAACCATCGGAGTTCAAGGTTGGGGATCATCTTTTCTTACGCGTTTCACCGAGGTTGGGACAGAAGAGGATCATGATACAGGGTAAACTTTCACCGAGGTATGTGGGGCCATTTGTGAATTTGGAGAGAGTCGGTCCGGTTGCGTATCAGTTGCAGTTACCACAGAGGTAACAGGACATTAACGACATCTTCCATATATCTCAGTTACACCGTTATCATACATACCCAACTCACATATTTAATCCAGAGGAGGTTGAGATTTAGATCGATGCATCCTTTGAGTATAATCCGACTCGTGTCATGGATAGGAGCACAAAGGTTCTCCGAGGCTGGTCAGTTCCAATCATATGGGTGCTATGGCAGTATGGCTGAGTGCATAGAGAAACCTAGGAGTGGGAGACCGACGTACATGCTTAGTGTCCAGAGTTTATCACAACATTATCTTCACCACCATTGGAAGGGAAACTTGGGGTTGAATTTATTTAAGGGGGAAGTTTGTAAGAACCCGGTTCTTATTCATGAGGTACATGTTTCTTCTTTTCTCTTTTCCTTAAGTGTTTTTGAGAAAATAAATAAATTGAGGAAAAATAGCTTTTTGGTGGGTACATACCATGTAGTTTTGCACACGTCATGTACTTTGTCCATGTGGGCTGTGAATACAGGGTTTGTAGATATGTGGGTGATGAAGGTGTAAAACCCGACTACACGCTTTGTAGTTTGTATTTACACACCGTGTAGTCATTCGGCAGGAAAATAGTAAGGCAGTGAAGGCAGCCACCAACTAAGTGTCAGTACACAACGTGTACTCATGGATTACACGTTGTTTACTCATGTCGACTGATAAACTGTGCCACAGTGGAAAGAAGCTGCCATAGGAACAGTTAAAAAATTGAAAGTACACACCGTGTAGTCAATTTTACACGCTGTATAGTTTTTTTTGCATAAAATGGGTAGTAGACTCCCCTGTTCATAGGGAAGGTGTAGAACCAGGTGAGGTCATGGGAGAGAATGTCAAAGCTTGGGAGATAACCCAAGCGAGCACCGGGAATCTGATTATGCCTCAGTCGATCTTGTTAGAACCCTACTGGTACACCATTCCTTCTCCTGGAACCGTTCTTGCCAATTATTCCTCTAAGGGAAGTTATTTATGTATGAATGGGATTTATTTCACCTTCTATATATGTCATTCTTGGACAATTCATGGATCATCATTCACGTATACTAATCATGGGTGATCGAGGTAGGTGTCATAGTGTTTAAATTCCAACTGCTATGCATTTGTGTGTTCCATTATGCTATGAAACCATGTTGGGGTGTTGTGTGGCTAATCCCTTGGATATTTTGAATACCTAGAATTCAATAGGTAATTAAATGTGACAATAAACTGTTGTTTGAGATCAATTATTGGATCCAGGACCACCCCGGGAGTGAGTTCCTCTATTTATCCGTTTGGCAAGGATACCCGTGGGTATTCCATGTTTATATTTTTCATTACTTTTTACTTGAGATGATATTTATGTAAATTTCATTTTTGGGATTTGGGCTCGTCCCGATTAATTTAGCTTGAGGGTTGTGTTCAATTAACCTGAGGGCAGTGGTTATTTTATCTTGAGGGAAATATTTGTGATGCCTATGGGCAATAGATTCTGTGCCTGAGGGTGACACCTTGTACTCCAGAGGGCAATATCTGACATGCCTAAGGGCAGATACCAAAGGGTTTCGATTCATTGTACCTGAGGGTAAGGTTTTCATGTCTTAAGTCATTAACTGTTTACTTAGAATATTCAATGTGGCGGAATATTAAATTGAAGGATTAAATGAATGTTAAAATGGGAGTATAACAAGTAGTTAGTTACTTTTGAGTACTTCTTAGTTTATTTCATTTACTACAACACACATCTGTTGCATATCATCACAATGTTGGGCATGAGCCTTTGGTGGGCGCCTACTGGGATTCATTTCTCACACCCTGTTTGGGGTAATGTCTTCGGCCCCAAACATATTACATTTATGCAGTTATGGATAAGGGCAGAGGTCCCTATAGAGGTACTTGATTGTTGCTGAGGAGTAGGGGAGCATGGGACTAGTCTTAGACTCACGATGTTACTAGCTGTTCTATTTTGTTCTACTGTACATGTACTTGAGCTATATTGTATTGTATTGTATTGTTGTGTAACTTGTTCTGGCTGTTTTCTTAGAACAAGAGGCATGTTACATCATTTTCTATATAATTGTTGTCTATATTTTACTGTATTTCTCTATTTTAAACTTGTATGGTTTATTGCTTTTGCTAATGTTGTATGTTTGAATATTTTATTTCGTAGTTTTACACTTTGAAAAATGAGGGCATAGTTTCCAAACTATCATACCTGGGCCCTCGCTGCTAGTCGGAAGCCTCTAGCGTTAGGGGAAAAGCGCATGAGGTCATGTGACCAACTAGGTTCGGGGAACCCATGGAGTGGCACCTGGATCCGGAACGTTACAAAACTAGTCATTGTCATGACATCATAATATTATTCTAGATATCTATTGTAGGGGGAAATTATGAAAGATAACATTATGTTCCACTACAAAGAACCACTTTGATTCTCTGATGCTAGGTCCACAAAAGTGGCCACCAATCTACGTGTCATTCGTATAACACATAACATTTGTGGGAATATCCCATGAATCATTGATTATATAAAAACATAGTTTGATTTCATGAAGCCCAGGAGTGGAGATATAGACCTACAACTTTAGATAGCTTAACCCATAGTCATAGACCGCATGAAACCAGGAACAAATTTTTTCCAAATAAAACCAATAAAAGTTAAATGGGATATCCATCATAGCCTCCATAATAAAATGATGGGTCAACATGTATCTCACAAAGGTTAATCATTGATATCCAAAAAAATATAAGCATCCTCACAAGAATCAGAGTGCAAGGACCGCTACTCACCATAATTGTAACACCCCAGGTAAATAAAGAGTATGAAATTTTCATATTTGTCCATATATGTGAATAATTTATTAATATTACTTTAAAGGGGACGCTATGCATGATGGTGTACCCAATACGCAACAATGAGTATCTTGGGAATCTTGCATTGCACTCTAATAATAAAATATTATTATTTTAAATGGTAGTTAATGCCTAGCCGTTGTAATGGCGGGAATGAACAGAACTAACTAAAAAATGATTATATATGTTTTTCTAATATTTTTAATCTTTACAATAAATGCTATAGGATTAAAAATTCAAATGAATCCAATTTTAAGAGGAAACATTTCAATATTCTTTAAAAGGTCGATCAACAGCCTTTTAATGGAGAACCTATTTTAAATCCACTTTTTGACAATTTTATAATCTCTATTTTTCAAAATAAACATATTATTTATGATTGGGACATTGAAATTTACCTTGGGTTAATTTTTGGTATTTTTTTGACAATGTTCATTTTTCCATGAGTAGTGAAAAATACTGCATTTTACATCAAAACTGATTTTTCATATAATTTAATTATATGGATATATTATCTTTTTAATTTTTTTTAAAGTTTCATTAGAATATATTTTTACCATTTAATTCAATGATGGTCATTGGGATTAATTTCACTTTGGAATTAGGCATAAACAAGTGCCAAACCTTTCATAAATATTTTTTCTAAAAAACCCGCTATTTGTTTTGACAACAGGAAGTTTTTTTAATTAATTATTTCAATTTACGTGTTTGGAATTTGGTAAAATGGATTACATATTTGGAATCATAAGGTCCAAATTATGTAATTAAGACTCCTTTTTTGGACATTATGAATAGTAATGACGGTAATTATCTTTAATTATCTTGATTAATGAGTAATCGGGTAGTTAAAGACAATATGATAATATCATAATAATACAAAATGACCACAAAATGTGTCTTAAGGATAATGGTTGTCTCATGGAAGACCATGGGATGCCTTGTTCCAATCTTGGGGGCCCCATGGAATCACTTTTGTGAGAATGTTATTTTTTATCTTTTTATTTTTAAAGAATGTTAAATATAACAAAGGATATATCACCTAAGTAAAATATTTTAAATTTTGTCTACATAAATTATCTCTTGGACTATAAATATTCATTGTAAATATAAAAGGATTACCTACATCATAGTATTTTTTATTATTATTATTAGACATTAAATAAATTATATTATTTATGACATCATGATGATGCAGCGATGACCTCATTATTTAACGATATAAATAAAATGGAAAGATAATGTAAAATTTAAGACCTAAACATGTCCAAAACCTATTGGATGGGTGGATTTAGAACCCTTATCACCTTATCCTCGAAACACATCAAAGTGGGACCATTAAAATCCGAATCTCATTTGAAAATAAAGTTACATTTTATACCTTTCCAAGAGTGCCCTCCTCTCCTCTTATAAAAGGCCCCACCCCCACCTCCTTACCCGCACTTCCAAAGCCTTTGGATCGGACAAAACCTGCCCATTTGGTCTCTCCACATCCCTATCTAACTCATTGAAGCCTCACATTAGGCATAAGTCTTCCCAAGGAAGCCTTTGAGATCAAACCAAAGGGAGTTACCCAATTTTAAGGTAATGTCTTCACTTGAGTCCTTTTGTTTTATTTTGCTTCTCCAAACCCATAAACTCTTTTTATTCATTTATTTTGTAACAAATACAATATCTTCAATATACTGGGATGTTGTTATAAGAGGTATTCGAGCTACACATACACACACCTTCGTCTAATGGTAAAAGAACAGACTGTTTCTGTGGTTGTTGATTTTCTGCCTTATGAAATGATGATTGTTCAATATTCTTTTAACACCTTTAAAGGTGGACATTATGATGTCACGGTATTTTATATATGATATATATGGTATTTATGTTTACTCTATTCTTCTGTATTTTATATTTAAACCATACCTTTATTCTTTTCAAGTTGTGTAAATGCGATAATTTCATATGAGGAAGTGTGGACTACCGCCCCCTCATGTGATGTGAATCATAAATGCAATACAATGAATGTATAAAGAATGAAATTAATGAACATATGTGACCTATATGACATATATATTATATTTTAATTATAATATATATATATTTATCATTTAATTTTAATTCCATTAATATGAAAAAAAATGAAAGTAGCGTTCATGCGTACGTACGGCCTACCGTCTCCATGAACGATGATTTTCATTTTTTATCTCCAAATGATATGGAATAGTATAAAATAAATATGTAATGGATATATATATGATATTTTAATCATTAATACTATTCTGAAAATTATTTACTTATAACTACATGGGCAATCATTTTTCAAACAAGTTCATTTTTGACTCATGTACCAAACATCGGCAAAAACGAATGATATGAACTAACATTATTAAAAAATTATAATAACATTATAATATGTTATATGAACTGAATAATAATATTTATAGCATGAACTTAAGCAATTATAAATTGACCAAATTTTATTATTCAGGAGATTAATGAACGATCGAGTCAAGTCGGACCCGAGGTAAGGGATCCTACACCTCTCTTTCTTTTTAAGTACACTCTTTTATGTCGTTCCTTTTAAAGATCATCTTTCTTGTTATTGGGATATTATTTTATATTAATCTTACTTTAATTTTTATGTTCATATCATGAGAGACCATATTCTCTCTCAGCAATCCATTTTCGAAGTTTTGAGTGGCGCCGTTAGGCTGCCGAATTTTTCATAAGAGATCCAACCTCTCTCTTTATTTTTAAGTACTCTCCTTTATGTCACTTATTTTAAGCTCCACTTTGTTATGTTGGGGGATGTTCTTTTATATTAATATTTTTGAAAACATTATGTTAATATGATGAGAGACCCTATTTCCTCTCATCAATCCTTTTTGGAAGTCTTAAGTTGCGTCGTTAGGCTGCCGAGTTTTCGTAAGGGATTTTTCATCTCACTTTTATTCCCGTGATATTTATGCTACATTTGACACAATTTCCTTTGAGTGGTGTATGTACTGCCCATTATTTTACTCATTGTGTAACATACTTTCATTTATGAGTATTTACATGAAGGTTGTATTGTCCTTCTTTCACGGGGTGCATGTCTCGAAAGATACCCATGTCGGTGAGGGAACCTTTCACCCTCCTCTTTTTAAAGGACTTATTTTGTTATGTCTTTTAATTCACATATTATTATGTTGGGATATGTTCTTATATGTCCTTATTGATGTAAATTTTATGACCAAGTGATGAGATACCCTTTTATCACTCATCAACTCTTTTTCTGAATTTTTAAGTGACGCCGTTAGGCTGTTGAATTTTTGCAAGGGAACTTCTAAACACAATTCTTTGGGATAAACATGTACACCTTGAATATGCCGTTCTATGATTATGTGTGAATTTCCTCTGATTTTATTACACATAATAGCCACTTATATTTCATTTATTTGTTTGTCTCACATAATTATGTAATTGATTTATCCTTAATCCAAGGATACCGTCTTTGTGTGGGAATTCGTCTCAATATCCTTTCATTGAGGAATATTTTGTTTTATACACAACCATATTTTATACGGTGTATAAACCCCTTTGACATTTACGTTTATCCAAAAGGAATATTTTTTATACGAAGCGTTTTACTAAATGACAAAAGGGAATGTTTTTGTCGTACGTATGCGGCGACAACGACTTCTCCACCGCCGTGACTGTGATTTGAGTTTCGACTTCCTCTACAAGCCATACCTTTTTTTAAAAGAAAAATAAATATCATGTTTTACTTTTATTTTATTTTGGTATTGAAAATGTTTTTCATAATGTTTTTATATCAATGTGTTGTATTGATATCTTTTGATTGAAAGGTGGAAATGTTATGTTTCCTTTATTGATGTTTTATGTGATACAATTATGTTGAGGTTCTTGGGAATTATTATGAAGACGGGTGGTTCCGTGATAAACTAAGGGCGGGTGAGCCCGATATAGCTCTCCAATGCATTTGGTAATGTGAATGAGTGAAACATTAAGGTTTCTCCGAAGAGATTTAGGGAATATACTATGGTGGGTATTTCAAACGTAACCAAGAGGGTTACTCCCTACGTAAGAATGTTATGAATGCCTCAAGTTACCTTTTATGTATTATGATTTCTATGATTTATTCATGATTTGATGAGGTATGTTAAAGTACCTATGTTTTATGGGTAATGTATGTTTTAATTATTATGTATATATGAACTCATGTTTCCTTTCCATATTTTTTATAACCCTTACCGAGCTTTTTATGCTCATACCATGTTTTTTTGAAATGTTTTTCACAGGTCAAGGGAAAGGTACATGATATGATGATAGTGTCAAGGAAGTTCCAAGAAAGAAGCCATGATTTATTTTTAAATATGTTTCTATTGATGGGAAAAATGAATACTATCTTTTATGTCACCAATTTGTTTTAATGTGGAATGTAGTGCAAGTTTTATGATCTAATTCTCTAAAACTCTAAACCTGAAATGATCCTCAATGTGTAATATTGTAATAACTCAAGATTAAGTAAGGTTTAAGGATGGGGCCTTATAGATGGTATCATAGGTCTGTTTGGATAACTTTAGAGGTTAGGGTATTCTTTAAGCATAAGTGACATTACCATAATGGTTAGGATTTCAGAAAGAGTCCTAGTTTTAGATAAAGTAAATGATTAAGTATATCTTAGTGTTTATCTTACTCATTAGTACATGATGGTTTTTTTGATATACTCACACTGACCGTTTTGGTTTTAGTAAATGGATGGATCTAGCAGGCACTAAAGTAACAATGGATGTGAAGGAAACTCTGATAGTTTTTTTTAGCAAGCAACTGAATGATATGGGAGCTGCAATGAGAACTCTTGTGATTATCCTCAACAAACTATCTGGAGTCATTATTGACCACCTAAACCTTGGTGATTTATCTAAGGCATCATATATGCGAGAAACAAATCCCTACGTAACTATAGGTAATAATAATAAAGGTACGTGTGTTCAAAAACTTATGTGTCAAAAATGTGGAACGAAACACCTAGGAAAATGTTTTAAAGGGACAGAAATATGCTATAGATGTGGAAATGAAGGTCATAAAGCAATAACCTGCCATGGAAAAAGGAAGCATCTAGTTGACTCGAGGAAAGGGAAAGAAGTTCTTTCATAGGGATCAATTGAATGTTTTAAATGTGGTGTGCATGGTCATTATGAAAACACATGTCCTATAAAGAAGTTTCATGGATGGGATCACCAATATCGTACAAATTTTTGTTTACCAATACCTAATTCCATTCCGATTGATGATGAAGAAACCGAAAATGACGAATCAAAGGTATGGATTATTTCATAACTATTGTTTTCCTATTTTGGAATCTTAGGATATGATTCGTGATTTTGTTTGTAGGAAAGAAGTATTTCAGAATAAGTTGGAAAGGAATGGTTAATTGATCATGAAGAATGTTGAATGAGTACGATGTCAACATATAAGGGCTTCAAGAGTTATGGTGAAATTCTTAAGAGTATTAAGTCTCTTTTGAGGATGGGGTTACATTAAAAGACTTTTTATAGTATGTGTAACCCTGATGTTTAATATATGAAAATTTTATTCAAGGAATAGTTATCTGTTCTTTTGTGGACATAGTTATAAAGAACCATTTGGGTTTATATGATCCTTACTTTTGAGGTAATTAGGGGTTACTATATGTTATGATGGAAGTATGGTTATTTTTGATGATTTTATCTCTTTTTGGGGAATTATTTGAGAATTATATAGTTTTGGAAAAAGGACAACACACAGACCGTGTGACAACCCGTCGCGTCGGACAATGCTACGGGAATCAAAACCACAACCAAAGTGCAACTGGTATTTATCGCTTACCACTAGACTACCTGAAGTCTCTGGTTAGTTTGACTGATTCCTTTTAGTTAGATGATTTTATGAATTATGATTAATTTTATTTTGGGTGATCTATGTTAATATATTAACCTATCATGGAGGATATGTGATTAAGTTAATTACTTTTCAATACGAGGCTTTAAGAGAAACTGATGTTGTTTGGAGATAAATGTTACGATTTAACTTGGAAGACAATGTGACTAAATCCTTCAAATACTTGGGTTTCAATCTCAGTTTGGTTTACATTGAAGAATTTTATGGAAAAATTGTTTGTCGAATGGTCCTCGTTGAACTTGGGGTCTTGTTGGACAAATTTTGGAGATTAAGAATAGATTTTCTTTTTATAAAGGTCTATCCTTTTTTGGATTATCTGATCTTGTACTAACCTTTTTGGATTTGGTTTTGGTTAAAGTATAAAGACATGGGAAGTATATAGTTCTCTTTTGTGGATTAGGTGATTCTCTAGAAGTTGATTACAGTGAACAAGTCTTCCTAAATACTCGTCTTTAGGAGAAAATTTGAGTTTGTGTAAGAAATATAATAAATGTTGAAAGTCAACATGATAAGTAATTATGTTTCCTTATGAATAAATTCCTCAATAAAAAACAAATACAAAAAATTTTTGTCTATTAACTTTTCCTACGGAGGAATAAAATACCGTTTAACCCATCACAAGATTGTGATTTTCTTGTGGTTAAATTTCTCTTAGACATGTTTACTATCACTCTCCATCAGAACATGACCCTTTGTTTTTTCCTCCAAGTCCATATTTTCATATTTGGAATCCTAGTATGGGTTAACTCGGGTGACCTTTGTACTTATCTTTCTTTATTTTAAAGTGATTGTTTTACCGACTATTGTTCCGATGTGGGACGTTCAAGGATGTTTCCAAGATCAATTTTAAAATTGCGAGGACACAATTCCCAAAAGGTGGGAAGGATGTAACACCCCAGGTAAATAAAGAGTATGACATTTTCATATTTATCCATATATGTGAATAAAATATTAATATTACTTTAAAGGGAATGCTATGCACGATGGCGTACCCAATATGCAACAATGAGTTTCTTGGGAATCTTGCATTGCACTCTAATAATAAAATAATATTATTTTAAATAGTAGTTAACGCCTAGCCGTTGTAATGGCGGGAATGAACAGAACTAACTAAAAAAGTATTATATATGTTTTTCAAATATTTTTACTCTTTACAATAAATGTTATAGGATTAAAAATGCGAATGAATCCAATTTTAAGCGTAAACATTCCAATATTCTTTAAAAGGTCGATTAACCTCCTTTTAATGGCAAGCCTCTTTTAAATCCACTTTTGAAAACTTTATAATCTCTATTTTTTAAAATAAACCTATTATATATTATTGGGACATTGAAATTTACCTTGGGTTAATTTTTGGTATTTTTCTGACAATGTTGATTTTTCAATGAATAGTGAAAAGTACTGCATTTTACATCAAAACTGCTTTTCAGATAATTTAATTATATGGTTATATTATCTTTTTAATTATTTTAAAGTTTAATTAGAATATATTTTTACCATGTAATTCAATGATGGTCATTGGGATTAATTTCACTTTGAAATTAGGCATAAACAAGTGCCAAAATTTTCATAAATATGTTTCTAAAAAACCCGTTATTTGTTTTGACAACATGAAGTTTTTTTAAACTAATTATTGCAATTTATGTGTTTGGAATGTGGTAAAATGGATTAAATATTTGGAATCAGAAAGTCCTAATTATGTAATTAAGACTCTAGTTTTGGACATTATGAATAGTAATGACGGTAATTAACTTTAATTATCATGATTAATGAGTAATCGGGTAGTTGAAGATAATAAGATAATATCATAATAATAACAATTGACCAAAAAATGTGTCCTAAGTCTACTGGTTGTATCATGGCCAACCATGGGATTCCTTGTTCCAAACTTGGGGGCCCCATGGAATCACTTTTGTGAGAAAGTGACTTTTTATCTTTTTATTTTTAAAGAATGTTAAATGTAACAATGAATATATCACCTAAGTAAAATATTTTTAATTTTGTCTACATAAAAGATCTCTTGGACTATAATCATTAATTGAAAATGTAAAAGGCTTTACTACATCTTTGTATTTGTTTTATAATTTTTAGACATTAAATAAATTAATTTATTTATGACATCATGATGATGTAGCGATGACATTATTATTTAACGATTTAAATAAAATGGAAAGATAATGTAAAATCTAAGACCTAAACATTTCCAAAACCTATAGTATGTGTTTATTTCAAAACCTTATCACCTTATCCTCGAAACACATCAATGTGGGACAATTAAAATCTGAAGCTCCCTTGAAAATAAAGTTACATTTTATACCTTTCCAAGAGTGCCCTCCTCTCCTCTTATAAAAGGCGCCCTCCCCTACCTCCTTACCCACACTTCCAAAGCCATTGGCTTGGCCAACCCCGGCCCATTTGGTCTCTCCACATCCCTATCTAACTCCTTGAAGCCTCAAATTTGGCAGAAGTCTTCCCAAGGAAGCGTTTGAGCTCAAACCAAAGGGAGTTACCCGATTTTAAGGTAATGTCTTCACTTGAGTCCTTTTGTTTTATTTTGCTTTTCCAACCCCCTAAACTCTTTTTATTCATTTCTTTTGTAAAAACTCCAGTATCTTCAATATACTAGGATTTTTTTATAAGAAGTATTCGATCTACACTTACACACACCTTCATCTAATGGTTAAAGAACATATTGTTTCTGTGGTTGGCGATTTTCTGCCTCACGAAACGATGATTGTTTAATATTCTTTTAACACCTTTAAAGGTGGCCATTATGATGTCAATGTTTTTTATATATGATATATATGGTATTTATGATTACTATAAGCTTCTGTATTTTATATTTAAACCATACCTTTATTCTTTTCATGTTGTGTAAATGCGATAATTTCATATGAGGAAGTGTGGACTACCCCCCCCCCCCCCCCCTCAAGTGATGTGACTCGTACATGCAATACATGGAATGTATAAAGAATGAAATTAATGAACATATGTGACCTATATAACATATATATTATACTGTAATTATAATATATATATATATATATCATTTAATTTTAATTCCATTAATATGACAAAAAAAATGAAAGTAGCGTTCATGCGTACGTACGGCCTACCATCTCCATGAACGGTGCTTTTCCTTTTTTATCTCCAAATGATGGGGAATAGTATAAAATGAATATGTAATGGATATATATGATATTTTAATCATTAATACTATTTTGGAAATTATTTACTTATAACTACATGGGCAATCATTTTTCAAACAAGTTCATTTTTGACTCATGTACCAAACATCGGCAAAAACGTCTGATATGAACTAACATTATTAAACAATTATAATAACATTATAATATGTGATATTAACTGAATAATAATAATTAAAGGAGGACCTTAAGCAATTATAAATTGACCAAATTTTATTATTCATGAGATTAAAGAACGATCGAGTCAAGTCGGACCTGAGGTAAGGGATCCTACACCTCTCTTTCTTTTTAAGTACACTCTTTTATGTCGTTCCTTTTAAAGCTCATATTTCTTGTTATTGGGATATTTGTTTATATTATTCTTACTGTAATTTTTATGTTCATATGATGAGAGACCCTATTCTCTCTCATCAATCCATTTTGGAAGTTTTGAGTGGCACCGTTAGGCTGCCGAATTTTTCGTTAGAGATCCAACGTCTCTCTTTCTTTTTAAGTACTCTCCTTTATGTCACTTCTTTTAAGCTCCTCTTTGTTATGTTGGGGGGATGTTTTTTTATATTACTATTTTTTAAAACATTATGTTAACATGATGAGAGACCCTATTTCCTCTCATCAATCCATTTTGGAAGTCTTGTGTGGTGTCGTTAGGCTGTCGAGTTTTCGTAAGGGATTTTTCATCTCACTTTTATTCCCGTGAGATTTATGCTACATTTTCCAAAATTTCATTTGAGTGGTGTATGTACTTCCCATTATTTTACTCATTGTGTAATATAATTTCATTTATGAGTATTTACATCAATGTTGTATTGTCCTCCTTTCACAGGGTGCATGTCTCGAAAGATACCCATGTCGGTGAGGGAACCTTTCACCCTCCTCTTTTTAAAAGACATATTTTGTTATGCCTTTTAATTCTCATACTATTATATTGGGATATGTTATTATATATCCTTATTGATGTAAGTTTTATGACCAAGTGTTGAGATACCCTTTTTATCTTTCATAAACTCTTTTTCTGAATTTTGAAGTGACGCCGTTAGGCTGTCGAATATTTGCAAGGGAACTTCTTAACCCAATTCTTTGGGATAAACTTGTACTCCTTGAATATGTCGTTCTATGATTATTTGTGAATTTCCTCTGATTATATTACACATAATACCCACTTATATTTCGTGTATTCGTTTTTCACACATAATTTTGAAATTGATTTATCCATAATCCAAGGAAACCATCTTTGTATGGGACTTCGTCTCAATATCCTTTCATCGAGGCATATTTTGTTTTATAGACAACCTTCTTTTATACGGTGTATAAACCCCTTTGACTTTTACATTTATCCAAAAGGAATCTTTTTTATATGAAGCGTTTTACTTAACGATAAAAGGGAATGTTTTTGTCGTACATATGCGGCGACAACCACTTCTCCACCGCCGTGACCGTTATTTGAGTTTTGGCTTCCTCTACAAGCCATGCCTTTTTTTTAAAGAAAAATAAATACCATGTTTTACTTTTCTTTTATTTTGGTATTGAAAATGGTTTTCATAATTTTTTTATATCAATGCTTTGTACTGATATCTTGTGATTTAAAGGTGGAAATGTTATGTTTCCTTTATGCATCTTTTATGTGATACGATTATGTTGAGGTTCTTGGGCATTATTATGAAGACGGGTGGTTTCGTGATAAACTAAGGGAAGGTGAGACCGATATAGCTCTCCAATGCATTGGGTAACATGAAGGAGTGAAACATTAAGGTTTCTCAGAAGAGATTTATGGAATATATTGTTGTGGGTATTCCAAACGTAACCAAGAGGGTTACTCCCTACATAAGAATGTTATGAATGCCTCATGTTACCTTTTATGTCTTATGATTTCTATGATTTATACATGATTTGATGAGGTATGTTAAAGTTCATATGTTTTATGGGTAAAGTATGATTTCATTATTATGTATATATGAAATCATGTTTCCTTTCCATATTTTTTATAACCCTTACTGAGCTTTTTATGCTCATCCCACGTTTTTTTGAAATGATTTTCACAGGTCAAGGGAAAGGTACATGATATGATGATAGTGTCAAAGAAGTGTCAATAAATAATGCAAGCTTTATTTTTAAATATATTTCCGTTGCTGGGAAAAAAATGAATACTATATTTTATGTAACCACTTTGTTTGAATGTGGAATGTAATGCAAGTTTTATGATCTAATTCTCTAAAACTCTAAACCTGAAAAGATCCTCAATGTGTAATATAGTAATAACTCAAGATTAAGTAAGGTTTAAGGCTGGGGCCTTATAATAATACTCATTAACATATGGATCACTATCTCTAGTTGTACACCCTGTAATAACTAGAGATAAATAATGTTGTTGAACCACTACACACATATTTGTATTTCTTCCTCTATAATGAGTTAGGGTACTAACATAACATGTATATAGAAGATAGGGAACCTGAGCCCTGGTTCAATAGAGGAGATTGAATGTAAACATATATGATAGTGAAACCTGACCAATTCTATTATCATAGACTCTCTTAAAGGAGAGTAATTATTGTAACACCTCATGTCAAATGTTTAACTCCATCACAACTCCCACCAAAAAATATTATGTGGAAAACTACTTTTAATATGTTACATGAGTGCCCAAATATGAATCCCAATAAAAGTGATATGAAATATTAAAACATTTGAAAATGTATAAGTCATGATCATAGATTAAATGTTTATGGGACTCCAACTGGAAAGATGTCCATGTCCTTCCCTATATATTTCATTTCCATTTAACTAGATCTAAGTGGCATGTACAAGGGGTGAAACAAAATTTATAACAACTCAGGGTCATGGGAATCTGTTTTCATTATGTGGATTGGATATCCAAATGATTCCACCCAGATTGTTGCCCCTTGTAACTGGAATGTATGTCCGCCTAGGTTTTTTGGAGTCTACAGTAGGCACACAGATTGACTTCCCTTGTAATGTAAGCCAACATGTGGGCTAGGATGAATAGTGTGGTATATAAAACTCTGACTAAATCTATAGTCACATTGTGATCCCATTATACATGGGGCGTGATCCAATTGGCACACGGTGTGCAATAGTTTTCTATATATTGAAAATATGACCTTCACTAAGATAGTATAACCATAATTTTGGTCTGATTCAAATCCATATTACCCTCTTAAATCCAACGAAAATGAAGAGGGTAATTTTTGTTTTCAAATTTTGACTATTGATGGTGATAAATCAAAACGTCGATCTTCCATAGGTTAGTCAATGCTCATACCTTTGTTGTTTTTTAAAATGCATGAATAAATCACATTAATCATGAAACAAATATCAATCCATATGAAACCAATAGATACTTAAATCATCCCCACAACCAGCACAAATCACATGGTTCAATCATGTTTAAATCCAGCCCCCTATCAATGAATCTTGGACCCGATGAAAAATTGATGACTAATGATTGAATTGTGTTAGGAAATGTATAAGAACAAAATTTCATCATTATTGGCCAATGAAATCCCAACCAGTGTTCAATAATTTGGAAAAATGGAAATTTCATGTCTAGAAATGATATTATCCAAAAGAATCATAAGAACTATTTAAAATTTTCCTCATTAAATGTACAAAAATCATATGTAATTTTGCATACATGAAAATCCATAACAAAAAAAATATAAAAGTGAGTAAATACACAAAAAAAAACAAGAACTGGCTCAGGAATCAATTAATAATTTTTAATTGACTCGTCCTATATTGTTGAATATGATGATCATATTGCATTCATAATTTTCATCACAATTCTTCAGAATTGTTCATCATTAATCCATGTTCTTAAGTCACTATATACATAAAATAATTCCACATCATACTCTCTAATATCCTTTTGAAATGAATAACATCCTTTTTATTTATCATAATGACAAATTTTTAGAGGTGATATTTTATTTTTCTATTTTATAAATTATGTAAATAAATTATTTATTTTACTTGAATCATCCACGAACATCCCCCATAAACATTTCTCCCCACATATCCTATAACTATTTAATTCTTAAGGTGAACCACACAATCCTAAGGAACCATGGTATCAAATTTCCCATCTCATTTAATGATAAACTTGAAGCCAATTTATTCCAAAAGGTATTTTTTCATGTCTAAATATATATATTAATATTTTTTATATTTTAATTCTAGGGTCCTATTATACAAAAATGATAACACCATGTGTGAGGTAATGTTTAGATGCACTTACAGAAATATTTTAATGATTATACATTTGAAACTAGAGTCGATAATTAATATATTGAAATTAGAAACTCAATAGGTAAAAATAGTTCGCATAAGTCCTGCATCTATTTGAAAAATGCATCCTCTGCTAAATGATTAATAATCCTAATTAGACCAAAAAATTTTATTCATGATCTATAATATAGGACTTTTACACAATAAAAATTTCACTAATATATTCCATATATATATGTAAAAATTTATTTTTGACAATATTTATAAATGGTATTTACAATTTTATAATCCCCATGGAATGATTCATCGACAATATTCAATTTAAATAAACTACCCAAAATTCAAATCAATGGTTCAATACCAGTCATGACTGTAAAAATATTCTATATTCCACATTTCTTTACAAGATTCATATGGATTTAGATTTTTTTTATTTATCTTGTATTAACTAGTTTTTTAATAATGATCTTTAATAAGATATGATGATTAAAAGATCTCTAAATGGTCGATATCATTTTAATATTAGAAGTATGTATGTGAGAATATGGTTATTTAGTTTTTTATCAAATTATATCATTTTAACATTATATCAACTACATAACATAGGATTTTCATCATCATTAATTGTTGAATCATTTAATGTTACCATTATTTCGAGAGTTAGGTTAATCACCTTCATCACTTACACTACTTCAGAAATCATAACCATCATATGTGTTAGGGACCAAATCATTCATTATATGGTATCATTTTACACATCGTATGTCAATTTTTATTGAGTTTCAGTGCCACCTACTATTAAATTTCTATATTACATGATCATAAATTGTTATTAAAAAATACATGAGATAAAATATCAGATATCATCCTCTCTGGTTTATTGTAAAAAACGATATGCAGTTATCATGGGATTGACAATTTATGGTTGTATGCGATGCTAAGATAAGAAAATTGTATAAGGTAATTATATAACTCTTGATGTTAGCGGGAAAATCATCAGTAACATGTCTATAATGGTGGTGGAGGAAGATATTTACTCTGGCTATATCACTAGCGTGAATGCTAATATATGAAAATATAAGTCCCTTGGTGGTAGTGCCATCAAGACTGATTGATGGAGTAGAGGGCACTAGTCAGAGGTATAGAAGGTTGTTGAATAAAAAATTTCATCAATAGATATGGATATTTTATTTCGTGGTATCACTAGCTTAAAAAATTAGGGAGTAGTAGGAGAATCAATATATGCGGTATCATATTACAGTATATCAAATAATATAATTAATATCATGTACCAAAAATCGGACTTCAAGGATAAAAAATCAGTCTATACTACAATAATTCATTTAAATGACATCCAAAAATAAGTATTAAAAGAATTTTATTTCAATATTCAAGACTAAATATTACATACTAACAATCACAACCCAATAAATTTATATTCAAGGAGTTTAAAATGAACATTTATTTGATTTGATGGATAAAAGATAAATTAAAATTAATAACTAAATTTATAGAAAATTATTATAAATTTGTAATATAAAAAAATAATATATTTGAATAATGGATAAAATAAGTTAAAATAATCATGAAAGAACATATTGTATTTAATTCCACAAATTTTATTATAATAATTTAAACAATATATAGAATAAAAATTATATTTTTAATCATAATAAGAAAATTTCATTATATTCATCTTAATTTTTTGTTTCATTTATATTCAACATTACTCAAGATAAATATTATTTTTAAATAAAAATTTTCATAAACATTCAAAATATATATGGAAGGACATACTCATATATGTCTAAATCATAATCTATTACAATTAGTATTTTTATCATCAACAACGTTATTTATTGAAACTAGTTAATGAAAATATTTTAGAAGTGAAAATAGTGAAGTGTCAAAACAAATTATTATTCAAAAATTATTTCCCCCATGGGAACTATGAAGATTTAAAAGTGATTAATCACGTTAAATTATCTATAATTGTAAAAATATTATTCAAGTTTTACAAAAATTATTGATAATGAAATATTTGAAGAAATTTAAGTAGCCATAACATTTTATTTAATTTATAATTATAATCATATCTTTAACAATATGAAACCTTTAACACGCCCAATAAATATGATATAGTTTTCAATAATTAAATTTTATTCCATTGGTTCTTAATTGTATTAGAATCACCGAGTTTAATTATACTTAGTTATACACTTAGAAAATTATTAATTAAAATGATAGTTATTGTCATGATTTTTATATGGATGTTATGAGTATGACTAACTAAATAATGAAAAAAATGTTATTTATATATTTATAAAAAATTAGTTGTTAAGGATAGAATTTAATTGAAAATAAAACAACTTGAATGTAAAATAGAAAGTTTTCTTTCAATTGTTTTTATGTATAGAAGTTGTTTTTATCTAAATAGTTTAAGTTAATAACAGTTGATGAATATTATAAATCAAGTATACATATTTAATAAATTCCAATGTTTTATTATTTATATACAATTTTTTTAGTCCTGGAAAAATAATAAATCCACTAAATTGTTTTTTTTTTTAAAAAAAAATTTTTAATGTATTTTGCATTAATATTTTAAAACGAATTTATAAATATTATAGGAATAGACTCCAAAAAATTTACTCTATATTTGTAATCATGTGTTTAAAATATGTTAAATATGTTACTATTATTTTGGATCATTTATAAATGAGTCTATTGTAAATATATTCCATCTCATGTAGTATTAAAATATATGAAATTGTTAAAACACTTCCATAAAGACTAAAAATATATTAAACAATTCTATTTATCCTATAGGATGAGTAGAGTTTTACCATTATCAATAATATTTTGATAATATTTTTAGTTGGATCAATTTTTCATTGATTATGAATGTTATATTAGTTCAAAAAAATGTGAAATACTAAATTATACTCTCTTTATTTTAATATCTATAATATTTTTTCCCAAGGATTGAATGATGTTGTGACTAGATACAAATTATCATGTCAAACATGATTTTTATAGTGATAATTGTTTTTTATTTTTTATTTAAATGATAATTAACATAAATTCTTTTACCACACAAACAAAATATTTTTTCAATTAATAGTAAAAGAAAATAAATTATTTTTTTGAAATATAATTTAATACAATATGGTTGAATTTTTATTTTCCCTGATTTTTTTATATAAATAAAATTTATGTGACATAGTTTTAAATGTTTAGATTATAATTCCTCAACTCTATTTAAGGATTTAATATCAAAGTAAACCAATATATCTAATAATGACACTAATGCCATAATAGAAAAAACTAATTTATAAACAAATTTAAAATTCATAAAAAATCATTAGAAATTGTATAGTGATATATTTCAAATATCAACAACAGTCAATTTATTGGTATATGATACTTAAATTGTATCAATCATTTCCCTTTAAATGTAGAAAACATTTATATTACTATATATTAAACCGGGGTAAACTGCGGTTAAAACAAAGAGATAATGTGGGATCATCTCCTAAAAATTTCAAACATTTATTATATAATAGGATTAAAACATATAAACATCCAATATTATTAAAATTTCAAATTTTACCATCTCTTCTAAGAAAATTATTTTATATTAATTTAATTACATAATAAATTACAGGAGTTCCCCTCTATTGACATATTAAGGGGAACCTATTATAATTTATATCTCGATATTATTAATTATTATTGATTATAAAATAACTAAAATAATTACATAATATCTTTAAAACCCAAATACTAGACCTTATGTTATTTCCAAAATACCAACCTTTTAAGTATAAACATTTAATGCCATTTAAAATTTTAAATGAAAAGTTATAACTCTTTAAAAAAAATTTTTACACGTATACCTCCTTTAAATGAATGGGTTATATTAAAATATTTTTAATTTAGTATCATAAATATGATATACTATTATGATCATAATGGACCTGAAATTTTATACCTATTGTCGATCATATTGGAAAATAAAATATCGTGCATGCATACATGAGTTCTAAAAAAACCATGAATTGATGTTATTTGATTTTCATCACCACATCACATTAATGGTTATAATGATGGATTTATGAGATAAAAAAAATATATAATTTCAAAATGGTTCTAATAAGGTGAAATATAATTCTACATTCAATCATTCCATCCATTGGAAATTTTAAACGCCGCTCATGCGTAAGTGCAGTCTACGATCACTATAATGTGATGTAAATCATTGTAATCTCCACTTTATATGAATAAATAAGAAAGGGACTATAATTATTAAATATGATACATGTAAAAATATAAATTTCTTATTTAATATAGAACCATGGTAAATTTATTTGGATAAGGGCTACTAGACTGCAATATTCATGGATAAAAGAAATTATCACAGAAAATATTGATTATAATAATGAATTATTCTTAAATGGGTTTATAATATGTTATATGTAAATAATTTTTTATTTAATATGTATGTGTATTAATGTCATATAAATGTATAATACATATTATTTCATTTTTATAGGATCCTCAAATGAGTATAAAGTAAGATGATACATGAGGTAATGTATATATGTTTTAATATCACATTAATTGGTATTATTTATTCCTGAATTAAAATTGATGAAATTATAGGATCGATATATGATTAATACATTTAGTTTTCTTCTCAACTTGTTATTCAGGGAATTTTCATGTATTATTTTATTTTTTATCATTTTACTACATAAAATGATGAGGAACATTTTATTGTGGAATACAAATATGATTTCCTATTTGGGCAACAATATTTTTCATCCATTCCATATTTTCAATAAAATATATTTTAGTATTTTTTCATATTATCCAATGAATTTTAAATTTAAATTTGAACCATTTTTTAATTTTTATATAAAATTCCAATCGCATATTTTTTCAATTTCCTATTTGAAATAATATTTAATTTTTACCTAAAATGGAAAAGGATGTATTATTTTAACATGCATGAAATGAATTTTTTTTCACAATCATGAACTCTAAAAATGTTAATGAATATTTTAAATATTTCAATCATTCAATTCAATACAAAAATCCCATAATGTTTTTATGTTTTAATATTTTAATGAAGTGATTTCAAAATGATAAATGAATTTCAATCTATAAAAATTTTACTGTTATTTTATATAAATATTCATTAATGATAAAATACTTTAATCTTAATTAATATTTTCCAAAAATAAAATTCGTGGATAATATAATTAATATTTATTAATATTTGTTATAATTATGATAATTATAGTTTTATGAATCCCATTTTTTTGTGTAGGTTAAGATATGATGAACTGATGATATATTTATGAAACCCATTCTATATGAAAGAGTTATGATATATTTATTGGATGAATGATTTAAAATATTGTGGAACCAATATGTATGGATTTAGTCTAGTTTTTATTGATGATTAAATTATATATTCTTATAGTTCACTAGGAATATTCTAATATCTCTTGAGATAATTTTGTGATTCATGTTGATTTACATGATACTGTATGTAAAATTAGACGAGATGGTTTACTGACTATAGTAAATAAATAGGGGTGCCTAATTTGTTATTATTTTGAGTATTGGTTTTTGTACATAATCCATTATGATTATATGCACTCATTTGTTATTACTAACATATGATATGTTTTTAACGTCTATAAAGGGGCCACTCTATTATTTCATTGTTTATGATTATAATAAGTACTTATGAATATGATATATTAATGATAATTCCAAAAACATATCATTCTGATATTTTTTAATGTTCAATTTTTAATCAATTAATCGTTTTTATTTTCATTAACAAATTGCATATGAATTTTGTATGTTGGTTTTATGATCTTGAACTCGTATTCTAATCTTAAAAACTCAATAGACCAATAATTTATATATCATAGGATTAATTATAAACAAAATATATATAAACATTTTTTTCTTTCATATACCAAGGTTGTAATGATTGGAATTAAATAGTCTATTTCAATAAGGGTACAACGTAAGAAGAATATTATGAGTGATGCTAATGAATTTACCAATGTAATATGTTTCTTTATCTCAATATTAATAAAACTAAACCATTACTATATTTGAATGGATCATAATATTATTTATTGAATATTCATCTAAAATGATATAATATTTATATTTTAATTCCTTGGGATTTTATAGATGTTATCAGAGTGGGTATTATTTAATCATTGAATATTTGGTATAAAAAAATTATGAAAACAATTTGGAAAATTATATGTTTTGGAGATCATACATAACTATTCTTAATGACCTTTTATGACCTCATTTAAAACTAGTGGTTTATTGATTGAGAATAATAATTTAAGATTTATAAAATAATTTGATGATATATTATGAATTAATGATATCACAATCTAAATTTTATTTAATGATAATTAATAAATAATTTTCTATTTTATCCAAAGTATTAAATTTGATGGTATCATTATATGGATGAATGCGATGAAAAATGAAATGATTTATCACTAGAGAAACCAAATTATATGGGAGAATGAATTCAAAATCATGTTAATATTTTCACACATCATTCTCATTCCAACCATCATACTGAGATTCAATATGATCAATTCAAGGCATAACTTTCTAATATGTCATCCATGAGGTCACATATTCCTAATTTTTTTTGTATTATGATGTTCTTATTATCGAGTAATAGAATGCTATCCTTGAGAAAATTTACTTTCATGATTTCCTATTCATCTAATGTGAAAATGTTATATTGGCTTTATAATATTTGGAAGGATAATATGCTACATGGTAGAATATTATTAATAATATGAGAAAATATGAATAAATTTACACCACGAAATGGTGAAATTGTTAGAGAATAATTTTACATATATACATTCCTCGAATTCAATGTATAAAAATAGGGAAGTTATTCCTTGAGATTGAGAAGATATATGAAAAATCCATCAGTAAATTAGAGTAAACATTAAGAAGACTACAATAATATGCTTATTTTTTAATCATAGTAATTCCTAATTGAGAATTTTATTATTTATTTTTTAGATTAATTAAAATAAATTTAATGTAATAGAATATAATTTTACTTTGTAACTATGGATAAATAATTTGATATAATCTATAGGATTTTAATGAAATTGGATATTACCATCATTTATTTGGTTTTGATAATAATCAGAAGACGAATTCAAATAAGAACTGAAATAAATTACATTGTGGGATGAAGATATAGTAATCTACAATCTAGATTTGTGAGTTGGAACATAATGAAAATTTCAAGATGGGAACTTGGAGGTGCTAAAAATGTGGGATGTATGGACACAAAGCCCGTGATTATAGAAATGTTAAAAATAAGATGATTATTGTTATATAGGAATATAAGACCCCAACTATTACAGTACCACACTCTAATGCTTAAATTTTATATAGTATTGGAATGACACAAACTAGTGGTTATATGATTCTGATCACTATAAAAGCATTTAATATCTAAATATGATGCTCAATATCAAGCGATCAATACTGATAAAATGGGATTTGAGAATGACATCTTGAATGGTACAAATATTACCCAATTTGGACTGACTAATGACTTATTTTATTCTAGATCTACCCATGTATTCAAATCCATGGAATAGTAAAAGGTATCCAATTTCCACCTCAACAATTAGATGTTCAGGTAGATGTGAAATATCTTATAGTTACAACAGTCACATCAGATGTCAATAGTCCATCTCTAATTTATGTTATTCGTAATGTGAACAATATTAACCTATATATTCTAAAATTACTTGAATTTTTTTTATTATATGCATGAATTTGGTTTTTTAATATTTTACCGTTATTAATTTCTAGGGATGATGTGTCACATTTCATATTGTGAATAATCATATAAATGATTATCTATGTGAGGATGAAAATGAATATCATTTGAAATTACTTTTTTCTTGTATATCTAAACTCCCATACATGTAGAGTATCAATCTCGTATGTTTTTGGTGAAGCTCAAGTGTTTATATATATCTATTTCAAAAGAATTTTATGATCTAATTATAGTTGATTTTAGTAGAGGTTATCAAAATTTTAAGGTTAAATTTTAAGCTGATATTATACATGATGAAAAACCTATTTCAAATTATCCTCATATAATGTCCCTAGTTCTGTTTTATGAATTAAATAAGTCGTTCTAGGATAATTAGGATAAGGGATTCACTCTCCATATACTTCACCATGAGGTGCACCAATTTATTTGTTATATGAATGAATGATTCATTTGTATTTCTATTTACATATGGGATCCTTACAAGATCAACATAAAGAATATGTATCCTCTACCACATATTTGTGTTATATATATTATGAGTATCTCAATGGGTTTTTAGGATTTACCATCATTTTGGATATTATCAATTGACGGTTATGATGTACTATAAACCAAATGTATCATTGTGAATGATTTATTAGAAAATTGTATTTATAGTGATTCTGTTGGGACCTACTAAATATCTTAATATCCTTATGGATTCAATTAAAAGATTATTTGATATTTACAAGATCATCTTTTACCCATAATAATTGATATTATGAAATGTTTAAAGAGAAAATATGATCATGCATATCATTTGTGAATTCTGATAAGGACCATGATGAATGAGAGGTTGTTTCTAAAATTTACCAAGTTTATATTTTTGCATCATGTTATTTCATTATTGGGTATTATATTCCCAATTTTTGGTGTACCAATGGATCCTTAAAAGTTGGATGTCATATTTAATGTTTGATACAATTTTTGGTAAAAAATATATTATTCATGGGATAAATGTATAAAACAAATGACTTTTGAAAAAAATTAAGAAAATACAGTCCCCTCTCCATGTTGACTATATATGGGTAAATATATTATGGAATGGATAATATAAAGAGTATATATGGAAGTTGAAGATAATGATTTTATCTACAACTATGTGCACACTACAGTCCAAATTATAAGACTTTTTGACTTATTATGATTCATCATAAAATGAAATAGTATGTTTCCTTATAAAAAATAATATGGTGACAAAATATTACTCAAAAAAATTTAAAAATTATCTCCGGAATTACACATATTCATAATTTAGATATTGTATTTTTTATTTTTTCATTAAAGATTTGAGAAAATTATATTACTAGAAAATGGTGTGACATATATATTTATAATAACATCCCTATGTATATATTTATAATGACTTTGATGAATGTGATTCTAATAATATTGAAGGAATAGATCAAATATAATTATTTTCCAAATCAATGCCACGTTTTTATGGTGAACAAGGTGGTTGATCCTCTAAGTTAGAAGGAATGTTCTATTTTCCCATGATGTTGATAGAAATAGATGTAATACCATATCAAAAACGTAACATGAAATCTCTAGGAAATAGGAATGATCATATCTTAATTATATGAATGTTATAACATCAACCAAATTCAAATTTTAATCAGGAATATTAGGAAGATGATGAATTATAGAGAAATTAAAAAATATTCAATAGTTTCACCATGATGAATTTTTTATTAGCTCAGATAGGGAACTAGGCATTATCCCAAAATCAGATTACAGAACACTAATGGTTATCCCAATACTAAATAGGTTATATGTGATATTATCCCTATACTATTGTTGCTATGTGGGTTCATAGCCACTACCAAAATTGTGATGAATGTATTTGTGGTTAAAATTGAATATATAAATATATAAATATATATATATTTCATATTATAAAGAAATTATGAAGTTCTTTTATGACATGATAATTTTAAAATGAAATTATATCATTGATTATATTCAATGCATTCATTATGAATCATGCCTTTTGATCAATCATTATTTATGACCTGAATTATTATTATAGCCTCTAAATAACATTATATGGTTTTAGAAATTTTGTGATTGTTCTCCCATACACTTATTACAATGATATACATAAATGATCAATTATATTCTAATATTTTACCCTTAGTGAAAATCTAAGATCAACCTTTGTCATTATTATTTTTCACTAGGTTATGATGAATGGTTTTGCATATTATATGTCAAATAGGATTGTGGGTTGTGATGAACACAGAGGGGTATGTTAGTTATATTATATATACCATTTTTTAATGTATCCTTGTTTATAATTATTGTAATACATTATGGTTTTGGGATGGATCCTAATGATGTTTATAGAATATTTATAAAATAATATGTAATAGTTATTAATCAAACATTTTTTTATGATCATTTGGTATCCTAGTAATGATTTTTAATTTTTTTTTAAATTATGATGTTGAAACATTATTTGGAAACAATTGTATAATGTAATGGTTATGTAATTAATGTGGTTTTCCTAGAAAATATTTAATTCTTTTGATACTGGTAATTGGTTATCAATATTTCATATATTCACCTATGGGTAAAAATTCTAAAGGAGGACGATTTTGTATTAACTAGATTGTCATTGGTGAATGATAAATTATACAAGAACCACACAACCGGATAAACAATATTAGAGGCTATTCTTAAAATAATCCACATATTATATAAAAGATATTATGAATTCTTTTTATATGTGATATCCATGTATTTCATTTTGAATCATAATATTTCTTATATTTAAATGGATGTATCATGATCAAGATATTTAATAAATCAATTTTTTGATTATCTAATAATCACCAATCACTTTTTTGGTATTTTTTAGGACTAACACTGGAATTAAAATAAAATCAATCACATTGATACAAAACAATTTGGTGCATATTTTTATTTAATTTTCAATAATTTTATATGTATGTCAAGAAATTAATACAATATATTATATGTTTTAATAAATAATGGTATATTCGAAATGTACAATGGAATTGGATTTGAATTAGAAAAATAACATTGATTTTAATTATGGAATTTCATAATGTGACAGGTTGAAAATTTATAAATCTTTTTAAGTACATTACCCAAATAATATAATAATGGTATGACCTTCTACCAAGGATACCACATAGAACATTAACATTCCCTAGGGGGTCACTGAGCCATGCATTCTCTCATGAAGTCATGCATCATATGAGGATTCACATGGGGTGATATGAATTTTCCCAATAAACCAATATGGTCATATCCACCGGTACATAGCTTGTCCACATCTAGTTGCATCATATCAAGGTAGTAGAATCCACAGGGAAGTGCACAGAGATCATTGTCACGGCGTGGTGGTATATGGAGTCATGCAGGGGTGTGGAAACCAAACCACAATAATCCGGAATCTTGTGTCCACTACCATTACATTTCTAGATTATAAAATACCAAATCTTGAAGGACTGAAGAGATTAGTAGTATTGGACAACCAAATACAGACATGAGTCTTATATTATAAAATAAAAAAAAAAATTCATAATTTTTTTTAGTAAATGTATTCCCAAAAACTATATCCTTACATATGATTCTTTTAAAAAATGTTAGATTCTGGGGTAAATGAATCAAAATAATGGTGAGCTGAAATGATTTGAAAGAGTAAATTACAATAGAATAAATAAGGAATCAATGAGAATAATCAATATATAAAGGTAATAAATTCATCATATGTACCATGTAATCAATAAAATAAGAGTAAGTTTGTAAACAATATGGAAAAGTAAATAATTAAACACACTAGACTTTAAAAATAATTGGAAAATGAATAATAAATATTGAATGTTAAATCACTAGAAACCATTGAATTTAATCAATAATCTAGGAATGAAATTAATCCATATAATATTTCATGGTGAAAATATCATGGATAATAATAAATGAATAGTTAATGAAGGAAATGTTTTGTTACCAGACACCATGTTTCATATTTACAAGATACCATTACCATCAAAACTATTTAAAATGTTGTTTAAAACATTCTGGTCGAATACCCCACTATGTATTGTCATATAACCCATCCTAGGATACATCCAATGCATCGAGGGGGTATCTATTACCAGACCACACCTATTTCTGAACTGGGAAATTCATTCCTCATATATTGAAAATTTCATTTAATTAATGAATAATGATCCATTTGGAATATAATTATTGAGAAAAATATAGGGATCGATAAATATTTTCCCAATTAATCAAATAACTACATCATAAAAAATATGTAAAAATGATATATGGGTTCTAAATAATCGTATACATGATAAATGAAATTGAAATATAGGGGTAATTTAATGTTTAATGATCCCCAAAAGTTGAATTATTGAAGCATATTCTAATGATGACACAAATGAATCAATTAATTGAATATATATATAATTCTTCTTAAAAATAATCATAATCAATAAAAATAATGAATAAATATGATTTCAATAAGACATATACCCATTGGAGTAAAAATAAGTTTTTTTCGTTAATGAAATAAAAATACCATCACATCTTTAAAAATGATCTCGTGGAAAATATTATTTTCATTTTGTTTTTTAAATTATTTTCTATGAAATTCATTGTGTAAAATATTTTCCAGAAATATAACATTATTTGGATTCAAATAAATGAGGGAAGGTAAATCTTTACAATGTAAGAAAAAAATATTATTTTGGAATAGTAAAAATATTGGAAAATTGACTTGTGCGGAAAGTCGTACAGATATCCCATTGATAGAATTTATAAAAGATGATATAGGTAAATATTAATTTTATAAATCATTACTAAAATTATAATGTTTTTTATAGAACATGTTTTTGCGGTAGTACCATTTTCCACCATAGTGAGAAATGAATTCGGGTTTTCATAAATACATTTTATTATACATTTTTAGTAACAAAGAGAACAATAATGGTATAAATACTAGATAAATGTCCTGAATTAATAGATCAAAAAAAATTATATGGTTTATTAAAAAACTATAATATAAATTTCTTTAATTTAATTTCATGAATAAGAAATCTTGTCTAAAATTAGATTATTAAATAAATCATAATATAACCATAATGCAAATGTGAGAATGAATAAAATTTATTACGTGTATCAAATCTAAATACATATATAAAATTTTGATATAATTAAAAAGATATTAAAAAACATTTTTCCAAAAATCATATAATATTAACAATAACAATGAAGTAATATAACCCAGTGAAAAGGAATTGAGTTTTGAAAATTCAAAACAACATGGTATTATTAATTGTAAATACCCATAGATAAAATAATTCAAATTGAAACAAAAAATATCATCAATAATGAATAATTATTGCTATAAAATTTATATAGGTAGTGAATACACCATATATATGAAACTAGGTGAAAAATATTATCATATACTATAATGAAATACAATTTAGAAGAAATCCTTTACCATGTGTTTATTTTTGTGAGAATGTCCATTAAACTATTATATAATGGTTTTAATAATTGTAATAAATTATTATATAAAACAAATATCCTTTATGATATTATATATTATCTTCTTATAATATTTTATCACCCTTTTTTAGAAATCTAATATTATTTTAATTAATTTGGGTGTTAATTTCTCAGTTTATGGAGTATGTTTGGAATTATTATTTTTTACTTCTACTACATAGATCATGATTTAATCATATCAATACTGAAAACATTATATAATTTATATATATATTAATTATATATGTATTTATAATAATACATGGTATTTAGAGATAAGAAATGAAATGCATTGTTTTTAGAGATGGTTGGGTGTACAGTTATTGGAACAATACTTCCATTTCATTGTGTTATTTTATAAAATTAAATGTAAATGATAAATATTTATATTAAAATAAACTTTTCATATTTATTTGAAATAATAAAAAAATTTGATTAAAAAAATTCTTAATATATTTAATGTATAATGTTGAAAAATCACATACCATTAAGGATCTCATAGACCACTCCTCTGCAAATAATGTTATCATATTCCTAAAAAAATGAAAATCTTTAAGGTATCTGTTATATACGTTTTATAGAAGTATTAATAAAACAAAAACATACCCTTTATAATATGAAATAAAAATTTTACATCATTACTCCAAACCTTTTTTTTCATTACTCCAATCCTTGATAGGTGGTAAAGAAAAAAATTGAACGACATGGTTTCAAAACGCTATAGTTCGTCAAACACCCAAATAATAAATTTTTTACCCATTTGATGGTAGTGTGTGTTATTGTAGGTATAAAACATAACATAAAAAGATATAAATATAATTATTATAATTATAAAATTATATAATCATCTGATTAGAATAATCAAATGGTTTTCGGAAGATATAATAAAGTGATCACTGAAAAATGATACCTCTTTTTGGGAAACTCCAATTGGTTTTCACTAAAGGACATCCTTGGATTTAGTTACGAACTACTTGAGGGATATAGTATTAGTAGAGGTATGCTGGGATATTATTTATAATGGGATTTGATAAGACAAATATCATTATATGAGTAAATAAATAGAAAAGTGGAGTTCCTTTTTATAATGGAGGAGGAGTGTCATTCTGGAAAATAAGAAAGGAATAAAAATTTAGAGATATAACATACATAATATTTCACCAATAAAGAGAAAAATTTTAGAAAATTAGTTTAGGGTTAAACTGTGGCCATAAAATTGGATGTGGACACATATCCAAGTAATTTTTACCATTATTTATGTTTTTAGTAACTTTTAAGCATAATATTACCTAAATTGTTGTAATTATTTTTTACTGCATTCAATTATATTTTTTGTAAAAAAACAATGATTAATATAAAATATTATAAATTAATCTAATTATAAAAATGTAATCAATTTATTCAAATCCTAATATTTCAAGTGAATGAAATCTATTTAAATTTAATCCCCCAAATAGGATGACAAAGAATGATTTTATAGAAAAAAATTTCAAACGACTAAAATGATTTCATATAGAATTTGAATGTCAAATTCATTGAATCTACAAAAATTATATTAATTTATGAATAATTTATACATTTTAACTTTATATAAAATTAAAAATATTATATTATATATATATATGTATAATAGATTAAAGAGACGTTTCAAATTAAAATTATATATTTTTTACTATTTATCAAAAAATGAAAGTTCCCATACAATGAAAAAAACACACAAATTCCTATGTATGAAATTTCTCTTTAAAAAATGATTTTTATTTCTAAAATTAAAACATAAAAAATATTTTAAATTTTGGATTTAAAAATATTGTTCCATTAAATGGTTGCAAAATTTGTTTTTAAAACGTACAGATTTTATTTGTAAATTTGTGTCTGATATTATGTAATTCATAGGAAATGTATTAAGTGAATGTAAAAAAAGATTGAATTTATAAAATTTAAATTTTCATTTATAGCATCAGCTAATATTCATTAAATAAATTTATTAGGATAAAATCCCATTTGGAAGATTACAAATTTTCCTTTATATTAAATTTTGTTATATTCATTTCTAAATTATTTGTAAAAAAGAATTAATTTCATATTTTTATAAACAATGTATTTTAATATGTTATTTAATACTATTAATAACATAAAATTTATTTTCTAGGTTATGTATTTTTATAATATTCATATAATATAATTTTTTTCAGTAAAACCCAATCTTGAATGTAACATAGGATATTAGAAGAAATTATTGTTGTGTCATACAAGATAACATAGTATTGTGAGAACTAGAATATATATATTATATTAAATTTATTAAAATATTAAATATACCATAATTTATTGAGATGAAATATTCCTCTCTGCATATGGTGTTTCCTTGAAAACACAATATCAAATAAAAGACATTCTTTTAAATTTATCAGGGTGTTAGAGGAGGTCCTCTAGCCCCCTGAGATGTCACTGTTCTAGTGAATTAGATTTCAATTATTTAAACCATCATACCATTGCACATATATTTAGATGTGGTATATTGAAAACATTGGTTTCTATTAATTTTTTACAAAAGTGGTGTCATTCCCATATTCTCTTCCTCACTCACCCTCAGATAGAATCCCTCGCCGTCACCAACCACTCGACATTTCCACTACCACTAATGCTAAATGATATCCACCATAAACACAATCATAGATTCTAGTGATCAATCTTATGTAAACAATATAATCCATCCACAACCAGTTATTGATTCCGAAGCATTAGAAAACAATGTTGATTCAATTTCCAAGATCTACCAGCCACTTCAATGGCCAGTTCAGAAGAATGAGGATACTGTAGCTTACATTGTTCCACATCCAAATTTCCATGACTCTGTATTTCCATGACATACCATGCACATTGATGTATATTCAATAATCTCTCTTTTCGTATTGTCCCTCCAAATTTTTTCCTGATGATCTTGATACATCTTTGTGTTCCCCGAGTAAATAGAAAAGGATGAGTGTTGTGCGCCATCTAGAAGATCCTTATTTTTCTATCGATCAGATGGCATACATAATTGTGACCAATATCTTACAATTCCATCAATGTCAACCATGAGATCTGAGGATTTATAATTTTTAATAGCTCCCACCCTTTTAAGAATTTACACATCATTTCATTTAATAACCTTTATTTTCACCATGAGGGATGGTTGAGCAGCCATTTGAGAAAGGATTGATTAAGTTACCTTATTTTTAATTCCCATTTCCATCATCATAAAATAAAATAATATTATATTCTTTTCAATTCTCATTAATTATAGAATAACTAGATCCTTTCAAATTATAGCATATTCCCCCTTGTTCACTTTCCTATGGTGGAAATGTAATGAGAAATCAAAATAAATTATGAGTTCTATTCATCTTTGTTGGCACATATTAAGATCATTTTGGGTGAATATATATTTAAGGCTCATTATATGAGTATATATCTCATACATCTCTATATAAAGAAAATGCCTCCATATTTTCAATTTGATTATCACAACCGCCAACTCTAGATCATGTCTTGGATAGTTTTTATCATGGATTTTTAGCTGCCTTAAGGAGTAGGAAATCACTTTATCATTCTGAATCAACATAAAAACTAGTAATTTTTTCGAAGCATCACTAAATACAACAAAAAGTTATCCACTTGTGGGTAATGTAAGTGCAGGAGCAGTGATAAGAATATTTTTCAATCCCTTGAAGCTATCTTCGCATTCATCACCCCGTGAAATCTTTACCCCCTTCCAAGTAAGCTTGGTATGATGGTTGGAAAATCATGAGAAATCTATCATAATTGAGTGATAATATCCAACTAACCCCAAGAAGCTACGTATATCTGTTATCTATGTTGGCATCGACTTTCCCTCAATTACCATTGTCTTTGACGGATGCACAAATATCCCATTTATTGTGATGATATGACCCAAGAATGAGAATTCCTTCAACCAGAACTCCAATATTCTATACTTTCCATAGATCTTATCTTTCTGTATGGTCTCTAGTATAGTTCTAAGATGCCCTTCATGATCTTCTTGGTTATAGAGTATCATATATTATCATCCATAAAGACTGCCACAAAATTATCAAGGTAATATTTAATGACTATATTCATATGGTCCATAAATATTTATGGATCATTAGTGAGTCTGAAAGGAATTACTATGAATTCCTATTGCCCGTACCTTGTATGAAAAGTAGTCTGGGGGATATCTTCCATTTTCACCCTTACTTGATAATATCCTGACTGAAAATCCACCATGGTGACGTATTGAGCTGCATTCAGTTGATCAAAAAAATCATCAATTCATAACACAATATACTTGTTCATTATCATGATTTTCTTGACCTCATGATAATCAATTCCATGGAACATTGACTCATCCTTCTTATTGAAGAAGAGGACTGGTGCACCCTATAGTGAAGCACATGGCGGTATAAACACTATATTCTGAATCTCCTGTAGTAGTTTCTTCAGCTCCTCATGCTCTACAATAGGAATTATATAAGGAGTCATGGATATTGGAATCTCCCCAGGTATAAGTTCAATTTATAATTCAACATCTCTCTAGGAGGAAGACCCGAAAATTCATTGGGAAACACATTAGTAAATTCCCTCACAATAGGCATGTCGTCAAGGATGGTGGCCTCCGTAGACTTAATCATCTGAGCTAGATACACGCGCTCATAAGAAAGTAATATCCACGCTTGAGATGATGGTTCTAAAGAATATTTGTCTTCTTCCTTGCACTTGTATTGAATCAGGGGTCGATTCTCGATATGGAGAGTGATTTCCATGTCACGACAATTTATGTTGGCTCTATAAAGGGAAAGAAAATCCATGCCATGAATTGAATAAAATTCCACTAGATGGAGTATTACAAGGTTCTCCTGGAATTTGAATCCACCAATTATGATTGGGGGGATTTATACTCATTGGATACAATGATTTCTCCATTTTTTGTACTCACAGATATCTTCACATCCATGATTTTTGGTGGTGTTGGGATTAATATACTTAAATATTCGGAAATAAAAGAATGCGTACAACCAGAATCAGAAAGTACATTAGGTAGTATTGAATGAATAACTAGCATACCATTCCCCACTTCATTGTAGAGGTTCACTTTGGTGGTAGTGATGGAAAAAACTCACCCTTTCTACCTTAGATGGTGGTGATTTCCTCTGAAAAATCTATGATTAGGGAACTGATTTCCAAGGTGATAATTCCACTCATCTATCGTCACGACTAGTTTTTCTTTTCAGTAGTTAACGTCTACGTTCACTTCTATTCAACAGCTAAATAATTTTCTCTTCCCATCATGGAAATTTATGGGGTGCTTCTTTTCACACATTTGGAAAGTGGGGTGCTGGATCTTTTTAGCAAATTTAGATGTATCCATCTAACAACCAAGATTGAATTCCCCCTTATGCTTCTTAGCCCCATGATACCCTTGAGATTATCTGATCTCGATTTCATCTAAAAGGCCACATTTTACTATTTTCTCATAGATTTCGATGTCCCAGATAACCATGGATTTCTGAATTCTAGGTTTGAACCCACAAAATAAATGGTCAACTGTGCATTCGAGGGTAACGACAAAGCGAGTGGCATATTGGGCAAGCCTAGTGATATATTCCTCGTACACTCTGATGGATTCGTCCTCTTTTTTCTTGAAGGAAAATAAGTATATTTCCATCTTAATCCTAAGGGTGTGGGGGAAATATTTATTAATAAACATTTTTCAGAAATCCTTCTATTCCAATGCCTCAATCTCCTCATCGGGCATTGTATTTTTGATCAATGTACACCAGTGATTGGCTTCACCTTCCATATGCCAAGTATCCAGAAGAAACGTCTCTTGTTTGTAACATTGAAGGATTGAAAAGATATATGGTGTGAGTAGAATTTCATTTATATGATATATTCATTCATTTAAATATCACTCATTATGTTGTTATTGAAATGAAATTTTAATTATATTATATTTTTATTTTATTTTTCATATTATAGTAGAGGGAGACATTTCCCAAATTTCTATACATAAAATTAAAAATCATTGCATATGGGTTCAATTCAGAGTCTTAATTAATTTTGGATAAAAATGTGATGTTAATAAAAAAACTATTTTTATATAATATGTGAGTATTGTTGATGATTATAGGTGATCCTAATAAATATCATGATGAAATATTAATCCAATATGTCTCTACAGTGAATTGGGTATTGATTACTATTTTTTAGTGAAGATTAATGTATATAACTTGGAATAATACTCCATTAAATTATCTATTATTTTGTTCTTATGAAAAAATGATTAAAAAATGTTCACTTGTGATATTAGTATGATTATATTTGATACCTAATTAAATCTTCATACTGGTTTTATGTAAATCATTTTATTTCATGGAGTATGAAATCAATAAAAAACAATTAAGATGAATGATTTATTTTTGAAGGAAGTGTTTTTATGTGTTATTAAAAAATTAATGATTATTGGATTGTTTTATTATGGATTTTAATGGTTTAAAATGTTATATTTTAGGGATTTTTTATTTTCTTATTAAGATATATTGAATTTATGTGAATATTATTTTTTATGAAAAAGGAAAGCATTTTAATGTGTTTTCATAATATTAAATAGGCTAATTATTTTAACTATTCAAAAATAAAATACTGAGATTTATGATTATCCCACAGTTTAAAATGTTTACCAAAGGCCCTAAAGATTAGTACAAACTTTTATGATGTATGTCACTAAAAATAGAAAACTTCCCATAAATAATGAATGTTTTTTATAAATTAAACATGATTGTGAACTTATGGTTTTTTAAAAAATTAGACCCTATTTTATATTTATACATATTTAATGCAATTTAATTAAATATTCAATATGAGTATAATCCAAAATGATTATATGAATTTAATAATGTGAAATAATATTTATAATTAATGTTATCATGGTTTTATTATGATATTGTGTGTCATGTGAACTACACTCAATCTTCAATCATGTGTGTGTATGAACTATATGTTATGATAAAATATGTGTGAAATCATTTTCAGAATGATTATAGTATACTATGAAACCCATGAATCTCAATAAATTGATGACATTTATTAGTATATCCAATATATTAATAACACTATCCATAATAAGATCATCTAAAAATCCATTATAAACACCATGTGTCTAATGATAATAATTTATTGAATAAATAATAAACAATTTGATGTTTTTTATTAAATGAAATCATATAATATATTATAGTTTCGATATATTTTCATCCAATATAGGATTAGTTATTGATCTAAATCATGGGATAAAATACTGATTCAAACGGTTTTTCTATTTTATTTGAACAAACCCTTACAACCTATTATGAATAATGGTTGTTTTCTTCTCAATTGTATAAATGCACACTAAAAAATGTGATATATTAAATTAATAATTTTTAATTATCATTGTTATAGTTGATTTACATTGTTTGATATAGATTCCTCTATGATAAGAAATTCCACCAGAATAATCTTTTGAGTATAATGAATATTGTATAACCTTCAATTATATATTTTCATATCCATTATCTATTATTGTATTGATACATCAAATATGTGTATCCGAAAAATTACAAAGGCAAAACATTGAAAAATAATTGTAGACTCATTAACCAAAAATATATTTTCCAATTCATTTTTCTAACATGTTATTCTATTTTTATCCACATTTTCTGTATAAAAAAATAATATTATCCTTAAATCACTAAAATGAAAAAGTTTAAACTTCAATTTTCATTCACAAAAAATGAAAAAAATAATTAAATCAACATCTATTTCAATTATTCATTAGTTTTAATAATTAAAAAATTTCATCTATTTTACATGTATCTTGAATATGTTCATCTATAAATTTTACTTCATTGTATTTAAAATCAGACAAACACCTTTTAACAATAAAATTACACTATTATTTTTTATAAATTGTTATTTAAATTTTAATTTCAATTAAATATTTTATTCAATAATCAAGTACCTTGTATTTTCATTCAATTAATCTCTACTATAAAATTTGAATTTGATACTAATATAGTATCGATAAAAATATACTATAAGATGAAACATAGTAATAAAATCACCTTCAACTACTGGAGTGCCACATTCTCATTAATTAACTCCCTTATACAGTGTATTTTATTTATTTACAAAACCTTTTTACCCACCCAAACATATTACGGTGTAGAGGATCATTGGAGAAAGGAGGACTTGAATTATCTAGTCATATAAAATTCAAGAAATCCTTTGAATCTCAGCATCGAAACATATTACTTGGAACCTTATTTCCATTGGTTATGGGATACTTGTTTCATATGGAATAGATTAACTCAAATTAACATGTCTACTAAAAATAGACCCAACACACGTTGTATCATACCATTATCTAAAGAAGTTAACAACAATGAATTGTCGAGGACCACCAAAAACTAACATAACCATATTTTAGATCTATTAAATGATAATGGTGTTTATGTTCTATATGATCTATGTGAATCAAAAAATTTCCCATTATCCTTTATTAGGTATAATCTACCATACAATGTATGGCTTATTACAAAAACAACTTCTACAATATATTATCATGATTATCTGAATGAAGGTCCTTCTCTATATACACCAATTAGGATAAATAATAATCTAATATTAATAACAAATAATCACTAAAATATTTCACAATAGTTATATGAATTAGTAATTATAATCATGTTCACATCCTAATTTTTTTTGAGTTTCTTTTTGTATTGAAAACAATCCAACACAAATAACCACATGAACTCTATATCCTCTATGACCATAAAAAACAAATCAATAACTACAGGTCTACAAAATACCCCCTAAATGTTTTCTTAAAATAAGTTTAAAAAAATCCATAAAAACTCTAAAAATATTCAGTGGGAATATAATATAATAATTATTTTACAAAAAAATTAGAACATAGTGTAGGAAGTATGTACACTGTATAAATAATATAATTTTATAAATAATATAAGAGTGATATATATTCATATTTCAGATAACCTAAATACCTCAAAAATAGTATGGACGATTACTTAAGAATGATAAATATTTTAACTGAAAAAACAATTCAAATGAAAAAAGACATGAACTTTACAAAATTGATATGACTATTAAATAACATTCCCAATCTTGAAATCTTGGCTTTTTTGATTTATTATCTTAAAAAAAATTCACTCCTAAAGAGAAACTCATAAATATGGATACTGTAGTACCCCAGGTTTCTGGTATGTAACCCTTACTTGATGATTTTGATGGTTTTAGAGTAAATGGCGATGAATCAGAGTTGAGAGAACATTGAATGATGTTTTGAGGCAAAGGGGAAGTCGCGCGGATGGTGCACATTTTGCTTAAACCATGTGGAAAAAATGTGGGTAGTAAGTCTTAGAGGAAGTAGCTTTTGCATGCGCGGCACACGATTTGTCTAACCATGTGGACAAACACTGCGTGGAGGGTCTTATGAGGTAATGTCTAATGCACTGTTAGTGCACAGGTTTTCTAACCGTGCGGCAAAACTATGCGACCACTTAAATGAGATCTTATGAAAGTGGATCTCACTCATTTTTACCTCTAAGTACCTCGTTTTTCCTCTTATGCATCCCTAACTCGGGATTTTTCTTCTCCTAAGGACAAAGATGGTTCTCCTATCCTTCTAAAGGTGATATGAAGGCCTCTTATGGAAAATAAAAGCTGGATTCTTAAGGCATGTGATCATTCTTCGTCATTCTTGTTTGGTTTCATAGATCCACTTAGATCATGTTCTCCTCTTCTCTCCGTTTTTGAGATCTATGATCATTATGGGTAGATGTATGTATATGGATGCTAAATATGATGAGATATGGTCTTGGCCTTTCTAGTAGAATCGATCTAAGGTGGTTTTTTGAAGAAGCAACACAGTGATCTAGTGTGTTCTTCATTTGTTGTGGTTTTCATCAAAACCCAAAAGTTAAGAGGATTCCCTCTCAACTCCTCTAGTTAGAATTGATTGTCTCAGTTTCAAATTAGTTTATTTGAATATAAATGATTGTGAAATGCATAGAATAAATCGTATTTAGTGATGATTTATAATTTTATTGAAATTGTGAAATCTTGGGGAATTGTTTTGCAAGTGGTTTGGGCTTCATGAATTTAAAATGTAGATTTTAAAATATGTATTTTCTAAAACATTAAATGGTTTGATAAAAAAATTGGATTTTAATAAAAATGGTGTTTCATTGAAATGGTTTTATTTTTAAATGAGATTGATGGAATTGGTATTCAAAAAAAGTTAGTTTTATTGAAATGGTTTGGAATTGAAATGGTATATAATTGAAATGGTTTTGATGGAAATAGTTTTCAATAAAAAAGTGTTTTTTATTGAAAAGATGTTTTTTCATGATTGATTGGAATGTGTGGTGTGTGTTCATGTTGCATGTATGAGGCTTGGTTGAAATATGACCTTATTCTTGGAGCCAAAAGGTTAATGGAACAACTATAACTATTTGTACGAGGCTTTGTGGGAATATGACCATGTGAATGATGCCAATGTTGTGATGGCACAATGAAAAAAATTACCTTATGATGAATTGGTAGATCGATGAAAGACCACTCAAGAGTATGGAACTATCAAAACGAAACATTCATGGGTGGTTCCATGGGTTGGGAAATGGTTGGATATGCCAAATGTGATGTTCGTAAAATGGTTCTATATATTTTTTAGTTATTTTTCTGGAAGAATTACTCACAGGAAAATTGGTTTCTTTTACATTTGAATTCATTTGGTTAAAATTTATTTTGGGAAACTATTTTATATTTAGTTATAAACTGATTTTGGGGAAATGTTTTATATAAATAGTTTTTATATAAATTTTTCTAACTCTTCTATCATAGTGGCATGAGTAGGGAAGTCATTGGGGAAAGCTACTGAGTTTTATAGTCACCCTAGAGTTGACACTTTTGTGCTTTTGCAGATGTCATTTTCCAGTACAGGGGAAAAGGTAAAACATCCCATGTTTTTAGTATTACCTCATGATCATTGGTGTTGTTTGGTGATTTTTATGTTTGGAGCTTGTGAAGCATAGCGTTTTTGTGACTTTTGAGAGTCTTGAGTTGTTCTTCCACTGTGTACTTTGATGTTTGTTTTGTTCTTCCGTTGTTGTGAACCTTGATGTGGCTTGACATAAATGATGTTTTTTAGCTGTATTTCATTTGTTCATGCATCATATAGTGAATGTTTGTTTATGATTGGTGGGTTTATGGGTTATTTATTAAAGGGTAAATCGTTCCCCAACATGTATTGGAAACCCTTATACAATTATTTCTAGCCTTTGGCATCTTGGTAATGTCGCATAAGGAAAATTAATGACTTGTTGAACTCTCAAGGAAATGAGTATTAGCGGGTCATTACAAAAGTTATATGCTTGTTCGGTCACTGCATAACAAGTAGTCATCAATGTTCCAAGTCATGTAGTTGAAAATCAATATTGTCTATTCCTTGGGTCGAAATCTTGGACATGAGTAGGATTATCGGACCATGAAATGTATAGCATAAAATGATGTAGCTAACCCATTTAGGCTGAACTTCATGTTACCATGGCGTTGGGAACATAACTGTTTTGAATACACTTCTAGAATGTTGGAAATCTCATTGTCATGGGTTTAGTCAATAATATGGGCATGGTATACATTATATATGAATGAATTCCCACTAGGATTTCATATCTCATTGTGAGGAAAGAATTATAATTTTCTACAAGGTGTGGATTTTTTAAAATAAAAATGAAGAAATTGTTTTAAGTGAATGATTTTGAAAATAGAATATTTGTTGTATTTGGAAATTTGGTTGATTTTTAAAAAGCATGTTGAATGTTTTCAAAAATATTTGAACATGGAAAAATGTTGTTTAGGAAAACAATTTTGTGATATTTGATGTGATATCATTTGAAATGGTAAGCCTTTAGTTGCTAGAGAGTGAGATTGAGAGAGGTTGTTGTTGGATTAGAAAATGTCACCGGCTAGGCGTCATCGAAACCAACCTGAGGAAGTTGCGGAGAATGTGGTCACACCAAAATCATGGGTGAACCAAGAGCTAGTTCAGAGTATTTTACAAGGATTTTATGTTGTGGATATGAGGAACTAAATGAATTAACCAAGGCATGTTACTCATACCATCCAGTTCATGAAGCAGAATCCTCCAAACTTTCGGGGTGATGTTGAACCTGAAAAGGTGGAGGTGTGGCTATGCAGGATTAATCGTATCTTTGATTTAATCAGCACAACATCAGAGCTCAAGGTCAAGATGGAAACGTATATTTTTGATGATCTTGAATTTCAATGGTTGGATTTAGCAGTGCATGCTAAATTGTTTGAAGGCCTTACATGGGAGGATTTTGAAGAATTTTTCATCAAAAAATTATATCATCAAACGTTCAAAAATAGAGAAAACAATGTAATTTTTCAGCCTGAAATCGGATATCCTCTCTCTCAAAGAGTATGAATATATATTCATGCATTTAGTCACTTTTTCACCAGAGGTTGCGGCAAGTGTGTCCTTGAAGACACACATCTTCAATCGGGGCTAAGGCAGGAGATTCGATCGAAGATTGCAGGGCTCTGTAGTACGGATTATATAGATATGTCGAACAGAGTGACTGTTGCTGAGCGTGATATCTCAGGATCGATAAGAGGAGGAATGATGATACCTACAGGAAATTGTGGGAACCCTAATGATGGGAACAATAGGTAAAGGGAAAACAATTTCTATGGTACAAGTGGAAATCAAAACAAAACGGTGGGATTAGTGATCCATCCTCCATGACCCTAGAGAAAAGTGGGTTGTTTTCAATGTGGTTCACAAGACCACATAAAGCGGGACTGTCCGGCACAACCGTGAGAATGTCACAATTTCCAAAAAATGGGTCACATACAATGCTATTGTAGGAATCCTCTCAGGTCGGGTGCACGTGAATCCTCAATGGCATCGCATGCATCGTATGCTTCGACCTGACGAGGAAAACAAAGTTAGTCTCATCAGCATAACAGAGCTATCCTTGGTGATTCTTGAAATACCAGGACTTCTCAACCAGGGAAACCTCAACATGGAAACAAGGAGAATAATATATTGAATAAGCAATTTTATGGAGTTGAGCAGATAGTTGACGATGATCAGACTTGACCATATATTATAAGAGGTACGATTCTTTTGAATTCTACCACTATGCACGTTTTGTTCGATACTGTCACATCACATTTCATCATTGCTTCTCGTGTTTTTTACATGCTATGTTTAAAACTGTAAAATATGCCTTCTGTTTTGAAACTAAAAACTCCTCTTGGTGAAAGAGAATGTCAAGCCATTATGTGTAGAGCTTGTTCTATAACTGTTGATAGAACTGCATTAAAATTGGAATTCTCAATGTTGGATATGTATGTCTATGATGTAATCCTGGGTATGGATTGGTTGACGATGTTTAAGTCTGCCATCTACTGTTATAGGAGAACAGTTAGTTTCATGAAAGAGGACAACATCAACCATCTCTTTAGAGAATAATGGATTGTAAAGAAAAGTGAAAAGATCTAGTTGGCACCAATGGTGTAAATTATCTCTTACCAATTGGCATCTTTGACTTTGGCATCAATGGAATAGATATAGGAACAATGTTTTCCGGCTTTTGTGGATCGATTTCTTGATGTATTTCTCAACAACTTATCAAGGTTAACACCTCTAAGAGAATTATATGTTACGATTGATCTCATTTCAGGGACTAATCCTATTTCCCTTCCATCATACAGGATGGCACCAACTAAGTTACGAGAATTTAAAGTGTAGTTAGAGGATATGGAAAGAAAAGGGTTTATTCAACCAAGTGCATCTCCATGGGAAACCCCAATTTTTTTGTGAATAAAGAATATAGAACTTTTCATCTATGTGTTCATTATCGTATGCTTAACCAAGATACAATAAAGAATAAATATCCACTTCCACGGATTGATAATCTGTTTGATCAATTAAGGTGAGCTCAGTGGTTCTGCAAGATTGACTTGCGATTAGGATATCACCAATTGCACGTTTGGAAGGAGTGTATTCGAAAGATATATTTAAAAATTAGATATGAGCCCTATGAACAAGTAGTCATGCCTTTCAGTTTAACAAATGCACCATCAGTCTTCTTGGAATTGATGAATCAGATATTTCAACAATATCTAGATTCTTTTGTTGTGGTCTTTGTGGATGGCATTTTAGTCTATTCAAAGATAAGGGATTATCATGAGGTGCACCTAGAAATAGTGTCAAAAATCTTGAGAGATCATTACTTGTATGCCAACTTATCAATGTGTGATTTTGGGATATAGGAAGTACGTTTCCTTGGCAATGTTATTTCTAAGAAAGGCATTTCTGTTGATCCTGAAAAGATAAAAGATGTTATCTCATGGAAACCATTAAAGAATATGTCTAAGATATGAACTTTTCTTGGTCTAGCTGGTTACTACTGATGCTTTTTCCATGATTTCTCATGACTATCTTCACCAATGACAGTTCTGACAAAGAATAATTCTCTATTCCTATAGACAGATGAATGTCAGAAGTCTATATTTGTACTAATGGTTTTACTTACATCGGCACCTATATTGATTTTACCAGAATTAGGATAGGGGTATGTGGTGTATTTTTATTCTTCTTGATCAGGTTTGGGCTATGTTCTCAGGCTAGGAGACCATGTGGTTTCTTATGGTTCAATTCAGTTGAGAGTGCATGTAAAAAATCACCCAACACATGATTTGGAGTTAGCTTCTGTCTTCTATGCTTTAAATACATGGACACATTATCTCATTGGTGATAAATTTACTATGTTTATGGATCAAAAAAGATTAAAACACATTTTCCCATATTGTGATTTTAATATAATGAAAAGAAGTTGGATGGAGTATCTATAAATATTTGACTTTGACTTGATGCACACACTGGGGAACGAAAATTCGGTGGTGGATGCATTAAGTAGAAATTCATATGCTCAGTTGGAAAAAGAAGCTTTAGATGAATGGAAGTTGATATCGGTCTTAGCCAACATTCATGTGGAATGTGAATACCGAGGGGATTTTGTAGTTTCATTTTTAGCTACGGTTGTTCATGATATAGTAAAAATGATCAAAGAAGCACAATCGTCTTATACAGAATGTTAGGTTATAAGTTCAAAACTCAATGGTGGGGAGACCATTGAGGGATAAGAGCTTTATGGGGTTTTAGTTTTGTGTTACAGAGATCAAATGGTTGTACATATAGTATTTAGAAACAAATGCTTCATGCTCACCAAAATTCAATATGGGTTGTACATCCATGTACACAGATGATGTATAAGGCCATGAAGGTGTAGTTTTGGCTGAGCGACATGGAAAGGAAGGTGGTCGAGTTTGTCTCTTGGTGCTTAACTTGTCAGTATGTTAAAGAAGATCATCAGAGGCCAGCTGGTATGTTACAATAATTGTCCATCCTTGTGTGGAAATGTGTTCAGATAGAAATGAATTTTGTTACAGGTCTTCCATGAACGGTCTGGAAACACATTGCCATTTGGGTGATAGTGGATCGTCTAACCATGTACGCCCATTTAATACCTATTTGTGAAACACATATGGTGGAGTATCTATCAAATATTTATAATTGTGAAGTGGTAAAGAGGCATGGTGTACCAGTGTCTATAGTCTAATATAGAGATCCAAGGTTCACATCTATTTTCTGGAAATAATTAAAACAATCCCTTGGTACTCAGTTGACTGTGATCACAATGTATCATCCTCAGACCGATGTGAAATCTGAGCGTATGAGAAAAAAATTGGAATACAAGTTGCAGTCTTTGTATAATGGATTTTGGTGTCTCATGGGAGGAGCATATACCCTTAGTGGATTTCTCATACAAAAATATCTATCAATCCTTGATACACATGGATCTGTTTGGAGAATTGTATGTGCATCCCTGTCGTTCTCCACTATGCTGGGTAGACACGGGTGAGAGTTTAATAGGCCGGACAAGCCTTGTCCATGAAAAAACAGAGAATATCTAGTTGATTAGGAAAATAATGGAGACAGCTCCGAGTCATTAGAAATCTTTTGTAGATCACAGTCGAAGAATGGTGTCGTTCGTTTTGGGTGATCATGTCTTCTCGAGGATCTCTACAAGGCATATAAATTGTCATTTCGGGAATCCGAGAATGTTATCTCATAGATACATAGTTCCTTTTGAGATAATTGAATGGTTTGGGGATGTGGAATATCAGTTGCCATTTCCACCACAGTCTAGTTTGGTGCATAACGTGATCCATGTATCATAGTTGAAAAAGTATCATCCTGATCCTGAACTTGTGATCAAATGATATCATGTTGACCTAGCTCTAGATGCTTCATTGATACATATCATGGTATAGATTTTGGATAGGAATGATAATGTATTCCATGGAAAAATCATCGGCCTCGTGTGGGTTTTATGGATGCATGGTCAGATTCAAGAAGAAACTTGGGATCATGAAAAGGAAATGAAAGAGTAGTGGCCAGAACTCTTTCCATTGGGTGAAGGTTTTCTACTTTCTGAGCATTAAATAACCAATGGTGGAGAGAATTTAGTACTCTCGATTTCTGGTATGTAACCCTTACATGATGTTTCTCATGGTTTTAAAGTTAAGGGTATTTAATGGGAGAGTCACGAGAACATTGACTGATGTTTTGAGGCTTAGGGAGGTCACACGGATGGTGCACTGTTTGACTAAACCATGTGGCAAAACCATGTGTAGTTGGCCTTGGATACAATAGATTCCACTTAAGTAGCACACGGTTTTTCTAACCAAGAGGTCAAACCATGCGTGGAGGGTCTGACGAGGCAGAGTCTAACTCACGATTATTGCACAGTTTGTCTAACCCTACGAGCAAACAATACAGCCACTTAAATGAGATCCCATAAAAGTGGATATCACTTTTTTTATCCTATATGGGCATAATTTTTCTTCCTAAGCTGCCCTATCTCATTATTTTTCTTCCTCTAACGTCAAATAAGGTTCTCCCATCATTCTGGAGGTGATTCAAAGGCTTCTCTGGGTGAATCGTAGCCGAATTCTTATGGTATGTGATCGTTCATCATCGTTCTTGTTCAATTTCTTAGATCTATTTATATATGCTTCTCCTCTCCTCTCGGTTTCTTATATCTATGCCCATTATGGGTATATCTATGTCTGTGGATGACAAATATGATGATATTTTGGTCTTTCCCTTTCTAGGTGAAGAGATATATATAGGGGTTTGAAGAAGCAACATGGTATTATTGTGTGTTCTTCGTTTGTTGTGGTTTTCATCAAAACCCTAAAGATAGAATGCTTCACTCTCGACTCCTCTTGTTTGAATTGATTTTATTAGTTTTAAATTGGTTTATTTGAATGTAAATGATTATGAAATTCATAGAATAAATCTTTTTTAGTGATGATATATAGTTTTAGTAGAATTGTGAAAGCTTGGGGAATTGTTGTGCAAGTGATTTGGGATTCATCAGTTTAAAAAGTTGGTTTAAAATTATAGATTTGATGAAATTGTAAATGGATTGATGAAAATTGGGTTTTCAAAAAAATTAGCATTTTATTGAAATGGTTAGATATTGAAATGACTTTGATTGAATTTCGTTTCAATAAAAAGGGGGTTTTATTGAAATCGTTTGGAATTGAAATGGTTTTGATTGAAATGGTTTTCAATAAAAATGTGTTTTTATTGAAATGGTGTTTTTCCATGATTGATGGTCATGTGTGGTGTGTTTTCATGTTGCATGTACGAGTTTTGGATTAAATATGACGTTATGCTCAGTCCCAAAGGAGAAATGTCACATGTGAAATAATTACCTTGTGACGACATGGTTGTTCGACAAGAGACCACTCATGAGTATGGAACTATCATAACGAAGCATGCATGGTTGATTGCACAGGTTGGGAAATGGTTGGATATTCCAAATTGGATTTTTGTAAAATGGTTCTAAATCATGTTTTGTTATTTTTAAGGAAAAATAACTCGCCGGAAAATTGGATTCTTTTGAATTATAAGGCTTTTAGTTATAAGTGGTTTTGGGAAACATTTTATATATAGTTATAAAATTACATTGGGAAAATGATTTATATAAATTATTTTTATATAAATGTTGCTAACTATTCTATCCTAGTGGTGTGTGTAGGGATGTCATTGTGGAAACCTACTAAGCTTTTTACTCAACCATGTGTTGGAACTTTGGTGCTTTTACAGATGTCGTTTTCCGCGATAGGGGAAAAGGTAATGTTTCCCATGTTTTTAGTACTACCTCATGATGATTTGGGTTTTTCAGTGATTGTGGAGCTTTGAGCTTTTGGATAATGGAATTTGGTGCCTTTTGAGAGTTTGAGTTGTTCTCCCGCTGTGTACAATGATGTCTGCTTTGTTCATCCACTTTGGTGCACCTTGACGGGGTTTGACAAAAATGAAGTTATTTAGCTATCTTTTATTTGTTAATGAATCATATAGTGAATGATTGGTTATTATTGGTTGGTTTATGGGTTATTTCATAAAGTTTCAATCATCCCCCAACTTGTATTTGAAACCCTTCGACATTTATTTCTAGAATCTAGTGTCTTGGGGATGTCTCTTAAGGCCTAGTAATGACTCATTGCACTCTCAAGCCAATGAGAATCAGCGGGTCATTAGAGATACCCTAATAAAAATATTTATATTTTCATTTTTGTCTACTATTGTCAAAAATACAAATCCATCATTAGAGACAGGGAACCAAACAAAACATATCCCATCAATGAATGTTGTTGAACTCCCAATATAAATCTCATTTAATAGAATGACTTATTATTAAATGACATGGTGAACATATAAAAATAATATATTTTCATGAATTATTTTCTAGTAATAATTCATTTCTCTCTACAATCACTATCAATGGTTTTTATTAAATAATCACAGTCTTCCATATTTAATATTGAAAATTGTTATTTGAGAAATTTATATCACTATAATATTCACATTATCGAAGATGTAGTAATTTCATTGTAACTTATATGTAGTCTAAATTTTTCTTCATCCACATTAACTAAGCTCTAACTTTAGTTACATGAATATATTATTACTTAGTAGTTCATAAAATCTTATAAATCACCTTGTTACTATTCCCTCAATGGCAATGAAAACCACGGATGAAAACTCCACTATATGGGAACCTTATATCATAAATATAACATGTATAATCCATATTTTCATACACAATCATGCGTTATATCCATTAAAATTTAATTTTTTACGAAAATATTTTGTACCCTCAGGGTAACCCTGAATACTTCTTTCTATCTAGGAAATGATATTATTTTGGTGCACAATGATATATAACCCAATGTTTAAAAATATACATTAATTTATTTTTGTAATTTATAATATAAAAATTCGTTAAATTAAAAACATGTAATCCCTATGATCAATATAATTTCTTTATATAACTTTTTGATATATTTCTTCCCCTTGAATTAAGTGTATAAATAATATTCTAGTGTTTCATATTGATTCGTTGAAATAGTACTTGAGTATAATTTTCCTGAGGGAGAGACATATCACTTATCCCTGAATAAAAATTTCAATTGAACATTTTATTTGCATTAGAATCCTACCACATATTTATTTCCTATTCTCATAAATTATGATTTCATGTTTATAAATAATAATATAAATAGATTTATATTTATTATGATTATATATATATTGGGGTAAAATAAAAAGTTTCTAAAATTTATCCTCTTAATTCAGAAATCCATCTTTGAAAACCTTATAATGGGGTCTTGCTTTATCCCATATAAATCCCAATTTAACCCAAAAAACAATTATCATCATTTACATTAATATATATAAAATTATTCTTCGTATATACCTCTATTAAAATGCATCAATGTTAATGTCAGATTGGACATCCAATTATATTATCCAATGTTTCAACTATGATGTTATTTTATAAAAAATACTAATTGTTTCAAGCCTAGAATCCAATGAAAAATTATCATTAATTTTCACTCAATCATCTAATGAGTATCCTATATAGACTAGTCTACCTTTATTTCTCATGACTTTTAAAAATTGTTTTACTTTTTTTTGAAATTTTTTTCAGGATGACATGGTTTTCATCATGTTTCAAAATTAATTCCCACATCTTATTCATCTAATTTTAATATAATTTAGAATTCAAAAAATAACCCCACACATGATTCTCTAATTTGTATTTATTATATTTCGATTTTACTTCTAAGAAAAATTAATTATGAGAATTTGTTCACAGTTTTCTCAAATTTTGTACCTTGTGTCCATGATATACAATAATGTTATTAACCTAAAAATTCCATCTCACACCTTGATGATACGATTGAGATTTATCCAAATAACATGACTTTGATTAATCTTTATATAAAACATTTAGATAATAAAAAAACTAACATTTCTTTTTTATTTATATTTCTCATTAAAATCATCACCAACATCACTGATGTAAAATTCATCATTATCGAAAAAATCCTTATTAAATTTTTACATGATTATCACATCATCTGTTTCATCAATTCTATAAATCCCTTTGTGGAAAAAATTGTAACCAATTATATTAGTATATTACCCATGAAAAAATCCAGGACCACCTCTATGATCCAATTCACCAACACTCTGATATTTAATTTTAATGAAACAAGATCTACCAAACATAAAAACATAGACATAGTATTTTTTGTAGACACATAAAATTGTGATATAAATGTATTTATCCCACATAGAAACCATTTTATATATTAAGTTATAAAATAGTAATGTTTTGTAAAATATGCTATGATGTATCATTATCAATCAATTCTATCAAATCAATTTTGATAAATCATGTTATCATCCATTCAGTTAACCAACATTATTATTGTGTACATGGTGTACTAAATCCAAATTTCATTTTCCATTTCATATGATAATATTTAAATTCCCCACCTATAAAATTATAACCAACAAATATTAGGGTCTTCATGGGAGAAAAAACACAATCCATTTCCACACTCATTTGATAATATTACAATTATCTGAAGTCCTCATTCTTTTGATTTAAAAACATTAAAAAACTATTATTTATGAATTTATCAATATAATTAATAGTGTACATATCTATATTTGAATAATATGAGACCTTAAGGTGCATAATTCTAGATCACCCCCATAGTGGTCTATAGTTTTTTTCCCACCATTATACTCATCATTTTGATATTGTTCCCTCTTCTCTTCTCAACGGTATGGAACTCAGTGGCAATCCTTAATTCCCAATTCCAATACGAATCAACATCCTAACTACCAAGAAGATGTGTTTTATTCGTTTTGATTGTATGGTGGATTTTAACATGGTTATGATCCATAGTTTCTATTGGGTATGGGGTAATTTGGTTTTGTTGGAGTCAGTACTTAGTATTATTGTATCCAGCTCCTCGTTTCATTACTTAGTCACATATGGTGACCTCAAGAACACTTAGAGCCATCAATTTATTGTGCTAGTTCTTCTCCAATTTCATCCAAACATGTTAATGTTTTTTGTATTTGGTTATATGTTTAATTATCAAAGATCTATCAATGAATCCACTTCCTTCATTCTAATCATCCAATGGAACTCTTATTTTTTTTTTGTCTTGTTTTTTTATCTGCTTTCTGAATTTGGATTAGTGAGGGATTTTTGTTTCCTCTTCGATGTCATTCACCATGCTCTAGTGGAGATGGTAGTGGTTACCTGCAATTGTTGGTGTAGATGTTCTGGCCCCTAGAGGTGGTATACAGTTATGGTGGTGGATTTTTCAGGTTCCAATTATATTGGGTCATTGAAGAGAAGGGTGATAATACAATGTCCAGACTATGGAAAATTGTTGCGTGATCTTAAGGATGATGTGAAGCGTTGGGCAGCTTGTGGTAGAACAAGGTTTCATTGGTGACATCATTTGATGTTATTGAAGTTTTCTAGATCTTCATCCTTTCATAAGTTCCCTATATGGACCATTATTAGTTGATACATTTGGGTGATTTGTTTTTGTATTGGATGGGTCTAGTCCCAAACGGGGTTCCTTGGCCGGTCCTCTTATGAAACTCCACAGGTGTTCTTTTTTTTCAATTATACATAATGTGATCTTGTTTTATATAATAAAATAAGTATATAAGACAATAAATATCAATATTCATTATTTTTGCCCTAATGATCCATCAACCATCTCAATAAATGATCTATGATGTTTTAGTAGATTGAATTTCCAATTTTTTTAAAGAGATAAAAATATTCAATTTTTTGGTGTTGACTATACCTGATGTCTTTTTTTCCTTAGAAATGGATCATAAAGAACATTTTCTCCTCAAGTAATCATATACATTTTTATAGCATAATTTTTTATCCTTATTTTTCTAAATTCTATCTATGAAGTCAAAAAAGTAAATATACTAACCATATTTTTTAGTCTTGTTCTACTACTGGTGTCCTTTGAAATTTTTTTAGTCTCTTTGATTATAGATGGTTACTTTTTGACTCAATCAGATCTCAAAATCCCTGATACTCTACTATAGATAACTCTCAGTAGATCAATAACATTTTTTCGACCACTGTTCCAATGTTTCTATATGTGATTTTATATGATAAAAATCATAGATACATCATAATAACTCTTTCACCATACATGAAGGATGAGTGAGGATTCTTTCTTCCATCGTGAAGTGGAATCGATCCAATGGTGTCACTGTAATAAACCATTATCTAATTTCATCATCATGTGGCCGCTCGGTGTTGAATGATTTTAATGTGATCCTAGATGTACAATATAGGATATCAAGCAAGATCCTATCCTTTATTGGATCAAATTAGATATTGACTTTGCCTCTAAAGAAATCCCATGACCCATGGGTTATAGAGAAATGTAAAGAAACCCCCTTGTTCTGATACATGGTAGCTACAATGGAACCATCTGAATATTAACATACCCAGAGGTGTAAATGTTTAGTTTTAACCATGAAATAATATTTAATTGAAAAAATGATCAAATAATATTTTTATTGTGAGTGCTTAAAGCACCATAGTTCATGAACATTGAAAAGTCGAGATACATTTTATGTGTGCAATCACAACTCGATGGATGGTTTTCCTTCTCCCACTCAAGGAGAGTAACAAAATTATCACACATGCATTATGAGAAACGAAGATGATTGTTTGTGGGATTTCTAAAAAATGGGTAAACCACAATATCACATGGTGAGATGAACTCTATTTATATTGGATTCCCCTATATAAAAATATTGTAAAAAGTAAAATATTTCATATTGGTGTAAATTTTAGTTTATTTAATAAATGTTTCATGGTTTTTTGTCCAATTCACCACACATTATAAAAAATAAACATATTATTTTTGAAAATATGTAAAGACCTTTGTTTCTATAACTAAATCCATAATTTTAATCAGTAGATAAAATGAATTTTGATTATCACCCAATTAATACATATACCCATAGTTTAATAACTTTTTCTTAACTTGTTAACTAAATAAAAGGTCAAATAAAAGAACATATTCTTTTTGTACATGACCTCAATTCTTCCATCACAATTCATAGAAAGCATAATTTTTTTCTAATTAATATAAACAATTATCTTGAATTTTAAAACTTCTTTTCTAATAATATTAAAAAATCTCAATTTAATTTAAATGAGAAATCATTTATACAGTTTAGATATCATTCATTTGTATTTTTAATGTCCTTCACATGTTTCGAGTACAATATCTTTTTAATGAGAACCCATAATTCAATATCCATATAATACACTTATTTTGTTTTTTTGTTAATATTCAAAAATAATATATTTTCCCCACTATTCTCTCTCCCTTGAGATTTTTTTTCATTGTTGTGTTTGAAACAAAGTGATTCCTATTTCATGTCGATATCTAGGCTGATAACATCATTCCTAAATTTTTTTAATTATTTTATATCTATTCTAAAAATTTATACCTTTTTTTAAATATTTTCCAAAATTTCTTCACTTCAATTTAACCAAACACCCCTCAGGTTTTGTTTAATAAAAAATATTGATTAATCATGATGATAGAATTTTTATAAATATCATTTTATTCATGAAACAAATATTTTTCTACAAAAAACCGTAAAAAAATTTATCCTTGGGGACACTATTCATTCATGAACTCGGACTCTACAAATTACCCTTTTCCTGACAATTAGCTTTTCCTCATTTCTAATAAAATCAATGAATTCATTATAGGTTTTATTAAAAATAAAATTTATTTTTGTTTATTTAATTTAATAAAAAATATATGAATATTAATATATGTTAGAATTGGATTAATTATCTAAATTTTCAAGAATCCATTGATTTCTCCACAAAAATGGTATTCATGAAATGAATCTTTTTATTATATATCTTCAATCATTGCAATATTTTACACATCATGAAAGGATTATTTTTATTTATCTTATTATAAATAATTATGAATTCAAACTTATACATATATATTTAATATGTTTTCAATAAAGAGTATGGTTATGTTCGATTCTTATTCATCATTAACCAACATCATTTTATTATGATCTAGATTATTGTCCAAATATCCACACGTTTCTTCAATAATATAACTAATTTCTTTTCAATACAAAGGGTTATTTTTATATCGTTAACATCCTTTAAAAATATATAATATTATTATTCATGGACTATTTACATAAAATATGTTTATTATTAATCATTATAATATTTTCAGTTATCACTTTCATGCATTGAAATTATTCTGAGTTATTATCCATATTCATTCATTGAAATCAATTTCATTTGAATTACCTCATACTCATTTGATTATAATTTTTTACATCACCCTCAAAATAGTCATTATTAACTATTTTTTCTCACATTTTTCACCAACATCAATATCATTATCAAACTATTCTTCAATATCACTACATTTACCATCCTCAAAATTAAATGATTTTTTTTCAATTGTTTCTTACAAAAAATCCACCAATTCATTGTAAAAATTAATTATACACATGTTAATTATTCCTTGAGAATTTATATGGAATGAAGTATTCATAATTAGATTATTAATCTAAAATTGAAAACATAAAATATCTTATAAAAAGGAAAATATACCCAAAATTAAATAATATAGGTGCTATATTTATAGTTAAATTTTTCGGTGGGTATTCTTATATTTATAGAAATATAATATATTATATTTTAAAATAATCATTTTCATTAGAACATAAATATTGAGACATAGTTTCAATATTATCGAAAACAATCTTCTTACATTTCTTATATTATGTATATTTTTAAAGTAATTACATTTAGAACATTAACCATTTAAAACACATCTTATATCCACATTTTATAGGGAATCATATTATTCATCAAATAATTATAGTGAAAATCCTCAGGGTGATTTTCTTACAATTAAGTGAGATTATGATCAAATTAATAGTTTAAACATCATAATATATTTTAAATAATATCATATTATACCACCCTCTCACTATATCATGGGATAGTACTCAAAAATTTATTTATCATTGTGCAGAAATAATCATTACTCCTAAAATAATTTATATATAGATCATAAAACATGACTACTGAAAATTACATCATATCAAACATTACATAATTTTTCATACTACAGACTCTAAAGTATATCTCATAGATATATATTTTACTCTAAGGTAAATAAATTTTAGAATATAATTCTTTGAATTAGAAAACAAGATATCATTATTATTAATAATATAATTCACAATATTCCACTAATCAAATTCTACACAAATAAAGCTATGTGAATTTAAAGTAAAAACCTTATACGGTACATCCAAAACATTAATATTAAAAAAACATAAATAAAAATACAATTTTGTTCCATATGTGATATAATTCCCCATCAAATGTATGTATCAGTTTTTTATTAATTAAAATTGAAATTCTCCATTATATATAAAATAATATTCTATTTCATCTACTTCATTGTTGAGGATACATAAAAAATATAAAACCAGTTAATAATAAACATGTCTATGATACATTTATAAGATAAATTATATAATCAATAATAGGACACTAAGGTGAGGGTGAATGAGTGACAACTCCTATCTTACTATTTCATTTAAATAAAAATTTAACACTTATTTATATAAACTATTAAAAACATCTCACACATCCAAAGGCACACAAACAAAAGAGATCATAATATATTTACATGGTTCAACTATCAATTGGAGAAGTCTTGTACACAGTGTTATATGGATTCATTTTTTTAACACTGCACACTAGAAAAATAATGTGATTATAAAAATTTGGGTATATAATTGAAACATACATTTACATATATCATAACTATTCGTTATTTAATCCCATAGACAAGTTAATTTAATATATTATAATGATAACTATTTGAAAAACAATTGAAGAATATTCATCCAAATAATCATCTTCTATGTAACTGATTATATTGAGTTCTTCCATATCATCCTAACCAATATTTCATTAAAAAATCAACAATTATACAACAATATTTCATTGGAATATGTTTCTTCCACACATTTTATGCATAACACAAGACCACAACCACTGTAATCATCCTTTTCTCCTTTTTCCTCACCATTCAAAAGTCACAAAATCATCTCAGTTTCTAACATATCTATAAATTATGGATAACTTATTTATAAAAATACACTATAAGAATAAACATAGTTACATAATGAATTTTGTTCAATAAAATACATTCTTTTTCTTCATATTGAAATTGTAATTTTATCTTCATATTTAAAACCAATTCATTTTGAATATCCCTTAGAAATTCAATAAATTAATTTCAGTCAAAAAAATAAAAATTATAGAATATTTAGGATTTAATAACAACCAAAAAACTATTTTCAATTAAATTCATAAAAGTTGATCAAAAATACCAAAACAAATATTTCAAAATGAAACAACCCCTTTACATTGTAGAATATTTTATTCCATATTTATTTTATAACATCCAGAGTATATTGTATCATGATGGAATATTTAAAAATAGAGGTCTCAAATTTTACAGGTCCACCAAATTCAATAAAACATGAGAATATAAATATAGAATTATCACCTGTTGAGTATACTACCTTGATGTAAATAATTTATTAGGTATCCCTTTGGTATGGTGTTGAGGTCCTCAAATTTTATAGGGTGATGAGAAAAAAATGTGCCTTTTTAGATAACTAAAAATGTCTTATTATAAACGAGATATGCAAATTTATAAGGTAACTAATGTCTATTGGGATACCTTTTTATAATAATAACTTATTTTGAAGTAGAGGCCCATAAAACACGAAGTCCAGAAAAATGACCTTGCTTCTTCTGGAGTGTAGCATATACCATACAACTCATTTATTCACCCACAAATAACATTTCTTATGGTTTAATCATGTTTTTGTTTTATGTATCCTTCACAGATTATTTCAATCATCTTTCATCGTAGAATACATTAATTTTATCTAGTAACTATATATTATTTTATGAATTGTCTGAATTACTGGACTCACAAATCATTACCTCAAATTAAATGTGAGTTTGAAAATGATTTATGTAATGATAATAAAATTAAAAATAATGAATACTATCCACATCAATCGAGTTAATGAATTATTCAATAAAAAACTCAAAATATGTTGTTACAAAGAATATATAATATCCTAATTTCAAAAAATTATTCATGTCTAATTCATGATCAATGTCAGATATTTGGAGAAAACATGATTGAAATTGAATTTTATTTTTTCATCATTCAAATAGAAGATAATTTCAAAATCATATAATTAATTGGTTTATATGGATGGTTGAATATATCCAAAATATTATTTGACATGAAAAATAATGGTTAAATTTTATAAAATAAATAAAAAATATTTGTTGTTACAATAAAAATATAAACCTAGACTATAAAATATTTTCCATCCTGTTCTTTGAGAGGCTAATTTTTAAAATAAAATTATATTAATTTAGGATGAATTTATAGAATTCTATAAAATAATTTATTTTAATCATTTTATCCATACAAGATATGATTTTCAAAAATCTATTAAAAGTCAAGAATGATACTCCACAACGATAGATAATTTATTTTTCACTATAGATTCTACTAGTGTTGAGAAATCCAAATAAATTCATTAGGGGTTATATTCTATAAAAATACAAATAGTAAACCATTAAGACCCATATGTAATAACTCCTTATAGTTACTATGAATGATAGAATTACATGTCATAACATTGAAACCAACAAAATATAAAGGCTTGACACCAACTAGTAAAGCCAATAAAAAATATATTGAATATCATGAATTTCATTAAACCCACTATCTAAATTCATTTCATTTTTTATACCTCTCATGAAAACCACATTTTCTAACACATGGAACATAGAATGATGTTATTTCCATTTATTTTATTTCGACATGTTCAATCTATATTTTTAATTCATTTTCAACTATAATGATACATAATATAGATATCAATTGAATTTATTTTCTCATATAAATATTACATATATAGTAATGTAGTATTATAATATTTTATGGACGAAATAAATAATACTAAAGAAATTATATTAATTTTAAAATTCATTTTCAAATATAAATATGGTGATAATATTTTAAAGTTTTACAATGGGATAAAAAATATAATAAGTTTAATAACATATTAAAATTTGGATCTTCTCTATCCACTAGAAGAACTGCACACAAAAAAATACTATGGAAACGAAATAAATTATTTCTTATACTATATTAATCAAGAAAATGAAATAACATATATTCTTATGATGAAATATATGTGATAGAAGAATGAAAAAAAACATGAACTAAATATAAAATATAGGGAACCTATATAACCATTTGAAATTGGATTGCTGGAATAGTCATCCTCTTTTTTAATAGTAATATGACGGTTAAAGAAAGTAACCTGACTTTTAAAATAGTATCGTCACTTATGAAATTGTATAAATAATGTTTCATTATCTCCAAAATTTAATATATTTCATATTAATATCATGAAATAAATAAATAAATGTTTTAATAATGGTAAAGTATTTTCTAGTTTTTTTTAAATATATATGCAGAGTTGTAATATTTATGGAAAATAAATTAATGTGTTATAATTTAAATTTTAATAAAATCAATTTATAAATCAAAATAATGATTTATTATAATGATAGTAAAATGTAGTAGGATCATAAGTAATATATAAACGGGTGATAACATTGGACATTATATAAAAATTATTATTTTAATAATAAATAATCATTTTAATATAATATTAAACTAATCATGACTAGTAATATATTTTAATAAAATTTAATATAATTGGAATTCACCCATTTTAAAATGGTTATAGTTATTTTTAGTGTTCTTATAAAATAATATATTTTTCTGGATTTTTGATATATGAAAAAATAAGATATTAAATATTATTGGAATAATAACTATAATTATGAGTCATAGATAAAGTAACAATGAATTAGATTGTAATAAAATCCATTAATAATTTTATATGATCAAAATATTCATCATTATTTTTAGTCTCAACAAAAAATTAAAAACAATAACTTAATAATCAAAAACTCCCCATTGATCATCATATAAATATCACCACTCACAAAACATCACCTAACACCTTACAACCATTGAAACATACCTAAAATATATCAAAAAATACCCTCACCTATCTGAAAAATCACAAACATTCATGGTAACTTCACACAAAACATCCAAGGTTACATAAGGGGTATCCTAATAGGATACATGAAAAATAGGGGGTGAATCCCTCAATTGAGTCTCTAATTTTTTAATAAATGTGCAAAAAAATAACTATTAAAAAATAATAATGAATCCAATATTATATATATATATATATATATATATATACTAATATTATTCTTCTTAAATAGTTCAAATAATATATATTCTTCACCTGTCCGGTTTTCCAAAAAAAAATAAACATTGTTGATATTATGTCAGTTCACTACCTCCATGGATGATGTGATTTTTGTTTCCATTACAACAATAATGGTAGGGTTAAATTTGTATAAAATTTTTTCAAATGAAAAAAAATTATGTTATATATTTTGTCAAATTATATTATAAATTTATATCCATGGTATAAAATTAAATGATCTTAGTTAATGATAACCCATAAAATGTCCTTGAAAAATAAGTATAACAATGTAAAAAAAATTTATGCAATGAATTTTATCTATATTAGAGAAATTTTTTTATTTCAAAACATCATAACATATATGAGGAAACAAATATTATTTCATTAAAAATATAGAATTGTATTCCTATTGTAAATAAAATTTAATGAGTATTCATATAAGATCCAACCATCAAACCAGGAAATGTACAACCAAGAAATAATGAAATTAAAAAGGATATCAACATTAATTTGACAATAACAATAATAATACAATTTTAGTAAATCATATATATATATATATTTATAATTTTATGAAAAATTTACTTAATTTGTCAAATTTTAATTTCCTTAATGTTTAGTGAAATTTCATAAGGATTTTGCAACTAAGTTAAGGGATTATTGCAAACCACCATATTTTCATTTCATTATAACTTTTATTGATTTATCTCAACATGTATCTATATTTTATATTATTAAATTATACCAAATTCATCATATTTATCTATTACTCATTTTCCTAGATTATTCACTAATCATTTGATTGGTATATTCAATAATCAAGTTAATTTATCAAATTCATTATTTATAATATATCCCAATTAAATAAAAATTTTATATAACTTAATAATTTTATATATCATTATTTAATTTAATTTATTGTTGTCATGATATTTTTAAATCTAATACTGTTTTAGGGGTAATTATTTTTAATAACTCTTTTTTCATAGAAATATCTATATTCATTTATTCTTCAAAAAATATTAATGTGTTCATGAAAATTATTATTTTGAAAAAACATTTTTGTACAAAATTATATTCATATTCTCATGATTTTTTTAAATGATCACCAAACATGATGAAAATTCTTGTTTTATTTGATATATTTATAAACAACATATTTGTCCTTCATCTTTTTTAGAATGTTTATGAAATTTCATTTGGGTGTGATATAAGGAGATATTACGAAACCAATTTCCCTCCATAGTTAAATCATATGATTATATAGTACACTTAATTTGTATTTCATATACACATAAACATATATTAGATAAGTTAGTATCCTATATGAAAATGCAATTTCATTGTTAATGATTATGTCTTATGAGAAATATTCAGGACACTATGAATTAAAAATAACTCATGATGAGATTATGTATAGAATATGATACATTAATTGAAGTTACCTTGATATATTCATATCATATGTTTTATATAGTCATAACATTCATACTATTTCATAATATTATACTTACAAGATATTTATGTCATAATGAAATATAATTATCAACTAGCCTTGTATTTTATGATATCTTGTCAATCCATTCAATAAAATTTGTATGACTCTTCATTGTGTTTATTAACATACTAAGATTTATTTATAATCACTTTTGATAATTTATTCACATATATGTATGATGAATGTTTATCATATAAAAGGGTCACATGATCATATTATATAGATAAAAATTATTTATTTTTATTTTCTTTTGATATTTATGTATTACAAACATGTATTTCTCATTAATATATGCCTATCAATCATTAGGATGCATTTATTTGATATTTATGCAATAAATATTATAATAATTTGTGAAAATGGCTTGGGTAGTTAATTCAGGTTTAATTTCATGGTTTATCTATTTTAATGGAATATGAGTAGAATAATTTAATTGGAACACCAAGAGTTTCCTATGAATATGAAAATATAGTATAATTTCCTTAAAATATGTAGAAAATTTGTTCTAAAAAACTATATTTCTATACAGATACAATAAGGTGATTTGGATCAATAAAAAATTTATCAAGTTCTAATAAAGTATTGAAGGCTCAATCGGTGTTATCCAAAGCTACACATAGCTAATGACAAAGAGACCATCAGTGACTCCCATATTTACAATCAAATTGGATATTAATTGAAAATGTCACAAATTATTTAATAAAAAATATGATGTATTGAATTATTATTTTATTTTTAAAAACTAAAATTTGAATTAATAACAATAAACAATATTGGTTTTTTGATAATTATAAGTTAGGAATTATATTTCATTTATATGTTACTACTTATATGTTTATAGATTCCTTATTTATATGATGATTATTTTAATGTATTCTGATCACTAATATACCCTTTCTTTTAAATGGATGTAAATAGAAGGAATGACAATGGAAACCAATTTTATTTGATATGTTATGATTCCCCCAATGAGGTCTTGAACAAGATTGGATTGGGAGGTTAGAACATCTTCGTAGTACCCGATCAACTATTTCAAGTTATGAATAATAACCAAAGTCATGAGCAACACCCCCATATCCTATTAATAATAAATTTTTGCATGATTCCTTTATTAAATCCATCCTACTACAATTAAGGGTTATTTTTGTCTCCTTGTCATGGAATAACGAATTACTTATATAGAGATGATATTTTGTTTTCTCTAATGCTCAAAATAATATAAATTCACACTTGTAATGTAACACCCCATAATAAAGAAGGGATAAAGGAACAAATGATATAACTTGTTTCAAGAATGTGTACCTTATTTTTTCATGAGCATACCTGATATGAACTCCACAGTTAATCGTGTTTGTCCTAAAATAGTTATCAGGATGGGTGACCTTTAGGGATGTTTCTGACTGTGTGTGTCAGTGAGGAAAAAGAACACTCAAAAGAACAAGTGTTGTTCTATGGGGAATTTCATTAGTAAAATTACCCGTTCAGGCATGTGGGAGGGCTCCATGGTTGGGACCACATGTCTGAGGGGAAACTGGTGGTACCTGGTAGTCCAAGAATCCACAGCCACGTTATAGTGGGGTGTTTGTGCTGTCACTGGGAGCCAACTGTTATATTTAATGGTCATCAGTGTGGGGACCATGTGCCTATGAGGAAGCCTGTGGTACCTGGAAGGCCAGGACTCTATGGCCATGTTAAGGTGGGGTGTCTGTGTTGTCATCTAGAGGAAGTTGTTATAGGTAATTAACCTCTAAGATCGGGATGTTGACAAGCTCTTGACACTGATCATGAATATGAATCTAAATGATAAAATTGATTTCATGGAATGGGAATGATTAAATATTTATTTAATAAATAATTTCTCTATCCAAAACCTTTTAACATATAGGGGGATTTATTATAATTGATAAAAAATTATAATGATTCAATGAAGTAATATAAGTAAAATTAGAGAACTATTTCATCGATCCCCTTCAACATTGACACTAATATTGAAAAAACTGTTTGCCTCTTATTTATTTTAGTGAATCACATTATATAACAATCATTGATCATTTAATAAATTTAAATATAATAAGTGATTGTTCATTTTTCCCTTATGGTGAGGATGAAGATGTATTACTATATATTTTCATGTGGTCCAGGAGGTAACTAACATTTCTCAGTCACACTTTATCTATATTCATCTCTTTACCAAAATATTTTGATCATATTTTTTTTTGAATGGATCCGAGTTCCTTGAGGTGAATTGTGTTGTCTTATGGATGTATCATTTGATGTATATAATATCCATTCATAGATCTCGATGGCCATTGTTCCCTTATTTATTTTCACACACGGATTTGAATTCATCCATTCATTCACAAATTAAGAATACTATGGGGATATGATTCATTAAAATTTTCATGGTAAATGGTCTCTATAAAAAATCCCATATAATTGATAATAAAATTATATATTTTGATTTATTGTTGTGTGTCAATATTATTATGTGATTTTATATTTTAAATGTGAATTGAATCCTATGAATTTGATACAATTTTCTTAGATCCTTTTGGTTAATGTTTAGATTATGAGACTAGGAATGATGATAACCCTTATGTTGTTCAATCTTCCTAGAAATTATAATTGTGGTATGAAAATATTTAATTTTATGGTTTATAAAATCCAAAAAAAAAATTCTTTGGGATGGAATTTTAGAACCTTATAAATATTTTTTACTAAGACCATGAAAGGATAATTAGTTATGATAATTTTATTATTGTTGAGTTAGAGAATTATAAGTTTTAAATGATGATAAAATATATTTAGAAATTAAAATTTATATCTTGTTCATAATTTATGATAATATAGTTATTAATGTGAAACTGTTATATGAATATGAGAATAATGAGGTGTGGGTGTTGGACTAACGCTCTTCATCCATGTGAGGTCATACTGATGATCTTATCCCCTGATTTATTCATGTGAATTAGTTCTTGATTGATGCACCATATACCTGAGATTTTGGTGCTTGAATAATTCTCTATTTACCTATAACATTAGTACTACACTAATAATCCATGTACATTATATAATTATTCTTGATTGATTATCATAGCATCCATGATAATTGTATATGTACTATTCTCTTGGGTACCATACTAAAATTGTAATAAAACTTTATAATAAAATATTTTGAAATAATTAATTGTAAAATAAGAATGGTTAATGTTTCATACTCTAGAATGGGATGAATCATTTTTGTTTTGATTTTGTGTCACCATGAATCAATGGTCCAATCTCGTTAACTAATGAATAATAAATGAGGAACCTATTTACATTCATCGTTTTCCATTCATTTTTTATACAAATGAATATTCTATTTTGGAATGGATATTTCTATAAAAACCTCTTGTGGGGGCTATTGTATTTACCTCACACCCTACTCAAGTCATCAATTTTAACTCGAGTATACATCTGGTTTATATGAGAGGATAACGGCTGAATCACAATGTTAGATGGATGAGTTGTTATTCATAATTCTTCTAGAATGTGGGAATGATACATGATGTTGGTAACCACATTAATGTTATCTGTGTGTATTTAATTTGGTATTTCACTACACATGAAACTTATATGGAATGTAATATTTTATTCATTGGTTTTGGTTACATTCCTTGTTTTGGTATAAATATTTGATGTTTGGTATTTAGTTAATAATTTATACCATTAATTTAGTTGTTTATATATTTATCTCCTATATGTTTTTACATTCATAATGACGGTATATTATCCCCAAAATATTTTTTATACCCTTCATACAAGTTGGTATCCTCTAGTGTACCAGTAGTCCATTTTGAATTCACATAATGAACTAGATATGGGAACCATTACATTGAGCTCCGGTCTGATTCTACATCTAAAGAAATGTTTCATGTCTAAACATTTCTATAATACCTCCCTAACATCCCTATATACATTCTAGATATTAATGTATTCCAAATGGAAAAACCCTTGGGTCCTTAGGATGATATGAAATCGAATTTTCTCTAATATAGGATAATTGTATTCACCAAGATCATTATTTTTTATTTATCCTTCTACAAACTCAAATAATGTATATACACATATAATAAAAAATCTCCCATATAATAATATTTTATTATGGTGATGGTAAAATATTTTTCCATCTTCACTTCCATCAATTTTGAAATGAAATCATCAATCCTGTCTATGGTGGAATACCTCCACATGAACTGATGTTACTTCTTTTCTATTAACACATCTCATGAATGGGTATAATAATGGAAATAATTTATTTGTGAAAAAATTATAATATAAATGTAATATAGGTAAGAACCCTTTTTAAATGAGCTATGGATCTATTAAATTTTGTAATAAATCAGTACATTATACCAAGTATGGATGATTAATGAGTTAAAAAATGTCTAAGGTCTATCTGAGGCTTGTTCAGAGCCCACAACAAATCTTTTTAGGGAAACTATCCATGTCAATTAGTTGGCGCATGGATGGAGCATGATTTTACTAACCGTAAAGATGGTCAATTTATAGAAAGAATCACTTCAGATTGTTTGTGCATGTTTGTGTGTCAGAACCATGAAACGTACCATTCCACCAAGGTAACCATGCACGGTTGGTGCACGATTTGTAAAATATTGTGAAAATTCCATACATAAGATATTTTATGGGTATTTTTTCCTTTTTACCCATAATGATCTAATTGAACTCCCTAATTATTACCTACTCTATGATTATTAAGGATTTAACTTCGTGGATCACATTTTGGAACTATTTCAATGATGAAACTAGTGTTTTTTAGATATAACTTATCTAGGATCTAATTGAGCCTCTATTCTTCACATTGGATGCGCAACAGTATGTACTCAAGCCCTCCTTAGCCATTCTCCTTTTCTCTCTCTCTTGACCAAGTTTTCATGGTACGATTGATTTCACATTTTATTAAATATACTTTTATTCGAGAAAAATAATTGGCCAAAACAGAAATAGAATGACCATAAAACCTTATGGTGGGTTGTCTATAACTCATTCGTAATGATCATAGATTTTGGAATTGTCATGTTGCAACCATTGATTTAACTGGGTGATGTTTATAGAAATTATTTTCCTTGAATATAAACATTAGAATAGTATTTTTATTATATTTTTATATATTTTATAATATATTTTACATGTTTATAGTATGTAATAATATATTTTTTCACTTTAGTGTTTTCCAACATTTGTGCCACAGTTCGGGTGTGATTTTTCTTGACCACTATAAAGGTATGATTATATATATTAGATGGATTTAATCTTATTGTGAATTTCATAATAGAAAGTACCATGTATTCTCACTAGTTGACCTGCCTAATTTCTGTGCATCCATTTCACAATGAAATGTCAAATGTGAATTGGAATGTATGCTAATTATATTACTTGGATAGATTAAATGTAAATGAATTGAAGGTTTCATATCCATATCTCCCCTTTCCATATTAATGGAATTTAGTAGAATGAACCATTAATGTGAAAATTTTTATAAATGATTTAAATGAATGGTTTCATGATACTTTTCCTTGTCACACTAATGAAAGGAATGGAATGAACCAAAGGTTGCAGGCTTCATGACTTTATCAAACTAATGAAAGGAATGGATTTAAGTAAATAAAATCCTAATCAAATAGTAATGGTATGAATCAAGATTTCATAAGATTCTAAACATTTAATTCCATGAACACTTGGGAACCCCATTCTGATTCACAGAGAAACCTTTCTTTTGTTGAGACCCACCAAGATCTTGATCCTTGTCTGTACTTGATATCCTAGTATGATAATGTAAGATCTGTCCATATTATCATAGATTCCTCTAATTCCACTTTGAAATGTCCCAGATCCAGATTTCAGTCAACATGTACCCTAATCATAGTGGTCCACATGGCCTAAAGGACATATTTGATAATGAAAAATTTTGTCGACTAGTAGAAAGGGACTATGGGGAGACAATTCCCTCATTACCAACGTCTGGCACAACTTATGGATTTTAACATCGGTAAATAGGGGATGTAATATATGTCAAAAAGAAGGAATCACTGAAAATAGAGGCAAAAATATCAATAACTGGTATAACGGGAATAACATCAAAGCATACAACAATGTATGATGATATGTCACGAATCTAGAAAACTATAAAAAATGTATACAATATAGCATGCATAAAATGTTCACCAATTTTTGAAGGAATCAAAAGAATATCCCAATAATCCTGTTATTTTTCTCAGAAATATTTTATCAAGATCGATCCTTATCAACATGAAATCATGTGTTTGATGTTTTAGGCATCCCTTTGTCAACACCTAGAACCATGTAATCATCCCTGGGTACCAAACGGTTCTCAGAGAGGGTGTGTGATAAATCTCAATGGGTCTCCACCAATGGTTTTTATATCATATGCCCCATGTAAAATGATTTTAATAGTGTGCATGTTTGAATATATTATTAAATGCATTACAATGTAACAAAATACCCTATTGCCTTCATCACCCCTCTTTTGGTGTTTGAACCAATAACCAGTTCATTAATTATGTAATATCCAATTTATATTGATAGGTTATGTGAGGTATAGTGATCATTGACATCAAGAAGTTATATTATAAATATTTAATCTTTGATGAGGTATCATGGAAACCTATAATGAAATCTTATTATGAAGTCACATGCTAACAACCAAGGTGATGTAGACATCAAGGTTCACCAACATATTAATACCTATAACAAGGATAAGGATATGAGTGTAATTAAATGATAAAATTCCGACTAATTCCATAATAACATGCCCACGGAATCCAAGGTGATCATCCATGGTAAGAAGGCTAAACAAATACAAGGACTTATTGTTTATAAGCATGGAACCTACTTGTCAATGATAGATCAAACTTCTTCGTATGACCAGTAAGAGGTGAAACATGGGGATAAATTTCATGCCTGGAATATCCAACCAACCCAAAAAAATCCAAATATCATACACATTATTGGGATGATCTAAGGAAACTACAACAATATCCATTTCGGGGTTAAGATATTCACCTGATTTTAAGATAATGTGACTGACAATGTGAAATTTTTTGACCTAGAAGTGGCACATTGAAATCATGAATAGATTTGATCCCCTCTAAGTGTACTCAAAATTATCTCAATATGTTTTGAATTATCACTATGAGTGAGAGAATACACAAATTTTTCTACTATAAACACCATGAAATAAGAATATACATAGTGATGGAAAACACTACTGATAAGATCCATGAAAATGGAGAGAATATTCGCAAGACTAAACATCATAAAAAGGTACTCATACAGAAAATACTGACTTCAAAAATATGTATGAGGTATGTCTAAAGGTCTAAAATGTGCATGATGATAACACAATCTTAGGTCGATCATGGAGAAGACCATATCTCTTTGGTATTATTCAATGGGATCACCTATTTGAGGATGTGTATATCAGTTATTTATCATATGCTAGTTCAACCTTCTCTAATATTTTCATGGACATAAGGATCCATCCTCCTTATTGGAGAAAGGAATAGGATACCCCGAAGAGGAATTATTAGGCCATATAAAACCATTTGTCTCTAAATCCTATAACTACATCTTGATCTCTTCATGCTCTTTTGGTTCCATCCTGTACGGAGGAATAGAAACTAGAGTTTATACTAGAACAAGATAGATTTTAAACAATACCAATATCTCAAGAGGTATACTAGAAAAATCATTTATTAAAACATCCATGAAATACTCAACTAATATAGGTAAATTAGTGTTTCATAAACAATAATCCTCCATAAAGATATTTGATATATGGGTGGTCACATCCCCTATATCATGATGGTCTGATCCTGATCAGCCATCCTGGACATCCAACTCACACTTATGTAGATAACTGTTACCATCTGGGGATGTAAATGATACATACAACAATAGAAGTCTACAAAATCATGATATTAAACCAACCAATCCACCCCGAGTATGAAATTGATGCATGTAATCTCGATAACAAATAGGTTCAATAAGAAAGGGTTGTTGCCAACTTCAATGTGATAGTCCCTACATTGGCGTATGCCCTCTATTTGAACGCTTAATGACATGTCTGTGGTCATTAAACCATAATAATGATGTATTTCCAGTTTGAGACATTCCAATATAAAAACATTCATTAAAGAGTTTAAAGAACCATTATAAAATATTGTAGATAATATAATAGAGGATAGTATAATTTTACTTTGTCTTATAAATGGTCAAATTGCATGATCTTAGGGTATCATCTATATTGAATTCAACTAGTCTAATCCATTGAACTATGAAAAATATGGACAACAACGATCCTAACTACTCTATCAGTAATGCTAGTATTCTAGGGTTTGGATACCATAGCCACAACTTCATCCTCGGCCAGACCTACTGGTGATATTCCCACTCCCTATATAATGTGTCATAAAGTAACTCACTCTTGATGGTGGTAGGTGAAATACATCCAAAAAAATATGAATGGAATTCTAGATCCCATCCTCAAAACATATAGCATGTAAAATCTCATCACTGGATAGAAGCTGTGCAATGTTCTAAAACTTTGAGAATCATGTTGAATGTTTGATTACTGACCTAGGACCCTAATCGAGATGCATGAACATTCTATCTTTTTCAGCTCTTAACATCTAATGAAATAACTGATCATAGAATGATTTAGGTAAATTAACAAATAACATGACCTCATGGTGATCGGGCTAGGTAATCACATTACACCAACCCTTGGCCGAGTCCCGTAGAATGTAAGAAGTCATTTCAAGAGATGAAAGGGCGGCTTGTATGGGAAACTATTATGAATCATCTAGATCTAAGAATAAGATATATTTTCTTCTATGATGCATCAAGCATTAGTATAGGAGTAGTGATGATGTAGGAGGACAAATCTTCTCCATACAGATCATGAAATTTGAGGCCTCATGAGAGAAAATACCAAAAAAAACCATCTTGTGCTAGTAGCTATTGTCCATGGCATATGATTTTGGATGTAATATCTATTTTGTGAGCTCTTTACGGTGAAAACAGACCACAATATCATCAAATGTATATTTTTACACCATTCTATGAATCTCGTATAGTATAGGGGGGTTCAAATATCAACATTTCTATGATTTTGATAAGAATATAATTCTATGAAGTGAAATGTGGTTGTAGATGCACTGAGTTGGAAATATTAGGAACAACCAATACACGTAGCCAGTGTTGAAAGTAATTTAATGGAATTATTTTCTAAGATAAACCATGAGTTTCAGGATAGTCATGAGCAATATTACCTCTCATCTTTGATAGTTATATCTTCACTTTATGAAATGGTGAAGAGTATATAGATTTCAGGTTCTAATGTCTTGATACTCTATGAGAGTATATTCAGAGATAACCCATATATAGATTAGTTTTTGGATAGAAATGATGACATGAATATACATGGACAAATATCAGTTCTTACATATATGAGATATGAGTTGAAGAAGGAATCACATGCTTCTCATTGGGAATTTAATCCATGCATATCCATGATTTATCAAAACATGTGATGCCAAAATTGGTGGTTTGGAATGAAATGTCATAATTAAGGGTTTAACACATGGTGTTTCACCTATCATGAGGTGAAGGTGGAGCACCACTGACCTGCAGGCTTCTTACAACCACTTCTAGTCTTGAATATGAAATGGGAAGATGTTTCTATGGATTTCGTAGTAGGATTACCAAGCTCCGTGATGGGGAGTGATTCTTTCTTGGTATTCATTGAATAAATAACAAAATCATACAACATCATTCCTATTTGAGAAACTTTTTCAATTGATGAGATGAGATGATTGTATGTCTGTGATATTATATAACTACATAGAGTACCTCGTACTATCGTGTTAGATCAGGATTCTCATTTTGTGCAATTTTTCAAACAGGGATTGAAAAATGATACCAGAAGAAAGGTTTTTATAAGTTTATATTTCCACCATTATACCATTGTAAAATTATATGTTATAATACAGGTTCTATATGATATGTTATGATTATGTGTCCTTGATTTCATCAATTCTTGCGAGAAGCATATCACTCTCATTGAGTTCACCTACACTAACAGATTTCTTGTGACAATTAATTCATATCAGTTTGAGGACTTATATGGAATGATATAGAATTCACCATCATTCTGTCTAAAGGAAAGTTAGGATACCATACTATGTCTTTTTTGGTTGAATAAATTGTAGAGTAGGTTGAACAGATCAAAAACTATATGACTATTGGTCAGCATAGACAATGATCATATGCCAATCACCATTAATGACCTCTTGAATTCGAAGATAGGGATCATGTTTTACTTCAGGTATCTCTCAGACTTGGGCATGTATGGTTATGAAAGAAACAAAATTGATTTCCACAATATGTAGGCCCTTCATAATTCAAGGAGAGTTGGGATGATGGCTTATAAGTTAATATTTCATTAGAGGTATCATAAGATTAACGACTTCATTATCATTTAATAGATTTGAATGTATCATGTTGATCCATCCCATACATTTGATCCTAAGGATGTATAATTGGATACGGATTATACCATTGAGTTTTATATAGTAAGCATTGTTGATTTGAGAATGGATGCTCTCTAAATCTGGTCTGTCCCTCTAGTATGGGAGCTATAGAATGATGGTTCAGTAAATGACACCACATGGGGGAGGGAAGCTAATGTATACCCCAAATTTCTAGAATTGTTCTCAGATTGTTCTCTCTATCATTTGATGATGAACTATGTGACAACATATTTTATAGGGGATAACTATAAGAGCCTGGTTTTTCCCTCATCTCTAGATCCTTTAAATTTAATTTTAAATCATTTAGTTTGACTTAATATGGATTATTATAGAACTAGAAATGGGCAGATTAGAGTCTGAGGCTTTTTCGGATTCCAAAACACTTCTTTTTTGGGAAACATGCCAATTCACATGGTTTCTGAATGGTTGGTGCATGGTTTTCCTAAGTGTGTGGATGGTCAATTTTCAGAAAGAACCACTTCTCTATGATTGTGCATGGGCATGCTTCTTAACCATGAAAATATCCCTTCTGCCCTGGTAAAAGTGAATAGTTGGAACACAATTTTTCAAAACATTTGGAAAAACCGTGCATAAGCTATTATAATTGTAAATTTACATTTTCCCACAACGATCCAGTTAAACTCCATGTATCCCAAATATGAGATTTTGTGGGATTTACATAAACTGATCTTAATTTTGATATTTTTTAAGGCCATAGCTAGGGATTCAATGATCTCCCTTTTGAGGGTTCCAATCAAGCTTTTATTCACCACGTTGGATGAGCTACGACAAGTAATCGAGTACTCTTGAGCGTTTATCCTTATCTCTTTCTCTCGACCAAGTTATTGGCGTATATTATTTATTTAAATTTTCATAGATCTACTAAAATCTATGAAAAAAGGGACAATATTGGATTAGGAGGATCATAAAACCATAAAGTGGGTGGTCTATAAATCATCCTGAATATTCATTGATTTGGTAATTGTCGTGTCGGGGCCACTGATTAAATCAGGTTCCATTTATTGAATTATTGTGCAATTCTTATTCTTGTTAGAAACTAATGGTTATGCTATTTAAATGTATGTGACTATTTATGAGGTGTTACCCCAACAACTCCATCCATCCCTTGATGGATGTTATGAAATATTTTCCACCTTAATGTATTGACAGGTTTGTGCCACCGTTCGAGAGTGTCTTGGATTGACCACTATTGTGGTAAATTATATATATATAAAAGAATGATTTATATTGTGAATTGAATAATGGAATGTACCCTTTATGCTTACCATATAACCTGCATTATGTATGTTCTTAAATTTGACAATAAAATGTGAAATTTGAATTGTCACATATGTTATGGATATGACTTAACCAAATTAAATGTAAATCAATAGAAGGTTTCATATCATTAGCATTCATTAACACATTATTCAGAGAGAGAGTAATGGACCTTGAATAAGTAATATTACTTAAATAGATTAAATGAATGGTTCCATGCTAATTGGCCTTGTTACACGAATGAAAGACAAGGCTTGGACCAGTAGTTGAATACTACATGACTTTACCACACCACTTAAAGGAAAGGATTGAAACAAATTGAATATTACATGACATCATAATCAAATAGTAATGGCCTAAATCGATATATCCATGGATTTTAATCTAGGAATGACTTGACCACTCAGGAACCCCATTCTGATTTAATGATATGACTTTCTTAGGTAGAGAATCACATAGATCACAATTATTTTATGTTCTTAGAGGACCAATATGAAACCATAGGATCACTCCAAATTATAGTTGGATTCCTCAAATACACTCATTATATCCAACATTTAAAAGTAAGTTCTATGGTTATATCCCATAGGTCCCTATTATTGTTGAACCTTGTCTTACCTTGGATGACCACCTTGTATTAGGTGGGCACCTTATTTTGGAAGGCCTTAGAAAATGCTCCTTGGATTACAATTTTATCATTATCATTAGTTATTCATGCGTAAACAAACCTAGAAGGGATATAAGAAAAATGTGTCATTTTATGCCTCATATAAAATGGAACAACATAGTAATTACTATAGTATATAATATCGAAAAACATGAGTGACCATTCATTGGTGGTTAGTACGACATGTTAGAATCCTCAATCACCCAAAAATCGATCAACATTAAGATATATTTCATAGATCATATGTAGAGGGAAAATAAAATCTATATATTTCTAATAAACACAACTTCCCTCACATACACCACTCCCTGGTTTATTCTCAGGAATATTGACATGAAATTTCATTTTTTATAATGCCATATCACAACAAGTGGTCATAAGTCCATTAAAAAAGAATCCAAGAAATAATTTCATTTTATATTTGTATGGATTATGTTAAAATAAATTTTTACCAAAATTCCACTTTTTTTATATTTGTACTAATTCTTTTTTATGGAAATTTCTATAATATGATAAAACTATAAACTTCATAAAAAAATTGTGTACAATTAATTTATATCCTCTATAGTCACATCAATGTCATGTTTACATTAATAATAATTCTTTGATGTCGATAACATTTATTAAATTCATATTGTATAATATGATCACGTGATATAATCACATATCATAATATCATGACTCGTGCATCATAATAAATCACATAGCTTTCCTGAAATTGCGTTAATATAAAAGTTTTTGACAATGCTATTTATTATTATTTTTCTGAAAGAATAAACATTGTGAATTAAAAAATTAACTTCCCAATATGTTCTATTTGTTTATATTTAAATACAATATTTAATAACTTCTCGGATATGCATTACCGAGATAAAAATAAATGGTGAAGTATTGCAGAAAATTTTTATTTTAATATAAATGTTATAAAATATTATTTTTATTTGAAGGTATGAATATTAATAACCATATTATGATATATATATATAGAAATATTATGAATAAAAAAACATTAATAAATAATAAATTTATTATCAATTGGTTGAAAATGAGGATAAAATCATTTAATTGTAATGGGCATTATTTCCATAAAATAGTTTTCATATGTGATGTATATTTTTTTCTATATAGATTTAAATAATCATTACCAGAAAATTATTCAAATGAATTATTTATATTATATATAACATTTAATTAATTAAAATTCACTTAAATTTATTTATTATGAATATAATGAGAATAGTATCATTGTATACTTCAAAAATACATTTTCTTTCAAAATAGGTCCTACAACATTTTGGGTAAAAATATTATATATAATTTTTTGCCATTTTAGTAATTATATTATAATAATGGTAATAATATTTTAAATTATACATTTATTATATGAATTATTTATTTTTATGTTATTTTTTGGATGATTTATTTCTGACTAAATAATAAAAAATACATATTTTTAATAAACAAAAATTTATTTTAAAAATTTATTTTTAGTTTTATTTTCCATTACATTTCATATTTTGTTATAATTTATCATAATAACAATTTGGTTAATAATTATCCAAATATTTACATAGGAACAATAAATAAAATTAATTGGGTATAGATTCGTTCATAGGCTTTAAAGTTATTTTCTAAAAAAATGTTTTTCATTTTTTTTGAGTTCTTATTTTAAAATTAATTTCTCCCACATTCAAATGTAAATATTGAAAAAATAATTCCTTATATTGAATCATGGATTTCATATTTTTTAATATGTTACTTTAATTATAAATCATAATGAATGGTATTAATGGTCAATGTTAATCACGGTATAATGTGTTAAATATTGTAATTAAAGATAAACATTGATATAAGATCTTAAAACGAACCCAAATATTGCATCTATTTATATTTTAAAATTTTAATATATTTATAATACCTTCTATATAACGTCATACTTTTTCCATATTTCTTTCATTATAAACTTTATATTATTTTGGGCTATGAAAATTTATAAAATTCCACTCTCTATCATTTTAAATCACTAATAAGTTACCATCGTAATGAATTCATATTGTAATGGTCATAAAATGTTTCTTTCAATAAGATTAATTTAGTTTTCTGTTGGTATTATATTTAATTTTTTATATAGTATAATTTCATTTAAATCTTATTCCACGCTGAAACAATTTTTTCCAAGAAGTATTAAAATTAAATTATGTATTTTAAAACCATAAAATCTAATACAGATATGAAAAATTATAACGACACAATAATTTATTGTATCATTGTAATGAATTATTTATGTTTAAATAATTCATATTCGAATTACAATGTTTTCTTGATGTCGTAACTATCCATATATATGAATATTAATAAATGATCTTACATGGATATTAAAGTTTATATTTTATTTATATAAATTTATAAAACCAAATCTGTCATATCACGAATCATGTGGAAAGAAAAAAAAATCTCCCTAAATTAATGATTCATTTATGTGACTATTTTTATTTTAAAATCTAATTCTTGATCGATAAATGTTGAAAAATATTTTTAATGGTAAATGGTCAACAAGTTTCATATGGGGTGTGGTTGAACCAAATTAAAATGTATTTAATGAAACCAAAACACATATAATATTACATAGTCAACTAAATATATTCATTATAATCCATATTATTGATAAATAATTTCCATGGATTATTTTATATGGATTTTGATACAAATTATATATTAATATATTAATTATTTATCATTTTTTCTTCAACATGGAATATAATATGGAATCCCTTCTCCTATTTTTATTCATCTACATGTTCCATTTAACTAAATAATAAATTATAAAATCCTTTAACAGTCATTCTCCCAATTTCTAATTGGTTTTGTCTCACCAAAAAACTATCCTTTAAGGCATAATGTGTGAGAAAAATTAATTTAATCTAATAAGTGGAATAACTATTCCCTAAGTGCTTTCATGTTTCTTTGTACTTCCCCTTATTATAATCTTAAATAACCATGATGATTTTATAATCTTATTAACTAAGAAATATATCAATATTATTATTATTATTTTAAATTACCTTTTTATCTCCTTTTAAATCCTAAGTGAAATGAAAATATTTCATTGGAATAAATGTTGGCTACAAACTCCATGAATGGATATGTTTCTCTTTTCATCATCACTTCCAAAGGCTAGTTAATATGATGTATTAAATGAATGTACATGATATTAATGTCAGTATAGATATTCTAAGAAGATAATATTATACCTAACTTCTTACCTTATCTTTTGTTGGGAAATTATTACACCACTCATGCATACAATGGAACTACCACCTCCGAGAAGTGATTTAATTAATTATTCATTTCAATCATTAATAGGATGATCATATATATTATTTAATTTATAATCATGATAACTATGTAATTATTAAAATTAATAATATTTTTCTAATAATGATCTCTTTTTACATGAACTACCAACGAGTTTGTCTTGGGATTTTGAACCATAAAATATTTAATCATCAGATGTAAAATAATCAAAAATCACCATTTATGTAATGGTAATATATGAATTTAAAATTTAACAGTTTTATTAGAAAGTAAAATAAAATTTTAATTATGAATTATTAAACTAATATAATTTTATTATGTGGTAGTTAGTGGTTTTTTTATTCAAATTTGTAGTCAAGGTAATTTGTTTTAATAAATTTTTTTTATTGTGTTTGATTCAAATCATTTTCCCCCTTGTTTATATAAATTTAAATGTTTCAATAATTTCCCTATTCAATCATAATTGGGTTTTAATTATATAATTCGACTAAATAATAATTTTGTTTTTTCTATATGAACTTATACTCTATAATGTTTATTATATTCAGTAGTTTCTTAATTTATAGACCAATGTAGAAAATGAACGTGTTTTAACATACATGGTGTGAGAATATTTTTCCAACATCATTTCATTTTTTATTATAATTATTTTATATCTATTAATAATGTTTTTATATGTTAAATTAAATTTCAATTATTTTTTTATTAATTAAATATAATACATTTCCAAATGATTGGTATATTTCTCCCTATAATTTTTTTAAAATTTTAATGAGAATTTGTTAGGCGATCAAATTATCAATTTAAATGGTTTTAAAATAAAAATGATGATGATAATAAATTTTTTATTCTTGAAACATTACTTGAGGTTGGTAAATGGTGACTATTTAGCTTGATATTACTCATGATTATAGTTGATCCAAATATATCCATCCTTTCTTTGTGAAATGATTTTCCATTGTTGGAAAAAATTTGACAGATAACTTTGTAGGTTACCACTATGAAATTATCTAGGTTTTAGTGATAAAGAAATGGGTTAAAAACGATTCAATGAGGATTATATAAAAACCCTGTCTCCATATATATATACATCAAATCAATTTTTTGGAACACTTAAAACATTATATAAAAAGAATCCCAAGGACTGTATTAGTATAGTGCCTTCGGAATCATAGAAACATAATCACTTGTATATAAGAAAGACATATTTTTTCTCATTTTGTTCTTCATGATCATAACCCTTCTAAAAACATCATACATATAACATATTTAAATAACATTAATACGGGATCCTAAAAGGGTGTGATATCATATTCATAGTAATGGTAAATAGGGGAGACATACAGGCTTAAAAAAGGGAATAACTATATATGAACATGATCATGACAATATAAAATCATACCCTTCATGTCAAAGATTATAAACATGAATCACAGAATAATTATTGGTAGTTCATAATACATGAATCATATTTAAATGAGGAACATAATCTAAGAAATTGAAATAGGGGAATAAACAATTGAATTGGTGAAAATACATAATCATATAAAATTATTTCCTTTGTAGTCAAAGAATTACTTCCAAAGCAATCTTAGTAAAATGTGTTCACTCCCCATGCCATCCTAGTAGTCATGGATCACATCCATGGCCATTTTAGTAGCATGCTTTAACTCCTCATACCATCTTGGCTGTCCCAGTTTACTCCCATTGCTATCTTAATTTTGTGAGATCATTCCTCATACCATCATGATGTCATGTTTCACTCATGTGGTTGTCTTTGTAGTCATGATTCACACCCACGACCATCGAATTATATCTCATGATAAATAAATCATTACCCAATATATTTTTGGGTGATATATGTCCCAACAATCTCATAAGTAGATGACACAAACATGTGAAACAAATTCATAAAATCTCATACCATGAACCATGAAATGAAATGAGTATCATAAATATGTAGTCATATCAGAACACTTTAAAAACCTATGGGGTTAATAATCATTTAATAATAGTCTTATCATATTAAATTATGCAATATTCAAAATCAGTTTACTAGATAATGTGAAATGGGTTTTAAAAACCAATATACCATGAAACATAAACAAAATTTATAAATATCCAATAAAAAAAATTAAACCCTTTAAAGAAAAATATTAATGGAAATATTGAATAATTTCTCTATAAAGGAATCAATAACACCACTATATTTCATCTTACAAGGAAAATATTTTAAAAAAATTAAATTTTTTTTGTATAAAATATCCTTTATCAATGAAAATTTATTTTTAAAAATGAAAACCATTAGAATCCGCATTTTATTTAAAAATATATTTTGATATTTGAAATATGGTTTGAAAACCTTTTGAACACCTTTTCACTTGAAATAATATAAATAATGCATGAAAAATTTATAAAAACCATTTTCCTTAAAGAAATATAAAATATGATTAAAAAAATATAACACTATTTTTATTTGAAAAAATATTTGAAGTATATATAAAATAATGAATGATTTTCTAAAATCATTTAATTTCAAATAAATTTAAATATAATAATTAAATAATGATAATGTTTTGGAAAGCAAATTTTAAAAAATACATTGAAAATATATTAATTACTATTTAATATGTGTTGAAACCCATTTGTGTGAAAATATTTTGAAAAAATATAAATTATTAAGGAAAACATATTGAAAATAATTTCCTATAAAATTATTTAGAAACTTGTAAATAAATATTTAATTTTTCGGGAATATATTTTTTTAGAAATATTTGGTTCGAATGAACGTTTATTTCACACTGAAAAGAGTTATAAGAATGGAATTTAATTAAACAATTTAATAATCATCTTATGTCTCAAATAGTGAAACAATTATTACATTACAAGAGGATATCATGAATCTAAATAAGAGAGTAAAATTCAAGAGTTTTATTTAGAGATGTATCATATGATTTCTTCAATTGATTCATAATAGTAAACAATATGGATAATAATGAAATTGATTCCATAAAAAACTAACATTGTACCTTTGAATTATACTACCCATGTAAGATAATTAATTTACATGAATATTATAATATAATTAATTTAATGAGATTCATGATTTAACATTTGAAAGGTATTATATATACATCATTTAAAAATATAGGGTCATCCCATGGGAAGTGGCTCAAAGAAGGAAAATTGAGTCAAAAATACTTTACTAATTTGGTAATATTTGAGACTGAAAACCATGAATTAAATATCCTCAAATTTATATGTAAATACCCAAAAATTTAGGTATTAGAATAAAATAATACAACAATTTCAATTATACACTCCATATATAAGTAATATTTGATGAACATTGCATGTATCTCACTGAAATAATAAGGGAGATGAAATTCATTTACTCTGGGTCTTAACTATCATTGTACTTGTAAAAATTGAGAACTAATAAATAAAATTTTATTATATATTTATCAAAAACCATATTATTATATCTTTGGCCATATATGTTTTTATTATGTAATTATATTACCTTCTTGTTAACAATTCTACATTAATTTTTCACATCAAGTAATATTTTATTTGTTTTTATCACGTGCCTTAAATTGTTTTATCTTTGGTCCTTATACACATAACAATATCAGAAAATTTTACACCATGATGTAAATATCATGTATATTAATTATATTTTTCTTATAATAATCAATATAATATATATGTATCTAAAGGAATAAACCATTCATGGAGACAATAAGACGTACATATTAAGGATCATTATTTCTATTTTCTTTTCATATTGAACGATAGAGACAAATAAAATAATTGTATATGTGTATATAATATCATTATTTATGATACACATTAGATTTAGGTATGTGTATGTGTAGTTATAACCATAATAATATAAAAAATTTAGTATACTAAGGATAGTAGTCCTGTAACAAGAGTGTGGAAAAGGGGTACTAGAGGTGTGGGAGAATGTAAATAAAAGAAAGAAGCATTAGGGAGGATGGTAACTATTATTTTGGGTAAACCCTTTAGTTTTCACCAATGGGATTAGTAGTATTACATTCTTCCCAAAAGTATTATTCAAAGAGGATGTAAGAGATTTTTGTAATTTTATTGGTTAGGGATTGACCAAAACTAGGTGGTTTGAGAGGTGTGAGGAAGGGGGAGTGGTGGTGAACTTTTAAAGGGGAGGGAAAAAACTCACTTCATAGTTCGGAAAAAAGTTATTTGCACCCATGATTTTTACTAAAAAATTTAATCCAAAACCAACTAAACTCAATAATTGATCTTGAATGGCCGAATAAAGTCCATAAAATAGCTATTGGTCCAATGGATAGGTCAGTCGGGCTTTTACGTTCAACGGACATTCCCATGTTAATCTTAATTTTACATTAGTCTTTGTAATGGATTTTAATTAAAATCAGTAATATTTTTGGGTCAAAATATATGTTGAAAATATTTTAAATTATAAATTATTCATTTTCAAAATATGGAATCCATTTTTCCAAATTATAATGACAAACGTGGCAGAAAATAATTTAAATGTAATTGAGTTGTTGGGTCACAATAATGCGTTTTTAAATAAACACGTTCAAAATATTTTTGGATTTTTTAATTCAATTTCAAATTGAAATTGATTCCAATTACATATATTAGAATATTAAAAATAATTTCAACTAATAAATATTTTAAATATTAATATTTAATTTAAAACAAAAAATAAATTATAAGAAAGTTAATTTTTGAATTAGAATTTATTATTTTTTAACTACTCACTAAAAAATGAATGCTTTTAGATAAATACAAAAAATTAATTCTAACATAGTTTTTATTTTTCTATTTCTGATATAAAGAATATTTCATCTTATAAAATATATAAAAGCTCCAATTATTGGATTTAAAATTGGTTACACATTAAAAGGTGATAAAAACTACCTTTATAAAAATAAAGGTATTTATGGTCCTAATTTGGAATGTTCTCATCTTATGTTTAAAAAATCCATTATATGAATATAAAAAATTAATTATTGAATATATAACTTATTTATTACATTAATAACACTCACTAATTGAAATTAATTTAATATATTAAGACCAAAATCCTTTGGGGATTAAAAAATATGTCCTTATATTCAATTCATTTTTATAATTTCATTTTTAATTAATTAGTAACCTAGCAATTCATTTTTTATTGGTGTAATTATTATATTTTAAAAATTTATTAAAAATATTTTTAATATCTAAAATAATGGCTATTTCATATATTATTATATTAAATAATAATAATAATTTAAAATCATATAATTGTTCGGTAGAAATCAGTCTTGCGTATTATGCATGTCGTTGAGGAAAGGAATTATTACATGTAACAAAAGATATATTTTGTGTTCGGAGTAGTGAAAGATGAAATTTATGTTGCATGTAGTCCATGATTATCTTTGTTATTATATAATGATCACAAAAATTATTTCTTTAATGTATGAAATATATTTAAAATGTTACCTGATATTATAAATATCACAAGTATTTAGTTAATCTGAAAAAACAATTAATTAAAAAATCATAGTGTGTTAGATTATACCCCTTTAAAATTAATATATCTCCAAAAATTCATTTGACTTATCAATTTATTAATACTTGAATGATTTATTCAAAGATTCCCACATCATAAAAATGAATCCAATAACATCCTTTAAAAAGGTAATGTGAGAGACTTAACAACTACACAATATAGAATACTACTATGTATCCAAATAGGAGAACATATTTGGAAAGTTAAAACATAAACATGGATTAAATTATTAAATATTCCAATGTAATTATTAATGGAATCAATAAAAAACATCTGGATGATCAATGAATATTTGAGTGTCTCAATGTCAAAATCCTTGATGATTAAAAATTCCATCCATCAAATAAAAATTACGTTCTTATGATAAAAAATAGCTATTATTTATAACAACGAGTATTTGTTTTTTTCAACGATAAAATGAAATATACTAACTTGATATGTTTATAAAAATTTAATTTCATTTCATTGTAGTGATTTTATCAATTTATAATTCTTCCATTGCATCAAGAAATACCTTACCCGAAATTAAACTCGATTATTGATGTACTAAGAAATTTGTTTATCAAATCTTAAGACCCATAAAATAATGAAATTTGTAACTATTTATCTCTAAATATTCTTTGAAATCAATATATTTAATACATTAATCCATATAAAAAGTAACTCTACTAGTTCATCATTAATATTTATTCATATAAACTAATTACGCATTAACCAGAACATCACATAGTTTAGTGCTAGGTTTGAAACCCTTACTCTCCTATAGTAATCGGTTAAAGACACATGACCCTGCTGAACATGATTATTTTTCATCTAACATAGAATATTTAAATCTCTTAATGAAATAATATAATGACCAGGATAAATAAGAATGTCATTTATAAAATACGGTTAATCATTAAATAATCATCTATCCATGGTTTTCTATAAAAACTCAATACAAAAATACTTCACAAAAATTTTAAATTAAACACTAAATAAATGGTTAAAATAATAATTCATAAAAAAATTAAATAATAAAAACCATTATAAAGAATTTTACAAAAATAGTGTGACATTGATTCCCTATTCTTCACAATTGAACTCTTTGTTGTCATATTCCAAACTTCTGAATACCCTCATTGTATATTATCATGAAACATGGTAATAAACTAAATTACGAAAAAACCTATTAGAAAACATGAAATATTCCTTCATAAAATGATTTATAGGTACATTATTTAAATCTATGAAGTTGTAAACATCATCATTAATAATATAGAACAATTTGTCAATATTCAGTTCTAGGGTAATCTATTCCATCTATTATTCTTATTCTTATCCAAAATATCAGTATCAAAACCTAATTATCTCACTATTAGGAATTAATTATGTGTTATCATTACATTATCATAATATCACACATCCATGAATTCAATTTTCAATGACTTCATCACCATTCAACATGTCCATTACAATCATTATAGAAATTTATGGATACAATACATATATTTTGCGTAATTCATATAATATAATATCTGAATTCCAAAACATATATACTTCCTTCATCGATGTTTATTCATGAAAAATTACTAATGAATTATAATAATCTTATTTAATACATTTTCCCAATAATATGAAACATATATCTTGTATTTTGGTTCCTCTACCTCATTCTAATCATGATACTTATGTTTAATGTTAACAATAATAGAAGAACATAAAATACCTTTCACACGTGTTTGCCACATTATCTTCAAAAGTATAACAAATTCTATCACAACCTTCCTGATTAAATTTATGATATTTTCACATAAAAAATAGATTCTAATTCCACATCTGAAAAATCTGATATAAATCATATTCTTTATAGTTCCCTCCATTGACTAAAACAATAAAGAATAATGTTTGAAACATTTTTTATAACTTCATACAATATAATCATGAATATTACTTAGAGAATTCATGGATCATAAATCATAGTTATTTATTCTATGGCACCATAGTTTTAAACTAGATTATTTATAGTCATCTGCTACATAAATCCTTCATTACAGATTATAAATTGATTGTGAATTTGCAGACCATATCCCCATGGAGTTCAAAATTAGAGGTGCTGTAAGGCTCGTTGTCGTGTAGTATATTACGCTGATTCTGGCCCAATGCACCTTGTTATAATTGTTACACATCAGTACAATTGTTTTATATCCACATTCATTTTTAGTATTTATAAATGTATTATTTCTAGGAAACCACTCACTCTAGGTAATACCAAAATCACAGGTTGTTTTCTTATATTTTAACACATGATTATACATATACTTAGTAACAAACATAGATTTATGTTTAGAAAAATACCTATGGTTCTCACTAATGATTTTTCATCCTAGTTTATAATGGTTTACCTAACATTTTTCATAATACAGACTATAATAACCATGTATTGACATAAATTTATATTACATAAATTTTTTAGAATGCTGAGAAAATTATACAATCAGTCATTGGATGACTGAATTAGACTAGTTCCTTTGGAAACATGTAAACATAATCATTGGTATGCATGAAAGCTACACTATTTACCACTTGGTAAAATAGGACTACCACCCATCTCAAACACATCATACATTGTCCTTATATTCATAACATGTTTATGGAAACAAAAAACGGTTTAGCACAAATTCTCAGAAAGGTTAAAATGGAGATATATATAAACATAAACAGGCGAATAAGGGTATGATAACATGATCATGAATATAGAATATCATACACTTCATATCAATGTTCAAATAAACAATTATAGAAAAAATAATGGCAGTTCAAAATACATTAATCATAAGGATATAATGCACATAATCCCTTAAAAAATATTTAAATAAAATATAGAATTATAGAAAACACATATGTATATAAAATTATTTCCAGGGTAGTCAAGGAACTACTGCCAAGTCCATATTAGTATCATGTGAGCTGTCCCCATTTTATCTTGGTCATAATTGTTCAATCCCATAGAAAAATTAGTATCATGAGTTCACTCCAAATGTTATCGTCATAGTCATGGATCACTCCCATGGAAAAGTTAGTATCATGAAAACACTCCTCATTCCATCATTGTATTCATGGTTTACTCCCATGTAAATATTATTAGACATCGTAACACTAATACCATCTTAGTATATCTCCTGAGATATAAATGTTTACCCAACTCATTAGAGAAATATATTCGTCCAACCGATATCATAATGGAATCATACAAACATGTGATAAATATCATAAAAAATCATATCATAATCAATGAAATGTTATTGGTATCATATGAAAGTAATAACATTATAATCTTTGAAAAAATATACTGTTTTCATAAAAAAATTATCATAATCATAAATGATGAAACAAATAAATTATTAAAATAATAATACATGTGAAATAGAAACTGGTTTAAAAAAAAATATAACGAATGAATGAGAATTGTGTTTAATTAACATGATGCCATCAAAAATTTATATATTCTGAGAATGAATATGAATGGAAAAAACAAATCATTTTTCATGAAAGTAATGGGTGACACCAATAGAGGTCATCTTATATGGAAATAGTTTTTAATAATCTATAAAAAACCATTCCTGAGGAAATTATCATTTCTCATTGAAAATTATTTTTAAATCAAAAAATATTTATAAAAACCATTTTCATTGAATATTATTTGATAACATTAAAATTTTTATCATAATCATTGAAGTGCACTGTGTTGCATTTGTTGTCAATGAGGTATGTTGTTGTCAAGAAATGAATGGATGGATGTCAATGAGTCAAGATGTGAATGTCAAAGGATGTTATGGTGATGGTGATGAATGGAGAATGGCCATGGAACATAAAGATGCATGTCACTTAGGAGATTCACTAAGTGACATAGGATTTTGTGGTTGATACATTCTCATCATATCAGACGATTGTAGAACTGATCATAATGTTTCAATACTTGTATCAAGGTGATACTAAGTTACAACACTTCAAGAATGAATGATGATGGAGAATCATCACATCTGACGATTGTTGAATTGATCTTCAAGTTCAAAGAACTTGTATCACGTGGATACAATGTCAGAACAATGTTAGAGGACCATGCATTGTATTCACAATGCATGAGGAGTTGAAGAAGATCCATCCACAATCTCTAAGTGGATGAAGTGGATTAATTAAGTCCATGCACTAACACTTAGTGCATGTGAATGTGAAGAATATCCAATTGATCTCTGATTATATCAATGAAGCACTTTGAAGAATTTAAGTGATTCAAGAGTTCGGTTGAAGAAGAAGAACCTTCGGGAATTCCATTACTAAGTAATGAATACTTGTTGAGTAAGAATTGGAGGAATTCTAATGAAGAAGAAAAATGAAGAAGGAAGAAGTGGAATTTGCCATTTTACACTTAAGTACTTTGTATACTTAGTGTATATTCAAGCAAAAAATTAGCCACCAAGGGCCAGCCTTAAGGGTTCAACCCAAGGCACATTTGGGACTAGGTCACCACGCCCAAGGGGATCCCATGGGGCCATCCTGAGAGAGGCCGGGGCCGTGTATAAGCCCCGAAGCCATGCAGTGATGAAGCCCGCGCAGCGTGAGCACGCGGAGCGCGCTCTAGGATGCATATTGGGCGCCAGTGGCGCGCCCGCAGGGAGCAGAGTGGGCACAGAGCGCGCCCGCAGAGAGAACACAGTGTGGGGCGGCACCGTGGAGGGGGAAGTTCAATTGCTGAGAGGCGGGCAGTGCGAGTTTGATAAACCGCGGACAAACCGGCCTCCGTTTTGATGTGGGACGCGGAAAAATCCCCGAGAGCGCATCCTGGACGCACGATTGATCGCGCGCCAGATCTCGGCCGCACATCTAATTTGTCGCGGCCCATCCTGATCGCGACCGTCCAAATCTTCGATCCAACGGCTCCCCATCCATCCTCTACCTCGAGCTCGGCCGAGGCACCTCCCGCGACGCCGCATGAACCAGTGGACCTCCGAGCACTGAAGTTGAGTTCCCGGCCACCTCCGAGCAAACCGAGATCTCCATTGTGATCGTTAGGCCATAACGAACTCATGCATGCATTAAAATGTTGCATGCATGCATCGAGAAAGAATTCGAAGTAAGGCCGAGGCAAAACGAAGTTGCCGAGGCTTCGGTGGATTCATGCTATGCATGGATAGACTTTGAAGAGGCATGCAAACGTTCTGCATGCACATGCACGTGGAGGAAAACAAAGAAAAAGAACCCGTGGTTAAACAGAGGAATGAAATCAAGATTTTGAAAATCTTGATAACCCGAAACTTTCGGGGATTCAAGATTTATATCCCGCGGAAGATTGGGCATACCTCTGCCTATAAAAAGAGAGGCAGAGGCGCTTGAATTGCTTGCTGATCCTTTGTTGAAAATCCGAAGTCCCGTGAGAAGCCTTTGTGCCTCACAAAGTAGAAGCCCCGCGCATAGTTGCTCGGCTGAGGTTCCAGAGCCACCCGAGGCTCTGAAGGAGGTCCCTGCCCGCGTACTCACGCGGTAGAAAGAGCCCTCAATGCCAGCAAACTTGCGCGGCAGGAGGAGCATGTGTGGCCGAGGTGCTTGACACCCTGCGCGCCCGAGGTGTTGCACCTTGCACACCCGAGGCAGTAGCAACCTTGCTCGCCCAAGGCTGGTTGCACCTTGCACCCTGCGCGCCCTTGCCTCCTTGAGGACTTGCGCGGCAGTATTGAAGGAGAAAGGCCACACCACTTGCGCGCCTACTTTGAAGGTGGAAGACCCGAGACTTGTGCTTGGGTTCCAAGTGAAGGAGGAAGGCCCTATGGCTAGTGTGTGCAAAACAAGAAAGCCACCACAACTTTTGTGTGCAAATTAAAGATGAGGCCGTAGCCCTTGTGTGTGGAAAATGGAGAACCAAGTGTGTGCATAAGTTAAGTGCACACTTTGAAGAATATTAAAAGGACAAGGAAGTGTGTGTGCTTAGTAAGTGAAGTAGGCCAATCCTTGTGTTTTCTAATTGATCAAAGGAAGTGTGTGTGTGCAAACAAAACAAGTAGGCCGAACCTAGGTGTGGGCAAAGTGTACACATTTAGAAGAAGAAAGAAGAGGACATCCACACTAAAGTATAACACACTTGTGAGTGTGTAAACAAAAAGAACAAAGTGTAAAGAAGGTTGAGAAGGTGTGTGTTCTTAATAAGAATACACCCTTTGTGGGTTTATCACACCAAGACAAGAAAGAGGGGAGTGCATGCATGCATGCATGCACGTGCACACGTGAACAAAGCCAAACCAGCTTGTGTGCATTTGAGTTGTCCAAGAGTAGGAGTTATTCAAGAGTTTTGAGAAGCCATGCAATCAGTGCATGAGGATGCAGAGATGCCATGCACTCAGTGCATGAAGTTGTGATGAAGTGAGACTGAGCCAGACTGAAGTTAAAGAGATTGGTTGTCTGAGTTTTCAGTAGATTGATAAGACCCTGATCAACAGAAGTGATCAGAAGTTGCCGAGAAAGACCAACAGACCTTTTCAGATGTTGTTGAAGTTTCTTGAAGAGAGAAGGCCAGGTCATCCTTAGAAGAAGGAGATAAAGCCTGAGCAAGACGAGAAGACCTGATCAACTCAAGTGATCAGAGGTACAGATCAAGGCCAGCAGTCTTTATCCCAGACTTCTGAAGATACTTGAAGAAGCTTAAAGTGAAGAAGAGCTACTCGTGTGACTCGAGGAGCCTGGAGAAGCCCCCTGTGAGACTTAGGGTGGAAGAAGTCTTCAGTGGGATTCTGGAGCAGGCCAGTGGGACTCTGGTAACACTGTGGGACGCAGTATAAAGACCCTCCTGTGGGACTCAGGAGAGATACAGTGGGACTCTATATCGACCATTGTAATTCTAACAGGTTATAATGGAAGAAACCATGTTGGGGTGTATAACCAACATGGCAAGGATGTAGGCCTTTGGTGCCGAACATTGTAAATCCTTGTGTCCAGTGCCTTTATATTTACTGCATCATTCGAGGAAAGGCTGAGAGATACAAGAATAGTGGATCAAGGCTTTAACCATCCATAGAGGTTAAATTGATTAAGAATCAATTAGTAAAAAGTTTTAAGGAATCACTAATTCACCCCCTCCCCCTCTCAGTGATTCACACTGATATGGGAACTTCAATTGGTATCAGAGGAAGGTTACCTCTAAAATATCCAAGAGAGTCTTTATAGAGTGCAGATTTGAGGAAATGAGTGACCAACCTCAAATGGAGATATCTGCCAAGACTCAGAAAAATAGAAAGAACAAACAGGCAAAGAAGACGAGGAAGAAGGTTGTTGCAATCAGAGAAACTCTTTCTATGGAAAGAAATGTGAAAGTCACATCAGATGACAATTCCTTTTATCATTCTTCTGATGAATCCTGCTCTAGCTGTGATGAAGATGGAAGGAACAATGATCTTCTAAATGCAATCAAATATCTTCAGAAGACAGTCCCCAAGGAAGTGGCAATGTGTATAGATACAAGCCTCCTTGATCTTTAAGAAGAAAAATTACAGCTAGAAGATGAAGCCAATTCTCTGGAAGTCCAATTGGCAAAAAGGGTTGGCATAACCAACACTCTCAGAAAGCTGGTGAAGGCTAAAGATGAAACTGTTTCTCTTTGAAATGAAAGATATGAAGACACTACTGAAGAATTGCAATGAAGCCTTTCTGAGAAAGAAATCTTTAAGACTATGGTCAAAGATGTCTTCCATGCACTGGAAAAGAGGCACAAAGTTTCAATGAATGTCAGAAATGATCAACTCGAAGACAAAGTCAAAATGGTGAAGGAGCTTGACAGTTCATTACTAGAATTGAAGAAGGTGCATGAAGACCAGTTAGAACAGCTGAAAGAAAATTTGGAAGGAAGGCTAAGAACTGTTGAGGATGAGAAGAACTCCCTTAACATGAAATTCTTAGAACTATAGGTGATATTGAAAAATCTGCAATCACCCAAAGCTGAATCCTCACAGTCAGCTGGAAGTAGAAATGTTGCTACACAAGTGTGCATTGAGAAGGATGATTCCAAAAGGAGGACATCCTCTAATAAAAGGGAAACATCTTCTAAAAAGAAGGTACCATCCATACCATCTTGTACTCATGCTTCTAAAAGTGTTTCTACTAAAAGTGCAGGATGGAAAAATAATTCCAAACAAGTATGGATGAAGAAAATGATGAAGCAGAGCTCTCCTGAAACAACACAGCAGCTCCAGAAAAGTACCCTAAAATCAGAAGGACTGAAGAAGTCAAGATTTGTGGGTCAATGTTGGTGTTGTAAATAGTATGGGCACTGTGCAAAGGATTGTTGGTACAATCCACTAAATGTCAAAGCACAAAGGAAGCCCATGCCAAGGGGGAGCAAGCCAGAAGGAAATAAGCAACATCCACAGGTCCAGAGACATCTGTTTACTGCTAACAGATTTGGATTACTTGACAACATCTGGGATGATTGCAAAAGTGTTCAAAAAGATGCATGTCAGTCTCCAACTGTATCCAGAGCTCAAAAGAAGAAAAGATCACAGAACCTGGCTCAGAAAGAATCCTTGGGAAGCAAGAAGAAAGTTGAAGATGCTCCCAAGAAGATTATGAAAAATGAAGAGAATACCTTGGAGTCTAAATCCAAGAAGGGTGATGTATCCAGAAGGACCACCAAGAAGAAATGATTCTACTATGAAAAGAAAGGACATATCATGGATCTTTGTAAAGAAGCCATGAAATTAAATAGAAGCAGACTGGAATCAAAAAGACAATCAATCCAGAATAAGCAGAAGGGATTGATTGAAAATAAGTTGCCTAAGAAAGGTAGCTTAACAGCATCAAAAGAACCATGTGGAATATCCAGAACTGAGGCCACACTTCCAAGTTACTTACTAGTCAAATGGCCAAATCAGTTGCAACTTGCCAAAGATCTGCAAAGAGCAGAAGATGAAGTTCTGGAAATTGCTAAGGCAAAAGGGAAGAATAATATTTCACATGAAGATGTATTGAGATCCACAGCAGCACAAACATCATTGAAGATAAAATGTGCAAGTGTGAAGAATGGTGAAAATGGGACATCTCGGTTGAGAGAATCTTCTCAACCTTGTTGTTCACATTGATGAACCAAGGAGGTTCCATCTTATTCCCTAATCACTTTTATTTACATGTGCTAACATTGTAGGAAATTGAAGATGATGATCATTCTCAACTGGAGGATGGTTTGGACAGAATGGAGTGCACCCCTTGAGGGGGAGCCAATCTGAAGAAGATGGGATTCTTATATTAATACCATCTTGAGAAAAGTGAAGGTATTCCAATCATACTTTCATCCCTTGTTTCTTAATGGTATTCATCATGACAATTAAGGGGGAGTATTTATTGAAGACAAATGGTTGAAAGGGGGAGCTTTATCTTTGCACTTGAACTTTCTAATGTGTTTGGTGAAGTATGTGCCGGATTTTGCAATTCATTGTTATATCTGAAAAATTTCAATCCCCTTGAAGCATGATCTCACATGTATAGTGAATTTTGGACGACATTGAGTACCTTGGTTACATCACTCTTGTTTTATACACCGGGTTAGCCCAAGTAGACTTATAGTTGATTTACTAAAGGTTCTTTGCTAAAGATAACATGTGACATCATCCCTCTCTCAGTGTTTTTCAAGAAAATACTTTTCAAAGGGAGGAAGAGATTTTTGAAAGAGAACCACACCACACCTTTTCATTTGGTTGCCAATAAGGGGGAGAAATATTGGCACACATATTGACCCATTCATATGTGCTCTAGTGTATTGCCAACAAATACAAAGGGGGAGATTTAAGTGCACTGTGTTGCATTTGTTGTCAATGAGGTATGTTGTTGTCAAGAAATGAATGGATGGATGTCAAGGAGTCAAGATGTGAATGTCAAAGGATGTGATGGTGATGGTGATGAATGGAGAATGGCCATGGAACATAAAGATGCATGTCACTTAGGAGATTCACTAAGTGACATAGGATGTTGTGGTTGAAACATTCTCATCATATCAGACGATTGTAGAACTGATCATAATGTTTCAATACTTGTATCAAGGTGATACTAAGTTACAACACTTCAAGAATGAATGATGATGGAGCATCATCACATCTGACGATTGTAGAACTGATCTTCAAGTTCAAAGAACTTGTATCACGTGGATACAATGTCACAACAATGTTATAGGACCATGCATTGTCTTCACAATGCATGAGGAGTTAAAGAAGATCCATCCACAATCTCTAAGTGGATGAAGTGGATTAATGAAGTCCATGCACTAACACTTAGTGCATGTGAATGTGAAGAAGATCCAATTGATCTATGATTATATCAATGAAGCACTTTGAAGAATTTAAGTGATTCAGGAGTTCGGTTGAAGAAGAAGAACCTTCAGGAATTCCATTCCTAAGTAATGAATACATGTTGAGTAAGAATTGGAGGAATTCTAATGAAGAAGAAAAATAAAGAAGGAAGAAGTGGCATTTGGAATTTTACACTTAAGTACTTTGTATACTTAGTGTATATTCAAGCAAAAAATTAGCCACCAAGGGCCATCCTTAAGGGTTCAACCCAAGGCACATGTGGGACTAGGTCACCACGCCCAAGGGGATCCCATGGGGCCAGCCCGAGAGAGGTCGGGGCCGTGTATAAGCCCCGAAGCCACGCGGTGATGAAGCTCGCACAGCGTGAGCACGAGGAGCGCGCTCGAGGATGCATAGTGGGCGCCAGTGGCGCGCCCGTAGGGAGCAGAGTGGGCGCAGAGCACGCCCGCAGAGAGAACACGGTGCGGGGCGGCACCGTGGAGGGGGAAGTTCAATTGCTGAGAGGCGGGCAGCGTGAGTTTGATAAACCGCGGACAAACCGGCCTCCGTTTCCATGTGGGACGCAGAAAAATCCCCGGGAGCGCATCCTGGCCGCGCGATTGATCGCACGCCAGATCTCGGCCGCACATCTAATCTGCCGCGACCCATCCTGATCGCGGCCGTCCAAATCTTCGATCCAACGGCTCCCCGTCCATCCTCTACCTCGAGCTCGGCCGAGGCACCTCCCGAGACGCCGCCTGAACCAGTGGCCCTCCGAGCACTGAAGTTGAGTTCCCGGCCACCTCCGACCAAACCGAGATCTCCATTGTGATCGTTAGGCCATAACGAACTCATGCATGCATTAAAATGTTGCATGCATGCATCGAGAAAGAATTCAAAGTAAGGCCGAGGCAAAACGAAGTTGCCGAGGCTTCGGTGGATTCATGCTATGCATGGATAGACTTTGAAGAGGCATGAAAACGTTCTGCATGCACATGCACGTGGAGGAAAAGAAAGAAAAGGAACCCGCGTTGAAACAGAGGAAAGAAATCAAGATTTGGAAAATCTTGATAACCCGAAACTTTTAGGGATTCAAGATTTATATCCCGCGGATGATTGGGCATACCTCTGCCTATAAAAAGAGAGGCATAGGTGCTTGAATTGCTTGCTGATCCTTTGTTGAAAATCCGAAGTCCCGTGAGAAGCCTTTGTGCCTCGCGAAGTAGAAGCCCCGCACACACTTGCGCGGCTGAAGTTCCAGAGCCACCCGAGGCTCTGAAGGAGGTCCCTGCCCGCGTACTCGCGCGGCAGAAGGAGCCCTCACTGCCCGCAAACTTGCGCGGCAGGAGGAGCTTGCGTGGCCGAGGTGCTTGACACCCTGCGCGCCCGAGGTGTTGCACCTTGCACACCCGAGGCAGTAGCAACCTTGCTCGCCCAAGGCTGGTTGCACCTTGCACCCTGCGCGCCCTTGCCTCCTTGAGGACTTGCGCGGCAGTATTGAAGGAGAAAGGCCACACCACTTGTGCGCCTACTTTGAAGGTGGAAGACCCGAGACTTGTTCTTGTGTGCCAAGTGAAGGAGGAAGGCCCTACGGCTGGTGTGTGCAAAACAAGAAAGCCACCACAACTTTTGTGTGAAAATTAAAGATGAGGCCGTAGCCCTTGTGTGTGAAAAATGGAGAACCAAGTGTGTGCATAAGTGAAGTGCACACTTTGAAGAAGATTAAAAGGACAAGGAAGTGTGTGTGCTTAGTAAGTGAAGTAGGCCAAGCCTTGTGTTTGCTAATTGATCAAAGGAAGTGTGTGTGTGTGTAAACAAAACAAGTAGGCTGAACCTAGGTGTGTGCAAAGTGTACACATTTAGAAGAATAAAGAAGAGGACATCCACACTAAAGTATAACACACATGTGAGTGTCTAAACAAAAAGAAAAAAGTGTGAAGAAGGTTGAGAAGGTGTGTGTGCTTAATAAGAATACACCCTTTGTGGGTTTATCACACCAAGACAAGAAAGAGGGCAGTGCATGCATGCATGCATGCACGTGCACACGTGAACAAAGCCAAACCAGCTTGTGTGCATTTGAGTTGTCCAAGACCAGGAGTTCTTGAAGAGTTTTGAGAAGCCATGCAATCAGTGCATGAGGATGTAGAGATGCCATGCACTCAGTGCATGAAGTTGTGATGATGTGAGACTGAGCCAGACTGAAGTTAAAGAGATTGGTTGTCTGAGTTTTCAGTAGATTGAGAAGACCCTGATCAACAGAAGTGATCAGAAGTTGTCGAGCAAGACCAACAGACCTTTTCAGAGGTTGTTGAAGTTTCTTGAAGAGAGAAGGCCAGGTCATCCTTAGAAGAAGGAGATAAAGACTGAGTAAGACGAGAAGACCTGATCAACTCAAGTGATCAGAGTTACAGAGCAAGGCCATCAGTCTTTATCCCAGACTGCTGAAGAAACTTGAAAAAGCTTAAAGTGAAGAAGAGCTACTCGTGTGACTCGAGGAGCCAGGAGATCCCCCTGTGAGACTCAGGGTGGAAGATGTCTTCAGTGGGATTCTGGAGCAGGCCAGTGGGTCTCTGGTAACACTGTGGGACGCAGTATAAAGACCCTCCTGTGGGACTCAGGAGAGATACAATGGGACTCTGTATCGACCATTGTAATTCTAACAAGTTATAATGGAAGAAACCATGTTGGGGTGTGTAACCAACATGGCAAGGATGTAGTCCTTTGGTGCCGTACCTTGTAAATCCTTGTGTCCAGTGCCTTTATATTTACTGCATCATTCGAGGAAAGGCTGAGAGATACAAGAAGAGTGGATCGAGGCTTTAACCAGCCATATAAGTTTAATTGATTAAGAATCAATTAGTAAAAAGTTTTAAGGGATCACTGATTCACCCCCTCCCCCTCTCAGTGATTCACACTAATCTGGGCACTTCAATCATTTTGAAAAATAATTCCATAAAAATATATAAAACTACCATAAAATTGTTTTAAAAACTGTTTTCCTTGAAAACACATTGAAATAATATTAATAAATATTGAAATTTTTTTCAAAACCATTTAATTTAAAACAATTTTAAATCATATAAATAAGGTTTTAATATGTTTTTGAATACCATTTCATTGAATACAGATAGTAAAATAAAAAGTATGCATGAAATTTAATCAAAAAATATATTTTTATAAATAATTTGGAGTCATATAAAAAATCATTAAAAAAATTTGAATCTTTTTTTTATGAAATCATATTTTTTTAATTAAAATATATATCTAAATGAAGAGAAAGGTAAAATTGGAATTTATTAGAAAGACTTTTGTAATCAAATTATGTATCAATTAGTGGAAACATTGTACCAATAAATAATTAAATCATATATATATGTTTTATAGTAAAAATAATTAATTCAAGTTATATATGGGCTTTAATATTTCATCTACTAAATCATAATCATAAGAAATCTCGATAAAAAATGATATTTTATCAATAAAATCTTACCACTTCATAACTTGGTATTACAATTCCCATTTAAAAAAATTAAATAAAATTTAAATTAAAATATTATTAATAAAAATAAATTTATTGTTTAACATGTGTAAGTAATTATATACACCTCATCGAAAAATGTAGTTGTATGCATGGAATGTGTCTTAATGAATGAATATTCAGACAAAACTACTTTACAAATATGGTAACATTTGAAAAAATAACCCCATGAAATAAATATAATAAAATGGATATTTAAATTTTCATAAATTTAATTATAAGAAAAATAGAATATATATATATTATGTAAACACACCACATATATGAAATATGAGGTTAACATGAAATATATCTTATAAAAAAAGATAGATGAAATTCCATAACCTTCTGTCTTGACTATCATCGCACTCGTAAAAACAATTATTATAATAAATATATGTTTATTATATATATACATATCACATAAATGTATTCTTATATCTAATACCATATATGGTTTTGTGATGACCATAAATTATCCACTTGTTATCAATTATATGTTATTGGTTGACATTGATTAATATTCACTTTTCTTTTCACATGTGTCATAATTTGTTATATATTTGGTCATTATATTTATATTTTTATCATGATATAAATAATTTAAAACAAGATAAATATAATTAATAGTCATTATATATTTATTATAATACTCTATAGAATATTGAATTATGAAAATTAATACACCATTCATGGAAATGGTAGGCTGTACATATGAATGAATATAGATTCCATTTCATTTTTCTATTAAAAAAAATAATGATAATTAAATATATGTTTATATGTATGTAATATAAGTAATTTAGAATTATAATTTCATATATATAATATAATTACACTAAACACAACATCAATACATTCTATATATGGTGTAAATGAATCATATCTCTCTAATGGGGTGGTAGTCCACACTACCTCAACCTAATTTTTCTTATTTACACAAAAAGGAAAGTATAAATGTAACATCCCTGGTAAATAAAGAATATAAAATTTTCATATTTATTAAAATCTGTGAATTAAATATTTATTTTAATTTAAAATGGATTCTATGTTCGGTTACGTACCTGATACGCAACAACGAGTTTCATTGTAATATTTCATTGTATACAATGTTGGGTCGTACTACAAAATAATAATATAATACTACATTTAATAGTAGACAACACCTAGTTGTTATATTTTCGGGAATGGATAGAACAAACTAAAATATGAATATACATGTTTTTTAAATTTTTTTACACTTATACAATTAATATTAGAGTCTTAAAATAAGAACAAATTTGATTTAGAGAATAAATACACTAGAAGTCATTAAATGGAAAATTTACCACCTTTTGATTGTGAACACTCATTAAATCTTTTTTGGCCACATTTATATGTTCTATTTGAAAAAATAAAATTCCTTTTTAGAATCAGGACATCAAAATTTCCTTTGTGTATATTTCTGGTATTCTTATGATAAAATTCATTTTTTAATTAATACTGAAAAATACTTCTTTAAAATTCAAAACTACCTTTTAATATAATTTATTTATTTGGATAGATTAACATTTTGGTTGGTTTTAATGTTTACTTATATTAATTTTTTTAAATTTAATTCAATTTTGGTCATTGTATGTAATTTTATTTGGAAATTGAATATAAAAAAATGTCACTCTTTTGATAGTTATTATTTCATAAAAACACACTTATAGTTTTGACATTAGGAATATATTTTAAATTAATTTCAACCACTTTTATGTTTTGAATTTAAAAAAAATAATTCCATTTTTGGAATCATGATTTCCAAATTGTGTAAATATTTGACATTTAATATTTGACATTATGAGTTTTTACTTCAGTAAAAATTTTATTTACCGTGCTTAAAGGGTATATTTGGAAAATATGGGTTACAAAATTTTATAATAATATAATTACATTCCATTAACATGTGTCTTAATCATATTGGTTGTTACAGTTTCGACCATGGGAATCTTTGGGTCGATTTTGGGACCCCATGGAGCCACATGGGATTGAAAATGACATTTTATTTTAATTAATAAAAAATAAAGACAAAAATGACATAGACATATATATTTTATTAAACAAATTTTTGCATGGGGTTATATAAGTTATCTATTAGACTATAAAATTTAATTTTAATTATAAAATGATTTTATACAAAATGATTTTTTTTAAAATTTTAAAACATCAAATAAATAAAATTATTTATGACACAATAATGATGTGTTTTTACCTCATTAATGAAAGATTTAAATAAATAAGATTATAATGATTAAAAATTTATCCAACACCATTTCAATTATTATAGGGTGATTTAAATTAGACTATGAGTCATCTTATATTCAAATTTAATGAGCTGTGGACATTTATTAACTGAAAATAATTATATAATAAAAAATAGTTTCAAACATTATTAAAGAGCCCCTCCTTCACATTATAAAAATCCTTCTCTTCAAATCCATTCCACACACTTCTCAAGCCCCTTGGCTCTTCCAACATAAGACAAATTAAACCATATAAATCCCTATACTCCTCCAAGAAGCATTCCCCAAGGAATAATACAATTCATGTGAACCTTTTGGTTCAAACCTAAGGGAGACACCCGATTTAATGATAACATCTTCTCTTAAGTTCTTTTGTTTTATATTATTTCTCAAACCCCATAAACAATTTTTATTACATTATTTTATAAAAACAACATTATAATAAATATAATATGTTTTTTTAATATTCCTAATATAACTACACTTACTCACACCTCCATCTAATGGGTAAATAACACACTGTTTCTATGGAAGTTGAACTACTGCCTCACGAAATGATGATTATTAAGTCTTCTCCGACCACCAATTATGTAAGGAATTATGATGGAACTATATTTAGATGTGATATATATTATATTTATATTGTATATAATATTATGTATTTTTTCGTTTATATAATTCATTTATGGTTTCCATAGTAGGTAAATACAATAATTTCATTTGAGGAAGCGTGGACTACCGCACCCTCAAAGTGATATAACTGGTTCATGCTATTTCTAGAACCTATAAAGGATGAATATAATGAAATTATATATAATATTATATTAAAATTAAAATATATCTATGTATCATTATGTTTTTAATCCATTAAATATGAAATTGAAATGAAAGTATCGGTCATGCATACGTACGGATTACCGCCTCCATGAATGGTGCATTTCATTTATTATCTCCAAATGTTATGTAATATTATAAAACCATATATATATAATAGATATATATGTTATATATGAAATCTAAATAATGAATATTATTCTAAATATAATTTAATTTCTACCATATGGAAAATTTAAATTTATATCAAGTTCATTTTTAACTCATGTTCTGAACAACGACCAAATGTCAGATATGAACTAAAATAATTTGATAGTTATTATAGAAAGGTTAAAATTGATATAAAACTAATAATAAACTTGAAATTTTTTCTTAATCAAGTAGTAATTAAATATAGTTCATTATTCATGATATTAATTAATGATTGAGACAAGTCAGACGCGAGGTAAGGGATTTCATCTCAATCTCTTTTAATTGAGGCATATTTCGATTTATAAACGTAATTCTTTTAAACGATGTATGAACAATTATTAATTTTCATGTAATTAAAAGGGAATATTTTTTATATATAGAATTTTACTAAATGAAGAAAAGAATATTTTTTTAACGTACATAGTGACAATGACCTTTTCCGCGACCGCGTGGGTTATTTGATATCTATCATCTTTAACAAGTCTTAATGTTTTTAAAATGAATATAAATACAATTATCTATTTCTAAATATTATTTAATTGAAAATGGTTTTGATAATTGATTGATTATATAAATATATTTAAAACATCGATTATGATTAAAATGTAGAAGTGTTATCTTTCCATTATGATTGTGTAACTTATAATGACTATGTTATGGTTCTTGGGAAATTTTAACATATAATGATGGTTCCGTGATAATCCTTGGAAGAGTGAGCCCGAGATAACTCTCCAATACATTGGGTAATGTGACAGTGGAAAATTTAAATGTTTCTCCTAAGAGATTTAGGGAATATAATATGATGGTTATTCCAAATGTAACTTCCTACATAGCTTTGAAAGCTACAATGTATGTATGTTATCTATGACACAAGTTACCTGTATTATTTATGATTTCTATGTATATGTCATAAATCTTATGATTTCATGAGGTATGTTAAGGAGAATATGTTATGTATGTATTGATGATCTAATGTTTTTTTTCTTTTTTGATAACCCTTACTGATAATTTTTATGCTCATTTCATGTTTTTGGAATGTTTTCATAGGACATAAAGATGAATAATGTCAAGGATGGGATCAAGGGAATGTCATGCTATCAAAATCAATGAACTATACATCACTATTTTTTTAAGAGTTTTATTTTATGAAAGAAATTAAAACTGGGTAGAATTATCTGCTTTGAAATTTTTGAGATGTAATGTAATAGTTATGGCCAAATTCCTTAAATAATTAAAACTGAAAAAATCCTCATTGTGATTTATTCATTTAATTCGATATTATGAAATGATTTATGGTTGGGTCCTTATAGTTGGTATCAAAGGAAGGTAGAAAAAATTAGGAGTTCAGATATTGTTAAATTAATATCCATCATTTTTTTAGTTTTTGTTATGATTGAAATGATATAACATTTAAATATTACCATTTTTATTCGGCTAAGATATTTCCTTCTTCAGAATGGTTCTCTATAGAGGAAAATTTGCATCTATGATGGGATGAAATCTATAGAATGACAACCGTCTAAATTAGAAACATGAGATGGTCAGAATAGGAACTGAATAGTTTGATCAAGTGATGGAACAGTCGAATCATGATATAAATGGTGGTAGTATCCACGCAGAAGATCATCAAGATACAATAGAGAGGAAACATGTTAGTAGAAGAGAATTTCATGAGGAAGCATCCCCCATCATTCAAAGGAATATTTTAACCAGTGATAGATAATGTATGGATTAATGCACTGGGGATGTTTTTTGATGTAGTGAGGTGTTATAATAATTTAATGGTTAATCTTTTTGTTTACTGTTATGAAGGTGAATCCGACCAGTGGTGGTAGATGGTGAAAACTATTAGGGATAGTGGGTAAATAGATACTGTTTATTGGGATGAATTCAAATTTACATTTTTAGTAAAATATTTTTCTATGGTGGTTCATCTTAGGATATGAAAAAAATTCCAAAAACTGTGGTAGGACGAAGACTTAGTGGCTACATATGAAGAAAAATTCACTCGACTGTAATAGAATGATCCAAATTTCATATGATATCATGACAGTAAAATAAACTTGTTTTTACTCAATATTAATTCAAAAATATTTAAGTGCGTTATCTTATCATGAGTTCAAAAGTTATGAAAAACTTGTTCGATTTGCAGAGAAGGTGGAAATTTAGTTTTTTAATGGTCAGGTGTTCATTGACAAACTATAGAATAAGAGGTAGATATTGCAGATGAATGGGAAGATCTCTTACAAAAAAAATGTCTGATGGTAAGAAACTTAAGTTTGTTGTTTCTGAAAATTGAGAAAAAAACCTTCCTCGGGAATGTCTTTTGAATTCTCTTATGTGCTAATGATGTGGTAAAATGGGAAATAAGGATCTTAATTTCACTGAAAAATCTTATGTAAATTTTAATACTAAATCTAATTTAATATCAGTAAAATGTTTTATGTGAAATGAAATGAGTCATTATGAAAATGAGTGTCCAAAGAAGAACTCAACTGAAGGAAAACAACCAGACTAAAAGGAGAAAGGGGTGGTGAAATCATTTTCCACTACTTTAGCAGATGTTGGGCCATCAAATGAAGTATTAATTGGTACACTATTTATTTAATAATATTATTCCAAAGTGTTGTTTGCTTCAGGATCTACACATTCATTCATTTTAGAGATGTTTTCCAGTAAATTGGGAATTCCATCTCAATATATGAATCCTGAACATATTCAAAAAACACATGGTGGAAATGTTGAGACAAAAAAGAAATTATATAAACCTTCATGTCCTTGTGTGTAGAAAGAATATACCTACAAACCTTATCGTTTTTCATCTAGTAGAGTTCTATGTTGCTTTGGGTATTGATTGGATTTTTATTTATCATGATAAGATTGACTCAGTGAAAAAGAGGTTTCTTTTTAAAAATATTTTCAGTTTGTGTACAAGAATGAATCCTTACTTTTGATAACATAATAAGAATCTGAGAAACTAGTAAAAGATAGAAATGAATGTTATCTTTCACATATTGCTGAAAACAATGGAACTATTCAGATTAACGATGTACCAGTTGTAAATGAGTATTTCGATGTTTTTCCTGTTTAGATTCCAAGTATTATAACCAATCGAGAAGTTGAATTTATTGTTTACTTTATTACATATGCTATGCCAATTTCATGACCCCCTTATCAAAGGGAACAAATTGATCTTTTAGAGTTAAAGAAGCAATTACATGAGTTATTAGATAAAGGATTCATTATTACTAACACATCACCACGTAATGCTCCTATATTGTTCATTAAAAAGAATGATTATTCAATGAGACTTTTCATTGATTATAGATAATTTAATAACATCATTATTAAGAACAAGTATCATTTTCCTCATATCGATGATTTTATTGATCTTCTACTGGGAGCTCAGTATTTTTCGATGATTGATTTGAAGTCAGGGTACAATCAGTTGAATGATAAGGAATCCTACATACAGAATACCTCCATTCGTACTTGATATGGCCATTATGAATGTGTAGTTATGCTTTATGGAGTTAACCAATACATGTACTATATTCATGGATACGGTGAATTGAATGTTTCATTTGATTATAGATAAGTTTGTGGTTGTGTTCATTGATTATATTTTGGTTTATTCCCAAAGTGAATAGGACCTTTAATATCATTTAATGGTTGTCTAGAAAACCATAAATGTAATGAAAAATAATGGGAAATTCAACAATTGTGAGTTATGGTTACAACAAATATCTTTCCTTGGTCACATTGCTTAATAAAATACCATAACTATTGATCCTTCTAAAACAAATGTTGTTGAATAATGTCCAAGAACTACCAATATAACATAGATTAATTGTTTTATTGGATTAGAGGGTTATTACAAGAGGATGTTTAAAAAAATTTCTTGGTTATCTAGACTATTGAATAAGTTTACTAAAAATATGTTCTGGTCATCAAGACAAAGAAATTTGATGATTGTTTTTAGGAATTGAAAAGAATATCGATGAATGCAACATTTTTGGCACTGCCTTCCAAAATTATTAGACGGATATCTATAGTGATGCTTTGTTTAAAAAGACTTGGCTATTTTTGTATAATGATTAGGCAATTTCTTATTCTTTACATTAGTCGAAACCTCATGATTTAAATTACCCTACACGTGATTTAGAATTATCTATAGTCGATTTTCATTTAAAAATTTGTAGGAATCATTTTTATAGAGTAAAATATGTAATATATACCGAGCACAAAATTTTGATGTATATATTCAATCAAAAATAATTAAAAATAAGATAGAGGAGATGGTAGGAATTAATCACGGCTTATGATTTCACAATTCATTACCATCCAGGAAAATAAAATAAAGTTGTTGATGCTTGGAGTGGAAAACATTATAGTTAATTTACCTTATTACATGTGGAATAAGATCCTTTGATTAATGACATGATTAACTTTGGCATAGATGTAGTTGGTGCATGAAATTCCAAAAAAAATCAGGTGTTTGAGAAATCATCTCTATCAGACAGAATAAAGAAAACCCAGAATGAAGATAGGGAGTTGCATAAAAAGGTAGAGTGGGTTCATAAGGGTAAATTTCATGATTTTAAAATTGATAATGGTTATGTTTTGAGGGTTCTGAAGATATTATGTGTGCCTCGTGATTCACAGTTGAAAAATGTGTTGTTATGCGAAGCTCATAGCTCTCCATTTTCAGTTCATCTTATCAGTACTATGACGTACAGAGGTCATCCAGAGTATTACAGGCCGGAAGGAATTAAAAGGGATGTTGATGATTTTACTATGAGGTGTTTTACTTGTCAACAGGTTAAATCATGGATATTGTTACCGAAAGGGATGATTCAGTCTTTACCAGTACTAGATTAAAAATGGGAAAATATATCAATGGACTTTGAAGTGTGATTACCAAATACATATAGAGGAAATAATGAAATCTAAGTTATTGTAGATCAATTAGATGAAGTCTACCCATTTTCTTCCTATTAGATATACATTTTTACTAGATCAACATTCCAAGTTGTATGTTAATGAGATATTCAGGTATCATGGTGTTCCACTATCCATTGTATATGATCATGATCCCTGGTTTACTTTTATGTTTTGGAAAGGCCTTTAGAAGTCATTGTGTACTGAATTAAGTTTTAGTACAACTTGTCTTCCTCAAACAGATGGGGAGTCAGAATGAACAATTCAGACTACTGAGGGTTTTTTACGTACATGCTCGATGGATTACTGGGGATATTGGGACAAATATCATTCTTTGGTTGAATTAAATTATAATAATGGTTTTAATTCATGTATATAGATGGATCCATTTGAGGAATTATTAGGGAAGTGATGTCAAACTCTAGCTTTTTCAGATGAAGTAGATGAAAAGAAATTAATGGGACCAAAATCTGTATTTAAGATGGAAGAAAAATGTTAGTTGATTTGGAAGCACATGAGAATAGCTCATAGTAGGTAGAAAAGTTATGTGGATAATTGGAGGAAGGATCATTCTCTTGAGGTAGGTGATCATCTCTTTCTCAATGTTTCTCTAAGGAAATGTGTGATACTTTTTGTTAAGAAATTAAATTTGAGTCTGAGGTTCATTGTACTTTAAAAATCATGCAGAATGTTGGATTTTTTGCATACATTATAGATTTTCCTCCATGTTTATCTCATGTACACAATTTTTGAGTGAATAGAGCATGATTTTTGGAATAAAGTTATTAATCAGGTAAAGGTTTAGTGATAAAACATATGGTTGAAGAGGAAATATTGAAATTTAAAAATTCAATGAGGGATAAATAGCCTAATTTATTTTATATGTTAATAGAATTCTGGGGATGTAGTTCCAAAAAGGGGGGAATGATGTAACATCCCAAGTAAATAATGAATATAACATTATCATATTTATTAATATTTGGGAATTAATTATTAATTTTATTTTAAAATAGATTCTATGTTAAATGGAATAACTGATATGCGACAACAGGTTTCTTTGAAATCTTACGTTACACACAACGTTGGGTTATACTGAATAATAATAATAATATATTTTTTAAAATGGCAGTTAACACCATGTTGTTGTATTGGAAGGAATAGACCGAACTAACTGAAATATGAATATAAATTATTTTTAAACTTTTTTAATTTATCCATTTAATTGTAGAGGCTTAAAAGAAGAAAGAATCTGATTTTAAGCATAAATACTATAATATTTACTAAAAGGAAGATTTACTAGATTTTTATGGAGAAACCTCGTTAAATATATTTTACATCACTTTTATATGTTATATTTGACAAAATAAATTCTAATTAAGAATCAGGACATCAAAATTTAATTTGAATATATTTTTGGTACTTTTCTGATAAAATTCAATTTTAATGAATAGTGAAAATAGTGATTTTAATTCAAAACTACCATTTTATATAATATATTTATATGGATAGATATTCATTTTAATTATTAATAATGTGTAATTATATTATATTTTTATATTTAATCCTATTTTAGTAAATGGAAGTAATTTATTTTTGAAATTTATCATAAGCAGATGCCAATCTTTGGATAGTTATTATATCTTAAAAACGCGCTTTGTGTTTTGACTGCAGAATTTAATTTTAAATTAATTTCTTCTAATTATATGTTTTGAAATTTGGAAAAATGGATTCTATATTCATATTCAGGAGTTCCAAATGTTCTTAATAGGTAACTATTATTTTTAGATATAATTAATATTTATTTCAGTAAAAATTATATTTACCATGGTGAAAGGGTATATCTTATAAATATGGGTAACAAAATATTATAATATTAATAATAAATTACCCTAAAATGTGTCCTAATCCTATTGGTAGATACATATACGACCATTGGCATCCTTGGGTCGATTTTGACCCACCATGGAGCCACATTGGATTGATAATGACACTATATTGTTTAATTTAAAGTAAACTCACAAATAACATAAACATATTTGATTTAGTAAATCAATTTTTTCATGGGGTTATATAAGATATATCATCGAATATAAATAGTAATTTTAATACTAAAAATATTTCCTAATGTATGATATTTTTTTATAATTTTTAGACATCATCTATATATAATTATTTATGACACAATAATGAAGCAATGTTTACCTCATTAATGTATGATTTAAATAAAGAAGATTATAAATATTAAAACAATATCCAAAACCCATCCAATTTGTATTGGATGATTTTATTTCTTTCATGAGTCTTCATATATTTGTCATTAATAATTTTTGGGATTTTATAAACCTAAAATCTCTATATAATTAAATAATATTTTAAAACATTCCTAAAGAGCCCCTCCTCGCCCTTATAAAATGCCCTCACGTATTTCCTATTCCACACACTTATAAAGCCCTTTGTCTACTCCAACCTCTACCAAATTAATCTCCCTACATCTTTATTCTCATATGAAAACCCTTCTCCATGTTAGAAAGAAGTTAATGTAAACCTTTTGGTTTAGACTAATGAGAGATACCCGATTTAATGGTAACGTATTCAATTAAGTTATTTTGTTTTTTTACATCTCCAACCCCCTAAAAACATTTTATTACATTATTTTGTAACAAAAAAATATCTGAAATATACTAGGTTATTGTTATGATAATGATTAGAACTACACTTACACACCCCTCCATCTAATTGGTAATAAACATACCGTTTCTATGGACGGTGAACTACAACGTCATGAAATTATGATTGTTCAATTTTCTTCTACCACCTCTTATAGAGGCCATTAAGATGGAACTGTATTTATATGTGATATATATATATATATATATTGTTTCTATGATTTTTTATTTATTTATTTTTATAATTACATTATGGTTTCAAATGTGGGTAATCATGATAATTTCAATTGAGGAAGTGTAGAATATCACCCCCTAAAAGTGATATGACTCGTTCATGCCATACATAAAACATATAAAGGAAAGAGTTATTGAAATTATATATGATATTATACTAAAATTATAATATACTAATGTATCCTCAATTTTTTAATCCATTTAATAGGAAATAGAAATGAAAGTAGCATTCATGCGTACGTACGACTTACCATCTCCATGAATAATGCATTTCATTTCATAAATGCAAATGTAATGTACTATTATAAATACATATATATGCTAGAGATATATTATAAATATGATTTTTAAATAATGAATATAATTCTAGATATAATAGAATATCAACATCATGAGAAATTTATAATTATAAAAAGTTCTTTTTTAACTCATGTTCTGAACATCAAGAAAATGTATGATATGAACTCAAATAATTAAATAATTGTTATAGAAAGGTAATAATTTATATTAAAGGGATAATAAAATTGAAAACCGTTCTTAATCAATTATAAATTACCTTTAGATTATTATTCAATATATTAAATAATTATCGAATCATGTCAGACAAGAGGTATGAGACTTCGTCCCTATCTCCTTTCATTGTGGCACATTTTGATTTTTACTTGTTTTTCATTTATATGAAGAATAAACACCTTTTAATTTTAATTTCATTAAAAGTGAATCTTTTTTCTAGGTATCATTTTACAAAACTACAAAAAAAATGTTTTTTTACATTCATTCGGACCATGACCTTTTCTGCCACCACAAGCGTTTTTTGATATTTGGCTCACATAACAAGACATAATGTTTTTAAAAGGAAAATAAATTCCACTTAATCTTTTTACGTATTTTTTGTATTGAAAATAATTTTGATAATGGATTGATTATTTCAATATATTTAAATGATATATTTTGATTGAAATTTGGAAGTGTTATCTTCCCTTTATGCTTGTGTTACGTGTTATGACCATGTGATGATTCTTAGGCATTGTTTACGTATACGGGTGGTTCCGTGATAAACCTAGGGTGAGTGAGCCCGAGTTAGCTCTCCAATTCATTCGGTAACATGATAGAGGTAAACATGAATGTTTCTCCTAAGATATTTATGGAATATACTGTGATGGGTATTCAAAATGTAACTCCCAACATAGCTTTAAATCCTACAACGAAAGTACGTTATGTATGCCACATTTATCCTTTATGATTTATGATTTCTATGTTTATTTCACAAATAATATTATTTAATGGGGTATGTTAAAGAGCATATGTTATGTATTTATTGATGATCTAGTGTTTTGGTTATTTGTTTTATAACCCTTATTGATCTTTTTATGCTCATCCCATGATTATGAAATGTTTTTCACATGACATAAATATGCATAGGGTCAAGTATTGGATTAGTGGAAATATATTACTTCTAAAACATTGAACTATACATGGCTCTTTTTATGAGTTTTATTTTATAAAATAATGGAAACTTATAATAATTATCTAATTTGTAATTTTTTAGATGTAATGTAATAGTTACGGACTAATTCACTAATATTCTAAACTAGAAATGGTCATAAATGTGAATAATTAATTTAATTCAATATTATATAATGATTTTAGGACATGTGCTTATAATAAAGATATGTCTTTCTAAAAAATTTAGATTCGTGAAAAAAAATTATTATCATAAATATAGTTTCTATCATAATTCATACTATTTGATGTTGTAAATGTTGAACAAACTATCATAATTTTGTGAGATAGTAGTTCACCATACACAGAAATAATATTTTCCTCCCAACACCTATAACTGCGTGTAATAGTGGGTAAAAACCATGTCATAAAAAATATATGTAAATTGAAGATACTGATGGTTTTTCGTGCTCATATATTAAGTATATTTTAGTTAATGGAGAAAAGAAAAAAATGAAGATTTTTGAGTGAGGATGTTACCTCTTCCTTGGGTAACTCCTTTTGTTTTTCACCAATGAGATTACTTGTATATATTTAATCCGAATGGGAGATATAAAGGATCAATGTAGGGAATTTATTAAATGCATTTGGAAGATAATGGTTGATATTATGTCATTTTATAGTTATGAGGAAGGGGAGAGGTGATTTCCTTTTATAGTGTGGAAAAGGACTGAATTGGTTTTTCAGAAATCAATTTAGGTGTCCCCTTGTATTTAGATAAATAAACTATGAATACACAATAAACTATATTATGTAAGTATCATGGACTAATAATGGCCATCCAATTGGTTTTGTACAAGTGGGTACATCATTTGGGGCCTAAATATTATAGTCTATTCCATTGAAAATATTACTTTTACCAAATTTTTTATAATTAATTTTACATTATTTCATTAATATTGTTGTTAAAATAAATATTTTAAACTTATTAGATATTAATACTTATTATACTTCCAAATTTTAAATATATTTTTTAAAATTCCTATCACATAATATATAGAAATTAATTTAAATTTAATCCCATGGTCGGGTTGAGTATTCAGGGTTTTAATGTAATAACGTTCCAAACGTTGATATTCTTTCATAATCACTTCAAAAAGAAAATTACTACAATGAACCAAATTGGATTAATATTTAATATTATGATCTAATTCAACAAAATTATTATTTAATAGCATTAATAAATTAAATTAGGAATGATTTTTGAATTAAAATATACTATTTGTTAATTATTCATTATAAAATGAATCTATACCAAAAAATAAAAAAATTCATACAGACATAATATTTATGATTCAATTTCAATGGTTATTTTCACTTTGACATAGTTAATCTATAAAACATCAAAATTTTGGATTTAAAATTATATCTCCCTTAAAATTGAGAAATAAATACATTTATAAAAATATAGGTACTTATGAATAAAATTTGGTTTGTTCTTGTCTTATGTCCCTCAAATCCATTTGATAAATATAAAAACATATTACTGAATATATAACATATATATATTACATTAATATTAATCACTAACTGTAATTAATTTAATTTTGTAATATGTAACACCTTTGCGATCATCAAAATAAAAAAAACATCCTTTTTATTTATGTGTTTCTAATATTTTCATTTCATATTAATTGTTAACCGATAATTCATCTTATATTTTATTAAAACATATATGTTCATATGTTTGATTAAACTATTCATAACAAATAATTTAATGTATTGGTTATACCTTAATATTTTAAATAATAATATTTCCAGAATATATTTTTGTTCATCAAAATAATGTCTTATGTGTTTGGTAAGCTATCAAGGAATGTCATTATGGCGTGTAACATAAGATTATCTGAGTCTTCCTTTAATAAAAATATAAAATTTATTTATCATTTAGTGCATGATTAAATAGGTTTTCTGAATAATTTAATCCAAAAATAATTCTTTAATATATAAAAAACTAATATATGTGTTGTGTGAAATGATAAATTTAATAGAGTATAAATTAATGAAAAACTAAGATTCAAAAAATCGTGGGGTGTTTCTGGTTATGAATATTTTTCTAAATGATACCTAATTATTTATTTCTAATGGATTATATTGAAAAACATTATGTTTCAATATAACGGAATTTATATATTTATAAGTATGAAAAAAATTTATTGATGAGTCTGCATGTTAATCATGATTCCTTAATTATTTTCATTTTCATTCAAATGGTTGAAATGTTTTTTTCATGAAATTTTTTATTTTATAAAATATATGTGAATTATTTTTTTTCAAATTGATTCTTTAATGTAGTAAATAATTTTAATTGTTTTCATGGTTTTTTAGAGTAATGGTTTTCTATAATTTTTATATCACATTAAAATATTTTTATTAAAATCCCGTATTTTAAACATTTTTATTTGGGAATAAGGGTGAGAATGTATAATATAATGTATATCTTTGAAAAAAAATAATATATACATTAATATGGTGATCATTGTATAAATTGAAAAAGGATTATGATCATTTTCATTCTATCTGTATGCCAAAACATGGACATAATGTGCTAGTGTTCGTTATGTAATTTATTGGTTTTAAAAATCCTCTAAAACTAGAAAACTGAAATGAAATATTATTGAATGAATGTAAATCGAATATTATAATCCATGAAATATTTAATTGTATGTGATATTGGGATTATTATTGGTATTGCAGAAATTATATTGAGGAGTAGATTTTTTTGATGGTGATAATTAGTGGTTATTATGATTGTCAATTATATCTCTGTCTTTATCCTCTTCATACAATTTCTAATTTTAAAATTATTTTATATAATCAATATATTAATTTTTTTTAACATAAAAGGATCCAAATAGTAGGAAAAATGATAAAAATTTATTTTAATAACAATGTAGTGGGTTTCTAGACATCCAAGTAAAGGTTTTAAATGGAGAGAAAACTCACTTGGTTATACAAAACAAATCTCATGATACTTTATTATTAATAAGAACGTGGTTGAGTTTCCCAAACACACCAAATATGTGGAAAATTTATCAACCAATCTTGGTTGATAATTTACATGGGGGGAAAAGGATTCAACCTCCAAAAAGTAAACAATATGGAAATAATTGGATAAAAAAATACCTCAATAGATAAGGAATATTTTTTTAATCAATGATTATGGGAACTAAGAGAATCCATGTCCTAGTATAAAAGCTTTATAGGGGATCCATACAACTATATAAATAAATTCTTTACAATTTATAATTCCATTGTATTGTGTGATGTTGAAGGAAATAAATAACTATATAAGGTATTAATTATATTTTGACTTTTGATTTTTTATTGATGAGTATTATGATATATTTTGACATTTTTATTTTTACAATAATTAATTAAGGAATAATATATATAATCAACATAAAAGCATTATGAATAACATAAAATGATTAATGATACTTTATATAGTGTTTTGTGATTTATAATGTATTATTATATTATTTACTGGTTGATAAATTATTGTATAATCACAACATAAAAGTAATTATTATTATTTTATTCAGAGAAATTATTTTTCTATCAATTATTTATTATTTATATATCTTTGAGATATATATAAAACCTATTATTAAGTTTGGATTTTTTGAAAATGTTTTTTTTATGGAAGGATGGTATTCTATTTTTTGGACATATGATGAGTGGTGTTGATAATTTTTTGGGTTAACATGATCGTTGCTATTATTCTTTTTATAATTAATTTTGATAAATGGGATATTAAATATTTATAAAAGATATATTACTATATAAATAACCATGGCATTGGAAAGTAATTTACTGATAAATATAATAATAATTTTAATTATTATTCAATTTATTTTCACTAATATATTTTTAAGTATAATATAAATTTTTATTTGGATATGATAGGATTTTATTTGAGGATTATGAGGTGAATTACCATTTAAGAGATTATTGGATTTTATTTTTTCTCTATAGTTTTCACGGAAATATTTTGAAAACATTTTCATGTTTTGGAGATTATATGATTAAGACATATATATTGTTGGTATGGTACATTATAAGTAATTGATTTACACTAGAGACAAAAAAAATATCTTCAAAAAATATATGACAGAATCTGGTATATTTATTTGCTTTCAAAATTATCTGGAATATTTTTATGATTTTTATGGTTTTTGATTTATGGAATGATTTATGTATAGTATTTTAGTTATCATTGATAATATAGATATTAATGATTTATTTAATTATATAATGATTTATTAAAATTACATATTTTCTTATAATGTTCATTGAACTATGGTTTTAGTTACTTCTCTAAAGATAAGTGGGATATATTTTTTCCATTTTTTGATCTTATTATCCATGAAGTGAAAATTAAAGGTATATATGAATGAAAAAATAATCATTCAAATTCATTTATTTGAGTATGATATTATTTGATTGTGAACATTGATTTAATCTCAACTAGTGAATGAAATAAGGCTTATGAAATGGATTTAAATTATGAAATTATATTTTTTCAGGTTCTCTATCCTGATAATAAATGTAACAATAAAATCATGGTAAATGATTATGAAATAATAAAATTTAACCTTTTAGATTTAGTTAATATGAATTGATTTTATTCTTTATCTATTATTGATTTATCGTATTTTATTCATTATGTTTCTATTGGTGATGATACATTTCATTCCCTGTTATTCCTTGGACCTTATTTTTATCCTGGTATTCAATATTTTATCCTTAAATCAATGTACTACATAATTGAGAAACGAATTATATATTATTTCATGTGACCTTTATATTCTCCTTCGCCACTTTTTAAATGATTTTTTTCTATCAATTTTATTGATGTGTGTTTTCAATGGATTTATTTTAAAATATCAAATATATGATTTCATTGTGGTTTTATTTTTTCCCACTCCAGAGACATAATTTTCTATAAAAATGTATTAAATCAATTTTTTTCAACATGTGTTATACTTTTGATTATTTAATATCATTAATGGGTATAATTTTACGACACAATTTTTTAAAATTTATTTTTCATTAATAATATATCTGATAAATTGTCGTATACATAATATCATGTTTAATATCAAACTATTATATAATATTAAAATAAGTATAATTAAATTGTACCTTTATAATATTTTTTTTCTCATTTCAAGATTATTAATAAGAAAAATAGTAATATAAAATTTACATTTAATATTTATTCTTATTAATATAAATAATAAATAAAACATTTATTATCAAATGGTTGTAAATAAAGATACAATCATTGGATGGTAAGAAATAAATATTTACATAACATTATTATTCTACGAGAAAAATAATATTTTCCTAATATATTAAATAAATACATATTAAAAAATAATTGATAATAAAATAAAGAGGTAATAAAATTATTTTAATTATTACGTAATAATTTATTTATTGTTATTATAAAATGTATTAGAATAATGTCATCTTATTCATCAAAAATAAATTTCTTTCAAAATTATTTAATTTTTAATTATTAGTTAATATATTACAATTATGTTATATACATTCTGAAATATGTTTTAAAATATTTCATTCATTTATGTAATAAAAAACTCATTAATGTCTTATATTTAATTTTTTTATTTTTTTAATGACATTAATTGTTTTTTTAAATTGAGAAATATATCGTATTTTTAAAGACTGTAATTACCTACATTTATATCTAATAGTTTAAAAATATTTTTATATTCTTTTAAATAATAATAATTTCTATTTTTTTGGCATAATAAAATTATTTTCAGAGGAATCAAAATTATTGGTTATTTTGAAATAAAAATAATTGATTTATAAAAAAAAAATTTCTTAGAATGTTTTTTTATTATGTTATACACAGTCTTATTTAAAACAATTTTTTTTTCAGATGTAAAAATTTAATTGTGAAAAATTGATTTTATATTTAGAATCAAGTGTTTTTAATTTATAAAATAGAAAATTTTTATTTTTTATCAAAGTGAAATTAGATGTTGGTAAATTTTTATAAGTAGGATAATGGGTAAAAGAATGAAATTGTGGTTAAAAGTATGGTATAATGTCTAAAAACAAACATAAAACATTCTTTTAATTCATTTTATTCTCGATATTTTACTATATTCAGTCTATGCTAAAAAGAACTGTCATTTTTATACCATATGAATTTTATATTATCCTTTATATTATTTTATTTTATTAAAAATATAATATTATTGTTCCTCTCATTATTTTAATAAATGTAATATCATTTTATAAGTAAAATAAGTTATGATATTAATGGTTCTAATTGGATATTTTTAAAAGGGATACATTAATATTGTTATAGTATATTTTTTCCACTTTTACAGATTGTAGTGTTTCCATGAATTCATACTCATCGTTGAGAGAAAGGTTGTGAACATTATAGAACAATTAAATAAATTTTATTTATAACCTAAAAAATAAACTATTTTGGATATATTTTGGGTTTCCTAATCATTTCTAGAATAATAATAATATATACGTTATTTTTATATATTTTAAATTTAAATTGTGATCTTATCATGTCATATTTAATGTTATGATATATGAAATTACATGAAACTTACCTTAAATATGTATTAATATTTATATATTATTATTAAATTATTGGAAAATTATAGAGATAAAATAATTACATGATTTATTGGGAAATTATGGATAATATCATGATTTTTTTATGTTCTAGAATAAAATTTTAAAATTACATTCATGAATCTTAAACAATTAAATATATGTTAAATAGTTACTAATAAACACAGTCAGTGATGGAGTTAATCAAAAATATAAGTTTTAAAATGAATCCTAAACATGTATAATATATTTTAGACTATTATATTTAAAATCTATTTAACTAATATTCATTTTAATGGAATTTTGATAAATTTTTCATGATTTATTCACAAACTATATATTGTTATTTAATGTATATGTTGGTTTCTGCCCGCATCACTTGTAAAAGGATTTCTCTATTGCTCTTTTCCGCACTAATTTTTTTCCATTTCCCTATAAAAATTTGCGCGGTAATCCTTTTCAATCATATCATCCTTTCCCTAGAGGTTATCCCCCCCAAAATAACAATCTATAAGGCTTAAATTGTAATCCAAATTATGTTTCTCACAGAAGATTTGTAACAATTAATAGAGTGAATTGATATTTATTTGTTATTCAACAATGTTCACATATTCCATAACAATAATGATATGATATAATAAATATAATACGAATAGTTAATTTTTTTTATGTTTATCATATAACCATTTCTTATAACTGTTTCCATCATATTATTACGAAAGTTATATCATCTACGTATAGGTAGAAATCCACCATCCTAATATGATGTGTTTGGTTTTTCATCTTTACCTCACATGGATGGTTAGTATAATCAATTTGTTGAATTTATATGCTATTAATTATATATTGATGATTCTATAATGATAATTTATGATTTATGTTATTACTATTATATCTATTATAAAATGTTAAAAATTATCATGTATACGTGTAGACAACCACCTCCACCATGAGATTTTATTCATTATTCGGGTAAAAAATTACGGAATTTTATTAAATTGATTATAATGAGTCAAATTGATAAATACTTAATGATAAATTTTTCAGGTAATATTAAATTATGAACCATTCGATTATGGTCAATTGAATGAATAAAATTTCCTATTATGAATAACAAATCATCAAAACGAATGATGTGAAGAGAAAAGATTTAATTACTAAAATGTAAACATACTAAATTAAATGATTATACTTATATTTATGTGAAAATGAATATTGATATTATGTATATTTTAAAATAATAAAATACTATTATTTAAGTGATATATATCATACAATGATAAAGGGGACTTAATATATGTTTTTTTATAAACCTTAATTTAAACTATTGCATTTTAATCATTCTCCTCTAAGATTGTATTAATTTATAATTTTCTAGAATTACATTATTTATAAATGAAAGGCTGTATACAATCCTGACCTAGGTTCTACTAAACCAGTACCTCGAGTCAGGTCATCACATGATCTAAAGAACATCACCTTGTATCCAAGATGTTGCGGAATACTAGTGAGGGCCAAATAGGTCATGTGGGGAGACTATACTTTATTTAATAGAGTATTCCACAACTAATCATAATATAAATAGAGGAACCAATAGGTAATAATTAATAACATGCAATGATTGAGTACATTCATATAGGTTACAGACCACATGAAATAGTAAATAAGTCATGCCACGGTATAATGCCATGTAAAAAACCCAAAATAATGAAAAATAGTCGAATCCCAAAAATGGTCCTGACTCCAAGTCTGGAACCTCATCCATACATGTCCCATGACTTAATCAACTCCCTACCATAGGGCCCTTTCCCTTATCCCAACCGACAAGTATAAAATTTACTCAGGTACCCAACAACAACACAAGAATGGTGTGAGTACAAGTTTGTAGGCCATAACCAATGGTGCCTAAAAATCTTTAGTATAACATATAGTTCATGCATGTGTAAATACATAACATTCAATGTAAATAGAAATTGGGGGAAACTAGTTAATAGTATTTACTTTGCTCTAATAACCATGGTGCCATATGATTACATCACTTTTATTACTAGGACATGATCAATCCCACATGGTTCATGGAATACATCATTTGAATAAGGGAATAACTAATTCCCTAAATCATAAGGGATAACATATCACAATATCACAATATCCTCTCTTTGATTCTCTGCTCGGGTAGAATGAAACTGTTAGGGTAATAGATCTATTTCCCCTTCCCTAACCCATGCATTATTGGTGAAGTTATATCATCAGTCCAAATCATCACAGTAGAGGATCCTCAATCCTTTTATAACATAGATCATGGCATGTGCACATGCTAATCTATCTATTCACCACACAAAACAATATCAGAACCAAACACAGACAATACATATTGCAATTATAATTCAGAACAAGAATTAAGGTAAATCATATTGTTCCATAACCCATTCTCATATTTTCCACTTACATCTCATATCCCATTTTTCCTGATTCCCATTTTCAAGGATAGATCTATAGTCATATGCAATAATTCCCTTATGAAATTTCATTAATCATAATCTCCCATTTCAAATAGCATTATCAAATTAGCATATTCATCGCTTCACATTCTCTACCACTCCTAGGCATATCTAACATATTTCATAAAAATTTTACCCCAACACAAAAAAATAACTCATTTCAACATCCATTATGAATTTGACATACTCAGTTTGGGATCAACAAGATTGTACAACAACTGAGAACTTACATAGATAATTTGAGGTTCAGAAAGTATCAGTGCACCCAGTTTATGGCCCTATAAACGCCAATTCATCATCTGTCTGCCCCATGTGGAAAATGATGGGTTTTATTCTTGATTTATACATTTATTATACAAAATCAATCCAATGGATAAATATCACAACAAGCGGTAACCAAAAAATAAACCCAAGCATTCACAAATCTGAAACGTAACATTAGAAAACAACATATAGACCAATTATCTTGAATCTATTGACAAACGCACTCCAAAATGTCCCCTTGTATTCAAATTCAACCTATTATTAAATATTTATCCTATATATCACTAGAATAATTGGTATTTAGAGATTTATAATTATACTGAAGAAGGATACAATCCCTAATCGAGAAGAATATGTAAGGACGAGATTTGATTTGCCTAGATATTTGATTCGAAACTCATGGCACTCCAAATGACCTAGAGATGAGGGATAATCACCCTTGGGTGCTCTAAGTACACTTGACACATCACTAGGGTTTCATGGGGGTGAAAGGTAGAAATCCCGAGTTGGGGTTTAAAATAATGTCATGGTACTTTTGTAAATTTCTCCAATATAATAGGTTGCACGGTTTACCCACATGGTTTTCCAAACCGTGCACAAAATAGGGGAGAGCTACTATCCCAATATAACCCATTCACATGTTTTCCTATGAATTATGCATGGTTAGTCTAATTGTTTGTTATCTGTGTGAAATAATCTATACAAGGCTAGAAGGTTACCTTGGAAGATTTAAACGGTTTTCACTAACCGTGTAAAAACGATACAACATGCCCAGAAATTTGTTTTCCTACTCTTTTTTTGCCGCTAAAACATAGAACATCCCTGAATCTGATCATAGACATTGGTATATTTTTATTTGACCTTAAAATGGAATAGACTTAAGGATAAAAAATAACATACCTTAAGAAAAATCTTGGATCATACAACATCCCAACCCTAAGACAGTTCTTCCGTGAACTTATCTTTCGAGCATCACTGAGCCTCCAAAGCAAAGAGATTGGGCCCCCGAACCCATATATTAGACTCTCTATCCCAAGTCTCCATTTTTACATTTCCATGCTTCCATAAAATTCAACCCAAAGGAATAACCAATCACCGAATTATCATACCACTATGATCCAAAATAACCATAATAATCTCTTCAAAAGATGCATTGACCTCTATATCTACATCATTAATGTTTATAAAATGCTATGGATTAGTTTGATTCTTCTAGAGTTGTGAATCATGAAAAAAATCATGCATTCTACTATACCATTGAAGAAGTGTCAATCATTGAGACACTAATCAGATCCCCTCCACAATATCAAAGGGCCCCACATACCCTGGTGCCAATATATATTGCATCAAATTTTGATGGTAACCCATATTTGGAGACACCTGAAGAAACAAACACTCACCTACAAGGAACTTGAGAGGTCTAAAATGCCGATCTGCATATGATGTCATCCTACTATGGGATGTTTCCATCGGCTTCAGAATCAACTAAATCTTATTAGGAGTCTCCCTCCCAAGACTTGGTCCTTACAGCTTAGAATCCCTAGCTTCAAGAAACACAATAGAGATCTACATGGACTCTATAGAGTGCCTCAAAAGTTTCTTTCATAGTTTTATCTTGAATACTTTTGTTTTAAGAATACATAACAAGAAAATAGTGTTTGTCCCCTGAACCACTATAATCCAGAATACATGGTCTCAACATGACGTCGACTACCTGAATTGTACACTATAACAACCAATCTATCGGTGGGTGATAATATGTACTTAGAAAAACATAGGTACCAAGAACCTTCTATGGAACCTGCCAGAAGTACGATGTTAAATGTGGATCATGATCAGAAACTATGGTTTTTGGTAAACCATGAAATGTAAGTATCTCTGCAACATATTACTCAACAAAGGTGTTTAATTTTTATTTATGCTGTATTAGAATGAAATGATTCACATTATTCAACTAATGAAAAATGACATATATTGTATAAGACTGTAATTAAATTATCTGGAATTTAGTTATTATATAAAAATGTTTAAAAAAATTTCATCGATATTATTATGATTCAATATGAAACGTAATCAATTATTCATACTTTTATAAGTAAATATTTTAATTTCAGGATATATGGAATCTTTCCAAATATATTATGTTCAATGATTTTTTTTGAATAAAATATTTTCATAAGTTATTACATAATAAATGATTATTCCATTGTTATATTATTTAATCTAATTATTTAAAAGTTTTTATTTATATGATTTTGGTTTTCATTTTTAATATATTATTAATTTAGGTGAATGTTTTTTTATTGTAAAAAAGTCATCATTTTCTTGTGTTTTCATAATATTCAATTAGAAAATTATTTTAATTATTAATAAATCACATAAAAAGATTAATGAGAATCCAAAATTTTATAACGTTTATAAGAGGTCCTAAAGATGAGTTTGAAATTATATGATGTATATTATTTAATAGAGAAAATTTTACGTGAATAATGAATGTGTGTCATGTAATAAACTGGATTGTGAGCTCATGAATACCTTTTTAAAATTATTATACACTGTGTGTTATTTTTTTATTAAATTTATTTCCTAGATCTATAAAAAATAATCCAAAATGATAATTGGAATGTAATAAAGTTTTAAACGGATTATATCACATTTTAGAAAGGGTTTATTATGATATTAAGAGTTATGAGAACTATAAAAAAGCATTACTACTTTTTTTTGTATGAATTATAGGATATGATGAAATATTTGTGGATTCATTTACATAATTAATAAAGTATATTTCATAACCCATTAACCTCAATATCTCGATAACATTTATTGGTATATCCAATAATGTTATAGTTTTATCCATCATAGGATATTTTAAAAATAAATTATAGACACCATGTTTTTAAAGGGAATCACATAATGATTAAATAATTACCAATTTGATGTTTAAAAAAATTAAACTATCTCTTCAAATTTTAGGGTCGATATATTTTGATTCAATATAGTATTAGTTATAGATATAAAATATGGTATGAAACAGTGATTCAAAATGATTTTATATTTTATAAAAAATAAATTTTACCTCAATGTAAAAAAAATGTTTGTTTGCTACTTAACCATATAAACTCACATTGGAAATGGCTACACATAAAATTAACAAATTTTAACTCTCATTGTTATATGTATTTTACATTTTCCAATATAGATTATTTTATTGTCAAACTACCCACAAGTGTAATAATTTAATTATAATGAGTAGTTGATAACCTTGGATTTTATATTATCATATCTACTACTAATTATTATATTCATCCAACACCATAGTGTATCCCACAAATTACAATGATAACACATTAAAAAATAATTGAATATTATTTTCCCAAAATGTATTATGCCAATTCATTTGGGTGATTAGTTATTCCATTATTATCAACATTCCCTATATAAATATGATCATATTGTCCTTCAATCATTAAAATGAAAAACAATATTCTTCAAAAATATTTCACTTAAAATGAAAAGAAATGTATTAAATCGTCTTCTATTTAATTTATTATTTGGTTTTTTATAATTAATTTTTTTCTTATATATATATATCAGTTCTATTTCATTTTAATAATTTTATATAAATAGTCATAAAATGTGACACACTCCATTTAAAAATAAAATAAATCACATATTTTTATAATCATTTTGATTTCAATTTTAATTTCATGTAAATATGAATATTGAATAATCATATCATATGATTTATCATTATATTAATCCCAATGTAAAATTTTAATTAGAATTTAATATAGGATTTATTAACCAAGAATACTATAAGATAAAACATATACTTCATTTCTCCTTTGACTCCATGAGTACCACGTTCACAATAATTTTCCCTCTATATAGTGTATTTTATTTGTTAACACAATATTTTTATGCACGTAAACATATTACTAAGTAGTGGATCATTGAAGCAAAGTGGTTTTTAATTATCTAGTCCTATAAAATTATAGAAAACCTTATAAACCCACCATCCTGACATATTAATTCTCACAAAATAAAATTATCTCAATTGGTTACGGTATATCTGTAACCTCTAGAATAGATTACCTCATAATTACATGGCCATACAAAAGTATATCCAACCCTTATTCTAACATACAATTATATAAGGAAACAATGGTCCATGAATTTTTCAGGAACCCTAAAAACTAAAATATCCTCCTTTGAAATTTTATAAATGACTATGGTATGGATTTTTTGAGAACTCTATGTGAATCCTAATATTTTCAATTATCTTTTTTGTTTTATAATTTTTTGTAGTGTATGTTTAATTCCCCAAACAACTTCTATATTGTAGTATAATGATTTTTCGAATGAGGGTACTTCTCTGTATGATTTAATTAGTATTAATCATGAAATAAATTCCATTATATATATTCACAAAAATATTTCATAATCATCTTATAAATTAGTGACTCAAAACAAGTAAACTTCCTGATATTTTTTTGAGTATGTGATTTTATTTACCTCACTATACAACATAACGAAACACATGACCTCTAATATCCTTAATAACCTTTTTTTAAAACAATTAATCGAATTGTGGCCTCCAAAATGACCCCTTTATGTTTTATTTTCATCCAAGTTAAATAAACCCATAAAAAAATTTATAAAAATTATAGGGGTACATAATATAATAATTATAATCCAATGTGGTAGAACTAATTGTTGGAAGTAAGAACAACTCATAAACAATACCATGTTATGAATAAAATAAGAGTGATATATATTCATCATTCATCTATCCTAAACAAATTAAAAATGTTATTGATCACCACTTACTAAAAAATAATATATTAACTACAAAATTGTTGAAATAAAAACTTTCATGAACATCAAAAAAATTATTATAATAGTTAAATATCATTCAAAATATAGAAATCTGGGATTTCACCATTTATTTATTCCATAAAACAATATTTTATCCCCTAATTAGAAACCCATATAAATGGATACACACTATAAAAATATTGATATTTTCATCCCCCACCCATTGTCAACAAATCCTTAGGAAAAAACTGATAAGGAAAACTGAAAAAACATTATACCATCAATGAATGGGGTTTAAACCAAAACATAAAGCACATATTGTGAAATTATTTATTATATAATGACTTGGTGAACACATCAACAGACATCAAATTTGATGGATCATTTTCTAGTAAAAGTTTATTTCTCAAGACAATCACTATAAGTAAAATTTATTTAATAAAAATACAATTCTATATTTAATGTTGAACATGATTATTTGATAAATACATAGTTCTATAATTTTCAAATTCTATAAAAGATAATTAATTAAATTTCACTATGATATTACGTAAATATATCTCCATCCACATTAACTACGTTTGTTTTGAGTTACAAGAACATATTATACATTATCCATTATTAAAATCATATAAATGTTCTTGTTACTATTTCGTAATAAAAATCAAAAACCAATGAGGAAACCATGACCATATGTGAACCATATATCATAAACATAAAAAGTACAATATATATTTTAAAAGAAAAATATATCTCACATCCCTTTATATTTTTATTTTTTATCAAAGTATTCTCTACCCTAAGAATAACATTTAATCCATTTTTCCTACGACAAAATGATATTAATTAGCTTCACAATGAAATATGAACCAGAGTGTAACAAAATAAATTCATTCATTCTTGGAATCTATAATAAATACATTAATTAAATTAACAACATGTATTGACTACAATTTATATGATTTCCCTATTCACCATTTTTACTTTTTACCCACCCAAATAAGTGTGTATATATGATTCTAGTATTACCTATTAATTCTTTTCAGTATTAACTGATTATACATGTCTTGAGAGAGAAACAAATCATTTCTCGATGTATAGAAATTTCAATTAATGATTTTATTTCCATTGAAAACCTCTCACACATTTATTACTCATTATTAGAAATTATTATTTCATATTTATAAAAAATAATACAAGAGATGCCTCTTTATTATAATTATTTTGATATTATTGTCCAGTCATCAGTTTCTAAAATTCAACCTCTTTATTCAGTTATTTGGCTTAAAATACCAAGATACGGGGTCTTTTTTATCCCATATAGATCCAAATTTAACAAAAAAACACAAATATCATCATTACCATAAATCAATCAAAAATATCTCATTGTATATATATCCATTTACAATGAAACACTATTAAATTCATTGTGGGCATCCATGGGGGTTACCCTATTTTTTATCTGATTTGTAATTTTAAAAAATTCTACATAATTCAAGAAACAAATAGAGAATATTTCTCATCAATATTCAGCCAATCATCCTAAGTGTGTATATGAAACTATTCTTTCTTTATTTCACACCACTTTTATATTTTAATTTAATTTTTTATACATATTTTTTGGTGTAATTCATTTCATCATGATTCATAATTACCTCCCATGTCTAATTCACTTCAATTTTATAGAATTAATCAATAATTAAACAATACCACTAATCATTATTTAATTCTAATTTATGATTTTTTTTGTTTATCATATATGATATATTATGGCTGAGATGTTGTTCACTATATTATCAATGTTTTTATCTATTATCCATGATATAAAATGGTTTTTTAATTATGAAAATTAAATATCATACATTGAGGATATGATTTATATTGATCCCATTCACATGAATTGGATTTATCACCATCTATAAAATGTAAATACTAATGAAATTATAATTTTTTGTTATTTATCTATATTTATCAATATGGTCATCACCAACACCACTTATGGATAATTACCCAATATAAATAAAATATCTATTATATTTTATAATTATTATCACATAAACTATTTCATCAATTATATAAATCCACTTTTTTGGTGAAAAATGATATATCATTCTTTTTGAATTATAGCCACGAAATATTGAATGATCACCTCTTGGATCTAATTCACCAATATTTTTAAAATTTATTTTGATGAATCACGATCGACCAAACACACTAACAAACTGAATAAAATTGAGGGTATTTTTTAAAACCTATATTATAGGAACAAAACTGAATTAATCCTATATATGGACCATTCTATACAATAAGGTCTTCTAAAATGTCTAGTCTTAAAAAATATCAAGAAGAATCATTATAGATCAATTTTATCTAATCAATTATAACCAAACACGTAATATTAAATTCTATAAAACAACATTATTATTGTGTAAATGGTGTACTGATTCCATGTTACATTTTAAGATTATTTAGATAATATTATAAAAATGTTTTAAAATTAGATCCAATAACTATTAATTTCTTATTATGAGATAATACACAATTCTTTTCATCACTCCTTCAAGAACATTAAAATTATCTGATGTACCAATTATTATTCTTCATTAATATGATATAGAAAATATATTTGAATTCATCTATATAATTAATAGTGTTCATACCTACATTTTTTGAGTTTTCCTCACAATTCATAAATAATAAATATAAATGATCTCCAATATTTGAGTTGATTGATTTTATAAATTTTAGTTTGAATAGATAAAAATATTCAATTTTATAAAGTTGGCCTAATAAAATGTCTTTCTATTCACATAAATGGAACATAAAGATTATTTTCTCCTAGGGTAATAATATTCATCTTCTTTTGGTATACATTAGGATCCTTAATTTCTATAAATTCTATCTTTGAAGTCACCAAACACAGACATTAGCTCTATTTTTATTTTTTTTATCACCAATGTTCTTTGAAATTATGTTTTTGATCTCTATGATTACATATTGTTACTTCATGACCCAACCCGATCTCAGTATCCATGCAACATTATTGCAAACAACTCTCCATAGATCAGGGTCATTTTTTTCCACCACTATTGATAAGCATCTATAAGTAATTGGGTAGGGTAGAAAAACTATTTTACATAATAATATCTCATTATAAATGTGAAGGACGTGTGGGAATAATTGATTCCATCATGAGCTGCATCAATATATCAGTGACTCTGTATGTACTATGTAGCTGGTTTAATTATCTTTGGGTACCTCTGTGTTGAAATAATTCATTGTCAACCTGGATTTACCTTCGAGGTCTTCTGGAAAGACAAACTCCATTATTGGATGAATGTAAATGATGTTAACGCCTCAAATAGTATCCCACGAACCTTGGGTAGTGTTGTGGTGTACAACAACTACAATGGGAAGAATCTAGGGAGCTTCTATGTCACATATAACATTGCATCTTTTTTGAAGGTGGAAAAGATAAGTTTTATCCCTGAAATCACCTTTACATTGAAAAATATTTTGAAAAATATTTTGATTGTAAATTATTTAACCATAATGGTGATTGATCATTGATATTGTCTGGAACATATTCAGTAGAAACTCGCATTTGGATGGATGGATTTCCTTCAATCACTCATGTAGATTAACCATATTATCACACATGTGTTTTAATAAGTGAACACTATCGGGGTAGGGATGGAAAACAAATGAGACAACCAAAATATAACTTGGTTGGATGACCACAGTTGGGAACCAAGCTTGAAATACATGTACATTACCTTAATTTTTTGGAAAACAAAATACATGACACAAATAGACACCCAATGGTCGTATTATTTTAGTGTCTTTGGAAACTCAGAACATAATCTTCTAATCATCGTGAATGATCTTCAACATACCCCATAAATATATTCCCTTTTAGTTTTCCTATCTAAAACCTTTATTTACATCTTGGGGAAATGAAAACATAAAAATGGTGAGCTTAAAAGCTCAGTAAGCATAAGCATGGAGAAAATAAAACTAATGAAATACATTTGAACTTAAAAACATTAACATAAATTTTAAACATCACAAACTTGAGTTGTGAAATAAATCTTGGTAGTATTTAAGGTATAGATCATAAAGGATAATTAATAATGATAAAATATAATGTTAATAAGACATGTAATTGTAGAAAAACATTAAGCACAAGATATTATTTCCATAGAATCCAAGTCTTTGCTGCCAAGACCATCATAGTAGACAAATTCCATGACTGAAATGGGTTTACCTACCATTCCATCCTTATATTACAGAACCGTATTTACTTTTCGTTCCATCCATACCTATCTCAGGATATATAAATCATTACCCAATTAATTTGAGGGAGATATAGGTCCCACCCATCTCATAATGATATCATTCATTAATGTTTCAAAAAATAATCATAAATCATTCATCATAACCCAAAGAATAAAATGCGTTTCATAAACATCATCCCATCATAGCATAATTCATATAAAATAATGGATATAATTTCATCATAAACAAAATCAAACCATGTAAATAATAGTGAAATTATACTTAAAACATAACCATATTTAAGAATGACATCATATATGGAAAATAATTTTGTTAAAACACTAGAAATGAATTCTTTAGGAAAATATCATTTCTTTTTTCAATTCATTTTCTCTTCTCAAAATCACGTGAAATTTTAAAATTAATGAATTTTGTTGAAAATAATCATAAAATTTAGTAGAAGAATTTTTATATAAATAAGGGGTTATGAAATCGTAAAAATTTGTTCAGGAAGTATAAGTTAAAATAAAACATTCTCCTCGTACTTTTCTCATAAAGTCGAAATGTTCCTCATTTGATAAACAAAAAAAATATTCCTTCGATACCACATAGTAAAAGTAAAAAAGATATAATCATGGCATTAAACATTCATGGAAGAATAGTAAAAACTTTATGATTTTTTTTTATAAAACGTGGACCTATATGATAAATATAACCACAAAAAATACATCGGAATAAACAATCCGAGATAAGAATGAGATTAGAATAATTATCCCTTTCCATAAGTCCAATTTCTTTTGTACGTGTCTAAAACTCCAGTATAATGATTTATATTATTTCATTAGATTATTCATGAGTCATAGTAATTTTTATGATATCAAATATGATTCACTTATGACATTATATTTCCCTTTTATATGTCAATTCCATGTTGAAGCAATGTTTTGGGTAATAATCGTTTCATTTATCGTACGTATTTAGACTTGTTGTTCTTGGTATTATCATGACTTACATACTTCCATAATGAAAAACATGATTTATATATCATATATACATTTATTATTTATTTATATATATAATATATAGATAAATTAAATGAAAAACACCATTCATGGAGAAAGTAGGTCGTACGTATGCATGAAAACTATTTTTGTTTCCTTATATACTTGAATGGAAGTAAGTAGATGAAATATATATATACATAAATAAAGTAGAATTATTATGTCATATATTTAATTATTATTCATTATATATACTTTACAATCATTCTTGAATGATGAACATGGAGAATGAATCTCATCGTGTCGTGGAGACGGTAATCCTTACGTACGCACGAGTGATGATATCATTCCCATAATTACTAAATGTAATTGGAGTGGATGATATATTATCTCATAATTAGTATCATGTTATAATAATCATATATAGTAATTACTTTAACCATTATACCCATCCTTGTAAGGTGGTGGTGGAAAAACATATTACACCACGGCGTGAAGACGGTAGGTCGTATGTACGCACTCGAGGTGATTTCGTTTTTCGTAAGATGGATAAAAGGGGAAATATGGTTGTTTCATATGAATAATAAAATATCATTAAAAAATTGATACTGGAGTTATTACTTAATACTGAAACATATAATATAAAGGAAGTAGAAGAATAAATAAGTTTGATAGAATCGGTAAAGGATAGTACCTCTTCTTCGACACGCATCTTCTAAACCTCCTCTTAGGGTACTAAAGGTCATCGTTTAAGAAGACGAGGACCTATATAATGTATCTAGATAAGTTGATAAGGGAAATGGGTAGGGTTTGGCCGAGTTTGAAATCTCATAATGGAGTTAATAGAAGAGGGTGCAGGAGCCCTTATATAAGTTAGTAGAGGGGAACTTTTGGAATCCTCCAAAATATTAAAATCTAATAAACTCAAACCCCACATAAAAGCTTCCAAAGTGACTCAAATTCAAATACATGATATGATATGGTTGTAATCATCTCAACAAATAAAATTTAGAAATGATACGATTTTATTTTAAACATTATCATTTTCATTTATCCTTATTTAATCTATTTAATTTTATTTGTGTTAATAATATTCTAAATTCTAAATTTTTATAAATACTTACTTTTGTGTTTTAAATTATCAATAATTGGATAATTTTTGACATTTTAAAACATATAAATTTTAATTTTTATATTTTAATTATATTTGTGATTTATAATCAATTTAATAATATGTTAATTTTATAAAATATCAATAGTGTCAATTTTGACAATATTCATTTATTTGAATTTTAATAATATCCAAACAGATGATAGAGTTGAAAAAAAATATTTAATAGTTTCATAAAAGGTAATATGAGTCTGTGAAATTCGTGGATCACATTAATTAGATCATATAATATTTATTTTAATATTTTTAAAACCATTTATTTTATATTTATGTTAATAAATTAAATACTACAACATTTTTGTATAATTATTTAATATACATATTTGTTTCATAAAAATTAAAAATAAAATACTATGATGAATAAAAATATAGCATATTTCATTAGAATAATTTTAGTCTTCTTAATCATCTAAAACACCCAACATTTAAAATGATATGTTTATTAAATTATGAAGGTGACAACTTTGACATCATTTAAAACAAAATAATATACATATTATAATCTGTTTTATAAGGCACCAAAAGGTCCACAAGACGAAAAATGGATGCTTATGGTGTCAATTTACTCTACCAATATGTTTTGTTCAAGGTTTTTGGACTTTTGATGCATATTAATATTTTAATAAGAACTATATTATTGATTTTTCACTAAATATATAATTTCTCCTTCATTAATGTGTAACTATTAAAGTAATTATATATTTTTAAAAAATTAAAAATAAATTACCTTGATATATTAAAAACAATATTTTATGTGAGTATTTGTAATCTAATTTATATTCCATTTAGCCTTATATTAAAAATAAATTTATTATTGAAGATTGAGTGAGATGTATTTCACATTCCTTTAAATAAAATAAATTAAGAGTCTTAATCTCATCCAAGTGGGTTACAATAGATAACATATCTACCCAAGTATATTTTAGGACGAAATATAATCTTCCAATTATATTAAGACTAGTGTTAGGATAATTTTATAATATTATTTTTACCCTTAATTACCTGATTTACCATTACCAATGGTAAACAAAATTTACAGTAGTTATTATTAATAATGGAAAAAATAAAAGTATCATATTAACATAATTTAGACCTTCTAATTACAAATATGGAATCCATTTTTCAAAATTTAAATCAAATAATTTTCAGTGACTAAATTAAAATTAATCCCATTATTGAGAAAATAGGTTTTAAAATTTAAAATATTGAAAAATACTGAAATGTTTTTACTTATGAATTCAACGTAAAATTAAAAGTAATTAAATAATTTATTTTAAATGGTAAAAATATATTCTATTTATACTTTAAAACCGTTGATTATTATAATTTAACTATATAAATTATCTCGATGAAAAATTTGATTCTAATTAATATTTAGCATATTTTTAATATTCATCAAAATATGAAAGTTGTCATAATAATGTTAAAAGTTTATCCAACAAAAATTTCTGTATCCTAATTCAAAATAAGAATTTTAATTTTACAAATTGAACTTATAAACTTGTCATAAAATAGATTTAAAATGGGAGTTCCATCAAAAGGCGAGAAGACTGCTTTTTTTTAAAATAACTCTTTTATCCGAAAACATAATATTGTTCTCATACCATGTTGTTTAAAATATGTAAGAAGAGTGATAATTTTATAAAATTAAAAATTTGGTTAACACTATTTATAAGGGACAGTTCATAAGAATATTATAATAATAAATTGTTGTTTAGAGAAACTTTTTATTGCGTACAATGAAAGCCATCGACAAAGGTTGTTTTTGAGTGTAAAATAAACAAGGTCAGTTTTCCATGAAAAGATTTATTTTTTGTTGAATATACCATAATATAATATTATTTCATTGAAAAAAATATATATTATGTGTTTAATTCAATCAAAAGAACATGAAATTGTGTGTAAAATAAACGAATAATAGTGTTGCATATACTGCAAGCTAATACGTTGTTGCATATTACACAAGCTAATCTTGGTGTTACATACAACACAAGACATCAATAAAATTAAATAAAAATATTTCTCATAAAATTATGAGGTGTTACATTCTACACCCCGTAAAATGAATTTCTCCATTCAAATTCATCAGGGTTATAAATGGTTGAATACATGAAATTTTTTGTCATAGAAACCAACATCGTAAAAAGGAATATTAAAATTAAATTTTAAAAAGTAAAGTAAGAAATATAAAGGTTACCCAAATTAACACATCACCGTGTTTCCACATTGGAGAACATAGGTGACAACATGGGTATGAAAGTGAAATCTAACCATTATGTTCTGAGGGAGAGTGGTAGAGAACATGGCTATGAAAAAACCAATAATCACAAATTTATAAATTAGTGATCATATAAGGTACCATCTGATTAATCAGATATTAGTGTACTAGGACTACATTTTTGGTTTTCACGATCATTTCTCTATGGTTGATGGATTTTTTCACAACGAGAAATACTGATTTTATTGTAACATCGTCGGTGGCCATTCCATGAACAATTTCCACATAATCTCTTATTTATAGAAATGATGTTGAATATGTCATTTTTGAAGAGTTAGTAGATTATGTAATTTAATGATAGGTCATTCCATCTGTCCTTATCAAAAAAAGGTTATCACAAATTATTAAATACACGTAATTCCATATATGGTGAGATTAACAGTATATGAATCCAAAAATGGACTTATACTTCATCTTTCAAACCACGTAATAAAATAAAACTAATTTTACCTAACTAGGGACTTCTTGTTTGTTAGTGGTAGGAATTAAAGGCATGTCACTCTTTGGTTGTGGGTTCGATTCCCACAACTATTTTTGACACCATGGGTGGTCACTTGTCCTACAGGTTGTCATTGTTCTAAAACTACACAATTATAACATTCCCAAAATAATATCAAAAAAAATTCAAGCCTTAAACAATACTATATAATGCCCAACTTAATCCATTACAACTATAAGTATTATCAAAAACAATTCTGTCCAATCTCATAGTTTAAATTAAACAATTTCAAGAAAGGTCTTATAACAAGAATGAGAATAACATAATTTATTCCCCATAAATCATAAGATATATCTTATTGGTCACATATAAAATACGAGAATACCTAAATCATGTATTCTTGAGACATGAATAACCATAGAACATTAGTGAAAACATGAATTTTGTCAAAATTTAACTCTTTCCACATACCAAAATCCCAAAAATTCTATACACTCAAACCATGATATCAGTTTGTCTTTATATCAGTCATGAGCTCATTAATAATATCAAACATATTATTTTATCCTTATCAATTAATTATGTGATATCATCTTCTTTCCAAAAATATTTTAATCACTTATCATGGTTACTGGTAGCATATAATTATGGAAAACCACAATTAACCAATACATTGATATTACAATATTCAACGACACTATAAATGATATTCTACAACAATATTTTTTAATCCCATTACAAAAACACTTAATCATTCCACTATTTCTTTTTCATATTCAACATCACTAATAGTGATCTCATTTGACCTCCCTTTGTCCTTTGACATAGAAGGTTGTTGATGTTGATCATCATTAACCCTTGGATTAGGGAATTGGTTTTCATAATGCATCATTTCCATGCACTTGTAGCATTGATGTGTTGGTGGTGTGTTCTCTATAGTCTTTTCTCTATTCACATCATTAGCTACCTTTTTCCATTACTTCAGCACTCAGCTGCTTGATGACCTTCTTTTCCACACATAAAATATTTTGCAGTCCCTTTAAGAAAATCTCCACCATTTTTCTTTCCACACTTTGAGCATAACGAAACATTTTTCTTCTTTTCACCATAGTTTTGCGATTTTTCCTTGAACTCCATCATAAATTTCATTTCAAAACCATGACATTGATATATAGCACCAACTTCTAGTTATAACTTTATATCACAACACACCATCTATTCATAGCTATTGACTTCTCTTCTAGCTAATTTCTTTCAAAGACATGGTTTTAATCCACTGAAGAATCGATCAACTTTACATTCTGGTTGGATGATAAATCCAGATTCATACCTTTCAATCCTTATAAAATTATCTTCCTATATACCAATAGATTCATCATCCTTTTACTTAATATCAAGTAATTCAATTCCATATTCATTCAAAGAATACGAGCAAAGTACTTATTGAAAAATATGTTAATGAAGTCATCCCATTCAATGGAATCAATTTCATCTTGGGGCCTTGTATTCGTAATTAGAGTCTACTACCGGTATGATTCACCATCTAAATGGTAAACATCTATAATGAATTTTTCTAGTTGAAAACACCGATGTATGGAAAATATCTTTTCAATGGTAATGATCCATTAATCAGTAACAAGTGGATCAGAAGACCCACTGAAAGAAGGATGATGTTGCCTCATGAAAGACTCAATATAATATTGTTCCCTTCCCTTCTCATTTGGAAGTACAGAATGATTCATAGCTTGTGTGTGTATAGAAAAAATATTTTCACTCTATTTCCAATAACATTTAATTGTTCAAGAGGACAAACATTTCATTGCCCTGTTCATTGATCATTAACATGGTTCCAGTGGTTTCCATCCATTATCTAAAACCCAAAAAGAATCGTGTGAGAGGAAAAAATCAAACTAGGAAAACAACATACTCAATGGGGGGGGGGTACATTCAATATCTAACATCATAGGTTTAATCCTAGGTTATTCATGATCATTATCAAAATTATAGTATTGTAACATATACTTTATACTTAACATTACATACATCTCTAGACATACAATAGAAATATCTCTAGGGATCTCACTAAAGTATTCTCATCCTTGTTTCTAGTGGTAAACTAAACCTTCACTCGGATACCAACTATAGAGTCCCAAGGTTGACAAAATTGGAAATTACATTACTTTTCTGGAAAACATAATACATGACACAAACAGATGCCCAATGACCATTGTAGTTTTGTGTCTTTGGATACTCAGAACAGAATATTGTAATCATGGTGAATGATCGTCATCATCACCCATAAATATCTTCCCCTTTTATTTTGATACCTAAAAGCTATCATTATATCCTATGGAAAATAAAACATAAAAAGGGTGAGCTTAAATGCTCAGTAAGGTTTAGAATGGAAAAAATAAAAAAAACATATACATTTTAACTTAAAAACATGAACATAAAATTTAACCCTCAACATCATGAGTTGTGAAATAAATCATCACATTACATAAGTAATAGATCATAAAGAAACACTAATAATTATAAAATTGTGTTTGAATAAACAATGTAATTGTGGAAAACCATTAATCAGATGATATGATTTCCATAGTAGCCAAGGCATTGCTTCCAAGACCATCATAGTGGACAATTTCAATTACTGAACCAAGTTTACCTGCCATTACAGCCATGTATTATTGAATTATATTTAGTTGTTGTTCCATCCATTTCTATCTCATGAGATATAAATCATTACCCAATTAATTTGAGGGATATATAGGTCCCACCCATATCATAATAAAATAATTTTCTTTTGCACCACAAAATAAACATAAATCATTCATTATAACCCAACGAAAAATGGGTTTCATAGACATCATCCCACCATAACATAATCCATATAAAATAATGGATATTTTATAATCATTAACAAAATAAAACCATGTAAATAATAGTTTAATTATACTTGAAAAATAAACATATTTAAGAATTTCATCATATATGTAAAAAAAATTGATAAATCACTTGATATTAATTATTGAGGAAAATATCATTTATTTTTTCAAATAATTTACTTTTCTCAAAATAAAGTGTTGTTTAAAAAGAAAATAATTTTTTTTAAAATAACCATGAAATCTTATGGAGTAATATTTATGTTAATAAGGAATTATGAAATCATAAAAATCCATTCCTGTAGTAAAAGTTTTTAGAAAACATGCTCCTTGTACTTTTTTCAGAAATGTCAAAAGTTCCTCATATCGTAAACAACTGAAAGATTTCTTCCATATAACATAGTAAAAGTCAAAAAGAGGTAAAAACGACGTTAAAAATAGATGGAAGAATATTAAATACAATATGAAAAAGTTTTTATAAAAAATTGGACTTTCATGATAAATATAACCCAGTAAGTACTGACGAATAAACAATCACAAATAAGAATAAGATTGGATTAATTATCCCTTACCTTAGGTCGAATTTCTTTTATACCTATCCAAAAATCCTGTATAATGATTTAAATAATTTTATTGACTTATAAAATAATAATTTTTAATTTTATGATATCATATATTATTCACTTATGACTTTATATGACTCATTCATTTGTCAATTCCTTGTTGAAGCAACGTTTTGGGTAATAATCATCTCATTTATCGTACGTGTTTGGACTTGTTGTTCTTAATATTATCATGATTTACTTACTTGATGAATTTAAAAAATGATATATATATATATATATATCATATATACATTCATTATATATATATATAAAATAGATATATAAATGAAATGAAATACACTGTTCATGGAGACGGTAGGCCATACGTAAGAATGAACGTTGTTTTCCTTTCATTATTGACTTGAAAAGAAGTAAGTAGATGAAATATATATATACCTCAATCTAGTAGAATTATTATTTCATATAACTCATTATTATTCATTATATATACTTTATAATCATTCTTGAATGGTGAACCTGGAGAATGAATCTCATCGCGTTTTGGAGACGGTAATCCGTACGTACGCACAAGGGATGATATCATTCCCATAATTATTGAATTGATTAAGTGTGGATGAAAGAATATATAAAAATTATTATCATGTTATAATAATATTATAAAGTCCTTATTTCCACCATTAGACCCATCCATGTAAGGTGGTGGTGGAAAAATAGATTACAGCACGGAATGAAGATGTTAAGTCATACGGACGCACGCATGGAGATTTCATTTCTCATAGAGAGGATAGAATGTGAAATATTGTGGTATCATATGAATTAAAAAATATCAGTATACAATTGATACTGTATTTATTACTCTATAATGAAACAAATAATATTGAGGAAGTAGAAGAAGAAATAAGATTGAATGAATTAGTAAAGGATATTACCACTTTTTCGACACACCTCTTCTAAACCTCCTTATAGGGAATACTTTTTGTATTTGAAGAAAAACATGACATAAATTATGTTTCTAGATAAGTTGATAAGGAAAATAGGAAGGTTTTGGATGATTTTTAAAGCTCAAACTGGAGTGAAGCGAATAGGGAGGTGGTTCCCTTTTATAAAAGAGTAGAATGGCACTTTTGGAAACATCCAAAATGTTAATTTATAATAATTCCAAATCCCAGATAAAAACTTTCAAAGTAACTGAAATTCAAATATGAGATATTATATGGTTGTAACCTCATCAACCAATCAAATTTAGACATTTTTTATTTTATTTTAATCCTTATCATTTTGATTTATCCTTATTTAATCGATTTAATTTTATTTGTGTTAATAAAATTTGTAACTTTTTAATGATAATAAATTCATACTTATATGTTGTGAATTTTCTATAATTTGATACTTTATGGCATTTTAGACCATATAAATTGCAAATATTAAATTTTAAATAATCTTGTGACTTTAAAATAATTTAATAATTTTTTATTTTTATAAAATATCAATAGTGTCAATTTTGACAATATTCATATATTTGAATTTTATTAAAATCAAAATAGATCATAGAGTCCAACCATTATATTTAATAGATTTCTAAGATTTCATATAAATCAAGAAATTTCTTGGATCATATTAATTACTTAATATAATATTTATTTTAATATTGTTTAATCCCTTTAATTTATATTTCTCTTACTAAAATAATTTCTAGAACATTATTTATAATTATTTAATATACATATTTTTTGCATAAAATTTATAAATAAAATAATGTTTTGAATATAAATCTAATATATTTCATAATAATATGTTTAGTAAAATTTAACTTCGAAAACACCAAAATTTTAAAATGAAATGTTTATTAAATAATGAAGGTGACAACTTTGACATTATTTAAAATATAATAATATAAATGTCATAATCAATTTTATAAGGCTCCAAATGGCCCCCAAGTCGATAGTAAGATTCTTATAGTGTAGATATACTCGACCAATAATATTTGGTCATGTGTTTGAAACTTTTATGGGTATTATATTTTTTAATAAAAACTATACTATTGATTATTCACAAAATAAATAATTTCTGCATCATTAATGTATAACAAGTTATGGTAATTATTAATGTTTGGGTGATAAAAGTTTCAATTTACTTAAAATAAAATAAAATAATGTTCTTAATCTCATCAAAGTGGGTTACAATATATAAAATTTAAACCCAATTACATTTTAGGATGAAATATAATAATCAAGTTATATTATGACAAGTGATAAGATAATTTTATAATATTATGTTTACCCTTAATTACTCGATTTACCTATAAATATTTTAAATAATATTTATTGTAGTTACTATTAATAATGGCCAAAAATAAAAGTAGACTATTAACATAATTCAGAGATACTAATTACAAATATGAATCCATTTTTCCAAATTCAAAACACAGAATTTGCAGTAGTAAATTTAAAATTAATCTCATTGTTCAGAAAATGGGTTTTAATATTATAAACATTGAAAAAGATTGAAAAGTTTTTACCTATGAATTCAATGTAAAACTAATGATAATTAAATACATTATATTAAATTGTAAAAATATATAATATTTATACATTAAACCCATTCAATATTATATTTTATCCATATAAATTATCTAGATGAAAAAAAATTGTTTTTAATTAAACTTTTGCATATTTTCACAATTCATCAAAATATGAAGGTTATCAGAATAATGACAGACATTTATACAATGTAAATTTTTATATCCTTATTAAAAAGAATAAGTTTAATTTTTAAAATTTAACTTATAAACATGTCAAAATTTAGAATTAAAATGGGTGCCCCATCAAAAGGTGACAAAACTGTATTTTTTTTAAAATATATCTTTTATCCGAAAAATTATTTTTGGTCTCATTCAATGTTCTAGAAAATATATAAGATGAATGGTAATGTTATAAAATTAAAAATGTGGTTAGTACTATTCATAATTGATAGTTCATAATAATATTATAATAATATGTTGTTGTTTAGTGAAACTCGGTATTGCATACAACGCAAGCCATTGAGGAAGGTCGCTTTTGTGTGTAATGCATGCCATGTTAGTGTTGCATGAAATATTCCATTGGTGTTGCGTATAACATAACATAATCTTATTTCATTGAAAAAAATCTATAATAAGTGTTTAGTTCTATCATGATAACCTCAAATTGAGTGTAAAATAGTCCAATAATTTTGTTGCATATACTGCATGTTAATATAGTGTTGTATATTGTGCAAACTAATCCTGGTGTAGAATAAAACACAAGACATCAATAAAATTAAAAATACTACTTCTCATAAAATTTCATTGTGTTACAACCTCTCTTTATATTTTCATTCCCTTTATGAAAATAATTGAAAATAAATAAAAAATTTAAGAATAGTTTAATTTTTATTTTATTAAGTAAAATATCATTGGTTTTTTTTACCAAAGCACCTCCTGTTATAAAAATATTTTCATCTTATTTTAGAAAATATTTTAATGTATTTATTTCTATAACTAATTTTATACTTTTTATTCTTTAATATCATGAATTTATTATATCAACCACTTAATACATATTACTTCTTTTTTATTATCCTTTCGTTTTCCTATTTACTAAATAAATGTTCATAACCATGAACCCATATCTTATATATATAATTTCATTTCATTCTATACAATTATATGAAAAACATAATTTTCTCCATTAATATAAATAATAATCAAGGATTTTAATATTTATAATCCGATAATAGTATAAACAAATCCATTCAATTTAAGAGATACACTATTTATAAAGGCGAGAGATCCTTCATTGGATTTTATATTGACATTAAGTTTCTTTGAATAAAATTTCACCATTATGATAACCCACCATCCAATTTTCATTTACCCTACATATTGTATGCTTTTTCAGAATCATAAATAATTATATATTTTACATTTCCATTATTACCTCTCACTTGAGACTTATTTGTTAATTTGTATTGAAACATGGTGAGTCCTGTTTAATACAAGATATATGGGCCGACCATATTGTTCATAAAACGTTTCATCTTATTTATATCTGTTGTATAACTTTATATATTAATTTGAAATTTTCCCAACATTTGTTCAATTTGATTTTGGAAAATCCAGCTTATGTTTTTTCCAATAAATCAATCTAGATTAATCATAAAGATATAATTTTTTGAAATATATTTTTATTCAAGAAAACAGTATTTTTCTATTAATAATCATAAAATACTATCTTTAAAGAAAACATTCTTTCATGAAATCTGACACTACTTTTCTCAATTATTATATCAATTGGTATTAACTCATTTAATGGAAATGATGACTTCATTATAATTTTTATTCCAAATATAATTTACCTATTTATATATAGAGTAATTAAAAATATATGGATATTAATATATGTTTCAGTTTGGTGAATTTCTACATTTTCAAGACTAATTTGATATCACCACAAACTCAGTATTCATGACATGAATTTTATTTTTAGATACCTTTAATCCTTAAATAAACAAGTCTTAATAGGTTTATTTCATTGAACTTTGTGTAATTATTTAGAATTTTAACCTTATATGTATTTGATTAATATGTTTTGAATAATTTGTATGGATGTGTTCCATTATTATTCATCATTAAAAAAATATCATTTCAGTATGATCAAGACACCTTTCCAACTATCCATCCATTTATTCAATAATATAACTATTTTATTAATAACAAGTGATATTTTTATATCATTTACCTGCTTTAACAACATTGATAATTATGATTCCTGGAATCATTACTTGAAATATGTTTATTTTTTAAAATTTTTTGTTTTCAAATTATCATTTCTATGCATTGAAATTATTTTTATGAATTATCTTCATTCAATCCTTAACATAAACTCCATTTTAGTAACCTTATAATAATGTTAATAATCATGTTTTCATTACTATGGTAATAATAATCATTTAGTATTTTGGAATTTTTTTACCCAAAATCAATATGACTATAAAAATATTCTCCAATATCACTACAGTCACCATACTCAAAAATAAATCGAATCTTTATATTTTTGTTTTATAAAAATTTATACCCGTTCTTCCTAAAAATAATTTAGACCTAATAGAATTATTCCTTGAGAATCATTAGGGAAAACAATATTCATTATAAATTGATTAAACTTTTTTGAAAATTATAAAATATCATATGAAATTAATAATAACTGCATTATTAAATAATTTATATAGTATATTTGTTGTTAAAGTTTCCCATTGATCTTCTAATACTTATATAAATATTAGATATTATTGTTGAAAATTTATCATTTCTATTATAGAATAAATATTGAGACCTAGTTACAATATTATCAAAATAAATCATATTATATTTCTTTGATTACATGGATTTAAATGAAATTACCTGTGCACCATTAACCATTTTTAAAAAACATCACATTTCTTAATTGGATAAAAAATCATATCATTCGTCAAATAATTATAGTGAAATCACTGGGATCATTTCCATATAAACAAGATACATTATCATTAGAAAATATTTTAAAATGGATAATATCATTAAAGTAATATAAAATTCTTCAACCATATCACCATATAATATGATAGTTCTCAAACATTTACCTATCATTGTAATGAATCAACAAATACTCCTATCGTCATTCATTTACAGAACCGAAAATATGAGTACACAAAATTACATCTTATCCAACAATTCAAATTTCATAATCATACATACTCTAAGGTTTATCCTATAATATATTTTTTCTCTATTGGAACTAAATTTTAGAATATTATTATCTAAAAGAGAATATAAGATATCATTATTATAATGAATATCATTCTCCACATTCCTCTAATCAGAATCTATCTAAATAGAACAATCAAAATTTATTATAAATCCATTAGCCATTATTTCTAGAACCATAATATTTAATGATAGCATGAATAAAAATATCATTTTCATCAAAATGTGATATAAGATCCCATAGAATGTAATTATCCCCTAATTATTTTTTCAAATTTATAATATCCTTTATATATAAAATAAAATTGACTGTAACTGTCTTCCATGTGGGGGAGACATAAAAATTAGAAAAAAAAATTGAACTAACATGGATATGATACCTCTGTTACATAGCGCATATGAACGATAATATTTTATTTTGAAGAGGTTGAATTATTTACCAAAAATATGTTACTATTTAATTAAAAATAACTTTAAACAGAAACTAATTAAAACATTTTTCCACATCTCACACTTCCAAAGGAACACAATTATAACAGATCATAATAGATTTAAAAGGTTCAACTTCGAATTTTTGAATCCTAGTACATGGTGTTATACGAATTTATATTGGATAACACATCCCACTAATCTAATCATGTGATTATAACAAGTTGGGTATAACATTGAAGATAACATTTTCAAGTATCCTTACTATTCGTTATTGAATCCCACACACAAGTTCATCCCATGTATTATAATGATAAATATTGTAAAACAGTTGAAGATTATTAGGTCAGACAATCATTCTCCATGTGATTGATTGTATGGAGTTAGTCCACATATTCTAAAACATTACTATATAAAATTAGAAGTAATTATACTACAAACCATCATATGAACATGTTTGTTCCTCACATTTTATACACAATACAACAAAAAAACCAAAAAAAACAATCCTCCACTCCTTTTCCACAATATTCAAGAGTCCCAAAATCATCTCAATAGTTCACATATCCATAAATAATGGTTTAATTTATTCATAAAAAACTTCACTATAAAATACACACACATAGACTAAGTTTTTGCATAGAATATACATGATTCTTCTTTAAATTGAAATTTCAAATTGAATTCCAAATTTAAATCAACATCATTATGAATTTCACTTTCATGCTAAGTCAATTAATATACATTATAATATTCAAAATAATAGAAAATTTAGGCTGAAATATCAATCAAAAGAAGAAGTTTAATGAAATTAATAAGAGTTGATCAAGATATCGAGAAGAAAACATTAATGTTATGGCTAGGGGTAGATAGAGATTATGATTTTCAGGTCTCATGAGGTAGGTTATGGGTCAGTGCTTCATCACCACCGCCCGTGACGAGACCTCAGTTAATAGGGGTAGTCCGGGTTTTGAGTCTTTTTCCATTGGTTGTTTCGGTTTGAGGGATGATAATGAAGGTGAACCAGTTCATGTTGTGGCCTCACATGGGGTGGTGACCCATGTGGAGTCCAAGTGTTCAGTTTAATTTCCTTTTAGTGATATACCTTACCTGGGATTTGGCTCACCACCATGTCACCGAGTTAGGCATATGCACTAGTTCATCGTTCCAGTGGTTTATCGCTGATTTTGTTTCGTTTGGATCTCGGTCGATGTGTTTTTGTTAAAAATGAAAATGGTTTTAAAATGGAAAGGTGTTTATTTTTAATTGTTTTGAAATTGGGGAGTTGGGTTTTTAAAGTGGGAGTGTTTTGATTTGGAATGTTTTAATGTGTACTTGGATTTGATAAGGGAATGAAGTGTTCGACCCATGGTATTATTTATAGAGGATCACATGTGCATCGATATGTACAGAGAGTCCGTGAGAGAAATTTTCCATGAGCGATGTAGATGGGTTTGGGTGAACGCACATGTGTCTGTTCATAAGGTACCATAGGTGAGTTTTAAAAATTTTAAAAAAAATTAATTTTTGAAAAAGTAATTTTTTCTTGTGATTTTATATGCCTAGATTATGTGCCTGTTTCCCTTGGCTTGATTTTTTTCTTTGTTTGATTTTTGGTTTGATGCTGATTCAATTTGTGTTTTTCGTGTTGTTCTGAGTATTCCGCCCTGAATTTTCACTATAGTTACTAATGAGTCATGCCCATTTTTGAGTTTTTTTTGAATATTGGTTATCTTACAAAGTAATAAAAGTCTGTTAAGGACAGTTGTGTGGTTGTGAAATTAGTGTGGGCCTTCAGGTTGGGATCTTTTAGGGTTTTTAGGGTTCGTACCGTCTCAGGTTTATTTGAGGGTCTTGTTTTGGACTAGTAAATGTGAAATGTCTCGCAATTGTTGAATATTGGGATGTGTTTAATGGTAATTGGCTCTAGTTTTAGTTTCCCATATATAAAGAAGTGCATTCCAGAGGAACCTGTTGCCAGGAAACCATCTTCGTCAGTGTCAACTTTCAGTTTGTCTAACTATTCTCTTGTATTCCACTATTGTAGCCTCTTCGGGCATTCTAAGCCATCATATTGCATCCCTAGGAAAACATGTCACTATTGTGGTCGTTTGAATCGTCGAGAAGGAGAAGAAGTTAGGGACTGGAGAATAAAAATGCCTGACTGTGAGGCAGGAAATTCTTCAACCATTAGAGCCCCAGCCACTGGTCTTGGGGTGAAGCTCGCGCACAGTCAAGAGTTGCTGAGAGTGTGTGGAACCTTGGTCTGGTCCATGTTTTTAGCTTTATGAAGGGGAAATATCTAATGTTTTCTTGTTCAATTCTTGTCCTCACTGTAAGATCACCATTGTTTTGGTTGCGTGATGATCTTGTTCTACCGTAATCCAAGCAGCCTTATATGCTCTTAGAATAGTTTCTAAATCCTTCAGTTTCCTTTAAAGGTGTTGGGACTGTGAATAAATGAACCCGTTTGTACTTGGAGTTCTGTCTCTATTTTTTTCGTTAGGGTAACTTTTGGTTCCATGAAATTAATAGATCTTGATTCGAGGATCATTCTTAGTTTTGATTCCTCTTAGTGAGTTTCCACTTATTGTGATTGAGTTCTGTAATAGATTCCCCCTTCCTAGTGTCTCGGTGTGCCAGTTTATTCCCAAAGTATTTTTAATCCTGGTAGTGGAGTTGTTCCGTTGGCTTTGAGAGGGTAGGATGAGTTATATTGGGGAGTTCCAACATTGCCCCCACCCAATGGTGGTGGGTCCAAGTTTCAAGGTTTATGTGTTAGTAAATTCTTGTGGTGGGGAGAACCCTCCCGTGTTCTCCCCTCAACCTCAAACAATGATCATCGTATTCGAGTTGGTCAGGTGTGACATGTGTTGGTAATGGTCACCCCAAGCCTCTCAGTATCTTCTGGTTTTTCCTGGGCATGGACTAGAGTTATGCTAACTACTGGCTTGATGACTTTCTGGAGGAAGAATGTGTTGGTGGTGGGGAGAATTGTCACATCCGTTTTTTTGTCATTTTATTTATTTAATTTCTCTTGGCGTTGGGTGATTTTGCGTAAGTTTGGGTGAGTCCCAGTTTAAAATTTTAATGTTGGGATGATATTATGATTTTGGATAGTGCGCGAACGATGTACGTTTATGACGCACAGTCCGATTAGGTACGTGCAGTCTGCTTGGGTACCGCACGGTGCGCGAATACCGCACTGTCATCATGTTTTAACATTATGTGTGTAGATATATGTATATGTATGTATTTATATTTTTATATGTGTATATATGTGTGTATATATGTTTGTATATGTTTGTGTTTTAACGTTATATATATATATATATGTATATATATCTGTATTTGTATATATGTTTATATGTGTATATATATACACATATTTACATCAATATAAATATGTTTTAACATTATATGCTTATGTGTATATATGATAATATTAATGTTCAAATATGTTTATAAGTTTATATGTATATATATGTATATATGTTTAAATATTTATATAAGTGTGTTTATATATGTTTATATATATTTATATATGTTTATATGTTTATTATTATTATTATTAATATTATTATTATTGTTGTTGTTGTTATTATTATTATAAGATAAAGAAAAAGAAAAAAAATTAAAACAAAATTAAAACAAACCGTAATCTACACGAGCAGCCCCCCCCCTCTCCCCTCTCTCCCCCGATCCCCCCCCCCCTTCTTGGTTAGGCCAGCTCGCACCCCCCCCCCCCCCCGCATGACCCCGCATCCAGCCCCCTCCTGTCCGCCGTCGTCTGTCGCCGTCTGCTGCTGTCTGCGCCGACTGCCCCGGCCGCGCCTTCGCCTCGTCATCCGCCTCCGCCTCACCATCCGCCTCCGCCTCACCGTCCGCCTCCGCCTACCGTCGTCGGCACGCCCCCTGCTCTCTCACCCGACCACGCCGGTGCCGCCGCCTCCCCTTGCCCTCATCTCTTTCCTTTTCCACCCTCCACCTTTCCATCCGGCTAGCCACCGCGCGCACCCCCCCCCCCCCTGTCGGCCTCCTCCGGTTATCCCCCATGTCCCGGCATCGTCCGTCCAGCCCCGCTCTATCACCATTCACGCCTCCCGGCCAGCTCTGTCGCACCCTCCCCCCCCCCCCCACCACACCTTCGCCTCGCCGCCGCTGTCCATCCAATGCGCGACACTTTTCTGGTGAGTCCCCTTGCAGCTTTTCCTTGTTTTCTTAAATGTGTAGGGTTTGATCAAACCCTAATGTTAGGGTTTAGGTTTTGTTGGTTAACGCTTGGATCATTCTTGGCGATTAGGTTTTTATATCCCTATTGAGGATTTCCTTTTTCCATGATTGATGAATGCGGGGGGTTTTCCTTGATTTTCATGTAACGATTCTTTAATTTCTTCATTGTTGGTTAATTTTGATTTAAGGGTTTTATGATTTTTTTTGAGTTTTCATCAGTTTATTTTGGGTGTTTAATCAATATAGCACGTTATTTAATTAGTTTCCAATCTGTGTAATTGTTCTTGATTGATTTTTATAATTCATTTATTTTGTTAGTAGTATTTTCAAGTAATGTTAGTGTATTTTATTGTGAAAACCCATTTCAAACTGTTTGTTAGTGTTTGCAAATTGTGCAGTTATTGTGTTATGAAGTGCAGATTGTGCAGTTTACTTTTTCATGTGGTGTAAAAATCAGTTTTGTCTTGAAAGAGAATTTAAGTGAGCTTTGGAATTTGAAATGTTGCCTCATGTTTGAAAACTATTTAATAAAATTTTTTAGTGGTTTTTTTAATCGTGAAAATGGTTTCTTGACTATGCAGATTGTTTATTTGATTGCGTAAGTGGTGTGAATTATGTTTCAAAAAGGTTTAGTGTGTGTATGAATTCAAAAGAGGATTTTGTGTTTGTTCTTTATGTAAAAGGTTTATTTAAATTGTTTAAATGGTGCATTTCGTGTTTTGGAAAGGTGTTGTAGTGTAGTTGGTTCTAAGGTGACATTATTTTTTTGTTTTAAAGAATTGTTCTAATTGTTGTGTAGTGTGTATACGGGTAGTGTGAGGTGGGTTCGAGCTACTGTCGTATGAGCTGCGTATTTGAGGGAGGTGTTTCAAACCATTTCCCTTTTTGATTCAAACCTTGAGCACTTGAATGTTAACAATTAATTCTTATTTCGCATTTGCATCTCAATTGTATACATGGAAAGCATTTGACATGGTCTTAGTGTTGTTTTAAATTTATAAAAGTGGCTTTGGATGTATGTCTATATGGAATTCATAGGTTCTTGCTAAAGATAATTGATCTCCTTGTGATGTGTTTGGTTGTAATTGATGATAACTCTGTTTTTGAAAATGTAAAATTGGTTTGGTGTGTTTGTTTGAAAAAATGATGATCCAATGGGTTGTTTTAGACAAGTTTTGGAAATGGTGGTTGGTTTGAAAGATGTGATTTGCTTTTATAAATTGTTGTGAAAAGAATTGGGTTTGGTTTCAATTATAAAGTGTTTTACGAAAATATTTTCTAAGATGATTCATAAAAAAACTAGATGTGCCATTGGATGTTGGCACATCCATAGGAGCACTAGATTCTCACATGGATATGCCTCCGAATGAAAATGACACATTAAAGCTATGTTTTCTTAAAAATAGGTTTCAAAAAAATATATGTTATTTCCAAGGGAATTGAAAGAAGTTGGCCCGGTTGGCTTTTGGGGTGAGTTAAATTTTAATTTTTCTTAAAGGACTTTTTGGTATTTTAAGCCTCAAGGGGTGGTTGTGTTGACTTTTGGGATATGTGTGTGTTCCCGATTGGCATCTTAACACATTTTTGAAATGTTTTGAAAGTTCACATGCTATGAAGGCCTGATTGGAGCCTTGTTGAATGTGAAAAAATCACATATATACATATCTGTGGGGAATCTCTACAGGGGGACTTTCCTTCGAGGATTGTCATGTAGTGGTGTCTGTGTAAGAGGTTGGAAAGTGCGGTGAGATGAGTCATGCGTGCGAGAGCCTCCGACTTATACAATATTACAAAACCACCATGGGTTCCTAGACATCCTTTAGAATATCAAGTGACGGTTTCCAGCCAGCCCTGATTAGACGGGTTGGTTCCCCCTTGGTAGGTAGGCCTTTTGGGGTGTGCCACTGGGTGGCTATTTGGGCGTGCAGTTGGTTATTGACTATGGAGTACCACGCCGGAAGGTAGTCTAAAACCGTGTACGTCCAGGGGTTTTCTTGGGATGTTTATGATCTCCCATGGTTATTGCTGATATCTTCTTGTTTACTTTTACTTGCACTGGGTTTTCAGCATTTACTTACTCCATATTCTTCTTTTGCACAAATGTGATAAACATGGATTTGAAATTCAGTTTTTATGAAATGCATTGTTTTGGAAAAAAACAGGTTGTGGAAAGTGTTTTTTATTAAATGGTAAATTAGGATCTTTTTTCCTTTAAAATGTGAAAAACCTATTTTCTATCATTGTTTGTATAGACTAGTGTTTTGGGATTGTTTCTAGGAAGTGGACGTGGTTGGATTCTGTGGTTTACTTTGGCATCCCTACTGATCATTTTTAATGCTCACACCTATATTATTATTTCATTTGTAGGTTCCTTTGCTCAAGTTTTCATGGCCGAGTTGCTTGATATGGGAGAAATATTGGCCTTAGTTGGGAGGTGACTGAAGGGTCACAAGGAGGTATGTGCAGTTTTGTTTCTTTCCTCTTCTAGTTTCTATTATTAGCATCAGTTTTTATTTGTCTGTTTATCACTTTCGCATGGGCCAAATCATTCCCAATGATTAATGTTTGGATGCCCGGCACTTGTTCCCATCCCGGGGGATCCGAAACGCCCCTCGAGACTTGCCGCGGACCAGATCGGGTGACCGGCTCAGGGTCAACCTGGGCTAGTTCATGACATAGAATAATATTATTTTACTATATTTATTTTTCAACATCCAGAATATATTTTTTTATAATAGAATATTTTAAAATAGTGGTCTCAAATTTTACAGGTCCAACAATTTCAAGAAAATATGAGAATCATTACATGGGAGTATCTCTTTTTAAAAATAGAAAATTTATCTTAGTAGGTTTTGATGTATCCATTTCATATGGTGTTGAAGAAATCAATTTTCATTTGAATATAAAAATATACCCCATTTTAGGAAATTTTGAAATGTATTATAAAAAAAGAAATCCTCAGATTTATAACTCCACCATTGTATAACTTTTCACCACTTTATGGTACCAACCGCATTTAAAGTGGAGGCCCTCAAAACACTATATCCATCACAAATGTCCTAGCCTTTATTGGATTCTGACACATACCATAAAGTGAATATCATCTCTTACAAATAAATTTAATGATACAATAATTAGATTTTCGTTTTGAGTATCTATCCTAGATTGTTCAATCAGCTTTCATCATAGTCTATTTTCTTTATATCTGGTCACTACATATCATCTCTAGCATCATCTGAATTAGTGGACCCAAATAACTCCACCTAAAATTAAATTTGAGTTTGAAAATGATTTTTACAATGATAAGAAAATTGAAAATAATCAATCATATCCACATCAATCACATCAAAGACAACTCCAATAAACCAATCAAAATAAATTATTGTATAAAATATTTAATATAACTATTTCAAAATTAAAAAAATAACAATTTATGATCGACATTAGATATATGGATAACAGATGATTAAAATTTATATATTTTTTGCAATGTTATAATATAATATAATTTCATCATAATATATTGAATTACATTACATGGATGTTTTATTATTTCCAATATATGATTTGCTGTGAAAACATTTATGTTTATTTTTCCAATACAGATAAATATTTTGTTTTTACGATATCTATATTAATAGAATCTAAAAGGCGATCCTTCAGGTTATGTGGGAGACATATTTTTATATAAATATTACATATTTTCTGGATGAATTTTAATATATTTAATCTGTAGTGGCATTATAATCATTATTTCCATACATGTCACGTTTTTTTACATCTAGAAAATGTATATAAAGAGACCGCATAATGTTGGATACATTATAGTTCACAATAGATTCTCCAACTGTGTAGAAACCAAAATAACATCACTAAATGGGTTATATTTAATAAAAAATTTAAATAATGTACAATTAATCCCCAAATGTGAAAGCTCGTTAGAATTTCATCGAATGGAAGGGTGATATATCCAGAAATCCAAACATATAGAATATAAATTGCAAACTCCCACTAATAATGGAAATATTGACTATATTTGATAAAATTATTTCCATTCACCACACTTTCTAATGAAATTTCAGTTTGTATTACTCTCATAAATCCCTCTTTCTCTACCACATTGAACATAGAATGATGTTATTCCAATTCTTTTTATATCAACATGTTCAGTCTCTTTTATTAATTCCATATAAAATATAATGATTCATAATATTTTTATCAAATGGATAATTTTTTTTAATATCATCTTTCTATATATAGTAATGTAGTATTATATAATTCTCATAAAAGTTATAAGGAAAACCAAAATATATATATATATATTTTAAAATTAATTATAAAAAATAAATACAGTGATAGTATTTTTGTGTTTTACATTGGGATACAAAATAGAAAATAAGATTACTAATATATGAAATTTTGAATCTTCCTAATCAACTTGATGAACTACATTAAAAAATATGCTATTGAAATGAACTAAAATATTTGTAATACTATATTCATAAAAAAAATAAAAAACATATATCCTTATGAGGAAAAATATGGGATTTAAGAATGAAAAAATGACCTCCTTATTCAATACAGGGAACCCATATGACCATTAAAAATATCATCATTATAACAGATATCAGACTATATGAAAATTAATTTGATTGTTAAAAATAGCAACAAGACTAATAAAATATTATCTTCAAATATGTAAATGTAAAATAATATTTTAGTTTTATAAAAAATGAATATATGACATATTCATATAATGAAACAAATAAATACATTTTTTTATAATGATAAATTATTTTCTTATTTTTAAAAAATATATATATCATGTTTTAATTTCTATAAATAAATATGTTATTTAATATAATTTATATATTTTTAAAATATGTTTATAAATTTAAATTATGTTTTATCATAATGATAAAAAAATTTAGGACTATATGTAAAAAATAAATTGGAGATAAAATTAATCATAATATAAATGATTTTACATTTCAAATAAATAATTATATTAATGTAATTATAAAATCATCATGATTAGTAGAATATTTTAATAAAATGGAATACAATAGGAATTCACCTATTCAATAATGGTAATAGTTATGTTACATTTTTTCAAAAATATTGTAATTTTTAGGAATTTTTATATATGAATAAATATGATATTAAATATTAATTTCTAAATACATAATATTACGAGTCATTGTTAAAGTAAACATGATATAAACTGTAATAAAATTCATTATTATCTGTATATATTTAAATATTATTCATTATTAGGTGTCTCACCCAAAAATAATAAACTACTTACATAATAATAAAAAACACCCCATCCCATAAATATATAAATATCACCCCTCAGGACTCCTCCTCAAAACATCTATCCCTTCAAATATACATTAAAACTATAACAAATTATCTTTATCTCTTTATAACTTCCCTAAAATTTATGGTCATGTCAAAATGAAAATACAAGGTTCTTTAAGGGGATACCAATCATGATACATGACATAGAGGAGGTGAAACCCACAATTATGTCACTTAATTTTTATTCTGCATCATCCTCCAAAAAACCCATTTAATAAAAATAAAGGATCCAATATATTATATATTCATATTGATTGGTAGATATATATTAATTTTATTCTATTAATTTAGATCCTATGATTCTTATTATTCTCCACTCCTCTTCTCATTATAGAATATAAAGTGTGTGGATATTATGTTTGTTCACTACTTCTGTGGATGATGAGATTTTGTTTCCAATCCAATATTCATAGTAGGATTAAATTTTATATAATTTTTTCAATTTACATAAATATTTATGTCATTTATTTTTTAAAATTATGTTATAAATATATATCCATAATATTAAATTAAATGAATGTAGTTACTAATCTCAATTATAGGGAATAAATTTTTAACTTCCGGCCATTGAAATTATATATTTACATGAATATCCTTTAATTATAAATCTATAATTTTATTCCCAATAGAAAATAAATACAATGAATATCGATAATTGATCCATCCTTAGAACCATGAAATGAACAACCTTGAAACAATGATATATCTACATTAATATGATATAAATGAGAAGATTATAATTTTAGTAAATTATATATATTTAAGGTTATAAATACTATAATTAATTAGTCTATATTTTATATCCTAGATGTTTAGTGAAATTTTGAAATGATTCTGTATCCAATTAAGGGGATTACTCTGAACTACCATATTTTCTTTGGGTTATAACCATTATTGATTTTACTCAATTTTTATATTTATTTATTGTTAGAAAATTAATTAATATCCATTATATATCTCTCTTATGAATTTTATTATCTTATTCACCCATTTTTATGGGTATATACAAGAAATATGTTCATTTATCAAATTAGACCATTAAAATCAACCCCAATATAGGGATATTTTCTGTATCATAATAATAATATGTAACACTATTAAATTTTTTTATTATTGTCAGGTTCATATTAAATGTAATTTTGATTTATGGATAATAATTTTTATTGACCTAATTTTTTCCTATAAAACACTACATTCATTCGTTCTTCAATATATATTAACGATTTATTTAAAATTCTGCATTGAATGATCATTTTTATACACAATTATGTACCACCTCTCATGATTGTTTTGGAGATTATCACAAAAAATGCAATTTTTTCTTTTCTATGATATTTTTTAAAACAATATTTTTGTATATCATCTTTTTGGGATGATTTTGATATTTTATTTAATTGTGATATAATTAACTATTAAGAAACAATTTTCTTTCCATAGGTAATTTGTATGTTTATTCCATAAAGATAATTTATAATTATGACATATATAAGCATGCATATGTTATGTAGGGATCCTTGTTGTAAATCCAATTCTTTAAAAAAAATATTACTTCTCATAAAAAAATATTCATTATACTTGTAATTAAACATAATGAATAATGGGACTATCTCAACCAAGTGGTGCTTTCATTGATGTTACTCATAACATATTCTTATATAATGTTTTATATATTTCATACATTTTTATGATTTCAAGATCTGATAATTATAGGATACCTATGTCATAATATTATATTATTGTCCATGTTCCTTTTATATTATGATATCTGGTTAACCCTTTCAATAAAAATTAGGCTTCTTTTTTTTGTTTATTTATTTAATAGTCATTATTGTTTATACATTTTGATAATTTATTTGCCTTGATATCCTAGAACTTTTAATGAAATCCAATGGTTTTATGAAAATTTTATTGAATTTAAATTAATTTATTTTTATTTTATTTTGATATATATGTATTACAAACCATTATTTCCCATTAAAGTGGAACTACTGAAATTTGGGTTACATTCATTCGATATTTATGCTAAAAACAAGTAATAATGTGTAGAAAACAATTAGGTTGCTAATGTTTGTTTAATCTCATGTTATGGATTTTTTACGGTATTAGGTGTAGAATAATTTAATCTAAACACAATTATTTTTCTAGGAATTGGAAAATATCATATAATCATTTTTCGGTATAGTGAAAATTGTTCCTAAAAATTAAATTTATGTCTAGATACAGCAAGGGGATTTGTATAATGAAAAAATTTACCTATGTGTTAATAAATCATTAAAAGATCATTTGATATCAACATAAAATGAAATTAATTAATTACAAAGAGAACTTCATGAAAATGATGATTTACCCTCCCATGGGATATGAATGGAAAATTTCACACCCTATTTAATAACGGTTATAAAGTAATGAATAAATTTTTTGGTATTAAATTAGAAAATGATATTTAAAAAGGATAACCTATATTGATAATTCTATATTCATAAGTTATTAATTATATGTAATTTATATGTTTCTACATAAAGTTTCATAGATTCCCTATTAATATGATGATTTTTAAATGTAATTGTATCCCTAATTTACATTATTCTTATTATATGGAGGGAAAATGATGAAACCATGCCAGAAAAAAATTTGATTGGAAATTTTATGAATTGCTACATGAGGTCTTGAACTTAATAGGAATTGGAACACAGAACATCAAGGTAGTACAAGACCATATTTGTTAAGTTATGAATAATAACATGAATCATGAGGGAAATTCCGGTATCCTAAAAATGATAGTTTTGTGGATGATTCCTTCAGGATAATATGTCATACTACCTTTAGGGGTTCTTTTGGTCTCCTCAACATGAAATATAGGATTATCTCCACTAATATTATATTATTTTTTCTCTAATACTCAGAAAAATAGAAATTCATATTGGAAATTAATCTCAAATAGGGGGGACATGACTGGTTGTGGAAGAAAATCATGAACATGATCCACAAATATTAAATTTATTCAATGGAATTGAAATGATTAATAACTTTTTAATAAATATTTTCCTTGAAAAAACAATCTTAATATAGATATAGATTTTCTCTAATTGAAGAAAAATAATTATGATTCGATCATGTAATATAAATAAAACTCCACAATTATTGCATGGATCACCATTAACATTAACATTGATATTGAATGTGAGGTTGACCTATCATTTAGTATAGTGAAGACTACTTTATTAAAACCATTAGTGATTCTAGAAATTGATATATACATGAAGTGATTGTTCATTTTCCATTGTGGTGAAGATAAAAATGCATTGATATATGTGGTAATGTGGGTTTTTAGGTAAAATGATTTAAATTGATTTTTATTTGAAATAATTATATGGTAGATATAATAGAGAAAAAAATATCAACTTCTCATGTGTCAATTATTTAGGATATAGAATTCAAAAAATAGTCTCATGTGATCCAATGGATGTTTCATGTATAGAAAATAGTATAATTATGCTAGTAAATATAGAGGAGAGATGAAGAACGCCAATAATAAAAGTAAAAAGAAAATAGTTTAGTTCAAAAAAAACCTATACATGAATACTTCAAAATAATGGAACATGGGTATTTTAAATTCCAATTCCATAAGGGTAGGTTTTTTAGAAATTAACAATGATAATAAACTCTAGTGGAAAGAGATAGTGAAAGGTGATATTTATCACAACTACTACGGTGGATCCTAAAAATAAAATATTGATACAAATTCTTGTTATTCGTTTATCTATAGAGAACATAATTTATTATTCTAGTTGAACAAATGCATTCTTATCATACACTTTAGTAGAACAATCCAAACATGACATTAGAACATTTGTGGTCAAGCATTTGTGATATCCAAAAGTAGAGATATAATTATATCCTATATATGTAATTCATTCCCATTTTTTTGGAGTTTGAACCACTATAAAAATAATATCATACTTACATTAGTTGAATATATTTTCTAAATATTTCTTTAATGAATGTTCTTATATAAAGACAACATCAAATATTGGTAAATGGAAATCAGTCATCACCCATTTATTTATAATTTTATATTATAAATGTATGGAGGATGATTTTTTTTTGAAATAATACTATTAAGTTTATATAGTATTAGATTATTAGTAATAATATCATTCTCAAATTATTGTGAGAAAGAAGATAGTCATTTTTTTTGATATTATCACACTGAGAGACTATATTGACATAATTGAATATGAGTTTCATGGTATTCCACCTAAACTAGAGGATGATATCTCAATATAAATTATAAATGGATCAATACCTATATCTATATAACATGAAAATGGATATGTTTGAGTAATTAGAACTTATTTTCAACATTTGATATAATATAGACAATGGATTTCTATTCCCATGTACATTACCATTTGGTATGCTAGTCCACATACTCATAAAGACAAAAGTTTCAATGCACTTATTCATTGATTATCATAAATGTAATAAAATCAAGATAACGAAAAATTATCCATTGCCAGTGATTTATTAATTGATCAATCAACTATTTCTTCCATGTTATTTATCAATAGTGTAACTTAATTGTGGTTATATTCAATTAATGATGTGGAATGGAGATATTCCAATTTAATCCTTTGGATATTGGTACAAACATTATGAATGCATAATAATTCCATTTTACCCACTAATTCTATAGAAATCAACATTTTCATAATTCAAATAGTCCTTATAGATTACATAAATATTTTATTATTTGTCTTTATAGATTATATTCATATATACTCAAAATGAAATTTGATGCATGAGAAATATTTGAAAAATTTCCTTAATATTTTTCTAGAGGTTGAGACGTATGAAATATATAATAATTTTGTGTTATGTATATATGATGTTTAATTATTCAGAAGTGTTATCATAAAAAATGTTATATCTATGGACCCTTGTATAATTATAGAAATGATGAGTGGACTAGAGATTCACCATTAATATAGATCAATTGTTTCCAGGGACTAGATAGGTATTTTTTATGATTTTTTAAAAAACTATCATGACTGTAAAACCCACTAACAAATCGTAGTCAAAAAGGATTAATAATGTTTCTGAGGTATATGGAATTCAAAGATAGATTCATTGAAATGAAGAATAGGATTATCATTGCAACATACAAACTTTTATCAGTGATATGGACCATTATATTTTGATCAAATTCCATAAAATGGAAATAATTTACATTAATAAGGGACTCATGGAGGGTTAAAGTGTGTCATGGGATCATTCAGATATCAAAGCCCTGAAAATTAAAAATGAAGACAAGGAATAATTGGTTGGGAATCCTATACATCCAACCCCATATAGTTTTCTGAATCGTTTTTTCTATAGAGAGTGAGGCATTAGGGGGTGTTAATTTTATCTGAAACATTGTGACCCATGATGAATTTCCAGGTAAACCACCTATGGTTTTGGGAAAGTGGTTTTCAAAAGTTTTTCAAGTGGTTTGTCAAACTGTGCACCTAATATTGTTACGTGTCACCTTATAGTAGTGAAAGGCACACTATTTCCAGAAAGTTTTTCTAACCCATTTATATAAACCTTGTGTAGTGTGATATCTGGTTGAAATACATATTTATTTCTTACTAAATGGTTTTCTTTCTTTTTTGATTTTTGATTATCCATTCAAGCTAGATTTTCATCATCTCCCTTGTATTTTGGTTCCTCCTCCTCATCAATGGTGTTTTTATATATCTCCCTCTTCATTTTTCAGTATTTTATATTTTTGGAATCATTTGTTACATCAGGGTAGGATTTTTAATCTATACTATAATTCTTTCATGGTTTTCCTTCCATTTGTCATGACGTTTTTTGTGACAACATTTTCACTTTTTTGGGATTTTGTAAAATCCTATATTCCCTTTTGTTCTAGGTTAAATAAATGATTTATAATGGATGATTGGATCACTAAGATTTCGTGGTAGTTATTGTAAGATCATTCCCACCATTTCACCAAATTTTAATAATCTCATTACTTTTTCATGTTCCATAACATTCCTTTGATACATCATGTATTTCTTGATTATTTATATTTATGGTTTCCTCATGTCATCAGTGACCCTATCATGACGTTTAACCCATCCATTGGGTGTTCTGCGGTCTTTGGAAACTCCTTTAAGTGTGTCCACCATTTATATCCTTCTTCCCATTTCTCAAATGGTTAATTACCACATGTGAGTGGGATTTTGATGAAAATAATTAAATCATACTTTGAATTAGAATAAATGGTTATCCATGATGTTTTAATTTTTCCATTAATATTTGATTATTAATATTGTATTTATTACCATGGTTATTGTTCTATGACATTTATTCTATTTATGACATGAAATGTACATCATACCTAAACTCATGGCTTGTTCCACAATTTTGGTAGTTTGAATTGAATGATATGCCTAAAAATATAATTAGCTTGGGATATTCAAATTTCATTGATTAAATTTTATTATAAATATTATAGGCCTTGTTTTTTATCCTTCGTGACACAACTTGCTAAGATTTCGTAAATGGATCCTTTACCATATGAATTGTATAATTTTTGTTTGGATTATTTTTCTTCGATTAGTAAATTCTTAGCATTTATATTGATGTCTCTCATATATGGTGTTTGATTATTTAAATTTCACTCCTTGTGATCTGTGATTGGTTACCATGGGTTTTGATTTATGGATTCGGTGGATGTAGTCATCATGATCGGTTGTTTACAACTTGACGCACTGGGAGCGATGATATATCATGAAAGTTACCAACTCTCCAATTGGTTTCTTATACTTATGAGTGAAATATGTTCCCCAGGGGAGCAACTGATGTCATACCCATTGGAAATAAGGAAATTTCATGACCACTGTGATACGTGACCCCTTATATGAGATTGTTTGTATGGACTCAGTGTTCACCATAAATTATTCAATACAAGGGAAAACAAATAGGAAACAATGGATAGAATCAGAGGTACTGGTTCATTGGGAGATACCTATAGATATCCTTGGGGTTCTGTTTGGATCACCTTTGAAGAGTACGTGACTCCCCCATGGATTTGATGGAATGATTTATTTCTTATGAACATGTGATATCTTCCTTTTATATGATGACCATAATTTTATGATTTCATGGAAACATGGCCTTCATGACTAAGAACAGGATTGGTGTATTCTTATTCATGGTTCGATTCATATAAATTAGACTATGCTTACGTATCATTACATTCACAAACACATAATCATAGATATCATGTATAGGAAGAAGTAGGTAATAACATGTGTGTCTCATTTAAGAGCATTGAATAATATCTTTATTTGTTATTTCTTATTTTAGAAAATTTTATTTATTGTGGATAACAATCTCTTTTTCACTAAATGGTTCATCCTAGTATCTTAGGATTCCATCCTCATGGGATCATACCACGCATCCAGGTCATTCATCATTTAGAATCCGAGTATAATTTAAGATCGCATGGACAAATAAAGAGAAGCATGAAACTTATGAGGATTTATTGATTTATTTATTTAGGATAGATAATAGGGTAGTGGGTCAAGAATATTCTTGATATTCATGTTGTATCATATTATCCTTTTTTATATTTTTCCAAAATTTATTATATGATGGAATCCCCCTTAACCCATACTATAAGATCTCGTCTATTTTAATTTTCCCCCTATGATTTTGTTCATATAAGACATAGTGTCCTAGTATTGTTCATAGATAGAGATCCTTTGTTTGATAAAATGAACAAATGATCAAGGATGTGTGTTTATATGAATTAATGTTGTATGGGTATAACGTAAATAACAACTAAAAATTGTTTCATGGTGAGTTGAGAGGATTTGAAGAAAAAAAGGGTTGAAACTAAACTGATGATCATCTACATGTCATGTACATGTATTAAACATCATATAACTATTCTTGGGATTTAAATAAATGAATCCTAATTGATGGTTATTTTAATTACTAATTTATGAATAATTTCCTAATGCATAATTGGATTCCAAGTCGTGTAAATTCCTGACCAGTAATTATAAATATGATGTAATGTTGAATTCTCTAAAGATTTTAGTTGATACCCTTATCTTTGAACCCAAGGATCCATTTGATGATTTCTGAGGCTTCGAGATAGATCCAACGATTTTACGATCTCTGTCCATGGATAACGAAGTGTCAAATCCATGATTTGCACCACCAGGTTTGTGGTTTATTCTTATTTATATTAAAATATATCATCCACCCACTTTATGGATTATAGTATGAGTATTAACCAATTTTGTATTTATATATAAATATATGATTTTAGACATTTATTTGTTTGATAATGAATTTAGTATTTGGTTCAATATTCCTTTTCCCAGTTTGGTATTGACTGATCATCCTCAAATAGGGGATTCCTCTATTAAAAATATTTTTCATCTAATTTTGGGAGGTGGTCTCAATTACAAATACCATTGTCATGATTTTGATTTGGTATGTGCATGTTGTATATGTTATAGAGTTGATTTTCTATTGAAATCCCTTATTGAATTAACTAATATGGAAAATTAATTATTTTAGATAATATATGAAATAATAAGATTTATGGATTATTGACCAAAATTAATTATTAGAAAATTATTTCAGGGATCATGATATTTTTGTTTTAATAATTATTTTTTATAATTAGATATTAATTAATTTTGATGGTTGAATTGTGTAATTAAATGTGATGTAATGATATTTAGATTTTTGTTTAATTATAAATGTAATTATATAGAATATTGGATAATTAATTGTTCAGTTAATTATTAGATTATGAATTTTTTATTATATATAATTAATGGGCGAATTAATTTAAAGTATATTAAACCTGAGAAATAGTTAATTCATTATTGAATTGACTCTAAATATTGTTATTGTTAATTAGTTGTTGAATTAATTGTGACACTTGGACTAATTAATTTATGACAAAATTAATGAAGGTAATTGTAGATAATTTTAATAAATATATTAAACATGTATAATAATTATTGTTAAATGTGGTGTAAAACCTAAAAATCGACCCCCATGATAATGAGATAAATGTCTTGTCGATAAATGGGGTGTTAGTCATGATGATCTACACCAATGATGCATATACATAGTTGAGAAATAGGGTGATATGGACTGTGTTCTTGGCCAACGGTAGATATAGCTATCTTATAGTGAATTATGGTGTTAGAATTACCAATCTAACAAAATGATATATGTGGATGATTGATATTTTGGTGAGTTAGACATGGTGTTATACACCGAGGATTTATATTCACGATCGAGATTTCTGGTGTTATACAAGGTTCTCTACACCAATGATAAATATGAATGAATTATAATTGTGGTATTATAGGTGGGTTTATATACCAAAAAAAGGAATTAGTCTATGGTTCCAAATTGACATAATAATGAAATTAAAAAGAAATGGAAACTGAAATCTCATTTTTTAATGAATTTTGAGTTGAAAGTGTGAAAGGATTAGAATGTGGTATATGATAAATTATGTATTGATTTTGGAGTGTGTTGGGAAACTAAAACGATTATTTATTTTAATAGATAATATTTAATAATGTGATAAAATATTTATTTATTTATTATATTTATTTATTATTATTACTGCATTAACTAATGTTTAATGGACTTGTTTTAGACATTGTTGGTGGTGGAAAATTTATTTGTACTCACACCGTACTAGGGTATTTTTGTTGGAATCAAAATATAAATTATTTCATCAGGACATTTTAATGGAAAATTCCCATGGACAAATTTATGTTTTGAGATATATCATGGACGAGGGAACCAAACATGGTTCAGGAACCACTCGGGAGTAATTGGTATATTTTCTTTCAGTTGTAATTGTAAACAAAAAACCCTTATATTATCATGAATTTTTTTCTAGTTTATTATGATATTTTATTTCTTCTATTGTATGACATTAGTTACAGCTGTTGTTATGGTTATATATTTATTTATATATATGCTTCCTCTATTGTTTATAATTTCTATTATTGTTTTACTCTAATAAAATTGGGTATAGTCTCTCAATGATAGTCTTATTATATAGTCACTACTAGTCATTGGAGTCTACCGTATGAGGATGAATGGTTGATGTCTTTTGGGAAATCATATTGGGGTTCTATTACATGGTACACTGTCCAGGACATTACAAAGTGGTATCAAAAGTTCATTTTTCCTTTCATCTAGTCTATTCATACAATTTGGGAAAGATAAAAATGATAATATGAAGAGTATAGGAATAGACATGATATCATTCATGGTATTTTCAATCCCATTTTTTGGTGGAAACCCAAGTACTCATGGTGGGATATTTTTGATGATTTCTTTTACAAAGGAATATTATTTCACCATGGGTGACTCACATGTAGTGTGATGTGAAAAATATTTTTGATCCTTTTTATTAATTGACATATGTCCTAGAATGAAATGAGTGTTATGTCTGTTTTCATCATTCTAGGAACTCAGAGTTTTTTTGATAAGGATTATTTTAGTCACACACAGGAAAATTTAGTGTTGGTAAGTTGTTAAACATGAACTATTTTCCAATTATTGTTAGATTTAATTGAAAAATGTTTATAATATAAAATTTAGAAGTATTTACATATCCAAGATGTGAAACAATTTATATATAAAATAGAAACATGAATAATGATAATTCACTTATATAACAAAGACATAGAATTGTGGATGGTAATGGTTAGCGATGGCGCATTAGTTTTGTCCACATTGAGAAATTTAGGGAATATAAATATTGTGACATGTTGTGATATTCCACTTATATAAATTTGATAATGTTTATGACTATATCCTAACATATGTTTTTGAATTTCTATATTTATTTATCAATAATTATTTATGTTGATAGGATGACTGGGGGAAATAACAGCATATGATTCTCTAGTGACAGAAAATGAGGCACTAAAAGTGCCTGGTGTGCATGTAGGGGTTATTTGGGAGATAAATTCACTTATTTTGTGAAATTCATAGAATTTGGTAAATGTAAGGTTGGCTAAAATATGATTTACTAGATAGGGGATTTGTAGTTTCATTGTCCCCCAAATATTACCGGAGAGGGAGGACCTGAGGGGGCTGCGTTCATTGTTGAGTCTATCCAGATTTTACATGACCATTTAGAGACTCATAGTGAGAGGGGGGTTATGGTGTCATTGTATAAGTTATATATATTATATAAGTAATGGTTTTAAATCCATTAACAGACTTGAAAGGGTGATGGTATGTTGTGGAGGGACTTCCTAGTGATGATATAGGGGGACATTTATCTAGAAACACTATGTTACGAAAGAGTAGCTTATTTCATGTGGATAAATTAGGGGAAAATATATGGGATGGAATTTTCTTGATCATTTACATACCTATAGTGATTTTCTCTAGTGTTGATATGAGATGACACAACTATTATGATAGGCTTTCATTATGGACACATGTTCTAGATTAATTCATAAGTAATACTTTTTTGGTTAATGAATTTTTCTTAAGTGGTTGATCAAGAACTCAAAAAATGAGGGTTACCAAAAGAGGTATATAGTGTTAGATAAATGGTTATTAATGGATGAACATGTGGTAAGTAATCTGAATTCAGGAAGTGATTATATGAAAATGATTATTTCAGTACTGAAAAATGTGGTCAATCAAGGGGATCAGTTTTATAGGGTCTTACACATGTGCTCTTCCACCAGTTTGGTAGGCTGGAACACATTCGTAAACATTTTACCCGACCACTTGTAGAGTGATGAGACTGTGAAAAAGTGAGACATCTGTAGAGGTTATAGACGAATCTATGACAAATATTTATTGATGATGGAGCTAGACAGAACCACAGTTTGGGAAGTGGATCTACCACACCAAACCTGTTTAGAAGTTGAAGGTATACCAAATGAGGCAGTAGAGGTAGTTGGTATGGTGCTTCTATAAAGAGTTTTCATATCATATTAGTAGTGAAAATCAAGGGATTAAGAAGACATCATAGGTAATATGGTCTGAAAAATGATCATTATGAAGCCTACACTTGTGGATATGACATATAGACCATCGACAAATATATTTTATATTCTTGTATATTCTATATTTTATAGTTCATTATTTGATATTGGTACCTATAATTATATTATATCTATAATACTTGTCAATGTTATATGACTGGAGGTGGTGTTTGATAGAGGTGTAATGAATATAGATACACAATTGGGAGTATGGTCTAGAGATATCTTTATGTGAATGTACTGTTCTATGGAATTTGGGGAGTATCAATTTCTAAGGGACATATATATTATTGACATTTTTGGCATTGAACTAATTATGGTTATGAACTGGCTAGTCCTGTACTGATCCCACATTGATTATTATCATAGGAGAGTGAATTTTATGTCTCCAATGGGCGACATGTACATTGATCGCATGGAGTGGGATATCCATAAAAGCAACGTAGGGATAATTACTTAACAACTGGGATTGATCACTACACAGGTTTCTAGATTAATTGAATATTAGGGGTGAGTTAACCATGATACCTTTCCACCATTGGTTGAACTATTTGATGATTTCTATACTAATGACATCTCATGGTGTCCACCGAAGGGTGTTATTGAATTTATTATTGAGAAAATTATATGGTTTGAGCTTGTATCTTTTCCACTTTATAGAACTTCTAAAACAGAGCTATAAAATCTAAAGACTCATCTAGAGTATTTGAAGGACAATCAATTTATCCCTCCGAGAACTTCTCTTTCGGGATCAGCTTTCTTGTTTTCATAGAATGTGTATGATTTTTATCACTTTTTCAATGATTATCAAATGTTGGAAAAGATTAATTTGAACAAATGGTATCATCTTCCATTTATTTATGACCTTCATTACAAGTTTATGGGAGAATTTTTGTTCTCGATTATTTTCATGAGATTAGAGTATCATCATATGAGTGTACGAACATTTGATATACCGATGACTTATTTCTGAATAAGGTATGGACATTAGGAATTTTATTAATTTCATTCACGTTAATGAATTTACTAGAATTATTTATGGCTATGATGAAAATGATTTTTCAATCATTCCTATACCAGTGTGTGGTGGTTTCCAAAGATGAAGTAATTTGGTACTCTATGACTCATTAAGATCACGCCCAACATCTTGACATCATCATGTGTATATGGATAAATAATTAGCTATATAAAAATCTAAATAAGGGTAATTTTTTATAAATTAGGTACACATTATGAGGATAACCATCTCAGAATAAGGTTAGCCAGTGGACCCAGATATGTTTTAGGTATTGATTTTGGGGTAGTATCCCCCAAAACTGTTCGATATCTAGAGAATTCCAATGATAGATTGATATTATCCAATGTTTATCCAGGAATATTTCCCATTTAGAAGCATTGATTTCAGGATTGACCAAGAAGGGGAAATGTTTTAATTGATGGAAGATTGCAAGAATTACATCTAGAAGTTGAAGAAACATTTGTGTTAAAAAAATAATGATCCTACATGAGACAAGTAAGGATTACATGTTATTTTGTAATGCTTCTAGGATCAGAAACAGAGCTCTGTTGATTTATGGAGATATATATGTCATGAATGGGTCTCTCAAGCTAGGTCTAAATGAGTAAAACTACCCTTAAAATGAATTGGATGTTGCAGTTAAGGTTTATGATTTAATATTATAGAGAAATTCAATTTTTTCTGATAATATTACAGTGTTTAATTATTACAATTGATAAAGTTATATATTATATTAGGAACATTTTAATCATAAGAATCATAAGTGGGTAGAGAATATGATTTCATTCAATTATTATCTACAATATATTCCATGATAACGAAACAATCTTAATGATTATTTGAGTAGGAAAACACTGAATGTTGAATTTCATGAGTATGGTGTTGAGTGGAAGATGATGACATTACTGGATGAAATGCACATTGTTGTTTTGGATAGTTTGTTGAATATGACTCTGATATAAGTTTTAGTTGATTCTACATATTTAATATGGATATGGGATAGGAGGTATGATGAACTAGAGTGTTTTACCATGATGTATACCATGAAGGTGGGGATCCACCTTGTAATTTGAGAATAGATGAGGATAATATCATCTATTTCAATAATGGAGTTGGTCTACCCACATGCTTAGGAGATGAGAAGATGTGTGAATTTCATGCCTCAAATTTGGTGGTACATCTAAGTGTGACAAAAATTTAATGTGGATTATGATGACAATTTTGGTGGATCTGTATGAAAAAATAGATAGTAGGGTTTATAGAATGATGCTAACCCATTCATCATCTGATAGCGGAGCATAAATGTCCTAGATGTTTTCTACAACCATTGAAAAATCTTGAAAGAAATTAGGATGTAATGGATATTTCTATTTTGTTGAGTATTATAATGATTCCAAGGAGGAATTAAGTTATTTAAAATATTGTGGATAAACTAAAGAATGTGGCACCTTTTATTCTAATACATGTTACATTTTCAATAGAGAAGCTTAGATATTTGTATTCTTAGGAGATAGTTTGTTTATATGGGGTGACATGGTATATAGTTTCATACCATTATTAATTTCACTACTTCCCAACTCGGGCATGGATTCTAGAATTTTCATGGTAGATAGGTTTCTTAATTAAATATTTCTACCCATATAATTATGGTCGTTCAAAGCATAATATACATGTGGTAGATGATTTTATATGAGAATGTTTTTTGGACTTTGGTGTGTCTTGTGAGAATAAACTAGCATATGGGGAGTATTTCTATGAAAATATTTATTTGTAAACTATATAGACGGTTCCATATTAGTATTTTTGTTATAGGAAATTCATATCACCACATTCTTGATACATATCAATGAGTCAGAGTTGATTGGATAAAGTCTCACACTTGACACATAGGCGTAGGTGAAATGAATTAAAAAATATATCTCTATGAAAAAGATTAATAAGAAGTCATATGTCAATAGATTGATGTGAAACCTAAAGATTACAGAGGGTGAGTTTTTTTCTTATGGGGTCACCAAGTATGGTTAACAGTAGGATACAATGACATGGAATACACGAAAATAGGTTTGTCAGATAATTTGTTGTAGTGGAGAGAATCAGGCTAATGTCATACCGATTGTCTCTCCCACATATGTTGATTAATAATCATGATTTTTTCCATGGATAACAACATAGACAGTGTGACCATAACCAATCAGCTATGATAGAGGTGGATGATGTTGATATTAAGATATATGTGTCATTTGAGAAACATCTGATCCTTGTTTGGAATTGTCAAGAGAATATTGTGTTTGTATGATATGTTCCAATAGTTCATGTATTGTGGTTATGAGTAATTTTAGAGGAGAAAAAAGGGAAATAGAAACAGATATGTCGTCTTAGTGGCCAATAATATTTTACTCATAATCATAGTGATTCTTCAGAGTGCATCTTGGCGACGATCTATTATAAGGATAAGAGATAGTATGATAATATCATTTTTTTAAGTACATATCTCTCTTTTTTATTCATTTGAGAATTAGTGGACTAGAATTTTTCAAAAAATATATCATTTTTTTGATAAAATTACATAATGATTTTGGGATGCATGCTTGTTTTAATTAATGGTTTCTGGGTATAAATGAGTTAACTGTTAAAAATGTGTTCAGGGCGAGATGAGATGATTTGAAGAAAAAAGGGGTTGAATATCAACTGAAGAACATTTACATATCATGTAATATTTTTATTCTTCAAGTAATGTTTCATGTGTGACAATTAGTTAAATGATATGGGAGATTTTTTTTGAAGAAACACTTAATAATCTTTCCACGAAATATAACTCGATTACATGTCGTGTAAACACCTAACCATTAATTTAAGATATTTTGTGCGACTAAATTCAATAATTGTTTCTTCTAAATATAACATATAGTAATGGTAGGATACTTTTAATGATTTCAGAGGCTCTTGGATATTTCCCAAGCATTCCATATCTATGTTCTAGTCGAATAAAGAGGTGAGTTGAATATTTGGACCAGTGGGTATGGTAATTCTTCTTGTAGTGATCAATATCTATCTTCTTCCCATCCGTCTAGATATAATAAGGATATGTACATGCTGTGGGATTTAGATATAGATATAATTGTGTTAGACAATGATTAGTTTGATCATGAATTTAGGGCTGGGATATAAATGTTGCTGTCCATTGCATTCTTGTCTAATCTGTTTCCAATAGTGGAATCTTCCATTGGTGAGAATTGTCATTAAATTTAGGTAGGTCATATAAATTACAATCCCATAGTTATGATTTTGATTACTTATTTGAATGGTTTATAATTTATAGAGTTTTCATCCATTAAAATACCAAATTAATTAATTATTTTTATAAATTAAATAATTTATAAAATAATTAAATGATGAGATTTAGGGATTTTTGAACAAGATTATTAATTGGAGAACTAATTATGGGATCTTTGGATTTTTGTTTTCATAATTAACTATATAATTAATTGAGAATGAATTGAGATTTATTAATTGGGTAATTAAATATGTAGTAAGGAAAAATAATTAGTTAATTAATTACAAATGTAATGATTGGGAATTTTGGTGAATTAATCATTGATTTAATTATCATATTGTCGATTTTAAATTAAGGATAACTAATTGGTGATTTAAATATTGAATTTTGAAATTTTGAAATGGTTAATTTATTATGTATTTATTAATTGAATTGATATTGTCAATTAATTGATGAATTAATAAGAATACATTGATTAATTAATTTATGGATTAATTAATGTTTGTAGTATTGGTTAATTGTGATAAAATGTTTAATGTTTTTTAATAATAGTTGGTAAATGGGGTGTTAGAAATGATGATCTATGCCCATGATAATTAGATAAATGTGAGGTTGATAAATGGGGTGTTTGCCAAGATGATTTACACTAATTTATCATATACATAGATGAGAAATGGGGTGTTAGACAGGGTTTTCAACAACAATGATATATCAATGTATATTTTTTTGTGAATTTGGTTGTATGACATGGTGTTATACAACAAATATATATTTTCCTGATTTATATTTGGGGTGTTTTACATTGATTTCTACACTAATAATATATTTTTACAACATAGATTTGTGGTGTGTGACATGGCACACTAAACCAATGATTAATATACATGATTTGGAATTGGGGTATAAGACATGGTGTTCCTTTATAAAAACACCTAAATTTTGTTATGGTTTCAAATTTAAATAATAATGAAATTTTAAGAAAATGGATAATGAAGACCAAATTTATAAGGAATTGTTAGTTGCTAAGGTGAAATGGTTTTGAATCCAGTATATACTGGAGAGGGTATCGAGGTTTGTGTGTATTTAGGAACCTTAGAGTTTATATAATTTAATAGACATTGTTTAATAATTTGATAAACTATTTATTTGTGAAATATATATTTTTATTATAACTACATACACTATCATTGACTGGATTGTTTTTAGACACCATTGGTGTGGCCTATTGAGTCATACTAACACCCTACATGGGAAGCATGATCATTACAAGAATAAAAGTATTTTTTAACGGAAAAGTAAACAGAAAAGGTCTGGGGGTAGATTTTTTATTTGTGATTGATCCTAGATGAGGGAACAAGAGGTGGTTCCAGACCCACCGGGGAGTCATTGGATTAATTTCTTTTAGTTTTCATTTTACACAATTGACAGTTACATTAGCATTAAATATTGTTTGATTTTATTGAATATTTTATTTAAGATAATATTTAACATGTTTTCCTTTTATTTTTATGGTTATATATTTTCATCAGCTATTTTTTATTTTTTTTCTTATAGTGTTTTACTCTTATAAAATAGGGTATTGTATCCCTGTGATAGACTTGTATTACCCTCACTATAAGTTTTTATCCTCGTGCATATGGGGAAGCGCACATGTAGTCATTTGGAGACCCTTCTCGAGGAACCATTTGTGTGGAACTTTGGATGGTATTTTACCCATAATTATATTTTTTATAGACACATTACATCAAAATTAAAATTTTGAATTGTTTCAATTACTCAGAATCTGCTAGTTATGTAATAATCCTTATTTTTCTTTCCGGTCCATTTTTAATACTTTTTTCTATTAATTCATGCTCAATTCAATATCTATTATTTAATATGGTTCATATTCCAATCTATTAGTGAATTATCTCCCCACAAACACACTATCAACCCTCGTTTCAAATTGGAAGCTACTAGCATTTGGGTAGGCATGCGGGAGGTCTTATTTACCACTATCTCTAGGAACATTATAGTAGAACCTAAGTAATGTTGCTACAAAGTAGTATCAAAGGGTATTTCCCATTTTATTCAATCTATTTGGGTTTAAACAGGAGACTATGACATTGGAATTCAATCCTTACCCGATGCATGGACATTTCTAACCCATTAATAGGGGAATCCCAAATTTCTAAGGAAGGGAAATTGTATTAATTTAAAATGAACTTTAAAATTGATACAAAATCACCATTGGGGTACACAGACATCATATGGTGTAATTATTATTAATATGATTAAAAAACATCTATTTCATTATCTGAATAATATGAGGTAATGATCATGCAGAATACTAGGCATAATATGACTTAAATTTTGAGAAATTATTCCAAACTATATCAATATTCAACGTGGATTTCTTGTCACATTTTTAGTTGTTGTTCCATATTCATTTATTCTATAATGTGTCTCACTTATTCTTTTCATGGGAGTGTGATAATTTACCTTATAGGGAAATTTTATGGTTTAGGTTATGTAGACACCCAACATCAATATATAATGTCTATGGTACCTTATAAATAATAATGATGATCCACAAACTTCAACGAATTCAACAGGGGGAATTAAATACGTAAATGAATTAAAGTGAGAACCATAGTTAAAATGAAATAGGTATTAAAAATTTGATTTATGAGACTTTTAACTGATCCTACCATAGACATGGGTAGTAGTATATGTCTCAAGGATAATTTTGTGACTTTTTACATCTTACATGGACCTTTCTCCATGATCCGGAAATGTGGTCTACTATGTTTCAAGGAGGCCTCATACCTACCCTTCTATTATTGCTTCACATATCTTCTTACTCTAACTATTATAAATATTATTTTAAAGAATACACATGTAAATTTTAGTGAGATGCCACCATGAATCCCTCTTTCTATACACAAAATATTGTGGTGATGAGCGTGCTACAGAGGTTGTGGTATCTGTGTGACCCATGATTCTTCCTGTATTTCCACCAGAGGCACCTCCTTCTAATATTCCATTGGTCCTTGATTCTTAGTTCTTCTAGATCTTCCTTGGGTTTTTTCATCCTATTCAGGTTTCTCCAAAACATGATCCAAATCGGGACGAGCTGACTACGAACATCCAACAATGACATCCTCCCACATTGATGTGGGACGGAGGACCTCATACTATCATATCGTGTATTGTGTCTATTCTTTCTATCAATGATCAAATATACATTCCTCTATAGTGTAGGCTCAATATCTCTACCTACATGTTACGTGAGTCCCCAAAGAATTTGAAGGATGTCATTTCTCAGTTTAAGTGTCATAATTTTATGGTTTTTAAAGAAGTATAAATGGAATTTTATGATAAATTATTCCTACATAATCTAAGAGAGGATCATTCTCAGGAGTTCATGCATCATTGTAATGAAACTATGGATGTTTCTCATTTTTTGAATCACTTCATAGAGATCTAGGGTTTTTATCCTTCTCATAGCTATGATGAATTTATGAATATGAGTTTCTTTGGAGATGGATTCAGAATAATGTATGCTCGTAGGTTAACTTCTTTAATTTGATGAGAGTTATAGATAGTTTTAATTAGAACACGATTTATGAATTGAATCTCATAGAGGCTGGAAATGCGAGCCTTGTTGTTTTAGATGCAAGGTAGTGAGATGGTTCATATTCATGTAATAAAATCTTATTAATGGGTACATCAGGGGGTGATCCCAGCCATGTAGAACATACTAACTCCTGATTATGTCAACAGTTTAAAAGGATAGTCTATAGGAAGGCCCTATGTAAGGGGAATCCAATTGAGCATTGGGTAGGATGTAGTATGAGTTGCCTCCATCACTTATTTTGTTCTCTTTCTCAAAAAATTAGTTATAGAGGATCCATACATATCCCCTATTTGTGACAGGCTATAAGACTCCATGAAAGGATGTTATTTGGTCTTCTACTTACCGATCAAAAAAATGAAAAAATGTATGTGGCCTAGGATGTCAGGGTTCATACCATTAGCATCAACAGATAGGACCCTCTAATGATAGTCATGAAGAATCTATGGGTCTTGGTTTAGGAATTATATATGCAATGAAACCAATTCCATTAGAGAACAGTCAAAGACCATCTATGGTTAGAGGTTCTATTATTATGGCCTCTAAATTATATTCATCCATTTTATTTATGGGTTCATCTCACATGTCTATATTTTTTTCAGTTGTATAAATTATTGGTATTAAAATAATGTACTTGTGTGGAATAATATCTCTCAGAACTCATCATTGTTCATAATATAGTTTTTGCATCAGTTTTAGTAATTCCACCATTAGATTGGTGGGTTCCATTTGATCTGGTGTTTCCTAGTCCTTGATATGATCGTCTTCGGTGACATTCATGGAATGAACGGGATCATGCCTTTTCATGACCAAGTGAATTTTTACAAATGATGACATTCATACATATCACCAGATGGTAGAACATATTTTTACATGGGAGAGTGGGATATCTAGAATGATTGAGATGGATCCAAGGGAACCGAGATTGGAAGAGTGACAAATCAATTGTAGATTCTCTTTACGAGAGATAAAGGAATTATATTTTAATATTTCCCTCATGTAGTGGATCACTTTTGTGATGTAATACATGATTATTTTTGTATAATACCTACTGATAGAGAGGTTGTGTTCACCATAGATCATGTTCATGGTGTGAAACTAGTGTCCATTCCATCATATATGATGAAATATAAAAAGAACTACGAACATAGGAAACACAAATATGTAATATAGGCAATATGGTTTAATCCAACCCATAACATCCCCATAGGGTTCACCAATCCTTTTTTTCACCATGATTGGTGGTACCCTCATATTTTATGTGTATTACATCATATTAAAGTGGCATATGGTGAAAAATCTGTATCAATCGCCTCATATAGATAAGCCCATTGACCACATAAGAGGATCAAATTCTTTCTATAAGAAAAACTTATAGAGTTAATATTTTAATAATTATTTATATGTTTTTCAATGATTTAATACCTCCCAATTATTCAATGTGAGTGTATTTTCATCATGTATTTGTTTTTGGTGTATTTTGGGCTTAAATGTGAAAATGGGGTAATTCTGTAAAATTGGCAGTTTTATATAGCTTTTGTTTTACGAGCATAACTTTAATAATATTGGTCTAATTGAAGTGAATACTTTTTTAGGCTTCTTATGATTGTGGGCTTCAAATTTTCCTTCTAGATAATGAACCAATTTGAAACCCAATGGAACATAAAATTCAATCAAATGGAGAAATTAGTTTGGAAGGCAGAATGGACCCCACTATATTAAATATAGAATATCTACTTCATCCGACCTTATAATGAGGTGCATATAGTTGGTGATGACATTGGACTTCAATATAACGGTTCACAATAAATTTCATAAATTATGGAGCTCATTAATGCATCATTTTGGTGCGTCCAAGTGGAGTGGGTGAAATAGTGTTTGGCGGCCAGAAATTTAATTGTCATTGATTCGGCCATATCATTCATTACACCTGACCAATGACTCTAAAATTTTGAGGGTAGAATGAAAACTTCATTTTCAACATTCGATAAGAATGGACCTCTGGGAGTTTCGACCGTCTGGTGGGAAGAACCAAGGCAATCTTTCTGAGGACAGATTCTAGAGGATCAAATTTATGTACTTTCTTTTCTTTGTTTTACACTTCATAGTCTTGTAATGTGTTCTTCTTTCCCATTAGTCAAAATTAGCCTTTCCATGGTGGGTTAAACTTATGTTTGATTGGGGAAGGGTAGGTTTTCCATTTTTTAACCCTTGTGTTCATGCACTATATGTTTTAATATCCTTATCTCTTCTGCAAAATCGATTTCAATTTATAATAACGGGTTTTATTATCATGTACGATTGTATTTTGATTTTAGATTCTGTTATTTCTATTTCTTCGGTCAATGATCAATTTCTCCCTCCACTAGGTTCTGGTCTATACAATATGGAATAGATCAGGGCTTAGTTGTGAAATTCTTGGCGATCACCGTTTCTTGTGAGAGGGGTAATTCATATTATTGATTGTTAGGGATAAACAATGCCCGATTGGGAATTGCCTAAGCTAATTGGGGGTATTAGCTACAAATCATTCACATATTGGAAGGAGAGTTTACCAAGATGATATTTTGTTGAGGATTATTTTTACTATTTCTATTTCACAAAACGAGTGAGATGAATTGATTGAGGAATCTCACTTTTATCGATTTAGCAGACGAGAATTGGATAAATCGATACTATGATAGAATTACAAATGGAGAACCAACCCGTACCTAACCACCATTCTTATATAATAGTTTCAATCACTTTATTTGTTAAATTCTTCTCAATCTTTTTCTAAAATTTCTTTCCTTTATTTAGTTTCTTTCTTTCCTTTTCAAAAATCAATCATATTTAGAAAAACAACCACACTTCTTGATCTAATTTTAAGGTGACAGCTTAATTATTGTGCACTCCTCTCTGGAGACAACCCCGGATAACCACTCCACTTCATTTTAACTTAGGTAATATTTGTTTTTTCACACCCCACTACAGGCATGTGTCAATTATCTGGTAACATATCAGGTCCCATCTCATTTAAATTCTCACCAAATTCACAAATTGAAATCTGAATCTAAATATTACATCTGGTATGATCCATTTAATTGAAATATTTGCAATGACCAAATGATAAGAAGATGTTTTCCTAAAAATTAAATTGAATCAGTCTTTATGTTTTGTCACACATTAGCTTGTGGAGGCCACTTTGGACCTCAATGGACAGCAAGGTTTTAGAATCTGGACTTTATTGGCCAACACTTTTCAAATATTGTCAGGAATTTTACAAACGGTGTGAAAAATGTCAATTTACAGGAAATATTTCAAAGAGACAAGAAATTACACATAATCCACTTAATTTTTGTGAAATATTTGAAGTTTGGGGGATAGATTTTTTGGGCCCTTTCCAAATGTCCTATGGAAATTATTACATTCTGTTTGCTGTTTATTATGTTTCCAAATGGGTGGAAGCAAAAGCCACCAGAACTGGCGATGCTAAAGTTGTTTGTGATTTTTTCAGGGCTAAAATATTTTGTAGGTTTGGAGTTCCCAGAGCCATCATTAGTGATCAAGGGACTCACTTTTGTAATTGGAGAATGACAGCTTTGTTGAAAAAGTATTGGGTGCATCATTAAAAATCAACTCCCAATCATCCAAAGACTAATGGGCAAGCTAATGTGTCAAGTAGGGAAATCAATGGAATTTTTGAAAAGGCTGTTAATCCAAATAGGAAGGATTGGAGCCAAAGGTTAGAAGACACATTATGGGCTTACAGGACAGCCTTCAAAACTCCAATTGGAATGAGTCCATATAAGATGATTTACAGGAAAAGTTGTCACCTATCTGTGGAATTGGAACACAAGGAATACTAAGCTGTGAGAAAGATGAATATGGATCTTGAATGTACTGGGAAAGAGAGAAGATTACAGTTACATGAGCTGGAAGAAATTTGAAGGGAATAATTTAAAAATTCCAGGATTTACAAAGAGAGAACAAGAGTGGCTCATGACAAACTGATCCAACCAAAGGACTTTCATCCAGGAGATAAAGTGTTGTTATTAAATTCAAGACTCAAGATGATGCCAGGTAAACTTCGTTCTAGGCGGGAAGGTCCATTTATAGTTACTCATTTATATCCTTTTGGTGTTGTGCAGATTTTGAAGGATGGGGAGAAGGATCCATTCAGTGTTAATGGGAACAGTTTGAAGAAATTCCTTGGGACCATGCCATCAGATCCAATGGAGGAGATCACACTCCTCCAACCTGTTTATCAATAAACTCAATCAGGTTGTACCTCTCCATTATATTTTCAGGATTGCTGTGATTCAATTTCTAATATTCTTACATGTTAAATACATTTTAATGCATTGTGGACACTGCATCATTTAAGTGTGGGGGAGGGAACATTTGTAGTTTAGTATTTTTATGTGTTGTTTGTTTTCCATTTTGTTTTAATAAACATTTGTGTGTAATATTGTGTGTGTTTATTTTTAAAATTTTTTGTGTTTTTGAAACTTTTGAGCTGAAATGATAATCATTGATATTTTTGAAACCCATGTCATTGAGTGAACCATTTTATTCATTGAAACCGAGCTTAAATGAATGCTCAAAATGATATTATTTCAAGTTCAATTATTTGGGAATTTCATGAACAATAATCTGTTTATTTGAATCCCATGCCACATATCACGATCTTTTTATTTGAAATCACATTCTTGTGTGGCTTCTGAACCTATTATTTTCATATTCTTTACATTCACCTAACATCGTGAGAGAACCAAACCATGCTTGTTTTAACCAGAATTTGATTTATTCCTTTCAAAACTTGAGGGTTTGGGGTTCATGTGTTTTAAATGATTGAGGAATTTATGTGGTTTGAAAGCCCCCTTTTCCAGATAATCCCTTTCATAATTGCCTACCGTGAACATTTAATCCTTGTAGCCCATAGAATCTATGAACATCCTGTTAGGTTATCCACATTACAAGCCAATATTCCCTATCCAACCTGCTCTTGAAGTTAAATTGCATGATCTATTTGAACATAATTGTGGGGGGGAGATGTCTTTAATTGTTCTAACTTATTTGAGCATAATTTGTGTGAAAAAATGTTGAAGAGATGTTATTAGTGCCAAAAAATCATGCTACTGAAAGTTGTTCCTTTTCTAGAGATTTTATGATGAGAGATGTTGTGCCTTTCTGAAGCTTCTAATGTAAAAATAAAGCTATGCCTTTTCTAGAGCATTAAAGAAATATTATATTTGAGAAGATTAAAATGTTTTCTGCTAAAATGATGAACTCTGTGAACATTCCTTGATCTTCTATTAAGAAGGAGTTTATTTTCTAATAAGGGGAGTGAATACAAGACCATACTTGTATGAGTTTGGATGAGAAAGACATTGCTAAAAAATTGAAATTTGTGTACTGAGAGATAATGAATGTTATGTAAGTGTTTTATATTCACGGGAGGAGAAATGAAGAGTAAATTTATTGAATGATCCTAAATTATGAACATGAAATAATAGAGTTTTAGGAAGCATTATATATTTTGTTTCTTATTTTCAAATTGGTGGATCTCATGGATATGTGTTTTGAATTTACTTTGATTTTATTTTGATTCTGATTTGTCCAAGAGTCCAAGTGATAAGTGTGGGGGAATTTATAGAGTTAATATTTTCATTATTATTTATCTGTTTTTCAATGATTTAATCCCTCCCAGTTATTCAATGTGAGTGTATTTGCATCATTTATGTGTTTTTGGTGTATTTTGGGCTTATATGTGAAAATGGGGTAATTTTGTAAAATTGGTTGTTTTATATAGATTCTTTCTTTCGGGCATAACATTTATAATATTGGTCCAATTGATGTGAATCCTTTTTTAGGCTTCCTATTCTTGTGGGATTCAACTGGTCATTCTGGACCAAGACCCAATTCGAAATCCAATGGTACAGAAAATTCAATCAAGTGGAGAAATCAGTTTGTCAGACAGAATGAACCCCACTGCATTAAATATGGCATATCTACTTCATCATACCTTATAATGAGGTTATTCATGCCGTGTTGACAAAGGACTTCAAATGGACGGTTCACATTAAATTTCATAAATTATAGGTCTCATTAATGCATCCTTTTGGCGCATCAAATTCGAGTGGGTAAAATAGTGTTTGGCGGCTAGAAAAATAATTGTCATTTAATCGGCCATATAATTATTTGAACCTGTCCAATGACTCTCAAATTTTGGGGGTCGATAGAAAACTTTATTTTCAACATCCTATAAGAAGGGACATCTGGGAGTTTCGGCCGTCTGTTGGGCAGAATGGAGGTAAACTTCTTGAGGACAGATTATAGAGGATCAAATTTCTGTTCTTTCTTTTCATTATGTTACACTTCTTAGTCTTGTAATGTATTCATCTTTACCCTTAGTCACAATTACCCTTGACATGGTGGGATAAACTTCTGTGTGATTGGGGAAGGAGAGGTTTTCCATTTTGTAACCCTTGAGTTCATGCACTATATGTTTTAAAATCCTTTCTCTCTTCTGCGAAACCGATTTCAATTTATATAATGGTTTTTATTATCATGTATGATTGTATTTTGATTTTAGATTCTGTTATTGCTATTGCTATGGTCAATGATCAATTTCTCCCTCCACTAGGTTCTGGTCTATACACGATGGAATAGATCAGGGCTTAGTTATGAAGTGCTTGGAAATCACTGGTACGTGTGACAGGGGTAGTTCATATTCTTGATTGTTTGGGATAAACAAATCCCGATTGGGAATTGCCTATGCTAATTGGGGGTATTAGCTACAAATATATCACATATTGTAAGTAGAGTAGACCAAGATAATATTTTGATGAGGTTAATTATTACTATTTATCTTTCACTAAAGGGGTGAGATAAATTGATTGAGGAATATCACTTTTATCGATTTAGTAGAAGAGAATTGGATAAATTGAAACTATGATAGAATTACAAATGGAGAACCAAACCTGACCTAATCACCCATCTTATATAATAGTTTCAACCACTTGATTTGTTATGTTATTCTCAATCTTTTTCTTAAATTTATTTCCTTTGTTTAGTTTCTTTCTTTCCCTTTCAAATATCAATCAAAATTCAGAAAAACAACCACTCTTCATGATCTTATTTTAAGGTGACAGTTTAATTTTTGTGCACTCCTCTCTGGAGACAACGTAGGATAACCACACTACTTCATTTTAACACAAGTAATATTTTTTTCCACACCCCACGACAGGCATGTCTCAACAACCTGGGGTGAAGAAACCATCAAGTTCATGTGAGCCCATAAAATATATCACATACTGTGTTCTAGTGTTGGTATGACTTCTCTGAGTATATGGATGTTCTGTTCATTAATATGAATGTGATAGTAGTCTTTATGGATTTTATGGCTCGGTTATTTAACCTCTATTTTTTCATAGTGGATATCTTTTTTTAATAAATCTAATTGTGATCATTCACTATACAACACGGTTACAATCATCATGAGATAGTACCGATTACACTAATAGAGAAAAATCTATTTGAGAAGCTCAGTAAATTACACTTTTGTATTAGCAAGGTTCACTTGTTGTGTCACATAATATATGAAGAAGGGGTATTAGTTGACCCAGTGAAAGTGGGTGTTGTGGTTTCATAAGAACAAACCATGAATGTGTTCAGGATGAGTAGTTCCTTATGGCTAACTGGTTATTACATGTGATTCATTAAGTAAGTCACTAGTTTATTAGCTCCTCTTATAACATTGATTATTAAGGGTGTGTTGATCCTAAGGAATGGAGATTTTGAGAAAACTTTTCAACAGTTAAAAGGAAGACTAACTTCAACACTAATCATGCTTATTCATGAGGAGGTCATGATTTATATATTATATTGTCATGATTCAGGGATCAATCATTGTACATTTATGATGAATGTTGATCGACTGATGGAATATGTGCATTTCTATCTGAGGCTTATTTGGAATATTTTCCTGAAACTGGTCTCAATCTGGCTTCCATAGTTTATGGTCCTCACTATAGGAGGAACAACTTGTTTGCTGAGAGAATCATTTTTACATGGACCATAAAAGCCCCAAATACATCTCTACATAGTGTGATAGAAGTATAAGGTGTAAACATCAGTGGAATACCAATAATCATTTGAATTTGAGTTGTCATACATAATTAGAAAGAGAAATTTCATGGCTAGGGAATTGAGCTAGAAGACTTAGACAAAAGCTATCCAGTTGTCCAATAGTGATTAGTATATGGTGGCTTTGCTTTTTGTCTTTCATCTGGAGGTGTAGAAATAATATGGTAAATCCAATATAGAATATTAAATAAAGACCTTTTCTCTTCTATAATTGGATCAAGTGAAGTAGTTTTTTGATTTTTATGGCCCTATTTTGAGAGATTTAATAATAGTGGTGAAACTGCCTCCTAGTCAGGTAGTTGACGGTAGTGAAGATCTAATCCCTCAAGGCCTTGAATCATAACCATTAGACATACAAAAATAGGTAACGAGGGAACCAAATTCAACATTATAAGTATCTCATCTTTGGATTACTATGATTCAACATGATATAAATCATTAGTATTGATGTCCGGGTATGAAGATAAATATTGTATAACATATCACTCAACGCTCCAGCAATTCAGATGTGAAGGCAGAGAAGCAATGGTATACTGAATGTCTAATTATTTTTCATGAGTGGAAGTTGAATGATGTCTCCAAGGACTTCTTAATAGGGTATTTAATATATCGTTAAGGATGTTCTGTGGTGTGGATGATTTTTGATTGATTGAACAGTGTCTCACATATCCTACTAATAAGTGAAACCATTTTTATTGATTAGTTGGGAAGGATTTACATCTGAGATAGAGTGAAACATCATGGAGTACCCAATTATTTCATTCCATAACAATATTAATGGTTCAAAAAGAGATTCAAACAGGGGTTACAGAATTCACTGAGTATATAGGTTCTATTGAGTAATTCATATCAACCTAAGACTGTTGGGTAGTTCGAATTGATGATTTTGGTGTTCGAAGATTTAATAATGGCATGTAATATTGATTTTGTATAATAGTGGTAAAATCCTATTGTTCTGGTTGATTTTTATTGCAACAACAACTTTCATGAAATAATTCAGATTGACGTATACACGTCCCACGTAGTTACTCTATTTTGTTCATTGATGTCTTGGGTAGAGTATTGTGAGGGAGATCTATTGGGTCCTCATTTCCATCATGTGACATTAGATCAAGTACATCTCATTTAGAATCATATGGAGATATCTCAATTTACATTAAATTTTTATTCCAATCATCATCACAAACCACTAGAGTTCGAGGTATGACATCATGTATTTATAGGTGTATCTCATAGATTTTGTTAGAGACGAATCAAGAGATAGGGAATGTTATCACCTTGATATGTCGAACCTTTCATGATAGTGGATATAGTCGGGACGGTATCCAATCAAATGATGTTACCTTATAGGTATTGATCCATGCATTAAATCTTCTATATAACATAGATTTAATTCTATAATCCTATCATATATCATTAGTTTGATCCCAAGGATATTATTTTGTATGGGGATGTTTCATTTGTGGATAATTCAATAAGAATCATCGGTTATAGAATGAATGTTATCAAAGTGGGGTCAGTTCCTCTAATAGGTCTTCTATATAAGAATAGATGCATACAATACAAGACCATGGAATGGGAGAACAATGTAATTGTGAAAGGTCCAAGACTTTTTTAAGATGACATCATACCAGCCAAGTAATGGAAATACATTGACGAGAGTTATTAAGGAGGGTAGGTTGTAATGTCTTTGATTTTCTCAAAGTTATTAACTATTACTATTTCATATTAATTCCATAAATGTACCTAATAAAATTTAATAACAGTGAAAACTAGGGTCTACAGATGTGTGAGTCTGGTTTAGAGACAAAATCCCAAAAATGTTAAAATGTAATGTGGGAAACAATGTGTGGGAGAACCATGTTGTTCATCCCAAAAATTATCCCTAAATCGTGCTGCTACAAACACAAGGTTCATAGGGATGCATAGTTTTTCTTCAACCATGTGACATAAGGCGCACAACCATTTTATCCACCATAATATTTTGTATAGTTTATTTCACATGGTCTATACATGGTTAGTTAAACCATTCACCTAACCCTGTGAGCTTCCCCGTAATAGTGGTGAATGGCATAATTTTGGACAATATTTTGACCAAACTGTGCTTCCAAACCATACACATTGTGTTTTTTGGGGAAATACCTATTTTACAATAACAAAATTTTATAATACTTCTTTCTTCCTTAGTTATGTATTCTAGCTGGATTTTCAACCCATTGTGTGTGGTTGCATGATCCCTCAACCTAGGGGTTTTCACCAATTTCCCACATTTGATGTCTATTTTTATCACCATCAGATATGTCAAATCAATCCTTGTATGCACTTCCTTTGGATTTGGTATATCTCTAGGTTCATCATTCATATATTTTTCTATTTTAGTGTGAAGACTTTTTCTTAATTTTTGGGGTTGTGACAAATCAGTAGATATCATCCATTTTTGGATGAATGAAGTATTAATAATGGACAACTAGCATTCTACAATGTCGAGGTATGTGTTGTGATGACCCAGACCCACACGGTCTATCCCTTTGCCAAATTCTAGATCCTAGGGGTGTCGTCTCTGTGGTAGGATGTCATTTCAGTGCGTGACCGATCAACGCAACCGATCGGAGTCACCGATCGGCGCGACCGATCGGTGTCACCCAGCCTTGTTGGGTTTCTATTATACAGTTTTACCCGTAACGCCTCTTTTGGGATTTTTAGCTTTTATTCAAGTGATTAAAAGCCATTTATAACACCATAATTAATACCCAAGAAATCTCGAGGAACCTCCTCAATGGAGAATTAACTAACTATTAATCATGTTGTGTGTAACCAACCAACCGAGTGGGGAACCACGATCTGAATTTAAAGCTGTTCAAATCCTCATATCCTGTAACAATGGGATCTTATCTATATATCGCATAGGAATTTCTTCTTCCTTCTTCTTCTTCTTGGTTGTCTTCCTTTTCGTCTTAGTGCATTTGGAGATCCCGACGTCCCTCCCCTGCAAGTCACAGTTTTCCCTGATTCTTGGCATGTTGATAAGAACTTCGATCTTTGATCAATCAAGTAGGGATCTTTTCCTTCGCCTCTCACTTCTGTGTATCATGCGGGGTGGGTACGCTTTTGTTTCTGTGGGTATTGATGAAAACAAACATAATGAAAATAATTAATGGACATATAAATAATTAAGGGGGGTGTGATCTATGTTTCTGTTGTACTACTTTTCTGTTGTATGTGTTGTGAATTGTGCAGGCCTATGCTCACTAAAAATCAGGGATGTTGGTGGTATTTTCTTGCGCACTAATAAACCCTTGCCTTTTTGTGATTACTAAATTATTGTAACGTGGAAATTGGTTAGTCACCTAAACTCATCTTATTTAAATGGATGTTCAGTAAAACAAGAATCCATGTGTGACCACCCCGGTGATAAAACAGAAAGAAGAACCTAATGAATGATGTGCTTGATCCTGGAAGTTTTCCACTTTGTTTGGTCATGGGTGTGTTGTTCTTCCTTGTAATTATGGGAACATGTGAATGGGGATGGGATCCTCTGTTGTGGCATGATTGTTGGTTGTGAATCCGGAGATGTGTGGTTGATCTACTATGACAAGAACTCTGGTGGGATTCTATATTGTTTAGAAATGGTTGGTTCCTAGTATTGGGGACATGGGGCTATGTCTCGGGGTTTTCATTGGTTCCAGTACTTTGAGGGATCTCACTTATCCCTTCGTTGTTTTGACATTACAAGATAAATGGTTGTGAATGCTTAAATTGATGTTTGGCTATTTCTCTTTTCCTGTTTTGTGGTTATTCCTGTTAGTTTCCCGTTAGTATAGAATTCACCAAAATGGGATCACTTGAACATGAGAAAAAGAATGGGTGAATGGAGGAATTGGTTTTGGGATAAGTTTTGACTTGGTCGTGAGTGTTGTGGCTTATTTTATGAATGAATTTTAATAAGGGTTTTGTGCTTAGGTTATGGAACCCCAAGGTTGGAATGAGTGTCTGTTACCTATACATATATATGTAGCTTTATGATTCTTATTCGCACCCCAACCAAGTTGAGCACTTTAGTGCCAAACACCCCCATTCCATGGGGGAGGGTGTTTTCCCCAACACTCCTATGAGTGGCTGGTTATTGACTCTTTTTCTAATACCATTCCCGAATAGCCCAAGACTCTTCTGGAAGGCTGTGATGGCCTAATGTCCATTATTAGCCCAAGAATCTTTGGGCAGGGTAGTTGTGCTGGTTGGACAAGGTGTTTGCAGGCAGGTTGTTTCCCAAGTGTCTTCGGGATAAGGCCCAGGTGTCTTCAAGCATGGTAGTAGTTGTTCTGACCCAGGTATTTGTGGTTGTGGTTATGGTTATGTTATGGCTGAGGTGTGTGTGGGTGGGGTTTGGCAGTAGGACTGCTGTGAGGATATGAACCAGGTGTGTGCGGGCGGGGTTTGGCAGTGGGACTACGATGAGAATGGATGTATTGGTTCGATGAGTAGGAAGTTTTCAATAACCAGGGGGAATGTGGCGTCGGGTACCCAATTATCGATGTGTTATAACTATAATTTACTCTCCTTTCATTATTTGGGGAATGTTCCTTGCGGAGGATTGGGTGGGTAGTTTCCCTTTCAAGGTGTTTTGGTTTTTATTTTTCCACAATGAATTAAAATTTCTCTCCACTTGTGCACGAGAGTCTTTGGTATTCCCTACTGAGTGTACTTTTATGAACACCTTACATATATAAAACTCCATTCAGGTTTCCAGGAGGACTTCAGGGATCGTGCGGAGTTAACTAGCTCAGACCTCAGGGCAGTTTCTGTTGTCGTTTTCCTTTTTCTTGATGACTTACCTCTAGAGTTGTGTGGATTGTATCATTTATTGTTGAACATGCATATGGGAATGGGATATTTTTTGCTTTAGTTTTACTTTAGGCATTGGTATTGTTGGGGTTCCTATCTTATCTATCGATCATATATAAAAATAACAAGGGTAATGCCTTCCATTTTGTGTGAGATTATATACCCTTGGTGCTGGTCGCTACTCCGGGACCTATTAAAGGTGGGTTTCGGGGGTCATTATCTCTCCTTCAACTTAATGAATGAAGGTCCAGGAAATCTTCTGTCCCTTCCCTCCTTTTGGTGAAGGTGGGTCGTGACATAATGGTATTAGAGGCAGAGGATGAGAGGTAGGATGGAGTCTGGAGTTAGACACATTGAGGATTTCATGGGGTGGTAGGGAAATAGTGTTGGCTGACCTTGGTGCGTGAAATAGGCCTGGGAATACCGGCTCAGACATGGGATTTTAGGGCCCCATGTGATCCGATGCAAGGACTTTGGACCTACTTAATGACCAAGTGATGCTATATTTATTGGAGGGTAGAGATCCTAGGAATGGTACATGCATCATAATGACTTGCGTTCTTATGTTTCATGGGTGTCTTGGGGATTCAAAATAAATAAAGAAGTCTAATAAAATTAAGAACAATATTCTACACTACTCGGACTTAGGCATATATTGTTTACCTTGCAGCTATGGAAACTGGGAGGTGACCATGATTAGTGCGGGCGATCGAGGCCCAGGAGGTTGACTTGGAAGATCGGCAGAGGACCGATCGGGAGGAGGAGGATGATCAGTGGCAGAAGACGCTTTGAGCCTTTCAGCGATAGACCCTTGGGAAGTATGAGTGAAGCACCTCGGATATGGAGACAGAGAGCTTGCTCGAGGAACTAGTGATAGCTTTCGTCCTGATTCGGGCTCTGATGAAGTACTGGGTTCCTCTGGCCGTCAGCCAGATGTGTGGAGCAACGCTTCAGTGGTGGACTCATTGTCTTGGAGAGAAGAGGGAAGCTGAGGTTGCATGGTCCGACTTCAAGAAGGAGTTTCGGGCGGAATTCATCTCCTCCATGATGAAGGCCGATAAGAGGCAAGATATAATCTCCCTCCAGTAGGGGATTATGTCATTGAGTGTGTTGGGGATCAAGTTCAGGGATCTCCTTCGCTTCGATCTGGACCTATTTTTGGATGAGGTGTCTCGGGAGAGACGTTTGGAGGAGGCACTCCGACCTTCTCTTCAGTATACTGTTACTCCCTTCACCCTACAGACATACGTAGAGGCGCAAAAGAAGGATGAAGTGGTGCAGAGGGTGCACACACTAGGAGGTGTGTCTCGAGAGGGAATCCAGTTCGGCCCATCAAAGGGGAAGGCTGTCAGTAGCAGGCCTCTAGCGTCAGGGCCCTCTAGGTTCCGACCAGCAGTGAGCAGGTCGTAGTAGTTCCAATTCCGATCTCCCGATCCTCTCCCTTTCCCTTCGGGCCCGGGATTGAGGTGCTTCATCTGTGGCAGCCATGTTCACCTTTGGAACTAGTGCCAGAAAATAGTATAGTACGGTGTGGGTGGGCAGGTCCAACACCCACCTCAGTTGCAGCACTTCCCAGCTAGGCCCTTTCAGTAGTAGCAGCAGGGTTATCAGACTCCCGCTCTGTTGAGGGAAGACATTGCAGGAGGAGGCTTACCTTAGGACGCTCCTCGGGGACCTCGACCCGGGCGTGGTTGGGGAGTTGGCCGACAGCCTAGAGGTAGAGGAGCGGGGCATTGGTATTTGGACACCGTAGAGGAAGCATTTCCAGCAGGTCCAGAGGGCGTTCGAGTTACGATCTTCTTGTTTAGTACCCCTGTGTATGCCTTGTTTGATACATGAGATTCTCACTCCATTGTCACACCTATTATGGCCCATGATCTGTGTTTAGATGTTGAGAGACTTCCAATGCCCTTAGTGCTGAGTACACTAGTCGGAGGTCAGACTGACTTGTTGTATGTTTGTCGAGGATACAGACTGATGATAGGGCCACATCAGCAATTTAGGGATCTTATACTGTTGCAGATATAGCCATACGATGTCATCCTAGGCATTTACTGGATGTTCTCTGTATGATCCATCATTTACTGCATCTGAGGAAGGGTGTTGTTTTCAAACATGGGTGGCCGACGGGTGACTCTCATCAGCAAGCATAGTTTCTAGGAGAGCAACAAATGAGGGGAACCCGTCCTCTCCTTTTTAGATGAGCTATAAGTGGATTCGGTGGATGCAGATGTGGTCAAAGTTCTAGAGGTCATCAGTGTGTTTATGGACGTCTTCCCTTAAGAGGTGGCAAATCTACCCCCTCGACATGATGTTGAGTCCGGGATATACTTGGAACCTGGTGCCCGTCCAATTTCAATGACTTCCTATTGGATGGAACCTTCTGAGTTGTGGAAGTTATGGATCCAGATTGTCGATTAGATGAATAATTGTTTTGTTCATCCAAGTGCATCACTGTGGGGTGCTCCAATTTTATTCACCAAGAAGGCATATGGTGGTCTCAGGCTGTGCATAGACTACCGGAGACTGAACCAGGTGACGGTCATGAACCGTTACCCCCTCCCGAGGATAGACGATCTCTTTGACCAGCTGAATGGAGTAGGTTGGTTCTCTAAGATTGAACTTCGGTCAGGATACCACCAACTGAGGGTGAGGGAGGGTGACATCACAAAGACTGTCTTCCGGTGCAGATAATGTAACTTCAAGTTTGTAGTCATTCCATTCGTTGTCACGAATTCTCCAGCTGTGTTCATGGGGCTCATGAAATCCGTCTTCCGAGAATATCTGGATCAGTTCATAGTCGTATTTATTGACAACATCTTGATCTACTCAAGATCAGAGGAGGATCATGCTGAGCACTTGAGAATGGTTTTAGAGGTCCTCCGACAGCACCAGCTCTATGGGAAGTTGTCCAAGTGCATGTTCTAGACTCGAGAAGTGCATTTCCATGGGCACATGGTTTCTGAGTATGGGGTAGTAGTGGACCCATCAAAGGTCGAGACAGTTGTTTCATGGGCTATAACCAAGAACGTGGCAGAGGTTCATAGTTTCCTTGGTCTGCCTGGTTATTACTGGAAGTTCGTGCCCAACATCTCTCTGAGTTTTTGCACCCTTGACAGCCTTGACAAAGAAGGACAAGGCTTTCATGTGGGATGAGTAGTGTGGGGAAGCCTTCAGCTACCTGAAGGAGATGTTGGTTAGTACCCCAGTGCTGAATTTGCTAGAGGAAGGGGAAACATATAAGGTGTTTTGTGATTCTTCAGGGCAAGGCCTCAGATGTGTGATGATGCAACGACAAGGGGTGATCTCTTATGGGTCTAGGTAGTTGCGTCCCCATGACAGTAACTATGCCACCCATGATCTACAGCATGTGGCAGTCCTGTTCGCACAGAAGTAGTGGCAACACTACCTTTTTGGGGAGCGCTTTATGGTCTTCACGGATCAAAAAAGCTTGAAGCACATCTTCTCCCAGTGGGACCTAAACTTACGACAACGAAGGTTGATGGAATTCCTTCAAGACTAGGACTTCGAGATTTCCTACACCTCGGGAAAGGAGAATATGGTCTCTGATGCCTTGATCAGGAAGCCGTAGAAGGATGTGGTTCGAGAGTCAGAAGATTCATGGAAGGCAATTGAGGGGTCGGTTCCCAACACATGGATGCAAGAATGGATGGTGGTAGAGGTTTCCTGTATCAGATGACAGTACAGTTTTATCTGTTATGGAAGGTAGAGGATTCTTAGTGGGGAGACTCTAAAAAAGAAGTGGTGTGTGACCAGGTTAACCAAGTTGATGCTCCAGAAGGGTAGATAGAGGATGGTCAGAACCAGATGCTTTTCAGACGAATGTTGTATGTTCCAGAGGCGATATGAGAGAGAGTTCTTTGGGAGTTCCAAAACTCACCCCTAGCAATTCAACTAGGAGATTCAAATATATTCCAGGGACTGAGGAGACAGTTTTGGTGGCCTGAGGTAAAACTGGCAGTAGCAAAGTTCTTAGAAATGTTCTTAGTGTGTTATCAGGTGAAGGCTGAACACCGTGTCCCAGGTGGCTTGTTTCAACCTTTTGATGTTACATAGTGGAAGTGGGATGACATCTCGATGGATTTCGCCATGGGGCTACCCAAGGATCAAGGAGGCTGCAACAATGTCTACGTAGTGGTAAATCGGTTGACGAAATCAGCCCACTTTCATGAAATCAAGGAGTCGGGCACAATGGATGACATAACACATAGGTATGTCGATGAGGTGGTACGGTTTCATGGAGTTTCGAGGTCCATAGCCTCAGATAGGGATGTGAGGTTTACCTCACGGGTCTGGAGGGGACTGAAACATTCTTTTGGAACCCAGATATGACTTATCACTACCTTCCAACCCCAAACAGATGGACAGACAGAGCACACCATCCAGAAGTTGGAGGACATGCTATGAGCATGTGTCCCAGATTTTGTGGGATCATGGGTGCGACACTTGCCTCTGGTAGAGTTCACCTACCATAATCGATACCACTCTACCATTGGTATGGTTCCGTTCGAAGCTTTGTATGAGAGGCCATTTCGCTCACCAGTGTGCTGGAATGAGTTTGGGTAAGCAAGTGTTCTTGGCCCGGAAGAAGTTCAGAGCATGATAGAGAAGGTTTAAATTATACGAGAGAGGATAAAGGTGGCTCAGGACTAGCCTAAATCGTATGACGACGATAGGAGGATACCCATGGAGTTTTATGTCGGGGACCACATGTTCTTGAAGGTCTTCCCTCAGCGTGGGCAGCGGAGGTTCTACAGGGGATATATGCTTTCCCCCAGGTTCTTCGGACCCTTCGAATTATTGTGGTGAGTTGGAGAAGTGGATTATCAGCTAGCGTTACCACTGCCGCTACTGAGGATACATGACGTCTTCCATGTGCCTCAGCTTCATCGATATCTTCACGATGACTCACACATCTGTGACTGGGGAGAGCTAGACATTGTAGATGATGCAATGTTCATAGAGATACTAGTGATGATCGAGGATCGTAATGAGAAGGTGCTCCATGGATGAACCATACCTCTGGTTCGTGTATTGTGGAGGCACTATGGGATTGAGGAAAGTACCTTGGAACGGGAGACGTAGATGTGCGCCCAGTACCCAGAGCTGTTCTGAGTAGTTCTGTTGTTGTATTTGGTTGCGATGGAACACCATTCCTTTTCAACTATGGATTGTGTGGTTTTCTTTTTTCTGTGGATGTGTGGTATGTATACTGATATGGGAGGAGGGGAGGACCAAATCCCTAGTTAAGACGCATTAGAGTGGATGTGCCTAAACCTGTGCGGGCGAGTTAGAGCCGACCAAAGGAGATTGTATCTTAACATGGAGGAAGGGAAACCCCTCACTACATGACCGGATGGTTTAATATTTTGTTTTATGTTGATTGTAACTGTTCGAGATCACTCTTGAGATGTATCTTCTGGGGCGTTTGTTCAGACCCCCTCCTATCTTCAGGTCTGGTTTTAAATTCTCGAGGGTGAGAATGCTTTGAGTGGTATCTGATGTGATGACATGGACCCTCACGGTCCATCCCATTTCCGAATTCCGGATCCTATGGGTGACGTCTCGGTGGTAGGATTTAATTTTTTCACACAACCGATTGGTGTGACCGATCGGTGTCACCCAGCCTTGTCGGGTTTCCTTTCTATAGTTTTTCTTGTAACGTCACTTTTGGGAATTTTATCTTTTTTTTCACGTGGTTCAAAGCCATTTAAAATCCTATAATTAATATCCATGAAATCCCGAGGTACCTCTTCAATGGAGAATTAAATAACAATTAATCCCATCGTGAGTAACAACCCAACCGAGTGGGGAACCACGATCCGAATTTAAAGCCATTCAAATCCCCATATCCCGTAACAATGGGATCTTATCTATATGCTGCACTAGAATTTCTTCTTCCTTATTCTTCCTCATGGATGGATTCATTTTCTTCTTATTGCATTTGGATTTACCGACGTCCCTCCACTGCGAGTCGCGCTTTTCCCAAATTATTGGAGGGTGGAGAAGAACTTCGATCTTTGATCAATCAAGTGTGGATCTTTTCCTTCGCATCTCCTTTCATTGTATCATGCGGGTTGGGTACACTTTTTTTCTGTGGGGATTGATGAATCAAAACATAATGAATATAATGAACAGACTTTTAAAGAATGAAGGGGGGTTTGATCAATGTTTCTACTATAATACTTTTACGTTTTATGTGTTGTGAATTGTGTGGGCCTATGGTCATTGAAAATCATGGTCATTTTTGGTCTTTCCTTGCACACTAATAAACCCATTGGATTTTGTGATGACTAAATAACTGTAATGTGGAAATTTGTTAGTCACCTAAACTCATCTTGTTTAAATGGATGTCCAGTAAAACATGAATCCCTGTGTGACCACCACAATTAACAAATAGAAAGAAGAACCTAATGAAAGATGTGCTTGAACCTGGAATTTTTCCACTATGTTTGGTGGTGGGTGTGTTGTTCTGCCTAATACATATGGGAAGCTATGAATAGGGATGGGTTCCTTTGTTGTGGCACATATGTTGGTTGTGAATCCGGAGTTGTGTGATTTGTTTATTGTGACATGAACATGGGTGGGATCCTCTATTGTTGAGAAATGGTTGGTTCCTGGTTTTGGGGACATGGGGGCGTGTCTCGGGGTTTTCTTTGGTTCCAGTACTTTGAGGGATCTCACTTATCCTTTTGTTGTTGTGACTTTACAAGAGAACCGGGTGTGAATGTTTAATTGATGTTTGGTTGTTTCTCTTTTCCTGTTTTGTGGTTATGCTAGTCAGTTGCCCGGTAGTTCAGAATTCACCTAAATGGGATCACATGAACATGAAAACAATAATGGTTGAATTAGGGAATTAGTTTGTGGATGGGCTGTGACTTGGTCGTGAGTGTCGTGGCTTCTTTTATGAATGAATAGTAACAAGGGTGTTGTGATAAGTTTTTGGAACCCCTAGGTTGGGATGAGTGTTTATTACCTATACATATATCTATAGATTTTATGTTTCTTATTCACGCCCCACCCAAGTTGAGAACTTTAGTGCCAAACACCCCCAATTCACGGGGGAGGTCGTTTTTTCCAACACTACTATGAGTGGCAGGTTATTAGCTCCTTTTATGATCCATTTCCGGAATATCCCAAGACTCTTCGGGTAGGCTGCGATGGCCTGATTTCCATTATTAGCCCATGAATCTTTGGGCAGGATAGTTGTGGTGGTTGGCCCAAGTGTTTGCGGGTAGGTTTTTTCCCATGTGTCTTCGGGATGAGACCCAGGTGTCTTCGGGCATGGCAGTAGTTGTTCTAACATAGGTTTTTGCGGGTGTGGTTAAACTGAGGTTATGGACCAGGTGTGTGCGGGCGGGGTTTGACAGTGGGACTAAGGTGAGGTTATAGCCCAGGTGTGTGCGGGTGGGGTTTGGCAGTGGGACAACAATGAGAATGGCGGTATTGGTTTGATGCGTAGGATGTCTTCAATAACCAGTGGGAAAGTGGCACGGCGTACCCAAATATCTATGTTCTATTACTGTACTTTACTTTCCTTGCGTTATTTGGGTAGTGTTCCATGGCGAGGCTTGGGTGGATAGATTCCTTTGATAGGTGTTTTAGTTTTTCTTTTCCCACAAGGAATTAGAATGTCTCCACTTATGCACGATAGTCTTTGGTTTTCCCTACTTATTGTACTTGTATGCTCACCCAACATATATAAAACAGCTTTTAGGTTTCCATGAGGACTTTATAAATCATGCAGAGCCATACCAGCTCGGACCTTGGGGTAGTTGTTGTTGTCATTTTCCTTTTTCTTGGTGCTTTACCTTTGGATTTTTGTGGCTCGTCTCATTTAATGTTGAACATGCATATAGAAATGGGATATTTTTTTGCTTTACTTTTACTTTTAGCTTTGGTATTGTTGGGGTTTATATCTTATCTCTCGATCATATAAAAAATTAAAAAGTGTAATACCTTCAATTTGTGTGAGATTTTATACCCTTGGTGCTAGTCACCACTCCAAGACTTATTGAAGGCGGGTTTCAGGGGTCATTATCTCTCTTTCAACTAAAACAATGAAGGGCCTATCAATCTATTGTCCCTTCCCTCTTTTTGGTGTAGGCGGGTCGTGAAATGTGATATATGATATTTCCAACTGTTTATTTTCTTTTTAAATAGTGTTCCACTTTTATTGTAATGGATCCTTTGGGTGATGATTGAAAACAATAAAATACCTTTAATTAATGGGTTCCTTGTGTCATTAGTTTCCCTAACATGAGCAGAAATTGATCCCTTAACTTTTATCATGTAATTGGCTACCTCCTTTTTCTGTACCCACCATTAATGGACTTTTTTTGATTCCTCAAATTGTTAATTACCATATACATGAAGAAATTTTACTAAAATTCTAAAATGATAATTTCAATTGGAATAAATGATTTCCCTTATTATTTCAATTTTTATAATTGTAGTTGTTTATGAATTTATGTTGGATGGCCATGTTTATTATCATAGGAATTTAAATCTATTTATTCCATTATATGTAATTAATACCTTGACTCATTACTTATTTCATAATTTGGAGGATTGAATTGAATGAAATTCATGAAAATGCATTTTATCCTGGGTTATTGAAATTTCATTGATGACATGTGACTATATATATTCTTGGACTTGTTTATTATGCTTCATAGTATGTCTTAAACACATTCGAAGCAATTATCCCTTAGCATATGATCTAAGACTTGTTCTTTTTTATTAAATTGATTGGATCGGTTATGAATGAGCATATGATACTAAGATGTTTCAATGATGTTATGTGATTATATAAATTTCATTCCTTTTGATATGTGCTTGGTTAACATCTATCATATTTTACAGGCCAGAAGATAACATGGGTCCTTATTAAATAATTCCATGGATGAATTCACAATGCTCAGTTGGTTACTACATGATGAAACAATAGAGATGCATTATATTTCCATGTATTTGATCTCTTGGTGGTTTCACATAATCATGACTGACACTATTTCCCAAGGAAAGAAAATGAGGATGGATAAATTTTAATGTTTCCTACCAAAAGCCCCAGATACATCTTGGTACCCTTTGTGAGATGCTTGTTATGGACACAAAGATAAACATACATTGACTGGTATAAGGGATGTCATATGGGATTCATTAGATGAACTTGGAGGTATTGGTTCAATTGGATACACATGTTGTGACAATTGAGATTTCTTTTAGATTTCCTTGGACAGGATCAGACTCCACCTATTGATTTGATGGATTGATATATTACTTGTTAACATGTAATGTATTTATTTTATATTATGTCCATTCAAATGTGATAAAACGGAACAGAGGAATCTATGCCTAAGGAAAATATTGGGATCTTATTTAAAATGTGTTGATTTATATATATTAGACTATGGATATATATCCTATCTTATATAGGTACCACTTTTTATACACTTGTATTAGGATAAATCAGATGGTATATATTGTGATTCAAATTTTGGAACCATTAATGAGATAATTATTTATTATTAATAATTTTCGCAGATTATATTTACTATGGATCAAAAACATATTCTTACTACCTGAAATGGATCATCCAAGATATTGTGGGTTATAGCCTAATGACACTACATCTCACACCATTCTTTAGGATTATTTGGTACCCAATTAGACATTATGTTCATATGTATGGATAAAGGGAAGTGTGATACATCTAATGATTGATTGATTTATATCATTAGGATGGATCAGGGGAAGAGGACAGATCATATGATCGAGTATCTTATAACAAATGTTTTTCCTTTTTGTATATTTTTTCAACATGTAGTATGTATTGGTATCCCATATTCCATGAATTAAAATTTTTTATAGAAACATGACATCAGGGAATTGTTCTGTGGAACCAAGGTTGGGATTCTACAATACTAACACAAATGCAGACAGTTCCCACTAATGGGTAATTTTTTATGGAATAAAGTGCTTATTTATTAAAATGATTTAATTGGGTAATATTTAAAATTGATAATGAGATCTCATATGGCTCTAGTTTGATGATGTTTAATTAGAAAAACTACCCATCACATGAGTAAGAGTAACCTATAGTGATATTTGTAAAGAATATTTGATAGAATTATAAATATTGTTGAGAAGTGTAATATATATATATATATCATAAGACGCTGAATAATATATATTAACATGCAATGAGTATAATATGCACCAATTAACACTGATAGTGTTTATCAAGGAATATGACTTCTCTATCAACTAACATTATATGAATGAAAATAAAAATATATATTTTCTCAATATAGAATAGATCTAAAAAATATATCAAGGATCATAATTGATAAGTTTACAATCTATTTAAACACTTAATAAATGGAAATGAAAATAATAAATGTTGTAACATAATAATTCTTCTTTTTACTAACTTTTCAACTATTCCATTGGGATAAGGATAAACTAGTTTAAATGGACAATGTAAGAAAAATAGAAGAAGTTGGAAAAAAAGGGAAAGAGAACCCCATAGATTTAAAATTTTATGATGATGTTTTTAAATTTTTTTTATCATGACTATGTATACTATCATATCCTATGATAAAGGAATTGTGGTATGATTCACACTGAACGACTATCTAGATCCACATAGGGTGCATGAATATGTTTCAATATATTAATGATATATACTAATTGGACAATATAAAATTGTTGATAAAAATATACATCAATTTTTAAATATTTTATCTTATGATGTGGGATAGGAAAAATACAATGGTTATGATGTTACTACTACCCATTCCCATATGGAAATTTTAGGACATCGTCATTTTCTAATTCTCAGTCTTCTAATGTTATCAAGGGGAATCAATACACTATGGGTTGTGGTGGATCCTCTAATAAAGTCATACCACATAATTAATATTCTAGAGGACATAAACTTGACCAAAATGAAAGGATATAAATCAAATAAGTGGTTTTTCTCGATGGATCACTAATATTTATTATATCTGATGGATGCCAAAGTAAACCCCCAATGTTCTGGAAAGGATTCCAAAACTCTATTAACACTGAGTATAAATTATTTATGGATTTGAACCCCCAATATATTAACAAATATGTGAATAATATACATACAATTGATGGTATTTTGAGAGAAAAATTGTTTGACATCAAAGAAGGATCATATTAGTATATTCAATTTTTTGATTTATACTTCAAAAAATGACTTCAAATAATGCAATTAAATGGATTCATATAAATCCCTTTATGGGAAGAAATGTAGAACACCTGTATGTAGGGATAAATTTTTTGAGGGGAAGAATAAAAAACATAAAATGATATAAGATATTTTAGAAAAGGTCAAGATTATTCAGTTGATCAATTGGGATGCTCAAATTTGATTGAAGGGATATGAAGAAAATAATTGAAGATATTTTAAGTTTGAGTATGGTGATTAAGATTTTTCATCATATCATCCTGGAATAGATTCATGATATTTGGAATAAATGAAATGTTATGTTCAAGGTGCATTGACCCCTTTGATATTCTTGATTACATCATTATAGTAGCTAATTTACTGGCACTCATACAATAGCTCTTGAACATACATAATGGGATCCACACATCCATCTTGAGAATGTATATACTATATACCTCACATTTACAAATTTTTCAGGTGGTGAAGAAATAAAATAATATATTTTATTAGGATAAGGGGATAAATATGGTTTAACTTAGAAAATAGTATTTATTGAAAATGATAACTCACATAGTGAATGTTTCATGGTAAAACTATAAGTATGAGGATGAGATATGAGAACTAGAGGAAGAAATGAAAGAAAATTATTCTCACCGATTATCACTAAATTATATTATATAGAATAATACGGATAAAATATATTTGAGGATGATGAATTTAATGACATATAAATTTTTTATCATTTTAATGTATCATCATATTTTATCGAGCCATATCTAGAAATATTTTTTAAAGGACGAGAAACACATAATAAAAACAAGAACACTTTTTTATATTTATTTCTACATTCATTTTTGATAACAAATATCCCAATAATAATTTATAATTTTTAAGGATATATCAAATGAAATATGATAAATATTACGTGAAAGTATGGATCATCCTAATACGCATGAATTACAATAATGATGAACAAATCAATCAAAATGAATTCAAATAATAGAAATAAAATTTTAATAATGAAAATTAATATATATATATTTATATTTATATTTATTCGAATAAATTTGTTTGAATTAGGAATGAATGAAATATAACGTATTTATATAATATAGGTGACCCATATGATTATTACAAATATGATGGTTGTAATAGAAATATGAATATTCAAATTTAATATTACCATTAAGAATAGAGACTATACTATTAGAATTTATCATCACTTATGAAAGTGTGATATAATATTTAGGTATTGTATAATATGAAATTATAATATATTTATATCATGAAATATGTAAATAGTCGTTATAAATTTTCAAAATATGTGTTTTTATATTATTAAAACAGAAGTGAAAAATTTATATTTTGGTATAAAATATATTCATTTTAATAAAATTAATCTTTCATAATGTGGTTTTATAAAATAATATTATTTTTTATTCTAGGGATAATATATTTTTATGATACAGTAATTTGTTTTTCAAATTGGTATAATATTGATCAACATTTTGAATGATTCAGTTTTCAATGAAATATATATTTTAAATGAAAATTATCATTTATATTATTAGAAAATTAAGGGAATTGTTTTTATTCAATTTATTAAATAAACCCATAAATAAATTTTAAGAGTGAATTATCATAATTTTTATAAAATATTATTTTTAGATAATTCTAAAATCTGGAAAAGATGGTTAATATCATTAGATGCTAAAACATTAATTTATGATTCATATATGATTTTACAACCCATTACAAAAAAAAATTAACCATTAAATATTTATTTTCCTAAATTAATCACTATTAATTATATTTTAAAAAATTATAATATAATGAATATAATATCTAGAAACACCCTTCTTAATCCCTTACAAATACCACCCTCACCAAGAATTCAACTCATTTTTTATTAGCATTGGAATATTACTAAAATCTTCCAAAATCACTCTTAATATCTCACCCTTGACATGATAATACATAACCTCATAAAAATATCATTCCATGATGCTCGAAGGGGGTGGGTTCCACAATAATATATATAAAGGAATATGTAAAACCCTGAAATAGATATTTTAAAATTTTCAACTTCCTAATCAGTAAAAAATTCGATTTGAAATGGAATGATTACCCCAATTTCAATTTTATATTATTAATGTAATTTTTTAATGGAATATCTGTCATTGATTTTTACATCTCATACTCTTATTATCAAAACAATGAACGCATTTTCCATATTAGGAATGTTCACAACCTTTTTGGTAAATGAGATTTCATTTTACAATACCACATTAATGGAAAGAATAATTTCAAATAATTTTTTTAAAATATAAAAAATTAATATATTGTAAATTTCAACAAATTATTTAATGAATATATAGGTGTAATAATTAAAAATGTATCTGGTATAAGACCGTAGAAAAAATAGCTTATACGAACATAAAAAATAGTATTAAAAATTTATAACATGAATCTTCTATATGATAGAACATTTATTATAATTTTTTTCATTACATACATGAATATAATTCATTAAGATTTTGGATTAATATTCCCTTTATTAAAATTACATTATTAATTATCCACAAGGGATCATAACTTCAGAACATGAAATCAATACCCTCAAAACATTGAAATTAAACATGATATCTGAATGAAATATATGTAAATGAATATAATATAATTATAAAAAATATATAATACATGATATTTTTCAGAATTATGAAATTATTGAGTGTAATTTTATTATCATAGATGTTATGTGAATTTTCAAAATGATTTCATAACTAAGGGTATGTATCTCTCTGATCCATCCAATTTTTAATGTTTTATCCTCTCTCTCTCTCTCTCAAACTTACTTTCTCTCCCTGTTTAATGTTATAAAACATCACTAAATTATATATATATATATATATTACATATATAAATTTTGTATCTCCCTCATATTGATGGTGTTATATGTGCAGTATGATCATAGCACAAATGAAATCGTTAAATGAACCCTGTTCTTAGAGAAAATTTCTATCCCTTAATCCTTTTATGTAAAAAAAATTAATTTTACAATTTCCATTTATGATCTTATTAAAAAAAATATTATAGAGACATCCCATTAGTTTAAATCTAGTTTACATATAATACTCTAGGTTCATTCCTTCATTAGAAGTATTCAATTGTTTCTCTAAAAAAATTGATTGATCATTTGTATACCCAATTCGCTTCTAATTCTCATGTTGTTTTTAAAATGAACAACAAATAAGAATACTTTTATTATTTAATCATATATCAAAATAAAAAATATTTTAACTCTATATATTAGATAGATTATTTTTAAAATGTCATTATGTTCTCATTTTAGGAAACATTATCAAACCCATTATATTCAACTTAAAAAATTAACATTAAGTTATGCTTGATTTAAATTCTTGGAACACATATTATTAAACTTTTTTTCATGGGTATAACTTAATATAGTCCCTTTGAATTTGGAAATTATTATATCCATGATATGATATATATGAGATAAGGGAGTAATCCACTTCCACGATTAGACCATTTCCACCATGTGGTTTTTTTATTGTAGTTATGAATGAAATATGCTCAATCCATGTTTTATAATGATTCCAAATTTTTATTATTTTCCTGATATTTTGTCTCCCTTTTGTTTATGGAGTTCTTTATTATTATTATACATGATACTCATCTATTATGATATCATTTTATAAATCTTGAAACATATTTTATGCTTTTATATCTTGATTATTCATTTTCTTGGATTTATAGTTGAATTTCATGGTTTATGTATTCCCCAGTTTATCCAATGCAGTTATAGGGAATCAAAGGGACATAGGATGTAATTAATTATATTTAACTAATGGAATTTTTTTATAGTCATTTTGATGTATTATTAATTTAGTATTCCATTCACACAAGACCTCTTTATCATTTTGTGGGGCTAATCAATTAACTATATTAAAAATCATTTAATAATTTATAGAAAATTCATAAATTTGTGTTCTTAAATGAAATAATGATTGTGAATAGTGTAACTAAATGAGATTAACAAAGACAATTAATAGATATAACTATTCCCATTAATGGGGATTGATATATTACAAGGAATTTTATAATTAAACAGACAACTTTTATACCACCATAAAAGGAAGGGGGATTTTTTTAGTATATAGCTAAATGAAATATATGTATGTTTATACATTTGGTGGAAACTTATATCATAAAATACATTTAATATTGTGAGTTATAAAGGGAATGAATACAACTAGAATAAAAAGGGTTGTTCAGAAATACCCCTTAACTTATTTCCAAAATTTTTATGCAGTTTCACATAATGAACATGATAAAAAAAATTAAGGATCATTAATAATATTATTCAATACATATATATATATTTCTTATTATTATATTTGGAATATATTACTTGTTTATTGCATATGACCAATTAAAATTAATTGAGCCGTTAATGTTTCATTCATGATCATCTCCAGCAAAAAATATTAATGTTGGAAAATCAATTTTAATTTTCTATTATATATTACATACCTTAAAGGAAGAATAAAAAATACCCATATTCCACTAATTTCATCATATAATGGTTTATATTTGGGTCTTCATGACAATAATATATTATAATTCCTTGTTCTATGTAGAATTACCTATGAAATATAAACCAATAGTAACAAATTTGGGGAAGAAAATATAATGGTGTGAAACCTTCACATATATTAATTTTTATTTTATCAAAACAATACTATTTTTTCTATCCAATCCACGTCTTCATTAGGTTACTAGAATGTGTTTAAAAAATTCTGGAACCAATTCAATTGAATTGACTATAGAATTTTCTATAAAATAATAAATTAAAAATTATGTATAAAAACCCATATTAATTATAATCATAAAATGAAATGGAATAACTTTTGGTAACATATCTGTCACGAACCAGGCCGGATCGTCATCTGACTCGTCACCCGACCCGGTCCGCGACATGGCCCGAAGGGCGTTCCCGATCCCCACGGGCTGGAAACTAGTGCCGGGCATCAAAACAAACCAGTTGGGAACAGTTTAGCCCATAACAAGATAAATAAACATAAAATGAACAAGCATATAAATAAAAGAAAATAAACTGAACACCGTGGCAGTGTAAAAGGAAATAAACAAAGAAACATGACATACCTCAGGTGACCCCGTGGATCACCACGGTACGACAACCACACTCACTCCCAAAAGTGATCCAAGACTGAAACCTGCAATTGAAAAGTAATGTAGGCGTGAGAACCGAGATGCTCAGTAGGAAAGCCAAAAACAACCACATCCTATGCCTCTACCTTTAATAAGAAATCCAACCAATGCCAGTTTGGAAAATAAGATATACTAAAATAGTATTTTCCTTCTTTTCAAATTCAAGTAATGAGTTTGCATTTTCAGGTAAAGCCTTTTACTCCGACTACATTTTCAATATAGGTTTCAAGCATGCATTAACATTTCAAAATGAAAAGAAACCAGTTTGGGTTAAAATATGGTTTTCACAAACAAGACATCAAGTATGAAACAGCTAAAAAGAAAGTTACATCATTAGCAGCATGACAAAAATGAGCACCATGGGTAATCCCTATAGGCAGCTAGAACAAGTGGGAACCTAAAGACCTCATACCTCAATGAAACGTGGATTAGAAGACCATGACCCTCAGAAAACGTGGCTTAGAAGGCCACGACCCTCAGAAAACTTCGCTTAGAAGGCCACGACCCTCAGAAATTCATATGTTTAGTTAGTGTTGTTGCGTCAATCCTACTAGAAAAACTGGGATGAACCCCTGCCATGTCATCTAGCGTACTAGTCCTGGTCACCCACCTAGATACCCGTGTTTCCCATTGTGCTCTATTTCAAATGGTGGTGAGTTTTCTTTATCAAGCAATCAAACAAATAGATTACACTTTATTTATCTAAAACTCATTCAACCTTTCACCACCGCACTCCCTACTTAAGTGCATTCCACCTCTTTACACCACACAAACACGCACAAGCCTTTACACTAGGCACACAACACAAACCACCCATCAACACTTGCATCACATTTTAATTTCAAATTTAGGGGAATGACTAAAAAGGGGTTTTCTATTTTCGCAAACCAAATCTTAAAGTACCAAACAGACCTCAATAGAGTTTTTTTTTCTATTTTATAAAACATTCTTAAGATGCCAGACAGACATAATTACATAAAGGGAACACTTTTTAAAACCAACCAGCCAAAAAGGCCAAACACCTTTGGAATTACACATTACCAATTCAAAACCACATAAGAAATCAATTTTTCAGGAAAAGTCACTTAAGACCAACGGCTTTGAAATACATTTCAATTTTTCCAAAAAAAAGCATAATAGTTTCTAGCCACCGCAATCAGATTCCAGAACATGTGTATATAGCATAGTGCAAAACATATTTTTAAAACAATCAAGCAATTATGCATTTCAAATTAAAAGCTTAGGCATAAGGGACCTACCTCAAACTTGTCGCTATCTGTCAATGGCCACTCGAACCGACACTTGGCGCACACACACACATGCATTTATACATATGTATATATACACCCCTAGCTGCATTGCACATATTCCACGTGCCATGAGGAAATATGCACAAAGATGGCATATATATATATATGCCTTACCCTATGCACGTAAGTGTAGGCGTTCCTGACACCCGCAACATGAAACCATCGTAGCGAGGTCTAACGCAATACACATAAATTTAATAAAACAATTTAAACACTTAAACGATCTACAAAACATTTCAAAATAACACGCCAAGGGTTTCCACCAAAAGAAAATCATTCAAAACAACACATATTTTTATGTGCAATGACAATTTAAAAATTAATTTCACACTAGACTATTCTAAAACCTCATTTGCACCATATAAAAAGTTGATTAAACAATTTAAGGATTTACCCCCAATAAGTTCGAAATGAAAAACATTATCATTTATAAAGAAAGTGAAATTTTTATAACACATGCATGTCAAATAATTTTTAAAACGCATTTCGCACAACCAATTTAGTACGACCAATCATTTATACAACCTAAAAAAACATATAAACAACAAAAACACACTATTTTGGAAATTTTATTTCATCAAACAAGCATGCCAAACCATTATATACATAGATCACATCACACAATTAAATCATAGAACATATTGATTAATAAACAACCAAATTAATTTATTTAAGAGATGTCAGGGCGTGGAACCACCTACCTCCGAAGGAGAAACACCTGAAACTTGAGCGAATCTCTAACCGCACACAATACGCACCACATGCGAACTAAAAAAGACCCTGACAAGAAATTGAACCAAACCAAGAGTTAAAAATAACTCCTAAATGAACCCATACCCGAAGAACCACCAAGAACACCCAAGAATAAGGAAAGAGAAAAAAAGAGGAAGGAGATTCAACCGGGGAGGAGACAGGGTGCGATGACAGTTTGCTGGAGCTGCTCGTCGGGAGGACGAAATGTCAGCGGCGGTCGCAGTGCACATGTTAGGAGGCTGGTTGTCAAACAGAGGAGTGGGGTGTGGGACACGCAAGTTGGCTCCATGGTGCTGGCCCAGAGGGAGGGCATGCGATGCTAAGGGGCTGGTCGGGGAGCATGACGGCGGCGCGAGTGGGGTGCTGGGATGCGAGAAGAGCGGCTGGACCAAGGGGATCCGACCGCGGCGAGGGTGAGGTCGCGGCTGTCTGGAGGTCCAACGGTGGCTGGGTCGCACAACCAGGGGAGGGGATGACGGACGGAGGCCGGGACGGCGGGGGGGGGGGGGGGGGGGGGGGGGGTGCGGGTCTCGGCAAGCGCGAAGGAGAGGGATGGGGGGGTCGGCCGTGAGTGGGAGGAGGAGGAGATGGGGCCGGCTGTGAGCGGGAGAGTGAGAGGGAGGGGCCACCGGATGAATATGGTTTCATGTGGGGGGGGGGTAACGCGAGAAGAAAAGAGGGAGGGGGCTGTGCGCGACACACAGGAAAGCAGGGAGGAAAGAAAAAAACAAGAAAAGAAAAGAATAATAGAGAATAAATAAATAAGATAAGAAATAAATAAAAATAAATAAAATAAATTAAAACAAATAAAACTTTAATAATTAACAATAATAATAACCTTAATAAAGATTTTAATAAACCCCAATAATAATATTAATAATAATAATAACTTCATAATAATTATTATAAACTAAACCATAATATTATTAATAATAATAATTAAAAGAAAAATTATAATGAACTTCTTAATAATTATATCTATTAACCATACTAATAATAACAATAAACGACATTAGTATAATATTGATCCAACTCATGAAAACACATTTTATCTATTCGCCTTGTACAAGAGGCACGCCGCACGGTGACCCGAGCAAAGCCACACGGCTTTGAACTTGCCATGCCCATGCACCGGATGTTGTCAAGGGCAAAGCATTCATTCATCAACAAAATACAAAAATTTCAAACAGGCTTGGTCGCAGCTGGGTTGAAATTTTCAAAATATGATAAAATAATAAAATAATATTATCTTAAAAGTTCGGGTGTGACAATTCTCCCCACCACAAAAACATTCTGCCCCTAGAAAGTCGCCCAGTCGAACGAGGAATCAAACTCGAGTTTGAAACTAAATGTGGCCAAAAAAATCACAACTCGGCGTGACTTTTCACTCTATCAGTCACACCCGACCAACTCTGAGGGAAACTGAAAAGAAAACAATCATTAGGAAAAGAGGAGGGTTCTCCCCACCACAAAAACCTGACTAGAACAACCTACATTGAGGATCTTAGAATGACCCAACTCTGGAACTTCTAACTTGATCCAAGAGGAAACCTCCACATAGACCAAACCTTGAAAAAGGAACGACAAGATTCATGGTGAGTCTCCCCACCATTTAAGAACCGACTAGCTTTAACCAACCAGTATAAACCGACATGAGATCTTCCGACCCAAACCAGAGACCACTGTGACAAGAGAAACCCAAAGAAGAATTCTACCAAATAACGAACCTAACCATGACTCGTCATTTCTACAAGAGATGAGCATCTCCAAAACAAGCATGCATTAAAACAAAACGGGTCACACATGAGGAGGCGCAGCTACTGGAATTACAAGAAAACAAGATCACCATGCCTTTTTACAACCACAGTGGGGTATTCAAAGAACAAAGACCACAACGAGAAAAAGAGACCGTTGCGCCTCTTACAGAAAAACAGAACCTTCAAAGACGAGGAAGCTTGAACTGAGAAATTTAAACCGTCCCTATTTAAGCTCTGGAGACAAATGTTAGACCAATGTGACCCACACCCAACGATTCCTGACTGCGTGAAAGGCTTCACTCCGAGACCTGTGGATGGAGATCTGATGTCTTGAGCATCTGTTGCCCCGCAGTCAGGAGCTGGCATCCTTCTATCGAGACTCCTCCTGACAAAGCCGCTAGCAGAACCTCTCTAAGTTCACCAAACAGCCACACCGATAGCAAGTCTTCAATCGATGACGATGATGCGACTTAAAGTACCCAAAACAGCCACACAAGAAGCGAACAAGATAGTGGCCCAACTAAAAGAAGATGGAATTGAAAAGAAACCTTGTCTGAGATGGGTTCATCCGATTCGCTCTCGTCACCCGATGGGGAACCATCCCGAAAACTAGAAAGAAATGATCCTGGAACCCTGGATGAGGACCCCACACAAGAGAAACATTAACTGATTCTATGACAATATCCTTGAAAAAAAGGGAACCAACTTCTTGAGATGCCCAACGTAGGCCTTCACTATTCGTTGGCATTGCGGGACACTCACGAGCCTTGTTACTTCCATCACTTTTGCTTCCATAAATATAAACCAACTAATGAGAGTGGTCCTAAACACCTTCCCAAACGTACCATCATTCAACGACGCTGGGATTATCTCTTCCACCAATCCCAAGTTGCACCTTCAAATGGACTTGAACCAACACAGACTCTCTTAGCGTTAGGAGTTCCCAATAACCTGAAAACACCAACGACTTAACCAATCTAGTTCGCTACCTTCAACAAATCACAATCGCCACAGAAGTTAGACAATGACTGAAGAGAATTCAATTCCACCGCTCCGCTAAGGGTCTAGGTAGAACCAACAACCAGAAGAGGATCACTAGGAACTTCTGGGACTTTTCTGGGCAGCATACTCAAAAACAAGAAGCACAAATCCGAATCAAAACCCATCATGAATCAAAATTCCACACCTCAATCACAAACGAAAGCTCAAACACAATTCGCTATTTCAACCACAATTCAATATGTCAAAACCAAGAACCCACGAAAAAGAATACTTAACATGAAAAGAGAACGCTAAACAATTCCTCGCTTACTTTTCTAAACATTTGAAAAACCCCATTTGAAAACCATTTTTCAGAAAACAAAACAATTTAGATATCCACCATTGATATCCCATGAAGTCTCACACATAACTATCCATGTGCTAGCTCAAGCACCCATCCACCCACATCACCAACTTCCCCACTTACCACGTGCGCACCTCAATGTATGTGATCACTCATAGGGATACCAAGGGTCAATCGAAGACACTTCTCATTTTCAAAACATATCATTCAGCATAAAGCCCAAATTTCCAACCGATTTGAAAAAGTAACTTATCATCAAAGCAATAAATTTCCAATTTCCAAAACATTTTCCAATTCACATTCCAAAAAGTGTTACTAAGATTCCAAAACAACCTCCAAAACACCTCCCATTTTCCCTTTTGAAACCACACATTTGTTAAAAGAAAACAATTTCCATTTCAAAACCACTTTTCCACTCTAACACCACATTCCCATTTGAAACCACCTTCACAAAAATCCATTTTCATTTTTGAGATCTACTCACATCCACCAAAATGAAGGTCAAACATAAATCACATCAATCTTTCCAAAAATAAGGGACTAGTGGCTATGCCAACCCGGTAACATGGCTTAGCAGACCATGCTCCGAGCGGCATCCACCACAGGAAGTATCTTGAACCGTGCACTCGGGTTGTACATGGGTCGCTACTCCATGCAAGTCCGCCGCGTAACACTGACTCACTTCCTTGGTCATCCCTCACCCACACCTACCAATCCAAAGAAGAAAAATTCAAATCCCGAACTACCCCTGGCAACTCGAGTTTCGGGATGGGAAAGGGTTTATGACGTCCTTCCCGCACCTACCTCTCGAGTCCCAACACACCTAATCACCAAGCTACTCGACACCCCAAATAACAAGGGCACCTCTGATACCATTTTTTCACGAACCAAGCCGGATCGTCATCCGACTCGGCACCCGACCCGGTCCGCGACATGGCCCAAAGGGCGTTCCCGATCCCCACGGGCTGGCCACTAGTGCCGGGCATCAAAACAAACCAGTTTGGAACGGTTTAGCCCATAACAAGATAAATAAACATAAACTGAACAAGCATATAAATAAAAGATAATAAACTGAACAACGTGGCAGTGGAAAAGGAAATAAACAAAGAAACGTGACATACCTCAGGTGACCCCGTGGATCACCACGGTACGACAACCATACTCACTCCCAAAAGCGATCCAAGACTGAAACCTGCAACTGAAAAGTAATGTAGGCATGAGCACCGAGATGCTCAGTAGGAAATCCAAAAACAACCACATCCTATGCCTCTGCCTTTAATAAGAAATCCAACCCATGCCAGTTTGGAAAATAAGATATACTAAAATAGTTTTTTCCTTCTTTTCAAATTCAAGTAACGAGTTTGCATTTTCAGGTAAAGCCTTTTACTCCCACTACATTTTCAAAATAGGTTTCAAGCATGCATTAACATTTCAAAATGAAAAGAAACCAGTTTGGGTTAAAATATGGTTTTCACAAACAAGACATCAAATATGAAACAGCTGAAAAGAAAGTTACATCATTAGCAGCATGACAAAAATGAGCACCATGGGTAATCCCTATAGGCAGCTAGAACAAGTGGGAACCTAAAGACCTCGTACCTCAGTGAAATGTGACTTAGATGACCACGACCCTCAGAAAATGTGGCTTAGAAGGCCACGACCCTCAGAAAACGTGGCTTAGAAGGCAACGACCCTCAAGAATTCATATGTTTAGTTAGTGTTGTTGCGTCAATCCTGCTAAACAAACCGGGATGAACCCCTGCCGTGTCATCTAGCGTACTATTCCTGGTCACCCACCTAGATACCCGGGTTTCCCATTGTTCTCTATTTCAAATAGTGGTGAGTTTTCTTTATCAAGCAATCAAACAAATACATTACACTTTCTTTAACTAAAACTCATTCAACCTTTCACCACCACACTCCTTACTTAAGTGCATTCCCCCTCTTTACACCACACAAACACGCACAAGCCTTTACACTAGGCACACACCACAAACCACCCATCAACACTTGCATCACATTTTAATTTCAAATTTAGGGGAATGACTAAAAAGGGGTTTTCTATTTTCGCAAACCAAATCTTAAAGTACCAAACGGACCTCAATAGGGTTTTTTTTCTATTTCATAAAACATTCTTAAGATGCCAAACAGACCTAATTACATAAAGGGAACACTTTTTAAATCCAACCGGCCAAAAAGGCCAAACACCTTTGGAATTACACATTACCAATTCAAAACCACTAAAGAAATCAATTTTTCAGGAAAAGTCACTTAAGACCAACGGCTTTGAAATACATTTCAATTTTTCCAAAAAAAGCATAATAGTTTCTAGCCACCGCAATCAGATTCCATAACATGTGTATATAGCAAAGTGCAAAACATATTTTTAAAACAATCAAGAAATTATGAATTTCAAATTAAAAGCTTAGGCATAGGGGACCTACCTCAAACTTGTCGCTATCTGTCAATGGACACTCGAACCGACACTTGGCGCGCACACACACATGCATTTATAGATATGTATATATACTCCCCTAGATGCATTTCACATATTCCACGCGCCATGAGGAAATATGCACAAAGAGGGCATATATATATATATATCACTTACCCTATGCACGTACGTGTAGGCGTTCCTGACACCCGCAACTTGAAACCATCGTAGCGAGGTCTAACGCACTACACATAAATTTAATAAAACAATTTAAACACTTAAACGATCTACAAAAAATTTCAAAATAACACTCCAAGGGTTTCCACCAAAAGAAAATCATTCAAAACAACACATATTTTTATGTGCAAATACAATTTAAAAATTAATTTCACACTAGACTATTCTAAAACCTCATTTGAACCATATAAAAAATTGGTTAAACAATTTAAGGATTTACCCCCAATAAGTTCGAAATGAAAAACATGATCATTTCTAAAGAAAGTGAAATTTTTATAACACATGCATGTCAAATAATTTTTAAAATGCATTTCGCACAACCAATTTAGTACGACCAATCATTTATACAACCTAAAAAACATATAAACAACAAAACCAAACTATTTTGGAAATTCTATTTAATAAAACAAGCATGCCAAACCATTATATACATAGATCGCACCACACAATTAAATCATAGAACATATTGAATTAAATAAACAACCAAATTAATTTATCTAAGAGATGTCAGGGCGTGGAACCACCTACCTCCGAAGGAGAATCCCCTAAAACTTGTGCGAATCTCCAACCGCTCACAATTCGCACCACATGCGAACTAAAAAGGACCCTAATAAGAAATTGAACCAAACCAAGAGTTAAAAATAAATCCTAAATGAACCCATACCCGAAGAACCACCAAGAACACCCAAGAATAAGGAAAGAGAAAAAAAAGAGGAAGGATATTCAACCGGGGAGGAGACAGGGTGCGATGACAGTTTGCTGGAGCTGCTCGTCGAGAGGACGAAATGTCAGCGGCGGTCGCAGTGCGCAGGTTAGGAGGCTGGTTGTCAAACAGAGGAGTGGGGTGCGGGCCACGCAAGCTGGCTCCATGGTGCTGGCCCAGAGGGAGGGCATGCGATGCTAAGGGGCTGGTCGGGGAGCATGATGGCGGCGCGAGTGGGGTTCTGGGATGCGAGAAGAGCGGCTGGACCAAGGAGATCTGATCGCGGCGAGGGTGAGGTCGCGACTGTCTGGAGGTCCGACGGTGGTTGGGTCGCACAACCAGGGGAGGGGATGACGGACGGAGGCCGGGACGGTGGGGGGGTGCGGGTCTCGGCGAGCGCGAAGGAGAGGGATGGGGGGGGGGGGGTCAGTCGTGAGCGGGAGGAGCGGGAGATGGGGCCGGCTGCGAGCAGGAGAGTTAGAGGGAGGGGGCATCCGAATGAATAGGGTTTCAAGTGGGGGGTAACGCGAGAAGAAAAGAGGGAGGGGGTTGTGCGCGACACACAGGAAAGCAGGGAGGAAAGAAAAAAAAACAAGAAAAGAAAAGAATAATTGGGAATAAATAAATAAGATAAGAAATAAATAAAAATAAATAAAATAAAATAAAACATTAATAATTAACAATAATAATAAACTTAATAAAGATTTTAATAAACCCCAATAATAATAATAATAATAATAACTTCATAATAATTATTATAAACTAAACCATAATTTTATTAATAATAATAATTAGAAGAAAAATTATAATGAACTTCTTAATAATTATATCTATTAACCATACAAATAATAACATTAATCGACATTAGTATAATATTGATCCAACTCATGAAAACACATTTTATCTATTCGCCTTGTACAAGAGGCATGCCACACGGTGACCCGAGCAAAGCCGCGCGGCTTTGAACTTGTCATGCCCATGCACCAGATGCTGTCAAGGGAAAAACATTCGTTCATCAACAAAATACAAAAATTTCAAACAGTCTTGGTAGCTGCTCGGTAGAAATTTTCATAATCTGATAAAATAATAAAATAATATTATCTTAAAATTTCGGGTGTGACAATATCTACAATTCCCCCATGATTATTGACAATAAATCATCTTGGAGAAATAAATCTTTATGAAATTAAAAAATATAAAATTATCATCAACATATATATGATTATATAGGTATATAATGTTGAATTAATAATAGTTATTATGGTTAAAATAAGTCTATATAAAATATAGAAATGGATTAAAAATAATAACTTGAACTAATTTAAAAAAAACATGTTCTTCGATATGCATGATATAACTGGATGGTCCCAAATACCCTACACCATATGGGTATAGTCTAATGGATTTCTATGTAATGGAGACACTATAACACATCATTATTTTTAGAAATATTTCTCTATAAATATATTCATTTTTCGATGGCTTGTAGTAGAGGAAACACAATGTTTATAAAAACTATGATACATGATTAATAGAATATTATATAATAGTCATCACCTATCTATTTTTAAGGTTGGTGTGGAAAATATTATCCGTAGTATGAAAAATATTTATAATGTTTTTATTTAATAAAAATATTTTTATTTAATTTTATAAAATAAATACATGATTTTACTAAATCCTTTTTATTAGTCGATAATAAATTTTCAACCAAAAATATTTTTATTTATTATTGTGCATAGACAATATAAATAATTTCTTCCATTTTCTTATATTTTATATTTTAAAATGATTACAATTTTTAAATAATCTAGTCAATATAATCCTATGTTTAATTTTTTATATATATAAAATGTTTTTTTCTTTTTATAGTTATCGATATAGGTTTCTGTAAAACTGCCATTCCATTTCATAATATGATTTAATTTAAAATTATCATACAAATTTTTGGTTTTTATTTTATTTTATATAAAAGTCATTTCATTGGATATATTTTAATTAATTATATTAGAATAATAATATTATATATTTTTTATATATATCATGATTTTTGTTTAAAATAAAAATTTTCCAGAAAATCATCCTTCATAGCTTTTTAGGGATATTTTTAAATAATTAATTTCATAAATAAATAGTTATTGATTTTTATTGAAGAAAAATAATATTTTACCACATAAAAATAAAATTTGGTAAATATTTCCCTTTAATTTGATGACTTATAAATAGTAACAGTAGTAACATTTATCCCCTCATTAAAGGGTAATGCTGGTTTTTTGGTTAAAAAATAACTCAATAAGTCTTCAAATATAAACAAATAATTTCATTTTTTTATGAATGAGTCTATTTGATCCATAATGATCAAAAATTTAAAATATCTTGTTTTTTCTCTATTTAGATTATATAGGTTCCCTTATAAAATTTATGTAATATATAATGTTACAAATGTTAGTTTATTCATTCTAAAATCTAAAATATCATATTATGGGGATAAAAACATTAGTTTGGTTATAAATTGATATTTTAAAAATGTATTAATTATTTTTCAATGTTAAATTATCTTAAATACTTAGTGGTTATATAATTTAAATTAATTTTACACACCTCCAACTTAGTGGTTTTCTAGGAAGTAGAAAAATAATGTAAATGTTTTCAAAAACAATAAAATTAAATTTATTTGGAGATTTATATTTCTTGAAGAAAAATATATATAAATATAACACATTCAGGGTTTGTTTAATCATTTTTATAATTATTCAATATATTTATTTATTTTATTGACATCATTTAAAATAAAATGTGTAGAAAACATATTTATTATCATTTTATGGAACTAATATTTTATTAAATTATTTAAAAAACATTAAAAATTTAAATAGTAAAATGTGGATAATATATGGTTGAATATTTCATTATGTGGAAATTTATGTGATAATATTAACGTTTTTTTAATTATATCCCTTTAATATTGAAATAATTATTGTCGTTGTTAATGTTATAAATGCACAATAGTGACAATAATGATAAGTGTATGTTTTAAATTGTTATAAAACTAGTATAAATATTATTTTATTGATTCTTAGGGACCATATCATCATTATGTTTAAATTAGTATCATTTTGGATCAATGTGGGTTTAGATGTGAATTTATTATATTTTAATATTTTGAAATTTTAGAAGATTTTCCCTCCCAAAAAATATGAATAGAAACCCATTATCTCTTTTCGTTTCAAATCATTGGGTCATTTAGGTCAAACAATACACTAAAATTTCACTTCTGAACTTTTCTAGTCATTATATACATGTTTATTCTTTTTAAAATATCACTCAATAGGTCCTGGTGAAATAATATAAATGAAGCCTACTAAAGAAGGGATAATCCTATTTACTGACTATTTTAAAATTTCATTCTTCCTATAATTCCTATAAATATGTTATAATAATCATATAATAATAAATAAAGTGTCATAAATATACTTATTAATTAATATGATAATTTTATAAGTTATTTCTATTACTTTTCCAACCTAAAAAAAGTAGAAGCATCAATTATGTATATGTATGTCTTGTCATTTCTTTGTACGAGTGTCATTCATTTTCAATCACAAAATTATTTTTTTGGATATAACTATGAGTATAAATAATATAATTTATATATAGTGAGTAATTATACTTCTGAAATTATTATATCATATCTACCATCTTATATTCCAATCCATAAGATAATCATAATGATGATCATGTAGAGTTGTGGACTACCCCCACAATGTAGTGATGTGATCTATTTTTAAAGTTTGTGTAACTTGGATGTAAAAAAAGATATATTTTTAATGGTTCATTCGTTCTCATTCCGTTAAATTGTTAGATTGGTAGTCACTGGGGTTCCATAGGAGGCCTGAGGAGCTTCTATTGATGTTGGAGCCGTAGAAGAACTATAAAAGGTAATACACATAATATAAGGGTAATTAATGAAGCAATTTTGTGATTCATACTTGTATAGATTCTAATTTAGAAAAAATTGTTTTGAAATGGAATCATTATTATAATTTGTAATTCAAATCATGTTCTAATTCAATATGATGTGACATGATTTTTGGTGTAACGTAATGATTTTGATAATTAATGATAATAATTTTGTTCACAACTTGTAATCTATGGACCCCATTAAATTCACGATTTGAATATGTTATTCCTAATATGAATATTGAGTCTTACAACTGGTTTAATTTTCATTAATTCTGAAAAAAAATAATTCGACTATCATATCATCATGATTTTATGGGAACCTTATGTAATTTGAATATTATGTATCATTTTTCTCCATACATTTCTATTTTGGTTTTAATGGTTATTTATTGGAAATTGGTGGTGAGTTATTCTCTATTATCCATTATTTTCTTTCTTTATTCCTTATGTGATTGAGTTTTCTTGGATTTTTATTCTCCCTATATATTGACTATTTAATATAAAATATTCCTTGAGGTAGGGTATCTATATTATCATAATTTTATGTTCTACATGTGTGGATTTCATGACACCATTTTCATTTGAATGTATATTAATGGTCAATGTAGACAATATAATTAACCTGAATAACCTAAAATTTATGGGTATGAGGTGAAATAAAATGTTTTGTTTCATGATATATGTTTCTTATGATTTTATTCATGTTTTATTCCAATATAAAAAGTAATGGATATTGGGATAACTACATGAGTGTTTGTAGTTATTTGTGTTACACATTTACTGAGAATTTAGATGTTATCACCATTAATGGAGAAAGGATAAATATTTATATACTTATAACGAATTTATTTCTCATGGAAATATTGGTTTGTGATATTGTTCATGCTAAATAAATAAGTGAATTACTAACAACAAAACAATCATCAGTGAAACAAGGTTTGTGTTGTTGTATGTGGTTATTAATTTCATTTTTTCTGGTGTGATGTTGTTCATGGTGAGTAGTTGTTGGAAACATGGCGGGATATGAAAATAAGTGATCATATGATGTATAATGTGTTTGGGTATCATGGGATGTGATGTGAGAAGTTTTTTAGTGTTGTATATATGTGAGATTTGGTTCTAATGTGTTCTTGTTAACATGGGAAGTTATTTTGTATATATGAGATGGCTATGGTGGTGTTGGGGAAATAGTTGTCATGTGAGAAGGGACAAATTATGTTTTTTGGTGTTGTAATTTTTCTTGATGTTCATTGAATATATTTTTTGATTGTATAATAAAATGAAAAGGGTTAGTAGATGAATAAGTAAATCGGTTGGAAAATGGAATTTTCTAATGTAATAAATTAATTTAATAAATTAATTTTTTTTTGTAATGTGAATGAAACAGACTAGAAACATAAAGTTAGTGTGAGCTTATAAAATCTTGAAAAATTTGTAACCTATAATTGAAAGTGTTAATGTGTGCCTTTGTGTGGTGGTTGTGTGGTGTGTTTTATATTGAGGTGCTAGTGGTTGTCACATTTTAAGTTTGTTGTGGTAGTGCTAATGTAGTGTATGTTAGTTTAGATGTTTTGAACACATAGGATATGTATGGTTTCTATCATTATATCATATATATTATGTTATATATATACATTGCCCACCAGTTCTGGATAACCATATAAGTTATTAGTGATGTTGAGTTCCCCGTATTATCCCAAACATCTAGGACGATGGTGATATTGATGGATGGCTACCATATCTTCATTGCACATCATAAATTAGTGAAAATACGTGGGTATTTAGTTGTGATATGGCATGATGAGTCCATTTTGTGATTTGATATTTTTTGTGGGTCATTCATTGTAGGTTGAGTGAATGAGGATGATATCCTTCATGTCCTTGATTGTCACGACCCGTCCTCGGGACCCATTCCGTGACTACCCCAAGCCCGCCTCCAATAGTCCAGGGGATGGCGACAAGCACCAAGGCGTAAATACAAACAAAAAGGGGAAGGCATTTCATTTATAAGTAAACAAACACCACAGAGGAAGCCAATAGAAGTAAACACTAAGCAAACTGAGTACAAGTCATTGTGGAATGTAAATGGGCCAGAATACAAATGCAAACTGAATGTAAGGTACAACTGGAATGATAGTACAACAACTGAAAGTAAAGCAGCAACGTCGAGCCATCCACTGGTAGTCCCACCTGATGGGTGGGTACAGATAGCCACCTCAGCTCCTCGGATCCAGTCGTCCGCTCCGTGTACGTCACGCCCAGTAGTCCACCTCCATGTACCGACTGCTCTACTAGCCTCTACGACGATCAGCGTTGTCTGTCGTCTTCATCCAACACAACGTAGTGCTGGCATAGCCCGTGTAGGGGTGAGTATACGCTACTCAGTAGAGACCCCGAGACCTCTGAAGGTCTCCCAGAATCCACAAAGTATAATCTACAAAAGAAAGATACAATGACAAAGTAACAACAAACACTACTTAGGTATATGCCCATACATATACCTAAGTCATCAATTCAATTTCGGCTCCAACATCCGAGCCCAAGTTCGATCACGTCCACACAGGATAGCACAACACAATCCATATAGGAAAGCAAGTCAATCATATCGAAGATAATGATTGAAAGTCAAGAATCAGCTCACACAGGTATACTTCTTCAGTGATAGAGATGATCAGATTATAGCCACTGATTCATCTAAGCTGGGACCCACATAGGATACCAAACCAACCAAGCTGCCGAACCCACATAGGATTTCGGTGTTGTCTTCATCGTCGTCGAACCCACTGAGGATTTCAGTGCAGTCTTCATCGTTGTCGAACCCACTGAGGATTTCAGTACGGTCTTCATCGCTACCAAACCCACATAGGATTTCAGTGTAGTCTTCATCGCTGCTAAACCCACATATGATTTCAGTGTAGTCTTCTTCGCCGACAAAAACACATATAATTTTAGTAAGGTCTTCATTGTTGCCGAACCCACATAGGATTTCAGTGCAGTCTTCTTCGCCGTCGAACCCACATAGGATTTCAGTACGGTCTTCATCGCTGCCGGACCCACATAGGATTTCAGTGCAGTCTTCAATGCTGTTGAACCCACATAAGATTTCAGTACGGTCTTCATCGCTGCCGAACCCACATAGGATTTCAGTGCTGTATTCATCACCGTTGAACCCACATAGGATTTCAGTACGGTCTTCATCGCTGCCGAACCCACAAAGGATTTCAGTGCAGTCTTCATTGTCGTCGAACCCACATAGGATTTCAGTAAAATATTCATCACTGCCGAACCCACATAGCATTTCAGTGAATTCGTCATCGTCGAACCCACTGAGGATTCCAGTACGAAGGTCTTCATCGTCGAAGTCGCAGTCGCAGCCAGATATAGGGTTTCCGCACACAGCATGCTCATTCCAGGAGGTTCCACTCCATGAGCCAAGAGGTCGATACATCAACTGAGACATCGTCCAGAGTTGACGTATCCAATAGTTCTGTCTCACCAAAAAGAACACAACGTGACAGATGGCGTGTCAATAGGACGCTCGATCCAAGAGTTATTGGCTTTTTCGTTCGAGGGGCCCAGTTGATTTTTAAGTCATAACCAACCCGAAAGCATGACAACTACGTCCAAACCTCGAGCGGAGTAAGCCAAAAGGTCCGTCTAATTAAGAGAAATCCAAAAAAGTCGACGACACGTCAATCGGACGTCCGGAGCTCATGTTATAAGCATTTCCGCTCTGAGGGCCCAGTTGGTTTTATGTTCGAACCGACCCGGACGTACCCAAGTTCTTTGAAACCATGAGTGTAATATAAAGAAATTACCTTCTCGATCCAAGGATCTCTATGCAACTGACGGTGCGTCGATCGGATGTCTGTACCCCAATATATGAGCAAAAGACCGAAAGTGGTCCAAAAATGGGGGGTCTGGGCCCGGACCGTCCCAGCCCAACCCCCCATGGGTCGGCCCGAACCGGGTCGACCCGAACCGGGTCTTGGTCCGGCCCATTAGGGCACGGCCCAGCCTGGTGGGCGCAGTCTGGCTGGGGGTGGCTCGGTGCTGGCCGAGCAGGGTCGGCTCGGCGCTGGCCGAGCGGCCACGCAAAGGGGGCAGCTACCCCCATGATTATCGTCGTGACCCCCACGTGCGACCCATTCCTTGTCAGCGGATGTGGCCCAGCGCAGCGTCGTCCTCGGTCTCCAGCGGCTGCGGGACCAGCCACCTACCTCCACGGCTTCTTCCACGGCGGTCCATCCCGGTGGCGCGCGGGTATGGTCTTCCACGGACCACCGGACGCGCTCTAGTGGTCCGCTTCGCCTGCTATCTTTGCCAGTGGTCCTCCTAGGACAAGCTCTTCACTGTGAAGTCCTCATAATGCCTTTTTGGCCTGATTCATCATCGCCCGTCGATCCGCACACCAAGAACAAAGAAACGGTGGGTTATAACTTGTTCGTTGGTCCGCACCCACCGCGTTAGTAGTTTTAATGACTTCTGACAATTAAACACATGTCGAGGATATAGTTCACATAGATTTAATTAAACCAAAACCCCCTACCTTGAAGAAGTTGTCGAGAGATGATCGTCATGGGAAAAGACGTCGCGGAAGAGGATCGTCGACGTCGCGGAGAAGAGAATTGTCGGTATCGCGGTACACGGCGTCGCGGAGAAGAGGATTGTCGATCTCCGAGGAACTTGCGCTCTTCGTCATCTTCTGTCGGAGGTCGGCGTTATTCATCGTTCTTCGCGTTCTTCAATGAGGAAGAACGTTCTTCAGAGCACAAGAGTCTCCTCCTCTTTGATCCACCCTACGAATTCACCAAAAAATGAATAAGACCGTGTCTTATTTTATTCACACACACACACACACCAACATTAATTTGAAAATAAAATTGAATTCATGAATTAATTAATGTGTGTTGTCTCATTTAAGGAGTCGTTTAATTGGCATGTAATTAAAATTGGGGAGTTGCAAAATTATAAGCTAGAGGGGGGTTTTAAAGTGTTGTTGAGGAAATTGAAAGAGGTGGGGGCTCGTGCGGGCCCCACCCCCACTTCCTAGAATCTTCATTTTCCACACACTTAACCCACCAGTAAAGAAATAAAAATAAATTGTAAAACAATTTTATTTTTATTCCTGACATTTTTTAACATCTCCTCCAGAGCAAACACAACTCTAGGAAAGGTCTTCATAAGCAATTACCGGCATTGTGATTCCATCGGTGCCCTCAGAATTCGATTCTGACCACCAGTTCAAAAGTTTGCAAAACCCGATCATTCGTTCACTGAACGTACCCAAAGTAAACTTCAGAAATTGATTCTAGGCGCGCTGGGACTCAGAATCAAGTGCCATCATAAACTGCGCACTCGTAAAATTCCAATGAAAATTAAGAGAAAAAAATTTCCCTTGAAATTTACGGGTCTTTATATTACTCCCTCCTCAGGGCTTTACGTCCCTGTAAATCTACATCACAAACATGGGGAACAAAAGGGGTACTATGCACGCATCTGAGCCTCTCGCTCCCATGTTCTCTTTTGGAGGTTCTCGTGATGCCATATGATGCACACTAGAGGAATCGACCATCCATGTAGGACCTGCTCCTGTTGATCATCGATCTCCACCGGGACCTCCGCAAAAGTTTCCCGGTTATCGATGTTCAGCTCCCCATGGTCAATGATATGCGTTTGGTCATGCATGTATCTCTTCAGGTGAGATACGTGGAAAAACGTCATGCACCTGATGCAACTGAGGTGGATGGGTCCAGCGGTAAACCACCTCACCTACCTTGTTCAGGACCTAGAAGGGTTTGATGAAGCGCGTAGATAACTCGCCACCGTGTCGGCGTAGCGCACCGGGGTGGTCTTCCGCGGACCACCGGATGCGCTCCGGTGGTCCTTTTTTTCTGCCGTCTTCGCCAGTGGTCCTCCTGGGACCGGCTCTTCATTGAAAAGTCCTCATAATGCCTTTTCGGCCTTCTTTGTCGTCTCCCATCGATCTGCACACCAAGAACAATGAAACGGTGCGTTCGGACTTGTTCGTGGGTTCGTACCCACCGCGTTAGCAGTTCTAACGACTTCCGACAATTAAACACATGTCGAGGATATAATTTACATAGATTTAATTAAACCAAAAACCCCTACCTTGAATAAGTCGTGTAATACCCCAAGCTTCCATGGTACGTTTCCCTTCGAATAATGCAATAGCGTGTGTTGTACGCAACCTCGAGCTCTAACACACACCACAACTAATTAAACTAGCCGTTGCGAATAGTAATACCTACTTTTTGAAGTTTTATAAATTTTATTTATCAAAATGGATTTCATTTTTGGATTCGGAATATCGAAATTAGCCTATGTTGAATTTTTGGTATTTTTCTGAGAACTTCTAATTTTTTGTGAATAGTGAAAAATACTTAAAAACAACATTTTCAATAAAAATAATTTATAGTGATAAATTATACTATTTAGTGGTTTTAAATTATAATTAGAATATATTTTTACCATTTTATCCAATGGTGGTCATTATAATTAATTTAACATTTAAATTGGGCATCAACAATTGCCAATCTTTTGATATAAATTGTTTCTTAAAAACACGCTATTTGTTGTAACAACGGGAATTAATTATAATATTAATTAATGAAACTTATATTTTTGTAATTTCGTAAAATAGACATCATTTTTGAATTCAGAATATCAATTATAGCTTAGGGTGAAATTTTGGCCTTATTCTGAAAAACTTCAATTTTTGATGAATAGTGAAACCACTAAGTGGTTGTTAAAAACTGATTTTTCGTTAAAATGAAATATTACCACTTCTGTGATTTGATTTTCAAAAATCCGACATACATGGTTGTCATTAAGAAGAAAAATATGGATCAATGAGATTAAAATAATTTTTTTGTGAATAGTAACTTTTAAGTTCTTAATCACGATTAGAGGTAATTAGTGTAGTTTAAGGTAAAAATAATGTTTTAATAATATGAGATGAGATTGACACTTGTCCTACTCCTATTGGATGAGTCATGGTCGACCAAGAAAACCCATGGGTCAACTTGGGGAGCCCATGGATCCACTTTGGTTGGAAAATGACATTAATATATATTTATTTAATGTTAAAATTAAATTGACACAAACATGAGTTGTTTTACTAAAACAGTTTTTAAGTGGGGTTACAGAAGTCCAAATTTTGACTATAAATATTCATTACAAAGATAAAAAGATTTCCTACATCATAGTATTTTTTTAATAATTTTTATACATTAAATAAATTAAATTATTTATGACATCATTATGATGCAGCGATGACCTCATTATTTAACGATTTTAATAAAATGAAAAGATAAAGTAAAATCCAAGGCTTACACTTGTCCAAAGACTATTGGATGGATATATTTAGAAACCTTATCACCTTAGCCATAAATAATATAAGTTTGGGACCTTTAGAATCCGAAAATCATTATATAATAATGTAACAGTTCAATCTTTCCAAAAGATCCCCTCCTCTCCTCTTATAAAAGGCCCCCACCTCTACCACCTCATTCACACTTTCAAGCCATTTGGATCGGCCAGACTCTGCCCAAATACTCTCCCAACTTCTCTCCCTTCATCCTAGAAGCTTTACTTTAGTCAGAAATCCATCCTATGGAGTCCTTTTGATCAAATCAAAAGGAAGAACCCGATGAAGAGGTAACATTTTCATCACCCTCTTTCAAGTTTCTTTCTTCTTCAACTCCCTTTTTGTTTATTATTTCAATTCTAAAATTATAAATCCAGTATCTTCTATATACTGTGATGTTATTATAAATATGGAACAACCATATTCAGTATTCTACCCATCATTTTAATGACATGTCACCATACGTGTGTACGTACGGCTTACCGTCTCCACGTCGTGGTGTAATTGTTATTCAATATATTATTATTTAGATGGGTATAATAATGATATGTAATTCATGTAAATAATAAATATAACATGATAATGATTCTGTATATATGATATACTATCCAATTATATATTATTTTAACATCAAAATAATGATATTGTCGCTCGTGTGTACGTACGGACTACCGTCTCCACGAACGCGATGAGATTCATTCTCCGTCGTATCCATTCAAGTATAATTATCATTTGATGATTTAAAAATAATGTTTAAGGGCATGATATCATTCTGGATATGAATAATATACAACCTATCCATGAAAAACACGACTTACGTAACAAAACATATAAAAGAAAACGAGTAAGTTAACACCCGAAACAACGAGAAATCTAAGATATCGTTAACAAAGCAATGTTAAAAGATCATATATGATATCATATGAATGTATATGATTCTTGTATAATCTAATAACAATTATTTCACCATTATACAGGAGTTTAACCTACCCCAACCAAGGAAAAGAACAAGGTAAGGGTTTATTTCACAACCTCTTCATTGTCCAAGGTTGTTTATACATAATTATCTACTGGGACCTCGTTATCATCCACATCCATGTTTCGTAAAAATGTCTTTCAAAACATTTTTACTATTAAATGGAAAATGGGTTAAAGTCATTTATACCCTTATACATTTTTGAAAGGAATCTTACCGTCGTTTTCCAAACAATGTACTCTTTGACCTTTTTGACAAATTTAAGGTAAGAATGTTTTTTTAACTTATACGGTGGGTGTGGTTATTTTCCACCATTATAACTTCGTCGAAGCTTCCCTTACAAGGTTATAATAATATTTTCAAAGTAAATGTATTATTTTATAATTATGGGACTTTTAATTGATTTCAAAAAAGAGAGATATTTCTCTCAAATAGCTTTGATTTCATCCATGTCAACATCCTTTGATGGGTTTTAAGTTTATTTGAAATTGATTTATGATACAAAACTTCCATTGAGAATTTTGTGAAACATTTGACTGTGGATGTGTTATTTTTATACCATCCATAGTTTATGGAGATACTATTAAAATTTCATATGCTAGTTTTAATACGAATATTTATGTTATGTTTAGACCTATTCATATGAGGAATGTATTGGACTTAATAAGTGATGGGTGGAGCCCGCTATAGCTCCTCGATGCATCGGTAGGTCTCATGAGACAACTAGATGTGGAATTGGCTGAGGCCCTTTCCCAATTTGATTTATGGTTTTGGCCGAGGCCTTAATCATTTTAGACGTCTCGGTCAAGGCCTTGACAAAATGTTTCAGAATGTTTGGCATTATACATTCCCTCATTATGAAAGTGGTTATTGATATTTCATGTGATTATTCGTCTAGTAGAATATCAATGTGAGTAAGTAATGACATTATTTTATTTTACTTTTTCCATATTATGCTGAAGTTCATGTTCAATAAGGCTTTTGTTTTAGTTATACATTGCCTTAAATGCTTATGTTTTCTTATGAAAGTTTCCGCTATATTGTTATCCTTACGGAGCATTTGAGCTCACCCCTTTCAATGTTTTATTTTTCCCAGGATGTGAAGAGGTGTATTATGACTGACTTTCAAGAATAGTCAGTGAGGATATGAGTGTGGAATAGGGAGACCATGTTATTGTAGTTTTCATTTTTATGATGTAATGTAATGTTTATGAATGTATCTAGTGTTTCCAAGGCTACTAAACTAATCGGTCTTTCGAGACTTGATCTTTTGTGATCATGCCAATGTTACGAAGTAATGCACCGACTCTAGGTAGCTGGGGTCAGGGCGTTACAGTTGGTATCAGAGGGAGGTTTAGTACAAACCATGGAAGCTAGATTTAGACAAACTCTGATTAGAGCACGTATACCTAAGGTGTACTTTGAGGATTAGTATAGAAGAACTTCCTAAAATTTTGGTATTGTAGATATTTTGTGAGTTTTCCTAGTAATACATCCTTGTCTGGATACGAGCAGGTAGAGGCGGCTCTGGAACAGATGTACCTAGGGGTAAAACCTGAATACACCGCTTTGAGCTAGACTCGAACGGGAACTAGTGCACGACAACGGGGCTTGCTGCACTCTTGGTTACGACACTTCTGGGGGATATACTTAGGATAATTCCCATTTTCTTTACAAACCTCTATGAAGGGTTACGAGTATATAATTCCTCAAAGAAAACATTTTTATAATTATGGATTATATCCATAATTAGTTCAATTTATGTTAAGTGTTTTACAAGTATGGAATTATGTATTTTGATTCATAAACGAATCTAGTTTATGCCATTATGAAGAAATGGCGCCTAGTGGAAGGAATGGAAACCGTATCAATGCACGCACTCCATGTAGGGATTGCCCTCCTGCTCAAGATAATTATGGTGGAGCTAGTGATACAAATGGTGCTAATCAGCTTCTCACCGTACTGGGACAACTCACGCAGGTTATGAATAACAACCTTACTCGTATGGAGCACCCTGATCCGCAACGTGGAGGATCAATTCTAGACCGTTTCATGAGGCAAAAACCACCAACCATCAATGGGAGTAAAAATCCTATAGTATCTGAGCAATGGATAAATTCCTTAGAGAAAATATTCCATGCCTTGGAGAGTAGTGAAAGGGAGAAAGTTGTCATGGGAGTTTACCGCCTCACTGGAGATACCGATCAATGGTGGTCACTAATTCAAAACACAAAGGAAGATGATGAATTAACAAACATGGAATGGAAGGAGTTCAAAGAGTTGTTCTTAGAAAAATACATTCCTCGAGACCATCGAGCGGATATGGAAAGGCAATTTCTGAGTTTGAGGCAGAAGGAGGATGAGAATGTCGCAAAGTATGAGGCTAACTTTACAAGGTTAGCAAGGTATGCTGCAGATTACATACGTAACCCAAGAAGTAAGACTGATCATTTCTTTGATGGGTTAAAACCATTTCTCCGTTGAGCTTTAGTATCACAAACCTTCTCTTCATACGAAGGTATTGTCTCGTGCGCTATCAAGACGGAAAAAGAATTCTCTAAGTCTTATGACTTTAATTCAAAGCAATATAAGAAGAGATCCGCTGAAAACTCTGGGAAAGGAAATAAGGAAACATGGAAGAAGGGTAGAAATGAATTTCCACCCTGTGATAATTGTGGTAGGAAGCACCCTGGTTCCTGTCTAAAAGGAAAAGGAGTATGTTACAAGTGTGTTGAAAAAGGCCACCAAGCTCATGAATGCAAGGGAATGAAAGCGCATGTCAACGTGGAATTCTATAATTATAGAGAGAAGGGACATTATGCAAATGAATGTTCTAATCGTCAGGGGAACTTACCTCAGAAGAGGACAAGGGATCAGGGCCAGGCTTATGCTATCACTACTGCTGAGGTGGAAGCTCTGAAAGACGTGGTGGCAGGTAATTTAATGGTTTCCTCAAGTTTAGCAAATGCATTATTTGATTATGGATCATCACATTGTTTCATATCTTCCCAGTTTGCTAAGAAAATTAGATATTTCCAATTTGATTTAACAAGGTAGTTGTCGGTCAAAACCCCTAAGGGAAGTTTTGTTGCAACAAAGTTTTGTCGATTAGTTCCCATTAGAGCACCTAAATGATCTTTACCTTCTGATCTCATCGTCATACCCATGATTGAATTTGATATAATCCTCAGTATGGATTGGCTTTCGGGCCATGATGAAAAAATTTATTGTAAGAGGAAAGAGGTTACGATTCTTGATGATGATGATAAGGAACACCTTATCTTTAGAGCAGAATCGTCGCCACATAATTCTTATCTAGATCCACCCCCAGTAGCTCAACTAAATTCAATTATTGGGGAGGAAGAGAAGGAAATTACTGAGGGTGAGGAAAGGAATATTAAAATAGAGGATGTACCTATTTTGAGAGAATATGTTGATGTGTTTCCGGAAGATTTACCTGGACATCCTCCAGAATGAGAAGTTGAGTTTTCCATTGATTTAAATCCTGGATCAAGGCCCATATCGAAGACCCCTTATAGAATGGCCACTGTGGAATTAGTTGAACTAAAGAAACAACTAGAGGAATTGAGTAATAAGGGATTTATTCGCGCTAGTGTTTCTCCTTGGGGAGACCCTGTTCTTTTTGTTAAGAAGAAAGATGGATCTACGAGGTTGTGCATCAACTATAGGGAGATCAATGCTATAACAATAAAGAACAAGTATCCCCTACCTCACATTGATGATTTGTTTGACCAACTGCATGGAGCTCAATACTTTTCAAAGATTGAACTTTGGTCTGGATACCATCAGTTGTGTGTGAAGAAGGAATACATTCCAAAGACAGCATTTCGAACAAGGTACAGGCATTACGAGTTTACAGTAATGCCTTTTGGATTGACTAATGCACCCTCTGTTTTCATGGATCTAATGAATAGAGTTTTCAAGTAATACCTTGATGACTTTGTAGTGGTATTTATTGATGATATCTTGGTATACTTAAAAATCCACGAAGATCATGAAAATCACTTATGCATTATCCTGAAGACTCTTAGAAGACATGAATTGTATGGGAAATTTAGCAAGTGTGAATTCTGGCTTCAGGAGATTTCTTTTCTTGGCCATATTGTCTCTAAGGATGGAATTTCCGTTGATCCTTCTAAAACCAAGGCAATCCAAGAATGGCCAGCACCGACAAGTATAACTGAGGTACGCAGTTTTATTGGTTTAGCAGGTTATTATCGACGTTTCGTCCATAATTTTTCCAGATTGGCTAACCCATTGACAAAGATCACACGTAAAGGGATTACATTTGTCTGGACAAAAGAGTGTGAAGAATGTTTTGAAGAACTGAAGAGAAGATTAGTCAACGCCCATGTATTGACTCTACCATCGGGGAATGATGGGTTTGTTATTTATAGTGATGCATCGAAGAAAGGACTTGGTTGTGTCCTTATGCAGAATGATAAGGTTATTGCCTATGCATCTCGACAGCTAAAAATTCATGAGCAAAACTATCCTACTCATGATCTTGAGTTAGCAGCTGTGATATTTTCTTTAAAGATATGGAGACATTACCTCTATGGTGAAAATGTGAGATTTATACTGATCACAAGAGTTTGAAGTATATTTTCTCACAAAAAGAACTCAACATGAGGAAAAGGCGATCTCTTGAACTACTCAAGGATTATGATTGCACGATACATTACCACCCGGGGAAGGCAAACAAGGTGGCAGATGCTTTGAGTAGAAAAGACCATGGAGTTTTGAATGTGATGAGAATTGAAAGGGATCCAATTTTCATGGATCTAGTGAAGATGGACATGGGAATAACTAGGGAAGGTGAAACATCAATGCTTTTTCAAATGGTTGCCAAACCATCATTACTAGAAATGATTAAGAGTTCTCAGACCAATGATGAGGAATTTCAGAAGAAGATTAAAAATGTGAATGATGGAATATTGAGGGACTTTGTGTATAAGGATGGAATTTTGAAATTCGGGAAGAGACCTTGTGTTCCCGATATACATGATCTAAAAAGGGAATTGCTGGATGATGCTCATTGTTCCAATTTCTCTATACACCCTGGGAGCACCAAAATGTATAGGGATTTGAAGGAACATTTTTGGTGGGACAATATGAAGAGGGACATTTCTGATTTTGTGTCGAGGTTTATGGTTTGTCAACAAGTGAAAGCTGGAAGGAAACATCCTGGTGGAGTATTGCAACCTCTTCCCATACCTGAGTGGAAATGGGATAATATTACGATGGACTTTGTCATGGGACTACCAAAGACTCCTAGAAGGAATGATGCAATATGGGTCATTTTTGATCGTCTTACTAAGTCGTCACATTTTATGGCTATACGGAAGGATCTACCACTTGAACGTCTAGCAAGAATATATATTAATGAAGTTGTAAGACTTCATGGAGTACCCCTATCGATTGTTTCTGATTGTGATCCTCATTTTACTTCAAGATTTTGGAAAAGTCTTCAAAAGGCCTTGGATACTGAACTTTGTTTGAGTACTTCCTATCACCCTCAAACAGATGGACAATCAGAACGGACTATTCAAACCTTAGAAGACATGTTGAGATCATGCTCTCTTGACTTTCAGGGTATGTGGGATCAATATTTACCACTGGTAGAATTTTCCTATAATAATAGCTTCCATTCAAGAATTTAGATGGCACCTGATGAAGCGTTATACGGAAAGAGATGTCGTACACCAACCTGTTGGGATGACGTTGGTGAAAGAAAACTTGTGGGATCAGAACTGGTGGAAGAAACAATGGAAAAGGTAAAGGTAATTCAAAACCACATCAAATCAGCTCAAAGTAGGCAGAAGAGCTATGCCGATAACAGAAGAAAGGTTTTGGAATTTTAGGTGGGAGATCATGTTTTCCTAAAGGTATCTCCATGGAAGGGAGTTATACGTTTTGGTAAGAAGGGTAAGTTGAGTTCCAAGTACATCGGACATTTCGAAATTCTAGATCATAGTGGGGTTGTAGCTTATCGTTTGACGATGCCTCCAAATCTCTCCAAAGTTCACGATGTTTTCCACATATCGCTATTGAGAAAATACATGCCCGACCCAACACATGTACTTACCTATGGGGAATTAGAACTGGAACCCGATCTATCTTATTTCGAAGAGCCCATCAGAATTCTTGATGTGAGGGAGCAGGTGCTGAGAAACCGGACAACTCGTCTGGTAAAGGTTTTGTGGAGAAATCATAAAATGGAAGAGGCAACGTGGGAACCTGAGGAACTTATGATGAAGAACCACCCGAGTCTTTTTATGCAGTAATACCCTAGAAATTGCGAGGACGCAATTGTTTTAAGGAGGGGAGAATGTAACACCCCAAGCTTCCACGGTACGTTTCCCTTCGAATAATGCAATAGCGTGTGTTGTACGCAACCTCGAGCTCTAACACACACCACAACAAATTAAACTAGCCTTTGTGAATAGTAATACCTACTTTTTGAAAATTTATAAATTTTATTTATCAAAATGGACTTCATTTATGGATTCGTAATATCGAAATTAGCCTATGTTGAATTTTTGGTATTTTTCTGAGAACTTCTAATTTTTTATGAATAGTGAAAAATACGTAAAAAAAAAATTTTTATTCAAAATAATTTATAGTGATAAATTATACTATTTAGTGGTTTTAAATTATAATTAGAATATATTTTTACCATTTTATCCAATGGTGGTCATTAGAATTAATTTAACATTGAAAATGGGCATAAACAATTGCCAATCTTTTGATATAAATTGTTTCTTAAAAACACGCTATTTGTTGTAACAGCGGAAATTAATTATAAAATTAATTAATGCAACTTATATATTTGGAATTTTGTAAAATATAAATCATTTTTGAATTCGGAATATCAATTATAGCTTAGGGTGAAATTTTGGCCTTATTCTGAAAAAATTCAATTTTTGATGAATAGTGAAACCACTAAGTGGTTGTTAAAAACTGATTTTTCGTTAAAATGAAATATTACCACTTCTGTGATTTTATTTTAAAAAATCCGACATACATGGTTGTCATTATGAAGTAAAATGTGGTTAAATGAGATTAAAATAATTTTTTGGTGAATAGTAACTTTTAAGTTCTTAATCACGATTAGAGGAAATTAGTGTAGTTTAAGATAAAAATAATGTTTTAATAATATGAGATGAGATTAACACTTGTCCTACTCCTATTGGATGAGTCATGGCCGACCGAGACAACCCATGGGTCAACTTGGGGACCCCATGGAGCCACTTTGGTTGGAAAATGACATTAATATATATTTATTTAATGTTAAAATTAAATTGACACAAATATGAGTCGTTTTACTAAAAAAGTTTTTTAGTGGGGTTACACAAGTACAAATTTTGACAATAAATATTAATTAGAAAGATAAAAATATTTCCAACATCATAGTATTTTTTTATAATTTTTAGATATTAAATAAGTTAAATTATTTGTGACATAATTATGATGCAGCGATGACCTCATTATTTAACGATTTTAATAAAATGAAAAGATAATGTAAATTCCAAGGCTTACACTTGTCCAAAGTCTATTGGATAGGAATATTTCGAACCCTTATCACCTTATACACGAATTATATAAGTGTGGGACCTTTAGAATCCGAAAATAATTGTATAATAACGTAACATTTCAATCTTTCCAAAAGAGCCCCTCCTCTCCTCTTATAAAAGGCCCCCACCTCTACCACCTCATTCACACTTTCAAGCCATTTGGTTCGGCCAACCTCTACCCAAATACTCTCCCAACTTCTATCCCTTCATCCTAGAATCTTTACTTTAGTCAGAAAGCCATCCTAAGGAGTCCCTTTGATCAAATCAAAAGGAAGAACCCAAAGAAGAGGTAACATTTTCATCACCCTCTTTCAAGTTTCTTTCTTCTTCCACTACCTCTTTGATTATTATTTCAATTCTAAAATTATAACTCCATTATCTTCTATATACATTGATGTTTTTATAAATATGGAACAACCATATTTAGTATTCTACCAATCATTTGAATGACATGTCACCATACGTGCGTACGTACGGCTTACCGTCTCCACGTCGTGGTGTAATTGTTATTCAATATATTATTATTTAGATGGGTATAATAATGATATGTAATTCATGTAAATAATAAATATAACATGATAATGATTCTGTATATATGATATACTATCCAATTATATATTATTTTAATATCAAAATAATGATATTGTCGCTCGTGCGTACGTACGGACTACCGTCTCCACGAACGCGATGAGATTCATTCTCCGTCGTATCCATTCAAGTATAATTATCATTTGATGATTTAAAAATAATGGTTAAGGGAATGATATAATTCTGGATATGAATAAGATACAACCTATCCATGAAAAACACGACTTACGAAACAAAATATATAAAAGAAAACGAGTAAGTTAACACCCGAAACAACGATAAATCTAAGATATTGTTAACAAAGAAATGTTAAAAGATCATATATGATATCATATGAATGTATATGATTCTTGTATAATTTAATAACAATTATTTCACCATTATACAGGAGTTTAACCTATCTCAACCAAGGAAAAGAACAAGGTAAGGGTTTACTTCACAACCTCTTCATTATACAAGGTTGTTTATACATAATTATCTACTGGGACCTCGTTATCATCCACATCCATGTTTCTTAAAAATGTCTTTCAAAACATTTTTACTATTAAATGGAAAATGGGTTAAAGTCATTTATACCCTTATACGTTTTTGAAAGGAATCTTACCGTCATTTTCCAAACAATGTACTCTATGACCTTTTTGACAAATTTAAGGTAAGAATGTTTTTTTAACTTATACGGTGGGTGCGTCTATTTTCCGCCATTATAACTTCGTCGAAGCTTCCCTTAAAAGCTTAAAATAATATTTTCAAAGTAAATGTATTATTTTATAATTATGGGACTTTTAATTGATTTCAAAAAAGAGAGATATTTCTCTCAAATAGCTTTGATTTCATCCATGTCAACATCCTTTGATGGGTTTTAAGTTTATTTGAAATTGATTTATGATACAAAACTTCCATTGAGAATTTTGTGAAACATTTGACTGTGGATGTGTTATTTTTATACCATCCATAGTTTATGGAGAAACTATTGAAATTTCGTATGCTATTTTTAATACGAATATTTATGTTATGTTTAGACCTATTCATATGAGGAATGTATTGGACTTAATAAGTGACAGGTGGAGCCCGCTATAGCTCCTCGATGCATTGGTAGGTCTCATGAGACAACTAGACGTGGAATTGGCCGAGGCCCTTTCCCAATTTGATTTATGGTTTTGGCCGAGGCCTTAATCATTTTAGACGTCTTGGTCGAGGCCTTGAAAAAATGTTTCAGAATGTCTGGCATTATACATTCCCTCATTATGAAAGTGGTTACTAAAATTTAATGTGATTATTCGTCTAGTAGAATATCCATATGAGTAAGTAATGGCATTATTTTATTTTACTTTTTCCATATTATGCTGAAGTTCAAGATAAATAAGGCTTTTGTTTTAGTTATACAATGCCTTAAATGCTTATGTTTTCTTATCAAAGTTTCCGCTATATTGTTATCCTTACGGAGCATTTGAGCTCACCCCTTTCAATGTTTTATTTTTCCCAGGATGTGAAGAGGTGTATTATGACTGACTTGCAAGAATAGTCAGTGAGGATATGAGTGTGGACTAGGGAGACCATGTTATTGTAGTTTTTATTTTTATGATGTAATGTAATGTTTATAAATGTATCTAGTGTTTCCAAGGCTACTAACCTAATCAGTCTTTCGAGACTTGATCCTTTGTGATCATGCCAATGTTACGAAGTAATGCACCGAATCTAGGTAGCTGGGGTCGCGGCGTTACAAGTTGTCGAGCGAGGATCGTCGTGGAATAGGATCGTCGATGTCGCGGAGTAGAGAATTGTCAATGTTGTGGTACATGGCGTCGCGGAGAATAGGATCGTCGATCTCCGAGGAACTTGCGCTCTTCACCGTCTTCCATCGGAGACCGGTGTTCTTTGTCGTTCTTCGCGTTCTTCAACAAGGAAGAACGTTTTTCATAGCGCAAGTGTCTCCTCCTCTTTGATCCACCCAACGAATTTGCCAACAATAAAATAAGAACTTGTCTTATTTTATTCACACACACACACGCGCCAACTTTAATTCTGAAATCAAATTGAATTCATGAATTAATTAACCTGCGTTGTCTCATTTAATGAGTCGGTTAATTGGCGTGTAATTAAAAGTGGGGAGTGGCAAAATCAAATGCTAGAGGGGGGTTTCAATGGGGTGTCGAAGAAATTGAAGGAGGTGGGGGCTCGTGCGGCCCCCACCCCAACATCCTAGAATCTTCCTTTTCCACACACTTAACCCACCGGCAAAGAAATAAAAATAAATTGTAAAACAATTTTATTTTTATTCCTCACATTTTTTAACATCTCCTCCTAAGCAAACGAAACTTCAGGAAAGGTCTTCATTAGCAATTACTGGTGCTGTGATTCCATCAGTGCCCTCAGAATTCAATTTCTAGCATTGGTTAAAAATTTAGCAAAACCCGCTCGTTCGTTCACTGAACGTACCCGAGCTAAACTTCGGAAATTGATTCCGGGCACACCGGGCCTCGGAATGAGGTGCCGTCAAAAACTGTGCACTCAAAAAATTTCAAAGAAATTTAAGAAAAAAAAATTTACCTTGAAATTTAAGGGTATTTACATTGATACCCCACTTTTCTATTTATATGATGAGTTTTACTATGGTTACACGTGTCTCTTTAGGTGGGATGAGGTGTTACGACCTATGAGTCTTCAGCAAATATAAGATGCAATTTGATGATTTTTTATGATAGAATGATAGTCATGTCTATGGGAGGGAGGGGTAGGTATGTTTGTATCCAGACCCATATCAGAGAAGGCAGGATTTGTTTTGAGGTTTATAGGAGAGATGATAGTATAGGACATCTGATTTTCTAATGTGAGAGTTGAAACATTTTGGTGATGTGGATGTGTTGTGTCTATTTTATTTATGTGATACTATGTTACTATATTTGATGGGTGATTTGGTATAAGTTCCATTATGAGGTAGGGTTTTGTTAGTCAAATTGTTTAGGTTATTGTTTGTTCTGGTATTTGTTTAATGATATTTTTGTATTTTATTTTCACATGTTCACTTGAGACATTGGGTATGATCCAATTGAGAATAAAAGTATTATCATAATATGAATAGAACTGTTTTTTAATATTTCTATTAGGTATGTGGGGACTATGTTTGAATTTACTAAATTGGGTTAGAGATGTTGTTGAGTTGTTTCTATAGGGAATATAATTTTCTTGGTAAATAAATTCTTTTATTTAAATCACATTATATTTTTATGTATTGTAGAATTGTTTTTGTTAAAAAATTATGTATTTTCCAAGTTATTGTTTATCATATCACTTGATCGTATTCAATTATAAGTTAATTCCTCTAATCTGTGATATTTTTATATCCTTAATGAGTTTCCCAACCCAAGGCCAACTGGAGGTGGGTCTCATGTGTCATTGTATCTCTTTCTTCGTTGTCAGTCCACGAGGGGTATCATTGAGGGGAGACAGTGGTTATTGCGTGATATCAAATGTGTTATTTGATATCAAATGTCAATTTTTGATTTAGAATTGGTGAAGATTACATTTTTTGGTAGGTAAATGATTTATGTTTACCTTAGTGCATGATATAAGATGGGGAGACCTATTATGAAATGGGATTATAGCTCTACCCCCTATGATATAGTGCATGATCATTGATATTTTTGAATGACCTTGTTATATTGATAATTTATTGGGAAAATACCAACTATAAGTACAATTATCATGATTTATTGGGGTTGTGTTTTATTTAATTTATTTCAATTATTTAAAATAATTAACTAGGAATATATGTGATGAAATTCAATACTATCGGGATATGGATACCTCCTTACATTTTAAGAGTGGATCAAGGTATCTTCTATAAGGTGATTTGGCTATTGAGGTTTCGTATGCTGAATCAATTGAAAATCAAAGGACTAAGATCATATTTTAGGATGATTAATGACATAAGTAATTCAATGTATTCCTATGGGTGAGTTTGGAAAAAAAATTATAGGAGAAATATATATCTACAGATAGAGCACCGGTTGGAGGATATCAAGATTGATATCTGTATAATATGACCATAGGATGAGGTATAGGTTCTATTTGTGTTCATTTGATTTCAAGGAGTTTCATGTTATTGGTGAATGTGGTATCTATGTTACCAAAATGATAAAGAAGTTTTATTAGAGGAATTTCATAAGGTTCCCTGTTTCGATTTCCAAACATCGTTGAAAAAGGTATCAAATCAAAATGAGTCACACTCCATTCAATTGGAGATCCTCAGCTTAAAGGAGTATAATACTATGTTAATGTACATATTTTAACATTCCTCGTAAGTATCTTTATACAAGGGATCTATTTTACAATGTTTAGAGATGGTTTCATTGTTTTATGATATGTTACAAGGTTTCCGTGTTTATGATTTAATTATACCTAGAGGATAATTATAATTAATTGATTTTCAAGTTTATTTTCCCTCTTGAAATTGATCCTTGAGAGGGTGGTTGGTGGGGAGTCTCTAGGAATATATATTCATTTAGTGTGCCACCGATGTTTAGGTAGTGAGGGATTGAAGCATTGGGGAACTGAACACGAAATTCTTTTCTCTTCCAACTATGATAGGTGGCTTATGATCACATGTTGAAGGATTTATATTATATTTTAATGTTCTATCGGTATATGTACCCATTATTCTTTTTTTCCAAAAACTCAATGATTATAGGTTTTGATGTTTTTTAGACCCCTTTTCAACAACACTTGTTACCTATATTTTACTTTTATTTGAATGGACCTCCCAAATTGGTTCTTCACCTGAGGGCATATTGTTTTTGAATTTGAAATAATTATACTGGTCTCCACCCATAATGATATATTCCATTTAGTGTTTATAGAGACAAATATAAGATATAAAAATATTTTGGTAATAGTTATATACACATGTTGTAGGTCACAGAGGTAGCAGGGCTGAAGGTTGTCAGAGGTATCATATGGTTATCATCTACACTTGTATTTATTTTTTTATTTAGGATTATTTCACTCCAATGTTTATCCAACATTGTTTTTATGATTTGGTATAGGATGTAGAAAGAATTATAATGATCTCTGTGATATATAAAATGGTCAGATGTCCAATTACACTATTTGATGTGCATTGGGGTGTAGAATGGATTGTTGTGGCACCAATCCATGGTAGTTTTAATTTTTTATAGATAAAGCCATATTATTTTATAATTTGTATGGATGTTTGTAATTATATATGAATCATCACCCATATATTGGATATTATATAGTCATTTTCTGGTGTAGTGGCCCATTTATTGGGCTTTGTTTGTGAGAAAAGTTTTCAGATTGGTAGATGGAAAGGGGAGAATAATTTTTCTTGGTCAGAAGAGGTATCATGGGAATATAAAGTAGAGGGGGTTCCAAAATGTTGTGGGGGGGATTTCCAACATGATTAACTAGATGTGATTGATAATCGATCCCCTTGATAGAATGTATATTCAATGATATAATTTCAACCACGTACATCTCTTATTTCAAGGGAACCATTAGTAATGGAACATACTGAGCTATAACAGTTGTGTTTATAGGTTAATTATAAAATAAAGAGGGGTCCCATATGATCTAATTATTCTCCTTTGCATGAACCAGTTGTTTTTCTCTATGAATGATGATAGTGATATAAGTTTGATCATGGACTACCTGAGGTTGAATTAGGTATCATTCAAGGAATGTTACCATTTTATGATTTATGATGGCTATTTTTATTAGTTTCATGGGGATAGTAGGTTTTAAAATGTATAACATCAGTATAATTATAACTAGAAGAGGAAAAATTGTTGGAGTTTTGATTAAAACCATTAATTGAATTTATTGGAACATTACGTTCATGGTCTTATACTTTGGTGTCCTAAATAAACCAGTCATTTTTATAGGGATCATGTATTCCATATTCAATGTGTTACTATACTAGTCCATCTTCATTATAATCAATGATATATAGATCTTGTATAATTAATATGTGATCTCTTTGGATCATCAAAACTAAATCATGAATTTTGATATATACCATCAATAATATTGAATTCTATCCACACAGTGGTTCATGATGTGAGAGGTACATTTCATTCGCAATGTAGTGTCTTATCCTATTTTTGTTAAAGACTCATCAATGATAAAGATATTTGTATCTTAATAACATCATAAGTATGGGGAAAATGTTTTCATTTTTATGGACATTCTTGTTATTATTAGATGTTGGTTCCAATTTTATATCAAAATGTATCCCAACTGATAAAATCTAATAGTAATGACTAGAATTTGGTATGGAATGATCTATTCAAGACATCATTTGATTCCATGAAATAGAAATTAGCCAATCATATTGTGCTTCAGTTCATTGAAGAGGGTGTGATGTTTATTAGATTATATGATAGATCTCTAAGACTTTTTATAAATTTTTATGTAGTAGTTGATAATGATATACTATGATTTCAGTAAATTACACCCCCACTAACTTAACTATTCCACACATGATTTGGAGACATAAACAACTATTTTTGTTCCGAAATTTTTGTAGAATTACATCATTGATAATATCTATGTGGTTTTCACACACCATAACAATAATGAACATGTATTTTCTCATTAATAATTGAATTTAATCCAGCATAGGTGGATGGGGTTCCTTCAAGATTATGATTTTTATATCTCTTACAACTCATGGAAAATGAATTTTTTTTACTAATACACTAACTCAGAAGACCTATAGATTTGATTTCCATGAGTCTTTTGATGTTTGGAAAGGAATATAGAATCTTACTAATATGAATCATCGTGTTAAAGAGAGAAGTGTTCTTGGGAGTATTTAACAATGATTTTAGATAATATTTTATGAATAATGTGGAGGAGACTTAGTGGATATACATGGAGATATAATTGATATGTGAGCATGTTAACTAAGGTCATTCTGAAGATTGGTGGATGGAGGATTGTCAGAAAATGATAATTTTTTCATAGATAATGTGAAGTACTATTCATTATGAGACTCACATCTATCCATTTGTTGTATATTTGATATATGTATATATAATTGATTAAGGTGGGATATTTAGTGGCATGTGTTTCAATGTGAAATTATATAGGCTGTGAAGAAATTTTTAGTATATTACCAATTTAATGTTGTTCACCATTTTACTATTGATTTTTTAATGTATTAGAATATTATAGAATGAAAATGTGAAAAAAAATCATGATGATTTTCCTTACATGGTTACCTAATACCAAGTGTTGTTGTATCTTGTTTGATAGATAGTGTATGAAATGAACATGTTGATATATTATGTTGAATTAAATTAATCGATTTTTTTGTTTTTTTTTGGTCAGGGGGATGAAGATTATGGTTTTAGTATTCAAACGGTACCAAGGTCTATCATCACTGATTATGGGACATATTTAACCTCACTGTTTCGGAGAGGATATTAGAAAGACATTGGCATCTAGTTTTACATTTCAACATCCTTACAACCAAAAAAATTTGGGTTTGTGGAGTGGATAATCCAAAAACATGACAATATGGTTTGATATTATGAATAATACATTGGTGAATCATGTGTATTCAGCCATCATATGGTTGAGTATTAATTCAATAATGACTATCATTTTTTCAATAGAATTACAATATTTGATATGATGTTTAATTTAGTATTTCATTATATGATATGTTAGAAATTATTTGGGGAGTCCATAGTTCATGGTGCTGATGTAGTGAATAGAATGACAGAGAAGATACAATTGTTTGAATAGAATATGAGGGATGTTTAGATACATCAGAAGTCATATTATTTTCAATGGAAAAGGAAACTAGAAATTTAGTTGTGAGGCAATGCGTTAGTAATGGTTTATATTTGATGGTAATAAAAGAGGTTTAGTGGGGGTGCTAATAATTCTTCTATGATTGTTGGGCATATTGAGGTATTATAATGAGTTAGCATGATGGGATGTCAATTTATTCTTCCACCACAACTGAATTGGATCAGTGAAATCTTTTACATTTCTTAGAATCACAAATATATTCAAGTTTACTATCTTTTCATTTTTGGGTATATATAAATTTTGGGGATTGAACATCATTTATTAATTTTCAATACAATTACATGATATTTTACTAAAGGTGATAAATTGATGAACTAACCATTTCGTTAATTTTTTATGGGGGTATGGTTGATTAGAAATAATTACATGGCAGTGAGAAATGATAATTAATTCCCAATAACAATAGTGGTTTTTATATTTTATTTTTTAATTGGTTATTAGATTTTTGGATGTGGAGATTTTTTGAGATGTATTTTCTCATTGAAGACATGGTGCATGATAGTGCTTTTGTCCTTTAATGTGGAGAAATTGTAATTCTAATTAAGAATAATTATTCTATGACACCTGTAGATCCCTATATATATGTCAATGCCACATAGATATGGTATTATATCTATAATGGATATGTATTTTTTTATTTTTTTTCCCGGGGTTTTATTTTTCTAGTTTTTGGTAGTTGATGGTTTTGGTTTTGTAGAGGTGTAGATGGCGGTGTTTGGGGAAAAATTAGATTTTGAGACTCAATTATGCATGTTTTTTGGACCTATAAAATATTTTTGGTTTTGTTTTGATTATTTAGGAAGATTATCATTTTCAATTTATATAATGTAACATTTTGTGCCCTCTCAAACGCTTGTATTTTACCTTTTGGAGATGGGGGTATTTTGTTCGATGTTTGATGAGGTTTGGTGGGAGTTCGATTAGTATAGGTACTAAAGTGGGTAATTCAAATCCTCAATGTGTAGTACATGATGAGATTTTGTAGAAAAATAGATTTTATGGATCGAAAATCATAGATAGTATACAGAGGAGGATCAGTGAAGGACACAGATTCACAACATGAATGTGTAATTCACCACGTGTGTAGAGACCCAAGAATTACATACCTAAACATTACATTACTTATTCGAAAAACTTAATACACGACTGAAACAGACTCCCAATGACCATATTAGTTTAGGGTCTTTGGAAACTCATAACATAATCTTCTAATCATGGTAAAAGATCTTCAACATCTCCCATAAATATCTTCCCATTTGGTTTTCTTACCTAAAATCATTCTTTATATATTGGAAAAAATAAAAAATAAAAATGGTGAGCTTAAATTCTAAGTAAGGTTAATCATGGAGAAAATAAAACAAACCACATACATTTGGACGTAAAACCATGAAAATAATGTTTAAACATCAAAACCAGGTGTTGTGAAATAAATCATTGCAGTACATGAGGCATAGATCCTAATTGAACATTAATTATGATAAAATAGCATGGGAATAAAACATGTAATTGTTTAGAACAATTAAGAACATGATATGAGTTTTATAGTAGCCAAGGAATTTATTCAAATAAAATTATATCGGACAATGTCCATTACTGAAGCGGGTTTACATTCCGTTCTAGACATGCATTACTGAACCGTATTTACTTGATGTTCCTACCATGTCTATATCATGAGATATAAATCATTACCCAATGAGTTGGAGAGATACATAGGTCCCACCCATCTCATAGTGAAATCAGTCTTTGTTGTGCCACAAAATAATCAGAAATCATTCATCATAAACCAACGAATAAAATGGGTTTCTTAAACAGCATCCCATCATAACATAATCTATATAAAAAATTGGATATAATTTCATCAAAAAAAACATACAATGTATATAATGGTGAAAATATTCTTGAAACAAGACCATATTTATTAATGTCATCATAGTATAAAAATAGTTTAGATAAAACACTATAAATGAATTCTTGAGGAAAATATCCTTTCTTTTTTCATATCATTTTATTTCCTCAAAATGACATGAAATTTTAAAAGAAAATAATTTTATAGAAAATAATCATGAAATCTTGTAAAGGAAGATTTCGGTATATATGGAGTTATGAAATCTTAAAAATACGTTCACATCGTATAAGTTAAAAGAAAACATTTTCCTCGTACTTTTGCAGGAAAAGTAAAAAAGTTTCATATATGGTAAGCAAAAAAATGATTCCTTCAATACCACATAGTAAAATTCAAAAAGAGGTAAACACAACATTAAACATACATGTAATAATATCAAAAACAATATGATTACATTTTTTTATAAAAATGGACATGGATAATAAATATAACCCTAGTAAATTCTTACGAATAAACAATCTCAAATAAGAACAAGATTGGAATAATTATCCATTACTTTGGTCCAATTTCATTTGTACGTGTCTGAAACTCCTATTTAATGAATTAAATAATTTCATTGATATATTTGTAAATCATATTCATTTTTATGATATCATATATGATTCACTTAGGACATTATATTACACATTCATTTCTCAATTCTATGTTGAAGCAACGTTTTGGGTAATAATCATTTCTTTTAATGTTTGTGTTTGGACTTGTTGTTCTAGATATTAGCATGATTTATATACTTCAAGAATGTAAAACATGATTTATATAACATATATACATTCATTATATATATATATATAATCTATTTATAAATTAAATGAAATCGACCGTTCATGAAGATGGTAGGCAATACATATGTATGGACGTTGTTTTCCTTTCCTTATTGACTTGAATGGAAGTATGTATATGACATATATATATAAATAAATAAATCCAGTTGCGTTATAATTTCATAAATATCATTATTATTCATTATATATACTTTATAATCATTCATGAATGATGAACATGGAGAATTAATCTCATCACGTCGTGGAGACGGTAATACAAACGTACGCACGAGCGATGATATCATTTCCATAATTATTGAATGGAATTGGAGTGGAAGATATAATATCTCTTAATTAGTTTCATGTAATTATTATAATATATATTTATTATTTCTACTATTATACCCATCCATGTAAGGTGGTGGTGGAAAAACATATTACACCTCGGCTTGGAGACGGTAAGTCGAACATACGCACGCGTAGTGATTTTATTTTTAGTGGGATGGATAGAATTTGAAATATGATTGTTTCATAGGAATAATAACATATCATTATACAATTTATACTAGATTTATTACTTAATAATGAAACATATAATATATAGGATTTAGAAGAAGAAATAAGTATGAAAGAATCGGTAAAGGATATTACCTCTTCTTCGACACGCCTCTTCTAAACCACCTATTAGGGAACTAAAGTTGGCATTTGAAGCGACCATACTGTATTGTATGTTTCTAGATAAGTTTATAAGTGAAATGGTCAGGGTTTTGTAGAGTCTAAAATTTCAAAATAGAGTGAATAGAAGAGGGAGGATGTGCCCTTTTATAAGAGATTAGAGAGTCACTTTTGGAATTATCGAAAATATTAATTTATAATAAACTCAAAAACCACCTAAAAACATCAAAAGTGACCCAAATTCGTATATGAGATAAGATAGGGTTGTAACCTCATAATCCAGTCGAATTTAGACATGTTTTTATTTTATTTTAAACCATATCATTTTGATTTATCATTCTTTAATCTATTTAATTTTATTTGGGTAATAATATTTTAAATTTTAAATGGTTTTAAATAATTACTTATGTGTAAATAATTGACCCTAATTGGATACATTATAACATGTTAGACCATATAAATATCATTTTTTAATTTTTAAATATTTTTGTGATTTTTAATCAATTTCATAATATGATATGTTTATAAAATATCAATACGGACAAATTTTAAATAATTCATTTATTGGAATTTAAATAAACACCAAACAGATGATAGAGTGAAATTTTTTTTAAATAGTTTCCTAAACTATAATATGCATCTATAATATTCGTGGATCACATTAATTATTTCATATAATATATATTTTAATATTTTTAAAACAATTTATTTGATATTTCCCTTAATAAAATATTTACTCTATCATTTTTGTATAATTATATAATAGACTTATTGATTGAATTAAAATTGAAAATAAAATACTATGATAAAGATAAATCTAATATATTTCATAAGAATACATTTAGTTGAATTTATCTTCTAAAATACCCATCTTTTATAATGATATGTTTATTAAATTATGTAGGTTAAAACTTTGACATCATTTAAAATAATATAATATAAATCTTATAATCTGTTTTATAAGGCTCCAAATGGTCCACAAGTCGATACAAGGATTCTTAGGGTGTAGATATACTTGATGAATATGGTTTGGTCTTGTTTTTCTGCATTTTTTGGGGATTATTATTTTATTAAAAATATATTATTGAATTTTCACTAAATAAATAATTTCAACATCATTAACATATAATCTATTAAGATATTGATATGTTTCATAAAAATTACAACTAAATTACCATGATAATGAAACAATTTACCTTTAAAATGAGTATTTATAATTTAGTTTATATTCCCTTTATCATTATATTAAAAAAATTAATTATTAATGTTTGAGTGAGACCTATTTTACATTCCTTAAAATAAAATAAATTAAAGTTCTTAATCTCATCCATGTGGGTTCCAATAGATAAAATTTCATCTTAAGTATTTTTTAGGAATAAATATAATCATCCGATTATATTAATATATTTTTTAGGGTATTTTTAAAATATTTTTTTTACCCTTAAATACATGAATTACCCTTTACTATAGTAAATATAATTTACCGTTGTTACTATTTATAATGGAAAAAAATAAATGTATCCTATTAAAATTATTTGGACCTACTGATTCCAAATATGGAATACATTTTTCCAAATTAAAAACATATAATTTTCAGTAAATATATTAAAATTAATTTTGTTGTTGAGAAAAAGAGTTTTAAAATTTAAAACATTCAAAATTATTGAAATGATTTTAACTATGAATTCAATGTAAAATTAATGACATCGACATATATTAAATGAAATGGTAAAAATATATTCTATTTATACTTTAAAACAATTCAATATTATAATTTAACCATATAAATTATCTCGATGAAAAAAGATGTTTTTAATTAAAATTTAATGTATTTTTACTATTCATCAAAATATTAAGGTCATCAAAATAATGTAAAAAATATATCCAATGTAAATTATTATATCCTGATTAAAAAAATAAGTTTAAATTTACCAATGGAACTTATAAAATTTTCAAATATTATATTTAAAATCGGCATGCAATCAAAAAGTGACAATACTGTATTTTTTAAAATACTTATTTTATCCGAAAAATTAATTTTCTTCTCATACCATGTTCTAGAAAACTTGTTAGATGAATGAGAATTTTATAAAATTAAAAATGTGGTTAATAATATTCGTAATGGTTAGTCTATAATAATATTATAATAATATATTGTTGTTTAGTGAAACTCAGAATTACATACCGCGCAAGCAATCGAGGAAGGTATCTTTTTCATTTAACGCAAGCCAAGTTAGTGTTGCGTGGAAGATTCCATTTGTGTTGTGTATAAAATAATATAATCTTATTTCATTTAAAACATCTATTTTCAGTGTGGAATTCTATCGAATTGACTTGAATACGTGCATAAAATAAGCCAATAATAGTGTTTTGTATACTACAAGCTAATACAATGTTGCATATAGTGTAATCTTCTTCATGGTGTACCTTACAAAACAAGACATCAATAAAAATAAAAATATTCATTCTCATAAAATATTTGTGTGTTACATCTTGTATTAAATCAGTTAGAGGATTATTAATTTTTTTGTTGGAAGTGGAGTTATTTAGTAGTCCATACATAAATATGGTTCAAATACTATAATATATAGACCATGGTTAATTCATGATTTAAATATAGGCTTGATTTTGCAAATAAGATTACTTTGTCCCTATATATATGTCTGCCTTTGGTTGAAACCCTTCATTCATCAATTTCTATCTATTAGTTTTTGGAGAACCCAATATATTTTAAGATATATTCATGATCAATTCTCCTCATGTTTATCTATAGGTTATGGTGTATATTTTATTATTAGAGGAGATTTATTTTCACTTAGGCTTTAATTTCCCTCATTTTTCATTTAAGAATTTACATTGGTGTTGTTTCTCCAATTTGGAGTCAATTTTAGTTTAATTTTAATGATCAATTATTCTGGTTCATGTTGACCAGAAGTATCCTTATTGAGTTGTGGTTTTCTTATTATTCTTTCTTCTCACTTTGTTGAAAAAAATAAGAACATATTTCTTTAATTTGGGTATCATGGTTCTCACTATGTTTTCTATTATTTGTAGGGATTCCATTTTTCTTCTTTTATTTAGTTGGATATTGAAGCATAAAAAATAAATATAATGAAATGGAATAAAATAAAATTTATTTATAATGGGATAAATTGCATTTTTCCCACTTTATATAAGCTATTGATGGGTTTATTCTTGTTTGTTACCAATACAAAAAATTATGGACATCTAGATAATTTAATTAATTATAGTTTTTATTTAAATGATACTCATACTACGTCATTTTATGTAATCATCCAAAATGATAAAAATATTTGAACCTATATGTGGGTAAAGAATGTGTTACCTAACGAAATATTATTTTTGTGATACATCTCACGATAAATAACAAATATAATTATTAAATTCATAAGAATAATGTGTGGAAGACGGTATGGGTTTCAGTTCTTTATTTTTCTTGTATTTTGTTCTTTTTTGAATGGAGAGGTTGTGTCATGATTGTGGTGAATATACGGGATATAAAAATAGAAAATTATATTATGTCTGATAAGGGTGGATAAAATGGGACATGATGTGTGTATTTGTGTGGTCTATTTGTGGTGTGAGATGTAGTTGTGATGGGTGGTACTTGGGATATGATGTTGTTGTGAGGAGACAAATTTGATTGGGTGGTTTCATAGTGCTGGTTAGTATGTGATGAGAATGTTGTTTTGTGGTGTTTTGTGTTAGTTTACAAAGTATCCATGGAATAAATCATATCATGTTGACATTATATGAAGTGTATTTATAAACAAATAAAACAATAGAGTGGAAATTAATACGTGGTACTGGATTAAATTAATGTATAAATTGATGGGTTTTGTATTTCATTAAAACATTGTGATTCATGAATATTTAGAGATCTTGGAAGTGGTCAATCTTGTAATTGGATGTGGAAATGGATTACTTTGGGATGTTATTGTGAGGTATGTTTTATATAGTTCTGAAATTGGGTGCGATGATTGAGGTCTGATGGGGTGGTGCTAATGTGGTGTGCAAGAGTGTATTTTTTGTGAAACCATGCATTTGGTAATGTTTTGTGGATATATATAATTTATTATATGATATTTCTATATAAAGCCATATTATTTTGATAAACTTTCTAATTATTATACTATATAGGTTATATGAGTTTTCCGTAACATCTATGATGGTGGTCATATTGATGGATGGTAACCCATATTATATGTTCATCCATAAGCAAAGATGGCATAGGTTTCTTCAAGTTATATATGATGTTATGATTTTGATATGAGATATAACATGCAGTGGGTTTAATTAATTGTAGGAATTCGTAATGAAGTTCATATGAAACATGTTCATTATACCATAATTGTAAGTTATTGGATGATTTGGGATGTGATAAATTAGTTATCTTTAGAAAAGATGTTCTTTTATGGACAATGAATATACATGTTAGATTTTATGTGATGTGAATTTTCTTTATCCCAGTATAGGATTCTAGACATTACATGTTTTTCATAATAAGGGTTGACGTTTTTCCCACATTATAGATGGATTTTTGTGATATGGTACGTGTAGAAGGGATGGGTTCACAAGGCTTTTAGTGTTGGGGTGTGAGAGAAGTAAAATAGAAGGGATGTGGATAAAAAATATTACTATTATCATTATATGGGGATATTAGGGGACATTATATACATTTATATCTTTTTTTGATATATTATTAAGTCACTACTCTGAATTTCCTTTTGGTATTTATATGGTGATTTATATCAATAGTGGTTGACAGTTTTCATACATTGTGTTATGGTATTGTGTAAAATTTATATTATTCGATGGAGTTTTTAGTGGGTTTTCTCCTAACTCCTAATAATATTTTATTATAGGGTAATGCCTCATATCAATGATTTTTTATACACTTAGTGCATAAATCTAAAAAGAGGCCTACATGATGTAGGATATATTGGTTATTATCTCTCAATATTCATTTCCATACAAGGAGGGGTATCATTAGAGGGAGGGGTCATGATAGAATTATTGAATATATATGATATGTATTATTTAATAATTATTATTGATAACTAAATTATTATTCTACTTTATTTTTTTCCATCCATCAATACGTCTATGAAATGATCATCAATACATAAGGCTTACCATCTCCATCAATGGTGTAATTTGTTTTTATATATGTACCACTTATGGATAAATATTATTATATATATATTTGAGAAATATATATTTTATTACTATTAGAATTATTATTATGGTGATGCTATAACCATTATAAATGTACATAGACCAGTAAAACAAAACAATGATTCTAAAAAAAATAGATGCCAATGATCGAAATAATTTTAGAAATTAATAATTGATAAAAAATACTGATAAGTTATTATAAATGGATTATTAATGATATTATAGATAGTTATATAGATCTTATATATAATTATAATAAATCTATATTAATTTCATAGGAGGTTAGAATAACTACTGATTCATACCAGACTTCATGTAACAGATTCATCTCAATTTCATCACTATTAATAATTTTTTCATATTATACAGTTATTTTATTTTATGTGTTTTATATGTTTCAAATTTTATTAAATTTAAACAATTGTACATTAATTTAATTTCGATTAGTGTTTCTTTACTGTATTCCTCTTTCATAGTGTAATAATTTAATTGTTACCAATGATGTTTATATTTACATTACAGTATCATTCATTCAATTGTATGTATTTTCAATAAATGAATCATATAATCATTCCTTCATTAACTCCATCTATTTTATTATTCTCTATATATTTATAGACTATATATATTTTCTTCATAGACATTATCTACTTTTCAATGGAATCAATAAAAAATATCTTTTAAAGAAAAGGTGACCTTATTTCATTTTTTTTATTATGTATACTATTCATCGAAATTTATAGATTAGTTTATAGAATAATTTTTAATTTAATAAAATTATTTCTTAGTGAAATCATTGGTTATAGTTTTATTTTTACATTATTTTTGGGAATCATTAAATTTTTTTCTAAAATGGTTATTCTTAAATTTCATTAAAAAAAGTCACAACGAATGTTTCATTTTAATTTACATTTCAATGACACCCTTATATTCAAGTAGATTAAAATTTTTTACTGTAATATTATATAGTTTAATTGTAAGGTTCTTGCATTTTTGATTTGGTATTGAACTATTATAATAGATTTTGGGGAAAGTTAGTGCATGGGTTTTCATGTGCATGCATGTATTACTCCATAAGGGGAGTCATAAGAGAAGAAAGATGTTTATTATGGAATTGTTATTTATAAATAAGTTATTGTATCTAGAATTGATTCATTATAGAGGTGGTCACTGTGGCGTAGGTCACTCATATGAGATTTATAGACACTTCCAATTTACACATTTTTATAATTTTTAGAGGTGGCTATTGGATGTACTAATGTGTGTATTTTTGGGTTAGTATTACCATTTTGAGGGTTAATGTACCGTGGATATTGGAATAATTATTCCCCCCATATCCTCATCCCTATACCTTATGGAATAGTGGACATTGATGCACAATTTTTATTACTAGATATTTTTAATCTTTAGCACAAAGAGTTTCATAGATCTCATAGGGATATGACTAACACCAAAATGTCATGTTTGAATAGAAGATTACATTGTTTGGTCGGTTGTTCATATATTATATGAATTTTTTTAAAAATCATATTTATATATCTCATATATTATTATGAAATATTTTCTAGGGGATGTTAATTTTTTACAACACCTATTTTCCTCTCAATTTCTTGTGATGGAAAAGGAATTTTCCTATGTTCATCGATGTCCATAATTAAACTAATAATGATAATCTTTCATTTGATTGTTTGAATTAATTAGGAATTGAAGGAAGAGTTTAGAATAATGTTTTTTCTTTGTATTTCATTTAACCATTATACTTTATCAACATCCATCAAGAGGTATGTGAATTTTGTTTGTTCATCACTATTTTAGAAATTGAAGGATATTTTTTATGGAATAATTGTGTGATTTTGTGAAATAGATATTTTAGTTATTTTTATGGAATTATTCCAAAATTTATGGATTTTTTTAAAAAAACATTGAAAATAATATTAAAATAATGAATTTATAATTATGAGATTATTTTAATATATAAATATGTATGAAGAAATTACATAACTAGAATTAATGATTTATTTTAAATAAATTCATTATATATATTTTAATCATCATCATGGTTGGGATAAGTTCATTTTTCATTTGATGTCTCCCAAAATGTGGGGTATTTACCATTTAGGTAATTGGGGATTATTCACCTACTAATATCTAGGTGGATCGAAAAGTAACCGCTCATATGTACAGAACAATAACATGGAATTAATGTGATTATAGGTGGTTGTGTGTAACATTATTGGTTATTCCAAATATATTGTAAATAGAGAAAAATTTGTCTTTGTTTTCTTGTTATTATTAAACTATATTTATTACTTTCTTTTATTTTATCAGTTGGTTATATTTTAAGGTTTTATTATACTATAAATGTTTTTCAATTATTTTATATAAAATGATATAAATTACTCATTTCATAGTGGAATGTGTTAAGAAGCCTCAGGGGAATTACTGAAGAGTTTTCTCACACCCATTATTAGTAACCATGGTGAGAGTATAGATATTGTCTATTGGGACATAATATTTAAAAATTTTATTTAATTTTCTAGTGATTCGTCTTGACACTATAGGAACATATGGTGTGGTTTGAGATTTAACATGGTTTATTTTTTATGTGGAATATAATCAAAAGATGAATTAAAATCATTTTTTTTTGTTTTTAAATTTTTAATTCAACAATCCGTTTAATCATCAAAATTCTTGTTCTATTAGATTATTATATAGGATGTACATATGGTAATAATACATAACATACTTGGTTTGGAGGGTCATAAAGAATTTTACATGTTTTTTATTAAGGTATAAACATCCTTGAATTGTTTCTTAGTCCATTTTAATTAATTTTCATAAATTTCATTCTTAGGGATGTGACATAATGTTTGTACCGGCTCATCCTCTTCCAAATCCAATGGGATTGGGGTGGGACACTTCAAAGGGTTATCAATACTGATCAATTTTCCTATCTCTGGGGATAGTAAAAAGATTATATAAATGTTTGAATAATAAATTTTAATATTAAAAATACTTATCTATAATTTTTTAGTTGATCATCATGTTAATTGGATTCCGTGTTAAAAGGGGTCTAAGGGACTTTTGGGTGTGTTTTCATCTCATTGCTCTATGTATTTCTGATGGCCATTTTATATCATTCATTTTTATTAATACTTACCTCTGTGAATACATTACTCATTTAAAATTTACTAATTTATATAAATTTGAAAACTATTGAATTTGAAAGATAGAGTTTTATCTATTATTTTATGTGGTAATGTGTAAAATATTTTCATGCCTATTGTTTCTTATTCTGTAATGTGTAACTTATGTTTTTTATATTTAAAAAAAATGAACAACGTATATATCCTAATAAATATCATGATGGAACTTATTAAGTTATGGTTTCCCTTAAGCCAACGGTAAACCAACAACTAGTATGAATCATTATACATTCTTTCAATTCCATAGAAAATTGAAATATGAAGAATGAACATTAGTAATAGTTCCTCTAAAATATGTTTCAAAAACATTACAAGCCCATATTTCATGGGGATTATGAGATTGCATGAGAAAAGTTGTGAATGACACAGATAAACTAAATTTTCAAGTTCATTTCCACATCAATCGAGCTAAAACTCATATTGTAAATTTATATGCAACATTATTATTCAAAATTATCATTGGATTTAGATACTCAAGTTAAATTCGACCATGGAATTACATCAGTGGTATTTGACAAAATATTCCACAAATAATTATATCATGAAATAATTATAAATGAATGGTAAAATGGTTTCATTATCTCGAAAAAATAGAATATATACATCCCAAAATATGAATCCAAATTAATTATTATTGACTTGTTTTCCCCACCAGCTACAACTAGTTTTTATTTTATGGAACATGCCTTTGACTTTAGGATTTGAAAATAGATTCACTCTATGATATATGTTCATGGAATTATAGTGTAGATAGAAATGGTATATTCAGTGACTGTGGTAGAAGGAGATATTTAAAAATACTAGTATGAGGAATTATTATTGTCTCTAGGATAATATTTGGGTACTCATATCCTTGAAATTGGAAAAAACCGGGATACATACAAAAAAAGTGGTGAAACTGCTTGGAATTATAATACATGATTCGTTAAAATTCATCAAAACCCAAGACTATTCAATGATTCTTTATGTTTGGTTCACATTATTCCTCCACGAGTGATTTTCCAACACAAGAAGAAGCATATCATAATTATAAAAAAAGGAGACAAGTAAAATGTTATATTCCTTGAAATTAAGTGAATGATGCAAGAGATGTGTCAATGGTTTCTTTAAATATTATACTCTAATAGTGATATCTCATTAAAATAATTTTCTTCATGAACATTGATAATAATAAAGTCATTCTATGGATACCATGACTCTTTAGTTTATATATTCGTATTAAGAAATGTATGATCTTGGAAGAGTTGATAAGAAGAATTAGTATGTCAAGAAGATAATAATAGATGATAAATCTAGTCCCCAAAAAAATTAAGTTATGATTATTTAGAGTTTTACCCTTATGAGAGACTTGTTTTATAAATTTTCATCCAATACTTTTATCACTTCTCATCATATAGGTCATATGAAATTGGATATTGAAATGATGCATTTTTATTTTAAAACACAAATACCTATGGGAAAATATGTGTTTCAAGCCATTATGTGTGATATATGTTCAATAACAATCCATTTGATAGAGTTTATTTGGGAATTTTTTATTCTAATGATGGATATAAATGAACTAATTTTTATAATGGTTTTGTTGATTTATTTAAATGCCTATATTAGTCGTTATGAATTGATGGTGGGGTTTTAATATAGTAATTTTATAAAAAATCAATTTGAATGGGATTATGCAGTGAATGAAATCATTGTGGTAGTAATGGAATTAGTGGTTATGGTAAACTCACATTAGTTGACAATAGTTACATTGGATTCTACTGATGAAGGCATACCGAGGGACTTTCCAACCATTTGTATATGTTTTTGGATGTTTTCTTGGAAAATTTCTCGTCATTTCTATCAAAAATAGATATATAATTTTCAATTGATATCCTCTAAGAAACCAGTCCTATTTATCATTCATCTTATGTGATGGAATAAGTGTTATTTATTGAATTAAAATTTGAATTTGAAAAATTAAAATGAAATGTTTAATTTTTTCTATTACAACTCTTTGGCTAGCACTAATAGTATTTGTTAATATGGGGGATAATTTATTTAGTCATTATGTGGATAACTATAATTTAACATTTTAATGATAATTAATATATTTCCCCACACATTAAATTATTGCTTATTGGATTAATTCAAGGGACTCAATGGGTTCTATAAACACTCCCAACAATATGTATATCAATAATTATGAGTTTTTTAGAGGATATTGTGATAATTTATTAAAAAATTCATTATATTCAATATGAAAATGATGTCATTACCTTTGGCATTAAGAATTAACTAGTTGTGCTTATGGAATTTATGAATTATATCTTTTTGAGGTTTGTTGATTCGTATATAGTGGTTCTCTTTTGTAAACATTTTTGTATTCTCATTATATCATCGATCATGATAGAAACATGGCTAAAAGGATTAATATCTTACATGAACTATATATATATATATATATATATATATTAATCCTTCAATGTGTTATTTTTTATTAAATCGTTTCAATTCATGGGTAATGTAATTCATAACAATATTGGTTTTAGTTGATCAGGGAAAATAAAATATGTTATATATTAGAAACCATTGATTAATTAATGTGATATACATAGTTTCCTTACCATTTGAGGATACTACAATCCCTTTGTTCATGATATATCTTGTATTACTACAATAATTATTGATTTGACAATGATGGGTATTCCTTTTTATGAGAATGATGATTTTATGGGATAATTCGATGAGATTATTGATCTATTTATATGGTAACCTATTTATACATTAAATGATATTGGAAATGAATACGTAGTGTGGTTTAATGTATTAGGATATATGATGGGTTCTGTTCTCATATAGGGAGATCATGCCATTGATTATGGATCATGATATTTATGGGTGTATCAGAAGAACAACGGAATACATGATTTTCAATTAGAATATTTAGTTCATTCCATTATGACATGGTGTCAATATTTTTTTGTGAGAAATTTACCAGGTTTATAGATCATAATATCGTGAGAATGTTTTTTAACACAATGAGATTTGAATCTAACACGGTTAAGATGGATGGGAAATTTGTAGACATTTTACAAAAACATGTTGTATACATTATGTTAACTAATTTCTATGGAGATATCATTTAGTATAATTCCATATTTTATGTCAGATAAATTGGCCATAGATCAATGGAATCTAATGACGGTATTAGATGAACAACATAAGCATTTTATGAAGCCATTTAATGATTCATTATTCATTATATTATTTTTATCCTTGATTTTTTAGAAGGATTTGTATTCTAAAATATATCATCCAAAATGATTTACCATAACAATGAAATACAATAGTGGGATGAAAATGGAATTATACCTATCATAATTTTAGATAGTGTATTTATATGGGAATCCAAATAGTGTATAATGTGATGAGAGAAATGTTTTTTGTGGGAAGGAATGAAGATGAATGTGGCCCGGATTTTATTAAAAAATGTTCCCTCTTCATAGCTCATGATAGAGAACCAATGACATGATGGTAAGTTTCTATAATCAATAATAATGTAGAAACAATAGAAAATAAATATGGATTTTTTAAATCATCCTATAAAAAATTGATCAGAAACATGTATTCAAAAGGGTTATTGAGGAGCATCTCCCAATTAAATATTAGTGGACACCTCTTCATGAATCCTATTTGGTAAACAACATTCCCAAATAATTCATTTAGGATGGTTGAAATATGAATAGTGTCCCATTTTTTATTTTAACTGAATAGGACCACAGTTTTACATTGAGATTTAAATGTCCTTGTAACATGCCCTTGGATAACATTTTACCGTCAGTACAACCAATTATATTCGTGCATATGGAAAATCCAATGGATAATTTCTACATTATATGACATGCTTAGATATTTTATGATTTATTTTATATTTTCATTGGAATAGAACATACCTTTAGTGGAGTTCATATATAATTACAATTATAGTTCATCAATACATATAGATCTATTTAAATATTTACAATATCATCATTGTTTCTACAAATTATTTCCAATGGAAATATGATATAATTTTTTCACTAGGCATATCATCTTCCATGAAATAATATAGAATATAAAAATTATCATAATGATAATGGTGATGTCACAAAAAACATAGATCATATGATGATCATCAAAGATCAGTGATATCATTAGGGGTGAATAATCCTGATTTCTTAATAATATCTCAATGGAATGAACATAATAATTCTTAAATTCAATGAAATATTTTCCATTAAAACAGTTTCCATTATTACATACGTTAATAAGTTTGTGATATGGCATATCAGTTCTCTTTACCTCCATGTTTAAATTTCATGCAGATCGTGTTTAATGTATCTCTGTAAAGGAAGTACCAAAATGACATTATCCATGGGATTCTTTTAAAACATATTGATTTTGAAATACATTCTATCATGATTCATGTTCCAATATACATTTTTCTGATGAAATATTTGATCATTTGTGAAACAATTATTGGATTAATGTGGGTTTTTGGGAAACATGGCCCAATTCACAATGAGATGTAAGAGTGTGAGAATGAAATGTTGTACCAATGATCTTATCACAATCAAAACAATAGTTATATTCCTCATTTTTAATAGATAAATAAAAATATTGGGGATATTTTAACACACATGGTTTCAGCTACCATATAAATTTGTTATTCATTCCAATTTTATATAATATCTAGGTCATGTTCATGTGTTTTCTTTATGGTTATGAAGGGTATTAAAAGGGCTTGGGAGAAGTATTTTCATGGTATGCAACATCAAGGAATTCATTACACACTAAGGATAGTCAATAATGTGTAGTGGCTTTTGCGATGATATATGGGTCTAGGAGGAAGTGTTTAGAGCCATCCGAGGGGATGTTTAGAGTACATATCTATGGAATTTGGGGTGAAAAGTGGAATTTAGAGCTACTATCAATTTCACTATACATTCATCATAGGGACCCATCTATGGAATTTAGTCCTAACATATTTTTATGGTTCTACTTCAATAAATTGTTTTCCAACACCATGGAGTTTTTCTTTGACCTCGCTAAAACTTAATTAACTATGGGTCCTATGGAATAGTGTCCATGAAAATGCTATAGTCCTTCTCCATTTTCCGAGATATGTGTTATAGATCTCACTTAAGATCATAGGGGGAATTTATTCAGACCACTACATCATGTAATATTAGGATAAACAATGGTCTTATGCAGAATTCATAAATTCAACATCATTTTCTTTTTTTGTCCTATTATAATATTTCTATCCATTGTATAAAATAATTTCTTATCGTTTTTAGATGTTTTTTTACAGAAAATATTCCTCTCTGAATATTGTGTGTTATCCCTTATATTTTATATTTATCATTGATGTATGAAGTCTAATTCTAATGTATCTAATTTTGTAAAATTTTTGAAATCTTAATGTAATAGGTGTAATAGTTAATATTAGTAATGTCCTTTTTGTTATATTATATTATTAATCATTTTCATCATCCATTGAGAGGTATGTGGATTCTATTATATCTATAATCATCATGAAATTTATGGATTAGTTTTCTCAAATGGGGTTGATTCTATTTTTTATGGAATCATCAGGAGATATAATAAATGAAATGGTGTTTGATAATTTTATGGCACAATGAAAAATATATTTAATTTTGAAAAAAAAATTCAATTATTTTTAAATGATGAATTTAAAAAATTGATATTTTTTATGAAATACATTTTGTAGTAAATTTATTAATGTAATGTTATGATTTATTTAAAATAAATTAATATGATATATGGACATGGAATATGTTGTTGGTGTGACATCATTTTCATTAAATGTAACTATAAAAGGGGGAATTTTCTATTGGGAACTAGAAGATTTGTTACCTACTGATCAGTTGGGGGATCAGTGAGTAATAATTCATTATTATGGAACTAAAACAATACATGCATGTGTATTTTAGTGTGAGTGAGATTTATGTTTGGGTATGTAAAGTTCAATGGGGAGAAGGGAAAAGATAGTTTATTTCAATTGTCTAGATTAAAAAAATATTTCATGCGATAATGTTTGATTATTTTCTTAAATGGATATTTTTTATAGACCATTAATAACTATGTAGATTGTTTCAACTATTATTTAAAAAATATCATAAATTTATCATGTACTTGAGGCCTTTGAATATAATACTATAATTAATTCCTTCCGAATTAAAACTGACCCCATGTGTAGCCACATTAGTTCCATTGAAAATATTTTATAATAGGACATTAGAATGAAAAACATACAATAATTATCTATAATGAATAATGATATTTTTGGCATTAATGTTAAGGTTATATCATTTTGTTTGTTCAGGAGGTATATGGGATCTTGTTCCTTGATATACTTGAGTCAGGGTGTCTTTTTTTGTCACTTTGAGTATTCCATTTAAAATTTTCATTGTGACATTTTTGTTCTGATGGTCTATTAATTGGTTTATATTATTTGAAATATATAATCATATATTTTGTTTCGAGGATTATATTCTATTTTTTAGTTGTTTTATTTTATAGAAAATTCATACCTAATAGTTTTTGCCTATTAGAGATCAATTATAACAATCTGTGTCTAGGGGAAGAAGCATAAGGTTTGTATTATCTTGACATCTACTTCATCCAAATTCTAAGAAGCCACATATTATAATAGTTTTATTATATTTCATTGTTTGAATTAAAATATTATGTTATTTAGATTATTCTAGATGTATTATATGGTTATAAAAAGTGAAATATTTAATTAATTGTTATATAAATTATTCTCTTCTATTTTATTTATTTCTCAAAAAGATATAAGTTTATAAGAAAACTATATTATTTTGATTTGATGGTCATATATTGTCTCTTATTAATTTTTTTTTATTATAATTGTATTGAAGCATTCAATTTCATGTGTTCTCTTTTTAGGGGATATTATATTTCTCTAAAATATCATTATTATTTATATAATTGATATGAGTAATTCTTAAATCGTATTCCATTTTTTATAGATGGTGATTTAATATGACTATTATTTTACTGAATTGGTCAATAATAATATTCCATTTATATACTAAATATAGATATATTTTAGAAAAAAACATTTTTAAAAAATTATATTGATCATTTCACAAATAATAAATTTATTAGGCCTTTTGTAATGGGTAAATTATTGCTTTATATTTCACCCAGATGCATTAACATTCGACATGATACAAACCAGTTATCCAAACATATAAAATATGTTTTTGGGTATTCAAATTTATTGATTAAACCTCCTTCACACAAGATCATGAAGGAAAATATATCATGATATATGATATCCTGATGTCTAGTATTAAATTTTCCCTTCATTGAGAATTAAATAAATATAATCCACGATATTAATGCATCAATATTATCCGTTGATTCATTTCATGCCCATGTTATTAATTAAATATATTTTTTTTAGTTATTTAACATGCCAAATTTATTATTCCTTCTTTATTCCTGATATGATCGATAATAGGAAACCCTTACCCAGCCTTTTAGCTAAGCCTTTATTTTTTTCCTTTTCACATAATACAAAAAATGATATTATGAATAATATCAAAGATGTGATGATGTTTCTTATTTTATGTATTATATATATCATTTGAAATATTGAAATCAGGTTACTATCTAGTTCATTAAAAATAAAAAAATGATCGATCCTTCATGGTGAAATCCCTTTTATCATGTACCAATGTAATAATGAATAATTTATCTTGTAGATGAATTTTTTCCTTATATCTCTTTAAAATTAAATTTTTATAATACATGGGAAATAGATTTTAAATTAACATAGCTAACCTGATAATTTTGATAACAAGTTATGATATAGGAGATAGTTTTGTATAATATGTATTTTAATTTTAATTTTATATATTCACGATGATTATTACCTAGATCATGTGTTATATTCTTTTGTGATGATGAATATTGTATGAAATTGAATAAATAACCATTAAAATTGTAATGATTACTGTACTAAAAAACAATAATTATTGGTGTTGGAACTGATCAAATTATAGCCATTTTAGGTGAACTATCATAGGATGCACTGAATGAATTTTCTCATATAGAAAAATATATTATTCCATGGAATGAAAATGGTATGAATTAATTTTTCATGAAACATAAGCATCTATATTTTAATGTATATTGTAATCCAATTATTCCAAAATAATGTATTAATCCCTTATGAATGTTATCCATGGATTTGGTATTTTAATAATATTAATATTTTTTTGGTAGTGTATTTCTTGAAAAAACATTTCAATTGACGATGGCCACTGAACATGAAAAATATATAGTCTACAAAATAGATATCATGAAATATCGAACATTTAATTTTGTATTATTCATTAAATACATATTCCAAGAAAAACATGTTGAAATATAGATGATGTATAACATCCCCGACCCGGAAGCCACTAAACTAGTGCTCCAAGCAGGGTAGTTACATAACCTTATGTGCGCCTCCCCATATGCCAAAGGTTGCCGACTAGCAGTAGGGGTAATTGTGGTCAATTGGGGAGACTATACACCCTTTTTATCAGAGTAAGCCACAACAGAAACAATCCAATAGTGGAAAAAATAATCAATAAAAGGGAACATGTATAAAAACTATTTCCAAAAATAAATAATCCATGTCGTACTACAATTGAAAAAGTGAACAAAATCCCAAAATAAGGACAGCAGCCAATATCCCCAAGATTGTCCTGACTCCAAGTCTGGATCCTCCACCAAGTGCTACCCTTTCCCACTCAACTATCTTGCATGTACAATTTCCCTTATCCTGACCTGCAAACATGAAGTCTTCTCAGTTACTGAATGGCGACCTGAGAATGGTGTAGGTACAACTCAGTAGGCCACCACGAACGATGTCTACAAAATATTCAGTATGCATAGGTTGTGCATGCAAAAGGAATATGGATGATAATTTCGAAGTGATTATTTAAGGTGATATTAACCAGTTTAGATCCAAATCCATTCCCAATTCCCTTACCATTCATTTCACACCAATTGTCATCCCTGTCATTTCACCACATTTCCATGGGTTAATCACATACATTATGTTACAGGGGTCTAAGGCCAACCGTCATATGCAAGAGGGTAAACACATCGTTATCCTATCTCACTAGGACTAACCCCCTCATAGTAACCATATCTTCACCTCGAATCCTCAGTCTGGGTGGATGCAATCATTAGGAGAATAGATCACGAGTCCCCATTCCTAACCCGTGGATTTAGGGTGGAGTTCAGAGCAACCGTCTTCACTAGACCCGTGGGCGTAGATCCTCAAGTCATACACCACTCTACTATGCCATGTACACATGCTTATATATAAAAATAACCTACAACTTACCATATCATTGTCCTTTGACAACCACCATTCACAACAAACCATATGGGAATTCACATTATGCCTTAACCCATTAACACATTACCATTTCACATCATTTAACCATTCACCCAATTCCCATGTTTTATGCTTATCTCACTAAGCATCCAACACGAAAACCATAACCTATCCCATTATGGTCTTTAATAATTTTACACATTAACCCATTTAACCTGTTCATCATTTCCATGAATCAACCATTCAACCCATTTCAAAAAACCCTTAGGTTATTTCCATGTCTAGGTGAATCACCTAACTTCTATTACAATTTCATCCAATCATGTCAACATATTCATCACGGGCTCTACCAATTATTACAACAAGGTCAATTGTTTAATAAAAATCCCTAAACATGGGAAAAGCCGGCACATCCCATGGATGGCCCTAATTATGTCAAGTCATCCTCAACGCATCCCATGGGAATCGTGAGGGTTCCCATTTACCATTTTAATGCATCCTTTATAGAAACCACATCCCTGTTGATCAATTCTCATCAAAAGAAAACCATGAGCAAAGCCACACAATAATAAATCCACCATAAAACTATAGGATAACATTTGTAGACCACCTACCTCGAAACCGCGGTTGAACGCACACTCAATCGAGTCCTTAGACCTCAATTCATACAGCCTTTAGAGCTTAAACCAATAACTCAACCAAATGGTAGGGTTTTAGAGCATCATAACAAGAGGGAGAAAAGATACAAACCCTAAACCCAAAAGTGAAGCATATATGTGATTAGCCTTACCCGGAGCTTCGATCTTCATCGAACGGCACCAAAAGGCATTAGAAATGAGGGAGATCGACCTCTTCGAGCTCTTGGGAAATTTGGATTGCACCTAGGGTAAAGAGGGAGGAATGGAGAGGGAATCCAAAGTGGGTTCTTAGAAGCCCGAGGTGGCAATTTCATAATTTTTTCCACCTTTAAGATGCCACACAGTTTGGCCGCACAGTTTGAAAAACCGTGCGCAAACCATGTGCATGGTACTGTCCAGAGGAAGAGGGTTGCACGATTTACCAGGGCAGGCCGCACGGTTTTCCCTGGCCGTGTGCAGGTCGTGCACCCAAGCTTGTCTTGCCCAGTATTCCTTTCCTTCGTTCGCCGAGCCACCGAAACACCCCCAAGACCTCTCAAAATTTTAGAATACATCCCTTAAAGTCCAAAACAAGGGATTAAAACAAAACATAATTAAAACACACCCTTCCATAAAACAGGATCTAACAACCTCCCCATCTTATAATGGCTCATCCTCGAGACTAGTTTCCAAGCCTAATTGATCCACCGATTAGAAGAGTTTGGGCCACTGAGCCTGCATATCCGATTTCGGTCCCCAAGTTTCTTCATGAACATTCCCATGTTTCCATAGTACTTTCACTAATGGAACAACCTTTCCTCGCAAGACCTTTTCACAATGATCCACCACACGACCAGATGCTCCTCAAAGGATGCATAGACCTCATGCTCCACATCCCCCACATCAACCACGTGAGATGGGTCAGGGTGATATCGTTGAAGCTGCGACACATGAAACACATCATGCATACCACCATACCATTGTGGAAGAGGCAATCGGTAACCCACTGGTCTGATGCTCTCCACAATCTCAAACGGAACCACATACCTGGGAACCAACATACCCTGATTTCGAATCTGATGATGACCCAACCTGGGAGACACCTGAAAGAACACTTTATCACCCACCAAAAACTATAGAGGTCTATGCCTCTAATCTGCATACGACTTCTGCCTACTCTGAGCTTTAGCCATCCTCTTTCTGATCAACTTAACTCTCTCTGAAGTCTCATGCACGATACTTGGCCCCAACAACTCAGATTCAACAGCCTCTAGCCAACACAACAGAGATCTACATGGCCTCCCATAGAGTGCCTCAAATGGCGCCATCGGAATCGTATCCTGAAAATTGATGTTGTAGGAAAATTCAGCTAAATATAGGTGTCTCTCCCATGAACCACAAAAGTCCTTGACACAAGCTCTAAAAATGTCTTCAAACACATGGATCGTAAACTCCGACTGCCCATCCATCTACGAGTGGAAAGTCGTACTCAAAAACAACTGCGTAACAAGTGCCTTCTGCATCCGGTTCCAAAAACGCAATGTGAAACATAGATCTCGGTCCAAAACTATGGTTCACAGAACACGATACAACCGCACTATTTCCCAAACATACATCACACCCAACTGGTCGACAGTAAATGTCTCTTGGTTCGGTAAGAAATGAGCCACGTTCGTTAACCGATCCACAACCACGCAGATTTCATCATTCTTTTGCGGCGTCCTCGGAATACCCATTACAAAATACATTGTTACATCATCCCACTTCTATTCCAGAATATGCAATGGATGTAAAAAACCACATGGGCGTTGTTGCTCGGCCTTCAATTGCTGATAGGTAAGGCACCATGCCACAAATCCAGCAACTTCCTTCTTCATTCCAGGACAACAAAACTACCTTCGGAATTCTCGGTACATCTTGGTCAAACCAGGATGCACTTCCTACTCGGATGCATGGAACTGACGCATCAACTCTTTCCGCATACACTTTGGCAAAACCACACGATCAGGAACACAAACAACACCTTCCACACGGAAGGCCCAACCAAAAGGTAGATCCCTACCTTTATGCTTTTCCATCATGTTCAAACACTCAAGATCATCAATATGAACTTTCTTAACTCGACTCAAAAGCATCGAATCTATCCTTAAGGATGCAAGAGTGGCATAAACACTGTCCTTTTGTACTTCAAGGTGAATCTCTGCAAACAAAGCCATCACCTTCCACTTGGTGCTGGACTCCTGAACCACCTGATTCTGAACCATCCGGCTCAGAGCATCAGTAACACTATTTCCCATTCCCGGTGTATACACCAACTCAAAGTCAAAAGTCTAATGATATTCAACCCATATTCACTGATGAAGGTTCAGATCCCATTGTGAGAATATGTACATTAAACTCTTATTGGAAGTAAACACACAAAACCATTCTCCTAACAGATAGTGCCTCTAGCACATCAAGGCATACACTAATACAACTGACTCAATGTCATTAGTGGGATAGTTCCGCTCATGGGGTCTCAAATACCTTGAACCATAAGCCACAACCCGCTCATCTTGATTCAACACAGCCCCATGTCCGACTCCGGACACATCACAAAACATGATGTACTTCTTACCCGGATTAGGTAAGATCAAGATATGTGCGGTCATCAACAACATCCTCAACTCTTAGAAGGAGTTCTCACAAGCCTCAGACCACTCGATCCTGATTCCATTCTTGGTCAAGCATGTGATTGGTGCTACCCAGTGAGATAAATCCTGAATGAACCTTCGGTAATACCTGGCCAAACCCAGAAAACTCCGAACATCAGAAAAACTCTTGGGCTGCTCCCATGATAAAACTGCCTGCACTTTATTTGGATACACTATCACACCTATATCTAAGATTATGTGACCCAAAAAATGCACCTAACCTGTCCAGAATTTACACTTTGATAGCTTAGCGTATAGTTGATGCTCTCTTAGTGTACCCAAGACGATGTCAAGATGTTGGGCATGATCATCCTGAGTTTTTGAGTGTACTAAGATATCATCAAGAAAGTCAATCACAAACTGATCTAGATAGGGATGAAAGATTTGGTTCATCAAAGCCATAAACACTGCTAGTTTATTGGTCAAGTTGAATGGCATTACCACAAACTCAAACAACCCATACCGACTCCGGAGAGCTCTCTGCGGTACGTCATAATTCATTACCCTCATCTGGTGATAACCATACCTCAGATAAATCATAGAAATCACTGATTCACACCTCAAAATATCAAACTGGACATCAATTCTAGGAAAGGGGTACTGATTTTTAACCATCATCTGATTCAACATTCGATGGTCAACACACAGCCTCAACGACCCATCGACCTTCTTTGCAAAAAGTACGGGAGATCCCCAAGGAGAAGTACTAGGACAGATAAACCCCTTACACTCCAACTCCTCAAGTTGAACCATCAGTTCCTGGAGTTCTACCGGTGCCATTCGGTGTGGAGGAATTGAAACTGGATCTCCTCCCGACAGCAACTTGATTGTGAGTTCGACATCCCTCTCAGGTGGTGACCCCATGAAATCCTCAGGAAACACATCCAAAAATAGATCCACCATGAGATGAATATTAGATTGTTTCCCCCCTCATCATCATCAAGAATGAGACATGCCACTTAATCTATGATTCCACACATATGTAGAAAAAATGGTCCCGCATGCCCTGCTCGAACATCCCATTCGCCACAGTGGACATAAGCGTCACCCTCAAGAACCCTGAATGACACCCTGTGACAATAATAGTATATGTGCGACCGATACAACACCAACCAATCCATTCCAAAGATTATGTCAAACCCCGACATCTCAAGAATGAACAAGTACCACAAAAAATGATACCCACCAACTTCCAAGGAATATCCCTTGCACTACTTGATATTTTCAACCTGCACCCCCAACAGGGTGTCAATTGACATAACTCCACACACCCCCTCCACAGGTAAACCCAACACTACCACAAGTTGAGCATAAAAAATAGAGTGTGTGGAACATGTTTCAAACCACTCACTAGAAAAAATAGAAGCTACAAGGATCTTACCTCGAACAGTTTATGGTCTGACCTTGCCATCACCAGGCACAAACTGAACTTCCTCAAGCCGACCTGCCCCTCTTCTCTGGGCTCCGGCCTGAGCACCCCATGCTGCACTGCCCTGATGGTGTGAGCGATCTTGCCCTGGAGTTCCAACTCCACCGCCCCTACCAGTAAGGCCCGTGGAGCTCCAACTGCCTACCTGATACGAGGAAACTAATCCCCTCCCCATACCCAGTACCTTCTTTTCATCATCATGATCACCCTCCAGCCGAGGGTTACTGCAAGACCTTTGTACATGCCATATCCTTCCGCATTAACGACACTCAACTGGAGGTCTAGGACACTGACCACACATATGCCCCGGCCTACGGCACTGATAACAGAACACCTAGTTCCCAATCTGAGAGGCTGACCATATTTTCATACCACCTTTTTGGAAACTTTCCAAACGGAACTTCCGACCATCAGATGATGCACCACTTTTCCTCCCAACTGGCATGACAAGACCACCACTCAAAGTTCCCTTCAGGTTCCCTTTTAAAGATGAGTGCCTGATCCATCTCCTCTGAAAACCTCTTCAAGGAGAAGATATTTACTGGAGACCAGATCTCATGTCTCAAACCATTCTGGAAACACTTTGCTATCACTGCCTCAACCCCTGATAACACTGGGAAAAAGCGACACAAATCTTTGAAGCAGCTAGCATTGTCCATCACCGATAGTGATCTCTGAGTCAGGCTCATAAACTCTACAGCCCGGTCCAAAGTCTCAGGGTAGAAATGATCCATAAACTTCTCCTGGAAATCCTCCCATGACATCCCCTCAGCCTGATCAGTCTCAGCCAGAATATCCCACCAATGCATTGCTTGGCCCCGCAACATATAAATGGCCAGTTTTACTCTCTTTTAAACAGGGGTCTCGAGATGATACAGTATCGTCTGGACAGACTCTAACCAGAACTCCGCTACCTCTGGCCCACCCTCTTCGGTGAAGGTCAAAGGGTGATGTAGCTGGAACTCCCTAGTCAGCTCAAACATACTCGATGAAACCTGCCCTGGTTCCCGATCCATCATCTGCATAAGGTTAGCCATGTTATACAGGAACTGGTCTTCTATAACTTCATTGATCACCGCATTTTTTTGCTATTCTACTTGAGGAGTGTTCTCAGAAACATCCTCGTGTTTCCCAACTAGAAACTAACACCGTGGTGGAATCTCTCTACATTTCCAACCAGGAGATTTAGCATGCAGACCATAAAACATTCATGACTTCATCAAAAGCTCTTTACTAGATACAGCAACCCATTTTCATATTCTCATTCATTAACATGAACACCTAAAATCACTTCCCCAACCATCCCTATAGTGGGTCACGGTCCACGTGGGGAAAACAACCAGGAACTACCACAAAACTCACAAAACATTTTACAATGACATTTTCCACTTTATTTGAAACCCTTATATTTCATTAAACACCATTTACCCACTTGTTTTATTTCATTCGTCCCATTATTTCTTGGTTTCATGAAATTCATGATGCACCATACCTTCCGGCCTCACACACCCACCCTATGTGCGTGCATAACACAATGAATGTCACCTATCTCCCTAGGTGTCTACAATATTGCATGAATGAAAACACTCATGATGTTATGGCTACGATCCAAATATCATAAAATAGTCACACGAAACCATATGTGCATCACCCAACATTGAAATATCATCAACTGTAAAAACACACAACCAAGAAACACATTTCCCACCCAGGGTGACATGGGTTTTCACTCATACATGGGTTAGCTACTCCCAAGAACAAGCTCATTTACCAAGGCCTGACACATCTTAACCCTTGTAATCCAATCCCAAATAACAATACATTAGAGAAGGAGAAGAAAGACCTCCTCTGATACCACTTTGTAACATCCCCGACCCGGAAGCCACTAAACTGGTGCTCCAATCCGGGTAATTACATAACCTTAAGCGCGCCTCCCCGTACGCCAAAGGCTACCGACTAGTAGTGGGGGTCGTTGTGGTCATGTGGGGAGACTATAATCCCTTTTTATCAGAGTAATCCACAACAGAAACAAACCAATAGTGGAAAATAAATATATAAATAAGGAACATGTATAACATCCATTTCCAACAATAAATATGCCATGTCCTACTACATGTGAAAAAAGTTAACAAAATCCCAAAATAAGGACAATGGCCCAAATCCCAAAAATGCTCCCGACATCAAGTCCGGATCCTCCACCATGTTCTATCCATGTCCACACAACTATCTAGAAAGAAACCTTTCCCTTTTCCTGACATGAAAACATGAAGTCTGCTCGGGTACCCAATGGCAGCCCGAGAAGGGTGTGAGTACAACTCAGTAGGCCCCCACCAACAGTTTCTACAAAATATCCAGTATGAATAGGTAGTGCATACAAAAGGAATATGAATGAAAATTTCCAAGTAATTATTTATGGTTCCATTAACCAGTTCAGAGCCAAAGCCATTGCCCCTTCCATTAACATTCATTTCACACCATTTATCATGACTTACCATTTCATCACATTTCCATGGGTTAATCACATACATTATGTTACAGGGGTCTATGTTTAACCGTTACATGCAAGAGGGTAGACACATCATTATCCTATCTCACCAGGACTAAACCCCTCATAGTAACCATATCTTCACATTGAAGCCTCGATCCAAGTGGATGCAACCGTTTGGAGAATAGATCATCATTCCCCACTCTTAACTCGTGCATTTAAGGAAGAGTCCAAAGCATTAGTGTTCAGTTGACCTTTGGGCGTAGATTCTCAAGTCATACCCCACTATACCAAGCCATGCGCACATGCTTATATTTAAAAATAAACATCAACTCACCATACCATTTTCCTTTGACAACCACCATTCACAACAAACCACATGGGAATTCACATTATTCCATAACCCATTAACACATTACCATTTCACATCATTTAACAATTCACCTAATTCCCATGTTATGCTTATCTCACTAAGCATCCAACACTAAACCCATAACCTATCCCATTATGGTCTTTAATCAGTTAACACATTAAACCATTTAACACGTTCATAATTTCCATGAATCAACCATTCATCCCATTTCAAACAACCCTTAGGTTATTTCCAAGTCTAGGTGCATCACCTAACTTCTATTCAATGTTCATCCAATCATACCAACATATTCATCAAGGGCTCTAAAATTTATTACAACAAGGTTACTTGTGTAATAACAATCCCTAAACATGGGAAAATCCGGCCCATCACATGGATGGCCCCAATTAGGTCAAGTCAACCTCAACGCATCCCATGGGAATTATGAGGGTTCCCATTTACTGTTTTTTAAGCATCCTTTATACCAACCACATCTTGGTTGATCAATGGTCATCAAAAGAAAACCATGAACAAAGCCACACATGCATAAATACACCATAACACTATGAGAAAACGTTTGTAGACCACCTACCTAGAAACCGTGCTTTAACGCACACTCAATTGAGTCCTTATAACTCAATCCATCCAGCCTTTGGAGCTTCAACCTAGAACTCACGCAAAAGGTAGGGTTTTAGAGATTCAGAATAAGAGGAAGAGAAGATACAAACCCTAAACCAAAAAGAGAAGAAAATATGGGATTATCCTTACCCGGAGATTCGATACGCATCCAATGGAACCAAAAACACCTTATAAACGAGGGAGATTGACCTCTTGTTGCTCTCGGGTGATTTGGTTCATGTCTACGGTGAAGAGGGAGGAATGGAGAGGAAATCATGAGTGGGTTCTTAAAATACCGGGGTGGAGATTTCAATAATTTTCACCAACATTAAGAGGTCGCACGGTATGGACGCAAGGTTTGACAAATCGTGCGCAAACCGTGTGCATGCTACTGTCTAGAGGAAGAGGGTTGCACAGTTTGCTCTAGCCTTTCGCAGGTCGTGCGCCAAGGCTTGTCTTGCCCAGTTTTCCTTTCCTTCATGTCTCGAGCCCCCGAAACACCCCCAAGACCTCTTATACTTTCAAAAGACATCCCTTGAATCCCGAATCAAGGGATTCAACAAAAACATATTGAAAACACACCCTTCCAAAACCGGGATCTTACTGGAAGATCGTATATTTAAAACTAAATGAAGAAGAAAGTGTGATAGAGAATGAGGAAATCATCAAAAGAAAATATGTGAATGCCTCATATTATATAAATCTTCCAAAAATAAAAACGTATCATTTCATTGAGTTGATTATGATGGGTGCTTTATCATAACCAGCTTCTCGATCATTTTCTCATAAGATGATATAATAACAATTTCCATTAATATAGAAAAGGAATTTTTTATATCCTGTATACTTAAGGGACATATGTTAATATTATCAAATTTAATCATAAAATAAAATAGAAAAACATTAAATAATAATAAAAGGAAGAAAAAATTTCCACCATGTATGAAATGAGCAAAGAAACACCAAATAAAATAATTGAGGGGAATGAAAGTATATTACAATTGTGGATATAAGATTCATATTTATATTAACCCTAATGAATTAATAAAATCTTTTATAATGTAGTGATTTAATTGTAATGATGTTTTTCATTATTCAAACAACATCCACATGTGTCCATGGTACATAGTACTGAAGAAGAAATGGATAAAAATATAATCATATGAAATTACAAAAACATACACTAATTTCACAATTGATGTGGCAAAAGGTATACTTTACATCCAATGTAGAAGTTCATATATTTTGTATGATTCTAGTTATACCCATAAATTTATATATAATTAATTTTACAAGGTTAACAAATCATAATGTCAATTATTTTATGTAAACCAGCATTTAAAACTCATCATTGTAGTATGATTGCATCTCATGTCATAGATCTTCTACGAATAATTTTTTCAGAATATGCTTCATGTGAATTTTTTTATTTCTAATCACATTGAAATTAATGTCATTAGTGGAATAGATTCCCTCTATCATTAAAAACCCCATATATATTCTCATGGATGTTAAGTTAAATTTGATATTCCAAATCATCCAATCATAATAATTCAATGTAAGGTTTATCCTAAACTCCAAAGAGATATTTATTCCATCTTATGGATTCTACAATCAATTGGTGATGGATATTTTACATTGACTATTAGGGACAAACATGACCTTAGGAATATTCCCATTCTATGATTTTTTTAACGTGTTTCCATAAGAGATACCCAATTATTTCCAAATCCCAATATTTATTTTTCATTACAACTCATACTCAGTTATACTTCTATTTTGATGATATAATATAGAATGTCCCATATTAAGGGGTATGAATTGATGATGAAACTATTGGATAATATAGATAAGGGATTCATTCATCCTTATTATTTACTATATAGTGAAAGGATTTTTTTTATTATGAATAAATATTGGTCGATGTGTCATATCATTGATTAAAAAAAAACATAACAAAATAATTTTAATGAAAATGTAGTCTCTACCCAGTTTCGATGAATTATTTTTCTAAAAATTTATGATGATATTAATATGTTTTTATATTGAAATTTGATCAATATTTTATAAGTTGTGGTTCAAGAATGGGGAAATACTCAATGATAATTTTCATATGAATTTTTTTCTTTAGCAATTTATACTAATTCCATTTCTAAAATCAATTTCTATAAATAATATAATGATTTTAATGAATATAATCATTTTATATTACCTTTACCTATTTTTAGTTGAAATTACAGACCATATTTTTATATATTTAGTGATAAAGGGATAGAATAATGAAATAGTGAGGATGTTTTTATGACACTAAGGAATGTGAAGCAACATTAAAAATTAACCAGTATAATATTTTCACCAAAATGATTCATTGATGTTAAGTTTAATATAATGTGAGGTTATATTAGTAGAATATTTAATAGTATAATTTATTGAGCAATGGAATAGATCAAATAGTATAATAGATAAACATTGTTTTATTGTGTTTTCTAGACACATAGGATTTATTTCACTGCTGAAATTTCAGTTATTTGAGATGGGCTATTTCTGAAGGGATTCCATCGCAAAAACTCTTATGGCCGAGTCCTGTCGTAAATAGAAAGTTGAAGAACATAGCACCACAACTAGTATTATTTGCGACGGACCCGTTGCCAAAAATACTAATTGCAACGGGAAGTGGTGTCGTCGCAAATATATGTCCAATTAAATGTATTATATATAAATGATCCTTTCGCGATGGGCCTATCACTAAAAGTATTTGCGACGGGACATCTTCTCATCTCTAATAGATTGTAGGTTGTAAACCAGTTGTGACAGGCCTATCGCAACAATGATATTGTGATGGTAATGCAACATGTCACAAAAACATTTAATATATATATATATATAATCTATTTTCTATGGGCCCCCAACGCAAAAGGTCATATAAAAAATACTTGATAAAATAGAAAACAATATAGTTATGATTAAGGGATAAATAATATTAAAAATATTAAAATTAAAAAAATTAAAAAAATTAAAATTTTTTAATATTTGAAAATACTTAAAAAAATAATAATTAATGAAAAAAATAGTATCGTTTTGAAGACCAGTAAAATTCAAGGGAAATTTTTTCTTAATTTTCTTTGGAATTTTACAAGAGCGCGGTTTCTGACGGCACATGATTCCGAGGCCCGGAGTGCCCGGAATCAATTTCCGAAGTTTGGCTCGGGTACGTTCAGTGAACGAATGAGCGGGAATTTCTAACTTTTGAACCGGTGCCCAGAATCGAATTCCAAGGGCACCGATGAACTCGCAGCGCCGATATTCGCTTAAGGAGACCTTTTCCGAGGATGCGTTTTATGCTGTTTGAGAGTTAGTTTTTGGGAATTTAAAATGAAGTTAAATAAAATGTGGAAACATATTTTATTTTTATCCAAATTGGTTATAACCTCCCAAAGGAAGTTAGGGGTGGGACCCACATACACTTAACCTCCCTTGAGAGGATTAAGTGTGGTGGGGCCCACACGAACCCTAACACTTCATCTTCCCTTTAAGCTCCCCATAACTCCTCTTTAATTAATCTTGACAACTTGGGTTATTTATTGAGTTGAGTTGTTTTAATTTCAAATTTTTGACATTCAAGTTGTTTAATTGTGTAAATAAAATAAGTTTTAAGCTTATTTTATTTTGGTTGGTATCCTTTGCCACCTTGAGAGGATTTGGGAAGTTCTCTCCATCTTCTTCAACCTTGACGAAGAACACGAAGAACACTTAAGGTCCGACAAAGAACGCCGCTTATCTTCCTCCTAGCCGGTGTGTTTCCGAAGATCGATGATGTCGCATCTTCGATCTTCTTCCCGTGTCAACGAAAGGAGATGTCGTTTCCTCCTCAGAACTTCTCCGTCAGCTTACGAAGCTTCTCCAGCGACGTACCTCTTCGGACGCACCTCGACGTCAACGGAAACGACATTCGGTTTCTGTGACGCCCGACCTCCGCAACGCTTGTTTTCCGCGGTTTGTTGACATGCTCCGCACTTGAAACCGAGGTAGGGGTTTATTTTATATTTTTTTGTTCGTGAATACAAATTTGGTGATGATCGTGGATTAAAACCACTTTTGTTTTCGAATAACGCGAGGGGGGTCAGACCGCACAAACACGGCCGACCCTCCTCCTTTGTTTTTCGTGATGGTTTCTTGAGGTTGATACGAGAAAACGTGGTGCCGTCGCACCACGCGGTATATTGCGGAAGATACGCGCGGCGCCGTCGCGCCGTGCCGTGGAATGAAATTTCAAGGAAGCGACGCCGTCGCGTCGAGTCGAGGGAAGTTGAAGGCGCCGCGGCCGGAACGGGGCCGCGGCGGAGGGGCGCGGTGACGTTGCACCGTGCCGAATGACGAAGGCCGCGGCTGGTTCCGGGCCGCAGTGAAACGAGAAGACCGACAGCCAGCCGGGCCGCCGGTGTTGGAAGCGGGAAGGGGGACCGGCCTTTGCCAGTCCTGTTGAGGAAGAACCGGCCGGCCAGGTCGGGCCGGCCGGAAGGGAGGCAAACCGGGGGGAATTAGTTCCCCTGGCCAGCAAATAAACGGCCCCCATAATGAGGGGGGTATAGTTTCACAAAGGGGGGCATGCAGCCCCCCCCCCCCCGATTTCCAATCAGCTCAGCCTTTGGCCGAGCTGGCAGCGCGCCCAGCGCGCTGCCTTGCGCAGAACCGGCGCGCCCGGCCGATCCGCCAGGCCAGGCCGGGTCGGGCCAGGCCGCGCCGGGCCGGGCCGGGCCGCCAGGCCAGGCCGGGTCGGGCCAGGCCGCACCGGGCCGGGCCGGGTCAACCCTGTACGGGGCGGGTCGACCCGGTTCGGGCCAACCGGGGGTTCTGTGGCCGGGACGACCCGAGCCCGAAACCCCTGTTACCGAGCGGTTTGGATTCAAATGCCCATAACTCGGGCTACAGACCTCCAAACGACGTGCTGTCAGTGGCGATGTGATCCTTGGATCGATATGGTCATTTTGGTATATCTCACTCAAAGTTTCGGAATACTTTGAGTTCGGCCGGGTTGGTTCGTACACGAAACCAACCGGGCCCTCGGAGCGGAAAAGCTCATATCTTGAGCTTCAGACGTCCGTTTGACGTGCCGTCAGGTTTGTTGAGTTCCTCTTAGTGAGAAGGATCTTTTGGCATACTCCGCCCGAGGTTTGGACACAGGTGGAGTAAGGTCGGGTTGGTTTTTCCTTAAAAACCAACCGGGCCCCTGGGACGAAAAAGCCAATAACTCTCAGACCGGGCGTCTGATCGACGCGCCATCTGTTACGTTGAGTTCCTGTTGACGATACAAAACTTTTGGATACATCAACTCTAGACTTTGTGATAGTTGATGTATCAGCCTCTCGGCTCGTGGAGTGGACCCTCCCGAACGAGCTTGCTGTGTGCGGGAACCCTAGAGCTGGCTGTGACTCCTACTGTGACTACGACGATGACTGTGCAGAGATCCTTTGTGGATTCGACGACGACGACTACAGCACTCAGCGATCCTGTGTGGAACAGTGCTACCGATCCTGTGTGGGTCCGATCCTGTGTGGGTCTGCGCACAGCGGTCCTGTGTGAACCAGCGCCTACAGATCCTGTGTGGGTCCGATCCTATGTGGGTCTTTGCGGGGGTTAGTACCTATCGATCCTTTGTGGGTCCGACGACTTAGATGGATCAGTGATCATCTCTATCGTCTTTCGAAGAAGTATACCTGTGTGAGCTGAATTCTGTTGCTTTCCTGTGTGGATTGTGTTGTGTTATACTGTGTGTATTTCTTTTTGCTTTCCAGTGTGGAATACGTATACTTTCCTGTGTGGACTGAGTTGTACTTGGGTTCGGAGGTTGGAGCGTATTATAATTGATGACTTAGGTATATGTATGGGCATATACCTAAGCAGTGTCGGTTGTTACTTAGTGATTGTATCTTTCCTTTGTGGTTTATCCTTTGTGGATTTTGGGAGACCTTCAAGGGTCTCGGGGTCCCTACTGAGTAGCTTATACTCACCCCTGCACGGGCTATGCCCGCACTACATTGTGTTGGTTGCAGACAACTGACAGCGTTGATCGTGGTTGAGGTTTGCTGAGAAGGACGGTACCTGGAGGTGGACCACTGGGCGGGACGTTATCGGAGCGGACGGCGGGACCCGAGGAGTAGTGGAGCTATATGTACCCACCCTTCAGGTGGGATTTCCAGTGGACAGCTCGGTGTAGTGGCTTTTACTTTACAGTTGTTGTTTTCCCTTTCGAGTTTACTTTACTTTCAGTTTGGGTTTGTATACTGGCCCATTTACTTTTCCGCACTTCAGTTGTACTCTGTTTTTACTTAGTGTTTACTTTTCCTCTTTCTTACTCTGTGGTGCTTGTTTACTTTACAAAGGAAATGCCTTCCCTTTTTACCGGGATTTACGCCTTGGTGCTAGTCACCAGACCCTGGCCTATAGAAGGCGGGCTTGGGGTAGTCACAGCACGGGCCCCGAGGACGGGTCGTGACAAATTGGTATCAGAGGAGTTCGGTTCTACCGCAAACTCTGATCTTTTCTATGTTAAGCAATAGTGTTTAGCGTATTGAGTGTGGTTATCAGTCCAAGGAGTCCAGTGTTGGTGCGGCGGCCAACATATCCGTACACCAGGACCCTGACTTCTGATTTCCGACTTAATGCACGAAAATATTGATTGCGTGTATGTTTCAAGTTTTCTTTGTGATTACGTTGTATCAGCTCACCTGGTATACTTTTCTGACCGTGGAGCACCTGTTTCCTTTTCAGGATGGCCCCACGACGGAAGCCAGCTAAGGTTCCGAGAGTCGAGCATGATGACAGCCCACCGAGCGACGAGGCCTCGGTGTAGGGCCCTTTGTCAGTAGTGGCACCGGCGGTAGCTCTACCCGCCGAACCACCGATGATTCCAGCACCAGCCGCTAACGATGCACGTCGCCTCAGTGAACTACATGAGTTCCAACGCCAGTGACCACCTAGGTTCCGTGGGGAGACGGAACCCCAGGTAGTAGAGGACTGGATGGAGGTAGTGGTACGAGTTTTACGGCTAGTGAGGACACCAGCAGACCTCATGGTGATCTTCGCTATGACCCTACTGCACGCAGCAGCGGGCCGATGGTGGAGCTTGATGCTCCAGGTGCACGATGAGGCATCTCTACTCTGGACAGACTTTGAGAGCCTCTTCCGCTCAGATTTTTTCCCAACCACCCTCCGGGCGGTGCACATTCAGGAGATTCTTCAGCTGCGGCAGGGCAGCATGACGGTCGCTCAGTACTCGGTGAGGTTTACTGATCTCTCGCTCTACTCGACTGATATGGTACGGGACACATTCTTCCGGGCCCGGGCCATCGAACAGGGATTGAGACACGAGATCAGGGCATCGCTGATTTCCCCCAGCTTTCCGACTCAGACGGGAGTACTGGAGCGGGCCCTTTTGATCGAGAGCTTCCTTGCTGAGTCTACACCAGCGCCGAGACCCACCGCAGGGTGGCACGTGGCAGAGTCTTCTGTGGCAGGCAGTCGACGGATGACTCTGGGGTCCAGGAAGACCAGACCTTCAGGCAGACGACCTCAGGATACTGGCTCAGCAGTGCGGGGCACACAACGCGGAGCCAGTCTTTCTAGAGGCAGACAATGTTACTCGTGCGGCGGGCAGGGCCACATGGCTCGTGACTGCCCGACCCGCCGCGCCGAGGAGCAGCAGACGGTTGAGGGACCACCGAGGCAGAGGCAGAGGGTCGACCGTGGCGGTCTGCAGGGAGGAGGCGGACGAGGCAGAGGAGCTGGCCGAGCAGCAGGTGGTGGGAAACACTTTGAGGATCTACCACCACCACCACCAGGAGGTCCACCCCGACCACAGGGGGCTGGCGGGAAGAGACAGGCACAGCTCTAGGCAGCAGAGGCCTACGACCACAGCGCGCCCGAGATGATTCGAGGTACTATCTGTGTCTATTCCACCCTTGCTATAGTACTTATAGACCCAGGAGTGAGTCACTCTTTAATAGTCGCTTCCCTTGTTCGGAGCTCGGAGATTCTGACAGAGCTGATGGCTCGATCCTTACGGCAAGAGACTCCTACGGGAGCAGACTCGACGATTACCCACTGGTGCCGGCAGTGTGAGCTTACTCTAGGAGGCGATAGCTTCGGCTGGGATCTTCTTGTAGCAGTGTCAAGGCATTACGATGTCATCTTGGGCATGGATTGGTTATCTATGGTCCATGCCCAGATTGACTGTTTTAGGCGCAAGGTGCGATGTGTACGCACCGACGGGAGAAGGATCACCTTCACCGGCGAGAAGGGAGCCTTCGCAGCACAGGATGGACATCCGCAGAGGAGAGGACAACCCATCACTCATCAGTTGGCTAGTCTCATCCTAGGAGCAGTTGACGTGCAGAGTCCTTGTTTTCCTGCAGTGGTGGATCAGTTTGCGGACGTTTTTCCCGATGACGTTTCAGGGGTACCTCCTCGCAGGGAGGTAGACATTTATATTAACATGTACCCCGGGACAGCTCCGATATCGACTCCAGCATATCGGATGGCCCCCGCTGAGCTTCGAGAGCGACGGGTACAGTTGGAGGACTTGTAGGGAAAGGGGTTCATCTGACCCAGTGTTTCACCCTGGGCTTCCCCGATATTGTTCGCCAAGATGGCGGACGGGAGCTTGCGACTTTGTGTTGACTATCGTCGCCTGAACCAGGTGATAGTGAGGAACATGTATCCACTACCGAGGATTGATGGCCTCTTTGATCAGCTCAAGGGAGCACGGTGGTTCTCGAAGATAGATCTCAGGTCAGGCTATAATCAGCTCAGAGTTAGAGACGAGGACGTACAGAATACGACCTTCAGATGTCGGTATGGACACTATGAGTTCTTGGTTATGCCCTTCGGTGTAACCAATACTCCATCAGTGTTCATGGCCCTCATGAACAAGATCTTTCAGCCATACCATGATCGATTTTTCGGGCTATTCATCGATGACATTTTGATATACTCGACGACTGAGGAGGAGCACGCCTACCACTTACGGGTTGTACTAGACACACTCCGAGAGCACCATCTTTATGGTAATCTCTCGAAGTGCCAGTTCTGGAACATGAGGTCCACTTCTTGGGACATGTTATCTCTGAGGTGGGAGTTGCAGTGGATCCTGCGAAGATCGAGGCTGTGTTAGCTTGGGAGCCACCGAGGAGCGTGACAGAGGTTCAGAGTTTCTTGGGAGTAGCTGGATATTACCGGATATTCGTGCCAGACTTCTCTAGAGTGGCGGAACCACTCTCAGCTTTGACGAAGAAGGGGAAACCCTTCGTGTGGTCAGACAGATGTCAGCAGAGCTTCCAGGAGCTGAGACATAGGTTGACCAACGCACCTATCTTGAGGTTTCCTGAGGAGGTATTAGGGTACATAGTTTACTGCGATGCATCAGGGACCAGACTCGGATGTGTCCTGATGCAGGAGCAGGCAATGATCGCCTATGGATCACGTCCGTTGATGCCGCATGAGCAGAACTACGCTACCCATGACCTAGAGTTAGTAGTAGTGGTCTTCGCTCTGAAGACATGGAGACACTACCTGATGGGCGAGCGCTTTACAGTCTTTTCTGATCATCAGAGTCTCAGGTATATCTTCTCGCAGAAGGACCTGAACCTGAGACAGCGGCGATGGCTCGAGTTCCTCTAGGACTATGACTTTGAGATAGTCTATACTCCTGGGAAGGGGAATGTAGTAGGTTATGCCCTCAGCATGAGGACGAACATTCAGCTACTTGAGGAGGCGACAGAGCAGCTAGCCTCTTTACAGATATCCTTTTTGGATAGATATGGAGTAGCCTTCCTTCAGTCTCTCACAGTCACTCCTCCACTTCGGCAGTAGGTCAGAGAGGAAAAGCGAGGGGAAGCTGACTGTGAGACGCGGCGTGCACAGATATCCTCAGGACATGCACCTGATGGTTTCTCCTTTGGAGAAGAGCACGACATCCTATTCAGAGGATGTACCATGGTACCAGTCTCTTTACGGGAGGAGGTGCTGAGAGAGTTTCACACTTCTCCTTTGGTGGTACATCCTGGAGTGGCGAAGATGTACCAGGATCTCAGGCGACAGCACTGGTGCCCGGGCATGAAGAAGGCTGTAGCAGAGTTCGTTTCTCGATGCCTCACCAGCCAACAGGTGAAGGCTGAGCACCAGGTACCAGCAGGCTTGGTACAGCCCTTGGAGGTCCCGGAGTGGAAGTGGGACGGGATATCTATGGACTTCGTGACTGGACTTCCACGCACTTCCAGAGGTCACGACTCTATCTGGGTGATTGTCGACCGACTCACCAAGTCGGCTCACTTCTTACCCATTCGAGAGCAGGGCTCAGTGGAGAGCTTGGGATGTCTCTACGTTCAGGAGATTGTGCGGCTTCACGGTGTGCCATCTTCTATCGTCTCCGATCGAGATGCTCTCTTTAATTCCCGGCTTTGGAAGGGATTGCAGGAGGCATTCGGGACGCAGCTATGTTTGAGCACAGCCTTTCACCCTCAGACGGATGTTCAGACCGAGAGGACCATTCAGACTCTCGATGACATGCTTCGCGCATGTGTCCTCGACTTTGGTCATGGCTAGAAGGACCACCTAACCTTGGTGGAGTTTGCATACAACAACAGCTACCACTCCACCATCGGGATGGAACCGTACGAGGCGTTGTATGACCGACCTTGTAGATCTCCTTTGTGCTAGACCGACCCTGGGGAGTCAGCACATGTGGGGACAGAGATGGTCCAGGCCACGACAGAGAAGGTCCAGGTCATCCAGGAGCGGATGAGGACAGCTCAGAGCCGGCAGAAGTCATATGCTGACAGGAGGCGGAGGCCACTAGAGTTCGAGGATGGCGACCATGTCTTATTGCGGGTCTCACCTCGACGTGGTATACAGATATTTGGCCGAGGCGGCAAGTTATCTTCGTGCTTTATCGGACCCTTCCAGGTTCTCAGTAGGATTGGCGAGGTGTCTTATCGCCTGGCTCTACCACCTTAGTTGCACCGGGTGCACGACGTCTTCCACGTATCTCAGGTGAGGAGATACGTGCACGACCCGATGCACATCATTGATCATGGGGAGCGTGACGTTGACGATGGGGTGACTTTTACGGAGGTCTCGGTGGAGATAAATGATTGACAGGAGCGGGTCCTATGTGGATGGTCGATTCCTCTAGTGCGCATCAGATGGCAGCACGAGACCCTCCAGGAGAGCACTTGGGAGCGGGAGGCTCAGATGCGTGCTCAGTACCCTCATTTGTTTCCCTAGTTTTGATGTATATTTACGGGGACGTAAAGCCCTGAGGTGGGAGTAATGTAACAACCGTAAAATTCAAGGAAATTTTATTCTTAATTTTATTTCGAATTTTACAAGAGCGCGGTTTCTGACGGCACATGATTCGGAGGCCCGGAGTGCCCGGAATCAATTTCTGAAGTTTGGCTCGGGTACGTTTAGTGAACGAACGAGCGGGAATTTCTAACTTTTGAACCGGTTCCCAGAATCAAATTCTGAGGGCACCGATGAAATCGCAGTGCCGATATTCATTTAAGGAGACCTTTTCCGAGGTTGTATTTTATGCGGGTTGAGAGTTAGTTTTTGGGAATTTAAAATGAAGTTAAATAAAATGTGGAAGCACATTTTATTTTTATCCAAATTGGTTATAACCTACCAAAGGAAGTTAGGGGTGGTACCCACATCCACATAACCTCACTTGATAGGATTAAGTGTGGTGGGGCCCACACGAACCCTAACACTTCATCTTCCCTTTAAACTCCCTATAACTCCTCTTTAATTAATCTTGACAACTTGGGTTATTTATTAAGTTGAGTTGTTTTAATTTAAAACCTTTGAAATTCAAGTTGTTTAATTGTGTAAATAAAATATGTTTTAAGTTTATTTTATTTTGGTTGGTATCCTTTGCCACCTTGAGAGGATTTGGGATGTTCTCTCTATCTTCTTCAACCTTGACGAAGAACCCGAAGAAAACTTAAGCTCTGACGAAGAACGTTGCTTCTCTTCTTCGTAGTCGGTGTGTTTCCGAAGATCGACGACGCCGCATCTTCGATCTTCTTCCCATGTCAATGAAAGGATACGCCGTTTCCTCCTCGGACTTTCTCCGTCAGCTTACGAAGCTTCTCCAGTGATGTACCTCTTCAGACACACCTCGACGTCAATGAAAACGATGTTCGGTTTCCGCGACGCCCGACCTACGCGACGCATGTCTTCCGTGGTTTGTTGGCGTGATCCACACTTGAAACCGAGGTAGGGGTTTATTTTATTTTTTTTGTTCGTGAATACAAATTTGGTGATGATCGTTGATTAAAACCCCTTTTGTTTTCGAATAACGCGAGGGGGGTCGGACCGCACAAACACGGCCGAACCTCCTCCTTTGTTTTTCGTGATGGTTTCTTGAGGTTGATACGAGAAAACGTGGTGTCGTCGTACCATGCGGTATATTTCGGAAGATACGTGAGGCGCCGTCGCGCCGCGCCGTGGAATGAAATTTCAAGGACGCAACGCCGTCGCGTCGCGTCAAGGGAAGTCGAAGGCGCTGCAGCCGAAACGTGGTCGCGGTGGAGGGGCACGGTTCCATCACACCACGCCGGACGACGAAGGCCGCGGCTGGTTCCGGGCCGCGGCGGAACGAGAAGACCGGTGGCCAGCTGGGCCACCGGTGTGAGAAGCCGGAAGGGGGACCGGTCCTTGCCGGTCCCATTGAGGAAGAATGGGCCGACCAGGTCGGGCCGGCCGGAAGGGAGGCAAACCAGGGGGAATTAATTCCCCAGGCCAGCAAATAAGTGGCCCCCATAATGAGGGGGGCCGGTTTCACAAAGGGGGGCAGGCGGCCCCCCTGTTTTCCAATTTTCTCGGCCTTCGCCCGAGCTGGCAGCGCGCCCAGCGCGCTGCCTTGCGCCGAACCGTCGTGCCTGGATGGTCCGCCAGGCTAGGCCAGGTCGGGCCGTGCCGGGGCCTGGCCGGGCTAGGTCAACCCTGTCCGGTGCGGGTCGACCCGGTTCTGGCCAACCGGGGGGTCTCGGGCCGGGACGGCCCGAGCCCGAAACCCCCGTTACCGAGCGTTTTGGATTCAAATGCCCATAAATCGGGCTACAGACCTCCAAACGACGCGCCATCAGAGGCGATGCGATCCTTGGATCGAGGTGGTCGTATTGGTATATCGCACTCAAAGTTTTGGATTTCTTTGTGTTCGGCCAGGTTGGTTCGTACACGAAACCAACCGGGCCCTCGGAACGGAAACACTCATATCTTGAGCTATGGACGTCCGTTTGACGTGCCGTCAGCTTTGTTGATTTCCTCTTAGTGAGACAGAGCTTTTGTAATACTTCACCCGAGGTTTGGACGCAGGTGGAGTACGGTCGGGTTGGTTTTTCCTTAAAACCCAACCGGGCCCCCGGGATGAAAAAGCAAATAACTCTCAGACCGGGCGTCCGATCGACACGCCGTCTATTGCGTTGAGTTTCTATTGACGATACGGAACTTTTGGATACATCAACTCTGGACTTTGTGACAGCTGATGTATCAGCCTCTCGGCTCATGGAGCGGACCCTCCCGAAGGAGCTTGCTATGTGCGGGAACCTTAGAGCTGGCTGCGACTGCTACTGTGACTGCGACGACGACTGTGCAGAGATCCTTAGTGGATTCGACGATGACGACTACAGCACTCAGCGATCCTGTGTGGATCAGTGCTACTGATCCTGTGTGGGTCCGATCCTGTGTGGTTCTGCGCTCAGCGGTCCTGTGTGAACCAAAGCCTATAGATCCAGTGTGGGTCTGATCCTGTGTGGGACTTTGCGGGGGTTAGTACCTATCAATCCTTTGTGGGTCTGACGACTTAGATGAATCAGTGATCATCTCTATCGTCTTTCGAAGAAGTATACCTGTGTGATCTGAATTCTGTTGCTTTCCTGTGTGGATTGTGTTGTGCTATCCTGTGTGGATTTCGTTTTGCTTTCCTGTGTGGAATACGTATAATTTCCTGTCTGGACTGAGTTGTACTTGGGCTCAGATGTTGGAGTGTATTAGAATTGATGACTTAGGTATATGTATGGGCATATACCTAATAAGTGTCGGTTGTTACTTCGTGATTGTATCTTTCCTCTGTGGTTTATCCTTTGTGGATTTTGGGAGACCTTCAGGGGTCTCGGGGTCCCTACTAAGTAGCTTATACTCACCCATGCATGGGCTATGCCCACACTATGTTGTGTTGGTTGCAGACGACAGACAGCATTGATCGTGGTCGAGGCTTGCTGAGCAAGACGGTACCTGGAGGTGGACCACTGGGCAGGACATGCTCGGAGCGGACGGCGGGACCCGAGGAGCAGTGGAGCTATCTGTACCCACCCTTCAGGTGGGATTTCCAATGGATAGCTCGGTGTAGCGGGTTTTACTTTACAGTTGTTGTTTTCCCTTTCGAGTTGTACTTTACTTTCAGTTTGGGTTTGTATACTGGCCCATTTACTTTTCCTCACTTCAGTTGTACTCTGTTTTTACTTAGTGTTTACTTTTCCGCTTGCTTACTCTGTGGTGCTTGTTTACTTTATAAAGGCAATGCCTTCCCTTTTTACCGGGATTTACGCCTTGGTGCTAGTCGCCAGCCCCTGGCCTACGGAATGCGGGCTTGGGGTAGTCACGGCACGGGCCCCGAGGATGGGTCGTGACAATCGTTATTATGAAAATTATAAAAATACTAAAAATATTAAAATTTTCATTATTCAGAAAAAAAATATATAAAAAGAATCCTAAAATATTATTATTATTATTATTATTATTTGTAGAATAAATAAACCATTTAAAATATTATACAAATAATAAGTATTAAAATATAAAATTATTCAAAATAATAAATGAATATGAAATATTTTAACCAATATAAATGACAAAAATTATAAATAGTTCATATTAAAACAAATTATCAATTCAAATGTTTTTAACAGAATGAAAAAATAGTAGGGGGATAGTCTTCTAGAGGAACTTGGGGAGCTAGAGGAATTGGTGGGGGATACTCTGTCCCTAAACTATGAGTCAGATGGCACATGTATTTCATCTGCTCATGCTATTGTGGCTGCCAATGATGTATTTCCTCCCCATGCTGCTGCTACTTCTACTGCTTCCATCGACGCATGTCCTCCTCATGCTACTACTACAGCTTCATACAAATCTCTTCCTTATACTTCTACAAACTCTCTATAATCACTGTTTGAGCTCGATAATTCTTCTGATACTATGAGAAAGAAGATGATGCTCCTCAAAAATATCCTCTTGAGATAGACGCTGACATCAAAATAATAATTTAATTTGTTCAATGAATCAAATGAGATCTGATACCAACTACTTAGCCCCTCTCGAAGGCATACTGGGTCACCTGTATCCTTGCCACCTCATTGATATAGTGGGCACTAGTCTGATCAGTCATCTCGGCCTAACTCTATTCCCTTCTCTGAGAGGTCACGACCCCATATGACTCCTTCAGTCTCAATTTGAAATTTAAATATTTAAAACACTAAATGAATTTAATTTTCAAATATAAAAATAAATAATACTGACCACAATCTGACGCTGGTGATCACCTCTAATCTCTCTAGTGGATGGATCACTGTACACCCTCTGATAAACATCGTACTCCATAATATCAGGATGCTCGACTGCCTATATGAATATAAACTAAACTGTTAATATCTAATGTAATATAAAATATTTGAAAAAATACTAATCAGGTACACTCTATGTGAAATGAATGTACGACTACCTACTAGATGTGTCACCTCATGTCTCTCCCAGTTCTACCAGCCCAATGAACATCTACTATGAAATCCACCACTCAAACAGTGTGAACATAATCCATCCCAAACGTGAGATTATATGTACTCTGGTCGGTGGTCTCTACATGACTCATAAAATATTTTCTCCCCTACATTCTAAATGGATGTCCTTCTCAAATTGTGCAATAACCGACAGAAACAATCAGGCATGGACACCTCCCATGTCTCGTGGATAGAGACACACTTTCTATCATCGATGGGATACCATAATCTCTAAAAATAAATTATAATACCAAGTTATTAATGAAATATATTTCTCAATAAATATTATTTATTTACGTACCAGCCAATTATTAAACATTCCATGTGGTACATCAATGCGAATATATTCCCAAGTGATACATGGCAGAGACAAGAAATTGTGCAAGATAGTGTTCCCCTATCAAATAGCTACATCCACCAAACTATGAAAAAATAAATAATAATCATTAAATTAGTATATAAATATATTATTGAAAGCTAAAGAAAATTCTAACGATACAATAACTCTGTGTGCGTGGATCGAAACCAAGATGTGGACATCGCTCAACAATAGGGTCATGTATCATCAGTCACGCAAGGCCACACCCCACCACGTACCTCTTGTACTACCAGTATCATGTGGTTCAGATGATCCAAATTCCCATTCATCTAAATGTTTCTCAGCCTCTTCCAACTCATGAAATAGGTCACGGTCAATATAAAACACAAAATTATTGTTGTTAGTAGATATATGAAAATAACTATTATATATATATTAGTTATAATTATAACCATAATTTAGTTGTGTCAATGGGGACCTTCATCATCATCATCATATCTGACGATGACAATGTCATCATATTCATCATCAACCCTATAAATACCAATATGAGTTCCAATTTCATCATCTATTTCCATTTCAAATTCATTTGTTACATCAATAACACCATCGTTACAGTCGACCCTTAATTGTGGCATGTCATCATCAATAATCATTTCTCTTGGTGAAAAGGATGGATTTTGAGTAGTCTCTTGAAAAATTTCAATTCCATGAACTTCATCAGAACCACATTCAGTTTGAGTAAACTGATTTTTATAAGATTTCATTTTTATTATGCTCCAACAACCACTCAGTTCTTTGGACGTAGCATAGTATTTTGCACAAAATATTTGATGTGTCTATTGAGCCTATAAAAATGGTTTACTTACTGAAATAAGACTTCTATATTTAACATTGACGATTCCATGAATCAGATTAAAATGAAATCCTCTATTAGTATCTAACCACTAACATTTAATCATAGTTTTGTAATTTTTACCAAGATAACATAGTTTAATAATTTAATCCAACATTCCGTAAAATTCAACATCAATTTCTCTATGATATGATCCTCTCAGGAAAAATCTACTTTTCATTATTTTTTTATTCCCCATATTCACTTGTATGAAATCAAAAACCATTCACCACATATGAACTGTATAATTTAACCATTTTGGATGGTGGGTTACTTAATAAACACAATCTCTTATCAATTTTATATCCATGTTGAGACACCTGAAAATTAGTAAAATCATTATAAATATAATAAATAATAAACTAAATTGATAAGTTAAACCATTGATATTTTATGTTACCGGTTTTTGAAACCATTGATTTTTTTTGACATTCATAAAGAACAGCTACTGTAATCTGTGGAATCCGTTTCATGATATAATTATCACATAACCTACAAATAAAATAAGTTTACTTTCTATAACACAAATTATAGAATAAGTTATAGATGAACTCACAGTACAAATGATGACATTTTTTCACAGTTGATAAAAACATATGTACGAGCACTGTGATGTTTATCATATAAAAGCCATTGTTAATGAACTACATCGAAGCCAAGATCTAGTAAATTAAAAACTGACAATTGATTTTCCATTTCATCATCCACATTGTAGTCATTTCATCCCATGCAGTTTTTTAGGGATATAAAGATTCAAAATATTGAGAGCACAGAAAAAAAATTCATCTTGGAAATAAGCATCTGCAATTGATCCATCAACAGATGATTTGTTACGTAATTTTTTATTAAATTTTCTGCATGCATCTCTTGAATGGGTACATCCATCGAACTTGCACTGCACCTCCACATTTAGCTTCATTTGGAAAATGTATTATCGGATGTTCCATTGAGTCAAATAAGGTCGGTGGGAAGAATTTTTCCAGTTTACATATAATTACAACAACATCTTCTTCCAAATTACATAGGGCATCATAGTATGTTGTCCCCGCACAAATGACTCAAAAAAAATTATACATCTTTTAACAAATCCCAAATAATATAATTCAAAAAAAACTCTATATCCCATCGACATAAGTCCTTCAATTATAACATGAAAATCTTCAATTTTTATTCTGTTAATATAACATCTTTTAACATTTATTCTCGAATTGGAATAATAGTCATCTAGATGTATCAAATCTGTATTCTACTGAGAAAATAATAAGTGACTCTCTTTGGACAGTTATAAGCTACTTTTGGCTTCATTAACCTCCCTGATTTTATATTTTGAAATAGATCAAGTTACGGTTGTCTATAAAATTCGGAGAAATCTAATCCTTCTATTAGATTTTCATTGGTTTTACCAGGTGTATCCACAATTTTATGAAAAAAATTATTAAAACAATCATCTCAATAAAAATCACGTCCAACATTTGGTGGTCCAACAAATCACACCAATATAGAAGATCACAAAAAAATGCTCAATTTTTCCAAATTTTGTTCTTTCCAAAGCCATGAATTTTATGTTTGTTTACTGTTTTCCCAAATGTGAAGGGATGTAATGAAAATATATCTAATTTTTACTCTGTACTTGATATCAATTTTTTGAGATTCATCTCTTTCAATTGTTCTTTTTATAAAATGGGATTTGTTCCACTAAAAATGAGGATCGGATGGAAAAAATCTTCAATGACTGTCAAAATTGCAAGGTTTTTATCTATTGATTAGCATAAATGATATGTTTTCTTTCATACAGTAGGGAAATGATTTCAGACCATGTGTACTTCGTCCATATAACAAGCTATATTTTGAGAATTCACTAATCGTTCACATCAATTAGGCTTTTAATATGAAATTTGGTTCACAGAAACATCATAGGTTCTAACACCATTACTCCACAATTAATTTAAATCATCATTCAATGGTTTCAAATAAACATCAATATAATTTTTCGGATGTCCTGGGATTAATAAGGTTAAAACGATATAGAGATTCTTCGTCAAAAATCATGGAGGTAAATTGTACTAAGTTATAAAGATAGGCCAACATGAATACTGACTACCATAAGAACCAAACAGAAAAAAATCATTCTTTGAAAGACCCAATTGTAAGTTTCAGAAATCTAATGAATTAGAAAAATGCATTCGGTCAAAATGTTTCCATGAATCACCTTCAGATGGATGACTCAAGATTTTCCTTGGTAAAATCATGGTTTTCTGTCATGACACCATTGACGTTGTGTTCTGAGACATAAATAACATTGCATCATCGGAGTAACGGATAAATATCTCAACTGTTTTAAGGAAATGATCAAGACTTCCCAAATTTATATTCTTTATACGTCGATAGCGCACATATGGGACAACTGTCCAACGACACATTTTCTTCAGAATAAAAGATGTAATCATTTCCACATGCATGAATCATCAAGTAACTTAGACCCATATTATGAACTAACCTCTAGCTATTATATTAATTATTATGATACACATTTCTTCTAGGTAACAGTGTTTTGAAATACAAAATATCTGATCCAAAAAGTTGTTTGAAATTGCATTATCTAATTTAATAGCCAAAAAAAATTCAAACTCTTCTAATTTTCTTATCATAAAACCATGATATAATGCATCCTCAGTAGACCTCAACAAGACCTAAAATTTGGATGGTTCCATCTCAAGAGTTAAATAAATATAACCATGAGTTTCAGTTTTATGAACAGATGGACCAACAATATCATCTACTAAATTTTGAAACAGTGATATATCCGAAATCAAGTTATTTGAATCGTTTCTAGAACTGTGTTCATCATATTGATACCAAAAGACAAAATATAGTAGAAACCAAACAACAAGATATGTACTCCAACCGTTTCAAATGTGTAAAATGTTATCAGAACACATTTTTTACAACCACAATTAACCGTGTCTTCTAAAAAAAATTCTACTTTTGATCATACAGGTGATAATAATGCTTCAACAACCTCAATATATAGAATATTTAATCCAGACGTATTTGGATTTTAGTGCTAATTTATCTATGCATGGTCATCTAAAAATGACTATTGTCGGCTTTCTTATGGCATATATATTTCAAAAATATATATAAAATCATTAATGTTTTTGAATAATTTGAAATTATAAAAACAATATCGAAAAAAAGATGAAAATTTGTTACAAATACTCCTTTGTAATTACCTTTAATTACTAGGGACCCAATTTCTAGTGGATTAAAAGATACACTTTTTTCTAAAGGCTCATTTTCATGCTACATTCTCACACTGAAATCACAATGAAAAATCTACTCGGAGGTACTCATATTCATTCTCATGAGAATGAGAATGTAAAAGCGTACATTCGTGCATATTCTTGATTATGATTTCTGTGTGAGATAGATGCAACTAAATGAGCTTCTAGACAGAAGAACCCCCTCTTTATCGATTAATCATCTAGTTAAAACTGTCACTATTTGAAAACTTTTTAAAAAATGTTTTCCTACAAACGAATATTCAAACTCGTGCAAATGATATTACTAAGAATACGTAGAAGCAAACATTTTATAATTTTTTTAGTTGGTGAGAGTTGAAATGAAAAGACTCATCAAGAAAAAAGAGTGATGTCAATCCACTGGCATTTGTTCCATGTTATTATAAGTTATTAAAATTCATTAAAATGTATTACTACTGATTTTATTTCTAATTATTCCAAATTGTTACAAATTATTTGTACTTATTCCTTATTATTCCTAATTATTCCTCATTATTGCAAATTATTTATAATTGTTCCAAATTATTCTTACTTGTTCTTAATTATTATTAATTAGTCCTAATTATTTTTAATTAATCATAATTTTTGCTAATTATTTCTAAATAATCCCAATTCATCCTAATTATTTCCAAATAAAGATAATTATTTCATATTAATGATAATTGTTTCAAATTAATGTTATTTAGTTCTACATAATTCTATTTAGTGTTAATTATATCTAATTAATTCTATTTAGTCCTAATTAATGCTATTTCATCCAAATTACTATTATATACTCATATTTATAGCTCTTTAGAGCTATTTGCTACTATTTAGTCCTAATTAGTTTTAATGTGTCATACTTTCACTAATTATTCCTAATTAGTTCTAATTAGTCCTAATTATTTCTAAACAGTCCAAATTAGTGCTAATTATTGTTAATTATTTCTATTTTCTGGCAAATTATAGCTAATTAATTATATTTATTCATAATTATAGATATTTATTACTAATTTTTGTTATTTATTCCTATTTATGGGTATTTATTTGTAATTATTCCTAATTATTTATAATAATTGATAATTATTGCTAATTATTGAATATTATTGCAAATTATTGCTAATTGTTACAAATTATTGCTATTTATTGCTAATTATAGTTAATTATTGCTAATTATTACTAATTATTGCTAATTATTTTTTGTTACTGCTAATTATTGCTAATTATGGTTATTTATTACTAATTATTGTTAATTATTGCTTTTTATTACTATTCATTGCTATTTATTGCTATTTATTTCTAATTATTGCTAATTATTGCTAATTATTGCTAATTATTGTTAATTGTTAATAATTTTTTCAAATTTTTTCTAATTATTCCAATTTATTACTTTTTATTACTATTTATTACTATTTATTAATATTTATTACTATTTATTACTATTTATTAATATTTATTACTATTTATTTATATTTATTACTAATTATTACTAATTTTAATAATTATTAGAAATTATTAATAATTATTACTAACTATTACTAATTATTACTATTTGTTGCTAATTATTACTATTTATTAATAATTATTACTATTTAATACTTTTTATTACTATATATTACTATATATTAATTTTTATTACTCTTTATTAGCAATTATTACTATTTATTAGTAGTTATTAGTAGTTATTACTATTTATTAATAATTATTATGGATAACAAAAAAAATCTATCATTATTACAAATAATAAATAATAATTAATATTAATATAAAAAATAAAATCAATACTAAATTAAATTAAACATAATTACCTTTAAACATTATCTCTTATAATTTTAGACGGCTTCACAACTTTATCTTAAAAAAACTAACTCTATAACATTTTCACACTTAAATTAGAGTTTAGAGTAGGAGAGGAAGAAAAAATTCTGGAGGCAAGAGAAAACGGATGATAGGTTTGTATAGTTTAGATTAGTTAGGATGAGAATCCCCTTACAAATAATACTTACTATGACGAGTCCTATCGCAAATACCTTCAGCCGTATTAAGTACATTCGGCGGTTAAAAAAGTTATTTGCGATGGGGCCCGTCGTCAAAATAACATGCCGTCAAACTATTTGCTACGAGACAACATCGCGTCACAAATAGGATATTACCACCTCCAGTTATTTGCGATGGGGGATCCCCCAGCCCGACAAGGTCTTACCGCCTCCCAACTTTTGCGATGGGAGGTTCCTACCTCTCGCAAATACCGCTTCGCGCAGTTTGGTACACTAACCGCGCCAATCCGCAAGAAAGGTTTTGCGACGGAGCACCTATTCCCATAAAAAATAATTGCTTATTTGCGATGGGATTTATGCCCCTCGCAAATATTCCATCGCAAAAAACAATTTTTCCCGTACTGTTTTGAGAGATTTTTCATGACAATCTTATAATCATAACATGATGACTCTAAAATGGGTAATGATCATATGGGTAGATTAATATAAATATAATTTCATGTAGAAAAATATAAATTTTGTAATAAAGACAATACATACAGGACCCTAAAGAGGATAAGGATTTTAAATACACAGCGATGAACCATTAAAGGGGATGTGATGCATCCTTATAATGAATGATATGGTCATATTTTATTCCCCGTTCCACTTGAAAATTCACTAGTGTGATTAATAGACTCATGGGTGGGAGATGTAATATGTAATATTTTTTATTGAATATATGGAGGTATTACCATTATACTGAAATGTAGGAGATATATATTTATATATATATCATAAAATCTAGATGAATATATATATGTAGAACTATATGGATATCCTCCAGAGAAGGTCGTTCATATTGATTTGTATTTTGAATGGTAAATATATTACCAACATGGTAAATAGAAAATGGTTACCAATACATTGAGTGAAAAGTACTTTTCTAGTTTTCCATTCACATAGATAGAAAATTATGTAATATATATGGAATTTTTGAACTTGTATCATTAAATAATTACAAAAGGGAACAAATTTTTTCATTTCCAAATGAATGTTTAGTCATCCATCTATTATAGGATAATAATTATTAGAAGGAACATGTAGAGTTAAAGAATAAGTTGAGGAAAGTATGTGAGTTATAGTATGATTATGGAAGAATAATGTGTTTTAAAAAATGATTATGGGTCTCATTAATACACGATTTGGAGAAGGATCCATTGAACGAAACTCATAATTAATCATTCTTTGTTCATAATGTTTTTAAACAGATTAGTTGTGATGTAAAATATGACTTTTGGTGGGATAACATAAATAGAGATAGATTTTAGTATATATTCTGATTTCTGGTTTTTCAACATGTTAATGCTTGGGTGCCTATGTTTTAGGGGATATTATGGCCATTTTATATAACATAATGAATATTGGAAAACATTGAAGTTAATTTTGTCCTCAGAATGAAAAAAATATTTAATTTGAACCATGATATTAGGGTTTTTTTCGATAAACTTATGTAATCAAGACATTTTTCACATTATAGAATTTTTTCCCTTGTTATAATACATGGGTGTACATTAATGAAATTGTGGGATTTCATGGAGTACCAATCTAAATCATATATGATCGATATTTCAGGATTACCATAATGATAGAGAAAAATTTTCAAAAGTATATTGATATATATTTGAGTTTTAATATTTCGTATAATCATAAGACAAATGGTCTATCTAAGATGAGCATTCATATTCTAGAATATATGTTCAAATATTTCCCTATAGATTATAAAGGTGGATGAATTTAAAATCATACTTTTTTTTATTTCCAGAAATCAATATCCTTCAATTGATTATACAAACCCCTACTTATGATTTCTTCTATATTATTATGTAAAAAATGCAACATGTTTTGATGATAGTTTTGAATGAATTCTATTGAGGTTTGATCTTGTTGAGAATGTGATAGATTTGGTTATATTTTATCAACATTCCATAATAGATTCTCATACTGGAAAAAATAGTTTTACTAGATGTTTTTATAGTGATATTTACTTCAATGTTCGTGGAATGGTATTCCTATGAATATCCCGTTCGATGAAGGTTATGTGATTTTTATTTTTGTGAAATTTGAGCCTTGGATATATCGATCCATTCAAAATATCTGATTGTATTAGAGTTGTAATTTATTAGTTTTCTCTTACACTAAATCTCTCTCAAAATAATGAGGTGTTTAATGTCTCTCTGACAAGGATGTAAATAACCAATCCCTCACATGTATGTAACTATGAACTTATACTTATAGGGAAATATATTTCTCATGAGGTACAACTAGTACAAAATTTAGATAATGGTGATAATATTCTATGAATTATACCACGTGCTAGGATAATATTTTTTGGTGAAATAATAAAATTTTAAATTATATGTTAGAGGATTGGGATGTGATAAAGATGATTCATACTCCATTTTTTATATAATAGTGATTTATTGTTGGGGGAGAAAAAATGATAAATAGTTATAATATCACAAACAATGATTTTAGGATAATATTTTCATTAAATAAATTTAATATCATCAATAGCAATAAGTACCTGCAAATAATATTTAAAAGAACCACAACATGTGATTAAAGTAATATAATACAAAATCCATCACCAACATATTTGACAGTAATATATGAATATGATTAAACTCATTTTGAAAAAAAATTATAAATATTTTATTTCATTTAATTATATATTTTCACTCTTTAGAAACAAGTAATGAATTTAGACTATGTCAACAATATTCTTCAATAAAATGGATTCATCATAAATTATTTTTATTACATTTTCTATTATAATATTTAATGTAAATTTATACACATTCATAAATTTATATTTAAAATAAAAATATTAATAAATCATTAGTTCAATATTATAATAATATTATTTCATTGGATTTTTCTAAAAAACATTAAATAACAAGAAAGAATAATTTTTGTAATACTCACATTCAATTTTGTCAAATAAATTACTATAAAAGTAAAAATACATTTTTTATTTTTTATATATATAATATTAGAAAAATTTTAATGAAAATAATTTAATCAACATAATTATGATCATTAGTTTAAATAATTATGATATAAATAAATTTGTAATCTTAATGATCATTTTTTTGGAAAAACATTTTCATCGCATTTTTTAATCTTATTTTTAAATAAATTAATGAATTATCGAGATATTTTATTTGTAAAAATTATTTCCTTGTGTTTATTTAGTTGGGTAATGTTTTTTAAATTTGTCCATTTTAATGATAAACAAAATTATTAGTAATAGTGATAAAATTTATAACCTTGGTAAATGGTAAATTATGATATTATGGTTAAAAAACTAATGTGATAAGGCATGGAATTTATTATAAAAGTTTAATTTTTTAAGGGGATGATTTTATTTTATCCCAAACCATACAAACAATGAAAAAATTACCTTTTTGGAATTTATCATCGATTATCAGGTTTATAATTTCTATAAAAATGTTAAAGTTGAAATTATCACATTCCCCATTTAAATGATTATATTTTTTTTAAATGGAATAAAACAACTGATATTTTGATATTTTTGGACAATTGTTTTATTATTTATCTTAATTCCTTGTGTTAATTTATAATTCATTTTTTTAGATGATACAATTTCCATAAATATATGCATAGTGACAATATTGTTCTTGTGCAAGTAGTTAAAAAATATTTTAAATGATTTTAAAATATATTAAAATAATATTGATTTAATGAGTTATTTTTCTATAATTATTTTTATTAAATATAAAATTATCAAGTTTGTTTATTTTTTATATTGAAATCCTATATTTATATTTTTGTTCTACAATTCCAATTAAATGAATAATGTATAATATGACAAATGTGATATTTTATGACTATATTATATTACTCATATATTTAAAAATCGTAAAAAATATGAAATATGACAATGTTGATATGATATGGTCCCCAATTTAATCAAATCAAAATTTATCGTCCAAATGATACATTATAGGTAAAATTATAACCATTTAATTTTGAAATAATTTGTACTATGAATAAGGATAAATATCGTTAACTATGTGTGTTATAAAAAAATTGGAAAAATTGTTATCTAAACTAGCATGGTCATGATTGGATGATAATATTAGAATTATTTCCTCCACATTGTCAATTAAATGTTATTTCAGAATTTATTATATTTTAATATATTTAAATATTTAAAGATTACCCTTCTAGTCTCATATAAAAGGGTAGTCATTAACTATATTCATTACATCACTTCAAGACATATATCTCTAGAAAAACATTTACATGTTCTATTACAGACATTCATATCCATGCAATATAGTTTATTTTATTCTTAATAAACTAATAGAAGTGTCATTATGAAGGATTTCAAGGAAGACTACTGGAGAAGGGGTTTTAATCATTACAAACTACTATAGAATTATTTGTACATATTCTTCCACTTAATAGAATTTTTATATTATAAAATAATTACTCTAGTATAATAAATTTTATCTGATATTAGTATGATTATTGTAAAACCATTTCGTATCTCATTAATATATTATTTAATATCAGATCATCAGAGCTTCGTACATACGACTTACCATCTCGACAACGTGTTGTCAATAATTTTTCATCTATAGTTTATGTTGATGGTTATAATGTTGGAAGATATATATATATATATATTATTTAATATATAGTTACAATTCATAAATTAAAATATCATATCTATAATCATACCTTCTAATCCATAGGTAATCAATACTATCATCCATGAATGTATATAAAATACCACCTCCATGAAGCGATTTGGTCAATTTTTTTCACATTATTTGGATTTAAATAAGGATGGATTTATTTATTAAATATTATATATATATATTATATAATAATGATTCTTCAAATTTTAATTATTATTAACCTTTATTTATTTTCTTCTGTCGAAAATTAAAATTTGCATTCATGCTTGCCTAGAACCCACAATCATCCAGAATTGTGTAATTCATTTTCTTCCTCTAAATGTTAGTCAGGAATATATATATTTAATGAATATATTTGATATTTACATTTTTAATAACATTTTTATGATGATGGATCCACAATTAGTGTACAAGGAAAAGATCTATCGAACCTCAAATATTAAAAAAAAATTACGCAATTAACAGCCAAAACATTGATAATATTAATATGTTATTAAAAATGGATGTTGATGTGTTATAAATAGATCAATTATGATATTACTGATATTTATATAGTTAAAAAATGTATTTAAAATAAACTAAATTTTTTTAAAAAGGATATTATAAGAACTAATGAGGATAATAGTGAATGGGGTAAGGAATTTCTTCCCAATTTATACTCCATTGAGATGATTTTGGTATTTTGAACAAATTTAATAATTTAGGGTTTAAATATTTTAAATTCTATTTATTTAACATAAATATATATTTTTTCTTTATTATTTGTTATTTTATTCATATGTAATCATTCATTAATTTTCATTTTGATTTGTTTCTATAAAAGTGAAAATTTATTTTACAGTCTCAATTTGGGATTTCATTTAGTTTCCCAATAGAAAATTATAATAAATCATTCATTAAATACCAACATTATTTTTATCCACTAATTCTTATTTAGTTCATATTTTTTCATTAATGTTTTCATGAATATTTTACAAAAAACAAAATCCTGAAATGTTTAAAACTAATGTTGATCATATTTTTTTGATTTGGAATATTATTCATCCATTTCTATATTTTTAAAAAATTATTTTAAAAAATCCCAATTTATATTGTAGAATTATATATCAATGGTATTTTATGTTATCCAATAATTTATTCAATATTTAAAAGTATCCATTCTAAATATTTTCAATGTATTGATTTTAAAATTATTTATAAAATTTTACAAGTAATTATTCTTCTTATTTTATATGGTGTTAACCAATCATCCCATTACTATTAAAATTTTACACTTGTATCTTATTCGATATATTTCTACATATTTAGAAAGAAATCAATTTAATGTATTATTTTGATATTTTTTCCATAAAATTTTATTTAGTTCCCAAAAGGAAATGGTTTTAGTTTAGGGTCACAAGTTCTAATATATTTCTTTTCATCTATTATCTAAAATTTGTTTTGTGGTAATTAAAATAATCATGAAAAAATAACATTATTGTGTTCATTTTTCATTGGAAATTTCAATTTTCAAAAATATATTTTATCATTTTATCATTGATATTATTTACTAATAATTTATATACATCTATACAGACAATAATTTTCAATGAATGTAATTTTATAGACTAGAAAAATCATAATATTTAATATAAATTAATAAATATGAATATCAATTTTCAAGGAAATATTTTTATGAATATAATTGATCATTCATTATATGAGTAATGTATTTTTCATTTTGAGATAAAACATGCCTGATTATAGATAACACCTTAATAACATAAATAGTCTTAGCAGATAAATTAGTTTTTCAGTCTAATTAAAGGTGTTTTTCATTCCTACCTACCCATAAATTTATTTTATTTTCACAGGGAAATGAAAATGACGATATCATGATGATTAGGAACATGATGTCTAATATTAATTATTTTCAACACCAAAACTTCAGTTGTTTTTATGAATGATATTATTACATTGATATTATCTGTAGATTCATTTATTAACTATGTTATTCATTAAATGGAGTTTTTTATATTTATTTACCTTCAGACATTTGGTTACCCATTATTTTCTCATGATGTATTTCATTATTGGGTACCCATACTATTAAATTGTGCTCACTATGTAATTTCTTTCAACCCCAATATATGAAGAAGCGTATTAAGAATGAAATAAATGATAGTAGAGAGTATACTATTCTATTTACATTATATATCCAATGTAATATGGGAATCATATATATATAGATATTGATTAATGAATAGTGATCGACTTAACATTGTGTCCCTATTAATATCCTTTACCAAAATAATATTAAATACAATAACACTAGGTTTCATGATTTATAGTTTCTATATTTATGGTCTATAAGAATAATCATTATACCATAAACATAGATCACACTGTGTATAAATTTAATTCCCATAATATATGTAATGATTTATAAAAATGATGAATAGTTCAAAATGAAAACTAATGTTCAATGCCATAAATATCCCCTCATATATAATATATTTGCAAAAAATTGGATTTAATGTTATATATTTATATCATAAATCTCTAGTTATATTGATAGTATCTCATGTACACCACATTATTCCAAATCATATAAATAATTTCCAATCATCCATACTATTTTGTGACAAATCATCTCAAGCTGCACCATATTATAATAATGTCTATCAATTTTGGGGATCTAGGTAAAGTCCCCATCACCATATGCTAAAAAATATTTCCATGGATTCAAATTAATATATAAGGAATGGTTCCCCCAAATGAATTATAATATGTAATAAGTATTCCAAAATATAAAATAAATAATAACCTCTCCATGTGTTAATAATTTATGGATATATAATTAGTTTTCATTATAATGAAACTATTCATAACCAAATATAAGATTCCAAAAAAAAATATTAATTACATAATATATATTGTCATTAAAATAAATTTTTACTAAAAACCCAATTTATCTATATTAAAGTAAATTTTTTCATAGAAGGAATAGATACATCATGATGGTGTGGAGATTTGGTTGAGTATGTAAATGTGATCATAACATAATAAAATATAATAAAAAACATAAAATTCTACAACCAACCTCCACATGAAAAATAATCCCTGAAAAATATTGTCATCACATCCAAGTTCCTAACAAAATACTACTACGGATTCATTATATTGTAATGTATATATAATATTACTTTTAGAGAATAAAATAATTTTTAAAACACCAGATGTGTATATGAATGGTTGAGTGAAAAATTCACTATAGGATTTCATAGGTAACCAATATATAGATTTTATAAAATATTTTATAATATAATAATATATACATGATACAACTCTGATTTTTTAGTTATTATATTAGATCAATATATTGATTATATGTTAAGATACTCTCTTAGACGACATGAAATTCAATGTCCTAGTGACCAAAAAAAATTATTGGAAATTTTTCAAATATAATAATGGCATGATTTTATAATTTTACAAAAAATGTGGAATAATACATAAATTGATTGCCTTAATCATTTTTTACCATTTTAAAAATATTCCAATTTTTTGTTTAATGGGAAGATCAAAAACAAAATTCTTAACAGGATCCAACCCAATTGTAAAACTACCCTACAAATTAAGTCAAATAAAAAAAATTCAAAATCCATATTAAAAAAATTATTATTTATTAAATTTAATAAAGTCACAACCACCTATAATTGGTATATTAATATTCTTCTATAACTATGTTTTTGGGTTATCCTCATAACACTAAAAATTGAGTGAGGGCATTGGTGGAGAACATTCTTGGAAAATGACATCAGATCAGATCATGAATAATGAGAATAATTTGATGGGATTCAATGATCATTAAAATGAAAATGATGTAGATTTTTTTTTCTAGTGATTGATTCATATTATGGTTGGCTATTTATTTTATGTTGATTTATATTTATTCAATTATTAATATGAAAAAATTTATGCCAATCGACCAACGGTTTGGATAACAGATAGCTCGTATTGCTAGTTTTGGTTTATTAGTGGGGATTTAGGTAAAATTGATTATTTATATTGGATATACATTCACCATTATAATGGAAATGAATTTATACCAATACAAACATGTATTAGGTTCATCCATCTCTTAGGTTTCATAGATTTTCTCAACTATTCATTTTTCGTTCATCTTCTTCATCCGTTTAGGAGGGTGTTTTGACAAATATTGGATCACAAATAATAGTCAATGTCTTTCATGGACAAATTTGTTTGTATAATAGATCAATTTTTGGATTGATAATTAGATTGATCTCTGATGAGTGTCTATTCAAATTAATAATCGATCAGGGACATCAGTATATGGGTTTTTTGGAATTCCTTATATAGGAGGCCTGATGAAAACTGATTCTTGTGTGAATAAGAAGACCAGAATTTTGCGAGTGGTGATCATGAGTCATGGCATGACTATAACCAACAACTCAGGGAGATATTGGTGGAAAAACAGTGAGGTTGGAGGTGTAGGCGTATGTAGTGCATAAACTTCAATTTATTGAAATTTCAATGTCACGGGCCATCTAGTCCAGTAATACACTCCATGAGCGATCATCCAAATGGAAGTTACGGTTTCTATGGATAGATATGGATTAAAATCTGTGTGGTTTCTACCCAATTCTATGTGAAAACATCCAGGACTTCTCGACATGTGCATGGTGTACTTGTACAGGACGTTGGGTGGAATTAAGATCCATGTTGGATAACCCACACATAGTTTACACTATTGAAGGTGGCATAGCATGTACAGTTGGAACATAGTTAGGAAAACATGTTCCCCACACATTTATTGTTGTAGGACACACTATGTGTACTGAGTCATGGACAATGTAATGAACTGTGTATCATTGGTAGAACACAGTGCTAGTGGGACACACTATGTACTTCTCCAAAGGTGAATTGTGACTCTTGTATTCTTTAGAAAAAAATATTTACATTATGGTATATTACCATGATCACTTCTATATTGGTTTTTATAGAATCATTTCCTGTGAATAGGATGTTGATCCCCACTATTGAAAATCGGTTTAATATAGAGGAGTTATAATCCTTTTATGAGTCCTTGAGTGTAATCCCCAATCAACATCATTTTCACATGTTGGGTTTCCTCGAATAATCTTGACCAACAATACACCTGTATCAATCCCCTACATAGAAGATTATTCCATATTGTGTTTTTGGTAAACCCTATAGCCCTGGATTTGATCCCCATCAATATATGAGTCTCCTAAGACTGCCATATTATACCTCTTATCTCGATACTTGATGGGAAAGACATCATGGCTGGACACAATTGTTGACCAATGTATTGTTTTCAACAATACATTATAATGTTATTTAGAGGGGGATATTATTGAAAATAATACCTGTAGAGACCCGAAGCTTGACGTACATTGAAATTAGATTAAATTTGTGGAATACATTGTACATAACAAAAACACACACACAAGGATCGTAATAGTTTAGTGTCTGTGGAAACTCGGAATATAATCTTCAAATCCTGGTGAAAGATCTTCAACATCTCCCATAAAGATCTTTTTTTTATTATACCTAAAACCTTTCTTTATATCCTGGGGAAAAGTAAACATAAAACGGTGAGCTCAAATTCTCAGTAAGGGTAAACAAAAGAAATATCAATCACATCATATACATAAGAACATAACTTTTTGAAATCTTATTCTGCAAAAGAGATCATAATATTATAACATGGGATAAATCATAGAAGTGAAATGTATTCCCAATAACCATAACTTAAAACCTGAAACATTGTGGCATACACACATAATCATAGAGAATCATTTCTTATTAGTCAAGACTCATTGCCAAGACTATCTTAGTGGACAAAGTCCCTTTCTGAACCGAGCCACCCTCGTTTCAGTCCTGTTTCACTGAACCGGTATTACCTACCATTCCAGCCATGTCTATCTAATGCGATATAAAATATTTACCCAATGCATTGGAGGGAGATATAGGTCCCACCCATCTCATAATGATACCATTCTTATGTGTGCCACAAAATCATAAATCATACATCATTTCATAACCCATGTAATAAAAATGGGATTCTTAAAAAACATGACATCATAAAACCATACATATAAGATAAAGGAATTCATAAACATAATTCCATCACAACATAGTCAAATCAATGTAAAAATATGGATAGAAACAGAACCCTTTATTATCTTAGATGGAAAATAATTTTGATAAAACACTTGAAATGAATTCTTGAGGAAAATATCCTTTCTTTTTCAAAATCAATTTCTTTTCACAAAACATCATGCAATTCTAAAAGAAAGATATTTTATTGAAAATAGTCATGAAATATTTTGGATTAAGCTTCATGAAAATAAGGGTTTGTAAAACCGTAAAAATCCGTTCGTGCTGTTTAAGTTAAAAAATAGTCTTTGTACTTTTGTCGGAAAAGTCAAAAAGTACCTCGTATAAAAAACGACAAAAGATTCTTTTCATATCCTTTACTAAAAACTCATCGAAGGGTAAAATTGGATTTAAACAATTCTAGGTGGATGGAAATAATATTACATATTGAGGAAACATGGATGTGGATAATAAAATACACCCCAGTAAATGCCAAAGTATAAACAATCTCGGATAAAAATGAGATTGTGATATTTCCCTTACCTTAGGTCCGATTTGCTTCGTAAGTATCAGAACCTCCTGTATAATGATTTAAATATTTTCATTGACTTATTAAAGAATCATATTCATTGTTATGATGTCATATATGGTTCACTTATGACTTTATATTACCCGCTCTTTTGTCAATTCCACGTTAAAGAGCGTTTTGGGTAAAATTGTTTCATTTGTCGTCCATGTTTTGACTTGTAATTATTCATATGATTACTTAGATAATGATTAAATAATTCCAGAATAGAATACATGATTTATATATATATATATATTCAGAATAAACATATATATAATAAATCAGTAAATGGAATGAAAAACATCGTTCATGGAGACGGTAGGCCGTACGTACGCATGAACGTTGTTTTCGTTTCCTTATTGAGTTGAATGGAATTAAGTAGATGAAATACATATATAAATAAATAAAGTATCATTATAATGTCATATATTTTATTATTATTTCTTATATATACTTTATAATCATTCTTAAATTATTAACATGGAGAATGAATCTCATCGCGTCGTGGAGACGGTAGTCCGTACGTACGCACGAGCGATGATATCGTTCTCATGATCGTGGGACTGTATTGGAGTGTATGTATACTATTTCAGAATCAATATCACTTTAAAATAATAATATATAGTTATTATTTACACCATTTTACCCATCCAAGTAAGGTGGTGGTGGAAAATAGATTTCACCACGGCGTAGAGACGGTATTCCGTACGTAAGCATGCGCGGTGATTTCGTTTTCCGTAGGATGGATAGATGGTGAAATATGATTTTTTCATACTTATAATAACATATCAGTATATGAGTGATACTGATGTTATTACTTCATAATGACACAACCCAAGAAAAAGAAGTGGGATAAGAAATAAAGGTGAAAGAATCGGTAACGGAAATTACATCTTCTTTGAAGCGCCTCTTTGAGACCTCCTCTTAAGGCACTAAAATTGGCCTTTGATGAATACCATAACCTCTAGGATGTTTCTAGGGAAGTGGAGAAGAGAATTGGGCAGGGTTTGGCCGAGCTTGAAGGCTCAATGTTGTGTGAGGAAGAGAGGGAGGAGGTTCCCTTTTATAAGGGAGGAGAGGGGCACCTTTGGAATAACTAAAAATATTATTTTATTATAAAGTCAAGTACGGTTTTAAATAGCTCCAAATTGATTTATTTCGAGGATAAGGTGGGGATGGGTCGAAATCCTCTCATAAAATAGAATTTAGACAAGTTTAGGTTCCTATTTTAACCTTATCATTTAGATTTAACATTAAGTTAAATAATTTTACTTTTACTGTGTCTTCTTGTGTTCTTATACTATAAGGTTAATAAACTTACTATAAGAAGCCAAACGAACCCCAAGTTGTTTATTATTAATATATATAACCTTATCTAAGTCATTTGGCTGAACCTTAGATTTTTATGAATAAAATAACAATTAATAACATAATGTTTTTTTAAAAAACTATTTTATGTCAATTTTGACACTATTTAGAAATTGATTTTTTGTGAATCTCATAACAGAATGATAAGTTCAACAAAAGTTAATAAAATCAATACTAACATGTCATATTAACCTATAAAATTATTATAATTCATAAAAAGTCTCAAATTATATTTATATGGGTATTTATAACATCAATTATGTCAATATTTCATTAATAAGATAATTACTGCATCATCATTGTGTCATAAATAAATTAAATTATTTAATGTCTAAAAATTACAAATAAAATTCCATTATATAATAAATTGTCTTATATTTCTAATGAATATTTATAGTCGAATTTATCTTATGTATAACCTCATATTAAATTTTTTTTATTAAATAAACATTGATTTTAACTCTTTTAACTCTTCTTTGAATTAAATAATAATAAATGTGCTAATCTAATTCAAGTGGGCCTAAATGGTCATATATTTTTCCTAAGTTTGTTTTTGGTCGAATTACACTTATCCAATAGAATTAGGACATGTGTTAGGGTAATAATAATATCATTTTCACCCTTAATTACCCTATTTACTTTTAACCGTGGTGAATAAAAGTAAAAAGTTACGATTCACCAAAAATTATTTTCATCTCATTGAACCACATTTTACTTACTGACATCAACCGTGTCTCTCGGAGTTTTGAAATTCCACTCACAGAAGCAGTAAAATTCAGTTTTATGAAAAATTCAGTTTTTTTAACTACCACTTAGTGGTTTCACTATTCATCAAAAATTGAAAGTTTTTAGAAAAATACCAAAAATTAGGCCTAAGCTATATTTGATATTATGAACTCAAAAATGATTTATATTTTACCAAATTCAAAACATATCAGTTGCATTAACTAATTTAAAAATTAATTCCAGTCGTCAAAACAAATAGCGTGTTTTTAAGAGATAATAACTATCAAAAGTTTGAAACATGTTTATAAGTGGTTTAAATGTGAAATTACATCCAATGACCATCATTGTATTAAATTGTAAAAATATATTCTAAATATACTTTAAAACCACTAAAAAAAATAATTTATCACTATTAATTATTTCGATTGAAAAAGTTGTTTTTAATTAAAATTTAGTAATTTCCACTATTCATCAAAATATGAAAGTTATACGAAAATTACCAAAATTTCACCCTAAGCTAATTTCGATATTCCGAATCCAAAAATGAAGTCCATTTTGAGAGATAAAATTTCTAAAATTTTGAAAGGTGGTTATTACTATTCATAACGGCTAGTTTTAATAATATTTTAATAGCATATCGTTGTTTAGTGAAACTCGGTATTGCGTACTACACACGCTATCGAGGAAGGTCGCGATTGTGTGTAATGCAAAGCAAGTAAAGGATGCATGTTGAGCAAGCTCCTTTTGGTGTAGCGTACAACACAAGACATTAATGAAATTAAAAAGAATATTTTTCATAAAATCTCAGGGTGTTACATTCTACCCCCCTTAAAATGAATTTCGCCCTCGAAATTCGTCGGGGTTATAAATGGTTTACTATTCAAAAGTTTCTTTAATAGAAACCCACATCGTAAAAAGGAATACCAAAACCAATCATTAAAAACAAAAGTATGAAACGTAACCGTTACCCAAATAAACTAATCACTGGGTTTCCACATAGTGAAAATATGGATATGGAAGAAAAATCTAACCATCATGTTCTGATAGAGAGTGGTAGAGAACATGGCTATGGAAAAGCTAGCAATCAAAAAGCCATAAATTTGTGATGATCTAAGGTACCATCTGATTCATTAGATATAAGATCACTAAGACAACATTTTTGGTTTTCAAGATCATTTCCCTAATGTTTATGAAATTGGAATTACAATAAATACTTTCGTTATTTTGGTATAGTCTCACCATTTGTCGTTCTTTGGACAATTTACACTTCATCTCTTAAAGAAATGAAGTTGAATTTGTCATTCGTGATGTGTTAGCAGATCATGTGATAGAATGATGGGTCATTCCATCTCTTTCAAACAAAAGGTTAGCAAAAGTTATAAGTCCATCTTATGGTTAATCGTATATGGTTCCAAAAATGAACTTATACTTCATATATCATACTGCTTAATGAAATAAAACTAGTTTCTACTAACCCGAGACTTCCTGTAGGCCAGTTGTAGGCGATAAAGGCCAGTCGCACTTCGGTTGTGTGTTCGATTCCCACAGCCTTGTCTGAAGCGATGGGTTGTCTCCCATCCTGTAGGTTGTCCTTTTTCTAAAACTACATTACTATATCATGACATCAATAATATCGAAAAAACTTCTATCCTTAAACAATACTAACTTATGTCCAACATATTCCATTCCAACCTTTAGGCTTATCCATAATACTGCAGTTCACTCTCATAACATAGTGAAAACGATTACCAGATATTTAATACCATCGTTGATCCCCATATATCATAAGATATGTTTTGTTGGTCACATTTAAAACATTCAAAGTCCTTAATCATGTATTCTCTTGAATACCCATTGAACATTAGTGAAAACATGAATTCAGTTAAAAGTTAACACTTTCAGTAAACCAAAATCCTCAAAATTATTTATACTCAAACCATTATATCACTTAGTCCTTATATCAATCATGAGCTCATGAATACTATTAAACATTTAATTTTCTCCTTATCCCTTCATTATGCGCATATCATCTACATTCCAACAATATATGAATAACCTTTCAAGGATAGTGGTACCATTAATCATACACTTTCAAAACACAAGGAAGGACAACAGTGTAACAATCCTTAGATGTCTCTTTATTCCATAGTACCATGAGATTTCTTATACAACATTACACATGATATACATGTAATCATTCCACTACATTCTTAAACCATTGACCGAGTTTGAATAATTCTTTCATCTCACATATCATTTGTAGTCTCTTCATCATCATCAACATAAATACTACCCATATGACCATACTGATTCTCTTCATGAGACTTTCTCTTAGGGCATTGGTTTGCATAATGCCCGTACATTCCACATTTAAAACATTTAACCATTGTTGATGTCGTAGCAATACCATTATCCTCATCCCTGGTGTTAACTAAACCTTATCCTTTTCACTTACTGGCTTTGTGTCCTTCTTTTCCACACCCAAAGCATCTTCCAGTTCCTTTGAAACATTCTCCTTGATGCCTCTTCCAACATGATTTACATAGGGGAAATTGAACTTTCTTTCCTCTATGATCATCATGAAACTTCATCTTTCTCTTATTAGCCGAGTCAGGAAACGTACCAAATTTTACTTTATTGATCATATTATGAGACTGTCGATTCGGCATAATAATGATGTTTGGACTTCCAAATCCCATTTCATTTGGTTGCTCATGAAGAATATCATTCCATTGTCCATCATATCCTCCATTATCGTGAATCATCTTGTTTCCAACCATTTTCTAAAACCCAAAAAGAATAGTGTGAGAGGCAAAAATCATTCTAGGAAAAACAACATAATAAAGGGGGAGTACCCTCAATATATAACATCTTAGGTTAAATTCTAAGACCGTTAGCGCAATTCTAGGACTATAACCTATACGTATACTTAACCTTAGAGACATCCCTAGACATACCATAGAAATATCTCTAGGGATCTCACTAAAGTTCTCGCATCCTTGTTTCCAAAGGATGACTAAACCTTTCCTCTGATACCAACTGTAGAGACCCGAAGCTTGACGTACATTAACATTACATTACATTTGCGGAATACTTAGTAACTAAAAAAACACACACATAAGGATCATAATAGTTTACTATCTTTGGAAACTCGGAATATAATCATCTAATCCTGGTGAAAGATCTTCAACATCTCCCATAAAGATCATCTTTTTTTCTTATACCTAAAACCTTTCTTTATATCATGGGGAAAAGTAAAAATAAAAGGGTGAGATCAAATGCTCAGTAAGGGTAAACAAAAGAAATATCAATCACATCATATACATAAGAATATAACTTTTGGAAATCTTATCCTGCAAAAGAGATCATAATATTATATCATGGGATAAATCATAGAAGTGAAATGTAATCCCAATAATCATAACTTAAAACCTGAAACATTGTGGCATACACACATAATCATATAGAATCATTTCTTATTAGTCAATACTCATTGCCAAGTCTATCTTAGTGGGCAAAGTCCTTTTCTGAACCGACTCACCCTCGTTTCAGTCCTGTTTCACTAAACCGGTATAACCTACCATTCCAGCCATGTCTATCTCATGAGATATGAAATCTTTACCCAATTCATTGGATGGAGATATAGGTCCCACCCATCTCATAATGATACCATTCTTATGTGTGCCACAAAATCATAAATCATACATCATTTCATAACCCATGTAATAAAAATGGGATTCTTAAACAACATGACATCATAAAAACATTTATATGAGATAAATGAATTCATAAACATAATTCCACCACAACATAGTCAAATCAATGTAAAAATATGGATAGAAATAGAACAATTTATTATCTTAGATGGAAAATAATTTTTATAAAACACTTGAAATGAATTCTTGAGGAAAATATCCTTTCTTCTTCAAAATCAATTTATTTTCACAAAACATAATGCAATTTTAAAAGAAAGATATTTTATTGAAAATAGTCATGAAATTTTTTGGAGTAAGATTCATGAAAATAAGTCTTTATAAAACCGTAAAAATCTGTTCATTCTGTTTAAGTTAAAAAAACATTCTTCGTACTTTTGTCGGAAAAGTCAAAAAGTACCTCGTACGAAAAACGACAAAAGATTCCTTTCATATCCTTTACTAAAAACTCATCGAAGGGTAAAATTGGATTTAAAAAATTGTAGGTGGATGGAAATAATATTACATATTGAGGAAACATGGATGTTGATAATAAAATACACCCCAGTAAATGCCAAAGTATAAACAATCTCGGATAAAAATGAGATTGTGATATTTCCCTTACCTTAGGTCCGATTTGCTACGTAAGTGTCCGAACCTCCAGTATAATTATTTAAATAATGTCATTGACTTATTACAGAATCATATTCATTGTTATGATATCATATATGGTTCACTTATGACTTTATATTACCCGTTCTTTTGTAAATTCCATGTTAAAGAGCGTTTTGGGTAAAATTGTTTCATTTGTCGTCCATGTTTTGACTTGTAATTATTCATATGACTACGTAGATAATGATTACTTAATTCTAGAATATAAAACATGATTTATTTATATATATATATATTCAGAATATACATATATATAATAAATCAGTAAATGGAATGAAATACACCGTTCATGGAGACGGTAGCCCGTACGTACGCATGAACGTTGTTTTCGTTTCCTTATTGAGTTGAATGGAATTAAGTAGATGACATACATATATACATAAATACAGTAGATTTATTATGTCATATATTTCATTATTATTTCTTATATATATTTTATAATCATTCTTAAATGGTTAACATGGAGAATGAATCTCATCACGTCGTGGAGACGGTAGTCCGTACGTACACACGAGCGATGATATCGTTCTCATGATCGTGGTACTGTATTGGAGTGTATGTATACTATTTCAGAATCAATATTGCTTTAAAATAATAATATATAGTTATTATTTACACCATTATACCCATCCAAGTAAGGTGGTGGTGGAAAATAGATTTCACCACGGCGTGGAGACGGTATTCCGTACGTACGCACGCGCGGTGATTTCGTTTTCCGTAGGATGGATAGATGGTGAAATAGGATTGTTTAATACTTATAATAAAATATCAGTATATGAGTGATACGGATGTTATTACTTCATAATGAAACAACCTAAGAAGAAGAAGTTGAAGAAGAAATAAAGGTGAAAGAATCGGTAACGGAAATTACCTCTTCTTTGAAGCACCTCTTTGAGACCTCCACTTAAGGCACTAAAATTGGTCTTTGAGGAAGACCAGAACCTCTAGTATGTCTCTAGGGAAGTGGAGAAGAGAATTTTTCAGGGGTTGGCCGAGATTGAAGGCTCAAAGTTGTGTGAGGAAGAGAGGGAGGAGGTGCCCTTTTATAAGGGAGGAAAGGGGCACATTTGGAATAACTAAAAATATTATTTTATTATAAATTCATGTACGGTTTTAAATAGCTCCAAATTGATTTATTTAGAGGATAAGGCGGGGATGGGTCTAAATCCTCTCATCCAATAGAATTTAGACAAGTTTAGGTTCCTATTTTAACCTTATCATTTAGATTTAACATTAAGTTAAATAATTTTACTTTTATCGTGTCTTCTTGTGTTCTTATACTATAAGGTTAATAAACATACTATAAGAACCAAACAAACCCCAAGTTGTTTATTATTAATATATATAACCTTATATAAGTCATTTGGCAGAACCTTAGATTTTTAGGAATAAAATAAAAATAAATAATATAATATTTGTTTTAAAAAGTATTTTATGTCAATTTTGACACTATTTAGTAATTGATTTTTATGAAATTCATAACAGAATTATAAGTTCTAAAAAAGTTAATTAAATAAATACTAACATGTCATATAAACCTAGAAAATTAGTAGAATTCATAAAAAGACTCAAATTATATTTATTTGGATATTTGTAACATCAATTATGTCAATATTTCATTAATAGGATAATTAATGCATCATCGTTGTGTCATAAATAAATTAAATTATTTAATGTCTAAAAATTAAAAATAAAATAAATTATGTAGGAAATATTTTTATCTTTCTAATGAATATTTATAGTCGAATTTATCTTATGTATAACCCCATATTAAAAAAGGTTTATTAAATAAACTTTGATTTTAACTCTTTTAACTCTTCATTGAATTAAATAATAATAAATGTCCTAATCTAATTCAAGTGGGCCTAAATGGTCATATGTTATTCCTAAGTTTGTTTTTGGTCGAATTTCACTTATCCAATATAATTAGGATATGTGTTAGGGTAATAATAATATCATTTTACCCTTAATTATCCTATTACTTTTAACCGTGGTAAATAAAAGTAAAAAGTTACTATTCAACAAAAATTATTTTCATCTCATTGAACCACATTTTACTTACTGACATCAACCGTGTGTCTCGGATTTTGGAAATTCCACTCACAGAAGCGGTAAAATTAAGTTTTATGAAAAATTCAGTTTTTTTAACTACCACTTAGTGGTTTCACTATTCATCAAAAATTGAAAGTTTTCAGAAAAATACCAAAAATTAGGCCTAAGTTATATTTGATATTATGAACTCAAAAATGATGTCTATTTTACCAAATTCAAAACATATTAGTTGCATTATCTAATTTAAAAATTAATTCCCGTCGTCAAAACAAGTAGCATGTTTTTAAGAGATAATAACTATCAAAAGATTGAAACTTGTTTATAAGTGGTTTAAATGTGAAATTACATCCAATGACCATAATTGTATTAAATTGTAATAATATATTCTAAATATACTTTAAAACCACTAAAATTAATAATTTATCACTACTAATTATTTCGATTGAAAAAGTTGTTTTTAATTTAAATTTAGTAATTTCCACTATTCATCAAAATATGAAATTTATCCGAAAATTACGAAAATTTCACCCTAGGCTAATTTCGATATTATGAATCCAAAAATGAAGTCCATTTTGACAGATAAAATTTCTACAATTTTAAAAGGTGGTTATTACTATTCACAACGGCTAGTTTTAATAATATTTTAATAGCATATCGTTGTTTAGTGAAACTTGGTATTGCGTACTACACACTCTATCGAGGAAGGTCGCGATTGTGTGTAATGCAAAGCAAGTCAAGGATGCGTGTTGAGCAAGCTCCTTTTCGTGTAGCGTACAACACAAGACATTAATGAAATTAAAAAGAATATTTTTCATAAAATCTCGGGGTGTTACAATACCCTATCTCCTTATGATAATTTTTATGCTCACAAATACCCATAATTATTTTCTAATTAATTTATTTAGTATTTTACAGGAATTTATTAATTTACTTTACTCTTGAAATAACGAAAATTTATTACTTATTCGGTAACTGTTTTACCATGTTCTGGAATCACTGTTCATACCTTTTTTATTCAGGATCTGCTTAAGCATGTCCTGGAATCATTGTTCATACCCTACGTGGATAAACATAGTGTAAGGATGAAAAACATGTATACTTTTTGCGATAAGAGAAAAGTATGGTTAATCAACCATACGTTATCAGCAAATTATGGATGAAGAACCTTACGTTAGGAAGGAACCATACATTTTGGTTATCAACAAAGTATGGAAGGAGAACCGTACGTAAGTACTAAACGTTATGTTTGTTTCTCAAAAGTATGGTTCATCAACCTTAGTTTTGTAAACAACCCTATGTTCTTTGAATGGATATTTTATCTTTCATCTAAGAGTTGATGAAAAAGTATGGATGATCAACACAACGTTTATGATCAACTATACGTTTGAAGAATGTAATATGAACCATACGTTTATGTTCAACCTTATATTGTCTACCCTACGTTTGGAGGCCACGTCATCAACCTTACATTTGGCGTTGGAAAGTTTGAAAGATGATATTTTTATGCAATGGTCAGTAAGCTGATTGTTAGGTGGATTTATAGTTGGACATAAAGTCGATTTTAAAATAAAACTTTGACCGATTCAAAGCTGTTTTATCAATGGATTAAAGATCGAATTAAAAGATTCTTTTTATGCCGAGTCTTCAGGGAAGTTACGACTACTCTATAAATTCAAATTATTGAATATTGTGAATCAAAAGGTGACTTTTATGGATCTAAATGTGCAGGGGATATTCTCAGATTTATTATAAATGTTTTCTCTGAAACACCAGGCACAGGTGAATGGTGATCAATCTATTATTCAAAAAGGTGGAAAATAGAGACTGCAAAAAAGAACTTTGTTCTATTAATTCAAAAGGAGCATCAAACCCTTGTTTATTTAAGAAGTAGGAAATATATAGAATATTCAATTGTTATACATCAAATATCTATTTTTGATCTACTATTACTGAAGTTGTGAATTATATCTCTATATCTACTACAACTGGATTGACTCGGAATTTCTTCGACTTGAAAATCCATATTTCTAGAGATAACTATCCATCTGGTGTCAATTGCATTCTGTTTCAATTGTGAAGATCACCTTGAAAAGTACTTTCAAAAATTCTTATGGTCTTGAGTAACCAGCTTCTCAGACTAAGCTGAGTAACTTCGTGTTTGTACCCGAAGGCTTTGTTAGCCTGAAAATTGTAAAGGTGCCAACTGCATGTTTTTCAGTTTTTGGAAGGTCTGTGGAAAAGATGACCAGGTAGTGAAAATCACCAAGCTCATGCAGTTGAGAATTGGTGGAGTGGATATGGGAAATTCTGTTCCCCGAACCACTATACATTTATGTTCCCCTGCTTTTACTTATTTCGCTGCATGATCAAATCTCATAAAGCATAGTGGAGAGAACTCATTCAATCGAAGAGTTAACGAAAAATATGAAAGGCACAATTCACCCCCCTCTTGTGTATAATCTGTATATTCAAGATCCAACGGTTTGTATCAGATGTGGAGCTTCTGATAGAGCCTTAGCAAGGTAGAAGCATTTAAAGATTATACAACAGAGCATCATGACTGATACATGAGAAGGGATGTCAACGGTCAGAGCACCATATTTTAATGTAGACAACTATGGCTTCTTGAAACCGCGCATGATAATATATCTCAAAACCTTGGATATAAAATCCATTCAAAGATTCTGACTCCTTATTAAATTCTTGAAAATCCTGATACATGGAGTGCTGCTTCAGAGGCAGATTACGATATAAATTCGAAGGCTAAGAATGCAATCATCTGCGGTCTAAGACCAGATGAATTTAACAGAGTATCTCAGTGCCGGACAGCATATGAGATGTGACCAACAATAGTTGTGGTTAATGAATGAACCGAAAATGTGAGACAAATGAGTTATGAAACTGCCAATTTGAAATTTGATACTTTCATATTTATTGAAGGTAAAATAATTACCCAAATTAATGGGAGATTGAAAGAAATTGTCAATAATATAACAGCTCTAGGAGAACCTATCAAGCATTCTGATCAAGCATTAATAGTACTTAGGGTACTTCCTACTCGATGGAATGGTATCTCTCCTACAATCAGATAATCAACACCTGTCAAAAATCGTACCATGAGAGAGCTGATTGGTACACTGATGATTTACAAAGCTGAAATGAAAGATGAGTAAAATGAACATAAAGTCTACATAAAAAATGATGATACATCCTTGAAGGTAACTTCACAACAAGAGAATAAAAATATGAATAAAAGAGAAGTCAATGCTAAATCAGAGAGCTCTGACTCATCAAACTCAGATGAACAACTGGCTCAGTTAGCCAAAAAATTTAGAAAATTCTACAGCAAGAAAAGAGTCTTCAAAAAATCCTTTAAGAGAGATGATAAGGAAGTAAGATGCTATTAATTTAAGAAGATGGGGCATATAAGACCAGATAGCCCACAATTGAAAGATGCAAAGAAGAAGAAATTTTTCAAAAGAAATGACTTTGAGTAGAAAGACAATAAAGATATGAAAGCCACTTGGAGTGTATCTGAAGACTCCAGTAGCTCTCCTGAATCAAGATCAAAGAAAGAAGAATTCAATCTAAAAGAAAACATGTGTTTCAATAGAGAAACCTAAGTGGTACACTAATATTACTCCTCTGACTCAAATAATGAATCAAATTCTAAATAAAGCTACACAAATGAAAACCTTGCAGCCTACATCAATATGCTTGAAGAAAGATATGACTCACTATTTAGGAAACATAAGTCACTAAAGAACATAAATAAATCTATTTTAGATGAAAGAGAAACAATGCTGAAACAATATAAGGAATTAACTGACAAATACAATTCTATTAACACTATCTATATTAATTGCGAATCAAGAATAAAAAGACTGTAGAGTGAAGTTGAATCTTACAAATAGGCTACATTGGTTATTACAAAATGATAGAATTCATTAAATTAAATTATTGGAAGAACTTTCATTAAAATTGGGAGATTTGGAATTGGTATTAAAGGAGAAAACCCTAAACATTATAAAAATTATTTTCTTCATAACTCTAAAAGGGTTAATTGTAACTTCTATGGGATAAAGGGACATATAGCTAAAAAATGATCCTTAAGACAACCTAAAATTTGTATTATTAAGAAAGCCTATGTTTCAAAATACTTATATGATTCATTGGATTTTAAAAGAACAAAGCAAATCTTGATTCCCAAATCATTTCTAGCTAACACCCCTGGACCCAACAAAATATGGGTACCAATGCAATTTGTTTGAATGTCTATGCAGTTAGTAGGCCACCAGAGTAGAAAATATATATGGTACATCGACAGTGGCTGATCAAGACATATGAGTGGAAACTCATTGAATTTTTCGTCACTCGCCCAAAAGGAACGAGGACATGTCACATTTGGTGACAATGCAAAAACAAAAATCATTGGCATTGGAACTGTTGGAGATCCAAAAACATTCTCAATCAACAAAGTACTTTATGTACAAGGATTAAAACAAAACCTGATAAGTATCTCTTAACTTTGTGATGATTGATCTACTGTTGATTTTACTAACAATTGTTGTACTATTTTTAAAGATAAACTCTTTAAATTTAAGGCACCATGAACTGATAATGTCCATTATTTGGATTTATATACCTTGTGTAAACACAATGTAAACTGCTTGAATATTAAAGTAAGTGAATCTTTGATCTTTCATAGGAGACTTGGACATTTCAATGTATATTTTTTACATAAATTATCTAAGAAACATCTAGTTTCTGATTTTCCTAGTCTCAAATTTGAAAGTGATAGATTATGTGATGCATGCCAACTTGGGAAGCAACACAAATCATCATTCAAATATGTTAATAATGTTTCTACAACTAAACCTCTATAACAATCCATATGAATTTTGTTGGACCTTCCAGAGTCGCAAGCCTAGCTGGTAAATTATATGTTTACGTATTAGTTGATGATTATTCTAGATTTACCTGGATTTTCTTTTTGAAATTTAAAAATAAAGCTTTTACTTTATTTGAATGTTTCTACAATTCTATTAAAAATGAAAAAGGTTTTAATATAATCTCATTGAGAAGTGATCATGGTGGAAAATTTGAGAATCAAGAATTTAATTCCTTTTTCTCAAACATGTGTATTAAATATACCTTCTCTCCACCAATAACACCTCAATAGAATGGGATTGTAGAAAGAAGAAATAGAACAATTCATGAAATGGCTAGAACTATGTTAAATAAATATATCCTACCTATATATTTTTGGGCAGAAGCTCTAAATACAGCATGCTATATAATTAACAGAGTTTTAATTAGAACTATTTTTAAAAAGACACCATATGAACTATGGAATAATAGAAAACCTAAATTAAATTACTTTAATGTTTTTGGATGCAAGGTCTAAATCTTGAGCACCAAAGATAATATTGGTAAATTCGATCCAAAATCCGATGAAGGTATTTTCATAGGATATTCTGCTACCTTCAATTCTTATAGAGTCTATAATAAAAAGTCAAATATTGTTGAAGAATCAATTCATGTGAAATTTGATGAATCTGATCCCTTTGAAAAATGACAGATCAAATGGATGAACATGACTCTAATGATAACATGAGACTTGAGAACTTAAAGAATGATTTTGAAAATGATATAAATGAAATTCAGTCCAGTTCATAGGAACATGATACTGAAGAACCTTTAAATTTATTTCCTAGACAGTCTAGAACCCTAAAGAATCACCCTTTAAAAACTGCGATAGGTGACTTAGAAACTGATATTCAAACTAGAAGAAATGTAAGAAACCTAGTGGAATTCTATGCCTTCCTATCCCAACAAGAACCCAAGACTATAGAAGATTCTTTAGATGACGAAAGATGGGTAATAGAAATTCAAGTTGAATTAAACAAGTTTAAAATAAATGAAGTTTGGGAATTAGTGTAAAGACCTAAGAATTATCCAGTAATAGGAACCCAATGGGTCTTTAGAAATAAACAGGATGACCAAGGCACAATAACTAAAAATAAAGCAAGATTAGTTGCTAAAGGATATAATTGAGAAGAATCAATAGATTATGATGATACTTCTTCACCTGTAGCTAGGTTAGAATCCATTATAATCCTTTTAGCCTATGCATCTTATATGAATTTTAAAATATTTCTGATGGATGTTAAATCTTCCTTTTTAAATGGATATTTAATGGAGGTAGTTTATGTTGAGCAACCTCGTGGTTTTGAAAACACTCAAAACCTGATTCTCTTTTTAAACATACTATATATTTTTATGGCCTTAAACATGAACCTAGAACATGGTATGAATGATTATGTTCTTTTTTTTAAATGACTTTATTGTTGGATTGGTAGATCCAACACTCTTTAAAAAAATGTGAAAAATAATGTTTTATTGGTTCAAATTTATGTTGATGGTGTATTTTTTGGATAAACTAATAAAACTCATTGTCATGAATTTTCCAAATTAATGCAAGAAGAATATGAAATTATTATTATTGGAGAATTAAATTTTTTTTTGGGTCTTCAAATATTCCAAAACGATTTTGGAAATGTTTTAAATCAAAGCAAATACATTGCTGATTTACTAAATAAATTTGGACTTGAAAACAGAAAGTCATTGACAACTCTTATGTGTAATAATATAAAACATGATTTGGATGAAACTGAGAAATCAGTTGACAACAAGTTATATAGAGGTATGATTGGATGTTTGTTATATCTTACTGCTATCAGGCTAGATATAATGTATTCAGTATGTCTTTATGCTAGATTTCTATCAAATCCCAAAGAATCTCATTTAACTACTGTCAAAATTTTTTTTAGATATTTATAAGGAACTATTTTTCAATATATACCTTATCATAAAACTTATAATTTTAATTTTATTTTATATTCAAATGATGACTTTGGAAGTTGTAGATTATATAGAAAAAGATCATCAGGAACAAGTCACTTTTTAAGAAAGTCTTTAATGTCATGGTCTAGTAAGAAACATCATTTAGTTTCCCTGTCAACAGCCGAGGCAGAATATTTTTCTGCTGGAAGTTTTTGTGCACACATTTTGTGGATGAAAAACACTCTTATGGACTTTGGATTGAATTTTAATAATACACCTATTTTATGTGATAATACAAGTGGAATTAATATTTCAAAAAAAATCCTTTTAGTTATTCTAGAACTAAGAACATTGATGTAAGACATCAATTTTTAAGAGATCATGTTATTAAAAAGGATATATTTTTAGAATTTATAAATACAGAAATTCAATTAGTAGATATTTTTACTAAACCACTTCCCAATACAAGGTTTGATTTTATTAAGGGGGAGCTAGGTTTATTTAATGTTAAATATTTTTTTTTGCAATTTTTTTTTTGTTTTTGAACACTGGTTAAGATATTTTTTATGATTAAATTCACCATATAGAAATTTTATTTGTTTTTAAAATAAATGTAATGATTAGTGATTACAAAGGAATCAAGGCTGTCAGAGCCCTTTCAAATTTGAAACAGTTCCTTTTCCCCAATAAAATCCTTTCGAACCCGAAAACCTCATACTATTGCACACCCCTGATCATCGAATCATCAAACCCTAAAATCATCGAACCTTCAGAAATATACTCAGAAATGGAAAAGTCCAAGCGAGAAGATGACCCCGAGAGCAGTGACGTGAAGAAGAAAAAGATAGTTGGACGAAAAAAAATCAAGGTAATCTTATAAACCTGGAATGGCTGTTCGAGACGAATCTAATGTTGAAACTAGAATTATCTTTTCAAAACCTTGAGCAGACTTTCAATAGTTAATGTTATGAGTTTTTGTATGAGGCAGAAATGCGTCACTTATTCAGATCAGTTCATTTTATTCTTAGTGAGGATTAAGACACTATGATTGCAGTGATTGTAGTCAAAGATTTTACAATCCCTTCGGTTGAAATAGGAAAAATCCTAAATTACCTGCATGAAAGAGTATACCATTTTGATTTAAAAAACATAGGAGATGATGTGCATAAATATGAGGGAATTATTTCCTTTTTTTTTGGAACATAAACTATTAGGAAAATGATGGTGAAAGATTTAGAACCAGATCAGAAGATCCTGGTTAAATTTGTTCAGACTGGAATAACTCACAGAATGGCATAAATGGAAAAGATTTTGTACCCTGATATGTACATAATGTATCTTATGTTAAGTGATATCAAATTAAACATCCCAAGGTACCTGGTATGGTACCTCAATTACTGTTGTCAAAGTGATGCCTGGATGAACTTTTACCCTTTCAGTCGATTTTTTTCTAAACTGTTGTTTAAAATTGATATGGTGAGACAGATGGATGCCAGAGTTCGTTCTCATCACAACAACGTATTCAATGATGGAACTCTAAGAAAAATTTGCTATTTCTAGAGCACCATTAAAGGAAAAATATTCCCAGTAAGAGCTGAGGATGACTCAGAGAGTACTTAGGCTCAACCTGCTAAGTCCAAGGGGGGACTAGCTGGATCATGAATCCGCAATGTAGCAAGAAGTATATATTTTGAATTGGAAGATTCTGAGAATGAAAGAATTCAGGAGGGACTTTAATCTCGATGAACTAGACCTGTTAATGAGGAAATTACTTCCCCTGCATTAGAAAAAATAGAATCTTTCTGTTCTTATACTGTTGTATGAGAAGCTACTATTGATAAGACCATGGAAGATATTAGTGAAAGGACAACAATAGTAGAGGGATCAGGAGTTCATGAATAATATCAAAGGGAGACTCAGGAACATATTTTAGCTGATGTTGAAGTTACACTTCAATAGGAACAAGATAAAGAGGCGGAGCCTGGTGAGGAAGTGGCCAGACATCATGAAACTCTTGAAAATATTGTTCTTGAAATTCTAGGGGAAGACAAAGATGCTGATTTTTGTGATGAGCATGCTTCTGAAGTTCACACAAAATTTCGTCAATAGGATTTTTCTATAGAGGAGTCTAAGGACTCTATGGAGAAATCTGTGGACCAACCCACTCAGGAAAAAGAGAAAGATCAATCTGATTCTGACTCATTACCTTTGGTACTACTGCATCATCCAGAGCCAGAGAATGTGAATCAAGCACATAGTGCCTCTGATTCAAGGAAGAAAGAAGTTGAAGAACTGTACAAAAAGGTGTCTCAGTTGGAATCTGAGAATATCAATCTGAGAAATGCCTTAGAATTAGAACAATTTAGACTTCAAAATATTAAGGAGAGTACAGTCTCAAGTCAAGAACATGAAATATTTAAAGAGGATATGCTGAAGGCAGTTTTCAATTTGAAATATGAAATGGTTATGAAGATAGATATATTAGATATAAAATTGTTTATGGAGAACCAATTTGCATCAGTTGCAAATAGTGTTATTAGTGGATCAGGTACTTCACCTTATTTAATCAGAAGATTTCAAGCTATCACAGTCGAGATGAGTAACATGAATGACATGTTACAAGATCTTCAATGTAACTATGCTCTATTATTAGTGTTGTTGGATAACCAGAAATTTTTAGTGGATCAACTGACATCTAGTGAGCCACCAATCTGAACACTATTAAATCAGATGTCAGAGAAGCTATCTGTGTTTATAGAAAAATATAAAAGATGCCTGAGTTTTTAAGGGTCAATTTAATTGAGGATATTCATATAACATAGGAGAACAGAGATCCCATTGTCAAACTTGTAGATGGTATTTTGAAGAGAGTCATGGAACAGATTATAGAAATCAAGTCTTCAATCCCGATGAGATAGATCCTATTGATTACCTTTCCCAAACCTTGATTCCTCTGTATATAATTTTCATATACATACTGTTGTTTTTGAATGAGAATTTCCACCATTGTTTATTTGTTTCATTCTCTATTTTTTTATTACTGTTTTACGTAAACATATTACAGTATTTTAGATTACCTTACTATTAAACAGTTAATTATAGCATTTACTAATGTTTAGTACAACATAAATTTGTGTTATATTCCATATTTTATCAATCTTTTTGATATCACAAAAGGGGGAGAACTTTGGATATACACTACATTTTTTAAGTATCTTTTTTGTGAGAAATTTGGTTTTATATTTATCTTATTGGGGGAGAAATTAAAAATGGATAAATTTAAGGAAAAATTAATATTGTATTTATATTTTCAAAATTTAAAAACTATATGTAATTAATTTTTTATGTAGATTTCATTAATTATTTATGGGTTTTTTTATCATCAAAAAGGGGGAGATTGTTGAGAAATTTTTTTTTTCAACAATACATAATAATGTTATTTAAAGGGGGAGATTACTGAAAATAATACTCTATCTATTTATGATAATTTTGATGCACAGAAATACCCTTAATTGTTTTCTAATGATTTTGTTTAGTATATTGTAGTAATTTATTAATTTATTTATCTCTTGAAATAATGAGAATTCATTACTTATTCGGGAACTGTTTTAGTGCGTTCTAGAAGCACTGTTCATACCGTACTTATTCTGGATCTGCATTAGTGTGTCCTGGAATCACTGTTCATACCCTACATAGATAAACATAGCATATGTATGAAAAGACTATATACTTTTTGAGATAAGAGAAAAGTATGGTTAATAAAAAATACGTTATCAGCAAAGTATGGAAAGAAGAACCTTACGTTAGGAAGGAACCTTACGTTTGGGTCATCAACAATGTATGGAAGTAGAACCATACGTAAGTACTAAACATTACATTTGTTTCTCAAAAGTATGGTTCATCAACCTTACTTTTTTAAACAACCATACATTCTTTGAATGGATCTTTTATCTTTCGTCTGAGAGTTGAAAAAAAATTATGGATGATCAACCCTACGTTAATGATAAACCATATTTTTGAAGAAATTAACATGAACCCTACATTTATGTTCAACCTTACGTTGTCAACCCTACATTTGGAGGCCACGTCATCAAACTTACGTTTGGCATCAGAACGTTTGAAAGACAATTTTTTTATGCAATGATCAACAAGCTGATTGTTAGCCGTATTTCAAGGTGGATTTAAAGTCTATTTTAAAATACGACTTTGACCGATTCAAAGTCATTTTAACAATGGATAAATGATTGAATTAAAAGGATATTTTTATGCCGAGTCTTCAGGGAAGTTACGACTACTCTATAAATTCAATTTTCTTAATATCTCAAATCAAAAGGAGACTTTTTTGGATCTAAATTTGCAGGGGTTATGCTCGGATTTATTATATATGTTTTCTCTGAAACACCATGCACAAGTTTGTGGTGATCAATCTATTGTTCAAAAATGTGAAAAATAGAGACTACAAAAAGCACTCAGTTATACTGATTCAAAAGGAGAATCAAAGCACTATTTATTTATGAAGATGGAACTCGATGGAATATTCACTTTTTCTACATCAAATATCTACTGTGGATCTACTACTGCTAATGTTGTGAATTATATCTCTATATCTACTGCCATTGGATCGACTCAGAATTGCTTCGACTTGAAAATAAATATTTCTAGAGACGAAGATCAAACTGCTGTCAATTGAATTCTGTTGCAATTGTGAAGATCAACTGGAAAAGTTCATTCTAAAATTCTTTTTATATTCAATAAACAGCTTCTCGTACTAAGATGATTAGGTTTGTGTTTGAACCTGAAGGCTTTGTTATCCTGAAAATTGTAAAGGTGTCAACTGCCTATTTTTCAGTTGTGAGAAGGTCTGTGGAAAAGAGGACCATATAGTGAAAATCACCAAGCTCATGGAGTTGAGCGTTGGCGGAGTGGACTAGGGGCATTCTGTTCCCCGAACCACTATACATCTATGTGTCCATGCTTTTACTTATTTCGTTGCATGATCAAATCTGATAAAGCATAGAGTACAGAACTCGTTCAATCGAAGAGATAACAGAAAATCTGAAAGACACAATTCACCCCCCTCTTGTGTATAATCTGTATATTCAAGATCCAACAACAATTACTGTTTTCTTACTAATGATTTTTATTCTTATGAAGTATTTTAATGTGTAAAATTTGAGTAGGAATCCATGGATGGTAGTAAAATTGTGATCTTACATCAGAGTTTGTGATTATTATGAGTATAATTTCAATTCTATTATATATATATATATATATATTATAGACATATTCTTATGAAGATATTAATATTGTTATTAGAACTATATGATTTGTGATTTCAGGGTTCCATACTATGTATTTTTATTTTATCCCCTGCATGGGATTTCCCCACAACATCATACCTTATGTACAAGAGAGACCTTTGGATGGACTCCTTGAGGGAATAAAACCAATCACATATTATTGATCTAGAATGACTTATTTTGGTTACAATAGTCACATTCAAAACAATTTCACTTAATCATTTTTATGGACATGATTCTTGTTTTTTTTCTATGAATCTATTTGGACCTTTGTTTCAAAACAAATAATTTCCATATATTTATTGTGGGATTTATATTGTATTAATTCATGGATAATATTTTTTTATTTGATTAATTTATGGTCTTAGCATTGTTTGTTAGTGTAAATGTACATTAGGATAAGGACTCTAATGTGTGTGATATGTCTACATAGTGATGGTCCCCATAACCTTTATTTTAAGATGTAGGCTTGGTCTAGCAACTGAATTGGTCATGTTGGGCCAATTTATGATAGGGTTGTATCAGATGAGTCATTTTTCCCTTGGGGTATTAGTTTTTTAGATATGATAGATTTTTCTGGTAAAAGTGATATGTATTTAGAGTTCATACCTTAGTAAAGGGACAAAAGTGTTGGTGTGGTGGCCGTCCTATCCATACACATGGACATTGTAAACCTACTTGTTGACTTGGAGAATGTAGAATCAGTAATATTTAAAACATTTTAACATTCATATTAATGGAATTGGTTTGACTTAATATGTGTTTTTGAATGATTTCTCAAGATATATTCATTGTACATTGTACATCTTGCCTATTTTAGGAGGACTTCAAGATGTTTTCCAGATAGAATTTAGTAGTAGGATCATGAGGACTATTCATTTAGTAATGTGTATTTGATACATGAACATTTAATCAAGGTGTTACATCCAAGGGGTATGATAGTCTTACCACCACATTTCAATTACATGATGTTAATGAAGACACCATCAAATGATGTGCACATGCTGAGTGTGCTTTGTGACATACAAGACATGGACTACACTTAATAGGTTCCCCTCTAAAAGTAGTCCACATTGCCTCAAGAACATCCCCCCAAATTCCAATGGCCACTGACTAACAGGGAGGAGCTATGGTCTATCCATGGGGATACAATTCCCTCATTACCGGAGTTTATCACATTATATAAATATAAATAGAGTTAAATAGTAGAAGAAATATAGGTAAATAGGGGAATATAAAAATTTTAATAGACATAAAAGGATAATAATAATTTTATGAACCAGAACAACTGATGATGATATGTGATGTAACCAGAAATCTAGAAAAAATGGGTACAATAAAATTGACATAACATGTTTAACAAAAGAATTTATGGAAAAAACACTATCCTAATCATCCTGAGCATCAACACATTCATCTACAATCAATATCCATCCAATACAACAAGAAATGAAGTGTTTGAATATGTATTCATCACTTTTTCAACACATGAATTCATGAAATATTCCTTGGGTAACAAACGGTTCCTATAGAGGGTGTGAGATAAAACTCTATGGGACTTGACAAAAGTTGTTTATAACAAGTGGCCTATATAACATAACATAATAGTGTACAACCATGCATATAAAATGTAATGTTGTAAAATGTAACTATATATCCAAGTACATTCTTCATTCATTGGAAAGTGTCTGAACATGGTACTGATCCATCATTAGATAATTACAAGTATATAATTAAGTCAAATGTTAACAATATTAAATGTTACAAGATGTACCAAGGCAACCTGAAATGATATTCATTAATGATGTTTCAAGGTAATAACCAAGAAAACTTATTAATAAAGGGTCTATAACTCATTAATAAATATATCCTAGAGAGGGTTAAAATTTTAATCCTTTGAAAATAGTCTGTGTCTTTCCAAAATAACATGCCTTCTATTTTTAAGGATTTATTTCAAGATAAAATGTGGTTAATCAATGAATACCACTGTGTGTCTTAAATCATGGAACCTACCATTATATGATGTATCCAAGGAGTGTATTCAAGCCATACATTAATAATACATGAGGGATACTATGACATCTTACTTGTCATCTAATGTTTGATTAGGGTCAAGTTCCATGTTGGTGTTATCCTAAGAAATTCATATCCTTTAATCAAAATGGGGTTCCTGAGTGCTGAATGTATTCTATATTTAATAAAATGAATGATCTAGTGAGGCCACTAGGATTTGATAATGATTTACTATAATATTTAATATGTTTCATGCGATTAAATTTCATTAGTGTGACAAGTTTAATTGATAAATAAACCATTAAATATATTCTCAATTAATCAATTTTTTTTATTTGGTTCAACCCATAACATCCATTAGAATGACAATGTAATGTTGCATGCTTCCATTTATTTAGTCTGTTTAAATAATTTTCATAAATAAAGGTTCACTCCACCACCTTCTATTAACAAGGCTAGGGGTGCTAAAAACATGGAAACTATAATTCAATTAAATTTTGATAATCCAAGACACATCTTAATATACATTCCAATTTTTAATTCAGATGTATTTATCAAATTCAATCACTTACTTTAGGCTAGTCAAATATTGAGCATACATGGTACATTATATTATGAAATTCACAATTAAAATAAAGATAGTTAACATTAACCATATTACCCTTAGCAAGGTCAAGCCAAGGCCCACCTAAACAGTGGCTCAAAAATGCCAGAAAAACTAAAATCGAAATTATGTAATATCATAATAATGGTATTGATGGATATGTGGGTGTAACCACTAAAAATTAATCACATATTGGGAAAGAGAATACCAAAACAATTCCAATGATTATATTCATGGAATATTATCTCAATAAACATCAACAGATGAAATCAACTGGACAAACATAACAATTCCAAAATCAACAAACTTGAGGGATTTGTTATAGGCCACCCACTAATGTTATGTAAAACATTCCACCTCTAGTATCTTCCACTAATGTTTCTTGAATCAGAGTAGATAATAAAAAAATGTAAAAATCCTCACACCTTCATAACTAGTTTAAGAGAAATAAAGATAATAAAAGGATCAAAATTACTTGAGAACATACTTTTTTGCATCAAATGTGATAAAGGGATGCTCAAATGGATCCCGGATGAAGGATATCACTTGATCTCTAGATTATTCCTTAAAATACAAAAATGATTCAATTGGAGGATAATCAGACCATAAATCATAAAAGGGAAGTAAGAGGTGATTTATTATATCATCAAATATAAAAATTAAAAATATCCGAAATTTGATCGTCGAATGGTTTTCACTCATGTTTTGCTAAATTGTGTGTAGTCTATGCAAGGTAACATGGAGAATTTCTGTACAACATGGTTAGGTAATGATTTTAGGGAAACTGTGTGGAAACCATCTAAAATAGCTCTACACAAAAATGAAGACCATATTAAATGTTATATAAAACCATGTTCCTTTCCAAAATGGTTTACTCTAACTATGTTTCATGGCCTTTTTTTGAAAAAGATGGTTTTCAGGCTTTGAACAAGCCCTGAACACCCTCAGAACATCTCTAACTCAAAAGGCACCCATATTAGGTAAAAAATAATGAATTTCAAAAATAATTAAGGGATACAAACCATAGTGAAAACCCGAATTGTTATAGTCTTCCACCCATAAAAGAACTCGTCCTCATGCTCATACTACAAGGGTGGTAAAACACTATTAGAAAACAAATCTAGGAAATGTCCACATATGATTGCCTCCTGCTCGCAAGTCTCATACTTTATGCATCTATGCTTTAATAGCACCCATACTAGAGGGATAGATTTTTCTCGAAGAGGCTTTGTTCGCTAGTAAATGATGCATGATTTATACTCCTCAAATGGAGAAAGGTAAAATAACTCATCTTCATTGGTATCAATGGTATGATATGAGTCGACATGATATTGGTAATCTATGAAACATGGATGAGGTCATTCATGGCACGGTACCTCTGAGCTAGTATCTACCGATATTCTACCAGCCCGACACTATATATAATTTCAAACGACCCTACGTGACAAGGTGATAGCTTCCATTGATTTTGTAACCATAATTTACATATTATGGTACATAAGTAATGGAGAACACATTCCTCGACCTCAAACTCAAGATGTCATGGAAATCGATTGAAATAGGATATTTTCTAGACTAGGTATCAGTCAGATGCTTTCTGATTATCTGAAACAACACTAAAAGATCCCGAACGAGATGAGGTCCTAGTATTGCTACCTCACCTACCTCTATCCTACACAGGTTTAATCAATATGGACAACATTACAATTCCTAAAAAGGGGACATTTTAATCATTTACTGGACGATATTAATATAGGGGAACTCTACAATATAGATATGCTTCTCCCACAAACCACCAAAATAAAGTACACATGCTCAGAGCATATCCTCTAGAGCCTATATTTTATGTTCCAACTTTTTAATGGTATGATGGTCAAAAGATGTTCTGAGAAGAAACTGAATTACTATATATTTTTTCAAGCCCTTCTAGAAATGTGATGTTAATCCAGAATCCCTATATGAAACAACATTAATGTGGACCTAATGTAGCCGTATGATCTCACAAACATACATTCTCCATATATCATCAACTGATAATGTCTCTTGAATAGTATTTTAGTTATCCACATTCAACATTATGTAAATGAAAACCCATACAGTGTTGGTGCCTCATTGTGACCATGGTAATCCAACTACAATGTCCATGGAAACATCTTCACATTTCCATTCCAGTACTGTAAGTAGTTGGAACAAGCATGTAGGTATATTGTTCAATGACTTAACCTATATAAAAGTAGAGAAACATGTGATAAGGACTTATATATATTGTTTCATCCCAGGCCACAAATACCGGCATCACATATCTTGATACATATTGGATATTTCAAGATATACTGGATAGTGAGAAGCAAGTGATTCATAAATCAACTCTTGTTTCGTTTTTTTAGGAATGTAGACATGTCTTTGTATGTGTAGGAGGTAACCTATGACCACCATCAATTCTAAATTTGGTCATCTCTTGATATACTCTCATGGATAACCAGACCCTCGAGATCTGAAAATTTCCAACCCTTCAACTTTTCAAGGAGAGAAGAGATGACTATTAGACATGAGAGGTAATACTGCTCGTGACTCTCATGAAGCTCCATATGAATCTTATAGAAATGTTCCCTTAATTTCAATTCATATTTGGATTCCCGTACAACCTATGTTTTATTTCTCCAACTCAACGCATCAACAACTATATTACCCTTCCCATGCGTATAGGCAATCTCAAAATCAAAATATTGTAGATATTCAACCGATCAACATTGTATGAGGTTCAGGTAACAAAATCAAAATATTTATTTGAGGTTTTTATAGTACATGTACACCATAATGTGCTCACCAAAAAGATAAATGTCTCCAGCAACATAAAACATTGAGAACTAAGAATATATTGAAGTCAAGTGTCTCGTAATTTCACTCATGAGGCCTCAACAGTTGTGATCCATTTGCAACGACACTATCCTCCCACTTCATCACGTCTCCTAGATCGATGCCTGATGCATCATAAAGGATTTTATAACATAATCCTTTAACTTTAAGAGTGAGAATAAGTTACAGGAAAAGTCTACCTTTATCTCCTTAGAGGCTTTCTCTTACACTTCTGACCAGAGGAACTTGACACCATTATTTGTATGACTAGTGATAGGTTATTTAAGGAAAGAGAAGTCAAGTGTGGAATGTTTATAATATCTAGCAATCCCAAATAAAATATATATTAAAAACATGTTCTTGGGATACCCCCAAGTAACTACAACACTAAACATTTCTAAGGTCAGCAAATACACCTGATTATAATCTGACATGATCCACAAATTTAAATTTGTAGACCACAATGTAGGAATTGCCTCATATGGATATAATGTTTCTATCTTTGTATACTCAGAATGATCTCAAGGTGGTTGGGGTGGTCTATATGAGTGTGATAGTACACCGACATGTCATCGAAAAATAATATGACTGATGTATCAATTTTGGGATAGAAAACCATATTCATTATAGCTATTACATTGTTGGGTGCATTCCCATAAATAAACAACACAAAAAGGTACTAATATAAATAAAACCTTCTAAAAAAGATAGAAAAGGTATGGCTGATGGAAATATATTCACATAGTGATATACCATCATTAACTCAATCATAGTGATTATCCTAGCTTCATAGAGATGGACAAGGAGATCATCTACTCATGTTAGTGAATACCAATTCATGATTGTAAACTCGTTTAACCATCATTAATTGACACAACGATGACGAGTCCCATATGACTTCTTGTCAAAAAGCATAGGAGAACCATAAGAGGTTGTTATAGGCCATATGAATCCTTTGTCCTCCAATTACTCTAACAAACACTTTTTCTATATGTTATTAGTAGGTTTCATCTTATATGTATGAGTGGACACTAGATATTCTCTCAGAACAAGCTCATTTTTAATCTCTTCATCTCTCAATGTAGGTAAGTAAAAAAATTATTCAAGATAAACAACTTTGAAATGATCGACTACTATATATAATTATGCTCAACATAAACATAGATCCACCATTAAGATATTTCCAAAATTAGAGGCATCTCCACCTAACCCAGGATTCACTGGTCATTCTCCACTAGCCTGGAAATCCCACTCACCCATATGATGGTAACATATTCCCTCTAGTGATGTAATGGATACCCTTCATTGATAGAAATATAAAGAACCATGATATTGAACCAAAGAACATATCACAACAATGATATCAAAACCTATCATCTTGAGAATTTAGACGTTCTATAAGAAATATTGACTGGTAACCTTAAAGGGACAATCCCTACTTTTGTATATGAACTCTAACCACACTCCAAATGGTGTATCTAGGGCCATTACACCATAGTAACATTGTCTATTTAGGTGAAGATATTACATGATAGGTAATGAAGTTAAATAGATTTAAGTAGTGCTATCAAATAAAGAAGACAATATAGAAGATTCCATGAGTATAGTACATAGTACTATAGATAGTCCTACAACCAGATCCTCAGGTATCAGCTGCTGTGCAATTTACCTGACTGATCTAGGGCCCTATAAAATAGATGGACTACTAAATTCATAACTTATATATTGTAGTTGATGGTGATATGGGGTCTGACTATTGCAGATGTGACCTCTTCCTCACAAACTCCGACCCGTGCTACTCCAACTCCCCACCCGACGTGAATCAAAATAACCCACTTCTAATGGTGATGTTGGTGTAGATAATTTTCCACTCGAAGCTAGTATAATGTTTCTAAACAACATCTGAATATCCCACATTCAACTGAATTCCCGACCCTCCATTGGGTCTCTATCAAAATGGGGCATCAAGTTCCCCCATAGTCCTCATTAACGATACAACATGGAGTTATTAAAACAAGTACGTTTGTTTTCACTCCCTTAATGAGAAATATCTATGGAATAATTCCTCTAACAAGAAGAACTATTATCCAGATGTGGGAATGATCCTCAATTACCAATATATTTTTTTTCATAAGGTTAAGATAAGTCATTAGATATTTATTTACTATTTTAGAAAAAGTATGTAGGGGAAATGCATTCACCTACGTATGGATGGCATACTGAAGTCTAACCTCAAAATGTATAAAACTTGAAATCTCATTACTAACTAGAAGTTGTGTGGGGAGATTTAACTCTGTGAAACATGTAGAATAATCCATCACTGACATAGAACACTACTCAAGATGCAAGAAATATCCAGCTATGTTGCATATAATTGTCTGAATAATGAATTGGTCATAGAATGAAATCAATAAATCAATACATAACGAGCCCCAATGATGTCCATACTGGGTAATTACATCCCAAAACATCTTCGAATCACACAACATGTATGTGGAAATCTTGACCTGAGACATTGAAGGTGTCTCTATACGCTCAAATATAGATTGGGTGGCTTCTAGCTAGGATAAAGAGACATGTTTACCAATATTCCCTATGAATGTTTGATAAGGATGCCAATGGAACTCGAAATATATATTATCCATAGTAGGTGAAAATCATGCATCACAATGCATGAAATACATCAGAAATGTTAAAATATCGCCATCATGGGCATCACAACCCATATCAAGTACAACTGGTGGTTCCTCATGTTTCAATACTGGGGGAATAGTCTAGCAGCTCTTGACCCGCCATATTGGGATCATATTCAGCACCACCTTCTTGTAGTACAATATGTGGACTTTTTTGTGGCATTGGTCGAAAATTAACATGAAAAATCATTAGAACACACATTAAATTGAGAGATTGAAACACTTACTGAATTAATAGAAGGGAATACTCTCGATTGAAGGCATGCTACCATATATTCCTTTTTAGAAGTAAAACTAATTGTAAGTTCTAAAGTATTATTTTCATTTAATTATATATTTAATTGCCCGGTTCACACATTTACCACTCATAAGCATGATAAGGGGGATAAGGAAATGTGACCACTTATTATTATAATTGATGTTTCTCTTTGTATTCGATATCCATTCCAACTGAATAAGTTTATATAAGCCACATAAATGAAATCAACACCCATTTGTTATAGCATAATGGAAATATGCGTGAAAAGTAAATTATAGGTTCCTAATATTACGTATTCTACAATGCTCTTTTCTCTCATTTCCTAAAGCCAAGTATTTAATAAAACCTCAATCAGGGTAATAATCATAAACTCTGCATAGAAAGTGTGCCCCCCAATGGTGAAATAATAATAACTAAAATAGGAAAAATAGAACAATATTTATAGTTTTGGGTGAAATGGATTTTACCTAGAACATGGGTTCACGATTCCTAATAATGGTTATGAATAAGTCCCCAGCATTCTAAATCACCAATCCATTGTCTCCAAATAGTAATGTTGGAAAATAATAGCCTTTGATATCACATTGTGACATCCTAGACCCATATTCCACATAATAGGAACCCCAATCCAGATAGGGCACACGACCTCACATGATTCTCTTCTAAAGTTAGAGTCTTTCATCATGCAATGAGTCGAACGAATGTTTTCATGGGTTGACCTTTCTCTTATTACCATAGTGGATCAAAATAGATAAATATAAATTAAGGTAAATATATGGTGTAATAAATAGAAAAAGTAAAATAAGACAAAAGTAATAGATAATCAAGAATGAAAATAAAGTTATCCATTGAAATATTTATTTATGATATATTATGTCCGTAGAAAATTAGAAATCATGGGGAAAAAATAAAACGTAGAAAATGTTTTACAACAGAATAAAGGAAAACAAAATACTATCATAGGAATCCTGATCTCTGATTTGGTCATCTTCTATCAAGATCCTTCAGTAGAAATAAATATCGTGATTGAATTCATATGCCTCCCTTTTCAATGCTTTCATTCATTTAATCATCCCTGAATTCCAAACATCACCAAGAGAGGGTGTGAGATAAATCTTAGTGGGCCACCACCAATGATGTCTATAACATATAGTCCTTGTATTAGAAAATATAGTTTTCCTTCATGCATATATAATGCAAACAGGTTAATGTAACTAAATACCCAAATTGATTTTATTGTCCCTTAGATAGTGTCAAAACTTGTAACAAATCCGTCATTTGATGAAAAATATCTTGTAATTAAGTCACATTTTAACAATAGTGACAGTTCCAATATGTAACAAGGTAACCAAAAATGGTATTTAATAATGAAGTTACATGGTAATAACCAAGGAAACATAGACCATAGTGGTCATTAACTCATCAATAATAATAGAATGTCTAGGGGTAAGAGTGTAATCCACAAAGCATTGTTAATGTAATTCAACAATAATACGCCTATCGAGTCTGAGGGATTCATCCAATGTAAAATAGCACTATGCAATGACTTGGCGTGGTGGGAGTTAACCATGAAACCTACTTGTTATTTATAGATCTATGGAGAGTATCCAATGAATCTTGTAATAATAAATGATTGAACCTATTATTTCATATCAATCATCTTATGTTAGACAACCATCACGTTCTAGGTGGACGTTAACTTAAGAAGGCTATATCATTGAATCAGAATGGGGTTCCCTAGTGCTCAAGGAATTCCCTATGGAATCCATGGTGATATTGAGTAAATCCACACTTATTTGATATTATTATAATATTATATTTCATAAGGTTAAATCCATTATATTTCATTAGTTTTACAAGGAAAATTGAGCATGAAACCATTTAATAAATTCTTAATTAATTAATATGTCCATTTGGTTGATGCCTTAGATTTCATTAGTTTGACATGGCCAAGTTGTATAAAAACATTTATTTAATCAATTTTTTGAATTGTCATATGTCAAGGTTCACTAGGCTACCTTCCCATAAATTAGTAAGGGGTGATATGTACATGAAACCTATTATTCAATTTCATTTTAAAAATATAAATCATATAAATATTATACATTCCAGTTTCCATTTAACATTTAATTGTAAAATTAAAGCACATACATGAGGCGGTATAAGTGATGGTCAAACATTGTACATTCCATTATGTGTTACACAATTTAAATCAAAAAATCTACCATGGAAATGATTACCTTTAGGAAGGTAAATCAAATGCATAATTTAATTGTGGATCAAATGTGCCAAAACACTAATATGAAAATTATGTCATAACATCCTACATCAGATAGGTGGAGTTGTGGGTGTAACCACTAAACCCTAATCACATATTTGTAAGGATAAGAAAAATAGTGTTCCAATTATTATAATCATGGAATATAAACTCAATAAACCACACTCGATGAAATTGGTGGGCCACACATGAATGTTTTTGAATCAATGACTGTGAGGGATGAGTTATAGACCACCCACCTTAGGCATGTATGACTCTCCTCCTCTATAATCATCTTCTGACATGGCATGCATCAGGGAAGATCCAATCAAAAGGTAAAAATTCTCACACCTCTAAAACTTGTTCAAGATAAAGATAGATGAAGAAAAACTCAAAAATACATGAGTACATTCTATTGTACATCCAACGTGATAAATGAATGTTCAAGAAAATACCATATGAAGGAGTTCAATTGATCTAGATCGTAGTCATTCAAAATTATCCAAAATGAGTGAAATTGAGGCTAATCCTGTTGGATATATTAATTGGAAAGTGGTAGAGGCTTAACTATGTCATTATGTGGAAAAATGTAAAATTACGCACAATTTAGAATGTTCAGAGTTTTCCCAAAAGGTATGCCAAACCATACACAGACCATGCATGGGTATATTGGGAACTTGGCATATCACATGATTAGTCCATACTGCTGGGAAACCCTTCCCCGACCATGCAAGATGGATATTCCAGAAAATGCAGACCTTACACACTGTTAGATATGACTGTGGGACCTTCCCGCATGGTTTTCAATAACCATGTGACATGGTCATTTTTACAAAAAAGATAGAAATTGGGATTTGAACAATCCTGGGACACCCTTGAGTCCTTATATAATTAAAAATAAATACATATTAGGTGAAAATAAAAAACTAGATAGAAATTTAAAGTATCCATACCAGATTGAGAAAATGGGTTCTAACATGCATCTTGAATTTCAGTGGTAGTGGCCCATATAGATCCAATGAAGTAAGAACACCTAGAGACTTAGTACTACCATGAGTTGGGGAAACAAGTCTTACTTTGTCTCAGTGAACCTACAGATCAGATGGTTTTCTGGGTAGAAATATGTATTTTTGTTACTGTATGTTGATGATGGGGGTTAGTAACCCAGATGTATGATGCTATGATGCCTAAAAGTTTAGATTTTTATTGCCTTTTAGAGATTATTTTCCACTGTCAACTTTTTGGGTTGTGTGTATCAATTTTCTTCTATAGATTTAGTTTTCAAGTTTGACTGTTAATATGTATTCATCGAGTTTCAATAACCTCTATGGGTATTCGATGTTTATAGTGTATGATAAATACATTCGATCCAATTCCTTATTGTGAGGAATATGATGAGACATCCAACCTAGTGTGATACCCATATTAATTCCTACATATTATGGGGTGTTATAGTATTGTTTGATGGTTGGTCATTTTTTGATTAAGGAAAGGTAGATAGTTGGGGCCGGCAGTGGGGACACAAGAGATGAGCCGTTTGCGGTATGGGGATGAAAATAGATTTAAGGTGAAAGGCATGGGATATTATTTAAAAGGTGATCTGAAGATAAAGGTTACATGGTTAGTGTATTAAAAAATGGATCTAGATATCTATGATTGAGTTGGTGATTCAATTATGATATTTTGGGAAATCTTGCACATAAATTTCATAAACCGATGTGTGGATGGTAAAGAGACAGTCAATGGGATACCAATGAAAAGGATATGATAAGAGAATGTGGGCTTGTAGGTCATTGTAAATTTAAGAGGATCATAGTGATTAGCTTGAGGTGGAAGTAATTATAACATGTTAAAAAATCTAGACTTGGTGGTCCACCAAAGTGCTTGAGAGATGGAGGATGCGAGTGACGTCTTCTACAAGTAGTTAAGGAATATGAAGTAGAATATCCTGGGATGATTCAATGAGTGGTTTATTATTTATATAATTTAATATCATTATTTATAAAAATGGATTATATCCAATTCATTATTTCAACTTATCTAGTTCATGGAATATAGATTCAGGTCGATACATTGGTCTGACCCTTGCACTTGGAGACTCATATTAGAGGTGACTCAGATATAGCACAGTTCTTCCAAATATTATAACTGAATAATATAGGTGAAATTTTTTTGTGGTCAATTTTGATTATATATTAGACCTTTATAAATCATCATAGTTATTAAAGGGTTGTTTTATTTTCATACCTAGGAAGACTATTTCAGGCAGATGATGCGGGGTGTATTCAGTGACATTTTGATGATTTTCTATTTGAACGAAATGGATTCCTGGGAAGATTAGGATATTCTAATAAAAATGAAGGAATTTTTTGATTAAACAGTATTCGGATATTATGTCCCTTTGTGATGTTTATATTATCAGTTTTTTTCTACTATGGTGGTCACGAATGATGACTTATTATTTGAGAATGACCTATTTTTAACTCCATTCTGATAGATATAATTTTGCCTTGAAATATAACATGTGGTGACCTTAACATATTTACTAGTCTCTTAGAATTCTCATAAATATCTTCGGGATCTATGATTGGAGTTAGAGGAATTACATTAGAAGGGAGTTGTTATAACCAACATTTCTATCTAGAAAACCCTTGTTTTGTTCACAATGATGAATGGTGGGAGATTGAGGTTGTGTGTGGATTACCATAACCTAAACCATCTGATCGAGGTGAAAAATTTTATCTATAAAGGATTGATAATCTAATTTTTCATTTTATATGTTAATTGAGGTTCTTTATGATTAACCATAGATCATGCTATCACTTGCTATGAGAATGAGATGAAGATATAACGAAGAACCCATTCAAATGTAATTACTATCACAATTAGAACCTTGTATTTCAATTCCTCAAAAATAATTACCCTATTGTATTTATGGGATTCATTGACATGATATTAATTCTTTTAATATTTTTTATGGCAGTCCTTATCGATGATATCCTTGTGTACTCATCATCTGAGGGGGAGTGCATGAGAGACTGGAGGATATTCTAAGAAGTGCATCACGTGCACCATAATTATATGAATATAATTATGTGCTAGTTCTATATTGATGAATAACACTTTTTGGAAATTAATATCTAAAATAATGTGGCTTCAATAGACCCCAAAAAATTCATGGAAGTGATAGCTTTGGAGCCACCCATGAATGTGGTGGAGGTGGAGAGCATCCGTGTGTTGGAAGGTTACTATCAATCGTTTGAACCTAGTATCTCAAATATATAATTTATCTATCTAGGTTTTACTAGAAAAGCATAGTCTTTAATGTGGATAGATATGTTCTAGAAGGATTTCCATGAGTTGCGGTAGATATTGGAATGCCCTCCCATCTTGTGATTTCCAAAGGAGGGAGGTGTGTATGTAGTTTTCTAGGATTCATTAGGTATTGTGAATGGTTGTGATATGATGTATGGGTAGGAAATGATTTTCTATAGATCATGAAGTTTAGTACAACATGACTAGAACTATAAAACCCACAATCCTGAGTTAGTCGTTATAAACATTAATTAATCTTGGCATAGTCGAAGTATCATCAGTGTCGTTTTCAACTCATATTTTATGTCATGATCAATTATTAATACATGATTTAAAAGATAATAAATTCTATGATCAATATAATTAAATAAATTTATATAGATATTTTAAGAATACTTGATCTGAAATGCAGGGTCATCACATATTATTTATAATTTATTTAATAAATAAAATATATACAATGTGAATAATTATTTCTCCACTAACGTATCTGAAAACAAATCTACAACATACCATGATTGCATTATTAGAATCAAGAATATATTATCTCTAGTGGTGATCCACACATATTCTATGAATCATCAAATGTATCTGTATGAATATCAAGGTTCTAATATGGTTGAACATATCACTTTCATTTTTTTCCTTTTATTCTTATTAGAATCAATTTCAATGGATTATCCTTCATCACTGTAGTTTATAAAGTGTTTGGTGGAGGTGGATTGATCACCATTACTGGGTGTGTTCTAGGAGAGGAATCACTATATGGATTTAGGGGATTCTCACTGTATCTCATTTTACAAATTAAAAATGAATTGGGTTTATCAAAAAAATATAATTGGAAATTTATATTATTAGAGTTATAAATAAATATTTCTCATGTTCCCATTATTTTTCATGTATTATATTAGGAAACCCATGTATATAAAAATAATAATATTATTGTTTCCTAACATGTGATATAGTTGATAATTAAATTAAATATTATTTAATAAAATAATATTCAATATATATTATATCCCAACATACTATTATACTCAATCAACCATTCCTCCACAATATTTATCCGAATAGTAATAATGACTATATTTAATTAATAGATATCAATGCATTATTATCCAATAAAAATTAATATTATATTCATTTAATAGAAATTTAGTATTTATTAAATATTCTCATCACAAAATATTCAGTAAAAGAACTAGTGAAATAATATATTCGATTAATAAAATATGAATTATTATTAAATCACATCAGGGATTAATATTTATTCCACATGTTAAATAATATATACTAATATATTAATTAACATAGATTCATGATACATATAGTGTGTGACCCTCTTTGCCTCTTTCATAGTGTTATTAAGATAAGAATACTAAAGTATAAGGTTAGCATATAGAAACAGAACAAGAACCCATAGACAAAGAAGTTAGGTGTACAATAACACAATAAAGCATATGAAAAATTAATACATAATATAATACTTTTTTAGTGATATCACTAATTATGAATGATATATGTTAGTTTCATCGCCGTTTATGCTCGTTTTATCTTACTTTGATGTCCCACAAATCGAGCATGCCTATTGAACACTGGGTCCATCAATTTATTTATGTTATATAATTTCCTTCAATTAGATTGAGTTTTAAACATTACATAAAGGATATATTGGAATAAATTTTCACTCATTATTTGTAAATGATATAGTATACATAACACACCCAATTTATCCTTCCTCACCCCAACATATTTCAACATAACATCCATCAATACATCAATGGACATGAATTATAACCCAAATTAATAATAATAAGAAATTCAAGGGTCAATACAAATTTCAACTAATTGGAATATCAAATGATACATATAAACTGGGATTTAAAAGGTTTTCTCCTATTTATATATAATCAAACACCAGATATTACCAGTGACGTGCACTAAGAGAAGGTTCCAAAATATCATATGAATCTCCACCCCTTGGTATTTTGTATTTTTTTTCCTAATATTATTTCTTCTAGATATAGAAAATATATTTAAGAATACTTTCAGGACACTTCATGGTTTTCTTCATAGAAGGGAACTTCTATGACCTCTCAGTGTGACAAATACTGTCAAGAAATTGTCACATACTATGTTAGGAAAAATAAAAATCATGATGTTATAAATATTTTTTTAATATTACAAATAATTGATTATAGTTATCATAATGTACATAATTGTTAGTTATAATGAAGTAACTCCAACAGTATCCCACATACACTAGATCAAATTTTAATCCACATTAAGTCCGCTAGATCTCAAATGATTATCATGATTTCACTAATAAATTACTTTAATCAAGTGGTCCACAAAATTTTTATTTGTGTAAAAATATTATTAATAAAAATTAACCCCTATAGGAAAAAATAAATAAAGAGTTGATACATTCGATATATAATAATTGTTCTAGGGTTTGACCTTTTCTCAATTGCAAGATCGTCTATTCTAGTATTATTAAAAAACAATATTTTCTATAATTTAGTACAATGAACAACATGAAGTACCTAGAAAACAATTTATATCTAAATTGGTTTTTTTTCTACACTAGAAGAAACTATATACTCAGATGTTTCTATAAAATCATCATTAATAGGGTTCTTTGAACTGTTCTAACTCACTTCTCTCCTATTGAAACAGAATACCTATTTGTATTATAACAACATATAATTATGATATTTTTGAAAACTACCATAAGAATATCATATTATGAATATATACTTATCTCTCTCATACATTAGTAACATATACATTTATCTTCATAATCACATGAGGGTAGAATTTAAAAAATAATAATGTTTTTCTCTGGGATCTTCATGATTTATTACAACGATGAACTATAAAAATGAAACATCATGTCTCATACATAACATGAAATATAATATTGATAATATAACAAGATCTTATAGGATATTACATAATATCTATTTATCATGTTGTGTTTGATAACACATTTTCTCATAAATATTTATACCATATGATAGTGGAACCAATCCCACCATGGATTGATCCATAATAAATCATATTAGTATGTGGGAAATATATATATTTTCTATTAGTCCAATCAGCCTCTGGGATCTTTCTTGAATGATCTTGATTCCTATAATATAGGATTCTTCAACTATGTTATTCATTAAATAATATTAGTTTAATCTTTCCTTAGAAGACTGTATGATAGGTATGTCATTTAAAATTATTTTAATCTCAACATCACATTATACTAGGATAAAAAATGAATTCCAACTAAAAATATTATAAACCAATGTATCACATTTGTTCCAAATTAGACTAGATTCATTTATTGCTTCACTATATCAAATATTCTTTGGCCTTGAAGATTACAGTAATAGATAAGTATATATAATCAACTTCTCAATCTTTTTAGCATTTCATAGATTTAGAAATTCTTATGGTTGTGTCATATAGAAATCTTCCTAAGTGATATAATTAAATAAATTATATTTTATGTCCATCCACAAAATGTCATAGTCAAGGTAGGATCCTAAAACATTTACACCCTAGCCTTTCATTATATGTATTTACGTTAAAAATATTGTATATTTTTTTATTAAAAACCTATTTTTAACATATGGTATTGACATCAACTGATGCATCAATAAACAAAAAAACATTATTATGATACATTGAATCTATTTCATAATTCATGGATTTTACCACCATGTCATTTCTGGGAACTCTAATTCTTCTTTGTATGAGAAAGGCTCAACATTTTTAACAAATAAATATTCATTTTATTAAATGATTAAAAAACGATATCTCTCTTATTTTTTTTACCTCTCTAGTGGTAAAATGGAATACTTGTGTTTTGGGAACTAATTCTCTCACAAGGTCCAATGGAATCTATTTATTTACTAACTCTTGTATATATTTAACATCAATTTCATTCTAGTGAATCTTAATGACAGTAACATTTTATTGGTTTTGATCATTATCAATAAATTCAATATTTATGGAGACATTAACATTCATTTCTATGGGTTTTTATTGTTTGTATCCTATGTTCAATTTAAGATACATTAAAAGTGACACTTTATGCCATGTTTTCCAGTTTTCTTCTTGATAAGGCTATTAACAATTTCTTGTAACCCCATAAAAATGTATGGAAGAAAATGAATTACATTCGACACTTTATCTCAAATTTAATTTTGTTTTCCCCATTATTTTTTTCTAAATTTATTGTTTTTTCACTATTTTTAATGCATATCCTCCAAGGATAAGGGATTATATTCTTTAAACATCATGAACACTAACATTTTTGACTTGTTAAAACACCTCCAATCACTAACACCATTACACTATGGGGTGTAATGTAGAGTAAAATGTTAATAAATCCCAAAATATATTAGGAAAATGTTGAACTCTATGTTAATATATTTTCCACCTTAATCAGATTTTATATTCATTATAATATTTCAATGCTTATTCTGCACATCATTATTTATTTCCATCAATTATTCAATGGTCTCATACATATACCACATTATGTGGGGAAATCCATTTCTATTTTAGTAATCATTAAAAACTATGAATTAATATTATTAATCTATTTCTTCCACTATAAATTGTCTACATGCATTAGTGTTTACCTATTCTAGAAGTCATGTGATACATTAACCATGTACATTGAAGGGAGGTTTAGTAAATTTCCCATATAATCATGCATGAAATATTTCACGTGGTATTTTCAAATGAGATACTAAAATACCATCGTTGTAGATCATTTTCAATCACTTTTCATTTACATGAAAAAGGAAAAGATTCTATATTTTAAAGTTATTTGATTATTTTGAACACTATTCTTTATCAAATTCTAATATCTTATTTTCATAATTTAATACCAAAAAGGCTGTTATTTTCTTTCACCATACCATAAAAAATGACGTTTTTAATAAAAAATATTTTATTTTCAAAAATGTGATTAAAATAATCTTCAACTACGACTGATAAAAAAATTATGTTCTTGGTATTAGTTGGTATATAATAATAATCTAATTAAACCAATATCATTCTCATAGGCAATAAAATATATAGTCACCAATGGATAGAAAAGATACTCTCCCACAATTTCCACATCATTAATCCACCTATCTTTTCAAAACCATTTATAATCTGTATGATTCAATTATTATGATATAGAAGTGAGAGTCACAAGCTATATCCAATACACAAAATATAGACATTGAATGATTATAGTGGATAAAAAAAGATAATTTTTCTTCCCTCTACTTTTGAGAGAAACTATTCTACTAGTGGAATTTCATTCCACATAAAAAACATACTACATCCCTCTTCATACCCAACCTATAGATCATACACTTTTCAAAAGGATGTTGTTCAAGATAATTATAATTGTTATAAGTTTATTCCTCTTCACATTGTTCTTAATTTTCTTATTCTCTATAAGGAAAATTAGATTGTTTTAGCATTTAATGTTGCTAATAATATTTAATATGAAAGGCACAATTGGAACTGAATCTTCAATAATAGTTTTAATATGCAAATTGGATACGTTTTATCTCACTTAACTAACAAGATGATACTAAAAATGGTACATCATGTTATATGTTTCTATATCCTCTTGTTGCACAAGAAGATAATTTTTCATTAATGAATGGCTAAAACACTGAACATCTATAGATTTATTAAAGTAATTTTCATATAAATCTACTAATTACTCACTTTGCATCTTACCATGAACATCACTAATAACCTCTAACAATAAATACAATTTCCATTCATGGTGTAGGGGGAAAATGATCCATTTACACTTTTCAAAATATGTGATGGTCATAAGGATTTCATTCTCATGTATAGATAATAATGATATATTTAATGACATTTATATTGTTTTTGTAAAAAAGTATTTGAGAATAGTTTTAGTAAAATATTAAATGTAACGCCCTGACCCCAGTGACCTAGAGTCGGTGCATTATTTTAATACATTGGCATGATTACAAGGAATCAAGTCCTGAAGGACTGATCAGTTTAGCAGTCTTGGAAAAGAGATTACATACATGAATGTTACATTACACTTAATAAAAAACAAAACAAAACAAATAATCATTTATGATTTCCATTATTCCCTTGTATTAACCCTTCATATCAATCACAATACACTTCTTGGAATCCTTGGAAAAATAAAACATAGAAAGGGGTGAGATCAAACGCTCAGTAAGGGTAAGCAATACAGTGGAAATATTCATTAATAAGCATAAACATTTAAGGCAATGTTTAAATAAAACAAAATCCTTTCAAACATGAACTTAATAATAATATTAATAAGATAAAATAAAATAATTCCATTACTTATTCACATGGATATTCTACTAGTCGAATAATCACATGCAATATCAATAACCACTTTCATAACGATGGAATGCATAATGCCAGACTATCATAACCACATATCCAAGGCCTCGTGCCAAGACTACAAATAAGATTTTGTCATGGACTTGTGACAAGACAATATTTTGTCTCATTAGACCTACCGATGCATTTTTTTTAGAATATACTTACGTTTAAAATTGCTCAAATATACTCTAGTGTTTTTCTGAATACATTATACAAACTTCTGAAAACAAAATAACTAATTCTAAGACTGATCGACTAATTACAGGCCATGATGGGTCCATGACCAATCCCTTCCTATCTACCACACTCGAGAGTCGGGTTTTCTGAAAAAAAATTAAGCTTGCTTTAAATACATATACATTTACACTGGTTTTCATATATTTGAGAGAAATATCTCTTTTGTGAAATCATTTAAAAATCACATAATTATAAAAGAAAACCGTTATTTTGAAAATATCCTTATAAGTGTGTAAGGGATTCTTAAAAGATATTATAATGGTTTCAAATAGCCGCATACACCATATAAGTTAAAAAATAAATTCTTACCTTAATTTTACCGAAAAGGTTAAAAAAAGACCTTGTTTAGAAAATGACGGAACGATTCCATTATAAACCTCTTATAAAAAGTCAAACAAGGGTATAAATGAAATTAACCCATATTCTGTAAAATATTAAAAATGTTTTGAAATACATTTTTAAGAAACATGAATGTGGATGATAAAGAGGTCCCAGTAAATAATTATGTTTAAACAACCTCGGATAATGAAGAGATTGTGAAATAAACCCTTACCAATTTGGTAACTTACGAAACATACAACCCATGAAAGAGGTATCATACAATGAATATGTAAATACACATAAATTAAAGTTTATTACATAAAGAATAATATTATGGGCAGTATATACACCACACAAAAGGTAATAGTGGCAATATGACATGAATCTCACAGGAATAAGGAGTTAGATGAAAACCGCTTACCTTGCACTTTCCTTTAGTCGAGGGTACGTTTAACCTCCTGTACGAAGATTTTAGTATGTTATTAAACTATACCAGAACCATATTAATATTTATTATATCATACATGATTCATTTATTACTTTATATTACCCATTTAATAATAATTTCCTTGTGAAGTTAACATTTCGGGTAATAATCACTTTCTTTATCGTATGTGTTTTAACTTGTCACTCTTGGTTGTATCACCTAGATCATGATTTAAATACTTCCAGAATATAAAACATGATAAATATATCATATATATTTAGAATATAAATATGTATAATAGACACATATATGAAATGGAAAACACCGTTTATGGAGACGGTAGTTCGTATGTACGCATAAATGTTGTTTCTGTTTTCATATAGTATTGAATGGAAGTTAGTGAATAAGATATATGTAAGTACATAAATACTTATATATATATATAACTCCAGTAGAACTATTATTTCATATATTACATACTTATCAGTATTATATATTTTTATAATTGTCGATGAATGGTGAACTTGGAAATGAATCTCGTCGCGTCGTGGAGATGGTAATCCGTACGTATGCATGAGCGAAAATAACATTCTTTTGATATTAAAATAATATATAATTGAATGAAGTATCATATATAAAGAATAATTATCATGTTATATTTATTATTTACATGAATTAAAAATCATTATTATACCCATCCAACTAATAATATATTGAATAACAATTACACCACGACGTGGAGACGGTAAGTCGTACGTATACACGTATGGTGACATGTCATTAAAAGGATGGATAGAATACTGAATATGGTTGTAACATTTTTATAATAATATTACAGTATATAGGAGATACTGGATTAATCATTTTAGAATGGTAATAACAAATAAAGAAGGAGTGGAAGAAGAAAGGAACTTGAAGAAGGGGGTGAAATCATTACCTCTTCTTCGGGTTTTCTTTTTATTTGATCAAAAAGGATCCTTAGGATGTATTTCTGACTAAAGGAAGGCCTCTAGGATAAATTGAGGGAAGTTGAGAGAGTATTTGGGTATGCTTTTTCCTAACCAAAAGGATTTGATGTTGTGAATTAAAGAGAAGGGGGAGTGTCCTTTTATAAGAGGGGTGAGGGACATCTTTAGAAAAGCTAGAAATATTATTTTATAATAAATTAATATTAAGTTTCTAATGGCTCCATAGTGGATTATTTAAAGGTTAAGGTGGGGATTGGTCGAAAACCACCCAACCAATAGGATTTAGATAGGTTTGGGTCACTATATTAACCTTATATTTATGTATTAACTCTTAGTTAATTCGTTTCACTTTTACAATGTCTCTTTATATTTTTATAGTATATGGTTAATAAAATTACTATATTCATCCAAGAGACCCCCAAGTGGTCCATAAATTATTCAACTATCATGATATAAGTCTCTTGGACGAACCTTAGATTTTTAATAATTTAATATCAATTAATAATATAATATTAGTTTTAAAAACACTTTTATGTCAATTTTGACAATATTCAATAATTGACTTTTGTAAAAATCATTACCGAACTATTATTTCAATAAAAGTTAATTAAATCAATCCTAATATGTTTTATTATCGTATAAAATTATTTTAATTCATTTAAAGTCTCAAATTATATCTATTTTCATATTTATAATATCAATTATTTTAATTTTTCACTATTATGGTAATTACTGCATAAACATTGTGTCACAAACAAATTAACTTATTTAATGTCTAAAAATTATAAATAAAATATAATTATGTAGGAAATCATTTTAGAGTTCTAATGAATATTTTTAGTCAAAAATCCATCATATATAACCCTATATTAAATTTTTTTTTTAAAAGATATATGCTTATGTCATTTTTGTATTTATTTTAACTTAATTAAAATAAAGTGTCCCAATCACCTAAAAGTGGCTCCATGGGGTCACAAAATTAACCCAAATATGCCCATGGTCGGAAATATATCCACCAATAAGGTTAGAACACATTTTAGGGTAATTTAATATTATTATAATATTATTTTTTAACCCTTATTTTCCGGATTTACCCTTTAACCATGGTAAATAAAATATTTACCAAAGTAATTATTCAAAATGTCTAAAAATACAATTTACCTACTTATACAATTTGGACATCATGATTCCAAATATGGAATCCATTTTTCCAAATTCAAAACACAGAAGTGGCAGAAATTAATTTAAAATTAATTTCTGCTGTCAAAACAAAAACTGTGCTTTTAAGATATAATAACTATCAAAAGATTGATACTTGTTTATGTCCGCTTTAATTGTAAAATTATGTCCAATGAACAACATTGTATTAAATGGTAAAAATATATTCTAAATATACTTTAAATCCACTCAAATTCATAATTTATCACTATTAATTATTTTGATTAAAAAAGTTGTTTTTAATTAAAATTTAGTAATTTTCACTATTCATCAAAATATTAAAGTCATCTGAAAATTACCAAAATATCACCTTAGGCTAAATTCGATACTCCAAATCCAAAAATGAAGTCCATTTTGAGAGATAAAATTTATAAAATTTAAAAAAGTAGGTATTACTATTCATAACAGCTACTTTGATTGGTCGTGGTGTGTGTTAGAACTCGAAGTTGCGTACAACACACGCTACTGTATTATTCAAAGAGAAGCGTACCAAGGAAGCTCGGGGTGTTACATTCTCCTCTCCTTCAATAAATGGCGTCCTCACAATTTGATATTGTTCTTTGAAAATAACGGTTTAAAATAGACTATATCTTTGTGGGAAAACCCACATCAAGAAATTTGGTTAATAAAATTTAGTCTTAACAAGATGAAAAGTGAAATGAAAGGGTCACCACAATATTATGATCTCGATAAGGAGGACATTTGTGGAAATTATAGACATATAATTGGATGAAAAATGTAAATATTTATAGGTAGTGATTGAGGTCATCAATCACAACCAAGTTTTAAATTGAGGTCCTTAAATTCATCAATATTTGATGATTTAAAATAACATCGGTTCAACAAAACATAAGGTATTAGGATAATACATTTTTGACGTTTCAAAATATCTTAGTTGAAATCTCACATCGTAAAATGAATTAATGAGGCCTCTATTTAAAATAAATATTGGAAAGTATGAGGATTACCGAAAATAACACATACTACGGTTCCATGTAGCAAAATATGGATATGGAAGAGAAATCTAACAATAAATTATCTGATGGTGAGTGGTAGAGAACATGACTATGAAAAGGCCAACAATCCCAAATCCATAAATTAGTGATGATCAAAGGTACCATCTAGGACAACATTTTTGTTCTAAGTTCCTTTTTATAATGTTGAGGAATTTATTTACGAGATTGGCTAAGATCATAAGGGGATATACTTACTTTATAATTATAGTTTTATCCATTAATAAATATCTACCACAAATGCATATTTCACCCCAAAACAAAATACAACTCAAAAATACTCTATTTATCCTAATCGTATAGGGTTACAAATATAATGAATTTATAATTCACATATCAGACCCTTTATGTAAAGAACTACATTATACAATCCAGGAACGTCATGTAGCACAATGGTAGGCGATAAATCCCAATTTCACTGTGGTTGTGGGTTTGATTCCTACAGCTTTGTCCGACACGACGGGTTGTCACACGGTCTGCGTGTTTTCCTTTTATAAAAATCCAAAAAAATAACCTTTCAAACTTAATCCATTCCGACCATTAGACATATCCAAAATACTATTATCCAAACTCACAGTCCAAAATTTTTAAGGAAGTTAAACATAATGAGGATCCTTTTTATCAGGTAATAACATGTGAATGACATCCTCAAATATTCTTTTACAACACCGAAACATCTTGAATTACCAAAATCCGCCATCTCTTATTCCAAAATCACTACCTCAATATTAGGATCATATTAATGTTTATCATTCCTTCAACCATGTAATTTCCAAAAAAATTAACTCGCTATAGAGTAACTTTTCTTAGTACCATAAAATCTCAAATCCTTAATTAAATAGTACTACAGTACAATCCTTATTTATTTCCAGAACATCATTGATACAACACTTAAATGAAATAAATCTAAAATAACAACATAAGAACACTAGTCATTCCTCTTTAGCTGTGGTAGTATCATAACTTGATTATTATCCAATAGCATCATTTGCGGCATAGTCTGATGACTGGGACATTGGATCGCGTAGTGTCCAAACTCCTTGCAGATTAAGAATTGTAAATTTGAAACCATTTTCTTACCCTTACCGTCACGTACATTGTGTCCTTTTTTCCACACTTATAACAAACTCTAATTCCTTTCTGGAAAGTTCCATGGTGTTTCTTCCCACAGTTATAACATATGGGAAAATTCTACTTTTCCGTCTTCCATTTATCAATCTTTCTATCTTCCATCCTTTTCTTCTCTTGCTTACCTTCAAATCTATAAGACTCAGTAAACTCTTTACTTAGCTTATCAACACATGATACTATTTCTTCATATGATGATAATACATGGGAGACGATTTCCTTTCAAAATGATGTCTTAATACCATGAAATATATGATCCTTCTTATTCTTTGGATCATACGTTTTACTAGAGTTCACATTCCTTCAACTCGGTGGCATTTCTATACAATAGCATAAACTAGGTCAGTTTATGAATTGCAATGAATAATTAAAAACATGCAAAATACCTAACGCAAATTGAACAGTTCATGGATACAATCCATAATCATAAAAATGTTTTCATTCATTAAGTATATACTCACGATCCCTTCAAAATGGTTTGTAAAGAAAATGATAATTATCCTAAGAATATCTCCCCAGGAGTGTCGTATCCAAGAGTGCACCAAGGCCCGTTGTCGTGCCCCAGTTCCCGTTCCAGTTTAGCTCAAAGAAGTGTTTTCATGTTTTACCCCTAGGTACATCTGTGCCAGAGCCACCTCTACCTGCTCGTATCCAGACAGAGATGTATTGCTCGGAAAACACACAAAATCTCTACAATACCAAAATTCTAGGGAGTTCTTATATACTAATCCTCAAAGTCTATCTTAGGGATAAGTGCTCTAATCAAAATTTATCTAAATCTAGTTTCCAAGGATATTGCTAAACATCATCTAATACCAACTGTAACTCCCTGACCCCAGTTACCTAGAGTCAGTGCATTATTTTAATACATTGGCATGAACACAAGGAATCAAGTCCCGAAGGACCAATCAGTTTAGCAGTCTTGGAAAATAGATTACATACATGAATGTTACATTACACTTCATACCATACAAAACAACGTAAATAATCCTTTATGAATGCCATTATTTCCTTGTATTAAACCTGCATATCAATCACAATAGACTTCTTGGAATCCTGGGAAAAATAAAACATAGAAAGGGGTGTGCTCAAACGCTCAATAAGGGTAAGGAATACAGCAGAAACTTTCATAAATATGCATAAACATTTAAGGCAATGTATAAATAAAACAATAGCCTTTTATACTTGAAAATAAGCATAATATGGAAAAGTTAAAATGAAATAATTTCTTTTACTTATTCACTTGGATATTCTACTAGTCGAATAATCACATGCAATATCAATAACCACTTTCATAACGATTGAATGCATAATGCCAGACTACCATAACAACATAGCCAAGGCCTCGTTCCAAGACTACAAATAAGATTTTTTCAGGGCCTTGTTCCAAGACACTAGTTTTTATCATGAGACCTACCGATGCAATTTTTTTAGAATATACTTACGTTTAAAATTGTTCAAATATACTCCAGTGTTTTTCTGAAAACATTATGCAAGCTCTTGAAAACAAAATAACTAATTCAAAGACAGCTTGACTAATTACAGGCCATGATGGGTCCACGCCCAATCCCTTCCAGTCTACCACACTCGAGAGTCGGGTTTTCTAAAAACATTTTTACGCTTGCGTTAAATACGTATACATTTGCATTGGGTTTTCATATATTTGAGATAAATATCTCTTTTTTGAAATCATTTAAAATTGACATAATTATAAAGGAAAACATTTATTTTGAAAATATCCTTATAAGTGTGTAAGGGATGCTTCAAAGATTTTATAATGGTGTAAAATTGCCGTATACGCCATATAAGTTAAATAAATACATTCTTACCTTAATTCGACCAAAAAGGTTAAAAAAGACCCTGTTTCGAAAATGACGGAAAGATTCCTTTATAAACTTCTTATAAAAAGTAAAACAAGGGTATAAATGAATTTATGTAATATTCTTTAAAATATTAAGAATATTTTGAAATAAATTTTTATGAAACATGAATGTGGATGATAAAGTTGTCCCAGTAAATAATTACGTATATACAACGTCAGATAATGAAGAGATTGTGAAATAAAACCTTACCAGTTTGGTAATTTACGAAACATACACCCCATGAAAGAGGTATCATAAAATGAATATGAAAATAAACATAAATTAAATTGTATTAAATAAATAATACAATTATGGGTAGTACGTACACCACACAAAAGGTAATAGTGGCAATATGACATGAATCTCATGGGAATAAGGAGTGAAATGAAAACCCCTTAACTTGCACATTCCTTTAGTCGAGGGTACGATTAACCTCTTGTACGAAGATCGTATTATGTTATTAGATTATAAAAGAACCATATTAATATTTATTATATCATACATGATTCATTTATGACTTTATATTACCAATTTAATAATAATTTCCATGTTACGTTAACAATTCAGGTAATAATCACTTTCTTTATCGTATGTGTTTTAACATTTCACACTTGGTTGTATCAGTTAGATCATGATTTATGTACTTCCAGAAAATAAAACATAATAAATATATCATATATATTTAGAATATAAATATGTATAATAGACATATATATGAAATGGAAAACACCGTTTATGGAGACGGTAGTCCGTACGTATGCATAAACGTTGTTTCTGTCTTCATATAGTATTGAACAAAAGTAAGTGAATAAGATATATGTATGTACATAAATAATTGTATATATATGTAACTTCAGTATCATTATTATGTCATATAATACATACTTATTAGTAATATATATTTATAATTGTCGATGAATGGTGAATTTGGAAATGAATCTCATCGCATCGTGGAGATGGTAATCCGTACGTACGCAAGAGCGAAAATATAATTCTTTTGATATTTAAATAATATATAACTAAATGTTATATCATATATACTGAATCATTATCTTGTTATATTTTTTATTTACATGAATTAAAAATCATTATTATACCCATCCAAATAATAATATATTGAATAACAATTACACCACGATGTGGAGATGGTAAGCCGTACGTACGCACGTATGGTTACATGTCATTCAAAGGATGGATAGAATACTGAATATGGTTGTACCATTTTTATAATAATATTACAGTATATAGGAGATACTGGATTCATTATTTTAGAAAGATAATAACAATGAAATTAGAAGTGGAAGAAGAAAGGAACTTGAAAAGGGTGGTGAAATCATTACCTCTTCTTTCGGTTCTTCATTTTAATTTGATCAAAAGGGCTCCTTAGGATGGATTTATACTAATGTAAGGCCTCTAAGATGAAGTGAGGGAAGTTGAGAGAGTATTTGGGTAGGGGTTGGCCAAACCAAAAGGCTTTGAATTTGTGAATTAAAATGAAGGGGAGTGTCCTTTTATAAGAGGGGTGAGGGACACCTTTGGAAAAGATAGAAATATTATTTTATAATAAATTAAAATTCGGTTTCTAATGTCTTCAAAGTAGATTATTTAAAGGTTAAGGTGGGGATAGGTAGAAAACCACTCAACCAATAGCATTTATACAGGTTTGTCTTACTATATTAACCTTATCTTTATGTATTAACTCTAAGTTAATTAGTTTCACTTTTACAATGTCTCTTTGTATTTTTATATTATATGGTTAATGAAATTACTATATACATTCAAGTGACCCAAAAGTGGTCCATTATTGAATCACTTATCATGATATAATTCTCTTGGCCGAACCTTATATTTTTAGGAATTTAATATCAATTAATAATATAATATTTGTTTTAAAAACTCTTTTATGTCAATTTTGACACTGTTCAATAATTGACTTTTGTAAAACTCATTACATAATTATTACTTCAAAAAGTTAATTAAATCAATATTAATATTTCATATTGTCCTATAAAATTAGTTTAATTCATTAAAATCCTCAAATAATATTTATTTGGGTATTTATAGTATCAATTATTTTAATTTATCAGTATTATGGTAATTACTGCATAATCATTGTGTCATAAATAAATTAAATTATTTAATGTATAAAAATTATAAATAAATTATAATTATGTAGGAAATACATTTCGATTTATAATGAATATTTATAGTCGAAAATAAAACATATATAACTCTATGTAAAAATTGTTTTTCTAAAAGATATATGTTTGTGTCATTTTTGTATTTATTTTAACTTAATTAGATTAAAGTGTCCCTGTCACATACAAGTGGCTCCATGGGGTCCCAAAATCAACCCAAAGATGCCAATGGTCGGACAGGTATCCACCAATAAGTTTAGGACATGTTTTAGGGTAATTCAGTATTATTATAATATTAGTTTTAACCCTTATTTACCAGATTTTTCCTTTAACCATGATAAATAAAATATTTTCCAAAGTAATTATTCAAAATGTCTAAATATAAAAGTTACCTATTTACACAATTTGGACATCCTGATTCCAAATATGGAATCCATTTCTCCAAATTCAAAACACAGAAGTGGATGAAATTAATTTAATATTAATCCTCGTTGTCAAAACAAAAAGCGTGTTTTAAAGATATAACAACTATCAAAAGATTGATACTTGTTTAAGTCTGATTTAATTGTGAAATTATGTCCAATCACAAAAATTGTATTAAATGATAAAAATATATTCTAAATATACTATAAAACCACTCAAATTCATAATTTATCACTATTAATTATTTTGATTAAAAAATGTGTTTTTAATTAAAATTTAGTAATTTTCACTATTCATCAAAATATTAAAGTTATCCAAAAAGTAACAAAATTTCACCTTAGGCTAAATTCGATACTGCAAATCCAAAAATGAAGTCCATTTTGAGAGATAAAATTTCTAAAATTTTAAGAAGTAGATATTACTATTCATAACAGCTACTTTGATTGGTCGTGATGTGTGTTAGAACTCGAAGTTGCTTACAACACACGCTACTGTATTATTCAAAGAGAAGCGTGCCGTGGAAGCTCGAGGTGTAACATTAAATAAAATTTATAAAAATACATAAATGTTATATTTTTTAATCACCCACTACATTATCAAAACCCCATATACATAACCATTAGATTGAGAATGTTTTGTTTCATAGAATTTCTAGTGGTAACGATCCAACTTCCTCATCGCATCACCCAATCATTGGCATGTGAATATTTATGACGTTTTTTTATTGTAATTAAAAATTCCAACAGCACAACACATAGTTTCTTGTTTATTTTAGTGGACTATTTTATTGTAAACATCTTAAATTGGATTTCATCAATCATAGCATCTTAATTACACTATGAATTTATTTGGAAGTCAATACTTTATATGAACTAGGTTAATTCAAATTAAAAATCATGTGATAATTCCATGATAATTTAAATGAACCCAACATTGGAAGTTCAATCATGTTGATCTATTTTATGATTAAAACTACAATGGTGGAATGCTAAACTGACATAATATATATTATTTTTTGACTTTATCTTTTGTGTTTAAATTTTATTCTATTATATCTATTAAAATTTTATTAATATTAATTGTATTAACTAATGTCCAAAACCATATCATAGATAATATTTTTTCTTTAGTACAATTATTTTATCTCTATTTTTCATTATTTCCAATTCATCATTTATAGTGGATGAAATAAAAAATACATAATTAAAACACAAATTTGTATGAAAAACATAAAGTAATAATTTTTAATGATAATGAAAATTCACTATTTGTTTGTTTGTCTATAATATGATAAATTAATCATCAACCCAGGGGGAAACACCTTGAAAAATTAAAGTTTTGTGTTTTAACTATTCACGAGTCCTCATATTTATCTATCATGGATCAGTTCCTCTTTGGATACAAACATAAACAAGATCCAAAGGATTGGGAGATCGATCCATTTAAAATTATTCTACCCACATATATTAGAATGGATCTAAGTGATTCTTTAATTTATTTACATAAATTAATTAATGGGAACATACTATCTTACCCAATGAAAAAATAATTGCATGAAATACAATTATTTAATTTAATAATTTATTAAATTAAACTAATAACACACATTGTTCTAGTATTGTATCATTAACATCCACATTCATGTAACTAATTAAACATTTAATAATATTATCATCCAATTCTAATAATTATTATTTAAGATAAACATTCCTAAATGAATTAATTGTCATCATTATTTAATAAATACTTTTATTTTAATTGTCCTCTAATTTTTTTGATATTATATTCGATCATAATTTTAAATCAAATAAAATTATCAAAAATTATCTACGTACAATATTTTACATTGGAGGAAACACAGTGAATACTCATCTGAATTACCCAATGTCTATTATACTCATATACAGTTTACAATAGGAAAATGTGTCATATATGACTTAACATGTAATTTCATGGAAAGTAATATCTACATAATTACCACATATAACACATAGAATTTACATATAATGATATTCTTAAATATATGTATATTAAAAACAGTATTATAATATATACATGATCTATCAATTCTATAATTATGCACAAATATATTAGTAATTTAGATATATATAAAACACATCACATGGAATGTACTATCAACATAATGAAAAAATTAAACACAAGTTGATATGGTCTACAAAGTATATTAGATTAATTTTCAATTCTATATAATTTTATTAAGGTACAGAGAGTAAACATTTAAGATACATGAAAACTATTATTGTCATCATCTATAAAAAAACCAACCTAGGTACTTGACATATAATCATTCCATAGAAAAAATTGGTTTGTAAACTATGTACATGTGATATATAATATATGGCCTCCAAGTTATAGAATCACAAGTCATGTGAGATGTTTACGAGGAAATATGGAACTTTTGTGACTAGTGGACTAGATGTCTTGTACCGTTGTTACATGGAATGACCTCTGGGTGAATATATTTTGGGATGTCCCATTCAACATGTAGTTTATAATTAAATTCTCTATGTGTAATCAATGCACTGGACTTGAATTTTTTATATTTTAATATACTCAACATTATACACTATTACATGGATTGTATATACGAGACACATGTATTATACACTTATGTTATCTAGCTAGATATTTTGGAACATATATGTGAGATCTTCAAACAAAAATTTATAATTAAATTAATCGATTTTAATACATTTAAGTGAAATGAAAATGGATAACATAAGAACGAATAGTTCTTATTAATCATAGATTAAAGATGAATTGAACACCAATAATTAAATAATCAATGAATCAACAAGGCTTCAATAATTATAAATATTATGGTGACCTCCATGATACAACATGAAAGTTTCATGTGGAGTGGTAGTTTGATATGTGTCATACTCAACTCATACTCTATCTATGATCAATGATAAAACTGATATTTACATGGTCCCAAATTCATTGATCGATGGTCTATAGTCAATTAATATATATAATTGATAAAAGTTTAACCAAGACACAGAATCATAAAATATTATTTATATTTAATTTAAGAATTTAAAATATTACCTTGTGAGAAATTATTTATTCATTTATGGATGTAACAATGGATCTCTGTCTTACTATTATGTCACTCTTGGAATGAAAAATATATTCCCCAAATAGTAATGCATGTATGATCAAGGAATATTAAAACATCATCATAGTAAAATCAATGTTCTATCATGGTATATAATATTTCTTAAATTTTTCACCTCTAATCAACGAAAGAATAACATCCAAATGATTATAAATGAACACCTTATACTTGAGAGTGGATGGTGGTGGGAGATCCCTCTCCATTCATGGTATCCTTATAAGGGGAGACCTATAGGGATTGATATGATTTTATATGGATCTCCCTATACACAATCCACTATGAAAATAATATAATAGGGATTATATATAGCTAGTGTTATAAATGAATAATTTCCCAACTTCCATTTTCTATTTATTTATTCTCTATAGAACCCGCCTTCCTTAATAAAAATAATATTTTTATTTCTTGACATCCTATAAACCCAGAATCTAAATTACGTATTAATTATTACAATAATATTTACTATATATTATTTCTCACCAGACCATTAGACATGGTCTACCATTGTTCAAGATTAATTTTTTTTGATGTGAATATAAAATATTTATTTAATAAATAAATATGATTACACTATTCTCATAAAAATAAAAAATTATTTTATACTTTATATAATGAATAAATGATTTAAAATATTATACATAGATTATATTCTATCTCATAACTAGTGATGGAATATGTGTTATCAAGTAGACTTGAATAATAATTAATATATTTATATAAAAAACATTTAATCAAAATATTAAATAATAAATTATAAAATATTTTTTAACATATTTTTTCGATAGACATAGTGTGCGAGCCTCTAGGCCTCTTCCCCAATAACATTTGGCCAAGTAGCCTAATGTCCAATTCTAGCATCTAGTTACATGCCTAGTTTCCCAAAGAGAAAAAAATATATTCTAAAATGAAATAATACATCTAATTGATGGTTACTATGTAATATAATTTATTTCCACTAATATCTCTAATGAAGAAGGTTTTATGTTGGGGCCATCAACCTATGTGCTCGATGTCTCTTGGTTTGACATTATAGATATTGAACATTCCTATAGAACACAATGTTAATGGTTTTATTAATCATATATCATATCCATAAAATGATCTATGATATTTAATTTATTTAATGATCTAATGGAAAAAATACATTGTTGTGTTATTTATTGTTTTAATATTACTTATCATGAAAAAAACATACCCTACTTCAGTACAAACATATGCCAACAAATTTTTTTCAATAAAAAAATGTACATGAGTTATAAAACTCAATAATAATAATATTAATGTATATTGATCAATACACATGTATGCACATAGGATCATCTATGGAAAAATATTAATATGGATTTTCTACAGGATAATTTTATTATCGAAAAATCCTACAATGGATAATTCCATGGTTGTACACCATGAGAGGGTTCTAAAATGTCCTTAGAGTCTCCATCCCTTATAGACAGTATCATTTGTGTGTCTAAAATGATTTCCACCAGCTTTAGAACATATGTTTATGAATAATTCCATGGATATTCTAGATTATCATCATTGTGGGGATCTATTATAAACATTTAGTGATTGATTTGTTAATAAGATATTATCATAGAAAATATAATTTAATATAATCATGATGTGACAAGGATATAATAAATATTAAAATAAATTAATAGTTGTTATCATAGTTTACATAGAAGATGGATATAGGAAAACAAATTGAATATTCTTCATACTAATGATGTGAAACAGTGCCTAATTAGTGATCAGTTTATCATCTATTCTAACCTCAGTAGTTTATATTAAATATTATCTCAAAAGGATCTTAACTTGAGATAGAATTGGCATCTTGAGTTCCCCCATAATTATGATTTTCAGAATTTCTATAATAATATTAAAATGAATTTGGTAGTATATTCACGAGAAAAGATATCATTATAATTGATTCTAAGTGATGAATCTATTTTTTTATTTATTATAGTTATTCATAGTAGATAGTGATGCTTTATATTTCCTCACGTATAAATTTCAAACCCCTCCTATTTTATAGATATTATTGAGATGAATATTTTTTATTTAGAATATGATACCCAACATAGTTAGATATCAATTATTCATACTCCTGAAAGATTTTCTGAAGGTGTGGAACAAGTTGTTCTATTTAGAGGTTGTAAAAGGGTAAAATATTCCCAGAGAGATGTGGTGATATAGGAGTTTCATAAATTACCCATTGTGCTACATCTTGGTGTAGAGAAGATGTACTAGGACATTAATTTTCATTTTAGGTGGCCATGAATAAAGATATTTGTAGATGATTATGTCTCTTGAAGCTTAAATTTTAAAAAACTAATGTCCAAGGAAAAGAATCTTGTGGGTTTAGGCTCTAGTCCTTATGGTTTGTTAGAACAAGTAGGATTTGATATCCATAGACATCATGATGGTGTTACCACCTATGTTCAATGGGTATGATTCCATCTAGGTGATCTCCAAAAAACTCGTGATGTTGTCCCACTTCGTGGATAATCAATATAATAGTCCATTGTGGGGCATGGGGTGACTCTATGTGAAAGATATAGTGTACCTAAATAGAGTTACTTAGATAATTCTATCTAACCATGTTTTTCACATCACATTTGAGTTATGTAAGGGTATAAATGAAGCTTTGGGACCAAGAAACAATTGATCATTATTTTTCACCCATAGGCTAAAGGTCTGATTGAGCAGACCATGTAGGTCATTGAGGACATTCTTTGAGATTACATTATGTAAATTGACCAATGTCGGGAGGATCATCTAAAATATTGGGAGATTGAATACAACAATTGTCACGACCCTTCCTCGGGGCCCGTGTCATTTCTACCCCATGCCTGCCTTCAATTGGCCAAGGGCTGGCGACTAGAACCAAAGGCGTAAATCCCGATAAAAGGGAAGACATTGCCTTTATATTAGAAAACAAACACCACAGAGTACTCAAGCTGAAGTAAACACTAAGTAAACTGTGTAAAAAAGAACATTCTAGAATGTAAATGGGCCAGAATACAAACCCAACTAAAAGTGCAGTACCACTGAGAAAAGTAAAGTACAACAGCAGAAAAGTAAAGCAGCCACCACTAAAACGTTCTCTGGAAACCCCACCTGAAGGGTGGGTACAGATGGTCTCCTCAGCTCCTCGAATCTATCTATCCACACCATGTACATCTCTCCTGATAGTACACCTCTGGATACCATTCCGCTTCTGAAGCTTCTACCACGATCAGCGTTATCCGTCGTCTGCAACCAACACAACGTAGTGCGGGCATATCCCGTGCATGGTTGATCATACGATACTCAGTAGGGACCCTGAGACCCCGGAATGCCTCCCCGAATCAACAAAGGATAATCCACAATGGAAATATACAAATATGAAGAATCAACCAACACTACTTAGGTATATGACCATACATATACCTAAGTCATCAATTCTAGTTCGGCCCCAACTCCCGAGCCCAAGTTCAACCCAGTCCACACAGGAAAGTACAACCCAATCCACTCAGGAAATCACAACCCAAATCCACAAAGGAAAGCAAGTAAATCATATCAAAGATAATAATTGATAGTCAAGACTCATCTCACACAAGTATACTACTCATGATGAGGGGTGGAGATGATTTGATGTAGCCTCTGAATCATCTTCTCTCATGAACCCACGTAGGATCCAAGTACAGAATCCGTCGTTGCTGAACCCACGTAGGATCCAAGTACAGTCGCCATCGCTGCAGAACCCACGGATGATCCAAGTACAGTCTTCCTCACTGCCAAACCCACATAGGATCCAAGTACAGTCGTCCTCACTACTGAACCCACATAGGATCCATTTACAGTTGCCATCGTCTTCACAGTCACAACCGGCTCTAGGGTTTCTGCACACATCACGGGTGATTCCGGGAGGGTCCGCTCCACGAGCCAAGGGGTCAATACATAAATAGTCATGAAGTCCAGAGTTGATGTATCATAATTTTTCGTCTCGTCAATATAAACTCAACGTGACAAATGGCGCGTCAATAAGACGCCCGGTCTGAGAGTTATTGGCTTTTTCGTCCCAGGGGCCCGGTTGGGTTTTAAGTTAAATCCAAACCGACCATACACCAGCTGCATCCAAACCTCAAACAGAGTAAGACAAAAAAAACCATCTCACTAAGAGGAATTCAACGTAACTGATGGCACATTATTCGGACTTCCAGTCATTAAGTTATAAGTGTTTCCGCTCCAATGGCCCGGTTGGTTTCGGGTTCGAACCAACAAGGACATACCCAAACTTTACCAAAACCTTGATTGTATTATACCAAAATGAATGTCTCAATCCAAGGATCCCAATGAAAATGGTGGTGTGTCGATCAGAGGTTCATAGACCATGATATGGGCCTTTGAATGGATCTTTCTGAAAGTAGTGGGTTTGGGCCCGGTCCGACCCGGCACAATTCCCCCTGGGTCGGCCCGAACCGGGTCGAACTGACCCGGGTCCGGCCTGATTGGGTGTGGCACGACCTGGCCCCATCGGCATGGCCCGGACCAACCTACATGTCCAGGCCCAGCGCTGGCGGCCCAGCCTAGTGCGGGCGGTCTGGCCCGACGGGGGCGGCCCGGCACGGGCGGCCTAGCCCTCACGGCCAGTGGCCCGGGTTGGAAGCCGGCCACAAGGTGAAAGGGGGGGGGGGGTGGGGGGCAGGGGGCGGCCCCCTATGTTTTTGAAAATGGTGGCCCCCTTGGTGGGGTCCTCCCTAGGCTGTACCAGGGGGTTACGCCCCCTGGTTTCTCCGAAAACGGTCGGTCGGTTTGTGCTGCCGCGGGACCCACGGGGGTCCCGCATCTTAGAGTGCCGGTGACCAACATGGACGGCCGCCCCCTGCGGAACCGCCACGACCTAAGGTCGCGACTCTTCCCCATCCGGCATGGCACGACGGCCCCGCGCCCCTCCGTCGCAGCCCGCCTCAGCCGCGACCTCCCTCGGGTTCTCCGGCACGGCGCGACGGCACCGCACACCTTCACCGTTGCCCGCTCCGGCCACGGTTCCTTTGTCTTAACCTGCATGGCGCGACGGCTCCACACCCCACCATGGCGGCCTGCTCTGGCTGCGGTTCTCTTCGTCCCCGCACGGTGTGACGACACCGCGATGCCTTTTCTTCAGTCGTCAACGTAAATCAACAAGGAAAAGCAGAGGAGAAATCGTCTATGTTTGTGCGGTCCGATCTCCTCCAGTTATGTTGGTAACATTCGGCCAAAAATATCATCTAAGAAGATTATATTCAACATGAACGAAGATAACCCCTACTTTGCAATGTAATTCGCGGGTGTCAAGCGCCGCAAAAATATGGCGTCATTTCCGTCGTTGATGATGTGCACCTAAGGAAACGTCGTCTTCTATTTTTCCACGGAGAGATGAAGACGATTGCGCGTCATTGGAGAACTCCTGCGTCGATCTCTCCTCCCTTGTCGCGGAGGAGGAAGGGGATGGAGAAGCAGGGGTCGCTGATTTGTTCTTCGCGGGAGGATTGATGTTCGTCGATAAAGAAACTTCCTTCTCCTTTCTCTTAACACCACAAATGCCAAACAAAAATAAAATAAGGCCCTTCGTTATTTTATTTTATAAATCCGAGAATTTTAAATTTTGAAAAACAAACACTTAATTCAAATTATTAATTAAGTGTGAGATGGCTAGAATTAAAATTTGAGAGAGTGGGGAGAGGAAGAGTCACCCACTTAAAGGAGGGGTTTAACATGTTAAGAAGAGTTACCAACTTTAAGAGGGGGGTTAGAGGAGTTAAAGGAAAGTTAAGAGTTAGGGCTCGTGTGGGCCCCACCTCACCATTATCATCTCAAGGGTAGTTAGAAACTAGTGGGTCCCATCCCAACTCCAACACCTTGGATATAACCACATAGAAAAAGAAATAAAATTGTATAGAATTTTATTTACTTCTCATTTAATACTCAAATTTTAACAACTCCTCCTGAGGAAATGCACATTCAGGAGTGGTCCTCTTAAGAAATTACCACCACTGCAGTTTTATCGGCGCCCTCAGATCTTGATTTTGAGCACCAGTTGAAAAGATAGAAAAACCCGCCCGTTCGTTCCTTGAATGTACCCGAGCTAGAATTCGGTAATTGATTCCGGGCACACCGGGCCTCAGAATCAGGTGCCGTCAGAAACTACGTACTCGTAAAATCTCAATGAAAATGAGAAAAAAATTTCCTTGAAATTTATGGGTCTTTATAGTACTTCCACCTCATGTATATACATCCCCGTAAAGATACATCATATTTAGGGAAACAAATGACAGTACTGTTCACGCATCTGAGCCTCCCACTCCCATGTGCTCTCCTTGAGGTTCTTGTGATGCCACCTGATGCACACTAGTAGAATTGACCATCCATGTAGGAACCACTCCTGTCGATCCACAATCTCCATCGGGAGCTTCGTAAAAGTCACCCCATCATCGATGTCCAGCTCTTAGTGATCAATGATTTGCTTCAGGTCGTGCACGTATCTCCTCAGCTGAGATACGTGGAAGACGACGTGCACCTGGTGAAACTGAGGTGGAAGTGCTATGTGATAAGGCACCTCTCCTATCTTGTTGAGAACCTGGAATGGTATGATGAAGCGTTGAGATAACTTGCTGCCCCGACCAAATCTTCGTAATCCACATCGTGGTTAGACACATAAGAAAACGCGTTCGCCATCCTCGAACTCTAGTGGTCTCCTCCCCTTGTCAGCATAGGACTTCTGTTGTCTCTGAGTTGTCCTAATATGCTCCTGGATGATCTGAACCCTCTCTATCGTGGCCTAGACCATCTTTCGTCCTACAAGTGCTGACTCCCCAAGGTCTGCCCAACACCGAGGTGATCTGAAAGGTCGACCATACAATGTCTCGTATGGTGCCATCCCGATGGTGGAGTGGTAGTTGTTGTTGTTTGCAAACTCCACCAAGGGTAGGTGATCCTCCTAGCTGCGACCAAAGTCAAGGACACATGCACAAAGAATATCCTCGAGAGTATGAATGGTCCTCTCCGTCTGGCCATCCGTCTGAGGGTGAAAGGCGGTGCTCAGGCGTAGCTGCGACCAAAATGCTGCCTGTAACCCATTTCAACGCTAGGAAGTAAAGTGAGTGTCTCAATTGGAGACGATGGACGATGGAACTCCATGAACCCATATGATCTCCTAAACGTAGATGCATCCCACGATCTCTACTGAGCCCTGCTATCTGATGGGTAAGAAGTGGACCGACTTGGTGACTCAGTCTACAATCACCCAGATGGAGTTGTTTCCTCTGGAAGTACATGGAAGTCCCATCAAAAAATCCATAGATATTCCATAAAACTTCCAATCTGGGACCTCTGAGGGTTGTACCAGGACTGACGGTACCTGATGCTATGCCTTCACCTGATGGAAGGTGAGGCATCGTGAAACGAACTCTGCCACAACCTTCTTCATACCCAGCCACCAGTGCTATCGTTTGAGATCCTGGTACATCATCTCCACTCCTGGATATACCGCCAATGGGGAAGTGTGAAACTCTCTCAGAACCTCTTCCTGTAATGCAACTAGTACCATGGTACGTCCTTTGAAAAAGACGACATTTTCTCCTACAGAGAATCCATCAGGTGCCTGTCATGAGGATATCTGTGCACGTCGCGTATCACAGTCAACGTCCCCATGTTGCGACTCCCTGACCCACTGAAGTAGTGGAGGAGTGACTGTGACCGACTGTAGAAAGGCTTCCCCATATCTTTCCACTAAGGATATCTGCAAAGTGGCTAACTACTCTGTTGCCTCTCCAAGTAACTGAACGCCCGACCTCCTTCTGAGAGAATCAGCTACTACATTCCCCTTCCGATGAGTATATACTATCTCAAATTCATAGTCATGGAGGAACTCGATCCATCACCTCTATATCAGGTTCAGTTCCTTCTGCGAGAAGATGTACCTGAGACTCTGGTGATCAGAGTGGACTGTAATGCGCTCTTCCATCACATAGTGTTGTGACATCTTCAAGGTGAAGACCACTACTGCTAAATCCAGGTCATGGGTAGCGTTGTTCTACTCATGCTGCCTCAACTGTCGTGAAACATAAGAGATCACTGCCCGATCATGCATCAGGACACACCTGAGTCCGTTCCCTGATGCATCGTAGTAAACTACATACCCTACTCCCTCCTACGGTAGCCTCAAGATGGGTGCACTAGTAAATCTCTGTCTCAGCTCCTGGATGCTTTGCTGACATCTATCTGACCACATGAAGGGTTTCCCCTTCTTCGTCAAAGATTAATGTGGTGTTGTAACTCTAGATAAGTCTGGAAGAATCTCCGATACTACAGAGCCGGACCTAGTAAACTCCGCACCTCCATCACGCTCCTGGGTGGCTCCCAAGCTAGCACTGCCTAGATCTTCACGGGATCTACCGCAACTCCAGCCTTAGAGATGACGTGCCCCAAGAAGTGGACCTCTCAAATCCAGAACTGACACTTCGAGAGCATACCATAAAGATGGGGCTCTCAGAGTGTATCCAGTATAACACGCAAATGGTAGGCATGCTCCTCCTCAGTAGCCGAGTAAATCAATATGTATTTGATGACTACTAAACAAATCGATCGAGGTAAGGCTGGAAGATCCTGTTCATGAGACTTATGAACACTGCTGGAGCATTGGTTACGCTGAAAGGAAAAACCAAGAACTCATAGTGGCCATACCGACACCTGAAGGTTGTCTTCTGCACATCCTCATCTCGAACTCTTAGCTGATGATAGCCTGACCTGAGGTCTATCTTAGAGAACCATAGTTCTCCCTAGAGCTTATTGAAGAGGTCTTCAATCCTCATAAGTGGTTACTTGTTCTTTACGGTCACCTGATTCAGGTGACGGTAATCGACACACAGTCGCAAGCTCCCGTCCGTATTCGTGGCAAGTAAAATCAGGGAAGCCCATGGTGAAACACTGTGGCAGATGAATCCCTTTCCCTGCAAGTCCTCTAGCTGTACCCATAGCTCTCGATGCTCAGCGGGAGCCATCCGATATGCTGGAATATATATCATGGATGTCTCGGTGTATAGGTCAATATAGAAGTCTACCTCTCTGCGAGAATGTTGTCCTAGAACGTCGTCTGGAAAAACATCTGCATACTGATCCACCACAACAGGAAAACTCAGACCCAACACATCAACTGCTTCTAGGATGAGACTAGCCAAATGATGAGTAATCAGCTGTCCTCTCCTCTGTGTGAGTCAATCTTGTGCTTCAAAGGCTCCCTTTTCGCCGGTGAAGGTGAACCTGCTCCCATCGGTGTGAACACATCGCACCTTGCTCCTAATACAGTCGATCTGAGCATGGACCAAAGATAACCAATCCATGCCCAAGATGACATCGTAAGGCTTAGACGTCGCTACAAGAAGATCCCAGCCGAATCTCTCGCCTCTAAGAGTAATCTCACACTTCCAGCACCAGTGCGTAATCATCGAGTCTTCTCCCATAGGTGTCTCTAGCCATAATGATCGAGCCAACGACTCAATCAGAATCTCAGAGCTACGAAAAATGGCATCGACAATGAAAGAATGACTCGCTCTTGTTTCTATAATAATTGTAGAAAGGGTGGAGTAGACACAGATATCACCTCGAATCATCTCAGGTGCACCGTGGTCATAGGCCTCCACTGCCTGATGTTGAGCCTGCCTCTGTCCGACAGCTCCATGTGGTCGGGTTGGACCTCATGGTGGTGGTGGTGGTAGAGCCCTGAAGCGTCGTCCACCCCCTGCTACTTGGACATAACCTCTACCTCATATGCCTGCTCCCTATAGACCTCCATAGTCAAACCTTTGACTCTGCCTGGGTGGTCCCTCAACCGTCTACTGCTCTTCTGCATGGCGGGTCGGACAGTCCCGAGCCATGTGGCCCTCTCCGCCACATGCATAGCACTGTCTGCCTCTCGAATTACTGGATCTGTTGCATGTGCCCTGCTCCTCCGAACCAGTATACTGAGGTCGTCCACCTGATGGTCTAGTCCGGTTGGACCTCTGCGAAATCTGTCTATTGTTGTCTATAGAAGACTCCGCTACGTACCGCCCTGCGGTAGGTCTCACTACTGGTGTAGGATCAGTATGAAAAATCTCAACAATAAGGGATCACTCTAGTAATCTTGCCTTCATCTGAATGATGAGGGAGATCATCGATGCCCATATCTCATGCCTCAGTCCCTGCTCGAAGGCCCGAGCCCGGATGAATGGGTCTCATACCATGTCCATGGAGTAGCGTGATAGATGGGTAAACCACACCGAGTATTGGGCTACTGTCATGCTGCCCTGCCGCATCTGTAGCAACTCCTGAATGCGCAGCGCATGGAGGGTGGGGGGAACGAACTCTGAGCCGAAGAGGCTCTCGAAGTCTGTCCAAAGTAGAGATGCCTCCTTGTGCACCTGGAGCATCAAGCTCCACCATCTACCTGCTACTGCATGCATGAGACTTTCTACAAGGATGACCATGAGGTAAGATGGTGTCCCTACTAATCTGAAGACTTGAACAATAGCCTCTAGCCAATCCTAAGCTGCCTGAGGGTCCATCTCTATGATGAACCTGGGTAGTCTCTGACATTGAAACTCATGCAGTGCACATCGGCAACGTGCACTCTCAGCTGCGGGGGCTAGAGGCATCAGTGGCTCGGTTGGTATAAGTACCGCTCGTACCTCCGCTGTAATGGGGCCCTGAACCAAGGCCTCATCACTCGGTGGGCTGCCGTATCGCACAAAGCTCAGAACTCTAGCTATCTGCCATCGTGGGGCCATCCTGAAAATAAACATGTGTTCCACGGTTGATACATTATACCTGGTGTGCTGACACCAAGTAATCACAATGAAATCTTTTTAAACACACATGAAATCAATGTTTTCATGCATTTAGTCGTAAATTAGAAGTCAGGGTCCTAGTGTATGGATATGTTGGACACTGCACCAACAATGGACTCCCTGGACTGATAAACACACTCAATACCATAAACACTATTGCTTCACACACAAAAAATTATCAGATTCCTGAGTTCGGCGGTAGAACTGACTCCTATGATAAAAATTTGTCACGACCCGTCCTCGGGGACCGTGGCGTGACTACCCCAAGCTCACCGTCTATAGGCCAGGGGCTGTTGACTAGCACCAAAGGCATAAATCATGATAAAATAGAAGGAATTGACTTTATATGAGAAAATAAACACCACAGAGTACACAAGAAAAAGTAAACACTATGTAAACTGAGTACAAAAGTAATTGCTGGAATGTAAATGGGACAAAATACAAACACAACTGTAAGTGAAATACAACTTAGAAAAGTAATGTACAATAGATGAAAAGTAAAGCATCCCCCACTGAAATGTTCCCCGGAAACCCCACCTGAAAGGTGGGTACAGATGGTCTCCTCAGCTCCTCGAATCCGTCCGTCCACACCGTGTACGTCCTGCCTAATAGTCCACCTCCGAATACCATTAAGATTCTTAATCCTCTACCACGATCAGTTTTATCTACCATCTACAACCAACACAACATAGTGCGGGCATATCCTATGCATGGGTGAGCATACGATACTCAGTAGGGACCCCGAGTCCCCCGAAGGCATCCCAAAATCCACAACGGATAAAAAAAATATGAAAGATAAAAATATAAAGAATAAACTAACACTACTTAGGTATATGCCCATACATATACCTAAGTCGTCAATTCCAGTTCAGATCCAACTCCAGAGCCCAAGTTCAACTCTGTCCACAGAGGAATGTACAACCCAATCCACTCAGGAAAGCACAACCCAAATGCACACAGGAATGCAAGTCAATCATATCAAATATAATGATTGAAAGTCAAGACTCAGCTCAAACAGGTATACTAATCATGAATATGGGTGGATATGATTAGATGTAGCCTCTGAATCATCTTCTCTGCCACACCAATGTAGGATCCAAGTACAGAAGTTGTCGCTGCCAAACCCACATAGGATCCAAGTACAGTCGTCATCGTTTCCGAACCCAAGGAGGATCTATGTATAGTCGTCCTCACTGCCAAACCCATGTAGGATCCATGTACAATCATCCTTACGTCCAAATCCACGCAAGATCCAAGTATAGTCACCATCATCGTCGCAGTCGCAACCAGCTCTAGGGTTCCCACACACTGCACACTCGATTTCGGGAGGGTCCACTCCACATGCCAAGGGGTTGATAAATCAAGTGTCACGAAGTCCAGTGTTGATGTATAAAAAAGTTAATTCTCATCAATAAGAACTCAACATGATGGACGACACGTCAATCAGACGCCCGGTCTGAGAGTTATTGGCTTTTTCGTATGAGGGGCCCTTTTAGTTTTTAAGCAAAAACTAACCCGAGCATACTCTAGCTATGTCTAAACCTCGTGTGGGGTAAGCGAAAAGAACCTTCTCACTAAGATGAATTCAACGTAACTGACGGCACCTCGTTCGGATGTCCGGTCGTTAAGTTATAAGCATTTCCGCTCCAAGGGCCTGGTTGGTTTCGGGTTCAAACCAACCCGGCCATACCCAAAACTTTACCGAAATCATTAGTGCTATATACTGAAATGACCGTCTCGATGCAAGGATCCCAACTCAACTTATGGTGCGTCGATCGGAGGTCTGTAGCCCATGATATGGGAGTTTGAACGGATCTATCCAAAAGTAGGGGGTTTGGGCCCGGTCTAACCCGACCCAATTCCCCATGGGTCGGCCCGGCCCGACTGGCGTTGCCCGGCATAGCCAGTGCGGCCTGGCCCAGTCGACGTGGCCCGACCTATCGCTGGAGGCCCGACCCAGCGCTGGCGGCCTGACCCAGCTTGGAAGCCGGCCGAGGGGTGCGAAGGGGGGGGGGTTGGTTTTTAAAAACAACGCCCCCTTGGTGGGGTCTGCCCTAGGCTATACCCTGGGGTTATGCCCCCAAGTTTCTTCGGAAATGGTCGGGATTAATGGTCGGCTGGTTTGTGCTGTGGTGGTACCCATGGGGGTCCCGACTCCTGGAGCGTCGGCGGACGGCTTGGTCGGCCGCCCTCTGCTGAACCACTGCAGCCTAAGGCCACAGATCTTCCCTGACCGGTGTAGCGCAACGACGCCCCACCCATCCGCCGTGGCACGCCTCGGCAGTGGCCTCCCTTGGGTTATCTGGCGCGGTGCGGTGGCACCGCGCACGACCACAACGGCCCGCTCTGGCCGCAGTTCCTTCAGCTTCACCGGTGCGGTGCGACGGCACCACGCACCACCACCACGGCCCACTCCAGCTGCAGTTCTCTTCATCCCCGAGCAGTGCAACGGCACAACACCGCCTTCGCTTCAATCGTCAAAATAAATCGTCAAGGAAACTGGGAGGAGAAATCGGCCGTGTTTGTGCAGTCTAATCTCCTTCTGTTATGTTGGTAACATTCGGCCAAAATAATAATCAAAGAAGAAGATTAAATTCCACACTACTGAAGATAACCCCTACCTTGCAATGTAATTCATGGTTGTCAAGTGCCACAAAAATATGGAATCGTTTCTGTTGTCGAAGGTGTGCACCTGAGAGAACACCGTCTTCTCTTTTATCACGGAGAGAAGAAGATGCTTGGGTGTCGTTGGAGAGCTCCTGTATCGGTGTCTCCTCCCTTTTCACGGAAGAGGAAGGGGATGGAGAAGCCAGGGTCTCTGAGTCATTCTTTGTGGGAGGATTGATGTTCTTCGATAAATAAACTTCCTTCTCCTTTCTCTTAACACAACAAATGCAAAACAAAAATAAAATAAGGCCCTTCCATATTTTATTTACTATAGGCAAGAATTTTAAATTTTGAAAAACAAACACTTAATTAAAATTATTAATTAAGTGTGAGTTCACTAGTATTAAAATTTCAGAGAGTGGGGAGAGGAAGACTCACCAACTTAAAGGAGGGGTTTAACATGTTAAGAAGAATTACCAACTTTAAGAGGTGGGTTAGAGGAGTTAATGGAAATTGAAGAGTTAGGGCTCGTGTGGTCCCCACCTCACCTTTATCCTCTCAAGGGTAGTTAGAAACTAGTGGGTCCCACCCCAACTCCCACACCTAGGATATAATCACTTAGAAAAAGAAATAAAATTGTACAAAATTTTATTTCCTTCACATTTAATCCTCAAATTTTAACAACTGCTCCCGAGAAAACGCACCTTCGGGAAAGGTACTCTTAATAAATTATCATCGCTGCGGTGTCATCTGTACCCTCAAATTTTGGTTTCAAGCACCAGTTGAAAAGATAGAAAAACCTGCTCGTTCATTCACTAAACGTACCTGAGCTAAACTTCAGAAATTGATTCTAGGCACTCCGTTCCTCGGAATCAGGCACCATCAAAAACTGGATACTAGTAATATCCCAAAGAATTTAAGAGAAAATTTTCCATGAAATTTATGGGTCATTAAAAAAATTCCTAACATTCTACCACCAGTATTATATAATTTGAGGCCTTATGTGGACAACCCAATAGGTTACCTCTATAAAGAATAGGCCAAAGAGAGTTAGAACTTGTGGACCCAGAGTACTTGTGATATATAAATGATAATGTTCATATCATCTAAGTGAGGATGATAACTTCACATGTCCAAAAAAAATTCTTCTTGGACTTAAGATGGAGGCTTTTGATGTTCTAAGAGGGAGAACATGTGTTGATGAGGGTATCACCTTTACATGGGTTGTGAATATTTTAATGGGGAGGAATTCTTTCATCAATATTCATACCATTCCAAAGACTGGGTAGAGATATCAAGGCATGTACTTTTTTTATCTACCCATATAGTTAGACTGAGTATAAACCACATTTGAAACATTGTAATTGAGGAGCTATGTTCATGAACCTTAATATGTTGTCAAATGGGGAAAGCTATTCATTCAGGATTGGGACATTTTGTAGAGTACACTATAGATACTGAGGATTTGTGGGAGTGGACCCATTATTAGAGAAAATTCAAAAAATTCATGTATTATTGGAGCATGATAATCTTTTTTATATTAAATGGAAGCGGGAGACCCAAACGAGTGTTGAGTTCCCACATCTATTTATGTTTTCTTTTGTTCTAGATTATTGGGATGTAAATACTTATGATAGAGAAAATGTAACTACACTTTGTTTTATCTATATTAAATTTTAATACAATATGGTTTATTTTCAGATCTTGGAAGAGATATGGAATGATATTATGTAGTCCAATTAACCTGTATCTATATTATGATATATTCTAAACATAATAAATTCATGTGAACAATGTTTTCTTAAAAAATAAGTAAAACAATTAAATTATGGATCTAGTTTGAAATATTAGGGATCGATTGAATAAATTTAATGGGTTTTACCCTATGTGTTATGTAACCAATTAGCAATTTGATGGTTCAATCTTAATGTAATTGCATGCAGTTCAAAAAATTATTTAATAAACTATATTTTTTAAATAATTTATTCTCATAAAAATGTAGTTGGTCTATAAAATTTCTTCTATTAACAATTATTTAGGATTAGATTCATATACCATAAATTTTATATAGATGGATACAGTAGAATGTTCTTGTAAAATGACATAAGATGGGATTAAAATTAATGATTTTTGTGGAATATGATTCATGGATCATGTCAATGATATAAATTAATATTTAATCATCATTATTCATTTATATATATCATGGTAGAAATTTTTTTTCATTTTGTAATATCTCCACTTTCTTATTACTAGGGAGAACGTTAGAAAATTGACCAACATGTGGGTTTGTGACTGCATTGGGTTTCTTATAGGGGATTATTTGTGGAGAATTTGGTGAAAATTGTTTATATTTATTTCTTCATTTAACATTCTAATAGCGATGAATTGATGCTTATTAGAACAGTGATATGTTTTCATACAATCCTTTGATTATTTATTTGACAAAAAAATTCTTCATTTTTTCATCTTTTATTTCTATTTTGGATGATTGTTTTATTAAATATGTGATACACAATCCTGACATCCCATTTCATGGTGTAATTATTTGATATTGCAAATTTGGGCTTGCTTCAATTATGGAATTGAGTTGTGATGATGGTGATGAATGATTTAGACCCGAATAAGTATTTACATTCATGGTTTTTTGGGCATTTCATGAATATTTTACATGATGAAAACTGATTCCAATGTGATTCATATGGCCTAAGATCAGTGAGTAGTGGTGGAAAGGATTGGTTAGACTAGATTTATGTTCTCATAGAGACATCATTGACCAAACTAGAGGTGATGGTGGAATGGCAGTATACAAGGGGAGAACCGTCATTTTTCGAATTTTCCATGATTCAATACTTGTAATCTGGGAGTAGACACTGTGTACGACCAAGTAGTGGAGGCTAGGAACTATTGTTTAGAGTTATATAACTTTCACCATGTGGTCCTTACCACATATCTCTAACTCTTTTCTAGACAACATCAAATATATAATGTGTATAATCCCCAAAATCCATGCTGTATTACACACCTTGCGGGCCATGTCATACGTCTCATACACTTTTGCAAGATGATCATCATGTATATGAGTTACACAATAAGTAGACCATGTTCCCAAAACACATCAGGTGTGCTGATCCACACACTATGTACTTAGTCACAAACACAATAGAGGGAATGTACTATGTTAGATAGGTTTAAATTAGTGTTTCTAGGACACACTATTGTCTTCTCCAAAGAATGCATTGATGTGTTTTCCAATTTATCATGGAGAAGCTTAATTAGGGTATATTTCCTTGATTATTTCTATAAGGGTTTTAATAGAATAACATCATGTGCATTAGATGTTGATACCCTTATAGGAACATTAATACTAGATATAGTAGTTGGCATCCATCCATGAGTTCTGTACTGAGTTTATCTATCATTATAATTTTCCATAGATGGGGTCCTTGAATCATCATGTGTTGCACTATAAGGAGGTCAATCCATGGCATAGTGTGTTAGGACTGATTGTGTTTTTGGTATATACCACATATCCTGGGGAATGGTCTCCATCTTCTTATCATTGTCCTTATACATCTATTGAAGATTTCATATGGTGACACCTAATGAGAAAAATATATCTAATGGACACCATTAGTTATATATGACTAGTGGAGCATGTTTTACATAGTGAGTATTATGTGGATCCTTTGAGTATGTATCCTATAATGTAACTACAATTGTGATCATATTTGATATTTTGTGTTAATTATGAGTATATATATATGTTCTTTTTATATAAATGATTTACATACATGTGTTGAGATGATTTTTATTATTGATTCCATAGACTTAATGACCTTGTGGTGTAATAATTTTTAGTTTTATACCCTCCTCTACATGGGATATTTTCACACATGGTGTGTCTTATATTGATGCAAGAATGGATATAATTTTATTAAATTTGATATAATTATGATCATATATATCGGGGTGTGTATAGATGTTCATTAGGATAATGAAATCCAGGTGTGTGATATATATATTCAACACTGCTCATAATCCCCCATCCCATTGCATGCAAACATGGGATACTCATGGTATTAACCCTTTGCACGAAATGATTGGATGATTAATCACATGATACTATAATATTTATTCTTGATGAATATGAAATTATAGTGTTTTCTTTGTATAGTGGTTATAACATTTCATTAAATACTGTTTTTAAAATACATTGAAATAAAGTAAAATTAATCATAATTTGTACTAAAAAATCACATTCATCCATATAATGACATTAATAACATATTATTAAATATATTTTATATACTGAATGTTTTAAGGGTAGTATTAAATGTAGATTTTGAAAAAAAACACATTGCCTTATGTCTAAATAATCATGTATGGAATTTATAATCCATAATAATAAAAATTAGTTAACAATTTAATTTCAAAAACAATTAATTTTTTTTATAATTTTTATTTTATTACTAACCATTCTATATTTAACTATTTAGTAATTTAAATCTGGGTCTGGTGTTTTTTTGATATTCATTTCAGACATCGTAATTTTATTTTTTTATGTTAACTATGGGAAATGAGGGAATTATTAAAAAATTATAGAATAATAATCATGACATGAATGTTATTTTCTTATGTAAATTATATTTTTAAATAAAATCATAAATTATTTTAATGAAAAATTAACTACGTTACAATCATGGTGATAGTAAGTTGTAAATATTCGCGAGTGATATTTCCATATTCAGTAGTCATTATAGAAAGAACGTATGATTCATTTTATAATAAGATATATATTTTTATATCCTAAATATCAAAAAAAATTAATTAATTATACACATATATAACATTTATTTGATGTGGTGATGAAAATCCAACCACATTACATCGTGGAGGTGGATGTCCACATGTACATATGAATGACGTTATCATTTTTCAATGATTCGAAAAGAAATCAATTTAATGATATATCATAATTTAGTAAAGATAAATATTCCATGAATATCATATATATATATATATATGTATATATATTATATCATTATAACCATCCATGAGAGATGGTGATGGAAGAAGAATTACATCATTCAATGAGGTGGTAATATTTCATACACATAAAGGATGGTTTCATATCACACATGATGCAAGATGGGAAGGATATAGGATGTTCATATAACATTAAAACAACATGGTATATTATCTATGAAATATTATTATATGAAAATGGATAATATATATTTTCAGGATTATGCTGATGAAATTATACTGAAATACGTTTCTAAAACCAATGTGTCTTCATTAGAAAGTATCCTTTGACTAACACCTTATGAACATAACGATTATATTTTAACTAATAAATGTCCAATAAAATGGTGGGATTGATTATAATAAAGGTATTATGGTAGATATTGTAATATTAAAATTGATATTTATATGTGGAGTTAAGGGAATAATATATGCCCATTTTTTGTCAGTTGAGGGGCACTCTTCAAATTTATCCAAATATTACATTAATATGAATTGAATATATTTTTAAAATGGTTCCAAAGAAATTTATTTACATCAAATTATGTTTATAGATATAAATACTATCATGAAATAATCATTATATCAGTTTGGATTCTCTTTTAACCCATATCATTTTAACCCTTCATTAATCCTTTTAATTGTTACTACATCATTACAATTTTTTTAATATTATTTATTAATAATGTCATATAAAATGAGAAAAGAACAATAAATAAAAAAATTATAATATATTTAACCACATACCATTCAATTGGATAAATTTTAATGGTTTAAAAATTCTATAAAATTCAATAAAATATATGACTCTTAAAATATCAATAATGTCCATTTAAAAAATATTAATTAAAATTAATTTCTTATAATATCAATAAAAATATTCTAATATAAAAAATTAAAATATATATAACATTTTGTATTTATATATCTATTTTTGTATAATAATCATTTTTAAAATTATTACAAGTTAAATTGCATTATTATCATTTATTTCATTTTTCAATTAATTGAATAATTACTACGTCAATAAAATGTAAGAATTTAAGGAAACTAATTCTTCAGTAACATTTTTTATAAAAATTAAATTGATAAAAATATAATATATATCTATGAAAATAAATCTTATAGAAGGACATTGAAATTGGTCATACATATGTTAAAAATACATTAGTTATTTAAAACTAGATTATGATTTTTTTTCTTTTCCATATATAAAAAATTATAATGATTATAATCACATAAAAATAGAAGAAAATATCATCTAACAGAATATTAGATGGGAATATATGAAATTGAGCCATATAAAAAATTTATAAAATTATTAGGGTCATTTTATATTAATTATATTTTTATATATAACATTAACTACTTAATTTACCTTTTATCATGCTATGAAATATTAATATAGTTAATACTCATATTAACAAAAATAGATCTAGTTATAAAATATAGACCATATAATTTCATATATTGAATCTATTTTTATAAAATTAAACCCATGGAAGTGGAATTTTATAATATATAAATAAATATGAATAATTTAATGACAAATAGTTTTCTAGAAAATTTTCATTTTTAAATATAATTTTTTTTATACTAAACTCATGTATAAAATTAATTTCAAAAACTATTATTGGGAATTAATAATGATAAAGGAAAATATGAAATTTCAAAAATAATAAAAATTAAAATTTTTGTTATATATATTTTATAATAAAATATAGATTGAAAAAAATCACAATTTTTCAATATTTATTGAAAAAAAAATCATTTAAGAAAACTCTCACTAATTCATCCAAAATATAATATTTACATAAGGAAATAAAATTGGAAATTCATTTTACCAAATTATACTTTTATTATTTTATTAATAATCTTTTAGATAATACAATATAGTAAATTATTATAATTACAGTATTTTATTTTTTGATTTCATTAAATATATCAGGAAAAAAAATTTGAAAAATTTTTATTTAGTCATTTATAGGGTTGTTAGGTAAGAAAATGAACAAAGATTTTAAATATTATTATAGTTTTAGAGTAGAATATTTTTCAATTATTCGTGAATATCTTTTAGGTTTTTTGTTTTTTTTTTGAATTATGAAATAATATATATATATATATATTTAATTTCTATTTATTTCATAGTTTAAAACCATTATTAGTGTCAATTGTTTCCTAATAAAATATTAAAAGATGCAGGATTTATTTAAATGAAAATTATTCCAGACATTGAATATTTATTTTATGTTTTTCTACATCATTCTTAAAACCAGAGGAATTTTTTTTAAAAAAAATTATATAAGAACATAATAAAATTAGGGACAGAATAGAATATAATTGTAAGTCAAGTAAATGAAATTGAAACCCATCAAAAGATTATTAAAAAAATGCATATCATACAAAATGTGAACAAATTTTGTATTAATAATCATTATCATATCTTTTGAAATAAAATTATTTCGATTAATACATATTAGAATATATATATATATATATATACGAGTAATGTAGGTGCCCTGGGAAATCATCTTAAAAGATTAAAATTGCAATAATATTTTATATGGCATACAACATGACTCTCTTTATAACAAAATCATCACCCAATGTAATGTAGAGATATCTAGGTGAACCAATCATACACAATAAACTAATCTCACCAAACAATATCAAGTACACCAATCATATAAGCTATATCAGGCTTGCCTGTGAGCAGCAATGAGGCTAATCCATTCAAAATAAATTTCAAAGATCTAAATTGTTAATAAACTAGAAAAAATAATTTAACCCCATCTAACAAATATTTCAGATATCGATAGAGAAATTCATATTAAAACACAATTTTCAAAAAAATTAACCATAGAAATGGAAGGAGGATTTTTCATTGAAGAATACATGAAATATTGTAGATAAAGAAAAATAAAAAATAATGGTTACTATGGATGGAAGATTAATAGTTTTTGTATATGGTAAAAGATAACATTACATTTTCTTTTGTGAAAATAAAATCAAACATTTAGTGAAATGATTTTTATTTTAAAACCACTTATTGAATGTAATACATAACAATTTCTTAGAATATATAAATATTGCACATAATGAAGAAACAATTTTCATTGATAAATAATGGGAAAAATTATAAAGGAAACATTAAAATAATGATGTTTTGGGATGCAGTGAAATTATATTCAGGATTTATATATAAAAATATACATTCCTCTTGACGTTTTTTACAAAATTATTCAATTATTAACATTAAAAGATGATTTTTAAAATAAACACCCTTAATATATTCATAAAAGTTATATACTTTCATTGTCTCCGTGAATACAAAATATATTTAAATTATATACATGATTAATACACATTTTCATATTAATTATTCCTTTATATTATTTAACACCTTGTAATATATGATTAAATAATCAATTATATACACATTTATAAATTGGATGATATTCAGAAAAATTATCATAAATAACATTAGTAGCATGATAGTGGTCAATGAGGTTATTATTACAAAATTTACAAAATAATAATCATTAAATAATTATCCTTTTCATATATAAATTATGATTTTATGTTCTAATATTAAATATTTTTTTCAAAAATAATCTATGATACAATCATGGAGATATTAGGCCACATGTATGCATGATTAACATTCCTGTTTATCAATTTTAATTATGAAAACATGGTAGTAATTTTTTTATCATTCCAAAATTATCACTATTCCATGTACATCATTTTATTTATTAAAATAATCTTATATATATATATATTAACCTCTTATGTGTTTAAGAAAAATAAATCACATTGCTTTGTCGATGTTGTATTAGAGATGTATGCTTAAATTAATTTATCATTTCCCATTGTATAAAACATTCAGAAAATATTTGTTGTATTATAATTTAAGAATAAAATATTTTCTAATTAATATCTTATACATCACATAAATCCTTCATGATAAACAGTATTGGCAAAGAATGATGGGGGAACAAATACATCGTTTAACGAGGAGGTAGTCTTTGATATATAATAATGATTAATTCCATTCCCATTTCCTGGTAGATGGAAAAGAATATAGGATTATACATTAAAATATTACCATATCAGTTTATGGAGGATACAAATGTTCTTATTTTATAATGGTAATTAATATTTTATTGATGTGAAAGAGGAAAAACAATCATAATCATTTGAATGAAAACTATACCTCTTCAATGGAAAAAATATTTTTATTGACAGATTATGTCATGTAAGGATGTTGTTATTCCAAAACCTGGAACTCATGATTCTGGGGGTGGAGACTATGAATATATATATTTAGGTATTGAAAGATAAAAAATGGGTTTTTATGTGACATATTAGGTAGAAGTTGATCCCTTTTATAATTGATGGAATGTGAACTATTAAAAATACTAAAAATATTAAATTAATATAATTTAATATTCAATAAAAAATAGATCCAAACTAAATTATTAAATATATATGATAGGGATGTGTTACAATTTAACCATAAAAAATAAAACATGTTTGTACTATGTATTTGCACTTTTCATTTTTTTAACCCCTCACTAACCCTTTTTGTAAATCCCTGGCCCGGGTGCAACACATTGGGGCCTTGAACTAGTAAGTCATATGACCTCAATCATGCCTTACTGTATTCCAGAGGCTACTGGATAGCATTGAGGATCAAATATAATTCATTGGAAGACTATACGTTATTTATTATTCTTTATCATAGTAACACAGTTGTGGGAAATAATGAAAGAATTACTTAATAACGATTAACCTAAAATAGATCCGTATGAAGATCACATGATGACCAAAACTAAAGATACAATATCAAAACTGAACAATAAATATGTCATCCTACGGTATGATCCATGTTTATAATGCAACTCAAAAGTAAATACATTGTAAACACTCATGTGGTTCCCAACCTATATTTATTTCCCTCATCTATGCTCTATCCTAAACAGCCATCTGACACTAGGTATTTCCCATTAAATATACTATAAACATATAATCTATTTTGGTACTAATCAGGAATCCCATTTCGGGTGTGATTACTACCTGGCGGGGAACTAGAAACAGAGTTTTAAAAAATAGTCAAAAAATGTAGGCAATTTTGTGAAGAAATATTTACAATGAATAAGATAATAATTATCAGAATATCCTTAATTCATTACGTAACCACATTAACATTAGGGTTATTGAGAAAAACATTACCTCTACACCATCTTCAATTCATGCCAAATATTAATGTATTCCTCAGTAATATCATATCAAAATACCTTTTTCAGCTCATGTTAGAGCCGGAAGTATTCAGAGGTGATATTATATCTCAATATATAGTTCGACTAATGTTGGTGCTAGAAGTGTTCCCAGGTGACGTCATATCTATAAGTACCTTTGTAAACACTCTATTATTCATACATGAATTACCATGTAACTATCCATACATCAAATAATATAAGGATCATTTTCCTATTATCTAATTCATACTTGAATGATCACGTTGTAATCCCTAAAAACACATTAGAATGGCATTGTTCCCATTCTCTAAATCTAGTTTGAATGACGTTGTTACCATTCATAAACACCAATTCGAATGTCCATATTCTGTTTTATTTCTTCATAGTTGAATGACCATGTTACCAATCATAATCACAAGATTCATTCAGCAATTAATTATGCATACAATTTCTATTATGAATTCAATAACTAGTTGAAAAAAACTCCCATTTGTTAAACCAACAATTAACTAACCACATTGATAAGATTAATTAATACCATAATTTACCATTCACATCAATTTATCTTGTCAATTTCCTAAATAACTAGGCACATCAATAATATTAATTAATTAAAAAAATCTAAAAGGATGAATTTCATCAAGTTATTTCATTAATTAACTAATTACATTAATTATATTAAATATTTCAACAATTAACTAATCACATCAATGATACTAATTAATTAAATAATTAACTAATCACATCACATAATCTAGTTAATTCAACAATTTAATAATCACACAAATAATATTTATAAATTTGATAATTTATTAATGAACATAAATCCATTAATTAATTCAACAATTATTTAATCACATCAATTAAATAAGTAAATTCAACAATTATGTATTCATTGAAATTTAAAAAGAAATTTAATAATTACTTTATCACATAAATCCCATTAATTAATTCCCCAATTAATTGAGCATGTGAATATCATTAATTGATTGATAAATTAATTAATCTAACTCATTCAATTTAATTACCACCACAATACCCATTAATTAATTCATCAATTAATTAATTTAACTCATTGAATCACTCTAATAGACAAATCCCCTTCAATTAATTCACTATTTAATTAATCTAGCTCATTCATTATGATTAACAGAACAATCCCATTAATTAACATTCCCATTAATTAATCTATCCAATTCATTTGAATTAACTCAAACCCCCATTAATTAATACACTAATTAATTAATATGACACTTCAATTTCAGTGAAAATTAGTCCTTATTAATTAAATCTCAAATTAGTTAATCAATTTTATTTAATTAAATTATCACAAAAATACCAATTAATTAATTTCATTATTAGTTAATATATTTCACTCAAAAAAATTATCCTAAAAATACCCACTAATTAATTTTTCAATTAATTAATCATCATAGATACATTAATTAATCCCAGAATTACTTAATCACTTTAAATTCCTGTCAATTAATTCACCAATTTATTTTCCATGTTAATTGCATCAATAAATTCACATTTAATTAATCACAATGAATCAATTCAATTATTTCTCTAATTAATTGTCGGTCTCAATTTCATTAATTAATTTGTAATAAATTAATCACATTATTCACATTAATTATTTATTTAGATAATTAATCCCTTATATCCCATTATTTAATTCTACAATTAAATAAATTACATTACATGTATTCATTAACATATCAATTAATTTATCCCAATAATATCATTATGTAATTCAACAATTTTTTAACTGTATTACTCTATCAAATAATTCATCAACAAATTAATCATATTATTTAATTCAAAAATTAAATAATTTCATTACTCACACATACAAATTGAAAAATTAATTATTCTCATTATTATAATTATATTCCTAGATAATTAAATAATCACATTACCCAGATTAATTTAATCCATATCAATTAATCTCAATAATCCCACTGTTTTATTCAACAATTAGATAATAAAATTACTTTAATTAACTAATTCATCCACTAATTTATCCCATTATTTAATTAAACTACTAAATAATCAAATTTATTTCCTTAATTAATTAATTAATTAATTATTCCCACCCTAACAATTCAATAACCTCATAGTTATTTCCTAAAATAATTATTCCAACTCACTCAACTAAATATCCCCAAATTCATATTAAATATTTCATAATTAATTTACGATTTTATTAACTAATTAAATATTATCAATTATCTCATAATTATTTCAACAATTAATTTTTTATAATACATAATTACAATATCCCCAATTTGATCATCTTGATAAAGTAATTAATTCACGAATTTAATTAATTTTATAAAGAACCCAATTTATAAACTTATGTAAGGAATTATAAAGTTAAATACAAATAATTTCAATTAAGACATTGGGTTTTTTTTATAGGCCACCAACCTTAATTCATCGAATAATAAATGTAGGAAGGAAATTCCCAAAAATTGTGCAGCATAAGGGCATAGATCTAGATCTTAATATTAAATACCAAATTCAATCATAAAAGAAATCATGTTATTTTATATCTTGATCTAGATATATAATAATAGAAAAATATCTCACCAAATAGATTTATATATAACCGAAACTGATGATCAATTTTTTTAAATAATGCAAGAAGAATGGGTGATGGATGGGAATGAAAGAGGGATATTGTCCTCTTATATGGAGAAGTGCATACCTTCTATTCGGGAATAAAATCATGAAAAATAGTGTTCAAATGGCCTTTAAATCCCTTTGAAAATATCTAAAATCATAAAAACTAATAAGGGTCTATGTTTTGGTGAAATGTGGAATGTTTTGTGGTTTGGGTCGATTTATAACTAATTTGAGGGAAATTAAAAATATCATTCTTGGTTTCCTAGGAAGGGGATCATGAGTTTCCCTACTCAAGAACCTATTATTTATTGGGTGAATGGTTTTTCCTTTTATGGCGCACTATCTGAACAATCGTGCACTTGACATGTGAACACCAACTCTCTAGTGGTGCATGAATTTTTCGGCAAGGGTGTATGTTTTTCTCTAAACAAGCACCAACAAAGGAGAAAACTCGTTCCTTAATGTTTTGTCAAAATTCACCCAAACACACGAAAAGGTAAAACCAAAATCATAATGTATTCATCATGTGGTATATGAGTACGTTCATTAATGACCAATACAACTATAGAAAAGCTATGTATATTACAATCTCCCAACCATATAATAGATTATCCTTGAGATTCACTCCCCTTAATTTCTAGGATTTAGATCCAAAAATATCCAGCCACTTTTCCATGTTTTGAAGTTCAATTTCACATCAGTAATCCGACACACGACAATGTTTCTAAAAAAGGTGAACTATCATCATTGTCATTCTCCAAAACATTCACTCATTGAGATCTAACACACATATCAAATGATCCTAAAAGGGTGCATCAACATCAAGATCAATATCATCAAAATACGAGACATTTTTTCCAATTCAACATTCACAATTAGTCTTTCCATCCAAAATAGTTGGAAGGGATGTACAAAGGACACCTATGAGGCCCGCCTAGACTTTCCCCAATAAATTTAAACTTCCACATTATCAGTTACTCATCAAAATTTTGATCCCACCACATTCAACCAATGGTCCTTCCACACCATACTACAACAAAAACATCCCTCCAGCATTAAGAACGTCTTCAACCCCAATTGTTAATAATCTCACCAACCATGATATTCATTGACCATAGGTCCATCTTGATAACCTCATCATGAATCACTCATTTCCATACCTTCCACCATATGACTCTGCATATATCACTTCAAAATCACAACCAGTAAGGGGCCCCATATCCGACCAAAATATATTTAGGAAGATAGGCATAAATCCATATCATTAGCAATGTACCATGGATGATATTAGGCAGGGGGCATGATATTAACTAATTAAAAGTTCATCAATAATTAATCTGTGAATACCAAAAAATCAACATCACTAATGATAACTCCCATTATATGAACATAGAATCATTTTGATTATCTCATATCTCTCTATTGGAAAACATCTTACCACACTGATCCAAATCCAAATAGTCTTTCAGAAAACCTAAAAAAAGTTTTCATACATGTTCATTCTCACTAACAAAACCACCCACATCAATGTCTAAATAACTAACACAGGGCACTCTTATTTAACATTATTAACACATTTAAAAGGATGGGTTTACAAACAATCATAACATGTCCTCCCCCATATTCCAAAAACATGGACAAAACTACGGTACTATAACTACCCATAACCATACAACATATAGGTCATGGTTAACCAAGTGCAAAATCATTCTCATTATTTAGGTTTCTAATTATACATCCATTTAGTATCAAATTTGCTCATTTTATAGTCATTCTAAATTTTATTCTAGATAACATTTTTAGTTCAATTTCAAATGACATTAAAAACATATCACGTTCAACAACATACCAAAAACCACTTTTCCCATGTGTACCTAAAATGATTAATGTATCAACATGACCTGGAATATATACAATTATGCTTTCATAATAACGTATCCTTCCGTATTGGACCATCTGTAAAATCTCCTAAAATATCAAAAAAATTATTGACTAATTAATCACATCACTAAAAAGAATGTCATGCGAGATAAAATTATATTCAACCATGATATTAAAAAATCAATAAAACCAATACCACCATAGGTACGTGGGTTTCCCCCTGTACATGGTTTAGCTGCTTATATGCCTGATCTCATAATAAACTAATAACATAAAATTCTTGATAATATTGCTCCTTGCATTGAAGAGCATCAAAACCATGATCTAATTAAAGATATATCCAAGGATGTATATAACGTTTCTATTTTCTCTCTTAATATGGAGAGTGCACCTGGTCCGGATGGATTCAGTAATATGTTTTTTTCTTGATTAGTACATCTTGCAGGAGGACGTCAGTTATGAAATCAAGGAATTTTTCACTCACTGCTCAACGAGTCATGGAGTGATTGCCAGTTTCCTTACATTTCTACATATGAAGGATTAATAACTTGATTTTAAGGACATCATGATAGTTTCTCTAGGGAATAAAATCCCCAATATTATAAAAAAAAATCATCATGATTATGGTCAGGGAGATCATGAAGCATTCAATTTCTCCAAACCAGTTTGGAATTGTCCCGAGAATGAACATATAGACAGATCTTTTCACAGCCTTTGAAATCATTAATATTATGACAATGAAAATAATGGAGGACAATTTTCTCTCATAATTAATATTTTCAAAGCATTTGATAAGCTGAAATAGACCTTGATCCTTGATATTATTAGGAGGTATGCTTTCTCCATTGATTTTATCAAGATAATCAATACCAAACTTGATTAAGAAAATCTATCTATTCTCATTAATGAATCACCTAGAGGCCTCTCTGCATGATCAAGTGGTTTTCGTCATTGTAGTACACTCTCTGGGATTTTGATTGCAATTACTGAAGATTATTTGTGAATGTATATTGATGATATCACTCATGTTGGTCTTTATAGAAAAATGAAAATTGGTTGTTATAATGTTTCCCCCTCACACCTTCTCTATGCTGATGATATACTCTTTCTAAGAAAATATTCAAAAAAGACTATTCTTTACATCAATGATTACATTTCACATTATGAAGAGGTCATAGGCCAATCCATAATCTGGTAAAAATATTTTTTTGTCTCCAAGAATGGGATTCTAGTGGGTAAACAAAATATAATATCCCACAAACAGGGTGCCCGAAGGGGGTTTCACCTATTTTACTATCATGGTATTCCTCTCTTTTGGGGTAAGGAAGGGAAGAATCACCTTGAAGGTATATTCAACCGCATTGTTAGTCAAATGGAAAGATGGAAAGGGAAATCAAATCCCTTTCTGGAAGGGTATGCCTTGTTAACACAGTGATAACTTTGAAATTCATTTATTCCTTTTCCCTTTACATGTGGCCTATAGGTATCATCAAGAAGCTCAAAGGAATTATCTGAAACATCATTTGGTATTGTTACATTTATAAAAATAAACTAATAACAGTTTCATGGAAAAAGTTTATTAAACCCATTGAAATGGGAGGTATTGGGATCAGAGATCATAGATTATTTAATGATGGTATCATTAGGAAGTTTACATGGAATGTTCTCACTATTGATGCACATTATGAATTTTTATCATGAAGGTTTAAAGAGATATTATAAAATGAATATAAGGTTAATCTTGAATCCTCTGTCTAGATAGACCTTAAGAAGGCTTTTAATAATATTACCCATTAGACTCAATGGTTTGTGAGTAGGAATTCTACTCTCAACTATTTGAGAAATAACTGGCATGTCATCCCACTAGAAACCCTATTCATTATACTTCCTGGTCTTATGGATATGAACATTGATAATATTTTGACTCATTATCAAAGTTATAATCACCTTATTCCTTTGAAAACTCACCTGGACATTCATAATTTCTTCTTCATGAAGTATGATACCATGATATAAAGTGTAATAGGTTTTTTCAATTAAATTCTAAGGATTATTATATCATACGTTTCATTGATTTCACTAGATCACAAAAATGGATAATTAAATAAAATACATATTTAATACAATGTTCTTGATTTATTCTCCTTTAAAAGATATGGAAGCACATGCTACCCACTCATGATCAAATTCAAAAGATTGGACAACACATGGTGTTCGACTACATTTTATGCTTCACGGTAGAGGAATATATTCATCATCTATTCCATAATGTTTGTTTTGTATAAAAGATATGGGAATATATTGAATACCTATTTGGAATTCATGTTGATAGAAATATATAGCTGCATAACTTTATGGAGCTGGTAAAAAATTCTAGATGAAATGAACAGATTCAGAACTATTTGTTTGAGGCCATTGTACCAATTTTTATAGTAACCTGTACTGTAAAGAATAACATCACATTTGATGTCCAAAAACAATCTATCTGTTTGGGAATGATGTATATTAATAGGGAGGTGTATGTGGCCTTGGTTCTGCAAGCAGTTTGTATGTCAAACATATTTGAGGAACTTGACACTATTTGTTGGTTGGGTGTTGCATGCAGAACAAAAAAAAACCGAAGTGCTTAAATCCATAAGATGAATCCCACCCATCGATTCCTGGCTCCTTGTGAATATTGAAAACATGACTTCTGGTATGCCAGTAAAATCAGGCTGTGGTGATGTTTTTTACACCTACTGAAGATTTTTTATGGGATGTTTTTACCATTACACTGGAATTGGTGTGGCATATGAAGCAGAATTATGGGCTATTGTGTATGTAGTCTGGTATGCCGCTCAATATAAGTGTAACTGCCTATGGATTGAAACTGACTCTATGATCTCATTCAAAGCATATAAATCAATAAAAAAGGGTGTTCCTTGGAAAATTTTACCTCTTTGGAATGACCATCTCAACAATATTTATCAACTCAAAGTTGTGATCTCACTTGCTTACCGAGAAGCAAATCAAGTGGTGGATGCATTAGTGAAGAAAGCAGTCTTGAACATGGGTATGATGTGGTCTTTTGGAATGCCGGATGTGGGTTTCCCTATGGTAGAGGAAGACATGTGTCGTACTTTACACACCTGACTTTGCAATAACCCCTTGTAACACTTATGTTCTTAAGTTATATTTATATAATATATAGGGTTAAATGATCGAATCCCATGCCTTTTGGATAATCACTTTACTTAATTAATTAATTCAATAAATAATTAATAAAATAAATTTATCTAGTTAATTCAATAAATATCTAGTCACATCAATTATATTTTTTAATTAAATAAATAAATAATCACATCAATATCCTATAGTTAATTAATCCCTTAACTAATCACATCAATAATATTAATTAATTCAATAATTAAAAAATCAAAATAATTATTGTAATTAATTCAACAATTAACTAATCGTATCAATTAAATTAGTGAATACAACAAATTAACCAATCAAAATAATTATATTAATTAATTCGATAATTAATTAAACTCATCAAATAAATTAATTAATCCAATAGTTAATTAATCACCTAAATTGTAATATTTAATTATACAATTAGCTAACCACCACAATTGGAACTATAGTTCAACAATTTGTTTAGCACATGTATCCCCTTAATGAAATCAAATATTAATTGGGTAATTAAAAAAAATATTCAATTTATTAATAAATTAATCTACCTTAATAAATTTCATTGACACAAAAATCCCAATTTATTAATTCATCAATTAATTAATCTAACTCATTTAATTTGATTAACAAAAAATCCCTATTATTTAATTCCATAATTAATTAATCTAACAAATTAATTTTCATGAACATAAGAATCCCCAGTAATAAATTTTCCATATAAATAACGTAAATCCTTCATTTTCATTAAGACAATAACCCAAAATAATTAATTCACCAATTAATTAATTTAAATCATTAATTTGAAAAAACTCAACAATCCCCATTAATCAATTTACAAATTAATTATTCGATGTCATTAAATTTAATTATCACCAAAATCCATATTAATTTATTCAAAAATTAATCAATTTGTGTAATTTATTTATGTTAACACAATTATCTCCAGTATTAATTTTCCAATTAATAAATCTAGTCAAATACATTAAAAAATCCCACAATTAACTGATCACATTTCATTCCCTTCAATTTATTCTCCTTAGAATTTACAATTTCAATAGCATTAATTAATTCAATGTTAATTCACCACATTCAATAACATCAATTAACTATGCAATATATTTTCCATAATAATACCTTTAATTATTTCAAAATTAATTAGTCACATTAATCACATTCATTAATTAATCTATTAATTAATCCCATCGATCCAATTATTTTATTCAACTATTAAATAATAAATATTTTTCCATTATTAAATTTATCAATTAATATATCTCATTAATCACAAATATAATTAAACTTTTAAAAAATCACAATACTTCGATCAATTTAATTACCAACAAATTAGTCATATTATTTAATTCGATAATTAAATAATCTCATTATTCACATTAATTAATTCAAATATAATTCAATATAATTCAACCCATTATATAATCTATCATATAATTTTTCATATTCCTCACATAAATTAAATCCATAAATAATTAATCTCATTAATACCATTATTAAATTAAATAATTATATATCACATTTATTTGATTAACTAATTCAACAGTTAACAGATCCCATTATTTAATTCAACAATTATAGAATGAAATTTATTATATTAATTGATTCATCAATTAAATATTCTAACTCACTCAACTAAATATCCCTAAATCCCAATTCAATATATTATAATTTATAATGAATTAATAAGGAAATTAAATAATCACAATTCCCTCACAATTAATTCATCAATTAGTTATTCATAAACTATAATCCCAATATCCCTAATTTGGACATCTCCCTTAGTTAAATAAGTCACTAGATTAACTAGTTCGATCAGGAAATAAAATTTTTATATATCTAAAAAATATTATAAAATACAATAATTAAATCTAAAATATATACATTGGGATTTGATTTATAGACAACTTGTCATAATTCATTGAAGAATACACATATGAAAAATACCAAAAAAAATTGACGGACACAACAACATACATCTATATCAAAATTGTAAAACTCTATATCAATATTGAATAAATAAATAAATTATAAATATATATCTATATATATAATAATATATATTGATCTAAAAAAATTGATTTAGATCTTACAGTAACAATGTTCTACTTATCTTAAACAAGGAAAAAAGAATGTGAGAAGAAAAAAAGTAAGAGGGATAAGATCATCTTATTGGGAGTGTTCTGGACTATACATAAAGGATTTGAATAATTAATAAAGTAAGTCTCATGGCCATGGAATACGTCTAGAAAGATCTAAATTCATCAAAAAACATAAGGGTTTTTGGATGGGTCGAATGGAAGGATGTATCAAGGTTTCAGGTGGATATAAAACTAATTATCAATCGATTAAAAATATCATGCATGGTTTCTATGAAGGGTAATAGTGTCTCTCCTAACCGTGAACATCAAATGTGTGCATATTATTGTAGGAGTCTATGTTTTGTAAAACTTGTGTTATCCCTTATAACACCCGGTGTATATGGTTACATGGTTTGCTGGGTTGGATGGAACTATTTTCTCAGACCATGCGTCAATCATTCACAACATTCATTCCAGAAAATTATCTCAAAATTCATGTAATCACACCTCATGGTAAACCATATATATAAATAATTAACATCAGTTAACATTTTCAGGTTAAATATGTCTCAAATAACTTCAGAAAAGGTCAATATCTTAAAATTTTAAAACAAACCATAGTGTAAAGTATTTTTATATGTTAAATATTATTATAGATATTATAAATGAATGAATGGACCATAAATGAAAAAGGATTAACATTATCAACCCTATCATGAAAAATATGATATATATTTGTTTTTAAATAATTTTTTATCATTTAATAAAAAAATATTAAAAAATATTGTTAATGATAATTTTTAGAATGAGTCGTTATAATTATATTAATAGCCTCCAAAAATCAAAAATTAAAAAATTATATTTTATATATCTATATTATCCTTATAATTTATAAAATTAATTATTCCAAATAATTATCTAAAATAATAATTCTTTTTACATTTTAATTATCATTTAATTTAATTACTCATTAATTAAATAATTACTGCTTCAACATTGTGTAAATACATAATGTTATCATTTCTCAACAAAAAATTATATTCAATTTATAATGAAGAGGATACATATTTTCACTTTTAGAAAAATATTTATGAAATTAAATATTCACTCATTAACCCCTTGTTAAAAATATTATAAATATTAAAAAACTAGTGTGACATTATTTGAATTTTCATTAAGGAAATTATTATAAAGGTCATTATCAATCCAAAATAGAACCAAAAGGACACATATTTGACAATGGATTATCATGGAAAAATAATACACATTAAATAAAAAATTTTCACGGATTATGGAAATTTTATAGTATTTGTAACATAAATATCAACACTTAATTACCATTTATACACTTTATGGTGGTTAATAAAATTAGTAATGTTATTATTCATATTGTCAATAAAACAAAATGGTATTATTTTATAAATTTTGGAACAGAAAATTTATTTTATTGATCATATTAATTATAATAAAAAATGTCAAACAGAATTATTAAATTTAATATTAAATCATCAAAACTAAATGAAAAAATGTTTTCAAACTAATTCCCTTTTTAAATTAAATTTACTATTATAATAAATTAAAGTTTAATATTAATTTAAAACCACAGAATTGGATCATTTTATATAAAAATTAAAACACCATTTTTTAAAACAGATAAAAAATATAATGTCACAATAATAATACTATAAAATAAAATAGATGTTTCAAATAAAAATAAGCACTTTTCAGTCTTCATTAACAAGACACATTTTCAAGAAATTCTCAAAAACTCATCATTAGATATTTTTTACACATTTCAATCAAAAATGGAATTCATTCTGTCAAATATATTTTATAAAAATTAAAAAATAAATTTATAATATTCCCTTATAAACTAAATGAATTGTTTTTTAAAGATAATTTACATTTTAGAGAATAAAATCATGTAACAAAAAATATATTTTTTTTTAAAAATAATATAGTAAATCATTACAAGTGAGTAGGAACACCATATTTTTTATAATTTGATTAATTCTATCAAATCATTCCAATTTAAAAATTATTTTATAATAGTCACTTATATATAATAAAATTTTATTATTATTTTTATCATGATGTTGCATATGGTTTATGCTATCATACAAAGTGTTTTTTAGTTAATGGTATATTACATTATTTACCCATTATGAAATTTTTTTCTGATAATTTTCATACATTCTGGGTAAATTGGGTTTGGCTACTCAAAATTCCATTTTTGAAAACCCACATTATAAAAGGGTCAATAAATCTTTTTCATGAAAAGGGATATAGGTAATTGTGAATCCATCTAGAGTGAAACATGTTAGGTTTCCATATATGATAACATAAGTGTAATTTTAAAGTATATATAATGAAGAAAAACATAAATCCATGGACTATTATAGAATTATATACAACATGGTCATGTGGATGTTGACCATCACAAAATAATAAAAGTTTGATGGATTAAATGGCCACTGATTTCCCAATAGGAATATTAAATTGAAATCATTTTAATTTAAAGATACATTTCCAAATATTGATTAATTCCAAAATCATAAAAAATAATAAGCAAATATACATACTTTAAAAAGATTAATTTCATCCTTTAATAATTGTATAAATAAATTTCATATGTTACTCCATATAATGTGTATTGAAGATGATTTTTAGGCATGAAGTAATAAAATAGTGTTAAAATGAATCTCATAATCCTACAATTTGATTAAAAAAATACCTCATATATTTAGTTATGACAAAAAACCCAATTAGTTAATAAAAGGTAAGTTAATTCTCAAAAATATAAACGATCATTTCATGAAAAAGGAATCTAATTTCCAAAATTCAATATTAATACTCAAAAGTCAAGGTATATAATTTTATAAATAACTAACCTTAAATTAACCCAATAAAATGTATTGTTTTGGTGAAAAAAAAATAAAAATAATTTGAAAACATATTCATCCAAGAATAATTTAATATTTAACATTATAATTACAGTGACCTTCTACTAAAATAACATTAATCACTTATTCCTTAAATCATTTTATAATCATGTGTTTTTCTATAATATAGAATATTTGAACCAAACATTACCAAAAACATTGTCTATGTGATAATTTTAAATAATGGAAATTAGTTTTATACTGACCAGAACATTACTTTGGATTAGGGTTGGTAATGCACCCTTGTGACCATCAGTTGTGTGTTCATGTAATGCCCCAACCCCAGAGTTCAGGAGCTAGTGCATCATTTTATTACATATTCATGATCAAAAAATAAAATCACAAACGGGTAATCATTTTATCAGTCCTTGAAAGTAGGAATACATACATTATACCAATAATACCTTGAAAAAAATATACAAACATGATACAAAATAAATTGAAATAAATAATCATATTGAATAATTTTTCAATGATTTATTCTTAATACCATGGGAAAAAAAATAAGACTGAGCTCAATTTCTCAGTAATTGTATGTAAAGAGGAATTAAATATGAATAAATAGTTATAAATTAACATGGAATGGTAAATATCGAATTACACACGTCATTCAAAAAACTAGACCGGTCATATTCAAAATGGAATGGTAAGAGGCGAAAACACATTTCATTTAATCTCTGAATAGAAAATAAAATTTATCCATTTATATGTAATTGAAAAAAATCATGGATAAATAATAACTAAAAAATCTATATTGTAATGGCTTAATTATTGGATGACAGGTATTAGGTATATGCGGACCTATAATGTTATGATCCATATTTTAGACAATTTAAAACAACAGGTTAAAACCTATTTAATTTGGAACACTTAATTGTCTTGTGACAACCTATCGATGCATTGAGTTTCTATATAATATATGAGCTCTAACCATATATTCATTTTAAAACCATTATTCATATTGAATAATAAATTTTAACAAAAGTCTATATGACTTATTAAATATCCATTTTGAGTAAAAGATACATGTTTCTGTAAAATTCTTCATTTACACAAATAACTATCATTGTGAACACTATTTGAATACGGTATATGGTTTGTGGAATAGTAATATCATGTAATTCAGAATATTTATATTTAATAAAAATGTACTATTCCATAAAAATTATCATATTTGAGTGATATTTTCAATTGAATTTTAATAAAAAAAGTAGGTGACGTTGTAAAGGAGACTATTAAACACATTATTTTGGAAAATAATCATTAAACATTCCAAAGTGTCACATTTCACATTTGGATATTTATATATTAATATCCATGATGGAATAATCATTATATAAAAAATATAATATCATGAAATTATGTTAATTTATGATATAACATGAAAAATTAATTATATGCACTGTAAAAAATAATCTACTTGCCTAACAACAAATAAGAAAATAGAATGTAATTAAAGAAAAAATCACATACTTTAACATTCCTTTTTGTGTTTTGGTATTTATCCTATTTTATTTTATATTAAAATATTTTACTTACTTTTACCATAACCATACACATATTTATAATATCATTTATTATCTTCATATAATATCTTACACCATGTTTGTTAATAATCATTCATTACTTTCACTATTTCAGGTGTTAATTGACTAGTTTTCTCAAGTAAGTATTGAATTGTAATTTTTTTCTATTTGATAATTTATTATTCTATCATAACTAGAATTTAAACTTTTACATAATTATTTTATGTATTCCCAAAATAATATTTGGAGATAACAAATGAAGTTCATCGTTCATGGAGATGGTAGGATGTACGTACACATAAATGCTACATCATTTCGTTATTGTATAAAAAGAGTGAATATATAATGATACATTTCATTATTATAATTATAGTATCATATTTATGTTATATTTATTAAATTGGTTTATTAAAACCATATTTTATACATTCCACGTATAGAGTGAATGAGAAACATCACTTTGAGGATGCAGCAGTCCACACTTCGATAAACGATGTTATCGTAGTTATAAAAAATGGAAAGTATACTGCTACATGTTATAAAAGAATTAATAAGAATAAATACATAATAAATATAATATATATAAGATATACTCCAAATATTCAATATAATTTCCATACTTATATGTTCTAAAGGAAAAATTAACAATCATAATTTTGTGAGGCGGTTGTTCGATGTATATATAAACAATATGTTCAATACCAGTTAGAAAGAAGTGCTTGTGAGTATAGGTCGATCCCATTGAATATAAAGTAATATTATTTGGAGGATACTTAATTTTAATAATCATTTAATTAAAATATATTAGGGTGTGGATAAAAGAAATTAAACTAAAGATCATAACAAATAATGTTGCCTCTTAATAGGGTAAATCCTTTTGGTTTGAAACAAATGGCTTGATTGCGTGGATTTATGAACATGTTAAGGAATCTTGAATATTGTTAGGAATTTTTATGAGAGGGTTTTTTGGATCCGAGTTGAGATAGTGGGGAGAGATAGGTGTGAGTAATTGGGAGGTAATGGGGCCTTTTTTATGCGGTAGAGGAGTGACACTCATGTAAATTTTGGAAATTGGAATTCCAAGCATGTTTTAACACTTTAATGATAGTCAAATAATTGAAAAAAGTTGATAAATTGTTGTATATTATCTATATATAACCATACAATGTCTCTTTGATATGTTTATAGGTAATTTTTCTCATATGATTAGGTTTTAGACACTTTTTATGAATAATTTTACCTTAATCATTTTAATTAATTTTCATCTGCTTCACTGATATTTTACGTAACAAAACATAGTTGACCTCATTTAAAATAATAAATTATGAGTATAAAATTTATTTAATTCAATTCTCCAAATAAAATTCTCAAAATTGTTATAAATTTATTTAAATTAAATCATGAAAATGGGATGACAACGCCGGTTTTAAGTGTAAAAAACATCGACTGTTTGTTATGATTTTATTGTCAATTTCTAAGCGACATTAATTCAAATAACAAATATTGTATTATTTTAAATCATTTTGAAAAAAATTAAACTTCAAAACCAGTTTAAAATATTATTAAAACTTATAAATTAATTATACTAAAAAACGTTTTTGAGAAAAAATTCATTATTTTACAATATTCATTAAAAATTAAAACATCACAGGAAAACTGAAAATATTAACCTAGCAAAATTTTGTATGTTTTTCATTAAAATATGAAATTTATATATATATATATATATATATTTTTATTAAGGTTTAAAATAATTTATTTAAATATTTTCACCATTAAAAGGTCATAATATGGATAAATAAAAATATTGTATTTTATGTATAAAATTGGGGTTGTTATTATATTATCCATATCAGATATATTATATGAGTGTCAAAATAGTTTATTGGATATATTATATATATTTACAAAATTAAATCTCTTAATGTTATATAATTTAATTCAATATATAAAATGTGACTAAGTAGTTTTTTTAATTAGGAGTTCTATGAATTGTAATGATAAACAAAATGTCAAAGAAAATATAGTAAATTATTGGGGACCTAAAATGTTCCCACCTAAAAAAAATTCTTTATAAAACATTTTGGGGTATTACCATAAAAATATGTGGGTATATTTCCTTTATATGATCATCATGTCCCTATTTCACTTCTTTCATTTTTTTAATTTCACCAGAGTACCTTTACACGATGAGCCTTCTATTTTCTCATTACATCTTCTTCGGTATCACAAACAAGGATGGGTTATTCACAATATGAAGGGACATGTTCTATCTAAATTTCATCATCAGTGAGAACATACATTGTTTAGGATTGTACATAATTAACATAGATATATTTAACACATCATATACCTTATAGTGATTTGGCATCATTTTCCAATGATAAGAAATAAATCCTACTATTTTAAGAATTTCAAAGGGTTCATTGAACATAGGACATAGTTTCCCTTATTAAAACTTATAATACCTTTCCATGGATATACCTTCTGGAAACATTATCCATCAGATGGAATTAAAAATATTTCCTTTGGTTATCTAGATAACTGTTATTACTTCATTGATCTAATTTAATATGATCCTAAATAGCCTTTACCATTCTTGTAATTTCATCAACAATTTATTTTCATATGATTCAACTGTTAAAAAATTCATCCAAATAATTTAGAGTACAATATTTGATTACATATTATGCTTCATACAACACCATTTGAACACTTGAATTAAATCTATTATTGTAAGAAAACTCTATCTAAGGAATGTTTTGATCCCATAAATCGTTAATACTGAGTGATCACCAATTCAACATGTATCCCATTACATGAATTATTTATTGAAACAGAACATTAATTTGAGGATTATATTAAGTGCTTAGGTAGTCTCCTTTTTGAGAGCCTCGAAAATTCATTTCGGTAATATTATGGTAAATCTATGATCTCAATAAGAAACAATAGATATAGGGGTTCTATGAAGTATTATAACTTTTTTTTTATATATAATTGTGAGGCAGTCAAGAGGCACATGTGCTATAATAAAAAGGAAATGTGAATATTTGGTCATTCAATAAATGATAACCCATATTTTATCATTATGTATATGCATCTTTGGATGTCCTTTGAAGAAATACATTATAATTTCATCATATTTTGACACTCGTATAGGAAGAGGGTGCCTGAATCCTTTAGGATGATTCCCATAGATTTCAACTTTTGAAAAACCAAAAATTTTCATAAATAATATGCAGTTTCCTGGTAGAGGTTATCCCATAAAAAATGTTCCATCATGTCCCTTTACATCAGCATTCTCTTAGAGTGTATATGAAAATATGATCTATGGGTTTCATTAAACAATTCAATTTGTAGCTTCGGTTATGATTTAACACATAGTCTCTATCCATGTTTTAGAACACCATATTCACAAAAACATTATTCTAATTTTCCATCATTCATATAATTAATTTCCTTCTAAAATTCCTCATCATCAGATTCAGAATGCTTTATTCTTAGTAATAAATATTGGTTTTCAACCATTTGAAAAATTATTTATAGATCCCCTTCTCTTGAAATTCCCATGTCCAAATTTACAATATCCATGAATATAAGATCCTTCTTGATCCATGTTTGGGTTATAACAATATTATTTTTTATACTCAAAGAATATTCTACATTTTTCTCTTTCCTTAGGTGGTAGTGTATTGAGAGATAATAATATAACAGTAGCTCGATCTATTGAAATTGTATCATAATAATCAATTTCTATGATGATATGTATTTAATTCTTTTATGATCTATGTATATATCAAATATTCCATTATATAGATAATGTACCCATATTATCAATGAGAATATTACAATTTCTAACCCCAAATAATATGTTGGATATATGATCTAATTTTTCTTAAATATTATTTATCTATAAAAAGTAGTATTATTATTTTTCATTTATAAAAATCCAAGTATTATAATTTAATCATTACTATATATGAAAACCCCATCACTCCTAGATGGTAGATTCAAAATTGGATCATTGACAAATATTTTGTTAAGTTCATCAAAGACTTATTCACATGTATTTTTTTTAAAAAAACATAACCTCTTTACGTGTAATCTTCGTAAAAAAGTTAGAAAATAAGGTGAAATTATAAATGAATCACCGATTGTATCCTCCCAAACCAATGAATCTATATACAATAGTTATGTTGGTTGATGTGTGAAATTATTTGATTGGCATTGTATTTTCTGGATCAATTGTTATTCCATCCCTAGAGAAAATATTGTAACACCCCAGGTAAATAAAGAATATGACATTTTTATATTTATCCAAATTTTTGAATAAAATATTAATATTACTTTAAAGGGAACACTATGCTCGATGGCGTACCCAATACGCGACAACGAGTTCCTTTGAAATCTTACGTTGCAGTCTAATAATAAAATAATATTATTTTAAATGGTAGTTAACGCCTAGCCATTGTAATGGTAGGAAAGAACGGAACTAACTACAAAATTATTATATATGTTTGTCAAATATTTTTACTTTCATCCAATAAATGTTATAGGTGTAAAATGCTAATGAATCCAATTTTAAGCATAAACACTCTCATATTCTTTAAAAGGTCGAATAACCACCTTTTGAGGACGATCCTCTTTTAAATCCACTTTTTTACAATTTTATGTGTTATATTTGACAAAATAAAATCATACTTTACAATTGGGACATCAAAATTTACTTTTTGTAAATTTTTGGTATTTTTCCGATAAATTACATTTTTAATGAATAGTGAAAAATGTAGTATTTTAATTCAAAACCTCTTTTTAATCTAATTTATTTATATGATTATATTATATTTTTAATTGTTTTCAAAGTAAAATTAGAATATATTTTTACCATTTAATCCAATAGTGGTCATTTTAATTAATTTCATCTTGAAATTGGACATAAACTAGCGTCAATCTTTTGATACTTATTATTTCATAAAAACACGCTATTTTCTCTGACAGCGGGAATTAATTATTAAATTAATTAATGTAACTTATATGTTGTGAATTTAGTAAAATATACGTAATTTTTTAATTCGGAATATCAAATATATATTAGGGTGAATTTTTTGTATTTTTCTGAAAAACTTCAAATTTTGATGAATACTGAAACCACTAAGTGGTAGTTTAAAAACTGATTTTTCGTTTAAATGAAACTTTACCACTTCTGTGATTTGAATTTCAAATATCCGACATACATGGTTGTCATTATCATGTATAATGTGGCTTAATGGGATTAAAATATTTTTTTGGTGAATTGTAACTTCTATGTTTTTAATCACGATTAGAGGTAATTAGTGTAATTTAATGTAAAAATAATGTTTTAATAATATTAAATGACCTAGACACGTGTCCTACCAGTATTGTATGTGTCATGGATGACCAATAATATCCATGGGTAAACTTGGGGACCCCATGGAGCCACTTTGGTAGGAAAATGACATAAATAACTTTTTATTTAAAGTTAAAATAAAAATGTCACAAACATGAGTTGTTTTACTAAAACAATTTTTACAACGGGTTATAAAAGTCAGATTTTTGACTATAAATAGTCATTGGAAAGATAAAATGATTTAATAAATCATAGTATTTGTTTTATAATTTTTAGACATTATATAAATTAACTTATTTATGACATCATGATGATGCAGCGATAACCTCATTATTTAACGATTTAAATAAAATGAAAATATAATGTAAAATATAAGACCTACAAATGTAAAAAACCTATTGGATGGGTGGATTTCGAAACCTTATCACCTTATCCTTGAAATATATCAATGTGGGACCTTTAAAATCCGAAACCCATTTTAAAATAATGTAACTTGTTTTGACTTTCCCAGAGTTCCTCTCCTCTCCTCTTATAACAGGCCCCCACCTCTACCACCTTACACAGACCTCTCAAGCCTTTGTCTCAGCCAACCCCTGACCATTTCATCTCTTAACATCCCTTTATTCACCAGTGAAGCATCACTTTGGGCATAATCCTTTCCAAGGAAGCATCTGAGCTCAAATCAAAAGGAGTTACTCGATTTAATGGAAATGTCTTCCCTGGTGTTCTTTTGTTTTATTTTGCTTCTCCAACCCTCTAAAATATTTTTTATTCTTTTCTTTTGTAACAAAAATAGTATATTCAATATACTAGGATGTTTGTATGTGAAATATAATATCTAAACTTACACACACCTTCATCTAATGGTTAAAGAACATACTGTTTCTATGGATGGTGATTTTCTACCTCACGAAATGATGATTGTTCAATCTTCTCTTAACACCATTCATGGTGGACATTATGATGTCACTATGTTTTATATATAATATATATGGTATTTATGATTTCTATATTCTTCTGAATTTTACATTTAAAACATGACTTTATGCTTTTCATGTTGTGCAAATGCGATAATTTCATAATAGAAAGTGTGGACTACCGCCCCCTCAAGTGATGTGACTCATTCATGCAATACATGGAATGTATAAAGAATAAAATTAATGAACATATGTGATCTATATAACATATATATTATAATGGAATTATAATACATATATCTCTCAATTATTATTAATTAATATGACAAAGAAATGAAAGTAGCGTTCATGCGTACGTATGACTTACCGTCTCCATGAACGGTACATTTCATTTCTTATATCCAAATGTTATGTACTATTATAAGTACATATATATAATGGATATATATGTCATATATTACATCTAAATGATTGATATAATTCTGGAATTATAATATATATATATACCTCTTTTAACTTTAATTCCATTAATATGACAAAAAAATTAAAGTAGCGTTCATGCGTACGTACAGTCTACCATCTCCATGAATGGTGCTTTTAAATTTTTATCTCCAAATGTTATGGAATAGTAATAAAGGAATATATACTGGATATATATGATATTTAAAACATTAATACTATTTTGGAGATGATGTACCTATAACTACATGGAAAATTCTTTTCCAACAAGTTTAATTCTTACTCATGTACCGAACATCGACAAAAATGTCTGGTATGAACTAACTTTACTAACAAATTATTATAACATTATAATATGTGATATGAAATGAATAATAATATTCAAAGGATGTCCTTAAGAAATTATAAATTGAACAAATTTTATTATTCATGAGATTAAAGAATGATTGATTCGTGTCGGACACGAGGTAAGGGATCATACCTCTCTCTTTCTTTTTAAGTACACTCTTTTATGTAATTCCTTTTAAGCTCATATTTCTAATGATTTGGATGTTCATTTTAATTAATATTACTCTAATTTTTATGTTCATATGATTAGAGACCCTATTTTCTCTCATCAATCCATTTTGGAAGTTATGAGTGGCATCATTAGGCTGCCGAATTTCGTAAGGGATCCTACCTCTCTATTTCTTTTTTAAGTACACTCTTTTGTGTCATTCCTTTTAAGATAATATTTCTTATGATTGGGATGTTCTTTTATATTCCTCATTCTGTATGTTTTATGTTCATATTATGAGAGAACCTATTGGATCTCATAAATCCATTTTTTGAAGTTTTAAGTGGTGACGTTAGGCTGCCGAGTTTTCGTAAGGGATTTTTTATCTCACTTTTATTCATTTGAGATTTATGATACATTTGCCACCATTTACATTGAGTGGGGTATGTACTGCCCATTTTTCTAATATTTGTGTAATATAAATAAGTTTATGAGTACTTACATCAATTTTTTATAGTCCTTATTTCATGGGGTGTACGTTTCGAAAGGTACCCAAGTCATTAAGGGAACCTTTCACCCTCCTCTTTTTAAAAGACATATTTTTGTTATTTCTTTTAATTTACGTCTTATTATATTGCGATATGTTCTTATATATTCTTATTGATGTAAAATTTATTTCCAAGTGATGAGATACCCTTTTTTCTAATCAAATCATTTTCTTAATTTTAAAGTGACGCTGTTAGGCTGTCGAATTTTTACAAGGGAACGTCTGAACCCAATTTCGATTTCATTGGGTTCAACTTGTACTTCTTGAACATGTCATCCAATGAATATGTGTGAATGACCTCTGATTATTTCACAATTAATAACCACTTATGTTGGGTGTATTTATATTTATCACACATAATTATGTGATAGATTTATCCTTAATCTAAGGATACCATCTTCATAATGGATTTCATCTCAATTTACATTTCCATTGAGACTTCATTGTTGTTATGCACAAATTCACTCTTATATGGTGTATATACTTTCCTTTGAAATATTATATAATGAATTTCATTATTCTCATGATATTATAAAGTTCTGATTAGATGTTATTCTGCAATTATTTGTATTCAATAGTCTCTCATTTTGTTAAAAGCTCTTTAAAAAAATATCGTTTTAAATGTTTTAAAGATTCATTATTCTAAATCTTTAACTTTAATTTCCATGCTTTCAAAATGGTTTTCAGTATTTATTTATATATACATTAATGTTTTAAAATTATAATTCCATTAAAAGATTCAAAGTGGTTTGGGAAACTTTGATTCAAAAATCTCTTTTAAATGGTTTTTGAAAATGGATTGATTAATTCAATATCTTGGAATTACTTATTGTGACTGAAAATGAAATGTTGTTATTGAAATGTTTATATTTTCAATATTTTAGGTGTAATGATGGTACTTGGACATTTTATAGGTGTTTAAGTGATAAACCATATGATGGGTGGTTCCGTGAATACCAGGACGGGTGGTTACGTTATAACCTCCAATGCATTGGGTTTGGAAGTCGGCCATAGGGCTATTCCAGTAAGTATGTTTGGAAGTAGACCGTATGGTTATTCCATTTAAGTATGTTTATGTCCCAAGTTACCTTTTTTATGTTATGTGTTCTTTATATGGGTTTTATGGTAATCTTTTGGTTACAATATGGTAAGCAATGATATTTTAATCATTGATGAGTTTTTTACTACATCATAAAGGTGAAAATTATTACTTTGATAAAGTATACATGGTTATTTGTTGTTTTGATAAACTAATAGTTTTCATTCTTTTTGTATCCCTTACTGATATTTTTATGCTCACCCAATGTTTTTTGAAATGTTTTTCACAGGACATAATGTGGAATAGTGTCAAGGATGGGATCAACGGAAAGTCATGGTATCTAAAACATGGAACTAAACATGTTTATTTTTTGGAGTTTTTATTTTATGGAAACTTAGTAGAAGTGTATTCTTTATAATATTTTGAGATGTAATAGTTATGTCCTAATTCTATAAAACTCTAAACCATGAAATGATCCTCAATTTGAATTATTCATTTAATTCAATATTAATTAAGGTTTAAGGCTGGGCCTTATAGTTGGTATCAGAGGTCAGTTTAGATAACATTAGAGGTTAGGGTATTCTCTAACTATAAGTGACATTACCATAATGGTTAGGATTTCAGAAAGAGTCCTAGTTTTAGATAATGTGAATGAGTAAGTATATCTTAGTGTTTATCTTCATCATTAGTACATGATGATTTTGTTGATATACGCACACTGACATTTCTATTTTTGGTAAATGGATGGATCAAGAATGCACCAAATTGACAATGGGTTTGATGGAAACTCTGGTGGTTCTCTGATTAGGAGACTGAATGAAATGGGGGATTCAATGAGGAATATCATGGTTGTGCTAAACCTACTATCAAGGATTCATGATCAACCTCTTGAACCGTGGTGAGTTCTCTAATGCATCATGTACGAGATGACCAAATTGATGTGGTAGTTCAGAAAATAATTATAAAGGTAACCATTACGGTTTATATGATCCTTACTTTTTTGGTAATTATGGGTTATTCTATGGTATGATGGAAAATGAAAAGAATGAGATAATCTTGAGGTTAAAAAATGTTATGATAATTTTTGAAGATTTTATCTCATTTTGGGGAATGTTTTAAGAATTATGTAGTTTTGGAAAAAGGACAACACGACCGTGTGACAACCCGTCACATCGGACAATGATGTGGGAATCGAACAAACAACCAAAGTGTGACTGGTATTTATCACCTACCACTGGACTACGTGAAGTCCCTGGTTAGTTTGACTAATTATTTTTAGTTAAATGATTTCAGGAATCAAGAGTATGTTTATTTTGGGTTATCTATGGAAATGATTAACCTATCATGGAAGATATGTGATTAGGTTAATTAATTTTCAATATGAGAATTTAAGAGAAACTAATGTTATTTGGAGATAAATGTTAATTTTTACCTTGGAAGACTATGTGATTAAATCCTTCAAATATTTGGGTTTCAATCTTAGTTTGGTTTATTTTGAATAATTTTATGGAAAAATTCTTTATTGAATGGTCTTTGTTGAAATTTGGGTATTGTTTGACAAATTTTGAAGATTAAGAATATATTTTTTTTATAAAGGACTATCCTTTTTGGGGATTATCTGATCTCATACTAACCTTTTGGTTTTAGTTTTGGTTAAGGTCTAAAGACATGGGAAGTATATAGTTCCCTTTTGTGGATTAGGAGATTCTCTAGAAGTTGATTATAGCTCTCTTAATGTAAACAAGTCATCATAAATACTCATATTTTGGAGAAACTATGATTTCGTGTAAGAAATCTAGTAAAATATGAAAGTCAACATGACAAGTAAGAATGTTTCTGTATGTTTTAGTTAAGATCAAAAATAAATTCCTCAATGAAGAGTACCTTAAAACAAAAATGTTGTCTGTTAAGTTTTCCTACTGGGGAATCCAATACCGTTTAACCCATCACACGTTTGTGATTTTCTTATGGTTAACTTTCTCCTATACATGTTTACTATCACTCTCCATCAGAACATGACCCTTTGTTTTTTCCTCCATATCCATATTTTCAGACATGGAATCCTAGTATGGGTTAACTCATGTGACCTTTGTACTTCCCTTTCTTTCTTTCTTTTAAATTGATAGTTTAATTTAATCCTTTTCTGATGTGGGACTTTCAATGGAGTTTCCAAGACCAATTTTGAAATTGCGAGGACGCAATTCCCAAATGGGGGGAAGGATGTAACACCCAGGTAAATAAAAAATGTGACATTTCTATATTTATCCATATTTGTGAATAAAATATTAATATTACTTTAAATTGAACGCTATGCTCGATGGCGTACCCAATACGCGACAACGAGTTCCTTTGAAATCTTACGTTGCACTCTAATAATAAAATAATATTATTTTAAATGGTAATTAACGCCTAGCTGTAGTAATGGCGGGAAATAATGGAACTAACTACAAAATGATTATATATGTTTTTCAAATATTTTTAATTTCATCCAATAAATGTTAGAGGCGTAAAATGAAAATGAATCCAATTTTAAGCGTAAACACTCTAATATTCTTTAAAAGGCCGATTAACCGCCTTTTAAGGACGAACGACTTTTAAATCCACTTTTTGACAATTTTATGTGTCATATTTGACAAAATAAAATTATACTTTAGAATAAGGACATCAAAATTAACTTTTTGTAAATTTTTGGTATTTTTCGGATAAAGTTCATATTTTAATGAATAGTTAAAAATGTTGTATTTTAATTCAAAACCTCTTTTTAATCTAATTTTTATATATGATAATATTATCTTTTGAATAGGTTTTAAGGTGAAATTAGAATATATTTTTACCATTTAATCCAATAGTGGTCATTGGAATTAATTTCATCGTGAAATTGGACATAAACTAGCGTTAATCTTTTGATAATTATTGTTTCATAAAAACACGCTATTTGCTCTGATAGTGGGAATTAATTATTATATTAATTAATGTAACTTATATGTTGTGAATTTTTTAAAATAGACATCATTTTTGAATTCGGAATATCAAATATAGATTAGGGTGACTTTTTGATAATTTTCTGAAAAACTTCAATTTTTTATGAATAGTGAAACCACTATGTGGTAGTTCAAAAACTGATTTTTCGTTTAAATGAAAATTTACCACTTTTGTGATTTGAATTTCAAAAATCCTACATACATGGTTATTATTAGGATATAAAATGTGGTTCAATGGGATTAAAATAATTTTTTGGTGAATAGTAACTTTTATGTTTTTAATCGCGATTAGAGGTAATTTGTGTAATTTAAGGTAAAAATAATGTTTTAATAATATGAAATGACCTAGAAACACATCCTACCATTATTGGATGTGTCATGCCCGACAAAGAAAATCCATGGGACAACTTGGGGACACCATGGAGCAACTTTGGTAGGAAAATGACATAAATACATTTTTATTTAAAGTTAAAATAAAAATGTCACAAACATGAGTTGTTTTACTAAAACAATTTTTACATGGGTTTATACAAGTCAGAATTTTGACTATAAATATTCATTGGAAAGAAAAGAAGATTTTCTACATCATAGTATTTTTTTTATAATTTTTAGACATTAAATAAATTAACTTATTTTTGACATCATGATGATGCAGTGATAACCTCATTATTTAACGATTTAAATAAAATGAAACGATAATGTAAAATATAAGACCTAAACATGTCAAAAACCTATTGGATGGGTGGATTTATAACCCTTATCACCTTATCCTCGAAATATATCAATGTGGGACCTTTAAAATCCGAAATGCATTTGAAAATAATGTAACTTGTTTTGACTTTCCAAGAGTGCCCCGCCTCTCATCTTATAAAAATCCCCCACCTCTACCACCTTACACACACCTCTCAAGCCTTTTTCTTGGCCAACCGCTGACCATATCATATCTACACATCCCTCTATTCATAATTGAAGACTCAGGTTGGGCATAATCCTTTCCAAGGAATCCTTTTTTCTCAAATCAAAAAGAGTTACCTGATTTAAAGGTATTGTCTTCCCTTGTGTTTTTGGTTTTATTTTGCTTCTCCACCCCTCTAAACTCTTTTATTCCTTTCTTTTATAACAAAACAAGTATCTTAAATATACTAGGATGTTTTTATGTGATTTATTAGAGCTACACTTACACACACCTTCATGTAATGGTTATAGAACGTACTGTTTCTGTGGATAGCGAATTTCTGCCTCACGAAACGATGATTGTTTCATCTTCTCTTAACACCATTCATGGTGGCCATTATGATGTCACTATATTGTATATATGATATATATGTTATTTAGGTTTTCTATATGATTCTGAATTTTATATTTAAAACATGACTTTATTCTTTTTCATGTTGTACAAATGCGATAATTTCATACGAGGAAGTGTAGACTACCGCCCCCTCCAGTGATGTGACTCGTTAATGAAATACATGGAATGTATAAAGAATTAAATTAATGAAAATTTGTGACCTATATAACATATATATTATACTGGAATTATAATATATATATATCTCAATTATTATTAATTAATATAACAAAGAAATGAATGTAGCGTTCATGCGTACGTACGGCTTACCTTCCCCATGAACGGTACATTTCATTTCTTATCTCAAAATGTTATGTACTATTATAAGTACATATATATAATGGATTTATATGTCATATATTACATTTTAATGATGGATATCATTCTGGAATTATAATATATATATACCTCTTTTATCTTTAATTCCATTAATATGACAAAAAAATGAAAGTAGCGTTCATGCGTACGTACGGCCTACCGTCTCCATGAATGGTGATTTTAATTTTTTATCTCAAAATGTTATGGAATAGTAAAAAATGAATATATACTGGATATATATGATATTTAAAACATTAATAATATTCTAGAGATGATGTACCTATAACTACATGGAAAATTCTTTTCCAACAAGTTCAATTTTTACTCATGTACCAAACATCGTCAAAAATGTCTGATATGAACTCACTTTACTAACCAATTATTATAACATTATAATATGTGATATGTACTGAATAATAATATTTAAATGAGGTCCTTAAGAAATTATAAATTGAACAAATTTTATTATTCAGGAGATTAAAGAATGATCGATTCATGTCGGACACGAGGTAAGGGATCCTACCTCTCTCTTTCTTTTTAAGTACACTCTCTTATGTTATTCCTTTTAAGCTCATCATTATTATGATTGGTTTGTTCTTTTACTATAATAATACTTTACTTTTTATGTTCATATGATGAGAGACCCTATTTTTTGTCATCAATCCATTTTGGAATTTTTGAGGGGTGCCGTTAGGCTGCCGAATTTTCGTAAGGGATCCTACCTCTCTCTTTCTTTTTAAGTACACTCTTTTATGTCATTCCTTTTAAGCTCATATTTCTTATTATTGGGATGTTCTTTTATATTCCTAATTCTGTATGTTTTATGTTCATATTATGAGAGACCCTATTTTATCTCATAAATCCATTTTTTGATGTTTTAAGTGGTGTCGTTAGGCTGCCGAGTTTTCGTTAGGAATTTTTCATCTCACTTTTATTCGCGTGAGATTTATGATACATTTGCCACCATTTCCTTTGAGTGGTGTATTTACTACCCATTATTCTAATCTTTGTGTAATATAAATTCGTTTATGAGTATTTACATCAATGTTTTATAGACCTTCTTTCATGGGATGTACGTTTCAAAAGTTACCCAAGTCGGTAAGGGTACCATTCGCCCTCTTCTTTTTAAAAGACATATTTTGATATGTCTTTTAATTTACATCTTATTATGCTGGGATATGTTCTTCTATAACCATATTGATGTAAAATTTATTTCTAATTGATAAGATACCATTTTTTCTAATCAACTCTGTTTCTTAATTTTAATGTGACGCCGTTAGGCTATTGAATGTTTACAAGGGAACGTCTTAACCCAATTTCGATTTCATTGGGTTCAACTTGTACTTCTTGAACATGTCATCCAATGAATATGTGTGAATGACCTATGATTGTTTCACACTTAATATCCACTTATATTGGGTGTATTTATATTTCTCACACATAATTATGTGATAGATTTATCCTTAATCTAAGGATACCATCTTCATAATGGATTTCATCTCAATTTAAATTTCCATTGAGACTACATTGTTGTTATGAACCAATTCACTCTTATATGGTGTATATACTATCCTTTGACATATTATATCATGAATATATTTTTTCTCATGATATTATAAAGTTATAATTAGATGTTTTTCCACAATTATTTGTATTCAAGAGTCTCTCATTTTGTTAAAAACTCTTTAACAAAAATATCGTTTTAAATGTTTTAAAGATTCATTATTCTAAATTATTATCTTTAATGTCCATGATTTCAAATCAGTTTTTAGTATTTATTTATATGGACATTAGTTTTTTATAATTATTGTAACGTCTCGTGTCTGGAGCCCCTCCACTAGTGCCCCGTACCCTGTTCGTCACATGACCTCAAGCGCGTTTCCCCGAACGCCAGAGGCTGCCGACTAGCTGCGAGGGCCTAGGTGAGTCGATGGGGAAACTATGCCCTCATTCGGTAAGGTACACATGGTAAGAAAAAAATAAATAAATAGCAGAAGCAGTAACAACTTGCATAACAACAGAAACCAAACAGCGAAAGCAATGTAGATATATAACTTTGAAGACAAAGATGCAGCAGGTACAAGTATCTAAGGAAAATAGCTAACACAACAACGTGCTGAAATACAACTGAAACCAAGTGCAAAAGAAAAAAAAGTAATCTCCTCAGCATCACGAGCCATGGCTCAGTCCCATGCTCCCCAACTCCCGGTGCAATCAAGATCCTAAAGTAGAAGGGCGTTGGCCCTTATCTATACATACAGCAACATAGTCTGCTTGGGCCCAAAAGCATGGCCCAAACATGGTGTGAGATACAATCCCAGTAGGAAATCACCCAAAGATCTGTTCCAAACAGTTAATGAATACATGGCAGTACTAAAACAAGAAGCAGTAAATAGAAAATCACAAGCAGCAACAATCCACAACTCTAACAAGTAAGGCACACAAGTAAGCAGTCAACAGCAAGAAGTAAACAGGTAAACCCCTAGGTAGCTCTCACAGTCTAGACCCTATGGTTCATCCTCTAAGTACAAGAAACCCTCTGGGAGGCACACAGAGTCTCACCCCTCTGGTTCATCTATGTAATTAAGAAGACTCTATGGGGAAGCACTCACTGTCAATTCCCCATATAGACTCGTATCGTGCTAAAGGCTCTCCGGGGAAGCACTCAATGTCAATTCCCCCTATAGACCGCGTCATGCTAATGGATCTCTGGGAAAGTAGTCAAGGTCAATTTCCCCTATAGCCCGGGCATCGTAATTAAAAGACTCTCTGGAGAAGCCCTTCTGTCAATTCTCCCTTTGGTCTACTACTCTAGTTTTTCATAGTCCTGAGTATAAATAAACATGCTCAGTGCGTGTATATCGTCCATATAAACCTCAAGAACAACTTGGCTATCAACTAAGGCTTAACAGCAATAATAAAACAAAAGTTCCACTATCATACGACTAGGCATGGAAACTGGCAAAAATGCCAAACAGGGAGAACAAGCATGGAAAAGCAATATGAGCACAAAAAAAATACTCTAATCACAAGCAATAACCTCTACTAAAGCAATCATGCAATGCATGCATGCAACAAGGGAAAAACAGGCAACACAAAATACCCCATTCACAGGTATTGGTGGAATTTGCACATAATATTCATTAACTTTCAACAGAAAGGCACAAACCACCTACCTCGATCCTAGGAGATCGATATACGTGAACCTCGGCGACAGATTCCCCTTGGAACGACGTAGATCTGAGAAAACGCACAAAACATTCATCCCATGATAACTTGAAAACCAGGAGGAATCAAGAAACAAGGCTAAAGCAGATGGAAGAACTCACCACTGCGCTTCCAACACAACTGACCGTGCTTGAATCGGCGAACGGATGGCGAGGCGGTCATCCGTCAAAGATCCGGTTGTATGGGTCGCTTCGGACGGCCGAAAACTGGTGAAGAAGGTGAATATGAGGGTTATACGTGACCACAGTCTGTTTCAAGAAAAAAAATAATGTACACGGCGTGTACATTTAGAGTACACGGCGTGTACTTCTAATTTTTCCGTACTCCGAAATAACCGGCCTCCACCACAGCCTTACACACCGTGTGTGTGGCCCGGACACAGCCAGCACACGGCTTCGAGCCGGGGAAAGAGTACATGGCGTGTACTCAAAAAGTACACGGCGTGTACTTATGAAATTTCTAGAAAATTCATTTTTTCTCAAAAACTACAGAAAAAGGAAAACATACCTGAAAAGTGATCCGGGTTCTTCCAAACTTCCCCCCTTAAAGAAATTTTTCCCCAAATTTCCCTAACGATGCTGAGAAGGAGAAACCCCAAAGAGCTCCGGCCACTACGATCGAACATCGGCCTCCCTCTCCCAGGTCCCGTCTTGTACTCGTCCGTGCTGCCATAGCACCCGTACTAGTGGAACAGACCGCCCGCATAGAACCGTCGTACTATGATCGACAATCCGGATAGGATGATCCTCGAACGACACATCTGCTTCAAGCTCGACTTCCTCGGGCTGAAAGATGTGGGATGGGTCTGAAAAGTAGCGTCGGAGCTGAGAGATGTGGAAGACATCATGCATGGACCGATACCTCTGAGGTAGCTGCAACCGATAGGCGACCAGCCCCACTCTCTTCAAGACCTCAAACGGACCGACATACCACGGTGAGAGCTTACCCTGTCTCTGAAACCTTTTGTGTCCCAACCTCGGTGGGACACGTAGGAAGACCTAATCACCGACCTCAAACTCCAGAGGTCGTCTCCACTGATCAGCATAAGACTTCTGTCAAGACTGCGATGTAGTCATCCTCTTCCGAATCAGCTCTATATGCTCTGAAGTCTCCTGAATAAGACGAGGTCCCAGCAAAGCTGCCTCTCCTGCCTCCAGCCAGCATAAGGGTGATCGTCATGGCCTACCGTACAAAGACTCGTATGGTGCCATCTGAATGGTCTCCTGGAAACTATTGTTGTAGGTGAACTCCACCAAAGGAATATGCTTCTCCCAAGAACCGCCAAAGTTCAGGATTCAAGCTCGGAGCATATAATCAAGCACTTGCATCGTGCTCTCGGACAAGCCATCAGTCTGGGGATAGTATGTTGTACTCAAAAGTACCTGTGTACCCAAGGCATTCTGAAGCCCCTACCAGAACCGAGATGTAAAGCGTGCATCTCTGTCTAAAATAATAGAGTGTGGAACTCCATGCAGATGTGCAATATCTCCGATGTAACGTCGTCCCAGGTCATCGACACTAATGTTTTCCTTGATTGGCATGAAGTGAGCAATCATCATAAGTCTGTCGACGACAACCCAGACATCATCGTTTCCCCGAGGCGACCTCGTCAACCCGGTCACATTGTCCATCACAACATCGTTCCACTTCAACTTCGGAATGGGTAACTGCTGTAAAAGACATGCTCGTTGTTGATGCTCTGCTTTCACCTGCTGACAAATAGAACATCTCAAGACAAAACCAACAACATCCTCCTTCATACCTGTCCACCAGTACTGGCAATGAAGATCCCAATACATCTTGGTGACGCCAGGATAAACTGCCCAAACTGAGGAATGTAAATCACGCATAATCTCCTCACGTATGTCTGCTGGCACCCATACGCATACTTGGAAACGCAAGATCTCATCCTCACCCACTATCCAAATAGGAAGAGGGTCCACTCCTGACAAAATCTCCTGCAGGACTAAGCCTTCTGAGTCTGATAGCTGCCTCATATGTACCCGATCAAGTAGCATGGGGGTAATAGCTACAAAAGATAGAAAATTCTGTCCCCATTTTTCGTGCACCTCCAGATGCATCTCAGAGAACAAGTCCATCACCTACCACTCACTACTGGCCTCATGAACTGCCTGAATTTGAGTTCTCCTGCTCAACGCATCAGCCACAACATTACCATTTCCTGGCGTCTAGGAAAGCTCAAAATAAAAAGACTGAAGATACTTGACCCACCTGCGCTGCCTCAGATTCAGATCACACTGAGTGAAGATATACTTCAGACTCTTGTGGTCAGTGAAGACCACAATGTGCTCTCCCAGAAGATAGTGTCTCCAAAATAGCAAGGCATGAACAACAGCTGCCAAATCCAGATCATGCGTAGGATAGTTCCTCTCATGTGGCCTCAACTGCCAAGACCCATACGCAACGACACCATCTACCTGCAGAAGCACAACTCCCAGACCGATACCCAAATCATCACAGTAAACAGTGTATCTCTTTCTTGGATCTGGTAATACTAGTATCGGTACTGACGTCAACCTCCCATTCAGCTCCTAAAAGGCTGACTCACAAGAATCTGACCACAAGAACTTCACCCCCTTCTTGGTCAGACCTGTCAAAGGTGATGCTAGACGAGAAAAGTCTTGAATGAAGCATCTGTAGTATCCAGCCAGCCCTAGGAAGCTCCGTACCTCAAAAATGTTCTTCAGCTGCTCCCAAGAAACTACAGCTGTCACTTTCATTGGGTCCACAGATACTCCTGCCTCTGAAATGACGTGACCCAAGAAGTGAATCCGATCCATCCAAAAGTGGCACTTCGAGAGTTTAGCATAAAACCGATGCTCTCTCATTGTACTCAGAATGATCTCAAGATGTGTGGCATGGTCGAGTCGAGTGTGAGAGTACACCCCGATATCGTCCATGAAGACCACGACAAAAGAGTCCAAGTAAGGATGGAACACGCAGTTCATCAATGCCATGAAAACTGCAGGCGCGTTCATGAGACCAAACAGCATGACTGTATACTCGTAAAGACCATACCTGCTTCTGAAGGCTGTCAGAGGTATATCTGATGGTCTAACGCACAATTGATGATAACCAGACCTCAAGTCGATCTTTGAGAACACCCGGGCTCCTTGAAGCTGATCGAAAAGGTCATCGATCCGTGACAAGGGATATCAGTTCTTTACCGTCAGCTGGTTCAGCTTCCGATAATCCACACAAAGCCGAAGGGTACCGTCATCCTTCTTCGCAAACAGAACAGGCGAACCCCAAGGATAAGTACTGGGTCGGATCAAACCCTTAGCATGTAGCTCCTCCAACTGCTTCTTGAGCTCCTGCAACTTAGGTGTGGCCATCCTATATGGAGGAATGGACACCGGTGCCGCTCCTGGCACGAGATCAATAGAGAAGTCTACCCCATGCTCCGGAGGCAAACCCGAAAATTCCTTTGGAAAGATATCCCTAAAGTGATCCACCATTGGAGGAAATTCCAACTGTGGAGTCCCATGGTCATCTAGATAATGACTAGAAATCTGGGCTGTCACCCCTCCTAGCCCAAGATGCTTGAGTCCCGCCTGACTTTCCCGAACATCCCATTCGCCTCTATGAAGGAAAGATTCACCTTCTGGTGAGATGAAACTGACTATGCGGCGATAGCAGTCGACGACTGCCTGAAAGGGAATCAACCAATCCATGACAAGGATGACATCATAGCCTGTCATCTCTAGGACATAGAGATCCCATAATAAGTGATACCCTGCAACCTCGAGAGAGCACTCTCTACACTGACGTACACTAGATTTCCTCATTCCCAAAGGTGTTTCTAGTGTCAACTAGTAGGCAGAAGAAAAGATACAGATTCCAAGGCTCTCCACAATGACAATAGAGAGAAAACTATGCATAGCACTAGTATCGAAAAGTGCTGAAGATAAAACTGAGGCTACTAAAATCATTCCTTGAACAGTAGAAGGGTCGGGATCCTGCTCATGATAAGTCTACTCCATTGAAAAAGACAGGCCTGCACCGCGGCCCTGCCCCTCTGACTGACCACTCTAATATGAACCTCCCTACTGGTGCTGAGGAATTGGTGGCTGACCGCCATGGCCTCGACCTACAACTCGGTCCGAACGGCCGGATGAACTCCAGTTCCCTGACTGGTGAGAGACTGGTGGGGATGCTCCTAAACGAGGAGTCATGGAAGAACCCTGGTCACCTTCTGCTTGTGGGAATACCTGGAAAAAATGCTGAAGGTGACCCAATATTCCGCAAGATCAGAACTCCACAGGGTCTCTCTCACACTGCGGCCTCGTGTGCCCTTCCTGACCACACTGGTAGCATGTTACCTGACTGCCTGATGATGCGTCTCGCTTTCTCGAATCACCACACATAGGGTCCCTATGACACTTCTTGCTGTCATCGGAAGGAAATCTAGCTCTGGGAGCAGAACCGCCCTGGCTCGCAGCTCTAGAGTCTCTCAGATTGCGCTCTGCAATCAGTGCCTGGTTGACGATGGAAGTAATGGAAGTCAGCTGAAAGATGTTCACCTGTGAGAGAATCTCCATCCTGTGTCCATCCTCAAACTTCCTCTCCAGGAACACCCCACTCCCATTCCGAAGGGGTGTAAAACACTGCAGCTCAGTGAAACGAGAGGAATACTCCATGACCAATAGAGTACCCTTCTCTAATCTCATGAACTCCCGAGTTCGATCGGCCCTCAGGGTCTCCGGGTAGAAGTAGTTGTAAAACACGCAATGGAACTCCTCCCAAGTCATAGCTTGCAGCTGACCCTCCTGTGAGATCACGTCCCACCACCTCCTAGAGGAGTCTCGGAGCATGTAAGTGGCTATCTTAACCCGCCTCTATGGAGGCGCCTCCAGATGTTCGAATATAGTCAGCTTGGCTTCCAGCCATGACTCTGCAGCCGGAGGTCATCCCTCCCCTGAGAACGTGGGAGGATGCTGCTGCTGGAAAAGCCGGGTCCAGTCTGCCATAGACGAGGCAGGAGGCGGTGTTCCCTAGAAGTCATGCATCATCCTCATCAAACCTCCCCAGAAGTGCGCATCAACGCATGAAAATGGTACGACAACCAGTGCCAAAGCTGGCTCGGCTGGGGGATCGACAGGAAGTCCCTGATCAGCGCTGTATGGCGTCTGATCACTACCTGACGACAGACGTACGACCAGAGGACGTCTTAGAGGAATAACTCTGAAAGATCAAAAGCAAACCTTAGATTAGGAAAACAAGGACAAGGAACACAAGAGTACAAAGCGGTAACTGGTGAAGAAAACACAAAATATTGCAAAGCACGACTACACGGCGTGTATAAAACTACACGGCATGTCTTCTTATGCCACTGACATGGGTGTGTAATTCTTCCCTACAAGTATTGTACACCTCAAACTACATGACGTGTTAACAACCACACACGGCGTGTACATGAAAACTATTCCCCTGCCCAAGTCTCCTTACACGGATAACCCACACAGTCCGACTCAACCCGATACTACACGGCGTGTTCAATACAAACACGGCGTGCATTAGACAAGGCTTCGACAGTCTGTGTTGTTGACTACATGACCGTCTACACGGCTGGACCTTACACGGCGTGCTTCGAACAAGCATGGCGTGCATATAAGAAGGCGACACCGTCCCGTGTTGTTCGTGACACGGCCGGGTACCTAGAAAGAGTACACTACGTGTTCCGAAAAAACACGGCATGTGGAAAGGAAGGTCACGCCGACACGTGTTGTTTGTGACACGCCGGGCACCTAGACTGGACTACAAGGCATGTTCCCTACAGACACACCGTGTTCTACCCGAGCATCCCCGGCCTGTGTTATTAGTGACACGGCCGGGTACACGGCTCCAAACTCACACGGCCTGTACCAATGGTACATGGCGTGTTCTCGAAGTTACACCCATGATACCGTGTTCTGCTCACACAGTCAGTGACATGGCTGGAAAACTACACGTCGTGTATCTAAAAAGTACACGCCATGTATTCTGGGTTTTTCAGTGCAGTAGCTCAGAAACTATGTAGAATTACAGAAAAACTAAAAACAAGGGAAGAGATGCCAAATTCCGATCTGTGAGGGCCCATAACACCTCAAGAACCAAAAATTGGCATTCAGTTTTTAAGCAAAGAACAAGAAAAATAGTTTTCTAACATAACAGCAGAGAATCTATCGAGAAACTATCACAACATCATGCATAATCTACACAGAGCCTATCACAACAGCATGCAATCGCTAATGCACCCTAGATAGCATGGCAAGAATGCATGACATGTGATTTCTACAAGTGCCTATATGATGCATGAGATGGCATACCCTCATCTCATCGGGTTTCGACAGAAATAGAACCGAAATATCAAAACAATAACTTCACAAGTCATGTGAATCACTCTAGGTGAAAACATATCAACCATAAAACCTCATAACCAGAAATCTGCAATTGACGAGGTAGTATGACCTTTCCCTATACACGGGTTAGCTACTCCCGAGCATAGTTTAATGCCAAGTACCGAATCCTTCCTATGCCTGGCTAAAGTCTCCAAACAGTAAGGCAAGAGAAACGAACCGCTCTGATACCACTTTGTAACGTCCCGAGTCCGGAGCCCCTACACTGGTGCCCCGTACCCAGTTCGCCACATGACCGCAAGAGCGTTTCCCCGAAAGCCAGAGGCTGCCGACTAGCAGCGAGGGCCTAGGTGAGTCGGTGGGGAAACTATACCCTCATTTGGTATGGTACACAAGGTATGAAAACAACAATAAACAGCGGAAGCAGTAACAACATGCATAACAGAAGAAACGAAACAGCAGAAGCAATGTAGATATATAACTTTGAAGACAAACATGCAGCAGGTACAAGTATTTAAGGAAAACATCAAACACAACAACGTGCTGAAATACAACTGAAACCAAGTGTAAAAGAAAACAAATTAAGCTCCTCAGCATCGCGAGCCACGGATCGATCCCATGCTCCCTAGCTCCCGGTGCAATCAAGATCCTGAAGTAGAAGGACACTTTCCCTTATCTATACCTACAGAAACATAGTCTGCTTGGGCCCAAAAGTATGGCCCAAGCAGGTTGTGAGATACAATCCCAGTAGGCAATCACCCATAGATCTGTTCGTTACAGTTAATGAATACATGGAAGTACTAAAACAAGAAGTAGTAAACAGAAAATCACAAGCCGCTACAATCCACATCTCTAACAAGTAAGGCACACAAGTAAGCAGTCAACAACAAGATGTAAACAGGTAACCCCATGGGTAGCTCTCATAGTCTCTCCCCTATGGTTCATCCTCAAAGTACAAGCAACCCTCTAGGAGGCACACACAGTCTCACCCCTATGGTTCGGCTACGTAATTAAGCCGACTCTCTAGGGAAGCACTCACCGTCAATTCCCCCTATAGTCTCATATCGTGCTAAAGGCTCTTCGGGGAAGCACTCAACGTCAATTCCCCCTATGGCCCACGTCGTACTAATGGCTCTCTAGGAAAGCACTCAACGTCAATTTCCCCTATAGCCCACGTATCATAATTAAAAGACACTATGGAGAAGCCATTCCATCAATTCTCCCTTTGGTCTACTACTCTAGGTTCTCACAGTCCTGAGTATAACTAAACATGCTCAGCGCGTGTATATCGTCCAAGTAAACCTCAAGAACTACTTGGCTATAAACTAAGGCTTAACACCAATAATAAAACAACAGTTCCACTATCCTATGACTAGGCATGGAAACTGGCAAAAACGGAAAACAGGTAGAACAAGCATGGCAAAGCAATCTGAGCACAAAAAAATTCTCTAATCACAAGCAATAACCTTTACTAAAGCAATCAAGCAAAGCATAAAAAAACAAGGAAAAAATAGGCAACAGGAAATACCGCGTTTACGGGTATTGGTGGAATTTTCACATAATATTCATTAACATTCAACGGAAAGGCACAAACCACCTACCTCGATCCTAGGAGATCAATATACATGAACCTCAGTGAAGGATTCCCCTTAGAACGACGTAGATCTGAGAAAACACAAAAGACGTCCGTCCCACAATAACTTGGAAACCAGGAGGAATCAAGAAACAGGGCTAAAGTAGAAGGAAGAACTCACCGCTTCGCTTCTAACGCAACTGACCTGGCTCGAATCGGATAACGGACAGCAAGGAGGTCTTCCGTCGATGATCTGGCCGTACGGGTCACATTGGACGGCCAAAAATTGGATAATAGGGTGAATATGAGGGTTAGACGCGACCCCAGTCTGTTTCATGAAAAAAGAAGAAAGTACACGGCATGTACTTTTAGAGTACACAGTGTGTACTTATAATTTTTCCGTACTCCGAAATAACTGGCCTCCACCTCAACCTTACACACCGTGTGTGTGGCCCAGACATGGCCAACACACGGCTTCGAGCTTGGGAAAGAATACACAGCGTGTACTCAGAAAGTACACGGCGTGTACTTCTGAAATTTCTAGAAAATTCATTTTTTCTCAAAAACTCCAGAAAAAGGAAAACATACCTGAAAAGATATTAGGGTTCTTACAATTATAATTCCATTCAAAGATTCAAAGTGGTATGGGACACTTTGATTCAAAAATCTCTTTTAAATTGTTTTTTAAAATGGTTTGATCAATTCAATATCTTGGAATTACTTATTGTGATTGCAAATGAAATGTTGTTATTGAAATGTTTATATTTTCAATATTTTACGTGTAATGATGGTACTTGGATATTTTACGGGTGGTTACATGATAAACCATATGACGGGTGGTGTCGTGAATACCAGGACGGGTGGTTACGTTATAACCTCCAATGCATTGGGTATGGAAGTTGGTCGTATGCCTATTCTAATAAGTATGTGTGGAAGTCGACCGTATGGTTATTCTATTTAAGTATGTTTATGTCCCAAGTTACCTTTTTTATGTTATGTGTTCTTTATATTGGTTTTATGGTAATCTTTTGGTTACAACAGCGTAAGTAATGATCTTTTATTTATTGAATAGTTTTTTACTACTTCATAAAGGTGAAAATTATTACTTTGATAATGTATACATGGATTACTTGTTGTTTTGAAAATCTAACATTTTTCATTCTTTTTGTATCCCTTACTGAGCTTTTTATGCTCACCCCACGTTTTTTGAAATGTTTTTCACAGGACGTAATGTGGAGTAGGGTCAAGGATAGGATCAAGGGAAATTCATGCTATCTAAAACATGGAACTAAACATGTTTCTTTTTAAGAGTTTTTATTTTATGGAAACCTACTAGAAGTGTCTTCTTTTTAATCTTTTGAGATTTAATATTTATATCCTAATTCTCTAAAACTCTAAACCATGAAAAGATCCTCAATGTGAATTATTCATTTAATTCAATATTAAGTAAGGTTTAAGGCTGGGCCTTATAGTTGGTATCATATGTCGTTTTAGATAAATTTAGAGGTTAGGGTATTCTCTAATCATAAGTTAAATTACCATAATGGTTAGGATTTCAAAAAGAGTCCTAGTTTTAGAAAAAGTGAATGGGTAAGTATATCTTAGTGTTTATCTTCCTCATTAGTAAATGATGATTTTTTTGATATACACCCACTGACATTTCTGTTTTTACTAAATGGATGGATCAAGCAGGCACCAAAGTGACAATGGGTTTGATGGAAACTATGGTGGTTCTTTGATTAGGAGACTGGATGAAATGGGGGATTAAATGAAGAATCTTGTGGCTATGCTAAACCAACTATCAAGGATTCATGATCAAAGACTTGAACCTTGGTGAGTTCTCTAATGCATCATGTATGAGATTACCAAATCGATGTGGAAGTTCAGGTAATAATTATAAAGGTAACCATTAGGGTTTATATGATCCTTACCATGTAGGTAATTATGGGTTATTCTATGGTATGATGTAAAATTAAAGGGTTGAAATAAATTGAGGTTAAAATATGTTATGATCATTTTTGAATATTTTATCTCGTTTTGTGGAATGTTTTAAGAATTGTGTAGTTTTGGAAAAAGGACAACACGTAGACCGTGTGACAACCCGTCGCATCGGCAAAGCTATGAGAATCGAACCCACAATCAAAGTGTGACTCGTATTTATCGCCTACCACTGGACTACGTGAAGTCCCTGGTTAGTTTGACTAATTCTTTTTAGTTAGACGATTTTTGGAATCAAGAGTATGTTTATTTTGGGTTATTTATGGAAATGATTAACCTATCATGGAAGATATGTGATTAGGTTAATTAATTTTCAATATGAGACTTTATGGGAAACTAATGTTATTTGGAGATAAATGTTAATTTTTACCTCGGAAGACTATGTGATTAAATCCTTCAAATATTTGGGTTTCAATCTTAGTTTAGTTTACTTTGAATACTTTTATGGAATTTTTTTTTATTGAATGGTATTTTTTGATCTTTGGGTATTGTTTGACAAATTTTGGAGATTAAGAATAGATTTTTTTTATAAAGGATTATCCTTTTTGGGTATCATATGATCTCATACTAACCTTTTGGTTTTAGTTTTGGTTAAGGTATAAATACATGGGAAGTATATAGTTCTCTTTTGTGGATTAGGTGATTCTCTAGATGTTGATTATAGCTCTCTTAATGTAAACAAGTGATCCTAAATACTCATCTTTTGGAGAAATTATGAGTTCGTGTAAGAAATCTAGAAAAAGATGAAAGTTAACATGACAAGTAAGTATGTTTCCTTGTGTTTTAGTTAAGCTCAAAAATAAATTCCTCAATGAAGAGTAACTTAAAAAAAATGTTGTCTGTTAACTTTTCCTACTGGGGAATCCAATACCGTTTAACCCATCACAAGTTTGTGATTTTCTTATGGATAAATTTCTCCTAGACATGTTTACTATCAATCTCCATCAGAACATGACCCATTGTTTTTTCCTCCATATCCATATTTTCATACATGGAATCCTAGTATGGGTTAACTCGGGTGACCTTTGTACTTACCTTTCTTTCTTTCTTTTAAAGTGATAGTTTAATTTACTCCTTTTCTGATGTGGGACTTTCAATGGAGTTTCCAAGCCAAATTTTAAAATTGTGAGGACGCAATTCCCAAAAGGGGGGAAGGATGTAACACCCCATTTAAATAAAGAATATGAAATTTTTATATTTATCCATATTTGTGAATTAAATATCAATATTACTTTAAAGGGAACGCTATGCTCAATGGTATACCCAATAGGCGACAACGAGTTCCTTTGAAATCATACATTGCACTATAATAATAAAATAATATTAATTTAAATGGTAGTTAACGCCTAGCCATTGTAATGGCGGGAAAGAACGAAACTAACTACAAAATGATTATATATGTTTGTCAAATATTTTTACTTTCATCCATTAAATGTTAGAGGCGTAAAATGCAAATGAATCCAATTTTATGCGTAAACACTCTAATATTCCTTAAAAGCTCGATTAACCGCCTCTAAGGACGAACCTCTTTTAAATCCATTTTTTGACAATTTTATGTGTTTTATTTGACAAAATAAAATTCTACTTTAGAATCGGGACATCAAAATTTACTTTGTGTAATTTTTTTGTATTTTTCCAATAAAGTTCATTTTTTTAATGAATAGTTAAAAATGTTGTATTTTAATTCAAAACCAATTTTTAATGTAATTTATTTATATGAATATATTATATTTTTAATTTGATTTAAAGTGAAATTAGAATATATTTTTACCATTTAATCCAATATTGGTCATTGAAATTAATTTCATCTTGAAATTGGACTTAAACTAGCATCAATCATTTGATACTTATTGTTTCATAAGAACACGCTATTTTCTCTGACAGCGGGAATTAATTATTAAATTAATTAATGTAACTTATATGTTGTGAATTTTTTAAAATAGACATCATTTTTGAATTTGGAATATCAAATATATCTTAGGGTGAATTTTTTGTATTTTTCTGAAAAAAATTCAATTTTTGATGAATAGTGAAACCACTATGTGGTAGTTTAAAAACTGATTTTTCGTTTAAATTAAACTTTTCCACTTCTGTGATTTGAATTTCAGAAATCCTACATACATGGTTTTCATTAGTATGTGAAATTTGGTTTAATGTAATTAAAATTATTTTTTGGGTGAATAATAACTTTTTAGTTTTTAATCGCGATTAGAGGTAATTAGTGAAAGTTACGGTAAAAATAATGTTTTAATAAAATGAAATGACCTAGACACATGTACTACCATTAGTGGATGTGTCATGGCCGACCACGAAAATCCATGGGTCAACTTTGGGACCCCATGGAGTCACTTTGGTAGGAAAATGACCTAAATAACTTTTTATTTAAAGTTAAAATAAAAATGTCACAAACATGAGTTGTTTTACTAAATCAATTTTTACATGGGGTTATACAAGTCATATTTTTTATTATAGATGGTAATTATAAAGATAAAAAGATTTCCTACATCATAGTAGTTTATTTATAATTTTTATACATTAAATGAATTAACTTATTTATGACATCATGATGATGTAGCGATTACCTCATTATTTAACGATTTAAATAAAATGAAAAGATAATTTAAAATCTAAGACCTACACATGTAAAAAACCTATTGGATGGGTGGATTTAGAACCCTTATCACCTTATCCTCTAAATATATCAATGTGTAACCATTAAAATACGAAACTCATTTGAAAATAATGTAACTTTTTTTGACTTTCCAGGAGTGCCCCTCCTCTCCTCTTATAAAATGCCCCCAACTCTACCACCTTACACACACCTCTCAATCCTTTGGCTCGGCCAAAACCTGCACATTTCATCTCTCCAAATCCCTATATTCATCATTAAAGCCTCACTTTTGGAAGAATCCTTTCCAATGAATCCATTGAGCTCAAATCATAAAGTGTTACCCGATTTAAAAGTAATGTCTTCCCTTGTGTTCTTTTTTTTATTTTGCTTCTCAAACCCTCTAAACTATTTTTATTACTTTATTTTGTAACAAAATAAGTATATTGAATATACTAGGATGTTTTTAGGTGATTTATTAGAGCTACACTTACACACACCTTCTTCTAATGTTTAAAGAACATACTATTCTTGTGGATGGCGAATTTCAGCCTCGCGAAACGATGATTGTTCAATCTTCTCTTAACACCATTCATGGTGGCCATTATGATGTCACTATATTTTATATATGATATATATGGTATTTATTTCTTCTATATGATTTTTAATTTTATATTTAAAAAATGACTTTATGCTTTTCATGTCGTGAAAATGCGATAATTTCATACGAGGAAGTGTGGACTACCGCCCCCTCAAGTGATGTGACTCGTTCATGCAATACATGGAATGTATAAAGAATGAAATTAATGAACATATGTGACCTATATAACATATATATTAAATTGGAATTATAATATATATATATCTCAATTATTATTAATTAATATGAAATGGAAATGAAAGTAGTGTTCATGCGTACGTACGGTTTACCATCTCCATGAACAGTACATTTTATTTCTTATCTCCAAATGTTATGTACTATTATAAGTAATTTTATATAATGGATATATATGTCATATAATAAATCTAAATTATGGATATAATTCTGGATTTTCAATATATATATCTCTTTTAACTTTAATTCCATTAATATTACAAAAAAATGAAAGTAGCGTTCATGCGTACGTACGGCCTACCGTCTCCATGAATGGTGCTTTTAATTTTTTAACTCCAAATGTTATGGAATAGTAAAAAATGAATATATAATGGATATATATGATATTTAAAACATTAATACTATTCTGGAGATGATGTACCTATAACTACATGGAAAATGCTTTTCCAACAAGTTCAATTTTTACTCATGTACCGAACATCGTCAAAAATGTATGATATGAACTCATTTTACCAACCAATTATTATAACATTATAATATTTGATATTTACTGAATAATTATCTTTAAAGTAGGTCCTTAAGAAATTATAAATTGACCAAATGTTATTATTCAGGAGATTAAAGAACGATCGATTCATGTCGGACACGAGGTAAGTGATCCTACCTCTCTCTTTCTTTTTAAGTACACTCTTTTATGTTATTCCTTTTAAGCTCATATTTATTATGATTGGGTTGTTCTTTTATATTAATATTACTGTACTTTTTATGATCATATAATGAGAGACCCTATTTTCTCTCATCAATCCATTTTGAAAGTTTTGAGGGGCGCCGTTAGGCTGCGTAATTTTCGTAAGGGATCCTACCTCTCTCTTTCTTTTTAAGTACACTATTTTATGTCATTCCTTTTGAGCTCATATTTCTTATTATTGGGATGTTATTTTATATTCCTCATTCGGTATGTTTTATGTTCATATTATGAGAGACCCTATTTGATCTCATAAATCCATTTTTTTATGTTTTAAGTGGTGTCGTTAGGCTGCCGAGTTTTCGTAAGGGATTTTTCATCTCACTTTTATTCCCGTGATATTTATGCTAAATTTGCCACCGTTTCCTTTGAGTAGTGTATTTAATGCCCATTATTCTAATAGTTGTGTAATATACATTCGTTTATGAGTATTTACATCAATGTTTTATAGTCCTTCTTTCATGGGGTGTACGTTTCGAAAGTTACCCAAGTCGGTAAGGGAACCTTTCACCCTCCTCTTTTTAAAAGACTTATTTTTGTTATGTGTTTTAATTTACATCTTATTATGTTGGGATATGTTCTTCTATATCCTTATTGGTGTAAACTTTATTTCTAGGTGATAATATACCATTTTTTTCTAATCAACTCGTTTTCTTAATTTTAATGTGACGCCATTATGCTTTCGAATTTTTACAAGGTAACGTCTTAACACAATTTCGATTTCATTGGGTTCAACTTGTACTCCATGAACATGTCATCCAATGAATATTTGTGAATGACCTCTGATTGTTTCACACTTAATATCCACTTATATTGGGTGTATTTATATTTCTCACACATAATTATGTGATGTATTTATCTTTAATCTAAGGATACCATCTTCATAATAGATTTTATCTCAATTTACATTTCCATTGAGAATTCATTGTTGTTATGCACCAATTCACTATTATATGGTGTATATTCTGTCCTTTGACATATTATATCATGAATTTCATTATTCTCATGATATTATAAAGTTCTGATTAGATGTTTTTCCAAAATTATTTGTATTCAAGAGTCTCTCATTTTGTTAAAAACTCTTTAACAAAATTATAATTTTAAATGTTTTCAAGATTCATTATTCTAAATCTTTATCTTTAATGTCCATGCTTTCAAATCGGTTTTTAGTATTAATTTATATGGACATTAATGTGTTAAAATTATAATTACATTAAAAGCTTCAATGTGGTATGGGACACTTTGATTCAAAAATCTCTTTTAAATGGTTTTTGAAAATGGATTGATTAATTCAATATCTTGGAATTGCTTATTGTGATTGAAAATGAAATGTTGTTATTGAAACGTTTATATTTTCAATATATTATGTGTAATAATGGGACTTGGACATTTTACGAGTGGTTACGTGATAAACCATATGACAGGTGGTGCCGTGAATACCAGGACGGGTGGTTACATTATAACCTCCAATGCATTGGGTATGGAAGTCGTTCGTATTGCTATTCCATTAAGTATGTGTGGAATTCGACCGTATGGTTATTCCATTAATGTATGTTTATGTCCCAAGTTACCTTTAAATGTTATGTGTTCTTCATATGGGTTTTATGGTAATATTTTGGTTACAACAGGGTAAGTAATGATCTTTTATTCATTGAAGAGTTTTTTACTACTTCATAAAGGTAAAAATTATTACTTTTTATAAAGTATACATGGTTTACTTGTTTATTTAAAAAATGAACAGTTTTCATTCTTTGTGTATCCATTAATGAGATTTTTATGCTCACCCCAAGTTTTTTGAAATTTTTTTCACATGACTTAATGTGGAATAGGGTCAATGATGGGATCAAGGGAAAGTCATGAAATCTAAAACATGGATCTAAACATTTTTCTTTTTAAGAGTTTTTATTTTATGGAAACTTAATAGAAGTATATTCTTTGTAATCATTTGAGATGTAACAGTTATGTCCTAATTCTCTAAAACTCTAAACCATGAAAATATCCTCAATATGAATTATTCATTTAATTCAATATCTAGTAAGGTTATAGGATGGGCCTTATAAATATAACCAAGACAAAGAACCTTATTGAATCCATAAATCTCATTTAATGAATTTACCATAGATATTTTCCTTTCTAAGGGTATTTATAATGATTCACAATTGAATCTTGTACTCTTCATAAATATTAAATTATACTAGAATACAATAAATAAATAATAATAAATTATCATAATGATATAACGTGAATACTTTTTTCATTATATCCACACAAATATATGGTGAATTATTCAATACAAATAGAAATACTATAAACTCATAATGACTATACCGCATCTAAAATGCTATGTTAGAAATATATTCCATCTTCACCCATAATTGGTGATACCTAAAACGAATATCAATCAATTTAAAAATGTTATGTGTGATTTTGATCAAACAATTCCTCAATATCTAGTATAAGATACTTGTTAAAATTTAAAATAGAATTAATTTCCTAATAATAAACTCAAAAACTCATACATCAATCATTCTTTAAAAAAATAGATTATGATCTCCCCATGGTGAAACAATGGGGAGAATAAATCCCTTTTACCAAATCCTTTAGTTCTTTCTTAAGTTATATGAATTAAAATGTGTCTATTTTTATATGGATTATTTGATATTTTCCAGGCATCGAGAAATAAATCAATGGAAAATTCAACTTGACACTCTGGAAAATGTACATGTATTTCCTTATGAAAGAAATCAATGTATTCTGGTAAAATAGGTACCTATTAATTTTGAATATTACATTCTAATACATTTGTTGTTGATTTATATTCTTCCCCAAGAATTTTATTCAGTATAACTACTTGGGATGGATCTAGAAAAGAAGCTGGTGATCATTAATTTTCTTTATAGGAGAGGGATTCTATATATTCCTTGTAGATTGTAATTTTATTTTCTTTAGTACTAAATAACATCATTATATTTTTAGATCCATTCCATAATAGGAATTATATAAAAATCTACCCTAGGTATGCATATATGGAAAACACTTAAAAATGTGTATGTTATTTAATTAGGACTACCAAACACATCTTTGTCATAATGATAAATCACTTTTGAGTTTTTACATTCAAAAATTCTATAAATAAAAAGAGAAATGTGAAATTTCATTATAAAAATATGTTGATATAAAAGAGTGCGACAATGAAAAATCAAAAAATGCATTAGATAAATTTGAATATTTGTTTACTCTACATTCCACCATGCCATTTTGAACTTCTACCTCCACATTAGTGATTGAATAATCTAGGCCATCTCACTATGGCCTCTTCTATGGTGGATTCCCATGATGCATGGGGAATTAATTCTCAGTATGTCCCATTTCCATAAAAATGAAACATTTAAACTCATTTTCTTCCTTCTTCACTATTCACTCCTAATCTAGGTGTCACATATCCTTAGACTAATAAAAAACTTGAAGTCCCATAAAACATTTTCTTAGGTGACTTTTAGATCAATTTTCATAAGATTGAAAATGTTTATTTTTCTTATTCTACATGGCAGTATTACCCATCTCATTATACATATAAGAACTCTTATTATATAGGATTATGTTAAATATATTGATAATATAAAATTATTTCACTAACCTAATGAAACATAAAATTATGTCTCCATTTGATGAAAAATTATGGGAAACACGTTCCCTTTAGAGATGTGGCTTATGACCATCAAATAAGTGGTCAATATTATAATTTATATTGCATATATAATAAATTCAAAACCTATATATCCTTGTGAATTTAGCTTCCCAATCTGTAATAATTTCTCCTTCCTAATTATATAAGCAAATAAACATTTTCTTCATCTCAAATCACTGATCTCAAGGGATGTACTTATCAAATGATGTATCTATAAAATTATTCCATTAAAACAGTTCTATTTCATCTTCCCATATTTTATTCTAACATAAATACCACCACTTATCTATTTCACTATAATGAAAATAGACTTTAAGTGTAAACATTTCAGTTTCACTACATTCTTGGGATATAAATATCTTCTCCATAGACACAATTTATTTCTTATATACAATTGTATTAAAGTTACCACTAAACAATGAGGTATTCGTCCAAATAAAGTGATCCAAAAAGGGATATTCTCTTTATGGAGTATAATGATCCATTCACGAATGCTTAATATAATAACATGATTAGGTTTTCCCAATATTTCAATAATTTGATATGTTCAAATATCGGCTGTATATGTTTCCTCAATATGGAAATCTCTACATTATCCATGAGTACTAATACCATTCATCCTACCAAGTGCAATTTATAAAAAATAAAATATTCTAGGATAGATCATAAAATCATAATTTATTGTTAAATTTTTGGTATAGAAGATAACATATACTTTTGCATTGTAAATCCAAGTATGATATAATATGGCTTTAATGGGGAAATATTTTCATTCAAATCAATCATAATGGTTGGTACATAAAATATGAACTACCATTAGTATATCCCCCAAACATTTGGAATCCATTTTCATAGTAATTACTATTTTCATGTACCTGGTTTCACCAATTCACTCTTTAGATATCTTGACTTATTTGTTAATAATTGGTATAACTATGGAAAAACAACATCCACCTTTAGAATCTAGAAAGGGAATTATTTCTAGGAATACCCAAATAATTTATAATTTACCTACATTATTGTATTTCATTTTATAATAATACTCATAGTTTATCTTAGGGATAAGTTACTTAATCTATGTTTTCTAAATATTTTTTCCATATTTTTGATAAACCTCCTCTAATACCAACAATAATAGCTCCACCACAAAATCCTAGAGCCACTGTGTTATTTTCTTATATTATAATGGTTATAAGAATCAAATCCAAAAGGACTGGTCATTTTACTAGTCTTAGAAATCCAAATTAGATAAATAATACCAATAATATCTTTAATTATAGAAACTATAAACATGATACATAATAAAATGAAATAAACTACACCCTTGAATGATTATTAAAATATTTCATCTTCAAAACCCAGTGAAATGAAACATAATTATGGTGAGCTAAAATGATTAGTGGGGGTAAGAAAAGGGTATGCAATAAAGAATAAATATGAAAAAATTAACATTGAGTGTTAAATAAATGATAAAACATGCCATTGAAGTAACAAGAAAATGGATATTCAAAATTGTAATATATGAATCTAAAACAAATTACATTTAATCAATGAATGAAAAATTAAATGTATCCATAGATGTGTAAATGAAAATTATCAATCATGAATAGTATATAAAATATCTATGAAGTAAATGGATAATTATTTGACCTCATGTATAATGCACACGAGGACATATACAGTCCTGATCCATCATCTAGACAGTTTAAAACTACATTTAGAAAGTTATTTAATTTTAATGACTTAATCGTCTCTTGAGAAAATATTGATTCATCAAGGAGACTTATAATGGTCGGGCTCCACCCATAATTTTGTGTCCACAAGTTTATTGATATCAAATAATCAATTAAAAATAAAAACCCTATAACAAATTAAAAATCCATGTTGAATAAAAGATATGGTTTCATCAACAATTCATCAGTTAATGAAATTACATTCCAAGTGAACACCATAATAAAAGTGTATACGGTTTAGAAAATAGTAATATTTATTACATAATAAAATTGGTATTAAATAAAAATTTAATGTACCATCATAATTTTCATAAGGAATTCATTAATTCAAGAGAACATTAACGATCCGAAGGATGTGAAATTAAAACATTGATCATTAAACATTGTATTGAGGAAAATAATATTTAAACATTCCAAAGATTCTAATAACACATTGTAATATTTAAATAACAATATCAAGAACAGAAATGAAACTCCAAATATTTCATAGTAAGTTATATCATTAAAGTAAGTCAATATCTTATACTGCACTTAACACCGACCTGGCTTGCATTATAAAATGATTTTGTTTTAGAAAAACAGCACATTAATATGAAAATTATTTAAATGATATATTTAGTTATCAATTAAATATTGTGAAATAAATAGTAACAAATAAATATTATTGATATATTTATTGTTTTCACATAAATAATACATATTTATAAGTAAAATTTATATCTTTTGTTAAAATAGATATATATTTATAAAAACTATTTACTAAAATGAACTAATTTTTATGTCTTTTGTGAACAATAATAAAATTAATATTAAACAATCCAATGAAATGAATTTGGTAAAATAGTGATTTTTTAGTATTCTGAATATCAATATTAGATTAGGGTGAATTTATTATATTTTTATGAAGACATTAAATTTTTGATTAATACTGAAAAACACGGCGTTATTTTTTAAAAATTGCTTTTATTTAAAAAATTATTATTATTATTTAAATTAATATTAAATTCAAAAATGATAAATAATACCTATATTAGTTCAATTTAATTCATTGGATTCATATTATAATAAGATTAGATGTATAAAATCTTATTGAAATTTTCAACGTCTTTTTCCAATCATCTTTGCACATTTACAAATTTGCATAAAACATAATTTTATAACTTCTAAGAATTGAATTTCAAAAATTCCAGAGGCACTGTTGACATTCGTAAGTAAAATTTTATTTAATAGGATGAAAATAATTTTTGGTGAATAGTAACTTTTGAATTTTATTTACCACGGCTAAAATTAAATTGTTTAATTAAAGGTAAAAATTATATTATAATTATCCTAAACATATCCAAATTATTCTGGATTAGTTTATTTTGACCTAAATGTACGTCATAAAAAATATGCTTCACTTTGATGCACAGTAATAATATTAGGACATATATTATTATTTTACTTAATGAAGAGTTAAAAGTGTAAAATACAATATTTAATAACTAAACAATTTTTAATATATGGTAATACATAAGATATATTCAACTATAAATATTCATTATAAGTCAAAAAATATTTCATACATCATTGAATTTTATTTATAATTTTTAGATGTTAAATAATTAGATTTATTTATGGCACAATAATGAAGTAGTAACTACATTATTAATAAATTATTAATGTAATGAATTATATAAATATTCAAATAAAATTAAATTGAAGCTGTTGTTACATTAAACTAATTTTATATATTATTATTACATGTTAGGATTGATTTTATATATTTTTTATAAGTAATCATTTTTTTCACTACAAAACAAATACTATATAGTATCAAAATTGACAAAAACAAGTTTCTAAAACAAATACTATATTATTAAATGATATTATATTACTAAAAATATATGTTTTTTTCCAATGTAATTATATAATGATATATATGTCATTAATGAAAAACATGGGGATCTCTTGGAATTTTATAGAATCAATATTAACCAAGTAATATATAAATTCAAGATGACCTAGTAAAAGTTAAACTATTTAACTAAGAATTAAATCGAAAATATAATGTTAATATGTGACATAAAATCGTCTAAAACATATTGTTTGGGAGTATTTTGAACCATTTCCCCTTAATTATAGTTATATTTTAATTTTAATCCATTAAAACCTGAAAATTATTTTATAATAAAATATTATTTCAAACTTTTCCTAAAGTGACCATCACATCTCTTATCAAAGGGTACTTACCCTTCTCTTAATTTCACACCTCCAAGAAAGTTTCTCTATGAAGACCTACTCAAGTATCATAAAAAATAACCTAAAATCAACCTACATTTGTTAATTTTATCAAAAATCCATCCTAAGGAGCCCTTTTGATCAAATAAAAATAAAGCACTGGAAGAAGATGTTATCATTTCAACACATCTTTCAATGTTTTTTTCTTTCTCCACTTCATCTTTCATTGTTATTTCCATAAAAAATTACTCTATTACCTTCTACATACTATTATGTTGTTATAAATATGTTACAACCATATTCATTAATCTATCTGTCCTATAAATGACAAAGTCACCATACTTGTGTACATACAGCTTACCGTCCCCACGTAGTGGTGTAGTTTGTTATAAAACCCATCATTATTTAGATGGGTATAATAATTAGTATAATTGATGTAAATAATAAATATTAATTATTAATTATTCATTATATGTAATATACCATCCAATTACATTCGATTTCACCATCAATAGAATGATATTGTCGCTTGTGCATACATAAGGATTATAATCTCCACGAACACAATGAGATTCATTCCCCATCATAACCATTGAAGAATAATTATCATTTTATTATTTAAAATTTTCTTTCAGAGAATAATATCATTCTGGATATTAATAAATACCTCATTTCAATATCAATCATTACTTACATAACAAAACATATAATTGAAACTGAATCAGGTAACACCTGAAATAATTATACTACTACAATATTATTACGAAAGAAATATTAAAAGATCATAAATAATATCATATTTTTTATGTGGTTATGTTATAATTTAAGGAAAAATATTTAACTATTATAAAATAGGTTAACGTACCGTCAACTATGAAAGGTAAAAGGTAAGGTTTATTTTTACAATCTCTTTATTACCCGAGATTGTTTATACGTAAGAATATACTGGTAATTATTTATCATCCTCATCAATTTTTCATAAATATAATTTCAAATTATTATTAATATTTATTATAATATGGTTAAAATTCATTTAAACCCTTGTTTCAATTTTTATAAACAAAATTCAATGGAATTTTTCCATCATTTTGAAAACAAGGTACTTTATGACCTTTTTGACAAATTATGGTTGGAATGTTTTTTTAACTTGTGTGGTGGGTGCAACTATTTTCCACTGTTACAACACCTTCAAATATTCCATTACAAGATTATAAGAAAATTTTCAAAATAAATATTTTCTTTTATAATTATATGACTATTAAATGATTTCCAAATAAATATAGATATTTATCTTGAATTGTTTTGATTCCATTTATGTTTAACAAAATTTAATGGTTTTATAACTTCTTTGAAGTATATTTATTAAGATATAATATTCCATATTTTATTGACGGTTTTGTGATATGTTTGTCTATGGATGTGATATTTTTATAACATTCATTGTTTATGGTCAAAGATTTAACATTTCATTTGATAGTTTTAATACGAATTTTTATGTTGTGTTTCAAAATTTTTATATGAGTAATGCATTATAAATAATATGTGATGGGTGGAGCTAACTATATCTCCTTGATGCATCAGTGTGTATCAAGAGAAAAACTAGTGTCTTGGTATAAGGCCTTTACAAAATCATATTTTTAGTCTTGTCACGAGGCATTGTCTATGTGTTTATGATGTTTTTCATTATGAATTCCATCATTATGAAATTAGATATTGATATTAAATGAGATTATTCGACTAGTAAAATATCCATGTGAATATGTAAATAAAATTATTTGATTTATCATTTCCATATTATGCTAATTGTTATGATTCAAAGGGTTGTGTTTTAGTCTTCTAAATTTCCATAAATATTTATTCTCACTTATAACAGTTTCTAAAATATTGTTATCCTTACTAAGAATCCCATAACACACCCATCTTATGTTTTATTTTTCCCACAATTTTATGAATAATATTAAGATTGACCATAGGGATATGCTAAGGGATATGATTGTGTTCCATAGGGGAAAAATTTTGTTGTTGTTTTCTTATTTCATGATGTAATTTAAAACTTATGTATGTATCTAGTTCTTCCAAGGATAATAAATTAATCGGTGATTCGCGTCTTGATCTCTCGTGTTCATTCCAATGTTATCTAATAAGGCATCAACTTCAAGTAACTAGGGTCTGGGCATTAATGTTGGTATCAGATAATGTTTTGTACAAAAATTAGAAACTACATTTAGAAAACTTTGATTAGAGAACATTACCTTATGATAAAATTTTAGTATTAGTATTGATGAACAGAAAAAAAATTTGGTAGTGTAAATACTATGTGGGGTTTAAAAGCAAAAACATCTCTGTCCAGATAAAAATCAGTTGAGGTGGCTCTGGAACATATGTACCTAGGATTAAAAACACCGACTATGAGTTTAGGGCCTGACCCAGGTTATCCGGGTACATGACAATGGTCCTTGTTTCACTCTAGGTATTGACAGTCCTAGGGTGTATTCTAAGGATAATTCATATTTTCTTTCCTATCCATTATGAATCATTTTTTAGTAGATGATTTATCAAATAAAACGTTTTTATTATCATGTATTATATTTATAAACTTTTCAATTTACATTAGGGTTTTTACATGTTTGGAATTATGTGTTACAATTCATAAACTAACATAGTGTATGCCATTGTTTAGAAACGGCGCCCGGTAGATGGAATGAGAACTCAAGAAATACGCATGATCAAATGAGTAAGATGCATCATATCTTTCATGGTCATAAGAAACTATTTAGAAGCTAAACAGTCTCCCACATATTCTCATCACATAATAAAATAATATCATTTGTTAATAAGATATGTAAATAAATCTTGGTGTCCTATGGCTTCGGATGGAAGCAAAAGAAAGAAATTATGGTAGAGAGAAATATGGATATTGGGATAAAGGGAAAGAAGGATTTTCAAATATGTGTTAACAATAGAAAGAATTACCTTGGAAAATGCTTGGAAAGAGTGGGATTTTTTTAGAATTATGGTGAAAAAAGACACCAAGTATGTGATTTCATGGGTATGAAAAAGGTTTCTAATATAAAATTGTTCTTCTACAAGGCATTGGAACACTACATGAATCAATGTAGCTATCTCCAGGGTATACCGAAAATGATTCTATTGGATACTAATAATGTAATGATACTTTTGCAGATGAAGAGAAATAATTATTGTTCCTATATTTTTATTAATGAATTTTTTCATTTGAGTCTTGTATAAATTATGTACAAGTTATAATAATTGTTGAAATAAATAAGGTTTGTACTATAGTACTCCTTCATTGTGGATTTGAGATTATATGGCACAAATAAAAAAGACTCAACATCAAGATAATATTGTCATGAAATATATGGATTAAGGAAATATAATCCTTAATATGTTCCTGATACTGAGGTAGTGATTTTATAATAAGATATTGTTGATTTTGATAAATCATATTGTATATTCTGCCCAATCTTGGAATTTATTAATTGTTTGTTTATTGCATCATTATTTGACTATTAATTTTTTTTGGATATAATGAATATATCTAATATTATATAAGAAATATGGGATCATGAATGTAAAAATAAGGGTTAATAGTAATTCCGGGTGTTACCATGTTTTACGAGAATACATTATGAAGGTACACAAATGTTATTCTTTGGAAAAAAAAGATCTTCAATATGATATATTGACCTTCCTTCTAAATTAGTGGACTATTAGTATGGATAGAAGTATTTTGGATTAGTCTAATGATTTTAATGATATAAGATATACATTGGATTCTATGGTGTAAGATTAAAATTTTTATTAAGATTATTTTTGAATTTTTTATAAAAATGAAAACTAGAAGGTTAGGTGACAACCCGTCGCATCTGGAAAGGCCTTGAGAATTTAACCCTAAACTGAAGGGCTAAAATGGTGCCTCACTTACCACTATTCTATGTGATGTACGAGTTTTTATAATGATGTTTTTCTTAATGATATGATAGATGAACTATAAATTCATTTTTTGAAACCCTACACTATTAGGATAAATAGAATATTTTTGAGTTCTATTATTTTTTGGAGTGGAAGATGAGTTTCTGCTAGAAATTATTCAAAGGATTTAACTATACTTGTCAAGTATTTTTTATTATTCTAGGAATAAATTAATTTTTAAACTTTATGAAAATGATATTAAAAACAAAAATTTGTTATCCTAATACCTTATGCATTGAGGAACCAGTTATATTTGAAGTCATCATAGATTTAAGGATTTGAGGCCATTAATTTTCTATTTATTGTTCACTTGTTTGTGATTGATGACGTCAATCACTCCATATAAATATTTTTATTTTCCGACCAATTATGTGACTCAAAATTCTGAAAATTTTATCCTATTCTAAATCATTATTTGGGAATGAATTTGTAATTTCCCTTTCCATATTATTAATTCTAAATTTTATTAACGCAATTTCTGATGTGGGTTTTCCACAAAGGTATTTTCTATTTTAACCTTTTATTTTCGATTAACAATTTCAAATTACGATGAGGCTATACATTGAAGGATTGGAGAATGTAACAACCAATTATATCATATTAATTTATATATTTAATGTTATTCAATATCTTACATTGTGCGCAACACCGACATGGCTTGCATTATATGCAAGATTATGTATATGTGAAACAACACATTAGTATTATCAATATTTAAATGATATATTTATTTATCGATGAAATACATTTATTTTATTTGTTAAAAATTATTATTATTTATTATTTATAATTTTTTCTCACAAATTAATCATATTTATAATGAAATTTATATGTTCTGTTAAAATAGTAATATGTTAAGAAAAACTATTTTCTTAAAAGAACTACTTTTTATGTCCTTTTATTAACAATAATAAAATTAATATTATAAACTCTTAATAAATGAATTTGGTAAAATTTAATTCTTTTTTTGGATTCAAAATATCAAAATTATTTTAGGGTGGTGTTTTGGAATTTTTCTAAAAACATTCAATTTTTGATGAATAGTTAAAAAACCAACATTATTGTTTAAAACCAACTTTTATTTAAATAAAAATCATTAAAATTTAAATTTATTTTAAATTCAAAATAGATACATATTACCTATATTAGTTCAATGTAATTCATTGGAGTTGTTTTATAATAATTTTAAATTTATTAATTTTTATTGAAAATTTAACATCTTTTACCCCCCTCCAGGAACATTATCAAATTTGCATGAAAAGAAATATTACCACTTCTATGAATTTAATTTCAAATATATGACAAAAATGGTTAAAATAATTAAGTAAAATGTGGTTCAATGTGATTAAATTTTTTTTGTGAATAATAACTTAAGAATTTTATTTACCACAGATACAAATAAATAGGGCAATTAATGGTAAAAATGTTATCATAATTACCCTAACACATGTACTAATTATATTGGATATGTTTATATTTCCAAAATTATACTTAGTAAATTAATATGATTCTCATTTATCCACATGGATTAGATAAGATATTTATTATCATTTTATTTAATGAATAGTTAAAAGTGTAAAATTCTATGTTTATTATGTTATCCATTTTCAATATAGGGTTATAAATAAGATAAATTAAACAATAAATACTCATTATAAAGATAAAAATATCTATATCATGGTATTTTATTGTAAATTTTTAAACATTATATAATTTTATAAAGTTATGAAATAATTATGATGCAGTAAATACTGTATTAATGAATGATTAACATAATTGATTTTATAAATATTCTAATAAATGTAAATTGAGACTTCTGATGTATTCCACTATTTTTCATGGGTAATATGACATATTTGGATTTATGTAATGTATTTTTTTTGACATAATAATAATCTGTTTACTTTCAAAAAATCTAAATACTAAATAGTTTCAAAATTGACATAAATGAGTTTTTAAAACAAACACTGTATTATTAAATGATACACTATTCCTATAAATATAATATTTGGCCAAAGGACTTATACAATGATAGATATGTCATTAATGAACCCCTTGGGTTTATATTGGAATTTTATAGTATTTTTATTAACCATTAATATAAATAGAAGACATAGTAAAAGTTATACTATTTAACTAACTATTAAATATATATGATAAGGTTAATATGGTGATAGAAACATGTCTAAAACCTAATGATTGAGAGTATTTAAACCCATAACCACCTTATCATCCAAAATTAATTCTTTTGGAACAATTTTAAACTGAAAATGATTTTATAATAAAATAATATTTCCACCTTTTCCTAAACTGACCCTCACCTCTCTTATAAATGGGTACTTCTCCTTATCTTAATTTAACACATCCAAATCCATTTGGATCAGCCAAAACCTTTTCAATTATACTCTAATCTACCCTAAATTCAACATAGAGTCATTATATTGATCATAAATCCAACCTATGGATACATTTTGATCAAATCAACAAGAATCACCTAAAGAGGAGGTTATAATATCGTCACCTCTTTCAAAGTTATTTTCCTCTTCCACTTCATCATTATATGTTGTTTCATTATCAAAATAATAAACCCAGTACCTTATAAAACCTATGATGTTATTATGAAAATGTAACATAAATATTTATTATTCTATCCATCCTATGAATGACAAAGTCACCACATGTGCGTACATATGACTTATCGTCTCCATGTTGTGGTGTTGTTTGATATTCAACACTTCATTTTTTGATGGGTATAATATTGAGTATAATATATGTAAATAATAAATATAACATGTTAATTATTATTTTTATTTAATACAATATCCAATTAATTATGATTTAACAATCAATATAATGATATTTTCGCTTGTGTATACGTAGGGATTACCATCACCACGAATGTGACGCGACTCATTCCCCATAATAACCATTCAAGAATAATTTTCATCTTATGATTTAAAACTATTTTTAAAAATGTAATATCATTATGGATATGAATAAAATACATCTTATCCATAAAAAACATGATTTACCTAACATAACATATAAATGAAAACGAATTAGTTAAATCCCTAATCCATAATACTACTCCAAATTTTATTATCAAAGAAATATTAAAAGATCATATATGAAATAATATTTATATATGTGGTTATGGTATAATTTAATAACAATGATTTAAATGTAATACACAAGGTAAACGTAACCTATAATAAGGAAATGTACAAGTTAACAGTTAATTTTACAATCTCGTTATTATCAGAGGTTGTTTATACATAATCATCTACTGGGAATTCTTTGTCATTATCATCCTTGTTTCTTAAGAATGTATTTCAAAACATTTTTACTATTTAATATAATCTTGGTTAAAGACATTGACACCATTTTTTACTTTTTAAAAAATTAAATTAATCTTTCCATTTTTTTCCACACAAGGTACTTTATGACATTTTCATCAAATTAAGTTTAGAATGTTTTTTTATCTAATATGATGGCTTCATCTATTTTACGCAATGCTAAAACCTTCAAAGCATCCATTACATGTTCAAAAAAAATTTTCAAAATATATCTTTTTTTTATAATTATGTGAAATTTAATTGATTTCATAATATAAATATATATTTCTATCAAATAGTTTTGATTACATCTATGTCATAAACCATGGAGAGATTTTACACTTGTTTGAAGTTGATTTATTATGATAAAATCTACCATATTGTATTTATGGTTTGTTGACTGGATTGAAAATAGATGTGTTATATTTATACCATTTATTTTTTATGGTTAAAGTATTAAAATTTGATAGGATAGGTTTAATATTAATTTTTTTGTAATGTTTCAATCATTTCCTATGAGAAATGCATTGGACTTAGTAAGTGACGGGTGGAACCAACTATAGCTCATCAATGCATAAGTAGGTATCATGAGACAAACTAGTGTTTTGGAAAAAGGCCATGACAAAAATTTATTTTTAGTCTTGTCACAAGGACTTGAATATGTGGTTTTGAAGTCTTTCATTATGCATTCCATAATTATGAAATTAGCTATTGATATTACATGTGATTATTCGACTAGTAGAATGTCCCCATGAATAAGTAAATAGAATTATTGGATTTATCATTTCCATATTATGTTGAAGATTAATTTTTAAAGGACTGTGTTTTAGTCTTATATGTTTCCTTAAATATTTATTATTATTTATGATAGTTTGGTTATAATTTTATCCTTATTAACCATCTGATCTCTCCCCTTTATTATGTTTTATTTTTCCCAGGATGCGAAGAATTATATTATGACTGAACATCAGGGATTTTCTACGGGATTAGAATGTGATCAATGGAGACACAATGTTTTTGTTTTTTTATTTAATGATGTAGTGTAAAACTTAGGTATGTATCTAGTGAATCCAAGTATAATAAACTAATCGTTCTTTTAAGACTGGATCTCTTGTGATCATGACAATGTTTTGTAATAAGCTTCCATCTCTGGGTAACTAGGGTTACGGAGTTATAGTAAAAATCATTAAATATAACTTAAAATATCAATAAAATAATATAATTCATGATATATCCTGAAAAATGTTTTTATATACACCATATAAAATAAACTAGGTGCATAACAACAAATAGGTCTCAATGGAATGTATATTGAGAAGAAATCCTACAACTTAACCAAACATTTATGTGTGGTCTTTATCCTAATGTATATTTTTTTAAAATATGTTTTTAACTTATACCATAACAATAATAATGTTTTTAATATCATATATTAACGTCATATAATATATTATTACCTGTTTATTAATAAAAATTCATTATATTTAGTATTTTGGGTTTTAATTTCCATTTTTTCCCTAGTTTGTTTTGTCTTGATACAATATATTACTATTAGATAGATCATGATTACATTAATCCCATACTGTAAAACATTAATCAATTATTCAAAATATTAAGTACAGATTTATTTAAAATAGTTTATACTATTTGGAGATAAAATATGTTGTGCATTGTTAGTGGAGATGGGAGTTCATACGTATGTATTAACTTTACATTCATTTTTATTGTTGTATTAAATGAAATATGAGTAAATTATACATATTTATAGAATAATTATATAATAATATAATTTTTATATATGTTACGTAGGTTTATTAAAATCATCATTTATATATTCCATGTATAGCATGAATGATTCACATCACTTTGAAGAGGTGGTAGTGTAACAACCAATAATAAAAAAGGGTTAAATGAATGAATTATATGACTCATGTAAACAATGTTCACATTACTTTTCTAAATCTTACCTGAATAGAACTCCAAATTTATTCATGATTGTCAGGGAGTAGTTATCATGATGTGGGACCTTTTAAGAAGATTCCAAGGTGTGTTTGAGTAAGGAAAAAGCACACTGGAATGGACATGTGATTTCTTTTGGGGAGTGTCATTAGTCAGAGGACCCATTTAGGAAAGTGGTTGGGCCCTAATATGGGGAACATGTGTGTGTTGGGAAACTGGTGGTACCTGATGGGCTAGGACCTGGCGACTTGGTTAATGGCAAGGTGTATGTGTTTTCTCTGGGGCCTAGTTGTTACATTTGGAATCACATGAGGAACCCAGCCTTAGGTGTGGTGTACTACCTAGGTTAAGATGTAGGTCCCACAATGAGGAAATTATACTGTAAATGTGGGTTTATATTAAACCCCATACAAATAATGTGTTAAATTACTAAATGATATGACTCATGCCAATAAGGTTCACCTTCTATTAATTTTTACATTAAATATCAAACCAACATGAAATTTTAATTTCTATTACGGTATCAAGGAGCCCCACTCATTAGAAAAAAATATCAAACCCTATATGATATATTTTTATTTATAAATTCCAAAATACTCACACTCAATAATATATTAAGTTTTAAAATATGTATAAATAGCAAGAAAAACAATGGAAATTGGAGGACAATGATATGACCATATTTGAAATAAATTATATTTTTTATATATTTAGATTTTATGTAAGGTTTTTTATTAAAAATATGAATTAGAAATATTTCTTGTTTTTATATTACATTTATTGTAAATTCAATCTCTCTTATAGAATTTTTTTTTTCAGAGTATATTATTTTATTTAAAAAATTTATATGTCTTATTGTAATAATTTTTTTCCCTTATTTGTTTTATTTAATTTATGAATATGGATTATTAATTGTTTTTAGACTAAAAAGTAGTTATTATAATTTGAGGAAATTTTATTTTAATGTGGAATATGTGAAATAATGGGCATGTTGTATCTATTGGAATACAAATAAATATTGTAATTCAAACAGGATTATTATAATGATCCATCAAAACTATTTATAGAGATAATTGATGTCATAATTTTTTTTCTATTTTTTCACTATATATGTATATAATAAAACGTATCACTATTTTTTATTCATTGTATAATATGAGTTACAAAAATTATTTTTTATATTAACATCAATGTTGAATAGTGTTGTTGGGATGAAACTAAATTCCAATTTATAAGGTTTTTAGACAACATGATTATATTTTGGTTAAATGTTTAGTTAACAATTAATATAATGACACAAATATTAAATGATAAATAGTATATATTATCAATAACATGATGTTTTAGTAGAGAATTTACCAATACTTGTGAAATATTAGATAATAACTACTACAATTAGAAATAAGAACATTATTTATCGATATGAATCAACATAGAGATTGATTTAGTATAGATATAAGGTAAACATACACATTTATTTAACTATGTGATATATATTATTTTATAATTTTAATTTTCCTAACACGATTCCTGAATCTATACATGAAATTAATTGATGTATACATCACACTAGATGGAAATTTTATTTTTATCCTACTGTAAAAATTCATAAATTTATTTTATTATACTATTTCAAATATATTGAGAATGAATAAATATATATGAAATAGGGTAATTGAAAAAACAATTTTTCTATTATGCAATGAAGTAATAATACCACATAAGATTATACTAAAAAAGTTTATGGATTTTTTTGTGTGGAAATTATAAATATTGATACTAATTAATTACAATGGAAGTAGAATCCATATATGATCTCGTGATATTTAAGAATATGATAATGATTTTCAAGATTTGGATAATTCTATAATTTTATTTAATGATTCATTTATGTGTTGTATTAATGTTTTTAAAAGTTAGAGGTATTATCAATGAAATATAACTAATTTTATTTAATTTCAATTTCAAATTGTAAAGAATTATTGAACTAGTAACCATCAATTATTAAATCCCAAAAATAAATTAGGGTGTTACTATTTAAAAAAATCGATATCATTAGGGATAAAAAATATTAACTTGTGTGAGAAAATGTGTCATTTGAATTAAGGAAATCATAGGATGTGGTACTAGATGTTTATATCCATGATCATATCACCAATTATGATATTAAGAAGTTGTAGTGAAGAAAAAAGGAACAAATTTGATAAACATTGAACATGAAATATATTGTTGGAGTGATATTTGGTGACATTCTGTGAATTATGGATGACTAATTCAGAAATGCAGGGGACACCAATATTTAAAAATTAGAAAATATATATAATTTTCAAATAATGTTACACGAAACTTTCAAAAAATTTATAATTATTTTCAGTAATAAGAAATGATATGAAAATAATAATTATTAGAGTTAATGTAAGATATCACAAATTAGGATTAATTATAGATTTAAAAATTTAATATCAATGATTGATATCCTTAAATAATATTTCATAAATTTATATGTACATGTATGTATTTGTATATATATATATCTGATCATAATAAATTATATGACATGAAATATATATTTAACACTAAATATTTCATTATAATTTTTTTTCATGAAATAATTATAAAAACTAATCAAAATAATAATTCACATTTACTCAATTATATAAGTTAGAAATTCATAATTTTTTATAAATTAATATGTCAATTTTCAATATATTATAACGTCATTGTTAAAAAAAATATTCTACATGTTTCATAATATTAGATAATAATCTCCATTTGATAGTGTTAGTTATAGAATATTACAAATAAATTTAAATGGTTGTTTAGGAAAATGGTAAATAGTGATTCTTTTCATTTCCATGGTTATTATTATAGTATATAATATTCATTAGTTTTTGAAATGTGTTATCCATATGTTAATAATTAAAATTTAATTATTATGTCATGTTTTTGGGACTTCAAAATGCAACTTTCCATTAAAATAGAATGAAATTGAATGATTGATTCGTAAATTTTCATTATAAAAATAGAATATATTTATATAAATTATTATATAATATGTAATTTTTTAATTATCACACAGTGGAAGTATGTATGTTTCATGATAATCATAAATATGAGTTTCATTATATTTTTTTGAAGGTATTTAAAAATATTTTTAAAATTAATATTTACATAAAGACTGATAGGAAAATGTAAAAAAATTATTGTTTTGAAAATATAATTTATTGTTTCATCAATAAAAATAAAAATTTTAGACAACTCTATGCGTTAGGTGTTTTGTAGAAAAAATCTAAAAAATTACCATAGTAAAAAATTTGTGTTTTCAAATTTCTAGAGACTAATATAAAAACGTAGTTGCATTTGATATGTCGACAAAATAAGTATTAGGAAATAAAAATATTTAACATGAAGTCATTTTAAAAAGAATTGAAATTTAAATATAATTTATTTATTTCATTTTATTATACCTTAGTAATGGATGTCACTAAAAAAAATAATAGTTTTCACACATTATAGGATGTCTTCTCTATTTTTTCAAATTACAATATTTGTGTTGTGTAATGTTATAGAAATTTATTCAAAATATATTTATATATTCACATCTATTGGAATATCAAATAGAAATTGAAATAAAAAATTAAATCATTCAACTGATTCATTATATTTTAGGTATGAATTTTTAAATATTAATGAAGTATTTCAGTTTCTGTGTGTGTGAAAGATTTATCATGGAAAAATAATGATTAAATAAATATTTTATAATGAATAAAAAATATTAATTTTTTTTATTATTCATTTAGGGGGAAGTTATATAACCATATATAAAAATTTTACATCCCAAAAAAAATTAAATTATTCATTTAAAAACATATAAAATTATTGTGAAATGAATAAAAATTTGATGGTCCATGAAATGTAGACATGATGAATTTATAGTTAAAATATAAAAAAACATATCTGGAATTTAATTTTCTTCAAAAAAACATAAATTCATACTCGATAAGGAATAATAATAAAAATTATTCATATTAACTAGTTTTCAATAAATTTTTTATTTTTATATTAAAAGATTATAAGCCATATAAATTTTATTTACTAACAACAACTTTTTTTTAAATAAGATTAGAAAAATAATAATATTCCCCATTTGAAATCTATATAAGTTGATTTTAATATAATCAACTCTATAACATAAATACGTAAGAGAATTAGAAAATTTACCAAGGACATATAATTCATATACACAACAAAACCAACTATTGAGTTACGATATATTTTTTGAACGTGAATCATCCATAGAGTAAATGCACATTTGAAAGATGATAAATAATATATTTTACATTTGATGCATGAATACATATATATGAAAACAAATTATTTCTGTGATTTATTATTTAAAATATTCAAGGAATAGTTATTTGTTAGTAGTAGTTTTCTTTAGACTATTCAATTGTGTATGTTATTCAATAAATAAATTTACATATTTCCAAAAAATTGGAATAAATACATAGTAAAATGAATCCCATTACTAAAACACACTTTATATATGAATTTTTTATATAATAAATTGGGAAATAAAAAAACCATAATAATAAGAGTTCTACGAGAATGAAATGGTCTTTCAATCCCATGATATGGAAGAAGATTTAGAAATGTCTGAAAATTGAAGAGATAACTTTAGAGGATGACAATATTGTTAAGATAATGTTTATGGATTTAAATATTATTGTTATGTATTAAAAATTGTAATGGAATATACTATGTAATGAATGAATTAAAATGATCTAAATGAGGATTTAGTATACACTTTTCAAGAAATTTATCAAAAACTGAAGAATGTAAAAAATTTATGTTGATTCTGAGTTATCAATGGAATCATCAAGAATGAAGTCTATAATTTTTTAAAAAAAAATTCATACGTAAAAAAATTAAATCATTCCAAATTCATAAATAAATTCTTTTATATATTATATAATGAAATTATTTCATAAAATTTAACTGTATTTTATTGTTTATTATTTATGTTAGAACATGTATTGAACACTAATGAGAATATTGATGAGATAATGTGTGATGTAGATGATTGATTTTATAATGAATAAAAATCCCTGAGAGTTCTTTTTTCAATAATGAATTAAAAAATTGATTTTTAATGAACATAAGGACATGGAACAAGAATAAAAATTATGTTTCAGGCTCTCAAACATTAAAAGATATAAAATTTTCATATATAAAAATGAATATTTTTGTAAAATATATTATGGACTTTATATTTTTACAGAAATTATATAAATAAATAATTGGTGATATAGATTTTAAGGATATAGAGATTGAAAAAATCATAAAGTTAAACCAAAGAATATACTAGGTTATATAATTTTGATAGATAAATATCAACGTTAATATCAATAAATCAATGCATGAATCTGGAATATATAAAAAGATACATTTATTAGCTGATGAATCTTGAAAGATGTTTTATAATAGTTTAAATAATTAAATATCTAATTCCAATGAAATTTATTTTCCTTAATTATAATATATGGAATTATATATAATATTTAATTCAATGATTCTAATCACTCCAGAAAAATAATTATTACCTTGGAAATTATGAAAATTAAATTATAATAAAAAAATGGAATAGATGTTAAAAATGTTTCATGTGGGTATTAAATTACTAATTGAATAATTTTTCTGTATTCAGGAAAATTTTTAAAATAAATCTATCAAAAAATAAATATCAAAGGATAATTTAATAATATTTGATACATATAGGATTACATGAAATTATAATCTGAATTATTTTTTAATTATGGTGAAACAATTATAATGGTTTATAAAAATATTACATGATAAATATATTTTATTGTAGGATATTAACATAAATATAAATTACATTAATTCAATTATTTAATAGGTTTACATTGATCTCAATGATTAAAGTGTAAGGACCCAATCATAATCGTTAAAATTGAATAGTTTTTTATCTATATTTTACATACTTTGATCTTTTCAATTTATATTTTTAGATAATTAGTAAAAACCCTTACAATGTTGACACATAAATTACATGCTGACACTCATACTTATTATCCATTATTTCCTCCAAAGTAAACCCTATGAAAAAAGAATGTCCTCCTTTCAAGACATGTATTAAATTACTTCATCATGTCATCTTCTGTTCCCTTACTAAACATAATGCCTCTGAAAAAAATTAAAACAAGGGATGAGAACAAAATATTTGTTATGTACATAGTGAAATAAAACCATAGGTCCAGTGTAAATCCATAAAACATTTCATTAAATTAAAACATAAAATTTTTACCCTGAAAAATAGTTCATCATTTCAAATAGATCATTGTCTTACAAATTGAAAATAAATTATTTTCATATAAAATTTTAGAAAACATATAATATATAATTATATAATGTGGGACTTATTTATACAAAAATAGAATATCCAAAGGGTCAACATCCCCAAATGTCAATCTTACAAATTGAATAGCCATATGGCTAACTTCAAAACATGTAACTCTTATAGATGGAATAGATATACGAGTGACTTCCATAACCGATGAATTAGTGGTTATAATGTAACCACCCATCCTTGATTTTTCACAGATCCAACCATTTTTTTCATGTAAGAACCAATCATTTGTTTATGTATCATTATATAATTATTAAACTTAAAATATGTCTATTTTTTAAATTTTAGTCATCAATATTCAATTTCAATAATAAGGACTCATTTAAAGATATATAAATAATCAAACAATTTTCAAAAAAAAAATTCAATACAAAAATACCAAAAAAACTGAATAAGGTGTTTCTTTTTCCAATAGAAACAATTAGTCTTGTAAAGGAATCCAAATATCAAAATAATAATTATAGCGGCGGAGAAGTCATAATCACTGTATACATTAAAAAAATTCATCTAGTTATTTGAAAAATAGTCAAACGTTATGTATATTAAGATTAATTTTGAAAACCATTGAATTAAATTAAAATTCAATCGGTGGATTATACACATTATAATGGAAGGTGGTGTATAACATAAAAATATGACTCAATGGAAGTATTTTGATATGAATTCCCTTACCTTGAGTCTGATTAATCATGTATGTTCATTTACATCATGAATAAAAAATTTAATTAAATTATTAACCTTACTGATAAAAATTTTCATGTGTATTATTCATTTTATATCTTTTATTACCTTGTTATTAAAATTACATAATATTTTATGTTTACACATTATGTTTTGATGATATTTTGTACTTGAGTTTTAAATGAATTCGGTATGATGTCAAAAGTAAATTTTTTCATTAGTCAATCATATCTAGAATAATAATCATAAAATAATAATTAATTTTATTTATCAATTATAATTTCAAATCAAAACATGAATAATGTTTATAAAAAATTATCTACGTTACAATCTTGGAGATGGTATGTCTTACAAACGCATGAGTAACGTTTCAGTTTTTCAATGAACATTGTGGAAAGAAGGAAAATATTATTTTATATTTATATAATGATCATAATATCACTAATACAATATTAATTATATAAATATACTTATATTTATTATCTATTTGACATGGTGGTTAAAAATAAATCACATCACTTCATGGAGGTGATAGTTCACACGTATGAATGAACAACGTTATAATTGTTATTTAAAAGGAATTAAGGAATATAATTGATATATTATTGTTTTATAATGGAAAATATTTTAGGAATATGACATATGAGAATTAATTACATATTTATTACTATCATTATAAAGGATAATGGAAATGAATTATATCTGTTCGTGGAGGTAGTAGTTTAAAAGTACACAAAAATGATTATTTAAATTTAAAATTTAATTTAAGTGAAGATGGATATATGTGATAATATAAACATAATAACATCTTATAATATTAAGGATACTATTTTCTTTATGTCATCATGTTTGAATAATACTTTAAGGAAGTGTAAGAATAAATAAAACTGAAATACATGCTGAAAAGCAATATATTTTCTTTTGGAAGACCATGTTTAATTAACACAATAACACCTATAAAAAAGTTTGTATGCCTAAAATATGGAATTAATAATGTGGAGAGGGGTTCTATAATGGTTTTTGGGATGATGATGGCTGAAGAAAATATTTGTGTTCATTGAATGTAATGGAGATGAATGTGAACAATTTTATATAACAGTAGAAGGGAACTCATGTAAATATAAAATGTATTAAACTAATTTAAATTAACATCCAATCTAAAATTGATCACAAAAAAATTATTTCAAATATAGTATTTTTTTGTTTTCAAAATACATTTCTAAAATAGAAATTAGACATGTTTTGATTATTTTTTTAATCCGTATCTTTTTGTTTTAACCCCTTTTAAATCTTACTGTGATATCATGTTAAGTACAATTTAAGGGATCATATAATAACATGCAAATTAAAAATATAAATAAAGGAGTCATTAATGAACTTTTTAGACTAATACCCTCTATTTTTGTGAATATTTGTTTTCATATATTTTATAACATTTAATGAAATATAATTTAATCTAAAATATCATTAATGTCATTTTTTACACTATTCATTAATTTTGTTTTTCGAAAATGTCAACACACATTATCTGTAATGACCTGAGCCTACCCAAGCTCGAGTCGCAACTAGCCCAGGCCCGCCTCCATAGGCCAAGGGCTGGCGACCAGCGCCGAAGGCACAACAACTCGGGGAGGCCTTTTCCTAAGAACCTGTACACACACACACGGCACACTCAATGCAACAGTGCAGTGTAAAAGAAAGAACAAGAAGAGTAAAAAGAACAACTGCTATATGTATAAACCACAGATGTGCATCGACTTATAAACAGTAAAAAGTAAAAATTGAAAAGAAAAGGGGTAAAACACGCGCCCAACCAAAAAGTGCCTCAACCCGGCAACAGGTAAACAAAAAGAAACAGCTGACGGGTCTCCAACCTGGAACTCGTCCACGACCACCGCACGCAGTCCAAGCTCCCAAGCTCCTACGCTCCACTAAAGTCACGCTCCACCTGTCCGTCGTCTGCAAGGGCACACCAAGTGCAGGAAAAGCCCAAGCAGGGGTGAGTATAAAAATACTCAGGAGGTTACCCCGAAGGCTCGAGGGAGAAAAAAAGGAGGTACCAAAGGGTTAGCAATAGAGAGAACATGAAAAGTAGAGGAGTACAACTGAAAGTGCATAAAGAGTCCATCTCAACCCAACAAGAGAAAGGATGTAGAATCGTCCAGGCACAAGGAGCTGGAAATGGTGAGAAGATGAACTTCCCGTCTAGTCTTCGCTACCTATAGCAGGAGAGTAGAATCATCCAACCATGAGAAGCTAGACACAGAAAGTACATTTCATACCCCACGCGTCTTCGCCTCTCTTGGAGGGAGAGTAACAAAGCCCAAGAAGTGGGTACTTGAACAAGGTATATACATATATATATGCTCTACAAGAATCCCAAACAAGCTCGTAAGGGGATCTCTATCCCATAGCTCAGCCCAAGAAAAGAGTAGCCAACAGTCCCAGAAGTAAACCATCGATGCCTAGCATCCCGTACGTCTGCCCCGAACCGCAAGCCAAGGGGTTCAATCACCGCACCTCGACACTATCCGCTTTGGGCAGCACTGACTCGCCCGCATGGTTTTCGGTCGCGTCACAAGGACGATTCTCGGTAGGGGAAAAGCTCCTCGTACATGAGAGTTATGAGGGAACGTCAACCACAACTCATCATTGCCCCGCAGTTGAGAGGTATTCTCAAAGTCAATGTCGTTCCATCATTGACACATAAAACCAAGGGTCCCGCTCCGGTGGTCATGGAGGAAAGCCACAGACTAGCCTATTAGAAAGGACTTTGTCTGGAATTCCAACAGGTGTCCCACTACCCAGACCTGCTGGAGGGTAATTACTAATGGGATATCGGGTGACCCCCTACCCAGCCCTGCTTGTGGGTAAACCATAAAACATCATCCGGCGACCCACTGCCCAGCCCCGCTGGAGGGTAGACCATAATACTTCATCGGGCGACCCACTACCTAGCCCCGCTGGAGGGTAGACCTTAATACATCATCAGATGACCCACTGCCCAGCCCTGCTTGGGGGTAGACCTGGAAGAAGTCGATAGGAAACCCACTGCCCAGCCTTACTGGAGGGTAGAACTGGAACTAGAAGATGGGTGACCCACTGCCTAGTCTCTACTGGAGGGTACACCCTAAGTGTGTCGGGTGACCCACTACCCAATCTCTGATGGAGGGTAAACCCTAGAATTCAGTGAGCAACCCACTGCACAGCCCTTCTGGAGGGTAAAACCGAAGGAGTCGATGAGTAACCCACTGCCCAGCCCTACTGGAGGGTAAAACTCAGAACTGCTTAGGCCATCTCTACTGGAGCGTACAACACTGGCCAACCGAACACGGAGTGGGTATCGCACAACCACCCAACTCCAGAACAACACTCCCAAGAGAGGTTGAGTGCCTGTTCCATCACGGGGTTCCACTAGCACCGCTACTGGCCAATCCATCGAGAACGAAACCAGGGGGAGACCACTCAACCCTGCTGGTCAAAAAATGAGCATAGAGCCACAGGAAAAGCTACACCCTGCTGGTCAAACAAAAAGACAGAGGGACCCTCGACGTCGCGAGAGGTCAAAGTACGGAAAGCAGAACATGGTATGCACATGGGGCCCACACGACATGTGGCCCCACGTCAACCCCAACTGAGCGCACAAACATTCTCAGGTACAAACCACACATACCACCAAGCGCTCTCGTATACTCCCAGAGAATACCTCGTTCTAGCTCAAAGGTTATCGTGCACATGGTACCCAACATCAACGCGAAGGTGTGACATAACAACTCCGCCGCAAAGGCCCAGGAATGGCCAACCAAATCTCGTGAATCATTTATATCACTCTCCCTAGAGTGCGCGATCACACACCAAGGGTTCTCTACAAAGATAGTAAAAGAACCGCCCCAGGGCACCTTCACATTTCCACAAGATTGTGCAAGAGGCTCCGCACAACCAAACGGATCGCACCGTTGTAATCCTCGCGGAAAAACTTGAGAGATTTAATAAATACTCACCTCCAACGGATATCCAACGAATAGGTCACCAACACCACCTCACGCCCGAATGACGTCCCGTAATCCCAAGCCTCGGCCCCGAAAACAGTCGAGGACATTGCACCATTGCGATCCCCCGGAAAAACACGTCAAAAGCACTATTCACTTGAGTGCAACGGATATTCGGAGAAAAAGATGCATTCCGGCACACCGCACACGAGCGGTGCTTTGTGGGACCCGCATCCCGATCCCGAAACACAACGAACGGATCACACCATTGTGATCCTCTTGAAAAAGTACACAAGGTGGACTATTCACTTGTACAAAACGGTTTCCTGGTGATTAAGATGGAAAATCACGGTGGACGCCCAAACGACCCTCATGGGCCCCGCACCATCATGTGGAATTACAGCGGGCAGACTGCGCCAATGCGATGCCCTCAGAAAAACACCCAACATCGACTACTTGCACACCCCGAACGGACGTTCGATAAAAAAATCGCTAAAAGATGCACGCGGCTCAAAATACGGGCCATAGGGCCCATGCCTCAAATCTAGTATCAATGCTTGAGACTTCCTTGTAAATCTCCGGCTCAGTGCTAGGGGCGCAACGCCGCTGACGGCGCTCAAAACGGACGTCGGACGCGTCCGCGCCGTCCAAAACAGGTTTCCCCGGAAAAACGACAAAACCCTCGACGTATGTGTCACACCACTGAGGCCCCTCGTTTCGGAAATTAAAAATTCCCTACAAAATCTCAAAAGGTCCGCCTTTGCGTCTGGTCCGTGTCGCCACAGACGGCCCTCAATACGGACGCCTGTCGCGAAAGTTACGGGCGTCAGAAAACTGAAGGGGCAAAGCCCCTTGGGCTGGACCGGTCAGGACCGGCCCTCGCCGGCCATCCCGGCTCACAGCACCTAACCCACGGCTTGGCCACACGGGCCGGCGGTGGATACAGTCCACCACGTGGCCGACCGACTTAAGTCTGTCACCGGGCGCTGACCCGCGCGACGCGGGTCGTTGTCTCCGCACAGGGGCCGCGCGCCACGACCCCTCCCTGTTGTCGCGGCTGTCTCGCCTGCGGCCTCCTCCTGACACCGCTCCCTCGCCTTGGCCAGCAGCCGCCCCACGCCGCGACACCCGCAGACACCACAGACACCCCGAGTGCCCTCTTCCACTCACCGTCGCACCAGAGCTCCTCGGACCACCGCGATGCCGCCGCAAAACACCAAAACCCGCAAACTTCGGCGGGTGTTTGCGATCATCTCCAAACTCGGATTTTCAATCCGAAAGAAGGGATGGGAAGAACAAAAAACGTACTATGCATATACAGGCATTTTTCAAAGATTAAAAATCAAATCAACACATAAAATTGAATTCAAAGGGCATTTTGGAAATGAAAACGCAACGAAACCTCCTACCTCGCTGGGCTTCGCCCGGAGCTTCGCGTCGATCCATCGACACCACCACACCTCACCGGACTATCTCGCCAGAGATGGAGGAGGAGAGGGGGGGGGTTTGCCAGGGGGTTCAAGGGAGAAGGGAAGGGGGAGGGTTTAAATAAATTAATTAAAGATTTAATTAATTTAAAACACGCGAAAAGACCCGCATCCGAAACTCCCGACGGGGTCTATGTTAAGCCTTCCCTAGGGTAAACACCACCTCCTGAACACAATGGAGGTCTCGAAATTTTAATCCGAGGCCTCGTTCAAATGTTATAAAAATCAACGCCCGAGGGTGCCAAATTACAAAAATGCCCCTGGGGCCATTTTTCACAGACGGCCCGTGCCCGCAAAACTTATACCCCTCCTAGGGTAAACGGCAGGCTCCAAACTCAACGGTTCCCTCGGTTTTCCAATATGTGCTACTATTTAAGAGATACTAGCATTTCAACATTAAAAAAATAAATTAATTTATTAATTTATCCGTTTAACCATCCGAAAGCGAGTGAGGGGTTCAAACTTCCTGCGCCGACATGTTTTATGCCGTTCCTAGTGTAAAAACCCCATTCCGGACCCATCCGTACAATCTGATCTCTGATCTGGAACTCTGTTTAAGAGTTATCTCATTTATTTGGCGTTTCCAGTGTGAACGCACTGAAAATTTAATTCCAGCCACTCCGGGGCTCAGAATCGAATGTCGTCTGAAGGCGCTGCTCTGGAATATCATCAAGAATATTCCAAAGTCTTTCACAGTATAAAAAGGGTTCTTACATCATTCCCTCCTTCAAGATTTTCGTCCCAGAAAAGAAAAACAAGGGAACAACACATGGTACTAAGCCCACACCCGGCTCTTCCGTACCCAAAAGAACTCTCGCACAGCTCTGCGCCACCGCACACAGGCCAAAGGATTGATCTGTTCACGTGAGGCCTTCCCTTTCTGATGACGTGCATATGGGCACGCACACATCTCCTCGGGTAAACCATGCGGGATACATCGTGCTCCCACTCTAGACTTTGGGGTTAGGGCAAGGCAGTAGGGTACATCGCCATCCCTTTTCACGGTCTCAAATTGCCCGAAGGCCCTCGGGGGTAGCACACCTCCCCGTTCAAACCTCTACTTCGCATGCCGCGACTGGAATCACCGCCCGCACCTGGAACAAGGCCTGGTGATTTCCTCCTTCAGAATATCCATATGGTGAAACACCCAAGGATATCTGGTCAAGCAAGATTTCCACAGTCGATGTCTCGCAACCAAGACTCCCTTACATGCTCGTAGAGGGAAGGAGTCAACACCATCGACTAAAGAGAAAAGGTCATACACCTTTTACCTTACTGACACATGGTTACACCGACGCCCTGCATCTCCCTGGTAACACCTCAAGCAAGGAGAAGGGAGGAAAGAATTTCAAAGTTAGAGTCTAACAATTCTACTGCAAGAAGTAGAAGAGTTGCAAGGGGTACCTCTCACCATCCCATGCTGTGCAGGATTGTAGACATCCAAAGCTCGCGTCTGTCCGCTGTCCCTACTGTCTGCTCGTGGAACCTGACGTGGACCACCTAGTGGGGATGGGATGAACTCATAACATCATCCCCCACCTCCAACTCCTACTACTCTTCTACTAGCACCACCTCCATGGGTGCTACTCTGATCACGGTGATGCCTCTGTCATGGTGGTGCACCTACTGCCTACTCGGTGCTCTCGGCAACTCTGATCGGGTAGTCTCGTGCCAAGTGACCTCGCCCTTCACAAGCATAGCACCGACCCTCTCTGGGTTGCACTAGTTCCCTCCAGAGCCACTGTGGTGTAAGACCACGCCCCTGAGTCCGGTTTTCAGAAATCCACCAGTGTCGAGGTTCTGTTTGCCGACGCCCACTAGTTGTGGCAGACGTCTCAACTCCAACATGCCTATTGCCACCACCAACTCCAGAAAGTGATAAGAAGCTCTCTACCACCAGGGCCTAATCTAGCACGCCGTCATATGTGGAAATTCCCAAGGGTGCTATGATAGCATGAATCTCTCGGTGGGGAACCTCCTCAATCTTCCACGCTCGGATGTTGTCATCATGGAACAAGTCCGGGTAAAAGCGTGCACGGTCTGCAAAACTAGCCGCGTACTCGGCCACCGTCATCCCTCCCTACTGAAACTACAGGATCTCCTAAATCCGAACGGAGCACAAGCATGAGGGTCACAACTCCTCATGAAACAGAAACTGGAATTCTCCCCATGAAAGCGATGACTCATCAAGAAGCTGAGTCACCAGACTCCACTAACGTGAAGATACTCCACGAAAAAGGCTGGCTTCCAAAGCCACTCTCTGATCTACCGACGTCTGCATAATCCTGAAAAGTCAAACCACTGCCTCGAGCCAAACCTCTGATGCCTAAGGGTCTGGCTCACCACTGAACCTCAGCGGTCTCTGCCGCTGGAACTCATGGAGCGCGCTCAACCTGCACTCAAGCCCCGTCTGCTCTGCTAAAGCTTTCGGCTGCTCAACAAGTGGGGGTGCTGCTACCGGCCCACTCGGAGAAAGGGGCTCGCATGATGGGTCCTAGACAGTGGCCTCGTAGCTTACATGGTCGTCGTCACGAACCAAAGCTGGTATCCTGGCTGGCTGTCTTCACGGAGACATCCTGAATATCATCAAGGAGTGCCGCGGTCAGATGAGCATTATGTATATAACAATAACAATGATGGGGATCTGACTCAAGAAGGGAAGTCAAGACTCAGTCCTATGTGATGCATAAACAAATTTCCCTGAAAGAAGTGTCTTAGCATGCTGAGTCGACAAGCATGTTATCAGGGTCCTGGTGAATGGATACGTCGGCCATCGCACCATCACTGGACTCCCTGGCCTAAGAGCCACTCTCGAGACACGTTAACACAGTTTCCCTAAATCCCAACCAATTCTTCTTTTAGGGGCGTCCGCACAACGTCCCAAGGAACAAACCACCTCTGATACCACTTTGTCACCCCCCAACCCTACCCGGTCTTGAGCCGCAACTACCCCAGGCCCGCCTCCATAGGCCAGGGGCTGGCGACCAGTGTCGAAGGCGCAAAAACTCGGGGAGGCCTTTTCCTAAGAAACTGTACACACACACACATCACACTCAATGCAATAGTGCAGAGTAAAAGAAAGAATATGAAGAGTAAGAAAGAACAACTGATATATGTATAAAACACATATGTGCATCGTCCTCTAAACAGTAAAAAGTACAAACTGAAATGAATAGGGGAAAAATACACGCCTAACCAAAAAGTGCCACAACCCGACAACAGGTAAACAAAAAGAAACAGCTGAAGGGTCTCGCACCTGGAACCCGACCACGACCACCGCACGTGGTCCATGCTCCCAAGATCCTACGCTCCACTGAAGTCACGCTCCACCTGTCTGTCGTCTACAAGGGAACACAAAGTGCAGGCAAAGCCCAAGAAGGGGTGAGTATAAAAATACTCAGTAGGATACCCCGAAGGCTCGAGGGAGAAACAAAGGAGGTATCGAAGGTTGAGCAGTAGAGCGAACATGAAAAGTAGAGGAGTACAACTGAAAGTGCAGTAAAGAGTCCAGCTCAACCCAACAAGAGAAAGGAGGTAGACTCGTCCAGGCACAAGGAGCTGGAAACGGTGAGAATATGAACTTCCCGTCGAGTCTTCGCTACCTATAGTAGGAGAGTAAACTCATCCAACCACAAGAAGCTAGACACGGAAAGCAGGTGGCATACCCCGTGTGTCATCGCCTCTCCTGGGGTGAGAGTAACCAAGCCCAAGATGTGGGTACTCGAACAAGGTATATACATATATATATGGTCTACAAGAATGCCGAAAAAGCTCGTAAGGGGATCTCCTCCCATAACTCAGCCCAAGAAAAGATTAGCCAACATTCGTAGAAGTAAACCATCGATGCCCATCATCCCGTATGTCTATCTCGAACTGCAAGCCAAGGGGATCAATCACCGAACCTCGACACTATACGCTTTGGGTGGCACTGACTCGCCCGCACGGTTTTAGGTCGCGTCACAAGGACGCGTCTCGCTGGGGGGCAAAGGTCCTCGTACTTGAGAGTTCTGGGGGAATGTCAACCACAACTCGTCACTGCCCCGTAGTTGAGAGGTATTATCAAAGTCAAAGTCGTTCCATCACCGACCCGTACAACCAAGGGTCCCACTCCGGTGGTCATGGAGGAAAGCCACAGACTAGCCTTGTAGAAAGGACTGAGTCTAGAATGCCCACAAGTGTCCCACTACCCAGCCCTACTGGAGGGTAATTCCTAATAGGATATCGAGTGACCCCCTACCCAGCCCTGCTGGAGGGTAAACCATAACACATCATCCAGCGACCCACTACCTGGCCCCACTGGAGGGTAGACCATAATACTTCATCGGGCGACCCAATGCCCAGCCCCGCTAGAGGGTAGATCTTAATACATCATCAGGAGACCCACTGCCCAGCACCGCTAGAGGGTAGACCTGGAAGAAGTCGACAGGAGACCCACTGCCCAACCTTGTTGGAGGGTAGACCTAGAACTAGGCGACGTGCGACCCACTGCCCACCCCTAAAGGTGGGTAGACCCTAAGAGGTCGTCGGGTGACCCACTACCCAGTCTCTACTGCAAGGTAGACCCTAAGTGCGTCGGGTGACCCACTACCCAGTCTCTGCTGGAGGGTAGACCTTAGAAGTCAGTGAGAAACCCACTACCTAGACCTGATAGAGGGTAAACCCAAAGGAGTCAATGAGTAACCCACAACCCAGCCCCGCTGGAGGGTAAAACACAGAACTGCTCTAGCCATCTCTACTGGAGGGTACAACACTGGCCAACCGAACACAGAGTGGGTATCGTGCAACCACCCAACTCCAGAACAACTCTCCCAAAAGAGGTTCAGTGCCTATTCCATCACGGGGTGCCCCTAGCACCGCTAATGGACGATCCATCGAGAACGAAACTAGGGGGAGACCACTCAAACCTGCTGGTCAACAAACGAGCACAGAGCCAGGGGAAAAGCACCACCCTGCTGGTCAAACAAACACACGGAGGGACCCTCTACATTGCGAGAGGTCAAAGTACGCAAAGCAGAACATGGCACGCACATGGGGCCAACACGACGTGTGACCCCACATCAACCCCAACTGAGCACATAAACATTATCAAGTACAAACACACGTACCTCCAAGCACTCCCGTATACTCCCATAGTATACCTCGTTCTAGGAAAAAGGCTATCGTGCGGACGACACCCAGTGTCAACGTGGAGGCGTGACGTAAAACCTCTACCTCAAAGGCCCAGGCACGACCAACCACATCTCGTGAATCAATTATATCACTCTCCCAAGAGTGCGCGATCACACGCCACAGGTCCGCTACAAAGACAGTAGAAGAACTGCCCCCGGGGCACCATCACAATTCTACAAGATCGCGCAACAGGTTCCGCACAACCAAACAGATCGCACCGTTGTAATCCTCGTAGAAAAACACGCAAGATCGACTACTTACTCACCTCCAATGGATATCCGACGAAAAGGTCACCAACACCACCCCATGCCCGAACGACGTCCCGTGATCCTGAGCCTCGGTCTCAAAAATAGTCGGGCGCATTGCACCATTTCGATCCCCTCGAAAAAACACGTCTAAATCACTACTCACTTGAGTGCAACGGATATCCGAAAAAAAAAGATGAATTCCAGCGCACCGCACACGAGCGGTGCTTCACGGGACCCGCAACCCAGTCCCGAAACACAACGAACGGATCGCACCATTGTGATCCTCTCGAAAAATAACACAATGTGGATTATTCACTTGTCCAAAACGGTTGCCCAGTGATTAAGATGGAAAATCACCATCGACACCCAAACAGCCCTCGTGGGCCCCACACCATCGTGCAGAATTATAGCGGGCAGACTGCGCCAACGTGATGCCATTGGAAAAACACTCAACATCGACTGCTTGCAAACCACGAACGGACATCCGATGAAAAAGTCGCTAAAAGATGCACGCAGCTCAAAAGACGGGCCGTGGGGCCCACTCCTCAAATCCAGTTTCAACGCCTGAAACTACATTGTAAACCTCCGACTCAGTGTTAGGGGCGCAATTCCGCTGACGGCGCTCAAAACGGACATCGGACGCGTCTGTGCCGTCCAAAACCAGTTCCCCCCCCAGAAAAATGACAAAACCCTCGATGTACGTGTCTCACCACTAAGGCACCTCGTTTTGGAAATTAAAAATTCCCAAAACCATATCAAAAGGTCCGCCTCTATGTTAGGTTTGTGCCACCGCAGACGGTAGTCAAAATGGACGCCCGTAGCGAAAGGGACGGGCGTCGGAAAACGGAGGGGCAAAGCCCCTTTGTCGGGACTGGCCTGGACCGGCCAGCCCGCCCGGTCTGGGCCAGCCCACGCCGGCCGGCCCGGCTCGCAGCGCCTGGCCCGTGGCATGTCCACGCGGGCCGGTGGTGGATTCGGTTCACCGCGTGGCCGACCGGCTGAAGCCGGTCCCCACGCGACGAGGGTCGTTATCTCCACAAAGGGGTCACGCGCAGCGACCCCGCCTCGCCGTCGCGGCTCTCTCGCCCGCAGCCTCCTGTTGACGCCGCTCCCTCGCCCTAGCCAGCAGCCACCTCACGCCATGACACCCACAGACATCGAAGACACCCCCAGCGCCCGCAGCCGCTCGTCATCACACCGGAGCTCCCCGGACCACCACGTTGCCGCCGCAAAACCCCAAAACCTACAAACTTCAGCGGGTGATTGCGATCATCTCCGAACTCGGATTTTCGATCCGAAAAAAGCGATGGGAAGAAAAAAAACGTACTACCCATATACTGGCATTTTTCGAATATTAAACATTAAATCTACGCATAAAATTGAATTCAAAGGGATGTTCAGAAATGAGAATGCAACGAAACCACTTACCTCGCAGGGCTTCGCCCGGAGCTTTGCGTCGATCCGTCGGCACCACCGCACCTCGCCGGAGTCGCCTCACTAGACTATCTCATCGGAGATGGAGCAGGAGGGGGGGGGAGGGTTTCGCCAGGGGGTTCAAGGTAGAAGGGAAGGGGGAGGGTTTATATAAATTAATTAAAGATTTAATTAATTTAAAACCCCCAAAAAGACCTGCATCCGAAACTCCCGACAGGGTCGAGGTTAAGCCTCCCCTAGGGTAAACACCACCTCCTGAGTACAATGACGGTTTCAAAATTTCAATCTGAGGCCCCGTTCAATAGTTATAAAACTCAAAGTCTGAGGGCGCCAAATTACAAACACGCCCCTGGGTCCATTTTTCACAGACGGCCCGCGCCCGCAATACTTATACCCCTTCTAGGGTAAATGGCACACTCCGAACTCAACGGTGCCCTCAGATTTCCAATCCAAGCCACCGTTTAAGAGATACTACTGTTTCTCCATTAAACGAATAAATTAATTTATTTATTTATCCGTTTAACCTTCCGAAAGAGAGCAAGGGTTCCAAACATCCCGCTCCGACATGTTTTATGTCGTTCCTAGGGTGAACACCGCATTCCGGACCCATCCGTACACTCATATCTCTGATCCAAAACTCCGTTTAGGAGTTATCACATTTAATTGGCGTTTCAAGTGTGAACGCACTGAAAATTTAATTCCGGCCACTACGGGGCTCGGAATCGCACACCGTCTGAAGGCATTGCTCTGGAATATCATCAGGAATATTCCAAATTCTTTCACAACAAAAACCGAGTTCTTACATTATCACATTCAAAAAAATGTATCTTCTATTACATTTAAAAATCATCAATAAAATTATTTTGTGGAATAAAATATTTCTAATTTTATTTCATTTCATATTATTAGTATCATTTATTTAATTCTTCCTTTAATAAATCTATTACAGCATCATCAATTCTGTCACAATTAAATTTAATTATTTAATGTATTAAAATTATACATTAATTATAATTATGTAGATAACCATTTTATCTTTTAAATTACTATTTATATTTGAATTTATCTCTTATTTTAAGATATACTAAAATTTATTTACTTATTAAAAATTTGATTATGAAATTTTTACTTGTCATTAAATAAAATATAATAATGATAATATTCTTACCCAAGTTGCATTAAAAGGTTATAATTTTGTAATAACATTAATTTTAATAGAAATAAAATCATCATATTTAATTAGGAAAAATTTTAGGGTAATTTTATAATTTTATAATATTATTTTTAGCCTTAATTACCAGATTAACCCTTAACTATGGTAAATAAATTACTACAATTATTATTCACCAAAATTTAGTTATACCTATTAGAAAAAACAATTCATACATATTACAACCATGAATGTATGTTTTTCAAAATTCACTTCATAGAAATGTCTAAATTATTTTTAACACTAATCGATGTAGTGAGAAGATAGGAAAAAGAGACATTCAATATTTCAATAAGTTTTTATATCAAATTTCCATAAAAGATATTTAAATGGCATAAATGGGATTAAATGATTTAGAACATACCTTTTTTGATGTGAAAAATAATTTTACTATATAATAATTATTTAAACAAAAATTCAATTTTTATCTACCATATAGTATATGTCACTATTCATCAAAAAAATTAATTTTTTTTGAAAATTCCAAAAACAACAGTAAGAATATTTTGATAAAAAAAATTAAAATATGTTTATTATTTTGAAAAAAAATGAATATAAATTTTTTTAAAAAACTAGATTTAATATTTGTTCTCCATTAAAAGGTGATAAATCTGCATTATTAGAAAAATACCCATTATCCATAGAATTAAATTTGTTCTTACATTATTTATATAAAACACATAATATGAATAATAATTATCTATTTAAATATAATATATATATTTTCTCGAATATAATCCAACCATATTTTTTTATTAATGTATTAAAATAAAACAAATTTAATCACATTTAAATAGTTTTTTTAGAAAAAAACTCCCTTTTATATTCAAAAGTATTTTATTTTCACTTATAATTAATTTTTTTAATGAATTAATTATATATACAGGCTTAAACTATATTTTCAAAATTCAATTAATACAATTCACCACCTCTCTTCAAAAAACTATGATATAAGTATAACATTTTAATAATAATGTTTAATTGTTCATTTATACTTGATGTGGCGTATCATGTCTACAATAGAACATATTATTTCATTAAAAAATGTGTAATGTTACATTATACCCCTATAATAAATTGTTTCCTCAAAATTTAAACTCATTGTACGACAATATGGGTTTGAAATTTCTAAATACATATACTGAAATCCCACATTGGAAAATGGGTTAATGAATCTTCCACATTAAAATAATTAAAGTTATTTCTGATGGTCACAGGATATAACAAAAAATAGGGTTCCATGAAATAAAACATTGACATGGAAAAGAAAAATATCCATAAAGATATGTTGTAGAGTGATTTAAAATAATGGTAGGAATAAAATAAGAATAAAAAATCATAAATATATGATTACTTAAAAGGTTGTTGATTAAAACATAATAAATGTAAACAAGTAATGTTTTTTCTTGGATCATTTTTATTGATTTGTGGAATTCATTTTCATCCTAGACAAGGAACATAATGAAACATACAAACCTAAAAATTATATTTTCATCATTTAGACAGCTTCCACTATAAACTGAACTATTTCTCAAAATGATGAGTTTTGAAGAAGAATTTTTTACACCAGAATCCCAACTATAAGGAACCTACCTTAAAAAATTAAATAATCTTGAATTAAATGAATAATTCACATTGAGAATCTTTTCAGGTTTAGAGTTTTACAGAATTAGTCCATAACTATTACAATCCAAAGTTACAAGGTAGGCACTTCTACTCAATTTCCATTTTTTCATAAAATAAAAACTCTTGAAAAAAGAGTCATGTATAGTTCCATATTTTAGATAGCATTACATTCCTTGATCCCATCCATGACCCTATTCCACTTTATTTCCTCTGAAAAAAATTTCATGAACTTGGGACGAGCATAAAAAGCTCAGTAAGGAATAAACAAGGAAAGAAACCATTAGTTTTTCAAAACAACAAGTAAACCATGAATTCCTAATCATAAGTTATACTTTTAACCTTTATGAAGTAGAAAATACTATTCACTGAATAAAAGATCCTTTATTACCCTTTTGTAACCCAAATATTACTATAAAACCCATATAAAGAACACATAATGTATAAAGCTAACTTCGAACATAAACATACTTAAATTGAATAACCATACGGTCTACTTTCACAGGAGTCACTAAATGGAATAGCCATATGGAAGACTTCCATACCCAATGCATTGGATGTTATAATGTTACCACCCATCTTGGTATTCATGGCACCACCCGTCATTTGGTTTATCACGTAACCACCTGTCAAATGTCAATGTACCATTATAAAATCATAAGACATAAAAAAATATAAAGGGAAGAAAAATTTTCACATTTCAATCATAATTTATAATTTAAATATATTGACAGAAAAATTCCATTATCAAAACCATTTTCAATACCAAAATACATAATACAGTAAATGGTATTTATTTTCTTTTTAAAAACAACACTGCTTGTTGAGGTAGCCAATGATCAAATAATACCCGCGGTGGTGGAAATGATGTTGTTAGTGCAATGTTGAAAGAAAAAATCATTTCTGTCATTTAGTAAAATTCTTCATTGAAAAAGATTCCCTTTGAATTAAATAAAATGTAAAAGTTGTTTACACATCGTATAAAAGAAAGTCTTGTAATAAACAAATTATGCCTCAATAAATGGATATTGAGATGAAGTCCCTTACCTCATGTCCGACATGGCTCATTTGTTATTTAATCTCCAGAATAATAAAATAAAGTTAATTTATACTTGGTTATGATCCTCTTTCAAGTTTATTATTCTTTTTATATTACATATTTCCTTGTTATAATCATTATGCAATCATTTAAGTTAATAATGTTCGTTTTGTTGATATTTGTTACATAAGTAAAAAATGGACTTCTTATAATTACATGTTGTTCATTTGGTCAAGGGTTCATTATATCCAGAATTATATTCATCATTTTGATGTCATATATATCTTATATATCTAGCATATACATGTATTTATAATAGTACATAACATTTAGAGGTAAGAAATGAAATGCACCATTCAGGGAGACGGTAACCCGTATGTACGCATGAACGCTACTTCCATTTCTATTTCATATTTAATGGAATTAAAACATAATGATACATAGTAGTATTGTAATTCCAGTATATTATCATATATTATATCATTAACTCCTTCTTTTATACTTACCACATATGGTATTAACGAGTCATATCACTTTGAGGGGGTGGTAGTCCGCACGTCCTCTAATGAGATTATCGTGTTTACCCATAATGGAAGCCATAAAGGTATGATATAAAAAATACAGAAGCATAAAGTAAAAATAATTAAATTATATATCATCTATAAAAATAGTGTCATCTTAATGGCCTCCATGGAAGGTGTTAAAAGAAGATTGAACAATCATCGTTTCGTGAGGCAGCAATTCGCCACCCACAGAAACAATATGTTCTTTAACAATTTGAAGGATGTGTGTGTAAGTGTAAATCCAATACTTCTCATAACAACATTCTAGTATATTGAAAATACTACTGTTTTTATGGAATCAAAGAATAATAATGTTAGGGGGAGTGAATAAGGAAAAATGAAAGAAAGAAACTCAAGAGAAGACATTACCTCTAAATCGGGTTACTCTTTTTGATTTGAACCAAATGCCTCCTTGGGAAGAATTCTGCACAATGTGAGATTTCTAGAAGTAAGATTTGTATGTGGAGAGATAATATGAGAAGATTTTGGACAATTCAAGGGCTTGAGAGGAGTGGATAAGGGGGTAGAGATGGGGGCCTTTTATAAGAGGGTAGATGAGAAATCATGGAAAGTCATGAAATGTTACATTATTATAAAATGATTTTCGGATTTTAAAAGTCCCACAATGATATATTTTATGGATAATGTGATAAGGGTTCGATATAATCCAATATAATAGGTTTTAGAAAAGTTTATGTCTTAGATTTCATCTTATCGTTTCATTTTATTTATATCGTTCATTAATGAGGTAATCACTGCATCATCATGGTGTCAAAAATAAATTTTCTTATATAATGTCTAAAAAGTATTAAAAAACCATGATGTAGGAAATAATTTTAGATTTCAAATGACTATTTATAGTCTAAGAGATAATTTATGTAAGCAAAATTTATATTTTTTTACATAGGTGATATATACTTTGGTAATATTTCACTTTCTTTAAAAATAATATGATAAAAGGTCACTATCAAACTAAAGTGAGTCCATGGGGTCCCAAGGTATGATCAAGGCATCCCATGGTCTGCCATGAGTCAATAAAGAGGATTTGGACACATGTTGGGGTCATTTTATATTATTATTATTTTAATTTATTACCCATAACTACCTGGTTACTAAGTAATCATGATAATTAAAGATAATTACCATCGTTACTATTCATAATGTCTAAAAACAAAAAGGTCATAATTACATAATTTGGACCTTATGATTCCAAATATGGAAATAAATTTACAAAATTCAAAAGACAAAAAATGCAGTAATTAATTTAAAAATATTTGTCGTTGTCAAAACAAATAGCGTGTTTTTAAAAAACAATATCTATCAAAAGATTGATTAATTTTTATGTCCAATTTCAATGTGAAATTAATATTAATGACCGCTATTGGATTAAATGGTTAAAATATATTCTAATTAAAATTTAAAACAAATTATGAAGATAATCTAACCATATAATTAAATTAGATGAAAAATCAATTTCGATGTAAAATACAGTATTTCTTCACTATTCATGACAAAAAATAAACTTTATTCGAAAAATTCCAAAAAATTTATACAATGTAAATTTTGATGTATCCATCCTAATGTAAGATTTTATTGTTTCATATAGAATGTTATAAAGTGGCAAAAACTAGATTTAAAGAGGGTTCTCTATCAAAAGGCAGTAAATCGACCTATTAGTGAATATTAGAGAATTTATGATTAAAATCAAATTTATTCGCATTTTAGGCCTCTAACATTTATTGGATAATAGAAAAAAAATTTAACAAACATATATAATCATATTTCAGTTATTTCTATTCATTCATGTCAATATAATGGCTAGCTACTAACAACTATTTAAAATAAATTTATTATATTATTATTGTGCAACGTAAGATTTCAAAAAAATCAGTTGTTTTGTATCGGGTACTCTATCGAAGATAAAAACCATGTTAATGTAAAATTAATATTTATTTCACAAATATTAATAAATATTAAAATCTATTAATCTTTATTTACCTGGGATGTAACATCCTTCCCCTCTTTTGAAAATTGTGTCCTCGCAATTTTATTCACTTATCCAAATAAGTGGGTGTATTTATCCATCATAGAATATTTAGATTCCCACATTGCCTCTTCAACCTTATTGTTTTTCCACGAATCCTTTACTTGATAAATTACATTATTCCGCAACACTTACTCTCTATGGTCAAGAATCTGGACTGATTGTTCTTTATAAGAGAGATTTCCTTCCAAATTAACTACGTATGAGATCAAAACATGAGATGGATCTGTCATATACATCCTCAACATTGAAACCTGAAAAAGATTTTTTACCTAGGAAAAACATGCAGGTAATGACAATCTATATTCAAATGATCCAAATTTATCCAGGATTTCATAAGGTCCAATAAACCTCAGACTCAGCTTTCCCTTCTTGCCAAAACGCATCACACTTTTCCATGGAGAAACATTGGAAAAAACATAATCACCTACCTCAAAAGAAAGATCCTCCTCTGGTTATCTGTATAACTTTTTTGCCAACTCTGAGCTATTCTCATGTGCTTCTGAATCAACCTAAACTTTTATGTCATCCCTTCTATCAATTTTTGTCCCATCAGTTTCCTTTCCCCTACTTCATTGCAAAAACAAAGAGTTCGACACCATTTACCATATAATGCCTCAAACAGAGCCATATGTATACTAGAATAAAAACTGTTATTATAAGAAAATTAATCCAAAGAACAATGTTGGTCCCAACTTACCTGGTTATCCATCTTGAAAGCACGTAACATATCCTACAAGGCCTGAATTGTTTGTTCTGATTTTCCCTCTGATTGCGGATGAAAAGATGTAATAAAATTTAATTCACTACCCGATGACTTCTGAAGGGCTTTCCAAAAGAAAGAAGTAAACCTGAGATCACAATCAGATACAATAGAGAGGGGATATCCATTTAACTTCAATATCTCTTTAACATACAAGCAATAATGTTGATCTATAGGGAATATATCTCGCATAGGTAGGAAATGAGAAGATTTATTCAATGGATCAACAATAACCCATATTGTATTATTACCTCGAGATGTCTTTGGTAATCCCACAACGAAGTCCATGGATATATTTTCCCATTTCCACTCTAGCACCGGTAAAGATTCAAGCATCCCTTTTGGTAACATCCACTATGCTTTAACTTACTGAAAAGTCAAACACTTCACAGTAAAATTAGCAATATCCCTTTTAATTCCATCCCACCAGTAATACTCCCATAGATCTCTATACATATTAGTACTTCCAGAATAAACTAACCACTTGGAACTATGAGCCTCACATAACAACACATTCTTCAACTCTGAATCTCAATCCACCCATAACCTCTTCCCAAACCTCAAAACACAATCTTTATCAATGTTAAATTTAGGTAACTTACCCTTATAAACTAGCTCTACCTTTTTCTTCAAAATACTATCATTCTTTTGCGCTTTCTTAATTATGTCTGATAGAGATGATCTCACTGACACCTGAAACAAAAAATAAGAACTTCCTACACCAACAACTTATATACCAATGTTCATCAAATCAAAAACCAAAGGATCTCATTCAAATGTCGCATGGTTAATGAAGAATTACTTTTTCGACTCAAATCATCAGCCACTTTATTTGCTTTTCTCGAATTGTAATGAATTGTACAATTGTAATCCTTGATTAATTACAGCCATCTCCATTGTCTCAGGTTCAATTATTTCTGAGTGAATATATACTTTAAACTATTGTGAGCAGTACATATTTCACACTTTACACCATAAAAATCATGCCTCCAAATTTTTAATGAAAAAACAACAGCAGCTAATTCCAAATTATGTGTAGGATAATTTAACTCGTGATTTTCCAACTGATGTGATGCATAAGAAATTACCTGATCATTCTACATAAGGACACAACCAATTCATTTCAATGAAGCATTAATTTAGATGACAAACTCACCATTTCTGGAAGGCAGTGCCAAAACTGGAGCATTCGCCAATCTATTTTTCAATTAATGAAAACAATCATGACACTATTTTTTCCAAATGAACCTAACTCCTTTTCGAGTTAACATAGTCTTTGGACTAGATAATTGTGAAAAATTAAGAACAAAACTCCTGTAATAACCTTCCAAAACAAGAAAACTAAGGATCATGGTTATATTTGTGTGTCTTGGCTATTCTTCAACAACTTTTGTTTTAGCAGGATCAATAGTTATTCCAATTTTTGAAACAATGTGACCAAGGAAATAAATTTGTTGTTACCAAGTATAACACTTTTTGAATCTTCCATACAGTTTCATTTATTTTATGGTTTTCAAGATAAACCATTAATGGCTTTCATGTTCCTATTTACTTTTGGAATAAACCAAAATATCATCAATGAACATGACTACAAACTTATCCAAGAAGTCATGGAAAATTCTGTTCATTAGATCCATGAATACAGTAGGTGCATTGGTTAACCCAAAAGACATAACTACAAATTCATAATGGCCATGTCTAATATGAAATGTGGTCTTCAGAACATATTCTTCTTTTACATTCAACTGATTGTACCCGGACCTCAAGTCAATCTTTTAAAAATACTGAGCTCCTTGGAGCGTATCAAACAAATCATCGATATGAAGAAATGGTTACTTGTTCATAACAGTGATGATATTCAATGCTCTATAACCAATGAAAAGTATCATTGAACCATCATTATTTTAAAAAAAATACAAGAGCACCCCATGGAGATATTCTAGGACGAATCAAAACATTATCTAATAACTCTTGCAATTGCATCTTTAACTCTAAGAGTTTAACTAGGGCCATTCGATAAGGGGTTTTGAAATTGTCTTAGAATCCTGAACTAATCAATAGTAAATTCAACTTCCCAATCATGTATAATACGAGGAAACTCATCAGAAAAAACATCAACATACTCATTTACCACTGAAACATAATTAATCTGAGATGTTACTTTGTTTTTAACAATATGTGCAAGGTAACATTCATTTCTATCATTTACTAGTTTCTCAGGTTTCAGATATGTTATAAAAAATTAATGGTTCATTCTTGTACACAAACTGAAAATCATTCTTAAAAGAATCCTATTTATCTCTATAGTGAATCTTAGCATGATAAATAGAAATCCAATCCATGCCCAAAATAACATCAACCTCTACAAGAGGAAAAACAATAAGGTTTTCTGGTAGATTCATTCCACATACAAGGACAATAAGGTTCTTATAATTTCTTTTTGTCTCAATATTTCCCCCTTGTGCTTTTACCATAATTTCAGGATTCATATATTGAGAAGGAATTCCCAATTTAGTAGAAAACTTCTCAGAAATGAAAGATTGTGTAGATCCTGAATCAGACAACACATTGGCATAATCTGAACAAACAAATAGTATACCTGATACTACTTCATTCGATGGCCCATCATCTGCTGAAGTAGTTGAAATGGATTTCACCACCCCGTTCTGCTTGTAGTCTTTCTGATTTCCCTCAATTAAGTTCTTCAATAGACACACATTTTCATAATGACCCATTTCATTACACTTAAATCATCTTACAGCTGGCTTTTCATTTCCTGCTTGACCATCTTCTTTACAGTTACGTTCAATATAACTAGACTAACCACACCGAAAGCACTTTCTAGACTTTGATAATCATTCTCCATGATGAATTTTACTACACTTATCACATGATGGATATTTGGTTTTCATACCATTGGGCTACCTTAATGAATTTTTTCCCTTTTCCTGCCAACTGAACCACTTATTATGTTGTTTGTCAAAGAACACCAGATCATCGGAAAACTCCATTTCCCCCTTCTTTGCACATCGAACAAGATTTTCATAAAATTTTTACTCATGAAAATCTAATTCCCTTCATTATTTTGGATATAATACTGAGTAAAACTTATTGACTTTACTATCAAGGTCTCAGATAAAATTTGGAGCATAACATGCCAACTGTGAAAACTTCTTTTCATAAACAGCCACTGAGTCGTCTTCTTGCCTCAATTCCAAGAATTGTTTTCCATCCGTAGTCGAACAACCTTAGGAAAATATTTCTCAAGGAAGATACCTTTGAAATCATCCAAGTCAAAAGCATCAATCTCATCAGCATCCCTGATATTTTTTACCATCTACCACCACTGATATGCTTCACCCTCCAAACAGTAATCAACAAGACTAACCATATGATTTTCTGAACACCCCATGACATCAAAAATCTCCTCCAGTGCTTTAATCCACCCTTCAGCAGGCACAAGGTCAGATGATCCTATAAATGATGGGGGATGTTGCCTCGTGAAATTTTCCACCACTAACATGTTCCTATGCGGTTGATCTGGCTGATCTTGTGCATAGACAACACCACCCTTTATCTCTTCATTAAACAGCACCATTACTGCAATAAACTGTTCAGTTCCAATTCTAACTATCTCAGGATGCTGATTTGGAAGGTCATTTCCTTCTATATGACTTCCTATCACTGCTTCCTTGTTTCCTATATGAAAAACCATTCTGAAAAAACATGTCTTGGATGAAAAAACATGGTAATATTTAAATTCTATATCATTTCAATTTCACCATTAGGTAAAAAAATATTTTTGGATAATCATTTAACAGAATTCTAACTCATAAAGTTATCTAAACCAACATTTGATACCATCTATAAGGACCCGACCAAAAAACATTACATATTCATGAATTAAATGAATAATTCACAATGAGGATCTTTTTAGGTTTAGAGTCTTAGAGAATTAGTCCATAACTAATACATATCTAAAGTTAAAAGGTAGACACTTCTACTCAGTTTCCATTTTTTCATAAAATAAAAACTCATGAAAAAATGAGTCATTTCCAGTTAAATATTTTAGACAGCATGACTTTCCTTGATCCCATCCATGAACCTATTCCACTTTATGTCCTCTGAAAAACATTTCTAATTCTTTGGATGAGCATAAAAATTTCACTAAAGAATACAAAAAGAAGGAAGCTATTAGTTTTTAGAAACAACATGTAAACCATGAATACATAATCATAATTAATACTTTTAACCTTTATGAAGCAGTAAATACTCTTCACTATATAAAAGATCATTGATTACCCTTTTGAACCCAAAAGATTACCATAAAACCCATATAAAGAACACATAACGTATAAAGGTAACATGGAACATAAGCATACTTAAATGGAATAACCATACGGTCAACTTCAACACATGTCACTAAATGGAATAGCCAAAAGACCGACTTCCATACCCAATGCATTGGAGGTTATAACGTAACCACCCATCCTGGTATTCTTGGAACCACCAGTCATTTGGTTTATCACGTAACCACCCGTCAAATTTCAAAGTACCTGTATAAAATCGTAAGACATAAAAGAAATATATACGAAAGAAAACATTTCCACATTTCAATCACAATATATCAGTTAAATATAATGGCATAACATATCCATTATAAAAACCATTTTCAATAAAAAAAATACATAATATAGTATATGATATTTATTTTATTTTTAAAAAGACTATGGCTTGTTGAGAAATCCAAAGATCAAATAATACTGGCGGCAATGGAAAGGAAGTTGTCACTGTGTACGTTAAAAGAAACATTAGTTTCTGTCATTTAGTGAAATGCGTCATAGAAAACGATTCCCTTTGAATGAAATAAAAAGTAAAATGTGTTTATACATCATATAAAAAAAGTCTTGTATTTAAACAAAATATGCCTCAATGAAAGGAGATTGAGACGAAGTCCCTTACCTCAAATCCAACATGACTAGATCATTCTTTAATCTCATGAATAATAAACTAAAGTTAATTTCTACTAGCTTAAGAACATTTTTCATGTTTTTTATTCCTTTTATATCGCTTATTTCACTCTTATAAACATTATGCAGTCATTTATGTTAATAATGTTTGTTTTGTCGATATTTGGTACTTAAGTCAAAAATGGACTTCTTATACTTTCATGTTATTCATGTGGTCAAAAGTTCATTATATCCAGAATGATATTATTTATTTGAATATAATATTTATCATATATATCAATAATATACATGTATTTATAATAGTACATTACATTTAGAGTTAAGAAATGAAATTCACAGTTCATGGAGATGGTAAGCCGTACGTATGCATGAACGCTACTTCCATTTCTATTTAATATTTAATGGAATTAAAACATAATGATACATAGTATTTTTATAATTCCAGTATAGTATCATATATAATTTCATTAACACAATTCTTTATACGTACCACATATGCTATTAATGAGTCATATCACATTGAGGGGGCGGTAGTCCGCACATCCTCTAATGAGATTATCGTGTTTACCCATAATGGAAACCATAAAGGTATGATATAAAAGAAAAACACAGAAGAAAAAAAGTAAATATAAACATAATATATATCATATATAAAAATAGTGCCATATTAATGTCTATCATTAAAGGTGTTAAAAGTGGATTGAACCATCATCGTTTCGTGAGGCTGTAATTCGCCACCCACAGAAACAGTATGTGTTTTAACCATTCGACGGAGGTGTGTGTAAGTGTAAATTGAATACTTAGAATAAAAACATCATAGTATATTAAGGATAAATTTTTTGTTATGGAATCAAAGAATAATAATGTTAGGGTGAGTGATGAAGGAAAAATAAAATAAAGAAACTCGAGAGAAGACATTTCCTCTAAATCGGTTAACTCATTTTCATTTGAGCCAAAGGCTTCCTTAAGGACACTTCTGCCCAAAGTGAGATTTTTAGAAGTATGATATGAATTTTTAGAGATAATATGAGAAGAGGATGGATGATCCAAGGTCTTGACAGGTGTGGGTAAGGGGTTATAGGTGGGGGGCCTTTTATAAGAGAGAGGAGGGGCACTCTTGGAAGGTCATGAAAAGTTACGTTATTATAAAATTATTTTCGGAATTTAAAGGTCCCTAAATGACATATTTTGAGGATAAGGTGATAAGGGTCCTAAATACACCCATCTAATAGGTTTTAGACATGTTTAAGTCTTATATTTTACATTATATTTTCATTTTATTTAAATCGTTCATTAATGAGTTAATCACTGCATTATCATGGTGTCATAAATAAATTTTTTTATTTAATGTCTAAATATTATCAAACAAATACTATTCTGTAGGAAATATTTTTATATTTCCAATGAATATATATAGTCTACGTGATTATTTATGTAAACAATATTTAAATTGTTTTACTTAGGTGATACATACTTTGGTTATATTTCACTTTCTTTAAAAAAATATCATAAAACGACACTATCACACTATAGAGATTCCATGGGGTCCCAAGATTGGCACAGGGCATCCCATGGTCGGACATGACTCAACTAACAAGATTTGGACACATTTTGGGGTCATTTTCTATTATTATGATATTATTTTATTACCCTTAACTATCTAGTTACTAATTAATCACTACAATTAAAGATAATTACCATCGTTACTATTCATAATTTAAAAAAAAACCCCTAATTACATAATTTGATCCATCTGATTCCAAATATGGAATCCATTTTACCAAATTCCAAACACTGAAATGGATGTAATTAATTTAAAAATATTTCTCGTTGTCAAAACAAATACCGTGTTTTTAAGATACTATATCTATCAAAAGATTGATAATTGATTATGTCCAATTTCTAAGTGAAACTATTTCTAATGACCACCATTGGATTAAATGGTAAAAATATATTCTAATCAAACTTTAAAAACAATAAAAAGATAATCTAACCATATATTTAAATTATATGAAAAAGATGTTTTGAAGTAAAATACAATATTTTTTCACTATTCATTAAAAAATGTACTTTATCGGAAAAATTCTAAAAAATTACACAATGAAAATGGTTATGTACCCATCCTAAATTAGGATTTTATTTGTTCATATTGAATGTATTAAAGTGAAAAAAACTAGATTTAATGAGGGTTCTCCATCAAAAGGAGGTAAATCGACCTTTTAGTGAATATTAGAGAATTTATGCTTAAAATTAGATTTTTTTCACATTTTAGTCCTCTAACATTTGTTGGATAATTATAAAATCATTTAAAAAACATATATAAAAATATTTGAGTTAATTCTATTCATTCCCACCAATACAACGACTACGTGCTAGCTACCATTTAAAATAATCTTATTATATTATTAGTGTGCAACATAAGATGTCAAAGAAATCTGTTGTTGCATATCGGGTACGCTATAAAAAATATAAAACCTGTTAAAGTAAAATTAATATTTAATTCACAAATATTAATAAATATGAAAATGTATTATTCTTTATTTACCTGGGATGTTACAACAACAACATACATATACCTAATCTAATAATCCATAATAGATTAATTATCTACTTCTCATATATTTATAAATTATCCCAAACCCCAATTTTTAGGTTCACTTAATTACCCAAAATTAATAAACATGTATGCGAAAAACACTACATTAATTGCCAAAATACAACAGTGTGATAGAATGTTCAACATAAAACGATCAACAAATAAATTTTGTAAAAATTACCCCAAAATATTATAACTATGAAAAAAATACAAAAAATTTGAAGGATTTAATCCCATAATATTTCAAGATAATTTCTATTATTAATCTCAAAATAGCATCAATTAATCTTATAGTTTATAATAGAAAATTAATTATCCCAATCACATATTCTTGAAGATATGTTAATCATTTCCATTAATAATCTGAAAAACTATTTTTACATTCTATAAATATATGTCTTTATAAAAAATAACTCAACATTTATTCCCAATATAAATAATGATTTATTATATTTCACTTGATCATATATTATTCCCAAAATAACAAATAGCTTCCAAAATAACATTAATCACATAACCCTCCTATTATTACCTAATCTACAGGTTACCTATTTGATAATACATGAGTTACATAGATAATCTTATTATTTATCCAAAAACGAATTTAATGTAAAATAAAAAGTCATACTAATCTGGGAATTCATGTTTGATAGTGGTAGGTGATGCACCTATGTTTCACTTCAGTTGGGTGTTTGATTCTCGCACCCTTTCTAAATGTGATATGTTTTCACCCCGCATGTCAGTTTTCCATGTTCTATAACCATATAATTATCAAAATAAGATAAATACGTCAAAAATATACATAAAAATTTTTATCCATAGTATTAATATTATACTTTTAAATTTATATCCCAAAATTTATTAACTGATGATTACCTTATAATTAAATATATCCAAAAATACTGTTAATAGCTATAAAATTTTTGAACATAAAGCCTATATATGTTTTCCAAGTCATTGAACATATGATCATACATAAAATTATTAACACATCATGATATCCCTACATCTTAAAAAACATCATATTTTCAAATTTTGTCTAAACCATCATTTCATACCAATTGTAATAACCAATCCATAACCATTACATATTTTAGTGTTTTTAACTAGAGTTCCAATTTGAGGGTATATTATGTTTATATATTTATAGAATTACAAAAAATTACATATATATATACCCATAAATTACATTTGGACATGTATACTCAGTATCCATTTTTACACCAAATAATACACTTTTTAAAAACATAACTTCTTCTCATAACAAATATTTTTTTCTTTCATCATATAATAATTTGTTTCCTTACCCATCATAAGACTAGTGAAAAACATTTTAAAAAATGGGATAAGAATAAAAACTCACTAAGGGACATAATTTAATAAAACCATTTGACAAGTGAAGACCCACAAAACATTTCCTTCAATTAAAATATAAATTTTACCCCCCAAAAAAGAGATCATCATTTCAAAATTATCATTATCTTCATTTTTGAAAATAAATGTATTTCATGAAAATTAATAAGCAAAAATAAAATATATAAGTTGATATATTGGGATATATTGTTATATCCCATGTAAATAAAGAGTACACCATTAATTTATTTATTATTATTTGTGAATTAAATATTAATTTTACATTAAAGGGAATGTATTGTTTAATTGTGTACCTGATATGAAACATCGAGTTTATTTGAAACCTTTTGTTGCACACAATGATGAGTTATACTGAAAAATAATAATATAATATTATTATATTAAATGGTAGTTAACGCGTAGCCATTGTATTGGAGGGGAAGAATAAAAATAATTACAATATGATTATATATTTTTGTTAAATTTCTTTACATTTAACTAATAAAAGATAGAGGCTTAAAATGTGAATGAATCAAATTTTAAGCATAAACACTCTTTTATTCATTAAAAAGTCAATTTATAGCCTTTTGAAAAATAAAAATTTTAAAAATATGGTTTTTGTCACTTTTATAAGTTATTTTGACAAAACAAATTCTACTTTATAAGTAGGACATCAAAATTTCCATTGGGTAAATTTTTTTGTATTTTTTTAATAATGTTCATTTAACAATTAACAGTGAGAAATACTTCATTTTAATTTCAATCTACCTTTTAATTTAATTTATTTATTCTATTATGTTATCTTTTTAATTAGTTTTAAAGTGTAATTATATTTTATTATTACCATTTAACCCAATGTTGGTCACTAAAAGTAATTTATCTTTAAATTGAACATAAATAAATATCAATCTTTTTTATAGTTAATATTTCTTAAAAACAAGCATTATGGTTTTAACAATGAGAATTAATTTTAAATTAGTTAATGAAAAATTTAGGTTTTTAATTTTAAAAAATAGACATCATATTTGGATTTTGAATATCAAATTTATCTTAAGGTGAATTTTTGTTATTTTTCTGAAAATGTTCGATTTTTTATGAATGTTGAAAAATACAGCTTATTATTTAACAACCAAAATTTTCATTTAAATGAAATTGTACAACTTATGTGAATGGAATATCAAAAATCTGTTATAAATGGTTGTCATAAGTATGTAATATCTCATTCAATGAGAGAAAATAATTTTTGGTGAATAATAACTTTTTCATTTTTATTTATTGTGGTTACAAATAAATAGGGTAATTGAAGTTAAAAATAATATTATAAATATATAAAATTTCCTTCAAAATTGTCCTTACCTTAATGGATGAGTCAGGGCCGACCAATAAAATCATTGATATATTTTTCTATAAATATTCATTATAAATATAAAAAGATATCCAACATCATGGTATTTTGATTATAATTTTTAGACATCACATAAATAAGTTTATTTTTGACACAATGATGATGTAATGATTAACTCATTAATGAATGTTTTGAATAAAAGAGATTATCAATTTTGAAATAAATTTATTTTAAACTTTTTAGGTCATTAGAGAGTTTTAGGGATGAGTATGACTTGTTATCATAGAATTATTGTAGTTTTTTCAAAATATGGAAGTTGTTATAGAATTTTTTAAAAGATTTTGGTTCCAAAATATGGGAAGGACAAGAACAAATGGAATGCCTTAAAAGCCACCTCACAAAGTTTGTTCGCGTAGCCCACGCAGCCTCGCGGCCAGAGAAACGTTTCCCCTCCGTGAAGGTGCAATAGAGCAAGGAGGTGGGAGGCTCCGCGAACCCCCTTAACATTTGTGAACCCACCACAGAGCCAGGAGGTGGGAGGCTCCACTAGCCCCTTTGGCATTTTTGAACCTGAAATGGAGCATGGAGGTGGGAGGATTCATGATTATGAAAAAATGCAACATGTCATTGTGCCTAGCAAGCATTACATCACAGCGCCACTTGCCTATTAATACTGGGTTCCCCTATACTCCAAAGGATATATCCTATGTCCTTTCACCTTCTGAGCTCTCAAATTATGAAAAAAATTATGCTCTGCGAAACATGAGCTCTATAAGGTACTATATCTTCTCAATGTTTCCCACCCTTAGTTTGAATTCATCCCCTCTTCATAGAGGGATTCCCTTTGTGGATCCCATGGGCCTCCATGAAGGAACTGGCTCCCCAAAGGTACTCCGGTCCTCACAGAGCAAATATGATTCTCGAAGTACCCTCCATGCACATTGGATCCATATGATAAGGTAGGGTCATTGTACATCGCGAATCTCATTTATTTGCAATATTATGCTTGGAAGGGATCCCTGGATTCTTGAAGCCCTACTCTTTGAATGCCTTTCCACTTCAAAAATCCCCTTCCATGTCCACAAATACCCTATTCCAAGGCTAGTCCACTTCACTTCGAGTAGAAAACCCCTTCACGAAGCCCCTCCACTACATGAAGCACCAGAGCTTCACATGGTTTCTACCTATAAACCCCTTTTCTCTACAACTCATTTTACCTTGCGACCCTATAGGTTTTCATGAAGTAATTTCAAGATCCCTTCATTGTTACTTCCTGTAATTTGGCTTCGCCTCATGATTCTTCCCATAGGCATGCTAACTACTATTTCTTCATCACATACCCATGCTAACATGGACCCCTCAATGGATCACTCCAAAACACCACCCTTGCTATGGAATTACTGACACATTCACTTCCTCAAGGGAAGGAGAGTATCATTTATGTATGTCCTAGGGGTTTAGAGTGAACCCACATCGTCCGAGCAATAGGACGCTAAACATCCATGCACCATCTTCCTTAGAAAATAACGTTAAACTGGGGCCTCGCCCCATGCATTATACGTGGGGTGCCCCTTCTATGATATTCACTACACCCACTAGTCTCCACATGAGTGAGATCATTCCTTACATTGAATGAGATTCTCTATATCAAAGTTGTGTATATCCATGGGTAAAAGGAGACCATATTGATGTAATCCCCTCTAATTTCTTGCGGGAGGAAGCATCCCAACTCCTCATATCTTCTTCCTAGCCAAAGGACAGAGAGGGGGGGATGGATATTGTATCCCTCCTATCTTCTATTCCAAATACCTCTTCCTTAGGAATTTTTGGCCACTGGGGCTCCACCTAAGAGTATGTCCCAATAACTATCTCAAAGGTCAACTAACCACATGTAATCCACACTCCACATCCCATGGAAGAATCTTTTGCAACGTGATCATTAGGTATTTCCTGCCTCTTGTTTCTCATACCGAGCACAACTCACATGGGAGTAGAGCAAACATCAACCTTGGTATCCTCAATGGTAAGCCTAGAGTGTAAGCCCCACACACCCCTTTTGAACTACATGTACTTTGATCCTTTCCAAGGTAAGGTACATATGAATCCTCAATGAGGTTCAAGCCCACCTACTGGGTAGCCTAGAATGTAAGGCACATGCACCATTCTGAACAACGTGGTCCTTCATCCTTGCCAAGACAAGGTATGTAAGAAGTCTCTTTGAGCTTCCAGTCCATCATCTATTGGTCCCAACCACCTCTATGTCGGTTCAACAACCTCCATTTGGAACTACGAGGACTTTGATCATATATAGGGCATGGTACGTAAGAAGTCGTGCTACGGTTCAAGACCATCATTTACTGGCCCTGACTCCCTTAACATCAATTCACCAAACACCGTCCTAAACTATGTGGACTTTGATACGTTCCAAGGTTATGTCTGTAGGAAGACTCCCTAAGATTCAATCCCACAATCCATTGGTCCCCACCACCTTTCACATTATTTACCACCATCCTTCTAAAAAATGTCGACTTTGATCCTTTCCAAGGAAAGGTAGGTAAGAAGCCACCCAAAGGTCCAAGCCCACTATCCATTAGTTCTGAACCCCCTTCACATCGGTTCCCCTCATCCTTCTGAACAACATGGACTTTTATCCTTACCAAGGTAAGGTACGTAGGAATCCTTCCAGAGGTTCACGTTCCACACCCATTAGTTCTGACCCCCTTCACGTCAGACCACATTCATCACTCATGACGTTAAACTACATCCCCCTTTTCATCATGCACAACGTTAAACCGTATCCAACACCCCAAAATACAGGTTCCTTGTTCCTTTTCTCCTAGACAGGGTATGTAGAAAGCCTCCATGATGTTCAACCCCTTCCAGCGGTAAGCTGTAGTGACCCCATCCCATGGCAAACCATTTTTACCTCATCCAACGGTATGCTGTTGTTACCCCATCCAACATTAAGACATTGGGACCCCATCCAAAGGTATTTCATTGTGACCCCATCTAGAGGTAAGGCTTTGTGACCCCATCCAGTGGTAAGCCTTTGTGACCCCATCCAACAGTAAGCTGTTGTGACCCCATCCAGCGGTAAGCCATTGTGACCCCATCGAGTGGTAATCCTTTGGGACCCCAACTAGCAGTAATACATTGTGCCTTCATCTAATGGTATGTCGTTGCGACCTCATCCAACGATAAGCCATTGTGAAACCCATTCAACAGTAAGCTGTTTTTAACCCAATCCCAGCGGTAAGCCGCAGTCTTCCCTTCCATTGGGACACATATTGCAGGTACATCCCTGTGACATAAGACCATCCTCCAGATTCTATCCAAGTGTATTCCCATGTATATTATCGGTTCGATGTCCTCTACACACACCCTATTTCTATACCCCCATCCTGAAGTACATGGAATTTGATTCCCTACCACGAGGATGCATTTTAGGTATCTTCGAGGCTCAATCACAATATCATTATCACCCACGAGTTGACTTCATCACATTCTCCATCCTATTTACTTAATAATCCATCATCCATCCTGATTTTTACCCAATCCACCACATCCTTGTGAGATCACACAAATTCAACTCTTCACTACTCATAGAGGTAACCGGGTAAAAATACACGTGTTATCCCTGACATTAGTGCTCTATCTAGGGGTTTCACCCATCTAATTCACTCTAGTGAGTGTTCTGATATGTCTGATATGTCTCCACTAGACATTAAACCTACAGCATACCCTATGTTAAACATGGGATACTAAGGAAAACCATAGAGACATGCTTATGGAATATAATTCCCCACAGTCTACTTGATGCCTCGGGCTTCTGTGCCCTCGAGAAGCCCTATATTAAGTGGAAACCCCAGACACACTAGTGTTCCATCGTTTAGACATGCCAATGAAGTCCAATGTGTCTACTCCCCCGACTAAAGGATGCTTCCCTAGCCGGACCCCTTGGAATGTTCTGACAAATGCATTGTAATTAATCGGCGTCCATGAAGACATGTCACTAGAAAGAGTTTCACTAACAACGTCTTAGTCTATAAGGGGGACTAGGAGTATAAGACCAGTTCCGAAGCGGAATACACAGAAGTAGGATCTGACATCCCATCATCCTATTTCGATCGTGGAGAAAACACCCTTGAATCAGCGATAGACGCCGTCTGTCTTTGGAAATCATGAATACAGGGCAATAGCCAGCACATCCTCATCATCCCAAAACAAACAGATGTGTGCGCCCTGAAAAAAGCATCAGAAACAGAAATGGTGAAACTGACATGATGTTCTTATCCTCAATATGGTGATTAGTAATGTTTGAGGCATTAGAGGATTGCTATTTCACCAGATCTAGTTATCCAGCACCGGGTCCCGCCTAGAAAATAGTGGGTCTCGTGTGAAACTCACAGGAAGTCAGGATAGTTAAGACGTTGGACATTCTGGTCTCTGACGTTATCAGCGGTGGTCCTTCTTACTATACATGGTAGACATAATGACTCATTGAAAATGGACGTCGATTTATTTGTTTCAGCACCAATGGTTTAATCACTCTTCTTTTAAGGAACCAAGCAGCTGTACCAGGAATCTGATCGCCACCCACCCACCGATGCAGGGGCAGGGGAAATTCCTACGTGGAAATCCCACCGGACTTCATTGCATTTTCCACATCTTATAGAACCAAAAATTATAGGTTCCCATACACCATCTCCCATTATAAATTCATACAACGAAGGTTGATAAGCGACCTCGTACGCTGATATGATGACGAGGAGATTATCCCGACTCGGTATATGGACACCTTGGATTTAGAGGCGTTTGAACCACATCGAAACCACTACCCCCCAAGGGCTTCACAGGGATCCACTTATAACACTCTACCATACAATCATTTTAGGTTCCCCTCCACAGATTGCCTCAATGATTCCCTCCCCTATGCTGTCGAGGGAGGGGATGTCTGGGCCTAACCTGCCAGGATCCCATTCTAGTGGCCCCCACGGAGGCCCCCCACTATGCCTCTCCAGTGCCACCAGCTAGTCCCATGAGATGTAGAGTAGGTAAATTATGTACTTTGACCTCCGTCCCTAGTCCACTGGACCCGACTCTAGTGTCGGGCCCATGCCGAGGAGGACGCCCACCAATGGGTGTTGACGTCAGCAAATACTATGGCCTGATCCACCACCAACGTATATATTTCCCCCCCGATGTACACTAAGTATGGGAACATATATTCCCGGCCTAGATCGAGGCCCCAAAAACCACACTGGTAGGCTAGGTGAACTGTCAGAGCTTGTCGCGTAGGGAACACCAATCGTGGACCAACCCGCGGCAGTGACACCCAATGTGGGGGTCCACCCCATAACGCCACCATATAGAAAGCTGGTGCTCCCCGCTTCCATTGTCGGCAAGGAGGTCCACCCCATGTTACTTTCATTCTGAACCAGGGTCCACCCAATGATAGTGAAACTATGTACAGAAACCTATCCAGCACTCGTTATATCGGGTATTGGGTTGTTCCTCCTTCCATAGACTGAAAATATAAAGATTTTACACATCTGGTCAATCTATAGTATGGGGGCCTTCCATGTGTCCTTGCAGCATCCAGTGATGGTCATCCTCACCCCAGGAATCAGAGGGGTAATGGTCAGCCTCACTTCATTGGCACCCACCACGAAGGACCTACCTATGATCGACATGACTAGTATGAGGACCCTCCTTGCACTGACACTGTCTGGGGAAGCAATCATGGAAGTCCCACCCATCATCCTATTAGCTACGGAAGAGATCCTACCTGCTCCATAATTTATAGTGGAGGTCCCCTCTGCACATCAGCTGGTGGAAATAGAGGTTCACCCTATGTTTACATTGATATCTGTCCTGGTGTTCCTCGCACCCCATCTCACTCAGGCAGATGTCCTCCCCACCCCAGCACCAGTACATCCAAAGGAACTCTTCCTATAATAAATCTACCATGTCCTGATGATCCATCTTGGGGAAGGAGGGCGCAGTGATCTTAGATATAAAAATAATGTCAAGAAGATTATGAATGAGATCAAACCAGTTTTCTTATTAGATTTTGAGGTGGAATACGACTCAATGATGGAACCCTCACCTATTTCTTCAAAGTCCAGAGTTGGGGAAAGAACAAGGAACATCATCCTCATACTTATAGAATGTGAGGTCCATCAGATTTATGCCTCCCTCCACAGGTACATCCAAGTGGACAACAGTTTGGAAACCCTATAGGTTAAGACAGTTCAATATTCACTATCATCACAAGAAACACTCTCTACCTTGACAAGAGATCACGAATAGAAATTATGGGGACCAATGGAGGAAGCATAAAATTGTGTCCCATCATTGATATCCATAGAATCCATTCCAAAAACTGAATGTATCAGCCTATCTAACCTAGATTTGGTGGCTATGTCACTCCACTCTCCGGAGGAGTACCCGAGATGTGGCAGCTTGTCATCTCGCTTGCTATATTCTCCGTCGGTCAGCCTGTCTTCTCAGAGGTATACATCAGTACCAATACTAGTTCCCCAACCTCGTACTATTGACCAGTGGGGCAATGATGGTCCATACCCAAAATATTGACCAAGGATATTGTGGTATATTATCGTAGCAAACCATTTCCCAGATATGTTTCATCCAGTTGCGGTGCCAAATTTCAGGGCACCAAAATCACTCACCCATGTGGAGGTTGGATGAATTCACCAGAACCTCTAGGAAATCCATTTCTGTCTTTGACATGGACAAGTGTCCTACCCCAACTGCCAAGAACACTTTTGAGACATCGTCCAACAATTTCGTTTGGTCTATATGGCCACACTCCTCATGGACCAATGCCCTAAGTCACCAAGCCACCATATGACCATCTAACAATGATGCTTATAGTGATTTAAAGTGCTTTGTGTGATAATCAATGAGCCTTCTCCCCATGTGAAAATCCATGGATGGGGGCAGTACGCAGCCCTCCATTTCAGTTCCATTCGTCGCCAACACTATTTTTCAGGAGACATAGCGGATATTCCTCTAGAAAGGGCCGTTGTTAATACAGCCATCCTATTAGAGGGAGTGAATGAGATTTAGAACTTTGTTGTGGACTTACCCCATGATGGAGTGCCTCAAATATTGGATCAGTTGATAAGGTTCTATCGCTAGAAGAGAAATATATTGGGCCATCTTGTGCCCATCGAGGCACTAGTCCTCAGCCGGAATCACAATAATGGCAAAGAACTCCTCTGAGCCGTCAACTCCTCCGACGAATATGGATCACTGCACAATGTGGAAGACAATCCTGAAAAATCCTTGTTGTGTCAGAAACTCATTGAACACAAGGATATTCTAGACAACCTCCTTGATGAATGTGTTGCAGAGCGATGGACAGACTACGGTGATCCTCAACCAGGGTATCAGGGGCAGACACAACTTCCACTCGGTGAACAACCCCCAGGTGAACCTAACCATCATGCACATATAGGCAGGGTTAATGCCGTATCTTACAGTAAGATGGGGTAGTATGTGTCACCAAATCCTCCTGAACGGTGGGACAATCCTTGGCACCCAGCTCTGGTTCCCCTGGCTACCCCACAGGCCATTCCACCAGTCGCTCCATGAGCCGCTGGTCATTCTTATCATATTGAAGAACCTTTCAATGCACTGGTGGTTAAGGATCCTTATCAAGATAGAAATCCCACACCAGATGATTAAATGGTAGAACTCATTGCCCACCGTCAAGCATTGGAGACTTGAAAGGTGGCAATTTTACCTGATGGAAAGCTATATCTGGCATGGGTGAATGATATGCCAGCACCCCTGGGTTACAACAATCCTACGTTTTCCCCCTTCAATGGGAATGGGGACCCGCTGGCGCACCTGGACCACTTTATCTAAAGGTGTGGGCCTATTTTTGGAACTCCAATGCAGTAGGTTGCCCCTAAACTCTGGTGTTTCGTACAAACATAAGAGGGGTCGACAATCGTTTGGTGCAACCAGCTCCCCATTAAATCAGTAGCCAGTTGGGAAGGCCTCCCTAGGAAATTCCTCAACTAGTTCTATAACATCGAAATCTTCCACAGTACGTTTCCCATTGGATAATAGAGTGGCTTGTGTTGTACACAACAACAAGTTCAAACACACCACAACCAATCAAACTATCCATTATGAATTGTAATACCAACTTTTTGAAATTTTATAAATTTTATCATTCAAAATGGACATTATTTTTTTATTTGGAATATTGAAATTAGCTTATGGTGAATTTTTGGTATTTCTCTAAAAACTATCAATTTTTGATGAATAGTGAAAAACACAGTTATTGTTTAAAACCAACTTTTTATTAAAATAATTATTTATTTCATAAAAATTTATTTTATGTCAAAATAGATACATAATATCTATATATTTTAAATTTAATTCATTGGAGTCATTTTATAATGAGTTTAGATATATAAAATTTTATAGAACATTTTACAGTCTTTTACCCACCTTCTAGGTGTATTTCCAAATTTGTATAAAACATAAATCTACCACTTCTGTGAGTTTAATTTGCAAAATCTGAGAGACATAGTTGATATCAGTAGGTAAAATTTGGATTAATAAGTTGAAAATAATATTTTGTGAATAGTAACTTTTTACTTTTATTTACCACGATTAAAAGTAAATACGGTAATTAAGGGTAAAATTGATATTATTATTACCCTAAAACATATCCAAATTCTATTGGATAAGTATAATTCGACCAAGAACAACCTTAGTAATAAAATATGAACATGTTTGGTCTACTTGGATTAGATTTGTACATTTATTATTATTATATTTAAAGAAGTGTTAAGAGAGTAAAATTCAAAGTTTAATAACTAAAAAAAATTTAATATAGGGTTACACAAAATATAAATTCGATGATAAATATTAATTATAAAGAAAAACATATTTACTACATAATTTTAGATTATTTAAAAAAATAGACATTAAATAATTAAATTTATTTATGACATAATGATGATGTAGTAATTATCGTATTAATGAAAGATTAAAATTATTGATACTATAAATATCCAAATAAATCTAATTTGAGACTTTTAATAGATTAAAATAACTTTATAAGTTAATATGAAATGTTAGAGTTGATTAAATGTATTTATTTAGAATTAATAAAGTTGTTAAGAATTTAACAAAAATCAATTATTCAATAATGTCAAAATTGACATAAATGAGTTTTCAAAACAAATACAATATTATTGGTTGATATAGTAGTCCTAAAAATATATGGATTGGAAATAAGACTTATATAATGATATGTGTATCTGTAATGAACCACTTGGGGTTCTCATGGATGTTTATAGTTGGTTTATTAACCATATAATATAAACACCACAAAAAGAGATGGGAAATGTCAAACTATTAAACTTAGAGTTAAATCTAAAAGATAAGGTTAATATAGTGACCCAGACCTTTCTAAAACCTATTGGTTGAGTGGTTTGCGAACCATACCCATTTTATCTTTTAAATTGTTCATTTTAGAGCCATTATAATCAAAAAATTATGTTATTATAAAATAATTTTTCAATCATTCACTAAGGTTCCCCTCACCCCTCTTATAAAAGGGCACTCCCCCTTCTCACAAATTCACACAACCAAAGCCATTTGTATCAGCCAACCCTTACCCAAATATCCTCCCAACACCCCTACCTTCAATATATATACATTCCATTAGGTAGAAAGACATCTTATATAGCCTTGTTGATCAAATTTAATGGAAGAACCCAAAGAAGAGGCAAATATTTCATCACCTCTTTCAGGTTCTTTTCTTCTTCCACATCCCCTTTATTTGTTGTTTACATTATAAATAATAACTCTAGTTTCTTGTATATACTTTTATGTTATTATAAAAATGTTACAACCATATTCATTATTCTATCCATCATGTGAATGGCAAAGTCACGAAATGTGCATACGTACAGTTTACCGTCTCCACGTTTTGGTGTAGTAGTTATTTAAGAAATTATTTTTAGATGGTTATAATAATTATATATAACTGATGTAAATAATAAATATAATATGTTAATTTTACTTTATATATAAAATACCATCTATTTACATTATATTTTAATATCAAAAGAATGATATTGTTTCTCATGCATACGTACAGATTACCGTCTCCACAAACGCGATGAGATTCATCTCCCATCGTAACCATTCAAGAGTAATTTTCATTTGATGATTAATGATACTGTTTAAAGACTTGATATCATTCAGGATATGAATAAATACATCCCATCCATGACAACAATGTTTCACATAACAAAGAATATAATGGAAAACGAATCAGTTAACACCTGAAACAACAATAATATTAAAATATTATTAACAAAGCATTATTAGAAGATGATATTTGATTTAATATTTATGTATATGGTTATGTAATAACAATGATTTAACTATTATAAAAATGTTTAACGTACCCTCGAACATTGAAAAGTACTAGGTAATGGTTAATTTCAAAATATCTTTATTATCTAAGGTTGTTTTTACGTATGTATCTACTGGGACCTCTTTATCATCCACATCCATGTTTCATAAAAATTTATTTCAAAATAAATTTAGAATTTGCTTGACTATGGTTTAAAGTCATTTATACCATTTTTTGTCTTTTTATGATACTGTTTGATAGGAATCTTTCTGTCAATTTCCAAACAAGGTACCTTATGACCATTTCGACAAAATTAAGGTAAAAATGATTTTTAACATATACGATGAGTGACACTATTTTCCATTGTTATAACATGATAAAATCTTCCCTTACAAGATTATAAGAATATTTTCAAAATAATTTATTTCTTTTATAATTATGTAACTTTAAATTATTTTAAAAAATGAAATATAAATTTCTATCAAATAGTTTTGATTTCATCTATGTCAACATCCTTAGATGGATTTTATACTTCTTTGAAGTCGATTCAGTATGATATAAATTTTCAATATTGTATTGAAGTTTTTGTGACGTGTTTCATTGTGTATGTGTTATTTTTATACTATTTATGGTTTATGGTAATGTATTGACATTTCATATGCTAGTTTTAATACAAATTTTTATGTTATATTTCATGATTTTCATATGAGGAATGTATTGGACATAGTATGTGATGGGTGGAGCCTGCTATAGCTTCTCGAAGCATCTGTAGGTATCAGGAGACAACTAGACTTGGAATTGGCCGGTGCCTTTCCCAATTTGATATATGGTTTTGGACGAGGCCTTGATCATTTTTATACGTATTTTCTAAGTCATTGAAAAAATGTTTCAGAATGTCTAGTATTATACATTACCTCATTATGAAAATAATATTGATGGTTCATGTGGTCATTCGACTAGAAGAATACCCATGATTATGTTTTATTATGACATTATTTACTCGGCTCGTATTACTACAATAAAAGTGTTCATGTTTATTATTTGTAAAGGCATATGTTTTAAATTATTCACCATGCTTAATATTTTTGTTATCTTCCACTGTATTGCATACCCTTACTAAGAATTTGACCATACCCCATTCTTATGTTAAATTTTCATAGGATATGAAGAAGATGGTTATGATTGACTTTCAGGCATAATCTAGGAGGCTTAAATGTTTTTAATTGATTAAATTAGTGTTGTATTTCTTGTCAAGTTGAAAAGATGAAGTTATGTATGAATCTAGTTTCCAATAATACTAAAATGATTGGTCTTTCAAGACATTATTTCCTTGTGATCATGCCAATTCTATGTAATAATGCACCGACTATGGGTAACTGGGGTTAGGGCGTTATAGTTGGTATTAGAGGAAGTTCAGTACAAACCTTAGAAAAGAGATTCATATAATCTCTGATTAGGGCGCATTATCATAAGATATACATTAAGGATTAGTATTTATGACCTCCCTAGATTTTTGGTACGGTAGGGATTTTCTATTTTTTTATACAATACATCATTGTTTGTATATGATTAGATAGAGGCCCCTCTGGAACAGTTGTACCTAGGGGTAAAACCCGAAAACACCACTTTGAGCTAGACTCAAACGGGATAAAGTGCATGACAACAGGCCTTGCTACACTCATGGTTACGAAAATCATGGTGAATATGAATAAGATAATTCTCATTTTCTTTACAAACCATTATGAAGGGGTTATGAGTATATAATATCCCAAAGAATTTTTTATTATTATTATGGTTTACATCCATAAACTGTTCAATTTATGTTCAGGGTTTTAAAAGTATTGAATAATGTATTTTGATTCATAGACAAATCTAGTTTATGCCATTGTCTAAAAATGATGCTTAGTGTAGGGAACAAAAACTGTATGAATGCATGTAATCCATGTAGATATTTCCCTCCTACTCAAGATATTTATAGAAAAGATGGGGATGAAACTGGTGATGATTAGCTTATCACCAAACTGGGACAACTCAAAGAGGTTATGAATAATAACCATACTTGTACGGAGCACCCTGATCCACAACATGGTGGATCAATGTTAGACCACTTCATGAGACAAAAACCACCAACATTCAATGGGAGTTGAAATCCATTATTGTCTGAGCAATGAATAAATTTTTTAGAGAAATTATTAACTCTTATGGGAGTAGTGAAAGGGAAAAATTTGTCATGGAAGTTTATCGCCTCACTTGAGATTTTGATCAATGGTGGTCATTGATTCAAAATAGAAAGGAAGATGAGGAAGTTTACAGTATGGAATGGAGGGAGTTTAAATAACATTTTATAGAAAAATACTTTCGTCATGACCATCAAGGAGATATGGAAAGCCAATTTCCAAGTCTAAGGAAAATGGAGGATGGGAATGTCCCAATGTATGAGGATAACATTACAATATTAGAATGGTATGTAGCATATTATATTGATAATCCATGACGTAAGATTGACTATTTCTTTGATGGGTTAAAACCATTTCTCTATTGAGCATTAGAATCGTAAGCCTTCTCATCGTAAGAAGATATAGTCTCTTGTTCTATCAAGATAGAAAATGAATTAACTATTTATTAGGAATTTAAAGAAAATAATGATAATAAAAGATATGCTAAACTCTATGGAAAAGGATATAAGGAAACATGGAATAAGGGAATAAATGAATTTCCACCCTATGATATTTTTGGAAGGAATCACCCTGGTGCCTATCTAAAAAGAATAGGTGTATGCTGCAAATGTGGACAGAAAGTCTATCTTGCTGGTGATTGTCTGGGAATTAATGAAGCTACAAATGTTCAATGCAATAATTGCAGGGTGATGGGACATTATGAAAATGAACGTCCTAAGTATTAGGTAACATACCTTAGAAAACTCCAATGAATCAAGGCCAAGCATATGCGATCACTACTGCTGAGGTTGATGCTCCTAAAGATGTGGTGGGAGGTAATTTATTGGTTTTCTTCATGTTTATCCAATGATATATTTGATTCTAGATCATCACATTATTTCTTATCATCCCAATTTGGTAAGAAAAATAGATATTTCCAATATGATTTAATAAGGGGGTTTTTAGTCAAAACTCATAAGGGAAGTATCACTGCAACAATTTTTTGTGAATCAGTTCCCATTAGGGAATATAAATGTTCTTTATCCGCTGATCTCATCATCATACCCATGATTGTATTTGATATAATCCTCATAATGGATTTTCTTTTAGACCATCATGCAGAAAATTATTGTAAGAAGAAGGAGGTTACAAATTTCAATGATGATAAGGAGTACCTTATATTTAGAGAAGAAACATTACCACATGATTATTATTTATATCCACCCATAGTAGCTCAACTAAATTCAATTATTGGGGAGGAAGATAATGAAATAATTGAGTGTGAGGAAAGGAATATTCAAATAGAGGATGTACCTATTTTTCAAGAATATGTTGATGTGTTTCCAAAAGATTTACCGAGACATCCTCCAGAATGAGAAATAGATTTTTCCATTTATTTAAATCCAAGTTCAAGGCCCATATTGAAGACCCACTAATGAATGGAAACTGTGGAATTAGTGGAACTAATGAAACAACTAGAGGAATTGAGTAATAAGGGATTTATTCACCCTAGAGATTCTCTATGGGGAGCCCATGTCCTTTTTGTTAAGAAAAAATATGGATCTATGAGGTTGTGAAGTGAATACAGAGAGAGTAATTATACAATGATAAAGAACAAGTATCTCCAACCTCTCATTGATGATTTATTCGACCAAATTCATAGAGCTCAATATTTTTCAAAGATTAAACTTCGATCTTGATATCATCATTTGTGTGTGAAGAAGGAAGACATTCCAGAAATAGAATTTTGAACCCGGTATGGGCATTACGAGTTTACTGTAATGCCTTTTGGGATGACAAATGCTCCCTTAGTCTACATGGATCTAATGAATAGAGTTTTCAAGGAATATCATAATGAATTTTTAGTGGTATTTATTTATTATATCTTTGTATAGTATAAAATCTATGAAGATCATAAAAAATACTTGTGCATTATTATAAATACTCTTATAAGAAATTAATTATATGGGACATTTATCAAGTGTGAATTTTGGCTTAAAGATATTTCTCTTCTTGGCCATATTTTCTCGAAGGATAGAATTTATGTTGATCAATCAAAGATCAAGGAACTCCACAAATGTCCAGCAATGACAAGTATAATTGAGGTACATAGTTTTATTGGTTTAGCAGGTGTTATCAACATTTCAACTATAATTTTACCTTATTGGATAACCTAATAAAAAAGCTCACACGTAATGGTGTGAAATTGTTTTGGACAAAAGAGTGTAAAGAATGTTCGGATGAACTAAAGAGAATATTAGTCAATGCTTCAATCTTGACTCTACCATTGGGGAATGATGGGTTTATTATTTATAGTGATTTTTCAATAATAGGACATGGTTGTGTCCATATGTATAATGATTGAGTTACTTCCTATGCATCACGACATCTAAAAAATCAATACCAAAACTATCCTTCTCATGATATTGTGTTAGAAACATTAATATTTTTTTTGAAGATATGGGACATTATCTCTATGGTGTAAAATGTGAGATATATACCAATCACATGATATTGAATTATATTTTCTCACAAAAATAACAAAACATGATACAAAGGAGATGGCTTGAACTAATCATGGATTATTATTTCATTATTCACTACCACCTGGGGAAGGAAAATAAAGTGGAAATTCTTTGATTATAAAGGATCATGGTGTTTTGTACAAGATGATAATTGAAAAGGATCCTATATACATGGATCTAGTAAATATGGATATGGGAATAACCATGGAGGATGTAAAATCAATGCTTTTTCAAATGGTTGAGAAACTATCTTTACTATAAAGGATATAGAGCTCTCAGACTGATGATGAGGAGTTTCAAAATAAGATTAAATCTGTGAATTATGGGACATTGAGTGACTTCATATATGAAGAAGAGATTTTGAAATTTTAGTAGAGACATTGTGTTCCCGATATACCTGATCTGAAAAGGGAATTATTTGATGATGCCCATAGATCCAATTTCTCTATACACCCTGGTAACACTAATATGTAGTGAGATTTGAAGGAACATTTTTGTTGGGACAACATGAAGATGGGGATTGCTGATTTTGTGTCAAGATATATGGTTTGTCAACAAGTGAATTCTGGAATGAAACATCCAATAGGATTCATGCAACCTCTTCCCATACCATAGTGAAAGTTGGATAATATTATGATGGAAATTATCATGGGACTATAAAAGAATATTATAGGAATGATGCAATATGGGTCATTGTTGATTGTCATACCAAGTCATCACATTTTCATTCTATTAGAGAATATTTACCACTAGAACATCTAGAAAGACTATATAATAATGAAGTTTTAAGACTTCATGGAGTACCCTTATCGATTTATTCTGATCTTGATCCCCATTTTACGACAAGATTCTATAAAATTCTACAGAAATCCCTGGATACTGAACTTTGTTTGAGCACTGCCTACCACCCTCAAACTGATTGACAATCATAAAGGACTATTCAATCCATAGAAGTCATGTTGAGATAATGCTCACATGACTTTAAAGGTATTTGGGATCAATATTTTACTCTGTTAGAATTTTCCTATAACAATAGCTTTCATTAAAGTATTTAGATGGCACCATTTGAAGCGTTTTATGGAAAGATATTCCACACAAAAACCTGTTGGGATGATGTTGGTGAAAGAAAAATCATAGACCTATAACATGTTGAGGAAACGATGGAAAAGGTAATGGTAATCCAAACCCACATCAAAACATCTCAAAGTAGGCAGAAGTACGATTCTGATAACCAAATAAAGGATTTGGAATTTCAGGTAGGGGGTCATGTTTTCTTGAAGTTATCTCCAAGGAAGGGAATTATACGATTTGGTAAGAAGGGTAAATTGAGTCCCAAGTACATTATATCATTTTAAATACTAGAATGAATTCGGGATATAGCTTACAATTTTGCAATTCCACCCAGTCTCTCCAATGTTCATGATGTGTTCCACATATCACTTTTGAGAAAATACATGCCTAACTCAATGCATGCACTCACCTATGTGAAATTAGAACTAGAACTAGATCTGTCTTATAAAGAAGAGACTGTTAAGATTATTGATACCAAAGAACAAGTGATAGGAAACCGAACGACTCATCTGGTTAAAGTTCTATGGAGAATCCATAAAATGGAAATGGAAATGTGGGAATCCCGTGTAACTTATGATGAAGAACCACCCAAATCTTTTTATGCATTAATATTCTAGAAATTTTGTGGACTAAATTATTTGAATTAGGGGTGAATTTAACACCACAATCATCCACAGTACATTTCCCTAAGGATAATATAGTATCTTGTGTTGTATGCATCTTCGAGTTCAAACACAACACAACCAATCAGACTATCTTTTAGGAATATTAATACCATATTTTTTGAATTTAAAAAAAATTTCTGTCGAAATGGACTTCATTTTTGGATTTGGAATATCGAAATTAACTTAGAGTGAATTTATGGTATTTTTCTGAAAACATTCAATTTTTGATGAATAGTGAAAAACACTACGTTATTGTTTAAAACAAAATTTGTGTTTAAATAAATATTTATTTTATATAAATTTATTTTTGGTCAAAACAGATACATAATATGTATATATGTTAAATTTAATTCATTTGAGTCATTTTATAATGAGTCTAAATATTAAAAACTTTATCAAACTTTTTTCCGTCTTTTACCCACCTCCTAGGAATATTTCCAAATTTGTATAAAATATAATTTTACCACTTCTATGAGTTGAATTTCAAAATTCTGAGAGACATGGTTTATATTAGTAAGTAAAATTTGGTTCAATATGATGAAAATAATTTTTGATGAATAGTAACTTTTTACATTTATTTAACACGGTTAAAAGTAAATAGGGTAATTAAGGGTAAAAATGATATTATTATTACTCTAAAACATGTCCTAATTCTATTGGATAAGTATAATTCGACCAAAACAATGTTAGGAATTAAATATTAACCTCTTTGCTTCACATGGATTAGACTAGGACAGTTATTTTTATTTTATATAAAGAAGAGTTAAAAGAGTTAAATTCAATGTTTAATAACTAAACGATTTTTAATAAATGGTTACGTGAAAAATAAATTCAACTATAAATATTCATTAGAAATATAAAATTATTTCCTATATAAAATTATTTTATTTATAAATTTTATACATTATGTAATTAAATTTATTTATGACACAATGATGATGTAGTAATTACAATATTAATGAAAGATTAAAATAATTGATATTATAAATATCCAAATAAATCTAATTTATGCTTTTAATTAATTAAACTCAATTATTAGGTTAATATTACATGTTATGGTTGATGAAATTTATTTATTTTTAAGTAATAATGTTGTTAGGACTTTAACAAAAATCAATTATTAAATAATGTCAAAATTGACATAAATGAGATTTTAAATTAAATACAATATTATTGATTGATATAGTAATCCTAAAAGTATAACGTTCATCCAAAAAACTTATATAATGATAGGTGTATCATTAATGACCCACTTTTGGTTCTGTTGGATGTTTATAGTGTGTTTATTAACCATATAATATTAAAATACAAAAAGACATGGTAAATGTCAAACTATTTGACTAAGAGTTAAATCAAAAAGATAAAGTTAATATAGTGAACCAATCCTATCTAAAACCTATTGGGTGAGACGTTTTAGACCCATCCACACCTTATAATTTAAATAATACATTTTTTTCCATCACAAACAGAAAATAATTTATTATAAAATAATATTTCATTCATTCCCTAAGGTGCCCCTCACACCGCATATAAAAGGGAACTTCCCCTTATATCAAATTCACACATCCAAAGCAATTTTTCATGTCCTAACCCTACCCAAATATCCTCCCATATATCATAACATCATCCTAGAGGCATTCCGTTAGTCATAAATCCATCCTATGAAGCCCTTTTGACCAAATCAAATGGAAGAACCCAAAGAAGAGGTAAATATTCCATCCCCTATTTCTAGTTATTTTCTTCTTCCACATCTTCTTTCATTCTTGTTTCCATTATAAAATAATAACTATAGTATCTTGTATATACTATGATGTTATTATAAAATTGGTACAAACATATTCATTATTCTATACTTCATATGAATGGCAAAGTCACCGTACGTTCGTACGTACGACTTACCATCTCCATGTCATGGTGTAGTTGTTATTCAATACATTATTTTTAGATGGTTATAATAATAATGTATAATTTATGTAAATAATAAATATAAAATTTTATTGATTATGTATATATCAAATACTATCCTTTTTAAAACTATTTTAATATTAAAAGAATGATATTGTCCTCATGCATATGTATAGATTTCTGTCTCCACGAACGCGATGAGATTCATTTCCCATCATTACCATTCAAGACTAATTTTAATTTGATGATTACAAATAATGTTTAAAGACTTTATATAATTATGAATATGAATAAGATACATTGCATACATTACCAACATGACTCATGTAACAATGAATATAAAAGAAAATAAGTCAGTTAACACCTGAAACAATGATAATAGTAAAATATTATAAACAATGCATTATAAGAAGATCATATATGATATCAAAATTATGTATATGGTCCTTGTATAATTTAATATCATTTATTTAACTAGTATACAAGAGGATAACGTACCTTCTTCCAATTAAAATCACAAGGTAAGGGTTGATTTCACAATCTCTTCATTATCCGAGGTTGTTTTTACGTAAGTATCTACTGGACCTCATTATCATCCTCATCCATGTTTCTTACAAATTTATTCCAAAACATTTTTACCATTTACTAGACTATGGGTTAATGAAATTTATACCCTTTTTTAAATTTTATAAAATGGACTAAATGGAATCTTTTTGTTGTTTTACAAGCAAGGTACCTTATGACCATTTTGACAAAATTAATGTAAGAATTTTTATTTAACTTATACAGTGAGTGAAGCTATTTTCCACCATTATAAAATTTTCATAGCTTCCCTTATAATATTATAAGACTATTTTCAAAATAAATGTTTTCAATTATAATTATGAAACCTTAATATATTTCCAAAAAATAAAGAGGTATTTCACTCAAATTGTTTCTATTTCATCTATGTCAACCTCATTTGATGTATTTTATTCTTGTTTGAAGACGATTCATTGTGATACAAATCATTCATATTGTATTGATTGTTTTGTGATATGTTTGTTTATGGATGTGTTATTTTTATACCATTCATGGATTATCGTTAAAGTATTGACATTTCGTATGCTATTTTTAATACGAATATTTATGTTATATTTCAACCTTTTAATATGAGAAATGTATTGGACTTAGTCTGTGATGGGTGGAGCCCGATATAGCTCCTCGATGCATCGGTAGGTATCATGAGACATCTAGACGTGGAATTGGCCAAGGCCTTTCCCAATTTGATATTTGGTTTTGGCGAAGGCCTTAATCATTTTTAGATGTCATGGCCGAGGCCTTGACAAAATGTTTCAGAATTTCCAGCATTACACATTCCCTCATTACAAAAATAATAATAATGGTTCATGTGGTCATTCAACAAGTAGAATAACCATGATAATTTTTTATTATGGAATTATTTACTCAGCTCATATTCCTACCATAAATGTGTTCATGTTTATTTTTATTAATGCATGTGTTTCCAATTATTCTCCGTAGTTAATATTTATGTTATCTTCTATTTTATTGGTTACCCTTACTAATCATTTGAGCTCACCCAATTCTTATGTTTTATTTTACCAGGATTTAAAGAAGTTAGTTATGAGTGACTTGAAGGAATTATCTAGGAGGCATGGATGTTTCTAATAGAATAAATTAGTGTTGTATTTCATTTCATGTTGTAAATTTGATCATATGTATGAAGATTGTTTCCAATAATACTAAACTGATCGGTATTCTGGTACGTGATTTCCTTGTGAACGTTCCAATGATATATAATAATGCACCGACACTGGGTAACTAGGGTTGGGGAGTTACACGTTCAGTTCCATGATTCAGAATACAATTATCACAGACCTCTTCATGTGCATGCAGAGACCTGATGAACACGCTGAAAACTTTGTCACCTAGTGGAATGGGCTCACATACTCCCTTGACATGCCGCTGACTCATGAGAAACACCTGATAGAGTGCATAGGGAACATCTAGATAGAACAGGTCCCCTCATTCATCATCCATAACTACCCCTATGGATTCCGAGACTTCTTAGATAAGGCCCAATGCATTGAGGATGCCTTACAACAGACTATGTTGGCATGCATGTTACCTCCTACGATCCACAAAAGAAGGGCCTCCATGACCGAGCCTGTAATGGTGGCTAAAATAGAGGCCCCCATGAAACTAGTGTTGTTACCAGTGGAGCTGCCTCCGTAGCCTTTTATAGGTTGTCCACATTACACATAGCTTTTGGCCCTACTACGCTCACCTCAGAATCGGCAGGTGTCTCGGCTCAATGTGCTACCGCCTAGGCGAGAAAAGCATGCTCTAGCTCCTCGGCATTCCCCTCCAGCACCGTGTCCCGGATGATCCAAGGCCCCCTTCCAATACAAGAGGAACCATACCTATTCATTCAGTGATGCACAAGTCTTAGGCTACTTCCACGTTTCCTTAGAGTAGGGGATTGTACGTTTGCCTGAATACAAGAGTCTAGAAGAAGAGAACATCACTAACCACCCTAATTACTACACATATCCCCGGATCTTGGGGAACACACTAAAATAGTGCTATATGTTTAAATACTGGCTTCAATACCATGTTTATAACATCATTGTCTAGTTATGACCATCTTTTACTCAAGTTTCATGTGTCTTCCTAAGGCAGGACAACATCAGTGACAACGAAGGCTAGTGGAATTAGGTTTCTAACTGTGGGACCCCTAGGTATGCAGACTGTATGGCTCATAAAATAGTTTCCAATTCCAACGGTTTTATCCATGCACACTTGAATCTACCAGAGCCATCAGAAGCCACATCTATTACTTCTGCATCGTCGTCTCAGCATTCATCTTCCCAGAAGAGTTGGCATCAGTGGTTCAAGGGGAAACAAAGACCCCCGTCATGGCCATTGTTATCTCATACTCTCAGTTACATCATGCCTCCAGAGATGTAAATTCCTCCTAGAATTTGTTTAGAAGTGGATGACACTTCGTGTGATGGTCCATTGTATGCCTCAGTTAATAATGTAGATCTGGTAAACCCTACATGATTCTTGAAGACAATGAATGAAAGGAAAATCCTCAAAACGACCCCATCTGTCGTCAGCTTCGAAAGAGTGGTGAGAATATGAGCCATCGAAGTTCCTTGGTCTTCACTTCCAGCTAGGATCTTCAAGCTACCAATACCAGGCAAGAGGCCAAGTATATATCTTACCACACACAGCCTTCTCACATAGTGACATTAGGTCGGCCTTCACCGTCGTTCCTGTTGTTGGATCTGGCATAGCCACCTCAACTGTGACGTGATCAGCCACATTTTTCGCTAGACTGGTCTCAGTCATCTGCCCCCATTTGATAGTTAAACTAAAGGCTTCGACTAGTGAGTTTCGGGATATTCCTATCACCAGTCAGCCGCGGGTCCAGTCAGTAGGGCCCACCATACCTCATGTCATAGAGTGACCTCATATAAGCTAAAGTACATTCTTGGAACGGAAGCGTGATTTCCTCAATCATCATTCTAGAATTCCAGAAATGCACTATATCCTTGAGTCCCTTCTCCTATAGTTGTATATGCGTGAGGCCCTTGTTGAGTATTTAAGAATCCCCCTTCAGTTTTGGATGTAGGTAGTAGCTGCAGAATCCTTCCATGCTAAGGCGGTTGAGCATGCTGAATTCCATGGCATCATCTCGTTCACGGGAGATGATTAAGTCACTCCCATACAAGGGAACATTCACCCACTGAACATCAATGGACTGTTAATTGGTGTGGTGGTTCGTCATTGTCTTGTCGACACAAGTTCTTGAATCAACCAAATCTAGACTCAGACACTACCAAAGCTGTGATTGTCAAAGGATGATCTATGTCCCTCTGACCTAATAAACTATGGTTATGACATGATATTGCAGACAACATTCAACAAGATCTATTTTAATACCCAATTCGGTTATCTAGTTTCCAGCACCGAGTTTATTCTTGACTCCTGGGACACCGCCTATAGTGGATTTATGGGTAGGTCATGGCTCCACCTGCACATGAAGGTTCCTTCATCGTATCACCAATGCCTAAATTACTACCTTAATGGTCGAGTGGGAGTGCTTCAAGTTGATGCATCTCTATTTCCCTCTTGTGAATCCCACAATCTAGATGATGACTACTACAAGTGCAAAGGTAAGAAGATTCAAGCTTACGAGGTTGAGCATGCAATGACCACGACCGGCCCATGGACATATCTAGATGAAGAACACGTCTTTCCAGTCCATCGATTGGAGGCTACAACTCAGGACTGGTTACAATGAATTGTTGTTTCTTCAATGATGGGGTAACACATTCCCACGTCTGTGCGATGCCGGAAGTTCACCTCATACTCCAACACAAACCAGGATCATGTGATCGCAGAGCATCCTACCCCCATACGGTATTGGGATGTCCGACCCATGACAATGGCTATAAGTCATACTTTCTTATTTTCCCAAGCTGGAATTAACTGGATCAAGATGAAGGGCTACTATTGCTTCACTATTGTAACACCCCGAGATTTTATGAAAAATATTCTTTTTAATTTCATTAATGTCTTGTGTTGTATGCTACACCAAAAGGAGCTTTCTCAACACGCATCCTTGACTTGCTTTGCATTACACACAATTGCGACCTTCCTCGATATCGTGTGTAGTACGCAATACCGAGTTTCACTAAACAATGATATGCTATTAAAATATTATTAAAACTACCCGTTATGAATAGTAATAACCACCTTTTAAAATTTTATAAATTTTATCTCTCAAAATGGACTTCATTTTTGGATTCGGAATATCGAAATTAGCTTAGGGTGAAATTTTGGTAATTTTCAGATAACTTTCATATTTTGATGAATAGTTGAAATTAATAAATTTTAATTAAAAACAACTTTTCAATCGAAATAATTAATAGTGATAAATTATTAAGTTTAGTGGTTTTAAAGTATATTTAGAAATATATTTTTACAATTTAATACAATGATGGTCATTGGATGTAATTTCACATTTAAACCACTTATAAACAAGTTTTAATCTTTTGATAGTTATTATCTCTTAAAAACACGGTATTTGATTTGACAACGGGAATTAATTTTTAAATTAGTTAATGCAACTGATATGTTTTGAATTTGGTAAAATATACATCATTTTTGAGTTCATAATATCAAATATAGCTTAGGCCTAATTTTTGGTATTTTTCTGAAAACTTTCAATTTTTGATGAATAGTAAAACCACTAAGTTGTAGTTAAAAAAACTGAATTTTTCATAAAACTTAATTTTACCGCTTCTGTGAGTGGAATTTCAAAAATCCGAGAGACACGGTTGATGTCAGTAAGTAAAATGTGGTTCAATGAGATGAAAATAATTTTTTGTGAATAGTCACTTTTTACTTTTATTTACCACGGTTAAAAATAAATAAGGTAATTAAGGGTAAAAATGATATTATTATTACCATAACACATGTCCTAATTCTATTGGATAAGTGTAATTCGACCACAAAAAAACTTATGAATAAAATATGACCATTTAGGCCCACTTGAATTAGATTAGGACATTTATTATTATTTAATTCAAAGAAGAGTTAAAAGAGTTAAAATCAAAGTTTATTTAATAAAACATTTTTAATATGGGGTTATACATAAGATAAATTCGACTATAAATATTAAATAGAAATCTAAAAAAATTTCATACATAATGGTATTTTATTTGTTATTTTTAGACATTAAATAATTTAATTTATTTATGACACAACGATGATGCAGTAATTACCTTATTAATGAAATATTGACATAATTGATGTTATAAATACCCAAATAAATATAATTTGAGACTTTTAATGAATTATACTAATTTTATAGGTTTATATGACATGTTAGTATTGATTTAATTCACTTTTTTAGAACTTATCATTCTGTTATTATTTTCACAAAAATCAATTACTAAATAGTGTCAAAATTGACATAAAATAGTTTTTAAAACAAATATTATATTATTAATTGTTATTTTATTCCTAAAAATCTAAGGTTCGGCCAAATGACTTAGATAAGGTTATATATATTAATAATAAACAACTTGGGGTTCGTTTGGCTTCTTATAGTATGTTTATTAACCTTATAGTATAAGAACACAAGAAGACATGGTAAAAGTAAAATTATTTAACTTAATGTTAAATCTAAATGATAAGGTTAAAATAGGAACCTAAACTTGTCTAAATTCTATTTTATGAGAGGATTTAGACCCATCCCAACCTTAGCCTCGAAATAAATCAATTTGGAGCTATTTAAAACCGTACTTGACTTTATAATAAAATAATATTTTTAGTTATTCCAATGCTGCCCATCTCCTCCCTTATAAAAGGGCACCTCCTCCCTCTCTTCCTCACACAACTTTGAGCTTCAAGCTCGGACAACCCCTGCCAAATTCTCTTCTCCACTTCCCTAGAAACATCCTAGAGGTTCTGGTCTTCCTCAAAGACCAATTTTAGTTCCTTAAGAGGAGGTCTCAAAGAGGCGCTTCAAAGAAGAGGTAATTTCCGTTACAGATTCGTTCACCTTTATTTCTTCTTCCACTTATTCTTCTTAGGTTGTTTCATTATGAAGTAATAACATCAGTATCACTCATATACTGATATGTTATTATAAGTATGAAACAATCCTATTTCACCATCTATCCATCCTATGGAAAACGAAATCACCGCGCGTGCGTACGTACGGAATACCGTCTCCACGCCGTGGTCAAATCTATTTTCCAACACCACCTTACTTGGATGGGTATAATGGTGTAAATAATAACTATATATTATTATTTTAAAGTGATATTTATTCTGAAATAGTATACATACACTCCAATACAGTCCCACGATCATGAGAACGATATCATCGCTCGTGCGTACGTACGGACTACCGTCTCCACAACGCGATGAGATTCATTATACATGTTAACCATTTAAGAATGATTATAAAGTATATATAAGAAATAATAATGAAATATATGACATTATAAAGCTACTGTATTTATGTATATATATATGTCATCTACTTAATTCCATTCAACTCAATAAGGAAACGAAAACAACGTTCATGCGTACGTACGGCCTACCCTCTCCATGAACGGTGTATTTCTTTCCATTTAATGATTTATTATATATATATGTATATTATGAATATATATATATATATATCATGTTTTATACTATGGAATTAAGTAATCATTATCTAAGTAATCATATGAATAATTACAAGTCAAAAACACGGACGACAAATGAAACAATTTTACCCAAAATGCTCTTTAACATGGAATTTACAAAAGAACGGGTAATATAAAGCCATAAGTGAACCATATATGATATCACAACAGTGAATATGATTCTTTAATAAGTCAATGACATTATTTAAATCATTATACAGGAGGTTCGGACACTTATGAAGCAAATCAGACCTAAGGAAAGGGAAATATCACAATCTCATTTTTATCCAAGATTGTTTATTCATAAGTATTTACTGAGGTGTATTTTATTATCCACATCCATGTTTCCTCAATATGTAATATTATATCCGTCCACCTACAATTTTTTAAATCCAATTTTACCCTTAGATGAGTTTTTAGTAAAGGATATGAAAGGAATCTTTTGTCGTTTTTCGTACGAGGTACTTTTTGACTTTTCCGACAAAAGTACGAAGAATGTTTTTTTAACTTAAACGGCACAAACGGATTTTTACGGTTTTATACAGCCTTATTTTCATGAAGCTTCCTCCAAAATATTTCATGACTATTTTCAATAAAATCTCTTTCTTTTAAAATTGCATGATGTTTTGTGAAAAGAAATTGATTTTGAAGAAGAAAGGATAGTTTCCTCAAGAATTCATTTCAAGTGTTTTATCAAAATTATTTTCAATCTAAGATAATAAAGGGTTCTGTTTCTATCCATATTTTTACATTTATTTGACTATGTTGTGATGGAATTATGTTTATGAATTACATTATCTTATATGAATGGTTTTATGATGTCATGTTGTTTAAGAATCCTGTTTTTATTACTTGGGTTATGCAATGATGTATGATTTAGGATTTTGTGGCACACATAAGAATGGTATCTTTATGAGATGGGTGGGACCTATATCTCTCTCCAATGCATTGGGTAAAGATTTTATATCTCATGAGATAGACATGGCTGGAATGGTAGGTTATACCGGTTCAGTGAAACAGGACTGAAACGAGGGTGACTCGGTTCAGAAAGGGACTCTGTCCACTAAGATAGTTTTGGCAATGAGTCTTGACTAATAAGAAATGATTCTCTATGATTATGTGTGTATGCCAAAATGTTTCAGGTTTTATGTTATGATTATTGGGATTGCATTTTACTTCTATGATTTTCCCATGTTATAATATTATGATCTCTTTTGCAGGATAAGATTTCCAAAAGTTATGTTCTTATGTATATGATGTGATTGATATTTCTTTTGTTTACCCTTACTGAGAATTTGAGCTCACCCTTTTATGTTTACTTTTCCCCAGGATATCACGAAAGGTTTTAGGTATAAGAAAAAAAAGAAGATCTTTATGGGAGATGTTGAAGATCTTTCACCAGGATTAGAAGATTATATTCCGAGTTTCCAAATACACTAAACAATTACGATCCTTGTGTGTGTGGTTTTGTTATGTACAAAGAATTCCGCAAATGTAATGTAATGTCAATGTACGCCATGCTTTGGGTCTCTATAGTTGGTATCAGAGGAAAGGTTTAGTCATCCTTTGGAATCTAGGATGCGAGAACATTAGTGAGATCCCTAGAGATATTTCTAAGGTATGTCTAGGGATGTCTCTAAGGTTAAGTATACGTATAGGTTATAGTCCTAGAATTGCGCTAACGATATTAGAATTTTACCTAAGATGTTAGATATTGAGGGTACTCCCACTTTATTATATTGTTTTCCCAAGCATGATTTTTTCCTCTCACACTATTCTTTTTGGGTTTTAGAAAATGGCTGGAAACAAGATGATTCACGATAATGGAGGATATGATGGACAATGGAATGATATTTTTCATGAGAAACCAAATGAAATGGGATTTGGAAGTCCAAACATCATTATCATGCCGAATCAGCAATCTCTTAATATGATCAATAAAGTAAAATTTGGTAAGTTTCCTGACTCGGCTAATAAGACAAAGATGGAGTTTCATGATGATCATAGAGGAAAGAAAGTTCAATTTCCCCTATGTAAATCATGTGGGAAGAGGCATCAAGGAGAATGTTTCAAAGGAACTGGAAGATTCTTTGGGTGTGGAAAAGTAGGACACAAAGCCAGTAAGTGAAAAGGAAAAGGTTCAGTTAACACCAGGGATGAGGATAATGGTATTTCTATGACATCAACAATGGTTAAATGTTTTAAATTTGGAATGTACGGGCATTATGCAAACCAATGCCCTAAGAGAATGTCTCATGAAGAGAATCAATATGGTCATATGAGTAGTATTTATGTTGATGATGATGAAGAGACTACAAATGATATGTGAGATGAAAGAATTGTTGAAGCTCGGTCAATGGTTAAGAATGTAGTGGAATGATTACATGTATATCATGTGTAATGTTGTATAAGAAATCTCACGGTACTATGGAATAAAGAGACATCTAAGGATTGTTACACTGTTGTCCTTCCTTGAGTTTTGAAAGTGTATGATTAATGGTACCACTATCCATGACAGGTTATTCAGATATTTTTGGAATGTAGATGATATGCGCATAATGAAGGGATAAGGAGAAAATTAAATGTTTAATAGTATTCATGAGCTCATGATTTATATAAGGACTAAGTGACATAATGGTTTGAGTATAAATAATTTTGAGGATTTTGGTTTATGGAAAGTGTTAACTTTTAACTGAATTCATGTTTTCACTAATGTTCAATGGTTATTCAAGAAAATACATGATTAATGACTTTGAATATTTGGAATGTGACCAACAAAACATATCTTATGATATATGGGGATCAACGATGGTATTAAATCTCTGGGAATCGTTTTCACTATGTTATGAGAGTGGACTGAAGTATTATGGATAATCCTAAAGGTTGGAATGGATTATGTTGGACATAAGTTAGTATTGTTTAAGGATAGAAGTTTTTTTGATATTATTGATGGGATGTTATAGTAATATAGTTTTAGAAAAAGGATAACCTGTAGGACGGGCGACATCCCATCGCGTCGGACAAGGCTGTGGGAATCGATCCCACAACCGAAGTGCGACTGGCCTTTATCACCTACCACTGGCCTACACGAAGTCCCTGGTTTGTAGAAACTAGTTTTATTTTATTAAGCGGTATGATATATGTAGTATAAGTTCATTTTTGGAACCATATACGATTAACCATAAGATGGACTTATAACTTTTGATAACCTTTTGTTTGAAAGAGATGGAATGACCCATCATTCTATCACATGATCTGCTAACACATCACGAATGAAAAATTCAACTTCATTTATTTAAGAGATGAAGTGGAAATTGTCTAAAGAACGACAAACGGTGAGACTATACCAAAATCACGAAAGTATTTCTTCTAATTCCAATTTCATCAACTTTAGGGAAATGATCTTGAAAACCAAAAATGTTGTCTTAGTGCTCTTATATCTAATGAATCAGATGGTACCTTATATCGTCACAAATTTATGGCGTTGTGATTGCTAGCTTTTCCATAGCCATGTTCTCTACCACTCTCCATCAGAACATGATGGTTGGATTTCTCTTCCATATCCATATTTTCACCTATGTGGAAACCCAGTGATTAGTTTATTTGGGTAACCGCTACGTTTCATACTTTTGTTTTTAAAGATTGGTTTTGGTATTCCTTTTTACGATGTGTGTTTATATTAAAGAAACTTTTGAATAGTAAACCATTTATAACCCCGATGAATTTCGAGGGCGAAATTCATTTTAAGGGGGGTAGAATGTAACACCCCGAGATTTTATGAAAAATATTCTTTTTAATTTCATTAATGTCTTGTGTTGTACGCTACACCAAAAAGAGATTTCTCAACACACATCCTTGACATGCTTTTCATTACACCCAATCACGACCTTCCTCGATAGCGTGCGTAGTACGCAATACCGAGTTTCAATAAACAACGATATGCTATTAAAATATTATTAAAACTAACCGTTATGAATAGTAATATCCACCTTTTAAAATTTTAGAAATTTTATCTCTCAAAATAGACTTCATTTTTGGATTCTGAATATCGAAATGAGCTTAGGGTGAAATTTTGGTAATTTTCGAATAACTTTCATATTTTGATGAATAGTGGAAAAAACTAAATTTTAATTAAAAACAACTTTTTCAATCAGAATAATTAATAGTGATAAATTATTAATTTTAGTGGTTTTAAAGTATATTTAGAATATATTTTTACAATTTAATACAATGATGGTCATTGGATGTAATTTCACATTTAAACCACTTATAAACAAGCTTCAATCTTTTGATAGTTATTATCTCTTAAAAACACGCTATTTGTTTTGACGACGGGAATTAATTTTTGAATTAGTTAATGGAACTGATATGTTTTGAATTTGGTAAAATAGGCATCATTTTTGAGTTCATAATAGCAAATATAGCTTAGGCCTAATTTTCGGTATTTTTCTGAAAACTTTCAATTTTTGATGAATAGTGAAACCACTAAGTGGTAGTTAAAAAAACTAAATTTTTCATAAAACATAATTTTACTGCTTCTGTGAGTGGAATTTCAAAAATCCGAGAGACACGGTTGATGTCAGTAAGTAAAATGTGGTTCAATGAGATGAAAATAATTTTTGGTGAATAGTAACTTTTTACTTTTATTTACCACGGTTAAAAGTAAATAGGGTAATTAAGGGTAAAAATGATATTATTATTACCCTACCACATGTCCTAATTCTATTGGATAAGTGTAATTCGACCAAAAACAAACTTAGGAATAAAATATGAACATTTAGGCCCACTTGAATTAGATTAGGACATTTATTATTATTTAATTAAAGAAGAGTTAAAAGAGTTAAAATCAATGTTTATTTAATAAAACATTTTTAATATGGGGTTATACATAAGATAAAATCGACTATAAATATTGATTAGAAAGATAAAAAGATTTCCAACATAATGGTATTTTATTTGTGATTTTTATACATTAAATAATTTAATTTATTTATGACACAACGATGATGCAGTAATTATCTTATTCATGAAATATTGACATAATTGATGTTATAAATACACAAATAAATATAATTTGAGACTTTTTATGAATTCTACTAATTTTCTAGGTTAATATGACATGTTAGTATTGATTTAATAAACTTTTGTATAACTTATCATTCTTTTATAATTTCAAGAAAAATCAATTACTAAATAGTGTCAAAATTGACATAAAATAGTATTTAAAACAAATATTATATTATTAATTGTAATTTTATTCCTAAAAATCTAAGGTTCGGCCAAATGACTTAGATAAGGTTATATATATTAATAATAAACAACTTGGGGTTCGTTTGGTTTCTTATAGTAAGTTTATTAACCTTATAGTATAAGAACACAAGAAGACACGGTAAAAGTAAAATTATTTAACTTGATGTTAAATCTAAATTATAAGGTTAAAATAGGTACCTAAACCTGTCTAAATTATCTTGGATGAGAGGATTTAGACCCATCCCCACCTTATCCTCGAAAAAAATCAATTTGGAGCTATTTAAAACCGTACTTGAGTTTATAATAAAATAATATTTTTAGTTATTCTAAAGGTGCCCCTCTCCTCCCAAATAAAAGGGCACCTCCTCCCTCTCTTCCTCACACAACTTTGAGACTTCAAGATCGGCCAAACCCTGCCAAATTCTCTTCTCCACTTCCCTATAATCATCCTAGAGGTTCTGGTATTCCTCAAAGACCAATTTTAGTGCATTAAAAGGAGGTCTCAAAGAGGCGCTTCAAAGAAGAGGTAATTTCCGTTACAGATTCGTTCACCTTTATTTCTTCTTCCACTTATTCTTCTTAGGTTGTTTCATTATGAAGTAATAACATCAGTATCACTCATATACTGATATGTTATTATAAGTATGAAACAATCCTATTTCACCATCTATCCATCCTATGGAAAACGAAATCACCGCGCGTGCGTACGTACGGAATACCGTCTCCACGCCGTGGTCAAATCTATTTTCCAACACCACCTTACTTGGATGGGTATAATGGTGTAAATAATAACTATATATTATTATTTTAAAGTGATATTTATTCTGAAATAGTATACATACACTCCAATACAGTCCCACGATCATGAGAACGATATCATCGCTCGTGCGTACGTACGGACTACCGTCTCCACGATGCGATGAGATTCATTCTCCATGTTAACCATTTAAGAATGATTATAAAGTATATATAAGAAATAATAATGAAATATATGAAATTATAAAGCTACTGTATTTATGTATATATGTATGTCATCTACTTAATTCCATTCAACTCAATAAGGAAACGAAAACAACATTCATGCGTACGTACGGCCTACCGTCTCCATGAACGGTGTATTTCTTTCCATTTACTTATTTATTATATATATGTATATTCTGAATATATATATATAAATCATGTTTTATATTCTGGAATTATGTAATCATTATCTATGTAATCATAGGAATAATTACAACTCAAAACACGGACGACAAATGAAACAATTTTACCCAAAACGCTCTTTAACATGGCATTTACAAAAGAACGGGTAATATAAAGTCATAAGTGAACCATATATGATATCATAACAATGAATATGATTCTGTAATAAGTAAATGACATTATTTAAATCATTATATAGGAGGTTCGGACACTTACGAAGCAAATCGGATCTAAGGTAAGGGAAATATCACAATCTCATTTTTATCCGAGATTGTTTATTTGTAAGTATTTACTGGGGTGTATTTTATTATCCACATCCATTTTTCCTAAATATGTAATAATATTTCCATCCACCTACAATTGTTTAAATCCAATTTTACCCTTTGAGGAGTTTTTAGTAAAGGATATGAAATGAATCTTTTGTCGCTTTTCGTACGAGGTACTTTTTGACTTTTCCGACAAAAGTACGAAGAATGTTTTTTTAACTTAAATGGCACGAACGGATTTTTACAGTTTTATAAATACTTATTTTCATGAATCTTCCTCCAAAATATTTCATGAATATTTTCAATAAAATCTCTTTCTGTTAAAATTGCTTGATGTTTTGTAAAAACAAATTGATTTTGAAGAATAAAGGATATTTTCCTCAAGAATTCATTTCAAGTGTTTTATCAAAATTATTTTCCATCTAAGATCATAAAGGGTTCTGTTTCTATCCATATTTTTACATTGATTTGACTATGTTGTGATGGAATTATGTTTTTTAATTCCTTTATCTTATATGAATGTTTTTATGATGTCATGTTGTTTAAGAATCCTATTTTTATTACATGGGTTATGCAATGATGTATGATTTAGGATTTTGTGGCACACATAAGAATTTTATCATTATGAGATGGGTGGGACCTATATATCCCTCAAATTCATTGGGTAAAGATTTTATATCTCATGAGATAGACATGGATGGAATGGTAGGTTATACCGGTTCAGTGAAACAGGACTGAAATGAGGGTGACTCGGTTCAGAAAGAGAATTTGTCCACTAAGATAGTCTTGGCAATGAGTCTTGACTAATAATAAATGATTCTCTATGATTATGTGTGTATGCCACAATTTTTCAGGTTTTAAGTTATGATTACTGGGATTACATTTCACTTCTATGATTTATCCCATGTTATAATATTATGATCTCTTTTGCAGGATAAGATTTCCAAAAGTTATGTTCTTATGTATATGATGTGATTGATATTTCTTTTGTTTACCCTTACTAAGCATTTGATCTCACCCTTTTATGTTTACATTTCCCCAAGATATAATGAAATCTTTTAGGTATAAGAAAAAAAAGAAGATCTTTATGGGAGATGTTGAAGATCTTTCACCAGGATTAGAAGATTATATTCCGAGTTTCCAAAGACACTAAACTATTACGATCCTTGTGTGTGTGTTTTTGTTATGTACTAAGTATTATGCAAATGTAATGTAATGTCAATGTACGTAAAGCTTAGGATCTCTTCAACTATCATCAATGGTGGCCCCTTGGGCCGATGACCATGTGGGATCAGGTCAATAGCCTTCATCGATATGGTTTCCGAAGCACATGGGTTCCCTGATGCAATTTCAACTACCATTTAGGATAGTACAAGCCACCCATCAAGAGCTGTTGAATCAGAAGATATTCCTCCCACCAAGGACCCCTCCTCCATAAGTGAATATGTGGATTTAGATGATTCTCCACCCACCTTTGTAGAGGGTTTCTCGGCCATGATCAATGAATTGGTACAGGAGAACCTCAGTAGTGAGGTTGAGAAAAAAACCCCATTGATTAGTGACACTATGCCCTTTGAGGCACAAAATCAAAATATAGAATTCCATAAATAACACCGTGATGTATTCTCCTAGGTTTATGATGAGATCCTAGGAATAGATCCTTAGGTAGTCATCCACTTCATATATCTCCCAGCAAATCATTTTAGGTTCAGTCATCCTCCAAGACAGATGCACCCATCTCACAGTGTCATGGTTGAGGTATATGTTGATATGCTAATTAGAGATAATTTCATTAAAGAGGTCCAGTACAGCAAGTTTCAATCCTGCATTGTTCATATTAGGAAAGAAGAAAAGACATATCAGAGTCTGTATCGACTTCCAAGATCTCAACCATAACTATCCTAAGGATTATTTTTACATTTCTATGATGGAATTGTTAATCAAGGCATCATTTGGGTTCCACACCATCTCTATCATGGATGGTTACTCCAAGAATTACCATATTTTAATGGCCCCCAAGGATTGGGAGTTTACAACCATCAGTGCACCACAAGGTAATTTCTGTTACCAAGTCTTGCCCTATGGTTTAAAGTATTATGGGTGAACATATAAGTGAGATATGAAATGTATATTTGAACTGATCCTTCGAAAATTGGTGGAATGTTACGTGGATGATCTGGTGGTTAGATCTCGCCAGTGTAAGGACCATCTCACAGACCATGAGAAAGTGTATGGAGTCCTCTGTTCTCATCAACTGAAGATGAACCCATATAAGTGTTCCTTCAGGGTCACCTTTGGAATGTTTCTCAGTTTCATTTTCTAATACAGGGGAATTGAGATCGAGCCATATAAGATTGAGGCCATTATCCAGATGTATCCTCTGAGAAACATTCGAAAGATTAATGTTTTTCAAGGCCACTTAACCTATATACGCCGATTCATCACGAATATGTCTGGCATATTTATGCCATTTTCTAAGCTCATAAATAAAGGTACTGTTTATGAGTGGGGTGAAGAGTGTTAGAATGATTTTGAGGAAATAAAGCAATATATTCTCCATAATCCAGTCTTAATACCACCTGTCTCCAGAAATCCACTGGTCTTTTACGTCACCTCCCTAGAATAGTCTATCACACCCTTCTCACCAAAAAGAGTAATTAGTGGAAAAAATAACAATCTTTACTACCTCATGTGCATGCTCCTTGATATAGAAAACATATACTCCCCTATTGAGAAGATCTTCCTCATGGTGGTATTCGTAGTATAGAAATTGTGACATTACATGCGACACCACAACATACAGTTGGTGTCTTTAGTAGATCTACTGAAGTACATCCAGAACCTTTGTATGGAAACGGGTCATCTAGCTCAGAGGGTAGTGATTCTCCAGTAGTTCAACATCTGGTTTCTCCCTCATAGGGCTATTAATGGGAATGTATTGGTAGTCTTCTTTTCTGCTAATCAATCTCTTTCACACTAGTGCATGGATCACTGTTTCTCTAATGATGTGATCCTCTCGGTATACCTAGCCATGTCGTGCTGGTAAATGCACTTAGATGGTGATTCCTGGAGCCCCATTAGTAGAAGGCTCAATGACCCTAGGGTCAACAGAGTAGGTCTAGGTATTGTCTACATTACCCCAGCCCAATTCATTTTTCCGTTTTCATTCTTGTTGTCAGAAGGCTGCTCCAAAAATGAGGCATTGTTTCAGGATCATATTACTGGCCTCGATTTGGCCCTCTAGATTGACATCCCCCATTTTCATGTGAAGGGGGACTCTGAACTGGGCATCAAGAAGATTAACTATGACTATGTCATCAGAAAGACGGATCTAATAGAATGGTTGGAACACACTCTCCAGCTAATTGACCAATTCCCATCTTGGCATGAAGTTAATCATTTCCCTCGATCTCAGAACAGTCAAGCTGATGCCCCAGCCAGCCTTACTACATCACCTACAGAGCCCGAATAGGATGATCTAATTATCCATGTGTAACATTAGAGGGCCATTGCTCCTGTCACTTTATATGGCTATGAAAACCCATAGGTAATCTAATTTACCACTGGTGCATCCGCATCAGGACCCCCCAAGTCCCCCAAATGTAGTTATTGAAGTGACTCTTGACTGGAGAACATCCTTTTTTGAGTACCTCTATATTGGTAATCTCTCAGAATATCGGGTTGAGCATGAGAGAATATGATGTTGCACATTACAGATTACCCACCATGACGTTCTTGGTTGAGATCAGATCTTTTACAAGAACTTGTTTTGTGGGGTTCTCCTCCATTACATTCAATGAGTTGAGATTTACCATTTAATGCAGGAGGTTCGTACCAGTTCCTGCAGGGCTCATTAGACTGGGCCAAAGCTATCTCACCAGATCTATACCCTGGAATACTTTTGGCCCTCTATGATCCATGATTACATCAAGTTCTCCAAAAGGTTCCATGCATGTCAAATTCATGTCAAATTCATGCATCGGTCTCTAGATCATATCCACACTACCTCATACTCTTGGTCGTTTGCGGTATAAGGAATCGTTGTCGTGGGACCATATCCACCGATGATAGCTCGCTAGTCCAGATTCATCTAGACTACTATAGATTTCTTCTACATGTGGTCAGAGGAATTTCCACTCAAGGAGGTCATGGACAGTTCCATTGTTGACTTTGTGTGTAATGGCCAGGACCTCTCTGGGCCATTCTTTTGTCGAAAAGAAGGTCATAAATTATTCTGGAGGGTAAAATGTACTTTCCCCACACATTTTAGAATTTTGTAACTACACGCCATGTAGTGTGAGTACACGACGTGTAGCCTATACTACATGTCATGTAGTGTCTCCCTGCATATATGTTACCTTCAAACTGTGTGTTGACTAGTCAACGACTATGTGCCATGTTGAATGCCGTGTTGGAATCCACGTGGCGATCGTGTGTAATGGCCGAGTACAAGCCATGTACTTTATGTTTTTCTCACCTATAAAAGGAGGGGGCCTCTGCTCCTTTTCATAAAATCCCTCTCCTCCCCATTCGTTTGAACAGAGCTCTCCCAATAGACTCCAAGGCTCTTTTATTCCAGAACTTCTTCGTCTGAGCTTCGATTTACGATCCGTCAGCAGCCACGAGATCATAACAACAAGGTGTAACTTCTGAGTATGGATCTGTTGCTTCCCCTTGGCCTTTCCTTCCCATATTCCACCTGAGGAGGTTTTTCCGGGTTTCTCTAGAAGCGACGGGCACCGACGGACATCTTCTAAAGCTGATCCAGGGGAGCGTTGTGATCAGAACCTGTTGAGGTAGGGATCTTAACTTCGTCTCTCAAAATTGTGCATCATGCGGAATGAGTGTCTTCTTTCTTTCACCAGACATAGTTGAACCAGTTTAATGAAGATAATAAATGGCTTAGAGAAAGGGTATGGGGAAGTTGTTATGTTTATCTTTGTTTATCCTATTACTATATTGTGAATTGAATAGACATACACCTACTGAAAATCATGGTCGTTGGGGGCCTTTGCTTACGCAATTAAATGCTGCCCTATCTTTTTAGACTGTTTATGGATGGAAATTTTGTGGAATGTGGGAATTAGTTAATCACATAATGTTTGCTGATTAAATGAATAACATAAACCCTTGTGTGATCACCCGAGTTGAACAAAACTGAAATAATAAACATGTGGGTGCTGGTTAGTGTTTATTTATGTGAAGGGGGTGTTTTGTGTGTTGTTGTAGATTAGGTGAGCAGCGTGGATACAGTTGGCTTGGTTGTTGGTTGGTGTGAAAGCTATGATTGTGATGGGAAGCAAGGCTACGATAAATGGTATCAAAGTGATGTTGATGTATGGGTTTCGGTGTGATTTTGGTTATGGTGGTTGGCAGGGAGGCTCCAGGGATGGGTTTGAATGTGAACGAACTATGGGTTGTGAATAATAAATAAATGTGGAAGAGTTAATGAATGATGGGGCATGGTAATGCAACAAGATTAATAATAAATGGGGTTGGTTGGTTAATGAGTAAGGACTTGGTTGTGTTTCATGTGTTTTCCTAACTTGATTTGTGGATGTCAGGGATATATTTTATGAAAAATTTATATGGTTGGATGTGGTTAATTTCCCATTAGATGATGAACTAATAAACTAATAATTTTGCAACGTGAAAACCTATATGGGGTTGGGGTTGTTTGTTGTATGCATGCTTCGTAGTAGCATGGGAGAAGGTGTTTTCCTCTTAGTTACTAGTTCCTTCCTGCTCCTTCCATAGGTTGTGATGGCTAGAGGGGACCATACACCTAATACTCTTCAGGTAGGTTTCAATTATGGTGGTTTTAACCCAAGGCTCTTCAAGTAGGTCTAATATTTCCCAAGAATCATTGGGATGAGGCCCAGGTGTGTGCGGGCGGGATATGTGGTTGTGAGGCCATGGTGTGTTCAGGTAGGATATGTGGTTGTGAGGACCAGGTGTGTGCGTGCAGGATATGTGGCTGTGAGACCCAGGTGTGTACGGATGAGAATAGTGTGGTAGCATCAGGATGTTCGCTGTTAGGAAGAGCAGCTAACTAGTGGGAAATGGGATGGGGTACCCAATACTCTTGTTCTTATATACTACTACCTGTTGTTTTGTGTTTTGGTTAGCGTGGTTGGTGAGGTTGGGTGGATAGAATTAATTAATAGGTTGTGGATACTTCTGTTGTTCTCACGGGACATAAGGATGTCTCCCCACTTGTGCATGAGAGATTTAGGTTTCCCTACTGAGTATAATGGTATAATCACCCTACGTTTACTTTCAGGTTTCCAGGAGGACTACTAGGGCCATGCGGGACCCTACATGTCTGGACAGTTGGAGTTGTTCCAGTTTGTTATACTATTGTTTCTTTTGGAATTGTACTTTTGATCTTTCTTGTACTTGTACTTTGTTTCAGAACTGTTTAAACATGCATGTGGGATTGGTTTGGGTTTACTTACTTTTCCTTTTTCTTTTGGTGTTTGACTCCTCCTATTTCCCGATCATAAATAATAAAAAGGTTAATGCCTCCCATATTTGTGAAAACTCATTCGCTTATTGCTATTCGCCACTCCAGGGCCTACTGGAGGCAGGACTCGGGGACATTATCTCTCTTTCACCATTGCCAGCTCAGGAGGGGCATTTTTGGTGGGTGGGGGTCATGATAGAATGGTATCAGAGTCGATGGTTGAGAGACATTAAGGAGTCTAGAGTTAGTCACAGTGAGGTTTGCATGGGATGGTAGGGAAACAGTGTTGGATGATCTTGGTGCATGACATAGGCTAAGGAATACCAGCTAGGACAGGGGATTTTAGGGCCCCCCATGATCCGATGCAAGGACTCTGAGCCTACCGAACGACCAAGTGAGACTACATTGATTACAGGGTAGAGACCCCAGGTATGGTACATGCATAATCATGTTAATGTTTTACATGATTTGGGTGATCTAGGAAAGAAATTGAAATAAAGTGATAAAATTGAACCTTGAGGAATTTCCTTACTACTTGGTCTTAGACAATTTTTGTTTATCGTACAGCTATGACACCTGGACATCATCCCTGGGTGACTCAGACAGCTGAGGCCCAACATATTCAGGCGGTTGATCAGTTGAGGATTGACCGAGAGGAGGAAGATGACCAGTGGCAGAAGACTCTCCGTTCATTCAAGGGACACAACCTCAAGAAGTACGAGGGTATTACTTTGGATATGGTGACGGAGGGGTGGCTTCAGGAGCTAGGGATCGATTTAACTTTGATCCATGCTCTGAGGGAGTATTGGGTTCCCCTAGTAGTCAGTCATCTAAGAGATACGGTGTGTCATTGGTGGACATTCTACCACGAGGATAGGTCAAAAGCACAGGTTCCATGGGATGACTTTGAGAAGGAATTCCGAGAGGAATTCATTTATTCTATGATCAAGGTAGAGAAGTGGCAGAAGTTACTCTCCCTCCAGTAGGGTAGTATGTCAGTATGAGAATTGGGGATCAATTTCAAGGATCTCCTACGCTTTTCTGTAGATCTTTTTTCGGATGAGGAGTCACAGGTGAGAGGTTTGGAGGAGGCGCTTTGTCCTTTTCTCCAGTATGCGGTCACCCCCTTCACTCATCTGACGTACATGGCAGTATAGAAGAAGGCAGAGGTTGTAGAGAGGATGCACTCACAGGGAGGTGCACCACGAGAGGGGATCCAGTCAGGTTCGTTGAAGGGGAAGGTAGTCAGTAGTAGGTCACCTATGACAGGACCATCCAGATTCAGGCCTGTAGGGAGCAGGCCCCAGTAGTTCCAATTCATATCTTCGGGTCATTGTTCCTTTTTCATGAGCCAAGGACCAAAGTGTTTCTATTGTGGAGGTTTCGGGAACATTCAGAGTCGGTGCCCGACCTGAGCTTAGTACGGTGGTGGTGGGTTGGTTCAGCGCCCGCCTCAGCAGCACCAGTTGCAGGCGAGGCCCTTCCAGCAGCAGCAGGACCCTACTCCTCTAAGGGAAGACATTGCAGGAGGAGGCCGACCTCAGGGTGATCCTCAGGGACCTCGAACAGGATTTGGTCGGGGAGGTGGTTGACAATAGAGAGGCATATTAGCTGGGCGTGGACAGTTTCACACAGTAGATTTGACAGCTCTGGAAGGACCAGAGGTGGTGTGAGGTACGATTTGTTTGTTCAGCACTGTCATTTCTTATTTGTTTGATTCAGGAGCATAACACTCCTTTTTTTCTCCCGGTCTAGCACATGCTTTCGTTCTAGACGTAGAGATACTTTCTGTACCCCTGGTGCTGAGTACACCAGTTGGAGTCCAGACCAACGTATCTTGTGTTTACCAGTGATGTTATCTGATTTTGGGACCTCATCAATCTAGTGGGGACCTTCTTTTTCTACAGATGCATCCATACAATGTCATCCTATGCATCAACTGGTTGTTTTCTGTTAGTGCTGTTATCGACTGCTTCCGAAGAATGGTCGTTTTCTCCGATGTGGATGGGCAACATGTATCTTTTGTTGGAGAAAGGAGCTATCAGGTGGGAAGCTGGTATGTGAAGCCTCTCATTTCCTTGTTTAGCGGGTTATCAGTGGTTTCAACTGATACATAGATTATGGATGTCCCAGAGGTTGTTGGGGAGTTCTTCAATGTTTTTCCCGAGGAGGTTGTTACTCTTCCCCCCCCCCCCGATGTGACGTTGAGTTCAGGATAAATTTATAGCCTAGTGCCTGTCCGATTTCAATGTGCCGTTATCGGATGGCACCTTCGGAGTTGCGGGAGTTGCAGATTCAGATTGACAATCTGATAGTGATGGGTTCTGTTCGACCGAGTGTGTCGCCATGGGGTGCTCCAGTTTTGATCATAAAGAAGGCAGATGGTGGTCTCAGGTTATGCATAGACTACAGAAGGTTGAATCGGGTAACAGTAAAGAACGGTTACCCCCTTCCAAGGATATATGTTCTCTTCGACTAGCTGAGGGGAGTAGGTTGGTTTTCTAAGATTGATCTACGATCTGGATATCATCAGCTGAGAGTAAAGGGAAGTGACATCTCCAAGATGGATTTCAGGTGCAGGTATGGGAACTTCGAGTTTTTAGTGATGCCGTTTGGAGTTACAATTGCACCAGCTATGTTCATGGGACTTATGAACCTTGTCTTCCGAGAGTTTCTAGACCGGTTCGTTGTTGTGTTTATCGATGATATCCTGATCTACTCAAGATCAGAGGAGGAGCACGGTGAGCATCTTAGGGAAGTCTCAGAAGTCCTATGACACCACCAGCATTATGGGAAATTGTCGAATTGTATGTTCTTGACACAAGAAGTACACTTCCTTGGGCACATAGTGTCTCAGCATGGAGTGTCAGTGGACCCGATGAAGGTGGAGGGAGTTGTTTCTTGGACGGCACCCAAGATCATGGCAGAAGTTCATAGTTTCCTAGGGCTGGCAGGTTATTATCGGAGGTTCATTTCGGACTTCTCTCGAGTTTCTACTCTATTTAAGGATTTGACTAGAAGAACCAGGTCTTCCTGTAGAGCGAGAAGTGCCAGAAATCTTTCGACTGCCTGAAGGAGAAGTTGGTCAGTGCTTCTGTACTCAAGTTTCCAGAGGAAGGGTTGTTGTATGAGGTGTTTTGTGATGATTGTGGCCTTGTTTTTGGGTGCGTACTGATGGAGAAGAAGGGTGTGATCAATTATGGGTCTAGGAAGTTGCTCCCTCACGAGCGTAACTATTCCACCCATGACCTAGAGCTTGCATCAGTAGTATTTACACTAGAATTGTGGAGACATTACCTCTTTGGGGAGCGCGTTGTGGTCTTCTCAGATCACAGGAGCTTACATTATATCTTCTCCCAGCGTGACATGAACATATGGCAGCGGAAATGGGTCGTGTTTCTCCAAGACTATGACTTCGAGATCTCTTACCCTAAAGGTAAGGGAAACATTGTGGATGATACACTGAGCAGGAAGTTGCATAAGGAAGTTGTTCAGGAATCCGCTGATGCTTGGAGAGAGATGGGAGTGTTGGATGCCTTGTACTTTGACGCAAGGGTAGAGGGTGTTAGATGTTGTTTGTTTCAGATGAAGATACATTCCTCATTATTGCAGCAGGTGGAAGAGTCTCAGTGGGGAGACTCTGAGGTAGATGTAATGCAGGATCGTATCGATCATGGAAACGCTCCAGAAGGATGGTCAGAGGATAACCGGCATCAGATTCATTTTCATGGAAGGATGTTTGTTCCATAGGTGATGCGTGAAGGAGTTCTCTACGAGTTCCATAGCTAAGACTTGGCGGTACATCCAGGGGTTCCAAAAATGTACCGAGGCCTGATAGAACAGTTTTGGTGCCCTGGGGTGAAACAGGCAGTAGCAGAGTTTGTGGCTATGTGCCTAGTGTGTCTGTAAGTGAAGGATGAAAACTGTGTGCATAGTGGTTTTTTGCATCCTTTATATGGCCCCGAGTGGAAATGGGATTCCATATCAATGGAATTCATCATAGGGCTACCCATAGCTCAGGGTGGTTATGATGTTATCTGGGTAGTGGTGGATCGACTGACTAAATCAGCTCACTTTGTTGAAATAAAGAAGTCGGGCATAGTGAGTACCTTGGCACAAAGGTACGTAGACGAGGTGGTGTGATTTCATGGAGTTCTGAAGACTGTCATCTCAGATCGGGATACTCGGTTTACCTCACAAGCCTGGAGGGGGTTACAGCATGCTTTTGGCACCCAACTACGCCTTAGCACCGCTTTCCACCCCAGATTTATGGGAAGATAGAGAGGACTATCCAGACATTGGAGGACATGCTGTGAGCAGGCGTTCTAGATTTCGGATGGTCATGGGTGCGACACTTGCCTTTAGTAGAGTTTACCTACATCAACAGCTTCGACTATACTATAAGAATGGAACTGTTTGAGGATTTGTATAGAATACCATCTCATTCAACAATTTTCTTGTCATAGGTTGGTGAGATAGGTGCTCATGGGCCAGAGGTAGTATATAAAACAACAGAGAAAGTCCAGCTTGTGCGTGAGAGGATGAAAACGGATCCGGACCAATAGAAGCCTTATGTTGATTGTCGGAGGAGGCCCTTGGATTTTGAGGTGGGAGATCATGTGTTCTTGAATGTTTCCCCTCGACAGGGGAAACTATGGTTTGGGAAAGGGAGTAATCTCTCCCCTAGGATCATCAGACCTTTTGATGTGCTGAGGAGAGTCGGCGAGGTGGCATATCAGCTTGCCCTACCACCTCAGTTGGAGAAGGTTCAGGACGTCTTCCACGTCTCCAAGCTTCATCGGTACTTACACGATGAATCTCATGTTATCAGCTGGGGAGAGTTAGATATGGGATATGATTGGACCTTCGAGGAACAACCAGTCAGAATCGAGGATCGTAAAGAGAAGGTGCTGCGTGGATGAACCATCTCCTCGGTTCGTGTGTTTTGGAGGCCTGGCATCCTCGAGGAGGGAACTTGGGAGCGGGAGGCTCATATGCACGCTCAGTACTCGGAGTATTTTTGACTTGTGTTTTTCTTTTTTCTTCTGATCTTTGTTTTGATGTTATACTATGTCCGTCTGATATATGGAATGCTTGGCTTGTCGGTGGTGAGGCTTTTTGTTTCATTGTTCTCTGGAAGTGGGTAACATGTCCGGATGCGTGGGGATAAGGAAAAACCTGATCCTTAATTTAGACGCATTAATAGGGATGTGATTGAACCCGTTTGGGTGAGTCAGTGCCGCCTAAAGCAGATAATATCTCGACATAGGAGAAGGAATTTCTCCAAACCACTTGTTCGGGTAGTGTATTGGTTTTACAGTGTTGGGGGAAGTGCAAGTTGAAAAATCCTAATGTATAGAACTGGGAAAACCCAATTCTTAATCTCAACACATGAATGAGGATGCGATTAAACTCGTGCAGGTGAGTTAGTGCCGCCTAATGTGGATAATATCTCAAAGTAGGAGAAGGAATGCCTAACACATATGATTATGGTTGTTGGATGGGTTCCTGTTATAAAGAGAAGCCCTATGAGGTATCTTGTTGGGTTCCTCTAGGTTGTATTTTGAATTCTCGGGGATGAGAATGTTTTAAGAGGTATCTGATGTAATGGCCCGGACCACTCCATCCCATTCCTTTGTCGAAAAGAATTTCATAATGTGTTCTGGAGGGTAAAATGGACTTTTCCCACACTTTTCATAATTTTGTAACTACACTCCATGTAGTGTGAGTACACGCCTTGTAACCCATACTACATATGATGTAGTGTCTCCCTGCATAGGCGTTACTTCAATCTATGTGTTGACCAGTCAACGACCATGTGCCGCATTGAATGCATGTTGGAAGCCACGTGGCGACCATGTGTAATGGTCGAGTACACGCTGTGTACTATAAAGTACACACCATGTAATTTAGTTTTTCTCGCCTATAAAATGAGGAGGCCTCTCCTCCTTTTCAAAGCATCCCTCTCCTCCCCATTCCTTCGAGCAGAGCTCTCCCAAGAGACTCCAAGGCTCTTTTCATCCACAACTTCATCGTCCATGTTCTGATTTACGATATGTCAGCGGCCACAAGGTCGTAACGATGAGGAGAAACTTCTGAGCTTGGATATGTTGCTTTCCCTCGGCCTTTCCTTCCCAGCTTCCACATGAGGAGGTTTTTCCTGGGGTTTTCCAGAAGCGATGGGCACCGACATACATCTCATAAAGTTGACCTAGGGGAGTGTTGTGATCAGAACCTGTTGAGGTAGGTATCTTACCTTCGTCTCTCTAAATTGTGCATCATGTGGGATGTGTGTCCTCTTGCTTTCATGATACATAGTTGAACCAGTTTAATAAAGATAATATCTGGCTTAAAGCATGAGGATGTGGAAGTTGTTATGTTTATCTTTGTTTATCCTATTGCTATATTGTGAATTGAATAGGCTTATGTCTACTAAAAATCACGGTCGTTGGGGGCCTTTGCATGCGCAATTAAATGCTTCCCTATCTTTCTAGACCATTTATGGATGGAATCTTTATAGAATGTGGGAATTGGTTAATCACATAACGTTGGATGATTAATTGAATAACCGGATCCCTTGTGTGATCACCCCGATTGAACAAAACTGAAATAATAAACATGTGGTTGCTGGTTAGGGTTTATTTATGTGAAGGAGGTGTTCTGTAGGTTGTTGTGGATCAGGTGATCAGCCGTGCTGCAGTTGTCTTGGTTGTGGGTTAGTGTGAATTCTATGTTGGTGTTGGGCTGCGGGGCTACGATAAATGGTATCAAAGGGATGATGATGTATGGGTTTCGGTGTGATTGTGGTTATGGTGGTTGGCAGAGGGGCTACAGGGATGGTTTTGAATGTGAACGAACTATGGGTTGTGAATAATAAATAAAAGTGGAAGATTTAATGAATGGTAGGGCATGATAATGGAATAGGAATAATAATCAATGGGGTTGGTTGGTTATTAAGAAGGGACTTGGTTGTGTTGCTTGTGTTTTCTTAACTTGATTTGTGTATGGTAGGGATAAGTTTTTCTAATGATTGATATGGTTGGTTGTGGTTAATTGCCCAGTAGTTAAGGAAATAATAAACTAATACTTTTGATATGTGAAAACCTAAATGGGGTTGGGTTGTTTGTTGTATGCATTATTCGTAGTAGCAGTGCCGAGGCACGTGCTCAGTTTCTCTATTTAGAAGCCACAGATTAGGCTGTGTGTTTGGTATACATATATATAAATATATGTATCTTTGTGTTTTGTCACACCCCACCCATGTTGAGCACATAGTGTCGAACACTCCCATTTCATGGGAGAGGGTGTTTTCCCCTTAGTTACTGTCTCCTTCCGGCTCCGTCTTCCATATGCTGTGATTACTTGAGGCGACCTTACACCTAAGACACTTCATGTAGGTTTAGATTGGGGTGGTTTTAGCACAATACTCTTCAGGCGTGTTTACTATTTCCCAAGAATCATCAGGATGAGGCCCATGTGTGTGCGGGCGGGACAAGTTGTTGTGAGGCCCAGTTGTGTGTGGGCGGGATATGTGGTTGTGAGGCCCAGGTGTGTGCGGGCAGGATATGTGGTTGTGGGGCCCAGGTGTGTATGGGCATGATGAGTGTGGTAGCCTTAGGATGTTCACTGTTAGGAATATTATCTAACTAGTGGGAAATGGTGCGGGGTACCCAATACTATTGTTCTTATATACTACTACCTGTTGATTTTTGTTTTGTGAGTGTGGCTAGTGAGGTTGGGTGGATTGAATTCCTTGATAGGTTTTTGTTTCTTCTGTTGATCTGGAAGGACATTAAAATGTCTTCCCACTTGTGCATGAGAGCTTTAGGTTTCCCTACTGAGTATACTGTATCCTCACCCTATGTTTATTTTCAGGATTCCAGGAGGACTACCAAGGGCGTGTGGGACCCTACTAGTCGGGACAGTTGGAGTTGTTGCAATTTGTTGTACTCTTGTTTCTTTTGGTATTGTACTTTTGATGTTTCTTAAACTTGTACTTTGTTTAAAAGCTATTTAAACATGCATGTGGGGTTGTTTTGGGTTTATTTACTTGTTCCCTTTTCTTTTCGTGTTTGAATCATCCTATTTACCGATCTTAAATAAAAAAAGGGTAATTCCTCCCATATTTGTGAAAACTCATACCCTTGGTGCTAGTTTCCACTCTGGGGCCTACTGGAGGTGGGACTCGGGGTTCATTATCTCCCTTTCAACAATTCCAGCTCAGGAGGGGCATCTTTGGTGGGAGGGGGTCATGACATTGTGAGCACTAACATCATGTATCTATTTAGAGCCCCCCATGCCATCCTCACCAATAACGACATGAACTTCTGAGCAGCTGAGCTTAAGAAATTGATGGTAGGTACAACATCTATTCTAACAATACCTTCCATTATCATGTTCAATAAAATGGATAGATCTATGCTTTCAACAAAACAATATCAAACATTTTGCAAGAAATGGTTGGTCAGAATAAGAAGAGTTGGCCGAACAAGCTCCCCAATTTTCTAGGGGATTATCGGAAAACCACCCATAATTCCACCCACATGACCCCATATTCCCTAGTGTATGGGAAAAAGGTCATCCTACCCCTCGAGATTAAATTTTCCCCAATACACATGGTTTTGTATGATCAGAAAGCACCAGATAATGTAGGTGAAATCTGTTTGGCTATGCTGGATGTGCTCGATGAGAAAAGGCTTCGTTCCTATCACAATCTGGAAAGGAATCTAAACAAGATAACTAGATCGTTAAACAAGAAATTATGCCTACGCTCCTTCTAGCAAGGAGACTTGGTTTATTCTCTAAGAACACCAATAATAAGTGGCAAAAAACCACCCCATATGGATCCCAAATGAGAAGGACATCACATAATTCAGAAGGGTTACTCAAATAGCACATAATCTCTTGTTACCATGGATGGTGAGCATATAACTCCACCCACCAATTACATGTTCTTCATGAAATACTTCTCCTGAGCCTGTGGTCCCACATGACATTAAACTGTATGGTCCTGCATAACCCCAAACATTATTATGGTCATGCATAACCTTAACCTTTATGGTCCTGCATGACCACAAATTTCATTATGGTCCCACACAACCTTAAACCATAATGTCCTGCATGACCCCAAACAGCATTATCATCCCACACGACCTTAATCTATACAGTCATGCTTGACCAGAAACTACATTATGGTCCCACATGACCTAAAACTGTACAGTCCTGCATGAACCCAAACTGCATTATGGTACCCCCTGACCTTAAACAGTGTGGTCTAGCATGACCTAGAACAAAATTATAGTCCTACATGACCATGAACAGTTGGGTCGTACATGACCTTAATCTATCCGGTCCTACATGACATTAAATTGTAAAATTCCATGCATGAAGTTAAACTGTATGTCATCCTGCATGATACTAAACTGTATGTCATCCTACATGATGTTAAATTTTATGTCTCCCTACAAGACTTTAAACCGTAAGAACTATGTACGACTTGATTATCATCTTCATGGGTTCTATAGGAATGCTCAGATGCATCATCTAGAGTCCATCCCTGGTGTCCTCTTTGACTATCCCTCCTAGGTATAGTTCTCTTGGAGGATCCCACATAGTGTCATATAAGATTCATTAGTGCCACTCATGTTGGGAATACGATTATTGCACCATGTTCAATCCATTGTTCTTCTCTCCTCCCACATACTCACCACACGACGTTAAACTGCATGGCCTTCAGAACTACATATTGCTCGATTCCCATCCTTATCGGATACATAATAATACCCATAAATTTCATCCATAGGCCCAACCCCAAACATCAGGACCTCCCACTGGGTCGAATATCATAGTGTGGTATATTCTTTTTCCCTCATCCATGTCGAGTTAATCATGACCATACCATGTATCCTTCCTCCCTAAAGATCCCAACTGCTTATACTTCCCAGCATGACTTTAAGTTGCACTGGCACATTTATGCTCTGACCAATCCATCATTTGAGTTTCCATTATCCTTCATGTTTGAAAGGACCCCTAATGATATGGATACATAGCCAAAGGGCTCTCATATCATTTTAGGAAAATTCCCTTGAGGAATTTGGATGAAAATTGATACAATTCATGCATTGTGAATATGGTCAGTGGTCGATTCTAATATTTGGTTCCCATTTCAGGTCACACGATATGGATGCTATGTTTTGAACCGTGTCAACCACTATCCTCTATCATCATCCCCACCCCCATATATCCCAAACAATGAGTGTATTGGATCAATTTTACACAATGTCTCTTCATGCATCAGTCTGCCTCCGACAGGAGTGTGATTCTAGCTGTCAGACCCTTATATAATGGGAAGAGCCAAGTCTTAATCCTTGTTTCCCACACCTAGCAATTATTATATGGGATTAAGAGATTTGATAAGGAAATACCCAGATGAGATATCATTGGGATACATATGTAAGGGACTATCATCCCCAGGTCAATTGATATTTTCATCCCCCTAGGCCCGAGTTCTCATATAGGAATGTGCGGTGTGGTATGGACTCATGTACTTATTTTTGTAGGGCTATTTTCCACCCCCCCAAATCCCCCATTTGAGGAATAACTTTTTTATCATCTTTTCCACAAGAACAAGCCCTTGTGTGCTTCGTAAGACCCATCATTTGGGTTTCCATCATCTTCTATATCCAAAAGGTCCCCCGAATGGCATGGATTCTGAGCTTAAGGTCTCTCATACCGTTATGGGATAACTCCCTCATGGATTGAGAGAGAGAAATTGATACATGTCCCATGTTGCAAATATGGTCAATGGTCGAGGCCCAATGACTTTCCCCCAAACACTAATAACTCAATGGTAGATACTATGATGCGAACCTGGCCAATAGTTATCCTCTATCATCATTGTCACTTTGTGGTATTCCATATGCATGATGTTTTTCTCACTATACATAGTTTTCCCATGCATATAAAATTAAACTGGGCATCTACGATCTAAGCTCTATGACCTTAAACCATGATCACCATCATCCTCACTACAATATGTTAAACTACAAGATGGTTGTGACATTCTGTATGTGGCCCACCCTCAGGTACCTCATCCTTCTTAGGAACCTGGAACAAGTTCTCACTTAGGATTGTATGGTGTGGTTTGGGCATAAGTCCTCATTCGCATCGGGTAACTCATCATTTCATACACTTGGTATTATCCCTCGGGGAGCATTTTCACATTTGGAGGACAAAGATATGGTTTGGTATTGTTCAGGTCTCCTCACCTATTTCCCTTTTCTTGTATTCAATGAGATTCAAAGAATCATCCCACCCTTGTTTCCTAAACTGGGTTTCACTCTCATGGGATTAGGGATCAGATCGAGGTCTGTGCCTACTTAGAAGAGTTCTGATTCTCCATGGTTGGATAACTAAGACCAAAACTAATGTATCTTTTTATGTACCATCTTTGGAAATACATATGGGTTGATTACCATCCTTATGGGATATTTAGGAATTCCCAGACATCACATCTTTTGGTGAAGATCAGGTTTCACTAATGTATCTTATCTGTTCTACCTTTTAGGCTCATAATCATATAGGACTGCGTGGTGGGGCATAAGTGGGCTTATTCATTTGTTCACATCGGGTTTATAATAGCCACAATACGTTCTACACTTCACAGATCTATTCCCTCTTACCTACCCCCCTCACATGACATCTAACTATATGATGTCTAGCATGTCATTAAACTATATGTCATCCTCCGTGACATTAAATTGTGCCTTCTAAAAATATGCATGGTTTGATTCCCATCCTTATATGTTATGTAATAATAACCTTGCATCTCGTCATTGGGTCCAGATGAACTGAGAGTTAGTATCTCCTTCCCCATATTCCCTAACCATCATTGGCCCCTCTGCCTGAGGTTTCTTTCTTAGAATCTCGTGTGTTGTGATGGGGGCCTCATCTTTATTCCTGTCAGGTATGCTTTATCATGCCATTCACATTCCCTCTTGAACCTCATATCTCCATTATATGTCTGAGACATATGAATCTGAAAAATATTTCCTAGATCTACCTAACATTAAACTGTTATGTTTGTACTGCATAACATTAAAGTTCATTGTTAATCCCATCCCATGACTATAAACCGTGTCATTATTGTCCATGGCACATGACAAAAGAAAATCTGCAACATGGTGTCCTCACTCAAGGGGGAACCATGCTTGGTATTAGTCAACCAACATTCCATTTTTCAACTCCAATATACATCTTGGTTCTTGTGGAGATGACTGTAATTTCTATACTAGGTACATCACTTCATTAAAAAACGCATTCATCATAATGGACAAACACGATCTATCAAATGATACTTATTTTGGTGTGAGTTCCAGACCCACACAACCTTATTATCTCATGCACTGGTATCTTTCCATGCCACCATACAACTACATGTGGCTTGATTCTCATTCTCATTTTATACATAGGTACCCTCGTGCACTTTTCCTCAGGTCTAGACTAACTGCTTCTTCAGTCCCTCATCCTAAAATCTGCACATGGAACACATGGTGATCTAGACTCTAGGAGCCCATTCAAGAAAGGGTTTTATAATTACCTCATCATGTGTATCACACATTCCCAACAATCATGTTCCAAGATCTATGACCATAAACTAAGACAACTTTGTGTCCCTACTACAAGGCATTAAACTCATGAATTCTCCCAAAACTATGTATGAATTGATTCCCATCCTCATGGGATATTTAGGAACATCCAGACATCTCGTCTCTGGGTCCATCGATAGGAATCTAAAATCTTGTCCCCATTCTTTAGTCACCTAGGCACAATCTTTTTTGGGAACATGTATTGTGTTCAATACTTCATGGGTTCTCGTTCACTTCGGGGTTTTCAATAGCCGCTCTACGTGGCTACCAGGACTTTTTCAACCTAGTCCGAGTTCTATGACACTAAAAAAAGATCTACCTATGGAAACCATGCTTCATGTAGGGCCACTTCACCACCGTGCACAGAGTCAAATAAATCAATCCCCCCTTTATGGCACATCCAACGACCACTAAATTGTACTCATGCAATCCTAGGACCATTTTCCTTGAAAAAGTACATGACTCCCTCAATGTGATACAGCTTTTTGTCATACTCAGATGTTTTGGGACAAATTTCCCACCTATTTATCATACTATGATGCATTGTGACAAAAATTCTGAAGTGTGGAATTTTAATGGGTACATTCCCTCATTCCATTTCAAAGCTTCATGAGCTCATTATATGGATCCTCATCGTCTTCCCCGTCTAAAGGGACCCCCTTTACGTCCTAGTCTCATGCCACATTGGCTTACCTGCCATCTTGGGCCAACATCCCTAAGGACCATGGACTACATTTGCAACTTGTCCCATGTTTCGAACATAGTCACCAGTGGACCATCATTTTTCTGTCCCAATTCTAGGATAAAGTGAAATAGATATTGTGTTTCAAACCTGGTAATTAGTAATCCCCTATCGACATTCCACCATATTTTTCATCCAGATCTTGAGCATCATGATTCTCATATTCTCACTTCTTTATGTTCAAGTGGAATTCCAACATATTCAGCTTTACCACTTTTCCCATATAGGCGCATCAAGTAGACTGTTTCCATGATTGGAGGACATTCATCTAGCATCCCATCGAACCAATCATATGCCTTCCTAAAATAGAAAATTTCAATCACTACTCTTTGTTTCCCAAATCGAGCATGACTCCCATGGGATTAGTATTTTTCATAGGATGTGTACTGGTGCAGCCGTGCCACACATACCATTCCTCATTCAGCATGATGTTAAACTACACTTTAAAACTAAATGCGGCATGATCCCCATCCTGATGGGGTACATAGGAATGTCCATGAACTTTTTCATGTCCCCAGCCGACCTTTCACATTTGGTCCCTTCACTTAAAGAACATCCTTCTAGGATACATGGTGTCGTACAGACTCTTTATGTCCTCATTCACACTGGGTTTATAGATACCGCACCACATAATCCCTTCTTAGTATCTTCCCATTTATTTACTGTCCTATCATACGACATTAAACTTCATGAGTCCATATTTCCTCAACACTTGACACTAAACTGTGGTTCTACCATAAACAAATTCAAGATGCCCCATGTTAATCATGAGATGCACCAAATCCCATGTTAGGGACGATTTCCCCTATCAGTGTGGGCCTTCATTGAGGCCATGCTTAAGAACTATGTTTGGCTTGATTCTCATCCTCCTAGGCTACATACTGATGCAAAATAATTTCTCCTTGCACCCATCCCCAGAGTCATTAATCTTTCTGTCCCCTAGGCCAAATCCTACTCCAAAAAGTATGAACATTAAATTATGTTCATCTTCCTCACCATATGACGTTTAAACTACAACCCTATCATCCACATCATTATGAAATGAAACTACAGAGCATTCTTGGTCCTTATTGGAGAGGTCCTCCTCGGATGTATGTTTGACCCCTGATCAGACGGATACACCCAGCTAATGTGTTTCCAACATGGTGGCATGATTTCATGAGTGTTGGAATCCATTAGAACAAACCATCACTCCACACCGCATGCATTGTGTGCCCATTATTCAAAACCGCATCTTCTATCATGTATAATAGAACACCCTAATAGTATGGATTATCAGCCTATGGCTTGCCTAATATCCTGGGCCAACATTATGGAATACTAATAGATGTCATTTCGAGTCAGGACCAGTGTTTTGAACATGGTTAGTGGTCAGACCTCATTTGTTATTCAAATTATTGGCTAATGCAAAAAGGATACTATGTTTTGAACACGGTCAATAGTTATCCTTCATTATAACTCCATCCCTACAATGTTCTGAATTGGGGGTATCATGATTCACACCTTCCACATCCTTATCTTCAGGTTGATTTCAAATTCCCCTTGACATTACCCCACTCATGCACTAGATTTTGTTGGGAAGATGACACACTGATTTTCTTGAGGTCCTCATCCTCCAGTCAGGCCTCTCCCCTTCTTCCCAGAAATCTAGATAGGTTATTCAAACCCCAGATGACCAGAGCTTTGTTTTCACTCTTACATTGGGATGGAATGGCAAGGTGGCCATCCATTGTTTTGGGCATTGGTCCTGACCCACGTGATCTTAGGGAATGGTCACTGGATGCTCCATGAAAGTAACAGAAATGAAATTGACCAAAGAATGACAATATAAATCATGCTTGCTTCTAGTATGAATAGTCAAAAACATGAGGGTGAATTCAAAAGGTACATGCATCATTGTACCCAAGAATTGAATCATCCCATGGATGGGTTGACCCTGTAAAAAGAGCATTGCAGCTCTGCCACCCGCTAGATTGTGGCATCCAGGATTTGTTATCCCCTATTCAGTTCCCTCCCCTTTTTCGCAGCAATGGGGCACAATTCATAAGCTGTGATTCAGGCCTGCTCTTAGTTGGTTTGGATAATGGTCATCTCCTCGGAGGCATGCCTCATGCGCTCTTCAGCATCCACATGTTTGGCCTTCAACTGTTATATAATCTCTAACTACGCGTTGAGGGAAGCAGAATGTTCATCTGCCCAGATGTGTAGCCACTAAATCTCATTTTCAGTGTTCTAGACCCTCTTAATGTTTACCACTTTTCTTCACTACCATCCCAAACCGTGGCCATGGTCATACTCCTGTATCATCTCCTCCATGAGTTCTAGGATGAGAATTTGTAGATTATGGGAATCCACTCCCCCCGCACACAGTTCGTGCAATCAAGAATGAAGTATCTCCATCTAGTCTATCCAATATTCATGAGTGGTGTCATTGATAAAGCACTTGATCAACTTCCATGACCGGTGTTGGACTGTCATGTTTTCCACTTCATCAAGTGACATCTCGTCCTAGTCTACAGGTTTGGAAGGTTCATACGGAGGGAACACCAACATGAACTCATTAGCAGGGTCTGCATATGGTGTCTGATCAGTTATGTTAGGACCCACACTGTCTGATATATCTTCATCTATGGATCCCACAAAAATAATATTAGGTTCTACCCCACAAATAGTCCCACCATGGATTGGGAGTGATGTAGCTTGTTCGGTCTGAATATCCGCTTCCACGACCACTGAAATTCCCCAGGGAAAGGTGCCACCGAATGTACCAACCTGCCTCACAAAAAATCCAATGCCATTTGATGAACTGTACATACCCAAAAGTTCACAATTGTCATTAAATATGATCAATGGGAGGAAGGCATTAATTCATTTTCAAGTGGACTTATATAGATCAAATTGTCAGTATCTCTCTTGATTTGTTTCCATTAGGGTAACAAGTTGAAACCCCACCTATATTGTATGAATGTCTGATGACTCCAGGGGAGCCACCTCAGGTGTCATGGACCCACTAGATGTGGTAATCGCCATCACTGTGGGAGTGGATCCTTAAGAGCCCGTATCTTCACCCACTGAGGTGTGAGAAATGGTTCTCTTTATGTGTCCCTCCTACGTAGTTTAAATATTAATGTGGAGTCCAAAGTATCATGGAAGCAGTTCATGGGGAAGGAACTCAGTGTCTTAACTCGAGAGCCTCTAAAAACTACTTAGGCTCCAGGTGTGAGTCACAAAATTCTCCCTCCTCCAATGGGCACCCTCTACTAGACTCCTCCCCCAGGAGGACTCATCTATTCTTTGGACAAAGGGAAGCACTCCCTCAATTCTGCAGCTGACAACTGCAGAGGGGTCATAGGTTCCATCAACACCTTTAACTGATCTATCATTGGACGAGGGGAACCTCGGGAGTGAACAATGTCCTCCAACTCTAACAGGTATTGCTCCGCCTCCACTTGGGATACTGTAATGCTGTCTCTGACGGGGCATATCCCCGATAAATCCATCCCAAGATGGTTCATGTGATCCCACATCTCGGATGGGGCTGAGGAATTTATTATTGACATCCCATATGTCACAGGCCTTTGGAAAGACCACATTCTCTGGCATTTCTATATAGTATAGCCGCTTCCCCGGAGCCTGGGTGGATATTCTACGGAACCCTCTTGGTGGATTCCCCTCACGATTACTCTTCTCTTCTGGGATGGCCTGGTCCGCTGCCACTTCTGGATCCATTTCCATTACCTCCACCTCAACCGGTGCATGCCTTACTGCTACAGAAACCCCGCCACCATGGGATTTCCTTTCAGTCGTCTGACATCATCCTCAAGGATGGGGAGGAAGACCATCACCAGCCCAAATGGTTGACTACTTCTACATCTTCCCCTGGTTGGTTGCATCCCATATTTTGGAATACTGCTTCACCAACACGAAGATGGATGTGGGTGAAGGATTCTCATTTCGCATATTCCCATCATCCCATTTGAACATGATCCACATATGCCTCATCAGGCATGGGTGATCCTCATAGCGCATACCCAAGTAGACCCATGGGGTCAACTGCTGGAAACGCCAAAATTTCCTTGAATATTGGTGTGGGGTGTACAGTTCACATAGGGACACATGGTCCGCCCGTGCGACCCAGACTCCACCCCAAAGACCAAGAGATAGGACTTATACTAATCCGTTCCTTGGACATCATATCTGAATGAACCCATTTGCAACAAGAAAAGGTGAACATTTAACTCATCCACTTTCTAGATCTAGTTTAGTTCTGACTTAACCATCAGCTTGGTCGAAACGCTCCATGCCGCATTCAGAATGGATGGATGATATTTGATTCTAGAGGGGAGATCCGATTTGGATACACATAGGTCCCTAAGACATGAACTGATATCCACCCATATAAGAGGTGTGATGGCCCACATATTCTATGTGGCTTCATCCCTTATCAAATATTACATAACATCATGTACACTGTGGAAATCATCAGGATCCCGAGGTTGATCCTCCCTCCCGTCGCCAGCATGGACACCATGATAAATGTTATTGGTTGCATGCCCATGTTTGAATCTCTAACCAGTAGGATCCAACCACAGATGAGTGCTGAAATGAATGCTTCCAACCTGACTACAGGTTACTGCTCGGTGCTAACATTGAATCCCTAGGTTTTCAACTGGCAATACTCTAAGACCCTCCAGTACAGGAGCTCCTTGCCATATTGGGCCCCCTTTGGGAATGTTTGAGGCCTCACTAGAAACCTCATATCATCCAAAATATTCAGGTACTACTTGAACCACAATTTGAAGTGGGAAACCATCACTGACTGCTTGTCCTCTCTCAGTTCATAGTTCATAAATTCCATTTCCAATGGTGTCATTTTCTCTAGATCCTACCACAAACACATAACCAAGAGGTACTCATCATACATCCCCCAGTATCGTGACCCTGAGATCTAACGCCCATCCCATAAAAAATTGTTGACCTCTTCATGGTTCAAGTAGAAGGTATTGGTCCTCGATCACCATATGCTCGTCATCTTCGACATCAGCTACTTCGCCTGATAGATGTGGAATTGGGAGGACCAATCCACCTCATACAGGCCCACTATTCTCAGCTCTGTCATGAATTCCTCACACGAGGCACCTACCAAGTAGTCCCAGGCCCATTCATCCATGATTTTGCATCCCTGGCGCAGATCCCACTCATCGAACAAACCCTTTCCCGGGTTATTTAGGGATGTGTTCAAGGTGGTGTGGTACAGATGTGGGATGTCTCCAGCTGCATTTCCTTCCCATAATTTTTTTTTCAGATGATTGTACAATGAGTCGGCATTGGAAGGCGTGAAGTACTCCCGAGCATGGCTGTTAGCCACCCTGAAACTCTAGCGCTGGCATGACGTTCTCTAGAACGAGTAAGCTAGCTCGTCCCTGCTCTCTTTAGGGATGAAGATGTCATCCCACAGTCTGAAGCCATACAGAGGCAACCTATTACACAGTGGAATGTCATTATGGAATTCTAATAGTAGTTCCACCATTATGTTATGGTCATAATGGCTCCGAACAACTCACTTATACCTGAGAAATCCACTATCTCTTCCCTCCAGGAAGCATCTATAAGGACCACCCCCGACAGCCTCTTGGGTAGCTATACAGTTTTTGAGTTTTAGCATCTTTTGGTATTGGTTCATGAAGCTCTTTCATGGAGCTCCTTCATAGAGGTTGTTTATGAAGAGAGTTCATGGAGCCATGCCCCATCTTTTTGACACAAGACGTAGAGCATACCATCAAAAATTATAAAAACTCACTTTGTGATGTGAAGTAAAAGTCCCGATTCATGAAGTGGAATCACAAAATAAGAGGATATTCCTGAATCAGGAGTGCTAAAAGCCAAAATCGCGGATATGAGAAAGGAATAATGAGAGGTTAGCCTCCCATATTTATAAGCGAGGACCCCTGGTGCTTAACAACACATCCGACTGAAGTAATCATTGTAGATCGATCAGACCAATTGTCACCCATTAGCATCACAAGCCTCCTTTGCGAGCAAACATAGTTATTGGCTAGAGAATATTGGGGATTGACCCTCATATTTGACCATCTCGTTCTCCTCATCTGTATGTCGGAGGGGGGGGGGGGAATTTTTTGGTTCCAAAATTTGGGAAGAACAAGAACAAATAGAAATACTTAAGGGCTACCTCACAGTTCTTATTTGTGGTGCCCTTGTAGACCCATGATTAGCACACAGATTACCCAATACGACGAAAACATGGATCAATGAGGAGAAAGGATTTGCAAGGCCCTTGTCATTTTTGAACACACCATGGATCAAGGAGAATGAATGCACCATGAACCCCCTTTGATGTTTTCGAACCTACCTTAAATCAAAGAGGAATGATGCTTCTCGATTAAAACAAATTCCACGTATCTTCACCCACAGGTTTCTATACTTTGCGGTGCCTCTTAACGATAAATACTAGGCACCCCACAAGCCCAAAGGAAAGATCCTCCAACCTTTTTTCCTTATGATCTCTAAAATTGAAAAGAAAATTCTGATATGCAAACCATGATATTCTGAAGTTACTTTAGCTTCACGAAGTGCCTCACCCTTGGTTTGAATTCATCCCCTCTTCATATAGGGATTCCCTTCATGGAGCTAATGGGCCTCTTCCAATGAAGGGGATCCCCAAGGGGACACACATCTTTGCGAAGCACTTTTCCTTCGTGATGTACCCTCTATGAACATGAGATCCACATGCTAAGGCATAATCATTGTTCTTCGAGAAGCACATTTCTTCATAATGCTACACTTCATCGGGTTCCCTTGAATCGTGAATCCCTACTCTACAAATGCCTTTACACTTTGCAAAAAACATTCCATGTGCACCAACAAACTATGCCTAGTCTTGTCCACTTCACTTCCTGAAGCATAACCCTTCATGAAGCCCCTCCACTACATAGATCACTAGAGCATAAGAAGTCTTCTACATATGAACCCCTTGGATCTGAAACCCCTTTTCCAGTGCAACCGTCCAAGTTTTACCGATGTAATTTCCAGTTCTCTTGGGTGGCACTTCCTATTGCTTTACTTAACGTCATTCTTCATTACATAGGCATGCTAAAGGCTATTGCTTCTTCACATAGAATTGCGAACATGGACCCCTCAATGAATCACTCCCCAACACCCGCCTCACCAAATCATTGTAGATGCCTTCCCTTAATCTAGGGTTGGCGAGTATCAGTTATGTATGCCATAGGGGTGTGTGGTGAACCCATCTCATCTAATCTATAGGAAGATAAACATACAAGAACCATTGTCCTCATCACATGACATTTAAATGTGGCCTCGTCCGGAGCATTATAATCTGGGTTCCATATCTCAGAAATTATCTACACCCACTAGTCTCCATTGTAGTGAGATAATTCCTCATATATAATGAGATGCTATTTATCGGAGTGGTGTCTGTCTGCAGGGAAATGGAAACCAACTTGGTGTAGGCCCCTATCCTTTCATGATAGAGGAAACATCCCCAATTTTCCTATATTCTTCCTAGCCAAAGACCATAGAGGGTGGGATGGACACCACATCCCTCCATTCATCTATGCCAAATCCCTCTCCCTTTGGGATTTGTTCCACCAAGCCTCTACCCTGGAGTAAGACCCAATCTCCATCACCGTGGGCCTCTAACCACATGTAATCCCCACTCCACTTCCACAGACACACATTTTGTGATTTGCTCTTTATGTCTTTATTTCCTCTTGTTTCTCTCATTGAGCATGACTCACGTCGGTTTAGAGTAATAATCGACCAAGGAATCCTCTATGGGAATCCTAGAGGGTACGCCCCGCACACCCCTTCTGAACTATGTTGTCATTGATCCTAGCCAAGGCAAGGTACATAGGAATCCTCCCTGAGGTTCAATTCCATCCACAAAGTAGCATATTGTGTAAGCTCCAAACACTATTCTGAACAACATGGTCTTTGATCCTAGTCAAGGAAAGGGACTTAAGAAGTCTCCTGGAGGTTCAAGCCTACAATATATTGGTTCTCCCCCCTTCACGTCATTTCACCAACTCCCTTTCTAAACTATGTGTACTCTGATACTTGAAATGTATACGTAAGTTGGAAGCCTCCCTGAGGTTTATGCCCACCATCTATTGATCCCGATTCCCTTCATGTCAGTTCACTAAACCCCATTCTGAACTACGCAGAATTTGATCCTTGCCAAGGCATGCTATGTAGGAAGCCTCCATGAAGTTCCAGCCCACCATATATTGGTCCCAAAAACATTTCACAGTGGTTCCCACTATCCTTCTGAACTACTTGTACTTTGATCCTTTCCATGGAAATGTACATAGGAAGCCTCTCTGAGAATAAAACCCACCTTCCATTGGATCCGACCACCCTTCACATCATTTCCCACCATCCTTATGAACTATCTGGACTTTGGTTCTTGCCATGGTATAGTACGTAATAATCTTCCCTGAGGTTCAAGGTCAACAACCAATGGTTCCAACCCCCTTAATGTCAGACCACATTCGTTCCTCATGATGTAAATATTCATGCTCTATTTTTATTTTTCATGATGTTAAACTTCATCCACCATCCCAAACTATGTGGGCCTTGATCCTTGTTTCTGAGATAAGGTATGTTCGAAGCCTCTAGGAGGTTCAAACCAATCCAGTGGTAAGCCGTTGTTTCCCTATCAAGTGCTAAGCCATTACGACACTATCCATCAGTAATCCGTTGTTATACCATCCAACGGTAAGCCTCTGTGAACCCATCTAGTGGTAATATTTTTTGATCGCATCCATTGGTATGTTGTTGAGACCCCATCCAATGGTAAGCTGTTACACCCTATCTAGAGGTAAGTCGTTGTGCCCTCATCAAACAGTAAACTGCTGTGAACCCCATTCAGCAGTAATCCGTTTTCAACCCAATCCCAATGGAAATCGGCTATCATCCCTTCGATTGGGACCTATATCATTGGTCCATCCCAGTGACGTAAGTCTTCCCTCAGGCTGCTAACCACCCGTAAGCCCTAGCATTTCATAAGGTCTCTTTCATCTATGCACACACTGATACTATACCCCCATCCAGAGCTATGTGGACATTGATTACATGCCATGAGGATACGTATGAGGTCTCTTCAAGGATCAATCCTAACATCACCATCACCCATGACTCGAAACCATCCCATTATTCATCAACATCATATAACCATCCATTATCCATCATTATTTTTACTAGGGACGCCTCATCTCCGTAAGATCATGACAATTCACCTCTTTTATACTCCTCATAGTAACTAGATAACTAACCACATGTTAGCCATGACATCATTGTTCCCCCCAGGGGTTTCACCCATCCGATCCACTCTAGTCATTGTTATGATTAGTCTAATCCATCTCTACAATATGATAAACATGCGGCATACAATATGTAGAACATGGGAATCCGAGGAAAACCTCAGAGACATGACTATGACATATAATTACCAATATTTGACATAGGATTCCTCATTATTATGCACCCTTGAGAAGCCCTTTAATAAGGGTAATACCCAAACATGCTAGTATTCCAGGGTCTAGTCACGACAGTGATGTCCAACGTGACTACTCCCCTAACTGAAGGTTGTTGCCCTGGCCGGAACCCTTGTAATGTCCCTATTGAAGTAATGTAATTAACTGGTGTCCATGAAGATGTGAAACTGGGAAGATTTCATGAATAACATCTTAGTATATAAGGGAGACCCAGACTAGGTGAGAGTTTCGAGAGGAATCCACAGAAGGAGGAACCGACATCCCAACATCCCTATTCGATCAGGGAGAAAATTTCCATAAATAAGAGAAGGATGCCACCCACCTTGGGAATGAATGAAAGAGGGGAAATAGCCAACACGTCCTTGGTGTCCCCAAATAGAAGGATGTGCAAGCCTCGACGAATGTGTCGGAAACCAAAACCTCAACATGAATATAATTTAAATATTCATAAATGAGTTTTTAAATAAATAAATATTTTATTAAATGATATTATAATCCTAAAAATATTTGATCAGACCAAATTACTTAGAAAAGAATTATAATTTAATTAATGAACCACTTGTGGTTCGATTTACTATTTATGGAATCTATATTAACCATATTGAATGAATATATAAGGGAAACAGTGAAATTAAAATCAGTAAACGAAGGTTTAAATAAAAAATATAAAGATTACAAATTATCCAAAACCAGTCCAATTATTATTAGAAGATTTTATTTCAATTTATAGGAACCTTATCTTAGATGTAATTATGTTTTGGTCATTTTTAAATCCTAAAATCAGTTTATAATAAATTAATATTTTCAAACATTCTTAAAGAGCCTCTCCTACCCTTATAAAAGGCATTCATCTATAAAAAATTACTCAAACCTCTAAATCCCCTTGAATCGTCCAACCTCTACCCAAATATTCTCCCAAGATCCATGTATTCCCCCTAGAGGCCTTACGTTAGGTAGAAGGAACTTAAATAAATCTTTTTGGTTCAAACCAAAGGGAATTACCGATTTTAAATGTAACATCTTCCCCCAAGTTATCATATTTTATTTTACTTCTTCTTTCCCTAGGTTCTTTTTATTATTTGTTTACATAACAACACCAGTATCATCAATATACTTGGTTTTTTTATGATAATTTTTTGAAATACACTGACACACACCTCAATCTAATGGGTATAAAACATAATTGTTCTGTGGATGGAGTACTACTGCCTTACAAAATGATGATTGTTTAATCTTATTCTACCACCTCTTATGGTGGATATTATGATGGAACTGTAATTATATGTGATATTAATGACATTTATTTTGTCCCTATGATTCTATAATTCTCATTTATAACACAAATGTATGCTTTTCATGTTATATATATACGAAAACTTCATTTGAGGAAGTGCAGACTACCGCCCCCTCAATGTGATACGACTCGTTCATAAAAACATGGAAAGTATAGAAGACTATGTTAATGTACTTAAGTAACATATATATAATATGATATTATAATATAATAATAATATACCTATATTTCATTTGGTATTCATTCTTTTTAAGAAATAAAAAATGAAATGGGAGTAGCGTTAATGCGTACACATGGCTTACTGTTTCCATGAATGATGCATTTCATTTTCATATATATAAATGATATAGACTATTATAAATAAATATATAATAGATATATATACGATATATATGATATATAAATCAGGAATATCATTCTGGGTATAATATAATTTCAACCACATGGTTAATTTATAATTATAACAAGTTCATTTTTTACACATGTTTTGGACATTGACAAAATGTCCGATATCAACTCAAATAATTAACAAATTGTTATAGAAAGGTAATACATGATATAAAAGGAATAATAAAATATAAAAAGGTCCATAAGAGAGTAGAAGTTAACTAATTTTTATTATTCATTTAATTAAAGAACGAATGGGTAATGTTAGACACGATGTAATGGACTTTGTCTCAATATCTTTTCATTGATGCATGTTTTGAGAATATAAACCTCTCTCTTTTATACAGTATATAATAAACCCCTGTGTCCTTTAATTTAATTCAATATGAATCTTTATTCTACAATTCATTTTAATAAACTATAAAATGAATTATTTTAACATGTGTGGCAAAAATGACCTATCTGCCACCATATTTATTATTTGGCATCTTCAATAAGACTTAATGTATTTTAAAGGAAAAGAAAAACCTTATTTACTTTCTGGGTATTTTGGAATTGAATTTTTTTTAATGTATTGATTATTTCAATATCTTGGAATGATTTATTTTTAATTCAAATGAAATGTTATAAGTGAAATATTTATATTTTCAATTTTTTATATGTTATGATTTTATAATGGTAACTGGACATTTGACGTGTGGTTATAGGATAAAACAAATGACTAGTTGTGTCATGATAAACCCGTACGAGTGGTTACATTATAAACTCCAATGCATAGGGTATATAAGTCATCCTTATCTTTATTCAATTCATTGATATGTGTGGAAGTCGATAGTATGGTTATAACATTTAAGAATGTTTATCTCCCAAGATACCTTAATATGTTATCTGTTCTTTCTATGGTTATTATGGTAATATTATGGTTAGTAAAGGTAAATAAATGAGTTTTTATTATGTGAATACTATTTACAACTTCATAATGATGAGAAGTACTAATGAGGATAATGTATTCATGGTTTACATGTTGTTTGAAAAACTTATACTTTTCCAACTTTATGTATCCCTCACTAAGCTTTTGATGCTAATTCCATGTTTTTTGAATCGTTTTTCAGGGGACATAATGTTGAAAAGGGGAAAGGACGGGATCAAGGAAAACTCATGATATCTAAAATAAGGAACTATACATTTATATTTTTTTTCAAGAGATTTTATTTTAGGAAAACATGGATAATGAGTTGTATTGTCTACATTAAATATTTCAAATTGTTATGTATAAGTTATTACCAAATTTTCTAAAGCTCTAAACCAGAAAAGATCGTAAATTTTTATAGTTAACTTAATTCAGGATTATGTAATGATTAAGGTTGCATCCATGTGGTTGGTATCATAGGTCGATTTAGTAAACATTAGGAGTTTCGATATTGCTAAATTTATATCCATAAAATAATTTATTGTATGATCGAAATGATATTTCATTTATAGATTATCATTTTTCTTATTCTATGATATTTCTTGTATAAAGATGGGTTTTTCATAGATGAAATAAGGAAGTTGTGCAGTAAAGGAAGATAGAGGGAAATTAAATTCCCCATAAGCATCCAGAGAAGGTCAGAATCTGAATTGAATAATTTTTTGTAGAGATGGTTTAGTTGACTCGGGTGTTAAATGGTTTTTGTGTTTATAAATATTTTTTTATTAAAAAAATAAAGAGGAGTGTGAAATTTATTTATGGTTTTTCTTTCAAAACCATAATCGAAAAGAAACTGTTTGGGAAATTCCAAAAGTGTGAGTTTAGGTTACAAAAAATTTCATTCCTTGGTCACATTGTTAAAAAATTGGTATAACTGTTGATCCTGCTAAAAATTTTGTTAAAGAATACCCATTACCCACAAATATAACCAATATATTTAGTTTTCTAGGTTTATAAGGTTATTACCATAATATTGTTGAAAATTTTGAATGGTTATATATCTCACTGACTAAGTTAACTCAACAATATGTTATGTTTATCTGGACAGAAGAATGTGGTGATTGTTTTCAGGAATTGAATATATGATGGTTGAATTATCTAGTTTTGGAATAACATTCTAGAGATAGATAATTTGTTATCTACAGAGTTGATTCATTGAAAGGACTTGTTTGTGTACTAATGCAGAATGATTTGGTAATTACTTATGCTTTACATTAGTTGAAACCTCATGTGTTAAATTACCATACACATGATTTGGAATTAGAAACTATTGTTGTTTCTTTAAAAAAATTGAGTCATAATATGTATGGAGTAATGTGTGATATATATATATATATATATATCACAATTTTTTGAAGTATATATTCACTCAAAAATAATTGAACATTAGACAGAGGATATGGCTCAAATAACTAAGGATTTTTATTGCACAATCCACTACAATCAAGGAAAGAAAAAAAAGTGACTGGTGCTATGTGTGGGAAAAGTAATTATATATTAACCGAGTTACGTTTGGAATAAGATCCTTTTAATAATGATTTTTTGATATTTCTCAGAGAAGATATTGGTGTAGGAAATTCATATGTTTGGATTCATGTGTCACTTAAATCATCTCTATCGGATAGAATTCAACGAATTCAAAAAGAAGACAGTGGGTTACAGAAAAAGTTACAGTTCATTCAGAATTGTATGTTACATAAATTTAACATTTATAAAGATTTTTTTTGAGGTTTTGGAAGATATTATGTGTTCCTTTTTATTCAAAGTTGAAGACAAATCTATAATGTGAAGCTCATAGTCCTCTGTTTTCAATAAATCCTTCTAGTACTTTGATGTATAGAGATCATCATAAGTATTATTGGTGGGATGGAATGAAAAGAGATATGGTTTTCTTACTGTGAAGTGTTTGACATATCAACATGTTAATGTGGAGAGAGTGTTATCGAATGGGATTCTTATACCTTTACTAGTGCTAGAGTGGAAATGAGAAAATATATCCATGGAATTCATTGTGATATTACCAAAGACAACTCAAGGTAATAATACCATCTTGGTTTTTGTTGATCAATTTACTAAATCTTCTCATTTCCAGCCATTTTGAGATGTTTTGTGTCTAGATCAACATTCACAGTTGTATGTTAAAGAGATAGGCAGGTTACATGGAGTTCCCATCTCCATTGTATATCATTGTGATACAAGGTTCAGTTATTAATTTTTGAAAGGCCTTCCAATGTATTATTGTATTGAATTAAATTATTTCATAGCATATAATACTCAATCAGATAGGCATTCAGAATGGAAAATTCATATTTCAGAAGATATGTTATGTTCCTCATCAATAGATTACCAGGGAAGTTGGGACCAACATCTATCTTTGATTGAATTTTATTATAATAAAAAAATTTATTCTAGTTTACAGATAGCTCTGTTTGAGGAATTATATATAAATTTGTGTCAAACTCCATTATTTTTGAATTAAGTAGGGGAATGGGAGCTCATGGGACAAGAATTGGTAGATGAGATGGAAAAGACAGATCACTTGACTCAAAAGCACCTTAGATTAGCTTAGAGCAGGTATAAAACTTATATCGATAACCGAAAAGGATCTTTCTTTTCAGGTAGGTGATTATGTATTTTTCAATGTTTCCCCATGAAAAGTGTGAAGCATTTTGGAAATAAGGTAATGTTGAGTCAGAGGTTCATTAGACCCCATAAAATCCTAGAAAAGTTGGATCATTTGCCTATAGAATGGATTTACCTCCATTTTTATCCCAGGTACACTATGTATTTTTTTTCAATGTTGAGAAATTATATACCAGATCCATCTCATGTTCTGAGTCCATATGTAGTTATGTTGGGAGAAAATAATTCTTATGAGAAACAACCCATCTAGATTGTTGACTGAATAGAGGAAATGTTTCAAAATAATGTTATTCACTAGGTAAATGTTTTGTAGAAAAAACATATGCTCGAAGAGGAAACATGTGAATATAAAAAGGATATGAAGGATAAATACCGCAATTTATTTGATAACTGAATAATATTGCGAGGGCGTAATTTATAAAAGGGGGAAGAGTGTAACATTATAAATAAATAAAGAGTAAGACACATTCCTATTTATTTATATTTTGGAATAAAATATTTATTTTAATTTAAAGTAGATTCTATGTCTGATGGCGTACTAGATATGCAACCACTGGTTTCTTTGTAATCTTAAGATGCAAACAATGATGATTTATACAGAAAAATAATAATATAATATAATTATTTTAAGTGGTAATTAACGCATAGTTGAGCTATTGGTGGGAATGAATTGAACAAACTAAAATATGATTATACATGTTTGTAAAACTTATTTAATTTTATCCAATAAATTTTATTGTTTAAAATGTGATTGAATCCAATTTTAAGCATAAATACTCTAATATTCGTTAAGAAGTCAATTTACCTCCATCTAATGGAGACAATTTTTAAATCTAGTTTTTTTTTCAATTTTCTAAAATTCTATTGGACCAAATAAATATATTATTTAGAATAGGGACATAAAATTTAATTTTTGTAATATTTTGGTAATTTTCATATATAGATAATTTTTAATGAATAGTGAAAAATAATGCATTTTAATTCAAAAATGCCATTTAATCTAATTTAATTGTATTCTTATATTTTCTTTTAAATTTATTTAAAGTGTAATTAGATTAAATTTTTACCATTTACTCCAATTTTGTCCTTTGGAAGTAATTTCCCATTGAAATTAGATATAAAAAATGTCAATCATTTGATAGTTATTATTTCTTAAAAACACACTTTCTGGTTTTGACAATGAGAATTAATTATAAATTTATTAATAAAACTTCTATGTTTTCAATTTGGAAAAATAGAAATTTTTTTGTTATTGGAATATATGATTTATCTTAGGTTGAATTTTGGTTATTTTTATGAAAGCCTTCAATTTTTTTGTGAAAAGTAAAAAATGTTACTTTGTAGTTAAAAACAAAATTTTTATTGAAATGATATTTTACTGATTCTGTGAATAGAAATTCAAAAATATGACATAAATGGTTTTCATTATTATGTAAAATGTATTTCAATGTGATGAAAAATAATATTTGGTGAATAGTGACTTTATATATTTTTTTCGTGGATAATGGTATATAAGGTTATTGAAGGTAATATTTTTTAATAATATATAATTACAATAAAACTTTTCCTAAACTTATTGGATGAGTCTTGACTGACAAATAAAATCATTGGGTGAAACTTTTGGCCTTTGAAATCCACATGGGTATGATAATTACATTAATAACATTTTATTTAAAGTAAAAAATTAAAAATATCAAAAACATGTATTGTTTTCCAAAAAATATTTAATGTGGTGTTATATAATTTATATACATGACTATAAACATCCATTATAAGTCTAAAAATATTTCCTTCAACATGATATTTTATTTTTAATTTGTTGACTTCAAATAAATTAATTTATTTATGCCACAATGATTATGGAATGATTACCTCATTAATGAATTTTTTTAAATAGATGAGATTATAAATGTTAAAATACATTTATTTTGAATGATTTTATGCCATACTCGAATTTTAGGGATGAGTATGACTTGTTATCATTGAATTTTTTTATTTGTTCTAAATAATCAAGTTATTATTTTTTAAAGTCTTTATATGAATCATATTTAAGTTGACCTAAATGAGTTTTTTCATCAATAGATATATCATTAAATGATATAATATTACTAAAAATCTATTATTCGACCAAATTACTTAGATAAGGTTGATAATTTCATTAATGATCCACTTTTGGTTCTATTTTAATTTAATGTTAATTATATTAACTATATAGTAAGTATATATATGAGAACCTTGTAAAAGATAAATAAGTGAACAAAGTGTTAAATAATGAAAATAATGAATAACAATTAGCCAAAACCTATCCAATTATTATTTGGATGATTTTCATTAGACTTATATTCAACTTATCTTCAAATGAAATATGCTTTGGACCTTTTGAAAACTGAAAATATGTTTATATTAAAATAATATTTTCAAAATTCTATAAAGAGCCCCCCCTTATAAAAGGACATCACCTCTAACCAATTAGTAAAACCTCTCATGCCCCTTGGATCATATAACCTCTACTAGAATAATCTCCCATGGTTCTTCTCTTACATCTAAATTCATTAACTTCGGAAAAAGGGATTTTAATAAATAAATTTGGTTTACACAAAAGGGAGTTAACTAATTTAATGGTAATGTCTTTCCTCAAGATCTCTACTTTAATTTTACTTCTTCACTTTCTATACTCTTATTATTTATTGTATACATAACCCAACTAGTATCCTCAATATATTAGGTTGTTTTTATGAGATGTATTCAAAGTAAATTTACACATTCCTATATCTAATGGGATATAGAATATTATATTTCTATGGATGGGGAACTACTACCACACGAAAAGATGATGGTTGAATCTTCTCCTACCACCTTTTATAGTGGCCATTATGATGTAAGTATCTTTATATATGATATTTATGATTTTTATTTTATCTCTATGATTATTTTATTATCTTTTCTAACATAACGTCATTATTTTCATCTAGTATATATATGGTAATTTTATTTGAGGAAGGGCAGACTACCACCTCCAAAGTGATATGACTCATTCATAACATACATGGAATTTATAAAGGATGTTGTTAACTAACATACATAACTTATATAAAATATGATATTATACGGGAATAATAATATACCTAGGTATGATTTTTTTCATTTCATTTTGTAATGAAAATAATTAAAAGGAAGTAACGTTCATTCGTACGTACGACTTACCATCTCCATGAATGCTGCATTTCATTATCATATATCCAAATTATATGAACTATTATAAATATATATACTAGATATATATGATTTAAATGATATATAAATCATGAATATCATTTAGGAGATAAAGAAATTTTCAACCACATGGACAATTTATAATTATAACAAGTTCATTTCTCACTGAAGTTTTAGACATCAAAAAAATGTCTGATATGAACTCAAAGAATTAAATAATTTTTATAGCAATGTAATAAATGATATAAAAGTAATAATAAAATTGAAAAAGGTTCATAAGAAAGTACAAATTAACTTATGTTTATTATTTTTGAAATTAATGATCGAACATGTCAAATAATACACGTGATAAGGTACTTCATCACAAACTCCTTTCATTGAATCATGTTTTGATAATATACACCTCATTATTTTATACAGTATATAATAAAAACCTTTTACTTTTTATTATATTTAAAGGAAATACTTTTTCAACAAAGAATTTTAAGAAACCACAAAATTAATTTTTTTAACGTTTGTGGTGACAATGACTTCTCAGCTGTCGTAATCGCTAATGGGATTCCTCTATAAGACTTAATGTTTTTAAAGGAGAAGAAATCCCTTATTCCCGATTTTGTTTTTCTGGTATTGAAAATGGGTTCTGAAATTTATTTATTATTTTAATATCCGAAAATGAGTTATTGTGAATGAAAATTGAATTGTTATTAGTGAAATAATTATGTTTGAAATATTTTATGTGTTAGGATTTTATAATGGTACATGGAAATTTGACGACTGGTTACCTGATAAAATAATTGATGGGTGGTTTCATGAAAAACTAGAAAAATTTATTACATTATAACCTCTAATGCATTTGGTATGGAAGTAATCTGTATGGCTATTCCATTTAGTGATATGTGTGGAAGGTGATCGTATAATTATTCCATTTATGTATGTTTATGTCCAAAGATACATTTATATGTTTTTTATTCTTTCTGTGGGTTTTATGGTAATATTTTGATTACAAAATGGTATGAAATGAGATTTTATTCGGGTAAGAGTATTTACTACATCATATAGGTGAAAAGTAGTACTTATAATAATGTATTCTTGGATTACTTGTTGAATTGAAAAACTAACAGTTGTTCCCCTTTGTGTATCCCTTAATGGTCTTTTTTATTCTCATCCCACATTTGTTAAAATGTTTTTTCACAAGACATTAAGATAAATAAGGAAAATTGTCATATTATGGAAAATTCTTATTGTTTAAAACAAGGAACGAGACATGACTATTTTTATTCAAGATTTTTTATTTAATGAAAAAATAGATACTGAATCGATGTGTATACATGTATTATTTCAAATAATTATGTATATGTTATTACATAATTCCACAAAGTTCTAAACCTGAAAAGATCTTCAATGAGAGTTGTAAACATAATTTTGTATTGGTCAATGTTTATATTCGGGACCTTATACATATTTATACAAAAATGGATTGACAATTATGGACGAATTCTATACATGTCACAGTTACAAATGGAATAGCCATAAGACCAACTTCCAAATGTATCAATATTATAAATATAATAACCACATTCCAAAAATCCATACCATATGTTTTGGATTTTAAAATGTATACACCCATCTATGGTTAATTATGAAACAACCCATCCTTCGTTTTTTCTTGAAACCACCAATCAAATGTCCAAGTACCATTATATAATCATTACACACAAAAGATTGTAATTTTCATTATTACACAAATATGATTTCATTAGAAATCATGAAGAATCATTTTAGGATATAGATATAATCATACCATTTCCCATACCATAACACCCAAAAATGTAATAAGGGTTTTATTTTTATTTTAAAAAAATATGACTTGTAGAGAAATCAAAATATCAAATAACCATTATAGTAGTGGAGAGGTCATTATATCCGTATACGTTAAAAAATATATTTTTATCATTTTTGAATATATTTAAACACTACATATATCAAAAATCCTTTTAAAACGCATTGAATTAATTTAAAATTATATTGGTTTATTATAATTCTTATAAATTTATTTGGTGTATAACAAGAATATATGTCTCAATTAATGGATATTGGTACAATGTCCCTTAACTCGAGTCTGATTTGTCATGTTTTTTCATTATCATCCTGAATAAGAAACATAAGTTAATTATTTACGTTATTGATATCATTTTTCATGTATATTATTCTGTTTTTATAATTTATTTCTAGTTATTACAAATACCTAATTAGTTGAGTTTGTTTAGGATGTTTTGATGATATTTGGTCCAAGAGTCCAAATAACATTGGTATGACGTCAATTGTAGAAGTGGAAATTTGTGAATAAGCTCCAGAATAATATTCATGAATTAAAAATAAATTTTATACATCAATTAAACATTTAAATCAAACAACTATTTCAGGTTATGAAAAATGAACTATGTTAAAATCATGGAGATTGTAAGTTGTACATATGAGTGAGTCACATTTCCATTTTTCTATGATCACAATGGAAAGAAGGTAAATATAGGTTTTTCTCAACATAATGATCATAATATAATTTCATTAATATAAATTATCATAATATACATATATCTGTATCCATGTGATTTCGTGATTAAAAATGAATAACATTGCTTCATTGAGATGATAATTTTCATGTACGTATGAACGATGTTGTTAATTTCATGTATATGGAATGTATGAATAAAATGGACATATTATTCTTTCATATTAATAAATATTTCATTAATATCACATATATAAATGATATTAATCATTATATCTAGTCTTGATTGATTTTTATTTAAGAAATTATATTGGATCATGGAGGTGGTAATTCACACATACTCATTGACAATTAATTATTTCACCATTTAATGGAATTGGAGATATATTAAGGTTTCGATTTTAACGTAATAACATCTTAGTATATTTAGGATGATATACTTATTATAACACCGTGGTTGAAAAATATTGTAATGTTCTAGAAGATGATGTAAATTAAAAATACATGATTAAAAATAATATCATTCCTTTGAACTATCACCTTTGATAAACAACTTAACACCTCTTGGAAGGGAGTTTTGTCTAAATTAAGGAATTAATAATGTGGATAGGGACTCCATTAAGGTTTTTTATATAGATTTTCTAATCCAAATTATTTTTTATTAGTATGGAATAGAGATAAATGTGTTGCATATTATAGGAGTACTGAGGGGAACTCTAGGAATTATTAAAAGTATTAACTTTATATATTTTCAATTTCAATTAAAAGTTTATACAAAGAAAATTATTTATAAGATATGATGGGTTTTAGTGGATATCCATTCGTCCAATTAAAATTATACATGTTTTTATTATTTAATTTACCCTCATATTTTTTGTATCACCTTTAAACTCTAGGTGTATTATCATATTAATTACAATTTGAGGGATAATATAACTACATAAAATTGAACACCAACCAAAAAATGAGACTTTATTTCCATTTTTGTTGTTACCCCAACTATTTGGACGAATCATATATTTTTATTGATTTTATATAATTTATCAATGTATTATTTATATTAAATTTTTCATAAATGACTATTATGAAACAATTCTTTAAATAGTATAATAAAATATATTAACAAATTGATTAATTCGAAAATATATTTTTTAAAATCTATAAAATTTTAAATTAACCGATAAAAAATAATTTATGGAATTAAATATTTTAAATTATATTTATTTTAATATTACTAATATCATTTATTATATTCTTCCTTTAATGAATCTATTACAGCATCATCTTTGTGTCAAAAATAAAATTAATTATTTAATGTATAAAAATTCATAATAATTTATCTTGTTGTTGATAATCAATTTATTTTTCAAATGAATAATTATAGTCTTATTTATATAATATATATCCTTATAATAAAAATGATTTACTTAATGAAAATATGATTACAACATTTAAAATTATCTTAAACTAAAATATAATTTTGTCTTATGGTTGATTTTTATCAAATGCATGATATAGAATGATATTAGGGAAACTGTTATGAATATTTTATAATATTATCAAACTATTTATTACACTTAATAGCTAAATTACCATTTAATCATGTTAGATAAAATAATAATGTCATTATTCAACAAATCTTTTTATTATCATATTACACCAAAATTTATAAACTAATTAAAACTATGTATGTATTTTATCAACATTGAATTCAATAATGTAGTTACACTATGTTTAATAGTAGACCCGCAAATGTGGTGGGAAGGCATGTAAAATAGGCATTCATATGTTTAATATGTTTTTATATCTAACTTTCATATATAATTGTCTACAATGAACTAAATTTTATTTATAAATATATTACCGATCTATTTTAACATTATAAATCAGGTTAATCTATAATAATTATATAACCCAAAAATCATTTTTTAATTACAACACAGTATTATTGATTATTCATCAAAAAATAAACCTTTTTCATTAAAAAACAAAAAAAATAACCTATGATTATTTTGATACTACAAATTAGAAAATGAATTATATTTTGAAAAATATAATATATAAAAATGTCAAAAAACAATATCTGGTGCGCCATCATAAGGCGGCAAAGCTTCATTTTTAGAAAAATATACTTTTTATCCATAAAATTTCATTTATTTATATATAATATCAAGAAAAATCTTCTGATGAATTTTAAACATTATGTTGAATATCATATATATAAATATATATTACTAAATAAAATTGAAAAAGAAAAAAATATTAATTTATTATTTAAAAGAATATTATTCCCATTTAAATAGATTTGTACAAAAACATTTCCATTTATTTTAAAAATGGTTTTATTATCACATATAATAAATTTTTCAATAAATAATTTTTTATGCATATATGTTTAAACCTTATTATTATAATTTGATTAATAATATTCATTACCTGTATTCTAACGACAATGATATATGAGTAAAATCTAAATAATAATATATAATTATTCATTTAATGTCAATGTGGTGTATCATGTATGAAATAAAAGATAGTTTTCATTTTCAAAAAATTGGTGATTTTATAGAAAGAAACACCTGGAAATGAATAATGATTAAAAGCTAATGAGCTACATTTATATTTGAATGAATGTTTTGGAATGTTTGAATGACCCAATTTTGTTTTGAATATTTTCATACCATATCACTAGATTAAATGAGTATAAAAAATAATACTAAAATTTTTTATATAAAAATTTCAAAGATAATGAATAGGATCCTTACGAAATAATTGTCATTTAAATCATCAAAAAATATATATCGTTGGACTACATGTAGTATATGTTAATTCTAGATAATTATGCTATTAATATTGTTTATTATAGATCCAAAAAATATGATCCAATTCAATTAATGGTGTTAGTTCATCATTGGTTTTCTAGAACATGGTGAAATAGGATAAGACACTTTATATAAATGGCTTGAATAATATCCTTCTTAGACATTCTCTTAATTTTTGATTAATTTTTTTAATTTAACTTTTTAAATTATAGATTATTTCAAAAGTGGATAAATGATTTCATTATAATTTATATGTGATTATAAATAATAAGTGAATTTTACTCAAGAAGGAGATTATTAAATTTATCATAATATATGTATTAAGGGGGAGATCTTGTCCACACATTAATGACATAACAATCATGGTTAAAAGAACATGAAAAATCCATGTAATGGAGATACATTTAATAACATTTCAATGATAAATAATGAATCAGATTAGATTTATCTTCCTGGTTTATAAAATAATATAGTTACCATTTAAAATAATTACATGAAAATTGAATCTTCTTATCCATTAGACTCTATTAGTTTAGTTAATAATGACCTAGTGACGATGAAACATACCAATGTGGTGAAATTCATAGCAGCATTATTAATAAATTTAATCATATAATTTAAATAATTCATAGGAATGTTATGTCATTCAAATTTATAGGTTTTTATATTTTATTGAGATTTAAAAGTTTTGGGTTTGATTTCTATATTAATGGAATTTTAAAAGAAATATAAATGACCAAATCCAAGGATGGAATCACATATGTTAAATTATAGTAACTAACATGATTTGAGTGAACCAAAACCACATTAAAATGGTTCACTAAAAATAAAAATTGACTATTATTGGTGTTATATCAAGAATTATTGGTAGAGTATAATACTTCCTGATTATATTAAAGGAAATTAAAGGATTCAGTTTTTATTATTAAAAAACATTATATCATAACAAATTATAAATATATTTACATGAGATTAGCCAAAATTAGAATGTTATATTGATGTAAAATAATGGTCATGAATGTAAGTGCATATAGATAAATTTGAAGGATTGTTGCGTTTATGTGATCAAAGTAGAGTTATATATTAATGAATACACCATATTGGTTAATATAAGAACTAAAGTCAGGGTATTTTAATAATTAATCATTATTTGAGGGATTGAATTAAAAAAAAATATGTTTGGAACGAAATAATTAAATCAAGACAATTATGAGTCATCTCTCATTATAATTATCTATGATCATGATGTAATATTTAATTAAAATTAATAGTGATATAACTATATTTATAGTCAAATGATGTTGATGGTTGATATAACAATGCAGGTTTAAATTATGTTATATTGATTACCATTAATATCACAATATAATGATAGTGTATTACATTATTAACATATGTCTACATGGGAACTATTGATATCATTTTCAATGATGGAAACATAATATGTATCAAATTGATAAATAATTGTAATAAAACATCCATGGATATTTGTAGAAATGAAGGAAATATAAAAGTGTTTAAGAAACATTTATAGTGATTTCCATATTTTATAGATTCATGCAAAATATCAAATTTTCAATAACATTATATATTCATATTGAAAATGTCCCAATGGAGTGTTTTTTATTAGAGTGAATAAGATATTCACATATATAAAAGATACGATTGATTATGAATAAAAATAAAACAAAAATACGATGTCATATCATTTTCAAATTACTATTGAGGATTGAATGAGAAGTGTTGATGATATGGAATATAAATTGAGTGTATATTACTCTTTTGAGATAAGTGTATGTCCAGTGAAATTAATAAATATTGTTTTCATTCGTTTATTATACTATATTTCAAGTATGATACAACTACACAAGAATGAAATCTATAATTTTTCTATTGAGAATTCAGCATGAGTATCTCAATGTTAATTTGATTCTTTCTATATTAATGGGTTGTGATATTAAATTTTATATACATATACCAACAATAAAATTAATATTAACTATTAAACCACATTTATTAAACATATGATATTAGGAATGAAATTATTGGGATATGATAATTTAATTTCTAATTTAATCTATTATGGTGAAAGCATAGGAATCATTTACATTCATTTTTAAGAGAATTCTTTTAAATTTTTTTTATGATGGTAGGAGTATAAAATCATACATAACAAGGACTTATTAATGAAACCCATAGACTCTACTAATTTTTATGGAATTATTTTCAATGGGGAAATAATTTTTATTAACACATAGAATAATAATTATAAATAATTTTTTGTTAAATCATTGTAAAACTTTCCACAAAAGGTATTAGATGATTTGTGATATACTATGAAAAATTATAAATGTATTGTGACCATTATTACCTAGACATTAAATTGGATTTCCTGAATATTAATAAACCTATTAAGAATAGTATATATACATTTTTATATAATGAAAATGGATAGATTATTTCAAAATAAATAAGTACTCAATATTTCTTAATGTCATTATATTTTTTGAAAATATGTTTTCTTCAAAAATAAGTTTTATAGAACATTTAGAATGTAAATTATAAATATTTCCAAAAGTTTATAGTTATATTCTTTTAGGAAATGAATTTAATTTTTGAAACCAAGAAATAATTATTAAAATAATTTTTTTTTAATTTTTAGAAATGATTTATTCTCATGTGATTAAGGATTATTTTTTTGAAATATTAAAAAAATACATTAATAATATATTTAAATTGAACTCTTATATATTGATATTTAAAAAAAATATATCTCATTTAATTATGAATAATATTGTTAACTATTTTTGAATTAGAATTATACATGATTTTGACATAATTATATTTTTGATAATTGATATCCATTTTCTAGGAATATATATTTCTTTTCATATTTATATATTTATTTTAATCATTAGTTCATGAAATTATTAAAAAAATATTGAATAAAGGATTCAAAATTTTTAATCTAGATGATAAATGTTTTTAAATTTTAATCATTTAATTTTGGTAGTTATGTAGAGTAACAATTATAAATAAATTCACAAGTGTCGATCGAAAACAAGGATAATGTTGTGTGGTATGTGAGAAAAACATGATAAAACATTCCATTGTACTATTTGACTAATTTTATTAAATAAAGATCATACAATATATGAAACTATTATAAATTATTAGCACATTATACTGACTATATCATATATAATTAATTAGTAAAAATATAAAAAAATGGAACTTTCATGACATTAATCTCACATATATGTAGTCATTATAATAATCCCACTTCAATGAATATAAATGGTGATTTACAAAAATAAAAATAATTTCTTAAATTTTTAATTTTGAAATTAACTATCATGACTCATCCTGGGGGGTCTATTCCACGACTACCCTTATCCCATATTTAATAAGGAATAGTATGATTACAAGAACTAAGTAGGCGTATCACCCAAATAGTAGATATTATCATAAATTTCATGCACAAACACACATCTCCAATCCCACACAATGATTAAATTTAAAAAAACCAAAACTATTCATTGATTCAACTTTGTTCCCACAATAAAGTATGAAATTTAGGTGATGAAAACATAAAATATCCTATAACAAGAACAACCCAATACTATAAAGACTCCAACCTACTCCAAGGGTTAGTATAATGTAAAAAATCATGCTCCCAATAAACACCCCAGTCTGTAAAGATATTACAATGCTCTACCCACTATTTGTCCACTAAGAACAATATAATTAGGGTCTTTATCAACCATAGACACGAAACATGCAAGAAAATAATATGCAGGGATGATTATAACATTATTCAGTAGGACACCCCCAAAAGACTAAACCCAGAGAAGAAATTTTTTTAAACATAATAGATGATATAATAAACAATGTATATTTGAAACAAAACACATATATACTCATGTAATACACCGTTCCACTAGGAGGATATAATCATCTATCATCCATTGGATTCTATTTCATGCTATGATCATTTTAGTAGCACCCACCCCCTAATCCATGCTACCATCAAAGACATTTTATGAATAGGTCTAGGTCATTGGTCCCTTCATAATGAAACAATGTGGTCAAAGGGGACTATGATATATAGATATGTGGTCACACCCAGAACGACTAGAGGACACCATGAACCCAATATGTATCTACCCACTACATAGGGGATCATATTCCAATGATACCACAATACCTACAGATATAGACTTCTAAATGGAGGATCAATTCCTTACTCTGGAAGGCCACACTGATTCAGAAAACATCAACTACAGATGATAGAGGATCACACTCCGGTATTAGGGAGGGAAGCCACAACTCTATATAAGACTTGAACTCTATAGGGGATCATAATCTAGTGATGTGGATGTAATGTAGCATTGTAATCCCATGGAAAAGGGCCAATGGAAAAAACTAGACATATAGAGGCCCAAAATAAGAAAAAAACGCATTAAACACTCTTAAATGGAGTACATAGTGTATCCCAAGGTGTACATATAATTTCTTGCTATTCTATGTCCTGAAAATATAGAATATCCTCACATGAAATGTTGGATCCTTATACACAATGTTTAGAATATTGGACATAATGTGTCGATAGACATGGTATCCTAGTCGTGTCACCATGCCATGTCTGTGTACCGAAGAAATTTCCATGTACCCGTCATTAATGCCATTCTAGGTTTGTGTGTGTGTACACAGCATTTACATTCCCCAATACGGGGAACAACGTCTGCCTACTATTAAAGTATATGATGAGTCAATCGGGGGGTTTCACATGTTGTGTTCCTAGGGTCACATGATTTGTTGCCTTTAACCCTGACCAAACCCCAGTTCTGTTGCCATGGGGCCCCACACACCATGTAATCCATGAATACACAATATGCTCTGCATGAAGTTATAGAATCCCATATTCTTTCTCTACACACCTAGACTCATCTTCTAGACTTTTATTAGTTTACCACCTTGCATCGAAACTCATGAGCCAATGACATTTTTTCAATCCATCACTGGATCAAAATGCTTCATTACTATATATTATTGCCAAACATATCAAATCGATGTTCTTCATTCAGTTCTAAAAAAAACCATGGAACATGAATCCATGAAATTTTCATCATTTTATTTTCTTCCACGACTATCAATGTACCTCTGTCAAATCATACTGACCCCATATCTATGATATTGGATTGTTGTGCCAAGAAACAGTTGGGTAATTATTGGATGATCATGAATACTTCATCCCTAGGCCAGTGATGGACACCCATGGTAAAATAAGGAATTAGGGGAGAAAGGCACCATCAATCACATTTAATGAACCTTCATTAAGGATCATGTGGATTTTGGTTCATTTCCATTTCAAGAACGAATATATTATGCATTCATTAATGAGATCCTTAAAAATCTATGTGCATAGATTGTCAATCCTCAATCAATCATCATTCATCAAAAATGATTCCTAGATATTTCTCTAATAATCCTCCAAAAGATTTACGATTATGTGTAAAGCCGTGTAATTATAACATAAGGATGAATTTTAATGGAAAAAAATTCACTGTGTCAACATAAAAATTAATATTATTTTTATTAAATTATTTTATTAATTTTATCCTGAAAAAATATTTCTAAAAAATGACCCACACCGACAAATGTTAAATCATTCGTAAGATAAATATACTATTATGAGATCAATAGTGCCTTAATAATTTTTATTCGGGAATTCAATTATAAGATATTCCACTTTTTTAGAAAAAATGTTATCACAATTTGTTTAATATATATAATATTTTTCAATCATTTATTCTAAGAACACCAATAAATTTAATTGTACATTTTCTTAGCTTAAGGTCTTAAAAATAAACCATATAATATAAAAAAATAATACATGGAAAATAAGAGACAATAAATTCTCCCCACCATGGAGATTTATGTCCCTGGAGAGATAAAACAAGGCCTACATAAATGGATGTGGGTATTGGGATTAAATACGAGCTTCCCGCTCCCATGTGGTATCCTGATGATTCATTTGCTACAACAGAACATGCATCAAAGGAATTGATTTCCTCCAATTTATTATCTCTTACCTATAATCAATATCCACCGGGTATTCTACGAAATCATCTTTTTTCCTAGTTGTCCGGCTCACCTGAGTCGATAACCTGCAATAGGTCATTCAAAAACCACATCAAATACAACAAGTGGAGGACTTCATGTACCATGTGTTACAGTGGGGGAAGAGAAATGGGTTACCCAAAGAATACAACTCTAAAATGTTTCAGTAAAATTCCAAAGAACCTCGGAGATAACATTTCTCCATGGCCAAATCTCTATAATCTACAACGTGTTGAATCTAGTAGATAAACAAGGTCTCCTTCCTCGAAAAGAAAAGTCCTGTACCACCTATCAACATATGAATTCTGACATCTATGTGAAATATTCATCCTCTACTAGATGATCATCACCTTATTTATAGTTTATCATACAAAATCTATTCTCGTGAGTGCTAACTCTTATGCGTCATACCTACAAAATGGTGAAATACTAGGTCACCCGTACTATGCCAAAAATGGTTCTATAATAAGGGTTGAATGGTAGATATTGATTTACACAAACTACACTAGTGGAAAGTTATCCTACCAACTATGTAAATAGTCAAACATGCATGCTCACATAATTTCCTACAGAACTTGAATATTCCACTCACTTTGGCTGTTGGATTATCGATGAAACACTGTACTAAAGAATAACTATGTCCCAAAAGCCACATTTAATCCCATCCACAAATGGGATATAAAAAATCATCATGATCAGTAAATTTTTTTTATGTAACTCTATGGAGTCAAAATATATCTTAAATATAGAGGCACCCCTATTTCTATACTGAACTAGGTTCTCAGATAGCTTGGAAGTGAGCCAGATTGGTGAGTTGATAAATGATCACCATGAAATAAATATTGTAACATGGGTGTACATTGTAAGACCATCATGAATTCCATATGTATCATATCCCACTCTAATTCTGACAGCTCAATGGTTTAATCTATACCTGATGGAATGTGGTTCTCAGCCTACACTTGATGCCAATCAAGGCATTGAGAAAGCAGAAGAACAAATCCTTTCTTCATCCCTGGCCACTAAACCTAGTTTCATTGTTAATGGTACATATTTTCCACATCTATAATAACCTACAAGGGAGATGTAAAAAAACTCATAAATCCTACTCCCCCAATACCACTAGTACCATCATGCGTCCATTTAAAAGAATGATGTGCTCCCAACTTCTTAAAATCTTTCAGGAGCATATCTAGTGGATGTCTGAGTACGTCGGTTATTGCCATAGTATACCCAAGTTGTGCCTCCCTAACTCACTATAAGATTTGAGGAATGAAAACCATCTACGAGAGTTATGTTGCTCATCCTCCATCCACAAAGGATAACTTCATCAAGGCCAACTTCTCTGACACATCCTTTAGTAACACCAGACTATATCTCTTATCGAGAGAATCTTGAACTGTGTTCCTCTTCCTAGAAGTATAAAATATTTAAAAGTTATAATCATGAAGGAACTCAAGAAATATACTCTTTCTCCAGTTAAGACCTTCAACAAGAATATATACATGATAATATTTTGATTAGAATAGATGATAAACCGCTCAACCATCTAGGTAGTGTCGCCTCATTTTAAAAGAGAAGACAACCACAACTAACTCAGGACTGTGGGTTTCATAGTTCTTCTTATGTGGTCACAACCAAAATGAATGATATGAAATAAATGCTTAATTATGCATCAAAACTAAACCAATTCTGGTCCTATAAAGGCTCACTAATTATCATTGGCTTGAGAGTACACCGAGTCATTATAATTCCTTCAGCAGCATCCCCAAAACACCCATGGCTAGAAATAAATGCCTATGGATTTTATATAAAAGTGGGGGATGATTTATCCATTAATACATTAACCATTAAATTGAAAATCCATATCCATCCCATTCACTAAACGATGCCTGAATGAAAGAAACACAACAAAACTACATTATTTATATCAAAATCACTATAATGTATGCAACATTGAATGACCTAAAAATTATCATACTAAAAAATTGAAGAAAAACTAAGTAATCCCAAAATACCACGTGACTCTATGATTTAAAATCTCAATGCTCCAAAATCATGGAACATCCCACAAATCACAAGTCGGGGCTAAAACATGCAACACATTACCTTTTCCCATGTCCTAGACGATAATGTCTTCCAAATAACTAAAGTGCCAAAGAAGGGGTTGTATAACACTTAGTAGTTTTCACCAAGTGAAATCTCTAATCACACCACTAGGATATATGATTTGGTTACATTTACATAAAATAGTTTATATGAAACAGTTTATAACTAAATATAAACACGTTTCCAAAACATTTTATAACCAAAATTGTACAACTAAAATTGAAACATATTGTCCAGAAATTTATGTTTCACCAAATTTTTTAATTCATTATTTAGAACCATTTTTTAAAATTCCATTGGAATTCCCAATCCATTCCACACCTCTACCTAACCATACATGCATTCTATGTGATGAAAGTTCAATACTCGTGAGTAATTTATCATCGATCTAAGTAGTCGTGACAAGGTATTTGTATCCCATGATACATTTACACAGTAGCAATATGAAAATGGTCATACTTCATCCATGCCCCATATATGAAACTTGAACACACATCACATATTCTCAATGTTCATGCAAAAAACTGACCTTTCAATAGAATCACCTTTTTATTTAAAACTGGTTTTCATTAAAACCTTTATAATGACAACTCATTTCAATAAAAAGAATTTTTATTGAAAACCCTTTTCTAATAAAACAATTTAGATGTTCCATAAAATCCACCATTTTAAATCACTATTTTTATTTCACGAAACTAAATCAATTTCCTCAAAAAATTATCAAGATTTCACAAATCTACCAAAAATGATAAATCATCACTAAAGTGTTTTATTCCATTTATCAAACCTATATTTTAAAAATAATATTATCCAATTTACTAAATTTGAATCCAATCCAATAAATTCTAGAATGATTATATGAGAGTGAATACACCTACCTCAAAGGTTGTGTTGAAGACTGACAATAGATGATGAACTTTCACACAGTTGGGTGGAACATTCCAAAAAGGGCCTTAGATCGCTTCTCCTAATAAAAAAACCCAAATATCATAATATTTGGAGTCCACTAACATATATTTACCCATAACTGGTGTATATCTAAAATATAAATATCAGGTTAGAATTAGATCTATGAAATGAGACATGAACGGTGAATAACATCACTTACCCCGAGAATCAAGCTTCAAAACGCCAAGGGATGGCTCTAGATCAGTTCCAAAATGACTGGGATACGTTCACATACATTAAATAGAGAGGAATATATAATTACATACGTTTTGCTGAAGAAAGATCATGTTAGAGGCCCAAATGTTTGAGATCCACTTTTTTATGGTCTCACATAAACCATTCACACAGTTATTACAACGAATTAAAGAAATAGTTCCCTAACTGCGCAATAAATACACTCTAGATTGTCCCTCTGATAGGCTCCTTAAATTTTTCTCCATAACCATGTGAACACCATGCAAAATATCACAACCTCAAACCTACTATTATGCACTGTTCACTTATGATTTTTTCATTTGTTGGATAAATTTTTCGCAGCCCATTCACCTCACTATTGGCCACAAAACTTATTGAAAGATCACCAAACACTCCAAAAATTCCCCATTATACATTATCAAAATAAAAACACAATTAAAGGGTTAAATACCAGAAAGAAAGGGGTATAAAGTTTTTCCCACCATCTATTTTTATATCCTGAAACGTAGAAAACCATCATTTCCCTAAAAGAGTTTTGTCCATTGCTCGTTCAATTTTTCTCATCTTTCCATGTCTCTACCTGAATGTGACCATGTTTCCATAAAACTAGGACTAGAATGATTCTTTATCTATTAATGAATTTCTATTTTCTATCCATAATCCACACTGGGATATGTACGAATGAAGCATCGTGCTCATGGTCAATGTTATCCAATCTAGTCAAAAGGTTAAGATCATGCCGGAACATTTTCAACTAAGATACGTGGAACACATTAAGCGCAGAACTAAATAGTTTTGACAGTTCCAACTAGAATTCCACCTCCCCAATCCATTCAAGTATAGAAAAGGGTCCTTTGTATAAAGGAGATAACTTGCACTAATTCCCAAAATGAGGATTTCCAATACTTGGAATGATCTGAAAGAACACATGATCACTCATAGATAACGGCAATAACCATCGATGATGATCCTCATAAGATTTATGATGAATATGAGTTGTCACTTTCCTCTCTTTGATAAGATAAATCTTAACTATTATTTCATGGAAAAGGATCAGCATAACTTGTGATTTTTGACCTTTTACCACCCTATATAGTGGAGAATGACAAGGAAACCCATACAATGCGTCAATCAGAAGCAAATTTATCGAGTCTTGACAGAAGGTATTGTATGAGAACTGCCACAAAAGTATGTGTTACACCATTGTACCACCAAAATACATTACAGAAGCTTCTGGTATGTCTTCCAACATTTGTATCATATGTTTGGATCACCCATCCCATCTGAGGATGAGACACCATGATCTTTTTCAACTGATTTCCAATGGAATTTAGTATGGATTTTTTGACCCAAGATGTGAACTTCGAATATCTATTTGAAACTATTGAAACTGGAATTACATGCCCCTTTACCACTTCTTGGATTTAGATTTTTCATAGATCCACCACTATATGAGTATCACAAATTGGAATGAAATAAGAAAACTTGGTAAACAAATCCACTATCTCCTATATGGCATCTCTTTTCTAAACCATTCATTAGAGTAAATTAACTAAGTCCATCTTTATATTCACCCATTTGAAAACTAGGATAGGCAAAGATTGCAACATACCTACTAGTCTCTAATGCACTACATTAATCTGCATTCAATTTATGAATCGTGAGGCGAACTCGGCCACCTTTTTTTCACACCTCTCCATTAAAACCGAACCATCAATGCCTTATACATATTCTATGTACCAAAGTGTAAATATCATCAGAAATGGAGGTAATCATGAATAATTTATTCATGTTAATCCATAGGTACTTCCATAAGATCCTTTAAACAAAAAATTGAACTCTCATTATCTTTCCAACCCTCAATGGTGCCCCACCATTGGGTTTTGTACTCATAACCATGATTTTTATAATGATTGTGCCTCTTTGACAATATTTACAAAATCATAAACAAGAAGTACTAAAAAACCCACAATAACACCTTGTTATTCACCTTCCACATGAATTTTATTTAGGGATGACATCAATTTCCATTCATCTTATGCTTCATTTTCTAACTGAGTATATTAATTTTTGCACAAGGCAACTTCCACCGAATTCCCTTTTCTTGGTGTATACATCAATTCTAATTCCAAAATTTGGAGATACTTCATCTATATACATTTCCTCAGATTCTAATCATGCTGTGAGAAAATGTCTTTCAAAATTGATTGGTCCGTGAACGCATTTGATTTCTCAAAAAATAGATAATGACGTCAAGTCTTCAAGGAAAGATAATCTGATTAAAATTCCAAGACACTTGTTGGCTATTTATTCTCATGAACACTGAACAATATTGAACCATAATCCACTACATGGTATCCATTAAAAAAAACATAACCCAACCTGGGTCTAAAAGCTTCATAGCACACTACATATCCCTATCTAGATTCGGAAAAAATCATTAAATGTATCGATGTAAGATGAACATTCATCTCTAGAAAATATTTTTGGTATTCCTCATTCATTTATAATAATGAACAATTCTTTGTGAAACCTATCATTGGCAAGGATGTTCATATAAATTCACGAACAAAGTATCAGTAATAACCAGCGAGGTGAAGGAATCTTCAAATCTCAAAGACATTATTTTGTGGTTTCTAGGAGATAACATCTTCTATATTTTATGGGTCCACTGAAACACCTTTATAAGAAATGACATTGCTGATAAAACATACCTTTTATATGAAAAAATTACACAATGATAGTTTGATATAAAACCATTGACATCTCACGTTTTCTGACATTGTCTCCATGAGCCCCTCATGATCACTCATTTTCATTGAATATACAAATATGTCATATAAAAACAACACAACAAAAGTGTCTAGATATTGTTGACATATCTGATTCCTCAAAGACGTGAAAATTTATGGTGCATTCATGGGACCAAAAAGCCTGAATGCATTTTTGTAGTGGTCATACTTGATATTGAAAGCTTTCTTCAGAATATCTTCCTTCTAAACACACAATTGATGACATCTTAATCAAAATTAAATTTTATAGAACCATTGTGTTCCCCTCAATTGGTAAGACAAATCATCAATGCATGGTAGCCAATACCGAATCTTTATAGTACCTTGGTTAAGGTTACGATAATCAACACATCGTAGAAGAGTACCATCAACTTTCTTCACAAACAAAAATGGGGATTCGAAAAGAGATGTACTTGTTAGAATAAAATAATTGAATTCCATCAACTCCAACTACAAATTCAATTCCATAAGCATTTTTGGTTCCATCCTACAATTCGGTATGGAAATATGACTAGTTCTTAGAAGGAGATAAATCATAAACTTCCCTTCACTTATATATGGTAATCATGATAATTTCAATAGAAAGACATCTATAAATTGATCCACCTTTGATTGAAAACTAAAATACTGGATCTCTTCTATTGATGCCAAATTCAACACCTCCAACTGGTAATAAATTTATCCCATTGATGGTGCAAACAATCTAGTTGCACCCATTTTCATGACCTTATCTCCTTTGAATAGATGCTCGATGCCATTCTCAGTGATGAAGCTAACTATCTGCCTATAATAGTCGATGTGAGACTTAAAAGTTTTTAGTCAATTAATACAGATGATTACATCATAGTCATCATTCTTCAATATTCAGAAGTCCTACTTCAGCTCAGACACATCAACTGTTATATCATATGCTCTATATATAAAGGTTTGATATTATTTTTCATTGAGAGGAGTCTGCAGTTTTATCAGACATTGAATCATTTCATGTTATAAAAATAGGATTTCAACATCATGTGAAGAAATGAATGAATTTTATATCCCAGTATCAAACATTACTTGATCATGTATACAATTAAAAATATTTGTACCTCCCACTGTAGATAGTATCTCATGTTCATCAACAATCATATCCTCAACTCCATACAGTTTCACTATCACTACACTCTACTCTCTATTTCATTGCTAATATTTCCCATGTTGAGAATTAATGGCATTATGAGAATCCCAATGAATATATAATCTTTACTAATGAAAATAAATCTACTTTCCTTGTCCTGTCGAATTATGTGATGCTTGAGACACCTAAGAGGTGTCTTAGGTACCCAACCTCAGAGTACTGCAATAAAATCTATTACAGTGTCACATCTTTTTTCAATTATGGCATGATCATGGTGGTTTTTTAAACACCTAATTTATGTGGTCAATGAATCCACATTGGTAGAATCCCAAATTTTTCTTTGGTTATGGAGGTATATTTAGTGATCTATATGTTAGATTCTTATTCGTACTCCCACCTGTGAAATATGCATCTCTCTTTATCTTGCTCCCAACATTTCAGTTTCCCCCATTTCTAGTATGGATAATCATAATAACTTCTCCCATATCTATTAATATTTCTCGATCGACCACTACCACTCTATTCACCATATATGTATAGTCATTAATACAGAACCCCGAAATCATTGATCGAATTTCCAGACATTGCCAAGCTTTGACGATATGTGCCTTCATGGATATAGTCCACACAACTCCTGGTTCAAAACATACTAAATTCAAGAATATAGAAGTATAATCTGTGACAGTGCAATTCTCCTATGTTAGGTTAAAGAATTTTATCATCTTCTGGAACTTGAATGTGTGAGTATAGAAATATTTGTTAAAAAATTCCTCAAAAACCGTCCCAAGTAAGGCTTTGATATTTTTTAGCATGAACTACTAGTTTCCAACACTGGAACAAAATATCATATTGAATATAAGAATCCAACTTGAATTTTAGATCCACCAGTGTGCCAATGAACACGTTGATATGATTCGTCATACTGATCCACACCTTCACCTTCTCGAGTTCTGAATCACCCTACAATTTGAATGGATTCTGCTTCCTGAACATTGTTGAATGGCCCACATGCCTTGGATCATCCACTTCATTCCCCTTTTCCATGGAGTGAAATTATTTGAAATTACTACATACCAGTTTTTGGTTCACATGTGACTTAGCTGCAACCATATTCTTCGGAGCTTCCTCTCATTGGTTCCCACGATGCCTACTAGTTTCCATTTTCTAAATTAACAACAAACTCGGTAAGTCTCAGTCACTAAAAACTGATGGCATGGAATTTAAATTTCTATTACATCAACTATAACAACATTTGTTTCCCAAAATAACATTTTTCATGTTCAAGAACTTTTTTAAAAACAATTATTTAATTTGAAAATCAATCCATTTTCCAAATACAACAAGTATAATTTCTTCCAAATCATTAATATGAAAACTAATAATATATTTTTAAAAAATTAATAACTTTACCCAAAATCATAAATCATTACTACAAATTTAATATGCCATAATAGTGGGAATTAATTCCTATATAATGCATGAAATGCACATATCATTGGCTAAACACATGACATTGAAATTCTGGTATCCTAAAACTGTCTCTAAAACAATTATGTACCCAACACCCTAATAAATTGAAGATCAGCATAACAGATTAGCTACATCCATTTATGTTATAAATTAAATGTTCCAAAAATCGGACACCATTTTAAGATCAGACCTCATGGAATAGAAATGGTTGAATCAACTCCAAGGCCAGGAAATTGAAAACTACTTGTCTGGCAAAAACCAAAAAAGTTGATACCATTTGTAATGACACACTAATTCACTTTTGATTTGAGAGTACAACGAGTAATTAATTCGAATAAATAAACATCCCCAAGACAAAAAAATTTATCAATAAATGTCAACGAGTTTCAAATACTAGTGCGGGAGGATTTACCCAATATTAAATAACCCATTAAACCAATAAACAATAACCAAATCGTTCACTAAATTATAAATGAACAAAAGCAAGATAACACAACTACATTATTCATCTCAAAACAAATCTTAGGTATGAAACACAAGAAGGCCAAAATCATATCTTAGTAAATAGAAGATGAATAAAAATATATTCCCAAAATACCACAAGAATCCATGATCCACAATGTCTAAGCTTCATAATCACCAAACAATCCAAGAATCACATGGTGGGGCTAAGAACATGTGTTACATTACCTTTTCCCATATATTGGAAGAATTAATCTTCAAAAGAACGAAATTTATAAAAAAGGGGTGACTAAAACAATTAGTAGGTTTTCACCAATGAAATCCCTAACCACTACCATAGTATATAAGAGTTTGAAACATTTACATAAAATAGTTTATAACAAAATATAAAAAATTTCCAAAAAAATTTATAACCAAAAGAATAAATCTAAAATTGAAACTAATTTTCAAATAATTTTTTTAAATAAAATTACTAAACAATTCTTTAAAACTATTTATCAATTATCCTATGGCATACCCAATCCATTCCACACATCAACAAAACCAACCATACATGCACTCTGATGACTGTTCCGTACCCATGAGCAGTTTCTCATCGATAAACCATATCATCCTATGGTAAATGTATCCGTTGTGAAATTAATATTATGGAACCTATAATAGGGTTATATTTCAACCACACTTGTATATGAAACATTATCCCAAAATAGATATTCCTAATGATCATTCTAAAACAACCATTTCAATAAAATCCCATTTTATTGAAAACTATTTTTCATAAAAATCATTATAATGGCCACTCATTTAAATTAAATATATTATTTTTCAAAACCCATTCCCAATAAAACAATTTTAGAATTATAAAAAATCCCCCATTTATATTCACCATTTTAAATTCCTAAAAAAATTATCAAAATATCAAGATTTCCCCAAACTACCCAAAAAGATAAATAATCTCTAAAAAGATTTTTTCCTTGTATCTGAAAAATATTTCAAAATCCATATTATAATATTTACTCAATATGATACTATTCTAATTAGATCTAGAAATAGGAGATGATATTGAAGCCTCCTACGTCGATGGTTTTGACCAAAACTAACAACAGATGAAGAACACACATGAAACTTGGTTGAAACTCCCCAAAACGGCCTTATATATCTTCACCTATAATAATAGATCTCCACATATTATAATATATGGGATTTCCCATAATATATCTACCAATAATAGGAATAAATCTGAAAAATAGTGATGAGAAGAAAATTAGTTCTGCGAAATGAGACAATAACAAAGAAGAACATCACTTAATACAAGAATCGGGATTGAAATGAATTGGGAGGGCTTCAGATTGGTTCAAAAATTACCGAGAGAGGTTCTATAATATTATATGTATAGGAATCTAGAATTATGTCTATTTAGGCACAAATGTTATCATGGTAGAGGAAAAAATGTGTGAGATAGACTTTTTACGATCTAACTTAAACAATGTGCACGATTAGTATTCAGGTTTAGACAAACCATGCTCTAACTATGTATTAGCTACTATCAAGACAGACCCTCACACGAACTCATCCTGTGGTTTCCATAAATGTGTTCACACTGTTCCCATGCTATCTATATCTAACCAACTATTTTGCATAATTTTTCATATGGTATGTGCACGGTTTCCAAAAACCACGTGCAGCCTGTACGTCACTCATTTTCCCCCTAAAACATATTGAAAGATCACCAAACTATATAAAAATTCCCCCTTATACTTTATAACCATAAGAAACATATAAAAGCTTACTTTGAAGAAACTAAGGGTACTACTGGTTTCTGATGCATCATCATTTGGTATCCTCAAGATGGGGGTGCTCTTTAACATCTTAATTAGATCATGAAATAACAACGGGCACGTTCTCATCTGCACAAAAAGATTCCATTTCTAGGTCAAGGATGTCAAGGTTTTTTTCAATATATATAAGTTCGGTACAAACCACTGATAGTACATAGTCTCACAGTAGAACTATTCATCTTAGAGACATTATTGGGTGTCTCCCAAGTAGGAACTTCCTCAACCATAACTAAATCCATTTCAACCATATCAAATGAGATGAAGTGTCCATAAAAATGGATATCTTGAATCCTTAAATTACACTATGGGAGCTTCCTAAAATATTAGTGCTCATGGATTCTGTCCAGAACCATCCTCTAGTGTTTTGTGAGCTCATCCTCGAACACAGAGTACATTAGAATTTCATATATGTAGACTACTAGGAAATGGTCTTGGAATAGATGAATGGTCAATTTCCTAAGTCCCAAAAACACTAATAGGGTGTTCATAATTCCAAAACAAAATCACCATGTACTCAAAGAGACTGTAACAAAATCTTATTTCCATCAATAGTATATCTTCATCTCATACTAATAGCTGATGATGGCATGATTTGAGGTCAATATTTGAGAACCATTGCTCCCCTTTAAATGAACAAATAGGTCATTGATCCTAGGTAGTGGATAATTTTTCTTCATGGTCACTTGGATCATGATGTAGTAATCCACACATAACCTAATGTCGTTATTGTCCTTATTTGAAAACCTTATTATGTCTACATAAAGGGGAATGTTGGGTCTCCCAATTATTCTTCTTCAAGTCCTCCAACATCATCCTCATCTCTTGAAACTATACGAGAGCCATCCAAAATGATTTGGCACATATCAGTCTCAATCCATGATTCATATAGATATTTAAATCTACCTCTAGCGTGGGAGGAAAACATGGTATATCATCAGGAAAGATTCCCTCATACTCTTTCACAATTATTGGGAACTAATAGCCTAATTCATCAAATACACCAAGGATTAATATAACAAACTGATGAGTAATCTAATTCACCCTCCTTTGCATGAGTCTCTCATACAATGTCTAGATTGTCTTTTCTCTAACAAAGGAAAACATGGTTCTTTCATTTCAGACATTCCATATCTTCTTCCAAAAAATGTAAATCTAGGCATGAAAGATATATAACAATTCTACAACAATAACGTTATCATAAGTTTTCATGGATAAAAATTGATATCCCATATAAAACACTCTCCTTCATGTGGATGGTTGCACTATCATCGTAGATTTGAAATCATTGAGTCATGGACCATTTGTGTATCCAATCTCAATGGTTATGTCAAAAGTTCAGTGAGAATATCATTATTTTAAATAAGAGTAATGGAACTAAAAGAATGTAGAGAACATGTGTCAACCAATACTATATCTAATGTTGAAAATACATAGATTGTACCTCATATCATCCCTATAACCTCGAGGTCATATTCCTCTATATATTTTTAAATGCCTTGTCTCGGCCCACCGGATCTCTGAGCACTACATGGACCGCTTGTGGGTGGTGGTGGAAATGGGTAGAATATGTGACCACCATTTAATGTAATGTTGTCACCTATTTTATATCATCTACCCTCGAGACAACCATTATGTAGCCTCTGTCTCTATCATATTGGTTCCCTAACCTTCTCCAGATCCTTCGTATGATGGAGTATGTAATCTCATCATAGATCTACTAGACCATCACAAGGAAAAAACTTTATTAATGTCAGCTTATTTGATCCAACCTAAGAGCACTACACCACTGACCTTGAGTACTGGGATAACCTATTGAAGTGTCTAAGCCTCTTAGATCCATGTGACTTCCATTTGATATATTTGGTTAATGTCTCAATTATTGGGATCCCAATTCATTATCCTACTACTTTGGTATTAAATTCTATAAAAAACTTATCCCATAGTTCTATATCATGTTTCCCATCATAGGTTGAAGTTCAAAGAGATACCATTGACTGTCTGATGTCTAGGCGCAATCCCTACTCAATGGTACGATCCTTGTAAAACTAGTCTCATACTATATACAAGGTGTAACATGAAACATCATTAAAGGACACTTAATATAATGATATGGTTATAATTCCCTGATATTGATATCAACGCATATGCATACGTACTGATCACAACATTGACACATAGAACTATTCTATAAGGAGATTCAATATGTCTTTCTATGGTAGAGTTGTATCATCAAGATAATTAGTCACCTAGCTCCACCATCACCCAAAAAATACCTAAAAAAGGCTAACTATATGGGAATCCAACTAGTCTACATGCATCCACATAAGCAGGAATATGTGTGTGACTGCCTCTATCCAGTCCTTGTACACCTTGGGATCTGGCTCACATAGAATCCAAGGAGTTCATTGCCTCTAAAACACAATCAACAAATAGAGACTGCATGCATCCTCAGATGGTAGTGCTGGTGCTAGCTACTGCTCCATAGGTGGTGTTATTGTTGGTAAACAACTTGGAATTGATATCAACATCACAATCCCCTGTACTGATGAATCATCACTATGCAGATCATCCTTGTGATCACATAGTGGAATCCTAGTTCACTATCTTCGTAGAGGAATCATGAAATAAAAAAAGATTCACTTGGGTAAAAATAGAATGTCTCAGGAGGTAAATCAAGAAGGAAATGGAAAATAAAATCAATCCAACTTGAAACATGTACTATTTTTTCCCTATGACCATTATTCTCATGTACCAAGTCTACAAAAATCTAATCAAAGTCATTGAATCTGGATATGTTAGTGGCTACACAAACACTGGAATCCATGTCCGAAAATCAGAACATAAAACATTAAAATCTAATTCCCCAATCCAATATCACAGACTCGTGTCCTAAAATAGAACTGAACCCTTCTATTACCACTCTATTAGGACCATTCCATGAGGTTCAATGGTGCGACTACCCCAATACCCCTCCCATAGGACAACAACTAGTGACTAGTACCAAATAATAATATAATAGAAATGGGGGGAATTAGCCTAAACTACCTATACACATGAAAACAAATCTATTAACACATAATGATAAATTGTAGAATAAATGAAACTGTTCAAGCATACATATATGACCCCACAACAGACTAAAGTAATAAGGTGATGAAATGAATGGTCCAAAAAAATACCAACCCAAAACTATAAAGACAACAACATACCCAAAGGGTTAGAAATAAGTAATAAATAAATACCCCACTCAAAACCTCATTTAATCATGTTTCATCTACCCTCCTATAGGTATCTTTCATCCTAGGACACCACCAAAAGGGTTGTCATCTATACTAATCACAACACATGCCAAAAAAGACAATGGATGAGTGAGTATAATGGTACATAGTTGGACACTACAAAAACTATTAACACAATGAGACATGTATATTCAGATCTATAAAATATATAAAATAAATTTATAATACATAAAACCATGATATAAACTGGAAGGACACCACCCCACCAAATGGTGATAAATAACTATTAGGCTCGTGATTCTATTAGAAGTAACTATCTTTGTAGAAGAACCCGCTCCTGAAGCCATATTTCCATAAAAGACACTCAAAAAAGAGCTATAGGTCATCGGTTCATTCCCAACGAGGATCCGTAGTCCAAGGGGACCATTATACCTAGACTAGGGGTCACACATAGAACTTTTGGTGGACACCATGAACCTAGTCAGGATCAACCTGCTACTTAGGGGACCTTATACCAAGGATTCTTCAAACCCGACCTCTACATATATCTAGATGGAAAATCTATTCCCTACTCTATTAAGACATTATGATTCAACCAACTCCCACTAGTGATTATATTTAATCACACACAAATCTCATGAAGGTACACTACAACTCTATCAGATACAAAACATTAAGTGGGAATACACTTTAGTAGGTGGATGTAATTTCAAATTGTACCGTCAAACAAAAGGACCAATGGAACATACTAAATCTATAATGGCCCAAATTATGAAAAGGAATATCCTCAAACAATCATGATGGGAGAACACGACATGTCTCAAGTGTCACACATTGATTCCAGCGATCCCATATCCTCCCCATATGGAAGTGCCTCATGAAATAGAGTCTCCTAATAGACAACATTTATTAGTATTTACAAGGTGTGTAGAGACATGTTGTATCATACCTGTTTCACATATCCTTGTCTACATATATAATACATATCCACTTAACAGTCCATGTATGCTAAGTCATGTCTATGAGGGAGTACATGGTCTGTTCATTCCCATGTACTCCAACATGTGTCTTTGTATTTTTGATGTACACGTCGAGTCAACCAGGGAGGGTCAAATGCAGTGCGATTGGGGTCACATACAGGATTGGTCATTTACAAATCCAAACACTAACACAATATCCAGTGGTCCCATGATTCTTATAATACCAAATTACATAATGTGTTTTGTGGGATTTTAAAGAATAGTATTTTCTTCATCCATATGTTTCAGTCAGTCTTCCGAACTCTGATCCATTAAAGAACTTATTGAGAAACTCAAGATATAGAATCATTATTACATTCCATCAAAAAATGAACATGTTTCAACAATATATATTCTAAAAAATGGATCAAATTTATGTTCACCAATTTTTTCCGACAAATTCTGAAGAACGCGAATTCTGGAATTTTCTTGCTGTTCGATTATCACCTCAAACCATCATCTCTCCTCTATCATGTTGTTCCAATCCAAAATCTATGATATTTGATAATTTCACCAAGATATGATTGTTTATCGAACAATTAATGGATAATTTTCAAGCCCCATGCCCAGATGAACTCCCAAGGGGAATCCTTAATTTGGGAGATAAAACCACTATCAATCTAGAGGGTTGAATTACAACAATATTCACATCGATCTAGGTTCATTTCCATTAGAATGGTAAATGAATTCATAAATGAATTAAACCATGGAATTCCCCATGATAAAATACCGATAATCTATATCGTATCCCACAATACACATGACCTGTGAATAATACATTTTTAAATTTATTGGTGTTCATTATATAAATTAGGAATTGAGAAAAGAAAATCTAAATCACAAAATCTAACGCAATTTGGATCGATCGATGATGTTTAATGAAGCCACGTTGTGTTCATTGTGAATGTAATATAAAATAGATGTCTTTTGATCATAGATCCTTGATCCCTTTTCATTCATCGGAAAGGATTTGCTAAGCTACCTCCATTGATCCTCTAGAAGATAAAATGTTAGGCAGCTGACCCTATAATTCTGAAATAAGGATACATTTTAATGAAAAACAAGTCGTTGACTAAAAAAATGAATTAAAATTATTTTTTTAAAATTATTTTCTTCATTATACTCCATTGATAAAGTTTTCACAAAAAAACGCATGCTGACCCATGTTAACTTACACCTAGTTTAAAACTATTATTTTGAGCTCAACATACCCATGGATTTCTGGTCCATGCATCTATTTATACGTTATTCCACTTCTTCATAAAAGAAATTTTTATGTTCTCTCAAATATATTTAATATATTACATTCATTTTCATGTTTCACTAGGCATTAGAATTGCATGTCGTCTGAGCTCTTGGTATAAAAACTAATCCCTAAATTTTTTAAAATAATACATTGAAAATATGAGATATTACATTAATAATTTAATTTCATATGAAACACTGTTATAGTGACTCTACAAATAATATAGGAATACTCGTAAATGATTTTAAAAATAATAAAAATAATATATTATGGATTAATTGTGGTATATCAAAAAAAAATTTGGTGATTACATTATATAATTTTTTTTTTAATATTTTATTATTTAAATTAATTAATATCAGGGTGAATTTAAAGTATAATTTTTTTAATCAAAAAAAATACATTAATTATTTTTAAGTCTAATAATATATTAATAATTTATTTAAAAATAATAAAATATAGAAGGTAAATAATGAGGTTGAATTTTTTCAAATTTTCATTAAGTGAAAATTTTAAAAAAATTAATGGTAAATATATATCCCTCAAATATTAAAAAAATATTATTTATTATATTATGGTTGAAAATAGACAATGAAAAGTTTAAAATAAATTATTTTATTTAAAATGAAAAAGAATCTCATATCAATTTTATTAGATGATGGAGTTTTTATATAAGCCACTTTTTTGAATCAATGTCTATTTGGAAGCATAATAATTTCGAAAGGGATTATTTATTTTTTAATATTTTATAAAATTTTATGAGTTTCCTCTCCATTCTTATAAAGGGCACATAGTTTCATTTCTTATTAAAAAATAATATGCCCTATATCTCATATAGTATCATCCCAGATAAATTAATATAATCATTTTATTCCTCATAGATGTTTAGATCTACTCAATATATCCATCATTCAATGATTAAATAATTATCCAATGTTTGTCTCTCAATGGAGAGGTAAAAAATTAATTGATCTCATTGGCTTTTTTTCTCCCACATCCATATAAAGAAATTTTAAAAATATAAAAATTATAAACATAGTATAATAAATATTTTGATATGTTATTATTATTGTTTTAGGAAAACCCTTTTACCACCTTTCAATAAAATGGTAAATGGATATATATCTCATGTTTACGTAGGATTACCACAACCATATAACAATATGAATAATTTTCCATCACTATATTTCATGGTTGGTTATTATGAAATATTTAATTATAAATTATGAAATTTAATTAATAACTATAGTTATCAAATTATATATTCATATCTAACTTATTACCTAGAAATCCTTTGTTGAATGACATTATTTCCCAAGGAAACATTTGGACTACCACCTCCATGATGCAATGTAATTCATTATTCATGTATGATTTAAATGGATGAAAATAAATAAATATATCATAAATATAGATTATATGGATGATATTATAATTCTTAACTATTATTTACTTTTATTATATATAAAATCCATCTAAATTTGAAAACTTCACTTGTGAAAACTTAATGTGTTTTATCTCCATGAAGTTATGTCATTCACTTTTCATGACCATTATATATGACTGGTTATAAAATTATATATAATTAATATATTTTAACAATTATTCATCATTCCAAAAATGTATATGATAAAATTATGACCATAGTTAAATTATCTGAATCATTAAATATTAACATACATGAAATATAGGCCAATATTCACAAGAATGTTAATTTTAATGATTACAATTTTAATAAGAGGAAAAAGTTAAATATAAATGGAATAATAAATAGTATGTAATATATAATTAATTTTTTGGAATAGATGGATAATCAATATATATTTATATTAATACATGTTTTAACTCGTATATTGTAAGATTCAACTTGGTGAAATGGATTTATGTAACAATATCATTTTATTTATTGATTGTCAATGTTAAATTTCAATTGAGGAAAATTATATGTATTTTAATTATTAAAACCCATTTATTTTCTTTTTAAACTATTTATTTCTGTATTTTTCATTATTATCTTTAATTAAAAGAAAATTAAATAAAATTTCATAGCATTTTGATTTTCAAAAAATGATTTTATTCTATTTTTTAAGAATAATTTTTTTCCATGTGACAATTTTAATTAAAATGCTATTTTGAATGTCATTAATATTAAATAAAATTTTTTAAAATTCCATTATACCAATATTTTATTTTCTATGAAATTCATTAAGAAAATTATTCATATTATTTGAAGAACAAGGTAATTTTATATTGAAACTATTATTTTAATATTAAGTTTTATTTATAACCTAAGTATTAATTTTCCTAACTTTAATATAGAAACCCTAGCTTTTCAAACATAGACATTAAATAAATTTTTTTAATACCAAAAACAATACAAAAGAAAAACTGAAACACCGTAGTAGTTTATTGACTTTGGAAACTAGGAACATATTCATTAAATTGGGAGAAATATATTCAACAACTCCCATTAAGATATTAACCTATAGTACGTATAGGAAAAATATTTTTTATCCTATGAAAAATAAATAAAAAGAAAAATGTTGAGGTTAAATGCTTAGTAATGGTAAACAAGGGAGACATGTAAACATAATAGTGAGCATAAGATTATGAGAATAGGATTATGATAATATAATAGCCTAACCTAAACATGAATGATTATAAACATGAATCATGGAATAAAAATTGAAAGTTCATAAGACATTAATCAAAAGTAAATAAATAACATGAGTCTTGAAATCATAACATATGAATAAAACAATGAATTGGGGAAATTAAATAAGCATATAATAATGATTTATAAATTATTCAAGGCTTCATTTCCAAGGACATATTGGTTGTATGGGTTTACTTCCCATACCATCAGTTTAGTCATGGTTCACTCACATAACCATCTGGGTAGTCATAGTTCACTCCCAATATCATTTTATTAGATAAGGTCATTCATGTCCAACCAACGAGAACTATATAGTAACAAATTACATTGGATATATATATAGGTTTCACATGTTACATAATGAAACCCATAAATTTTTGTTCCACAAGAAAAAAAAGAATTCATAATATCACAACCCAGTAAAAAGAATGGGTTTCGTAAACATTATTCAATGAAAAAATTATCATTCTAAAAAATAATATTTATGGTATTCTTTATCTATAATAAATTATATCATCTATGATGGGGATTTATTTTGACAGAACACATGAAACATGATATTTCTTTAAAAATGTACTTTTTAAACATTAAACATTTTCAAAACTCATTTACATGAAACCACTAAGAAAACCTATAATGGAATCATAAAAAAATCTATAAGAACCCAGTTTTTGGCTATAAAAGGCTTCGGAATATTCTTGATGTTATTCCAGACCAGCGCCTTCAGACGACGTGCGATTCCGAGCCCCGGTGTGGCTATAATTATGTTTTAAGTGCGTTCACACTGGACGCGCCAAATAAATGGGATATGTCCTAAACAAAGCTTTGGAACAGAGATCTGAGTGCGTGGATGGGTCCAGAATGGGGTTTTGACCCTAAGAATGACATTAAACTTGTCAGCGCGGGATGTTTGGACCCCTCGCTCGCTATCAGAGTGTGAAACAGATAAATTAAATAATTTATTTTTTTTAACAGCTTAACTCAAGTATCTCTTAAATGATGGCTCAGATGGGGATACTAAGGGCACTGTTGAGTCTGGAAGGTGCCGTTTACCATATGAGGGGTGTAATCTTCTCGGGCATGGGTCGTCTGTGAAAAATGTCCGCAGGGTAATTTTCGTAATATAGCGACCCATGGCGTTGCTTTTCTAACATTTGAACGGGACCTCAGATTAAAATTCCGAGACCGCTGTTGCGCTCAAAGCATGGTTTTTAGCTTAGGGGAGGCTTAATCCCGACCTAGTCGGGAGTTCGGGGACGGGGTTGCGGGAGGGTGTTTATGTTAATAAATTTATTTAAATAACTAGACCCCCCCCCTTTTGTTCTCCTTCATTTCCCCCTCCCCCAGAAAGCTTATCCCATCTCATCCTCCACTCTAGAATGAAGGCCCCTGCGAGGTGACTTCATTGAGGTGCGGCCACTCCGATGGGTCAACGATAAAGAATCAGGCTACGCCTAAGAGGTAGGCAGCGTTCATTTGAGTTTTAAATCCCAAACCCGTCTTTGAATCCCAATTTTAGATTCGATTTGTCATTTTTTCTTTGAAAAAATCCCATTTTCATGTAGTATACATTTTTTTTCTTTCCATCACATCTTTCGGAATTGAAATCAGAGTTCGGAGGAGCCATAGCAGTCCGTTGAAGGTTCCGGGAATTTCAGGAGCTTTTGGGGGTTTTCTGGCAATCCGGCAAGCTCCGGCGGGCGGATTGGCTCCAAGCGGTGGCTCTGAGACGGTGGCAGTAGAGGAGGCTAGCCATCCGGTCAGCCGGGCGGCGCCTCGCCTGCGCGGGCGTGGGGGGATCGCGGTGCGCGACCCCGGCGGGAGCCCAAGACCCGCCAATGGCGGGTCTCTGTGTGGAAAGGACTGGCCATGTAGGCCGGTCAGTGGCAGGGGGCCTTGGCCCGTGGGCCGTGGCGGAGTGGACCGGACCCGCGGCTAGGCCGCGGGCCGGCTGGGCGGACCGGGCCGGTCCGGCCCAAGGGGGTTTTCCCCTCCAACATCAGACGCCCGTATCTCGATCTACTGTCATCCGTTTTGCGTGCCGACCGTGGAAACACAGACCTCGAGTCGAGGGGAACATTTTGAGATGGTTTTGGGAATTTTTAATTCCCGAAACGAGGGGTCGCAAAGTTGCGACACGTCTTTAAGCGAATTGACGTTTTTCCGGGGGATCTTGTTATGGACGGCGCAGAGGCGTCTGACGTCCGTTTTGAGCACCGTCAGCGGCGTTGGGACCCTGGAACTGGGGCGAAGCTGTCCACGGTGGTTTCGGATGTTAATGCCGAAGTTGAGGTGTGGGCCCCACGACCCGTCTTTTGAGCTGCGAACAGCGTTTAGAGACTTTCTCATCGGGCAACTGTTCAGGGCGTGCAAGCAATCGAATCTAGATGTTTTTCTGAGGGAATTGCAATAGTGCAGCCTTCCCACACTAATTTTGAAAGATGGTGCGGGCCCCATAGGGCTTGTTTGGGCGTTGATGGTGATTTTCCATCTCTATCACTGGGAGACCGTTTTGGACAAGTGAATAGTCCATGTTGTGTACTTTTTCGAGAGGATGACAATGACACGATCCATTTGCAGTGCTTCGGGACCGGGGTGCGGGTTCCGCGTGGTACCGCTCGTGTGCGGTAAGCCGGAATGTATCTTCTACTTCGGATATTTGTTCCACTCAAGTGAGTTTGTGCTTTTGACGTGTTTTTCCGATATCATTGCGATGAAACAGTACACCCGACCTTTTTTGGGGACGTGGTGTGGGTTACACCCGACCCGGCTTCGGTGAATAGTACCTTTTTCACCGAGTGTCCATTTTGGGCGATTGAGTAGTCAATCCCGTGTGTTTTTTCGAGGGGATCACAGTGGTGTGACCCGTTTGTTCAGTTTCGGGATCTTTGGGTGGGCCCCACATGGGTTGGTTATGCTGAATAGAACCTTTTTCACCAGTTGACCTTTTCGGGTGAGTAAGTAGTCTACCTCGCATGTTTTTCCATTGGGATTTCAATGATATAATCTGTTCAGGTGAGCGGAGCCTCATACATGATCTTATTAAATTTGGAAATATGAAAGGTGCCCCGGTGGTGGTTCTTCTACCATGTTTGTAATACACCCATGTCGTGTGATCGTGTGCACTCCTGGGAGAGTGATGTTGGTGGTTATAGAGATGTGGTTGGCCATGCCTCAGCCGTTGAGGTGGGAAGTTGGAGTTGTTACATTTACACCTTCACGTTGACGGTGGGTTTCGTGGGCATTTCAGCCTTTTTGTATGAAGATGTGGCATACTTTGGGAGTATGTGAGAACACTGGGAGGTACATGTGGATGTTTGTACCTGAGAACATTTGTGATCATGGGTGGGGTTGACATGGGTCCACATGTCGTGTAGGAACCAGGTGCGTGTCGTGTTCTGCTTTGCGTACTTTTGACCTCTCGCGATGTAGAGGGTCCCTCGTTTCCCGATTGTTGACCAGCGTGGTTGAGTTTTTCCCCTGGATCTGTGCTCGATGGTTTAGATCAGCAGGGTTGATTGGTTTTTCCTGGATTTGTTCTGGAGTCTGGTGGTTGCATGATACCCACTCCGTGTTCGGTTGGACAGTGTTGTACCTTACGGTAGAGATGGCCAGAGAAGTTCCGGGTTTACCCTCCAGTAGAGAGTGGGCAGTGGGTTGCTCAGTGACTTCTAGGGTCTACCCACCATCATAAACTTGGCAGTGGGTCACCCGACGACCTCTTAGGGTCTACCCTCCAGTAGGGCTGGGCAGTGGGTCGCCTGTCGTCTAGTTCCAAGCCTACCCTCCAACACGAATGGGCAGTGGGTCGCCTGTCGACTTATTATAGGTCTACCCTCTAGAGGGGGTGGGCACTGGGTCGCCTGATGATGTATTAGGGATTACCCACCAGCAGGGCTAGGCAGTGGGTAGCCTGATGATGTATTAGCGTTTACCCTCCCGTAGTGTGGGGTAGTGGGTCACCTGATGATGTATTAGGGATTACCCTCCAGTGGGGCTGGGTAGTGGGTCGCCTGATGATGTATTAGGTTTTACCATCCCACAGGGTGTGGCAGTGGGTCACCTGATGATGTGTTAGGGTTTACCCTCCAGCGGGGCTGGGAAGTGGGTCACACATTGGCATTTCAGACTCACTCCTTTCTACTAGGCTAGTCTATGGCTTTACTCCATGACTACCAGAGCGGGACCCTCATTTGTCCGGGTCAGTGATGTGACTGCTTTGACATTGAGGAGACCTCTCAACTGTGGGGATGTGACGAGGTGTGGTTTGACATTCCCCTGGAACCATCAAGTACGAGGGGTGCTTTCCGCACCGAGACGCGTCCTTATGATGCGTCCTAAAACCGTGCAGGAGAGTCAGTGCCGCCGAAAGAGGATAGTGTCAATGTGCGGTGATTTGAGCCCCTTGACATGCAGTTCGAGACATACGTGCGGGATGCTGGGCATCAACGGTGTTTACTTCTGTGACTGTTGGCGAATCACTTTTCTTGGGTAGAGCTACGGGATGGAGATCCCCTTACGGTCTTGTTCGGGCTTCTTGATAGAGGATATGGATTTGTATATACCTTGTTTCGGTACCTACTTCTTGGGTTTGGTTACTCTCCTTCCAGGAGAGGCGAAGATGTGTGGGGTATGCCACGTTCATTCCGCATCTAGCTTCTCATGGTTGGACGAGTCTACTATCCTGCTATAGGTATCGAATGCTTTATGGGAAGTTCATCTTCTCACCATTCCTAGCTCCTTGTTTTAGGACGATCCTTCTACCATCCTCTTGTTGGTTGGAGTTGTACTCTTTAATGCACTCTCTATTGTACTTCTATTCTATTCCCTGTTCGATCTACTGCTCACCCTTCAGTACCTCATTTTTGCTCCCTCGAGCATTTGGGGTATCCTAATGAGTATTTTTATACTTGTCTCTGCTTGGAGTTTTCTCGTACTTGGTGTTCCCTTGCAGACAATGGAGAGGTTGGGTGTGGCTTCAGTGGAGCATAGGAGTTCGAGAGCTTAGACCGCGTGTGGTGGTCATAGTCGGGTTTCAGGTGGGGGACCCTTCCAGCTGTTTTTCTTTTGTTTACCAGTTGACGGGTTGTGGCACTTTTCCGGTTGGGCGCGTGTTTTGCCCTTTATCCCTTTTCCATTTACCTTTAACTTACTTTGTACCGATTAGAGTTCGATGCACTTTGTGGTTTATATTTAGCAGTTGCACTTTACTCTGCTCGTCACTTCATTTACTCTACACTTTTGTATTGAGTGTGATGTGTTCATGTGTACAAGTACTCAGGAAAAGGCCTCCCCGAGTTGTTCAACCTTCGACACTTGTCGCCAGCCCCTGGCCTATAGAGGTGAGCTTGAGGTTGTTGCGGCTCAAGCCCAGGTAGGGTCGGATCATGACAAAGTGGTATAAAAGGTGGTTCATTACTTGGGACATTGTTCGGACTTCCTTAAAGAGGAATTGTTTGGGATTAAGGGAAAAATTGTTAACATGTCTTGAGAGAGGCTATCATGCCAGGGAGTCCAGTGATGGTGTGACAGACGACGTATCCATTCACCAGGACCTTGATAACCAACATGTCGACTCGGCATGCTCAGAAACTCGTTGCAGGGAAATTGGTTTGTGCAACACATAGGATTGAGTCTTTGACTATCCTTCTTGGGACATCTACCCATCATTGTTATTGGTATATACTTATATGCTCATCTAACCACGACACTCCTTGATAATATTCAGGATGTCTCTGCGAAGACAGCCAGCAAAAATACTCGCGTTGGTTCGTGACGATGACCCTATGAGCTACGAGGACTCAGTCCAGGACCCATCATGCAAGCCCCTTTCTCCGGGTGGGCCGGTAGCAGCACCCCCACCAGGTGAGTAGCAGACTGCTTCAGTAGAGCATGATGATCTTAAGCGCAGGTTGAGCGCGCTCCGCGAGTTCCAGCGGTAGGGACCGCTGAGGTTTAGTGGTGATCCAGACCCTCGGGCAGTAGAGGTTTGGCTGGAGATAGTGGTTCACCTTTTCATGCATGTGCAGACGCTGACAGATCAGAGGGTGGCTTTGGTATCCACCCGTTTTCGTGGAGCATCTTGGCATTGGTGGAGTCTGGTGACTCAGTTTGTTGACGAGTCATCGCTTTCGTGAGTATACTTTCTATTGTTGTTTCGTGAGGAGTTTTTCCCCTCCTGCTTGGGCTCCGTTTAGATTCTAGTGCTCCTGTAGTTTCTACAGGGAGGGATGACTGTGGCCGAATTCGCTGCTAGTTTTGCAGACTGTGCACCCTTTTACCCGAACCTGGTCTACGACGAAAACATCCGAGTGCAGAAGTTTGAGCAGGGTATCCGCTGAGAGATTCGTGTTTTCATAGTACCCTTGGGCATTTCCGCATATACCGGGCTGATAGAGTAGTTTCAAGTGACAGAGAGCTTCCTGTCACGTTCTAGAGTTTGTGGTGGCAGTAGTCACGCCAGAGCTGAGACGTCTGCCACAGCTTGTGGGCTATGGCAAGTAGAACCTCGACACAGGTGGCTTTCTGACAACAGGACTCAGGGGCGTGGTTGTACATCACAGTGGCGCCGGAGGGCACCAGTGCAGCCCAAAGAGAGTTGGTGCTATTCTTGCGATGGTAAAGGTCACCAGGCATGGGACTTCCCGACCAGGCATGAAGATAGCATCGGGCAGGCAGTAGGTGCACCACCGCGGCAGAGGCAGCGCCATTATCGGAGTAGTACCTAGAGAGGTGGTGCTAGTAGAGGAGCGAGGGGAGCTGGAAGTGGAGGATAACCTTACGAGGTATTCCCCATCACCATTAGGCGATCCACGTTAGGCTTCGGGAGCTGACAGTTGGGACCACGAATAGCCACATCCTTTGGATGTCTACGATCCCACATAACATGAAGTAATAATAGGTATGCTCTACAGCTCTTCTACTTTTTGAAGTATAATTTTTAGACTCTGTGTGTGGAATGCCTTTTCTCCCTCATGCTTGTTTGAGTTGTTACCAGGGTGGCGTGGGGTGTCAATTTAACCCTGTGTCGAAAAGGTAGAAAGGTGTGTGACCTTTTTCATTAGTTGATGGTGCCGACTCCTTCGCCTTTTGAGAATGTAAGAGTGTCTTGAATGATAGACATTGACTGTGAAAACTTGAGTGACCAGATATCCTTGGGTGTTCCTCCATATGGATATTATGAAGAAGGGAATCGCCCGGCCTTGTTTCAGGTGAGGTCGGTGATTACAGTCATGGCGTGTGACATAATGGTTCGGTCGGGGAGTTGAGCCACCCTCGAGAGCCTTCGGGCCATTTGAGACCGTACGAAGGGATGGAGAGGTTCCCTTCCACCTTTCCCTAACCCCAAAGTCTGGAATGGGTGCACGACGTCTCCCATGTGAATCACCTGAGAAGAAGTGAGCGTGCTCTTATGCACGTCATCGGTGAGGGAAGACCTCGTGTGAACAGATCAAATCCTTTGGTCTGTGCGCGATGGCGCAGAACTGTGCAAGAGTTCTTCTGGGTACGAGGGAGCCAGGTGTGGGCTTAGTACCCTGAGTTGTTCCTTTGTTTTTCTTTTCAGGGATGAAAATCATGAAGGAGGGAATTATTTAAGAACCCATTTTTTGGCTATAAAAGACTTGGGAATATTCTTGATGTTAATCCAGAGCAGTGCCTTCAGTTGGTGTGCGATTCTGAGCCCCGGTGTGGACGAAATTAAGTTTTCAGTTCGTTCACACTGAACACGGAAAATAAATGGGATAAATCCTAAATGGAGCTTCAGATTAGAGACCTAAGTGTGCGGAGGGGCCTGGAGAGAGTTTTTGACCCTAGGAACGACATAAAACATGTCGGCACGGGACGTTTGGACACCTCGCTCGCTATCGGAGCGTGGAACAGATAAATTAAATAATTAATTTATTTGTTTAATGGCTTAACTCATGAATATATTAAACGGTGGCTCGTATGGGGAAACCAAGGGAACCGTTGAGTCCGGAACGTGTTGTTTACCTTAGGAGGGGTGTAATCTTCGTAGGCGCGGGCCGTCTGTGAAAAATGGACCCAGGGGAATTTTTGTAATTTAGCGGCCCGTGGCGTTGCTTTTATAACTTTTGAACGGCGCCTCGGATTAAAATTCCAAGACCACCATTGCACTAAGACCGTGGTTTTTAGCCTAGGGGAGGCATAATCCTGACCCCATCAAGAGTTCGGGTACAGGGCCGCATGAGGGTGTTTATGATAATTTATTTATTTAATTAACCAAACCCCCCTTCCCTTCTCCCTCATTTCCCCCTCCCATGGAAATCTTCTCCCCTCTACTCCTCCACTCCGGCAAGGCGGATCCGACGAGGCGACTCCAGTGAGGTGTGGCCACTCCGACGGGCAACGACGAAGCATCGGGCTACACCCAAGAGGTAGGCGGTGTTCTTTTGAGTTTTAAATCCCGAACCCCTCATTGAATCCCAATTTTAGCATCAATTTTTTGTTTTATCTTCAAAAAAATCCCATGGTCATGTAGTATACATGATTTTCTTTCCATCGCATCTTTCATAATTGAAATCTGAGTTCGGAGGAGGCTGCAGCGGTCTGACAAATGTTGCCAGAATTTCCGGAGCTTTTGGGGTTTTTTGGCGGTCCTGCGAGCTCCGGCGGGCGGAGCGGCTCCAAGCGGTGGCTCTGGTAGGCGGCAGGCTCGGCGGAGGCTCTTCAGCGCGGCAGTCCAAGACAGTGGTGGCAGAGGAGGCCATCCATCCAGTCGGCCGGGCGGTGCCTCACCGGCGCGGGTGAGGTGGGGTCGCGGTGCGCGACCTCCGCGGGAGACCAAGACCCGCCTATGGCGGGTCAGTGCGTGGAAAGGAATGGCCATGTCGGTCGGTCGGTGGCAGCGGGCCAGGGCCAGCGAGCTACGGCAGAGTGGACCGGACTTGCGGCTGGGCCGTGTGCCGGCTCGGCGGACCGGCCAGACCTGGTCGGTCCGGACCAAGGGGGTTTTCCCCTCCAACTTCCGACACCCGTATCTCGAGCTACGAGCATTTGCTTTGCGTGCCGTCAGCGGCAGCGTGGACCTTGCATCGTGGGGAATATTTTTGAGATGGTTTTAGGAATTTTTAATTCCTAAAACGTGGGTCTGCGAATGTCGGACGCATCTTTGTGCGAATTGACGTTTTTCCGGGGGATCTTGTTTTGGACCGCGCTGACGCGTATGACGTCTATTTTGAGCGCCGTCAGCGGCACTGAGACCCTAGCACCGGGGCGAAGCATTCCATGGTGGTTTCGGGCGTTAAAGCCAGAGATGAGGCGAGGGCCGCACGACCCATCTTTTGAGCTGTGAGCAGTGTTTAGCGACTTTCTCATCGGGCGCTCGTTCGGGGCGTGCGAGCAGTCGATTCTAGAGGTTTTTCCGAGGGGATTGCAATGGTACAATCCGCCCGCCCTAGTTTCACACGATGGTGCGGGCCCCACCAGAGCCATTTGGGCGTTGAGGGTGATTTTCTATCTCAATCACCGGGTGACCATTTTGGACAAGTGAATAGTCCATCTTGTGTACTTTTTCGAGAGGATCGCAACGGTGTGATCTGTAGGTAGCGCTTCGGGGCCGGGGTGCAGTTTCCGCGTGGTACCGCTCGTGTTTGGTTAGCCGTAATGTATCTTCTTATCCGGATATCTATTCCACTCAAGTGATTAGTGCTTGTGATGTGTTTTTCCAAGAGCATTGCGAGGACGTAGTACACCCGACCTTTTTCGGGGATGTGGTGTGGGTCCCACCCGACCCGGTTACGGTGAATAGTACCCTTTTTACCGGGTGTCCATTTTGGGCGATTGAGTAGTCTATCATGTGTGTTTTTACGAGGGGATTGCAATGGTGTGATCCGTGTGTTCAGTTTCGGGATCGTGGGGTGGGCCCCACAAGGGTTGGTTACGGTGAATAGTACCATTTTCACTGGTTGATTGTTTCAAGCGAGTAAGTAGTCTACCTCGCGAGTTTTTTCATTGGTATTTCAACGGTGTAATCTATTCAGGCGAGCGGAGCCTCATACATGATCTTATTAAATGTGGAAATATGAAAGGTGCCCCGGTGGCGGTTCTTCTACTATGTTTGTAGCAGACCCATGGCGTGTGATCGTGTCAGGGAGAGTGATGTTGGTGGTTAAAGAGATGTGGTTGGTCGTGCCTCAAACGTTGAGGTGGCAAGTTGGAGTTTTTACGTTTACACCTTTGCATTGACGATGGGTGTCGTGGGCATGTTAGCATTTTTGGCTGGAGACGTGGCATACTCTGGGAGTATGTGAGAACACTGGGAGGTACATGTGGATGTTTGTACCTGAGAAGGTATCTGTTCTTGGTTGGGGTTGACTTGGGGCCACACGTCGTGTGGGCCCCGGGTGCATGTCGTGTTCTACTTTGCGTACTTTTGACCTGTCACGACATAGAGGGTCCCTCGGTTCCCAATTGTTGACCAGCGAGGTTGTGTTTTTCCCCTAGCTCGGTGCTCGATTGTTTAGATCCAGAGGGTTGAGTGGTTTCCCCTGGTTTTGTTCCGGAGTCGGGTGGTTGCATGATACCCACTCCGTATTCGGATGGCCAGTGTTGTACCATCCATTAGAGATGGCCAGAGCAGTTCCGGGTTTACCATCTAGTATAGACTGGGCAGTGGGTTGCTCACTGACTTCTAGGGTCTACCCTCTAGCAGAGACTGGGTAGTGGGTCACCCGATGACCTCTTAGGGTCTAACCTTCAGCAGGGCTGGGCAGTGGGTCGCCCGTTGTCTAGTTCCAGGCCTACCCTCCAGCAAGGTTGGGCAGTGGGTCGCCTGTCGACTTATTCCAGGTCTACCCCCCAGCAGGGCTGGGCACTGGGTCGCCTGATGATGTATTAGGGTTTACCCTCCAGCGGGGCTGGGCAGTGGGTCGCCTGATGATGGATTAGGGATTACCCTCCCGCAGGGCGGGGTAGTGGGTCACCTAATGATGTATTAGGGTTTACCCTCTAGCGGGGCTGGGTAGTGGGTCTCCTTATGAAGTATTAGGGTTTACCCTCCTGTAGGGCATGGCAGTGGGTTGACTGATGATGTGTTAGGGTTTACCCTCCAGCAGGGCTGGGCAGTGGGTCACCCATTGGCATTTTAGACTCAGTCCATTCTACTAGGCTAGTCTGTGGCTTTACTCTGTGACTACCAGAGTGGGACCCTCATTTGTTCGGGTCAGTGATGTGACAACTTTGACTTTGAGGAGACCTTTTAACTGCGGTTCAGTGACGAGGTGTGGTTTGACGTCCCCCAGAACCCTCAAGTACGAGGGTCTCTTTCCCCACTGAGACGCGTCCTTGTGATGTGACCTAAAACCGTGCAAGCGAGTTAGTGCCGCCTAAAGCGGATAGTGTCAAGGTTTGGTGATTTGAGCCCCTTGACTTGTAGTTCGGGGCAGACATGTGGGATGCTGGGCATCGATGGTGTTTACTTCTGGGACTGTTGGTGACTCACTTTTCATGGGCTGAGCTATGGGATGGAGATCCCCTTACGGTCTTGTTTGGGCTTCTTGATAGAGAATATGGATTTGTAAATACCTTGTTTCGATAGCCACTTCTTGGGTTTGGTTACTCTCCTTCCAAGAGAGGCAAAGACGCATGGGGTATGCCACGTGATTTCTGCGTCTAGATTCTCATGGTTGGATTAGTCTACTCTACTGCTATAGGTAGCGAAAGCTCGACGGGAAGTTCATCTTATCACCGTTCCTAGGTCCTTGTGTTAGGACGAGCCTTCTACCTTCCTCTTGTTGTGTTCATCTGTAATCTTTACTACAATCTCTGTTGAACTTATGTTCTATTCCCCATTCGATATACTGATCACCCTTCGGTACCTCCTTTGTTCCTCCCTCGAGTCTTCAAGGTATCCTACTGAGTATTTTTATACTCACCCCTTCTTGGGATTTTCCCGCACTTGGTGTGCCCTTGCAGACGACAGACAGGTTGGTCGTGACTTCAGTGGAGCATAGGAGTTCGGGAGCTTGGACCGCGTGCGTTGGTCAAAGTCGGGTTCCAGGTGGGGGACCCTTTTAGCTATTTTTCTATTGTTCACATATTGTCAGGTTGTGACACTTTTCTGGTTGGGTGCGTGTTTTTCCCTTTTTCCCTTTTCTGTTTACCTTCAGGTTTCTTTATACTGATTAGAGGTTGATGCACTCTATAGATTATATATAGTAGTTGCACTTTACTCTGCTTGTCTCTTCTTTAACTCTGCACTTTTGCATTGAGTGTGCTGCATGCGTGTGTACTGGTTCTCCGGAGAAGGCCTCCACGAGTTTTTTAGCCTTCAGAGCTTGTCGCTAGACCCTTGGCATTGGAGGCGGGTTGGGGTAGTTGCGGCTCGAGCCCGAGTATGGTCAGGTCGTGAAAAAATCTTATAAAATTATTTCTTGAGTCATGTATATTTCTTCATTGAAAATGTTATATTTTTTAAAAATGCTTCACAATTTTAAAAGAATAAATTTTTTTCAAAATAACATTGTAATAATGAAGATGATGTTTCTAGGAAAAACGACATCTTAGATTTGTAAAAATCCATTGTTTTTGTATAATTAAAAACTCATTCATCTCATCAATAAATATCTAAAAGTACCACATTAAGAAAATGAAAAAAGACACCTTTAATTCCATTAAATAAAAATTCATAAAAGGGTTAAAATGACTTTATACACTTGATGAAGAATAATAAAAATATTTTTGTATACAATTTTATGAGAAGTGGAAATGGAAGATAAATATTTCATAGCATATACTTAAGTACCAACAATCCCAATAATAATGATATTTGTGAATTATTCCTTACAACATAATAATCAGTAAAATCATCTACCCCATGAAATAAAGAAAAATATATAGATATGAAAATACCATAATATTAAAGAATGCACTCAAAATGTTAATCAACGGAAGTATATACATGGTGTAGAAGAAAAAATTAATGTATTAGGCATGTGTCTTACAGGATTAAAGGTGAGACCAAAATCTCTTACTTTAGTTCTGATTCACTTCGTACATATCTAAAACTTTAGTATAGTGGTTTTAATCATAATATTTACTTATACGAGAATTATTATAATATTTATGACATAATATTTGAATCATGTAGGAATTTAAATTACATTTTTATTAACTTTTCCGTTTTAAAGCAACATTTTGGGTAATAACCACTTTGTTTATCATAAGTGTTATGACTTATCATTCAAGATCCTTTTATTTAGATAATGATTTTATTATGTAAATAATTTAAAAAAAGTATTATATATCATATATATTTATTATATAAATATAAATTATCAATATACATATGAAATTCAATACAGTTCTCATAGAGTTGGTAAGTCGTATGTACGCATGGACACTTTTTCTATTTTCTTATCATACTGAATGAAAATGGTTATTAGAGATATATATATATATTATTAAATTAGATTAATTATTTTATATATTCTATATTTTTTTTTATATAAAATTTTATATTCATTAATGTCATCTTTAATGTAGAAGATGATTCTCATCGTGTCATGGAGATGATTGGTTGTACAAACGCACGAGTGGTGATATCATAATCTTAATAATAAAAGGTTTGGGAATTATATATTATATTAACTATAAAGAATCAATATAATGTTTTATTTTATATTTATATCCATTATATTGATCATTATACCCTTCCAAATAATTTAGAGTTGAAAAACAGATTCTATCACGTTGTAGAGACCATAAGTCGTACGTACACATATGTCGTACGTTAATATTGAAGAATAAAAGATGGAATATAGTTTTTATGTAATCATAATAAAATATCAACATATAATTGATACTGGATTAATTTCAATATAATGGTATCAATACACGAATATGAAGAAAAGAAGATTCAATTTTAAAAGAGTCAGTTATGAGATTACTTCTTCTTCAAAAATCACCCTATGGCTCTCCTGTTAGGGAAACAAGAGTTTTCATTTTACATGGACATAACCTAAAAATGTAACTTCATATTTTTATAAAGTAAATTGTTAGGGTATTTTTTACCTTTAAAGATCAATGTGATGTGAATATGTGAGGAAGTCAGTTCCATTTTATGATTTAGGTGAGAATCACTAAGCTATTAAAATTTTATATTAATATAAATTGAATTCTGATTTTAAATTGTTCCAATGTGAGTTATTAAAAATATAAGATTAGTATGGTGATAAATCCTATAAAAATGTATTTTTATACTTGTTTAGGTCACAATATTGTCCATATATTTTGGAATTATCCCTTACATTAACTTGTTAACTTTTATAATGAACACATGGATATTTACTCTTTTGGCTTAATATAGTTACAATAAAATGCCATAAGAACCAAAAATATATCATATATGACGTGTTCAGACTTATTTATGTTATTTTTATGAATTATATGTTTTTATGAATTTTATATCATTTAAAAAATATTATTATTTTGAAGTATCATTTATGCCAATTTTGATATTGTTCATTATTTATCTTTTACAAATATTTCATATTAACAAGATAAATTTAAAAACACACATCTAATATCTCACTAATATGTAAAATTAATTTATAAAATTCCTTTATTTAATAAATTATGTTAAATTATATTTATTTTAATATTTTCGATATCATTATTTTTATATTTCTATTAATTAATCAATTATTACATCATCACTATGAAGGCATTTAATTAAATTTTTTCATCTCTATGGGTTAAAAATTAAATTATGACGATGAATATAAATATATTATATTTAAATTCTTATTTATATTTTAATTTCTTTTATGTATTACTTAGTAATAATATTATTTTCATATAATTTTTTTTGTATGACATTTTAGTCATATCTTTAAATAAAATATAAATAATGTCATATTCATTCCCTAGTGGCATAAAAATGTTATAATTTCAGCCTAAGTATTATTTTATTATAATAAAACTTATCCAATGAAATGGGACAGATGTTCTATAAATTTTATGAAATTATAATATTTTTTTTCAATTAACTACTGGTTTTACTCTTAGAAAAGCTAAATAAAAATACTACATTTATTATTCACCCAAAAAATTTAGATCCTATTAGACCAAAAATACTTTGATTGTCACAAAAATTAATGTCAATTTTTTTTGAATTCATAGGAGTTTCTAAATTATGTTTAACACTAATCCTAAAAATGTGGCGAGAAGGTGGGTAAAAGGGAAGTAAAAATGTTCAATACGTTTTTATATATAATTATATTATGAAAACTATTCAAAATTCCTAAATAAGACTAAAATATACATAACTGATATATAATGAATTTTGAAATCAATTTAAGTCATATTAATTATTTAGACGGAAAGGATGATTTTAAATGCAATGAATTTTTTTATCAATTCATCCAAAAACACTTATGAGAAAAATACAAAAAAATAACCATAAGAAAATTTTAAAATTCTAAATCAGTTTTTTTATTTTAACTATTTTCCTTTTTTATGTGTTACTAAAATTTGGTTTATTTATATTCAAAAAAAAAAAATAGTTCCATTGTGATAATAGTATTTCTAAATATATAACAATTTTACCAAAAAAATTTCACGATTCACATTATTTATAGGATTTATTTATATAGGACCAATATACATAATATTTTAAATGTAGTAATTACTAATCATATTACTACGTTAAATGACTATGTTATAACTGTCTCATTTAAATAATTATAATAGTAAAGTTGTTTCTCAAAGAAACTCAGTGTTGCGTATAACGTATGTTAGGACTGAGTTTCATGATGTGAATGATTCACGCGGTGTTTTGTATAAAATAATTTGAACATAGTAAAAATAAACAATAAAAAACTTATATTCCTTATTTCATGAATTAGAAATATTGTAAGATTTAATTACTTCAAAAAAATTTCATAAAATATCAGGGTGTTACATTTGAGACTACTCCATTTTTTTATATTAATTTATATGTTATACTACATTTATAATTAATAATTATATTATTATGTAAGAATTTATTTTATTTAGAATTAATGATGTTAAAATTAAAACTTTATTTCCATCATGTAATGTTCATGAAATATTTTAATTAACATTTCTTATATTAAAAATTACCTTTTTATTATATATGATTTGATACAAATACGACATAATAATACAATCATTATTATTTATAATAATTGTAATTGATTATAAGTATTAAATAATAACTAATTAAATATTATTTACCATGAATTAAGAATTTATTTTTTTAAATATTGACTTTGTTTAATAAATATGAGTGGATTGGGATTCTATAGTTGTTGGATTTTTATTCACCTCTAAATCATTGTTTAATCTGAAATATATATTTCATTATTTTATGAAGATAATCATTGATATTACTGATACTATATATGGTCACATTTTTATGTATGAGTTTTATTTCTTTTATATATGATCAGAATATTATGCAATGAAATGATTAATAATGTAAATGCTCACATTTTTCATGGTTGATAATGACCAACTATTATTATACTCACAATATAATGTATGTACATGAATCCAAATAGATATGTTACCAAGTCTTTTATTTCCAAGGGTTATGATTCCACATGCCTATATAATGACTCTTCAATGAAGATTGCTTCCTCAATTTCCTTACAAATAATGCATTTATCTATGAAATGTCTTTATAGACTAAGGTATATTATTTTGTATTTATGATTATTTAAAATTAAAAGCAACCAATTAATTATGTTATTATACACTTATGATCATATTATGTAATATTATTTGTTGATATATCCCATTTTTTACCCATAAGGATCATTTGAGTTCCCCATGTCATGACCAGACTTCATAATCCCAAAGACATCATCATATGTAATTCTTGGTGTCCTTCAATACCATTGGTGTCCTTCCTAACACACCATATTCTATTACACATTAAGGTCATATATTTTATTTATTAAAGTATCTACAGGTTGTAACATTATATATTAGGGAACACTGACATCACTAACAAACATCCTTGGAAATATACTAATTGGTCACTAATCCATACTCCAATAGTGGACTTGCATGGTTATTTATGGTGTTATTATTTGGTAGGATCCCAAAAAAAATGATTCACCTTATTGTCATGTGTAAATAAATTTAGTATTTTTTCACTTTTCTAGATGTGGAACATTGTCTGAACCTTTCAAACATAGTGACCTTAGTGTGGACCCCAAACCAAAAAACTTGGATGATCTGATACCCATTAGGATAGGTACATCCTTTAGTATAAAATATCATGAAAAAACCACAATAGGCTATGAATATGGTCAACTAAACCTAGATATCTGTTGTAATACCTTTGTTTCCTACCTTAGAAACCACATGATATTACCCATGGGGGTTACAAATTAGACTACCACAACTAAAAAAATAACATATATCCATGTTTAAAAATAAAGGATATATATAAAAAACCATGGTTATAGAATATAGCTACCAATTACTCGATCTTGGGTTATTTAATCATGGAATAGAGAAAATCAAAATCAAACACATTTTTTTATTATCACAGTTTTCCATAATTGATATAGTGGATGTAGCCATGGTTTTTGAAACCTTGGAAATAACCCACCCTATTTTCCTCAATCATTGTATATTTATATCCATGGTTTAAACTATGGATATAGGTTTTTGTTTCCATAGTGGAAAACTATGTCTATGACCTCTATTTTTCAAGGATATAGGGTTAATTAAAAGAGAAGCAAGTTATATTTGATCTTTATAACTCTCCAACTAGGTACTATGCTCCCAACCACTACTCAATAAACCCATTATTATATATATATAAATATTTCATTATAAACATGTCGAAATAAAATCAAAACAGTGGTATCCTCTTTTTATTCTATCATCCCATAGAATATTTTTTCCCACATATTCACAAAAGCATATATATATGGAGATAACTAGAATCGTGGCTATAGAAACCCAATATTGAGATGGTTCGTTGAAATTATTGATATATACATTATGAAATACCAAATTATATAGTTTCTAGAAAAAATTTGATATATGTATCCACTATAGAAATAGTTTTTGGTATTATAATGGCTATAGGGTTATTTTTTAATAGTGTTCTGATTTCTCTCTAGGAATACACATGTTCTATCAGGATCCACCTTCCAAAATGACACACACAATAGATAACATCATCATAACTCACTCATCTTGAGACTAATATAAGGGTAAAACTTGTATCTATTTAGTTTTAAATAGACTATATTTTGAATGATAGGTTTATATTATAGACATATATACTAAGATTTAGTCTTTTTACACTCACATTTTTATGGATAAATAAATATCCACCAAAATACAATATAATGTCCTTATTATGGACCCTACACCTCAAAATGAATAAGTGAAACTACTAATCTTGTTTTTTGTTTTCCGTGATAAAATTTTTCATGGGCAAACATACCTATTCCATGACACTAGACATTTCAAAATATATAACTCATATAATATCATTACTCACTTCCCAACACACCTTTAGCTACTATCGAGTGAGGTAACATACATGTCTAATGATTGTCCTAAAATGACAACAAAACTTCTACAGTTTATTATTTCATCACTCACACACATCCTAGGAAACATTACATAACATCACCTATCCAAACATTACTCAGGAAAATTCATGTATACCCGAGGTGTAATAATAATGTAGTCTCCTAAATAGAAGGATGCACGATGTTTAACTCGGTGTAAACATTTATCTTTTTATAATTAAATTTTTCTGTGGTGTTACACAAAAATATTATTATTAATTAGTTCAGGAGAAATATTTGACCCATGAATACGTAAAATACGGAACCATGTGTCTTCAATAATATAATATAATGTAGAAAATTTGACCCACTCTACCCTACATTTCAAACACCTCATTGTACATTTTAACCATCTTCTTCAATATATTAGTAGGGGAACCATATTACTGACTATTTATTCTAGTATTTAACAAATTATAAGAAATTAAAAAACATTAATTCTAATCATCCATTTGAGCCTTCCCAAAAATCAGGTCGCAGTGAAGAACGTATGATTAGGCTACTGAGTTAAAACCCTAAAACCAAAGTATGTTCATAGAAAAAAGACCAATATAGAATATCACATCCATTTAATCATTACTCCTAGACAAGTAAGGCATGATGAATTTCAAATTAATGATACAAGTTGAATATAATTAAATTACATTTCCTTTATTAAGACTCTTCAATATCCTCAGCACAATTTAGATTCTGTGTCATGGGAGGAACTCCTAAAATAACTACCTACTAACGTCCTCCCATATATGACACACTGAAAAATTTGGCTTGTGAGTTCTTTTTCATCTTATAAATTTTTTTAATGACCATTAATAATGATACTAAAATATGGGATTTTTATCAGTTCACATATATTCAATGTCATTAAGTCCTCAACCCTCTTACCAAATTGTTATTTTATACAAAAAACAGCTTATTTTAGTTAGATAAGATATAAATATACCATTAGTGTCAGTGGTTGTAGTCAGATGTTTTGAAAATGTTATATCTTCAATGATTGACTCCTTATTTAGTATAATTATAAAATATTTGTAATCTATCTAATTAGTTAAAGAAGTTTTCAGTGGGAGAGTTTTTTCTTCTTAGTGTTCGAGCATGGCTCAAGAGAAAATGCCTTATACATTCATTGACATTAACATTGACAGGTTTGTGGTAGTATTTCATTACATTAAAGGGTCATTAAATGAAATTTTTTCTAATTTTGGTTGGAGTTAAACCCGATTGTAGAGATACCTTCACAGTTGGAATATAAGACATAAATTCGATAACCTGTGAGATCTTAATTGTATTCCAAATTTTTTTCTTACTCTGTTGTGTATTATTTTGATAAACTTTTATGGGAAAATGAATGTCTATATACCATGTATTTCCAGATTTTATCATTTATTACTTTTTATTAGATATTAGATAATTGATTTACATTTATTGGTTTATTAATCATTGGTATGTCATTCCTTATAAGTGATTTTGAGCATTGCATGTTAAATATTTATTTTTGTAATCATAGGGAGGGTGCTACTGTGTTATGAATAATTCAATACATCAATATGTAGGAAAGCTATAAACATAATCTAACAGGTTTTTTCCAAAGAAACATCATGAATTATTGAAATAGTGTCTATATATGCCAGTTTGATATAACATTGGAGAACATCCTTGTATATGATAGAAGTTATATTGTTATGGCATGCCTTCCATGAATTACATTAATGGAATGTAAGTATTAATATGACTTGGAACATTATCACCCTACAAAGAGGGAATGAATCTATTAAATAAATAAATATGGAGTTACATGGTGTTATCTATGTCATATATTAGACTATAAATGATATTATTTTGGTATAGCACCCAAATGACATTGGTTCACATCATATTTTTTATTTCATGATCTCTGAGTACATATAATATGTTATACGTAAATTAAAATTTCAATAACATAATTTCATATAGTTCTATATGCAAGAACTCATATATAGAGGATGTATTAGTGGTTCCAAACTATGTTTATACTCACACACTTATCGATAATCATATTTTGTTTCTGCAGTCCATTACTAGGGATCCTATAAAGATGATGGAAACAAATTTTGGTTATTGAGGTATATAGACCTATGATATTGTTTTGATACCTTGGAAGACTATATATGTTTTCCACTTCATTGTTTTTATTTATATTTATACTACAATACATTTTCTGTAGCCACATTGTGGTTCTTTTAATTACCATTTTATGAATTGGAATGGCATGTCATTATAATTAAGTTTTAATATTCCTCAGTAGATTAATTTTATTTCTTATGGTTATATTTTACAAACCTCTGATGGAAATGAAAAAGAATTGTATATTTAAACTTTTCTAAATTGGAACCCTATTACTAAATGAAATCTTGTTGTTTACATGGAGACTCACATGTAGTATTATTCCATCTTCACTCTAGATCTATTTGGGAAATCATGGTCATGCATTAAACAACATTTCTAACAACTTCCATCACCAGGATGGGATAGAATGTTCAATTAGTGAAATTTATATATTGTTACTAATATTAATTTCTATTTGGGAGATGTTGAAGATATTTTAAGAAATATATTTATCATATATCCATTCTCTACAGGACTAAACCTTTGTTGTGATATTTCATATTATTATGTTTTTAGAAAATACATCATTTATGAATTAATATGTTTGGTAAGGTAAATTAGAAGAAAAATAATATTGTTTGGTGATTAATGTAAAATATAGTTTGTAATTTTTTTGAAATTACAATTTTTTATTTTTTTGGATTCTGGATTTTTTTAAGAATGTATTAACGTGTTTATAAATTTATATATTCTACTGTAAATTATGAAAATATGTCGTTATTATCATTGAAATATTTTATAATTATCTTTTAATTGAATTATTATTCTATTTGCTACATTTTCAAGTAATTACCAATTTAGGATTTGGTGACTTATTAGAGATTATTGATATTAAAATTCACTCTTTTATAAGGCTTAATTTCTATTATAATTTTATTTTATTTTTTAGGCATGAAAAATTAATATTTGTCATTCTTCTTTAGAATATGAGATGAAAATTTATAGAAGCTAATTAAAAAAATAAATCATAGGAATAAATTTATTTTATGTATTTAAAGAAAAAATTAATTATAATTACTTATATTCCAGGATTATATAATTCATAAACAACTTGGTAAAGTATAATGAAAAAGAAAATTAAATCCTTTATATGTTTATTTCAAAATAATTACATATTTTGTCAACCTCTCATTGATTTAATTTTTTGTGTTTATTAAAACACTCATGACCACATTTTTCGAAGAGCCTCTTTTATTATTTGGACATTATATCTCTTCACTATGTCCATATTTTATCTTCATTATGTTTCCCTATTTACCTAGGAAGCCTAATATGTCATATTTCATGTTACTATAATGATTCTCACTATTGGTCATTTGTTGTCTCTAAAAAATACTATAAATAAAATTGATGTTTATTATTATAAAAAACAATTTTTTAATAATCATATTAAATATATTTCAGGAAATTAATATTCATAACAATATTTATTTAATATTTATATTTAATATTTTAATTCATAAGGAATAATTTTTAATGTTTTTGGAACACTCATAAGTATTTTATGGAAACACATTTCATACGCTACGTTCAAAACATACCATAAGGAATAAACCCTATGGTTAGAATATCGTGGGTGGATCTTGAACATTAAATTTTTACTCAATGTTTATTTGAAATAAGGTGTCTATGGATCATCCACCATACATTGGAAGGAATTTATAGATAAAAAACATTACATTTGGATGTTACAATATGATTGTATAGAGAAGAAAGTATATTTAAATAAATCTACCTACATAAGTAACCCTATGTTTGAGGAAATAAAACACGGTTCATCAACCATAATTTTATGATTAACCTTATATTTTCATCCTTGCATTTAGAAAACGAAATCAATGAATTTGAGCCATGTGTTTGGTAGTTTTTCATTTTATAAAGGAACCATACATATGACTTTTAATGGTCGGAGGATTAATTTTTCCATTTTATAAGATATTTCTACAATAGTTATGATAGAAATATCGGTTTTTTCATATCTTGTTATCATCTAATTAAATGCTTGATATGTATGATTAGAATCATTATATTAATTTAGTAAATTCAACCATATTATAGTGGATGATACAACTCCTCAGACATGATTGAATTTGAATATTCATGATTTTTCATCTGACTTTTACTGATCAATAATTTCAGAGAAGGATTTTTTGATTTATATATTCTACCCGTGGGGAATTTAAATGTATGGGAAATACAATTCACATATTTTCATATAAATTTTCAATATATGAAAATATCATATATATTACTAATGCAACCAACTATTTATTTTGAATGAGGCTTCACATTAGAGACATACATGTTAAATAATTTAGTGTTACAAGATAACTTCTTATATTTTTTAATACTTTTATTTCATGATCATTTTGAAACATAGATCACTTGAGAACTACCATGTCTAAAATCCTTTATTTTCTAAATATGAAGATTAGTCTATAGTTATTTGTAGTTACTATGATTGTAATGATCTACTCGATCAATCATTAAATCAATATCTCTTGATTTGCTGGGGTTTCAAAATATCAGATTCATCTGTGGTGGAATATTTTCCTCTCGATCTATGAATTTTATAACATATTCCTTGTTTGAGAACTAAAAGGACTTTTTCCTTATTTTTAATGGTTTCTACATCCTATACTAATTTTAGGATTTTTAGTATTAAGGACCTTGCTAGTGAAATTATCTTATATAGTAGAGAGTTTAATTGGTGGAGTGGAATAGGGGACGTTTGTGCCTCGATAGACAATAAATTTTCTTTTTTATTTCATTCTATTTATCTACTTCTCATTTTTGATTCATATAGAAAATACTACATATCAACATATTTTAGAAAGTGATTAAAAATACATAATCTTGTATGATTCTAGAATAAACACAGATCTCCAACTCTTGTGTTACTTTGTATTATTCTTACTTAACAATTGGTATCAAAGGAGATATGTTGAGATAAATTTATAGAAATATAGAACTATATGTCATATGAAATGATGACAGAAATGGTTGGTCCCATAGAAGGAATTCCTATGGGATGTGCTCCGTAGTTTAATGGTGAAAATTATGGATGTCGAGAGTCTAAAATGAATATATATATGATGAATATTTGCATCATTGATTTTAAAAAAATACTTACTCATTATAAATATTCATAGAAACTAGAGGCTTGGATTGCAAAAATAGATTGTGAATATGATATCAATTCAAAAACAATGATTTTTTTATCATTAATAGACCTGGAATATGTGATTTTAATTTTGTTTTAAAATGGCTAAATAGTATGAGATGTGGAATGAATTGAAATTTCATCTGAACGAATAGAAAATGGAATACATATGAGGCATACGATAACAAAGATAAAATTTTACACCGTTAGAATGATTTATGGTGAAAGCATCATGAATCATAATCGATTGATGGTATAGATTATCAATAATGTTAATGCCATATGAGAACCCATCAAACAATCAAAAAAAAACTCTAAAAGTACTTACAGTACTACCCCCAAAACGGAATGAAATATATTATACTATTCTTAAATCATATCTTATCAAGGATACGATAATGAAAGTTATAATTGAAAAAATTATTTTGAATGAATTGGAAATGAAGGGTGATGTTTAAGATCATATGATTGTAATAAATAAAATAACACTCTCTAATTGACATCTCATTAGCATAACAGAAAAAAAAATACAAGGGGAAAATATTGTTAATTTTAGATTCCTCATATTCAAAAATGGAACTGGGACAACAAGGCAATATTCTGGGAATGTTACACAAAATAAAAAATCTAATATTTTTTTATGGATAAGTAATAATAAGACATATAGTCACACTCCTCCGCTTCTAAATCTGGTAGTTTCACAAATTATTAATTATGTTCTTACTATTCTATATAATAAATGAAATATGATTCCTTTTTAAATAAACATAAGTCATTGAAAAATATTCACAATTATGTTTTCAGTGAAGGATATAATCTCTTAAAACCATATAATGAACTAGTTAGAAAATTCAACCCTTCTAAAAAAACTTCATTGATCATGAAATAAATATTAAAAAATCATGGATGATTTATAATCTTATAAGGGTAAAATAATAACTTTTACTAAAAGATAAAATTTTGAATTGAAATTATTAGAATGAATGTTATTGAAAGAAATATATTTTGAATAAGAAGAATGTCAGAAAATTATGAACAAAACATGAGCCTCAGCCCAGTTGGTGAGGACTCAATAGGTTCATCCAAGAGGCCCAAGATCAAATCCGGGTGGAGGAATATTTCTGGGTACTGTAGTAGCATTGTAGCAGTCACTGTAGCAGGCACTGTTCGGTACTGTAGCATCCAAAACTATTCATCCATCTGGGCCTTCGGGGCACCGATTTGGTCATTGGGTACTACAAGGATTTTAGGCCACCCAAGGCCTTTAGTCCAGTTTATTCTAAGGGAATTTGGGACAACTTATGACCTTAGGGCCACCACAAGGCCTTCGGGCCACATGAATGTAGGCTCCAGACACACAACACAAAAGGAGCAGCCCCAGAAGAGGATTCAGAGCAGATGCACTCACCAGAGCAGAGCCAAATGGATTGTTAGAATGAAAGGGTATAGCTATGCAATTGGTACCGGAATTTTCTTGCACAGGAAGCCCAGCCAAATAGTCATGCAAAGATAGAGAGCTACTTTCTGGATATAGATACAGGGGAGGGGCAGTTCCTTGTAGATAGTCTGGTTGAATTCCCTAAGAACATAGGGACATTTAATATCCAAATCCTACATGCCATGTAATATCTGAGCCTACAGGCCTTTTAAGGGTTCCCTATCATCCCTTGAAAGGAGGGTTATCAAAAATAAATAAAAATGAAGGCCTTCGAGAAATTCAGGCAGAACATTCTGAACTGTATAAGAATTATTTTATAACTATTTTATAAAATAATACTTATTAATATTGTGATATTAAATTTCATGTCAATAACAATATTTATATGATAAATAATAATTTTTTTTCTCTTAAAAACCCTTATTTCTAAAATTTTATCTGAAGTAAAATTATTTTTGGAAGAATAATGAAAAGTTGGATTACCAGATCATTAGTTGCTAAAAATGTATGACACAAGCAAATATGGGAACCAAAACAAACCCATGTTAAATTAAAATTACAGGAAATATGTTAAAGGAATAAGAAATCTATATAGCATATTGGTAGTGGATTTTCCATCACCAAGATTGGAAACAGAACAAATTTTCATACATTAACTCAAATGAATGGAGTTTTAGTTACTTCTGGTGACCATGAAAAACAAAATATCATTGGAGTTATAACTATTGATGATCCAAATTATATCTCAATAAATAAATTATTGTTTGGTGAAGGGATAAATAATAATCTAATAAGTATTTAACAAATTTATAATGATGGTATTTAGGTTTATCTCACTAAATATACATCTCCATCTATAAAGATAAAATTCATAAATTTAGAAGACATGGAACTGATAATATTTATTCATTGGATTTAAATTATAAGGGTAAATATAATGTAAATTATTTAGATACTAAGGAAATTTATTCATATATCTGATAGAGGATACATAGGCGTTGTAATATTTATTCTTTAAATTAACTATATAAGAAGTAGTTAGTTTCTAATTTATCTAGTCTTAAATTGGAAAATAAAAAATTCTATGGTCCATGCCAAATTTGAAAAAACACAGATCATCTATCAAATATATTAACTATATGTCTACATCTAAACTACTATAACATTACCAAATGGATTTTTTTACACCATCTAGTTTTGCAATTTTGGTTGGTATATTATATGTTTTTGTTTTATTTAATGATTATTCCCAGTTTACTTAGAGATATTTTCTAAAACTGAAAATTGATTCTAGTCAGTTGGTTAATGTTTATGAAAAATTAGTCAAAGATAAATATGTTTTAAAATAATTTCATTAATAAGTGATCACGGAAGAGAAATTTATAATTAGTAATTTAATTAATTTTTCAGTAATATGGGTATTAAACACACTTTCTCTACACCAAAAACACCATAAAAATTGAATTTTTCAATAAATAGAATTATTCAAAAAATAGAATGGAATATTATAAATGAATTTTATATTCCAATATTCATTTGTGAATAAAATATAAGAAAAAACTTCTATATAATGAATATAGTTTTAATTAGGCATATTTTCAAAAATAAACTCTATGATCATTGGAATAACAGAAAACAAAAAGTGAAGTACTCTAAAGTGTTTGGTTACACGGTTTATATCATGGATACTAAGAGAATTCATGGTTAGTTTAATCCAAAAGATGAAGAAGGAATGATTTTCATGATATTGTTTTATTTATACACCCTAAAGAGTGTTGAATAAAATTTAAAGGATTATTGAACAATAAACTGATTTGTTGTTTGATTAAATTTACCATTTCATTATAGAGAATGATCTAATATAATAATTTACTGATTCATTTGATAAAAATATACATTAAACCAAAAAATACGATTTCTAAAATGATATTAATAAAATTCTGTTGACTTTATAATAAAATGATACTAAATAATATGAAATTATATTTCTTATACATTTTAGAACCTTAATGAACAAACCATTATAACCTATTATAGGAGATCATGATACATGAATTAAATCTAGTTGAAATGTAGAAAACCTAGGTATATTCTATACCTTTCTATCTTAGAGAGAGACATAGTGTATTTATGAAGCCTTAGAAGATTATTTTTAGATGTAAGAAATGTAAGAATAACAAAACCAATTTAGAACGAATGTGGTTTTAGAATTAGTTAAAAGAAAATCCAATATTCATGTTATATTAACTAACCATGTCTTTAGAAATAAACAGGATGATCAAGGGATCATAACCAGAAATAATGAAATCTTTTTAGCTAAATAATATAATGATGAAGAAGTTATAGATTATAAAGATACCTTTTCCCTGTAGCTATATTATAATCCATTATAATCCATTCAGATCATGAATCCCATATGAACTATAAATTATATGAGATGGATGTTAAATCTCCCTTTATAAATTGTAATTTGATAGAGGAAGTTAATGTCGAACAACCTCATCAATTTAGAAAACCTCAAAAACTGAATTCAATTTTTAAAATTACCAAAGCTCTTTATTCCCTCAAACAAGCACCTAGAGCCTAGTTTATAAAATTATGTTTTTTCTTTTAAAAATTTTATTTACTAATGGATTGGTAGGTCCAAAACATTTTAGGATAAAAGTTTTTTCAAATATTTTATTAGTCTAAATTTATGTTGATTGTGTTATTTTCAGTTTAACTTGTCAATAGAATTGTAATGATTTTTTTAAACAAATGTTTTTTTTGAAATGAGAATGATGAGAGAAATGATTTTTTTTTAGATTTTAGATTTATCATAATGAATGTGTAATTTACTTAAATCTATTTAAATATATTTTATATTTATTGATAACATTTGTACTCAAGAACAATAAGGCATACACAACTCATATGTATGCCAATGTAAAACATGATTTTGATGAATATGTAAAACTAATTAACAAAAATTTATATAGATGTATGATTTGTATTTTATATATCATACTACAAGAGAACTAAAAACTATGTTTATTGTATTTCTATGAGATAGAATTCAATAAAATCCAAAAGATTCCCATATTACTTGGGTTAAAAGAATATTTATATAATTAAAAGGAATTATTTTCAATCTATTATTTACCTCATAAATTCTGATTGTAATTTAATTTCTATTTAGCAGTTGTTTTAAATGTTTTATATTAGAGAGAAAAATCACTTTATGAACCTAAAAAATTTTAGGAAAATAATTTGTATCATTGTTCAGTATCAAAAAACACTATATTTCCCAATCAACGATCAAGGAAAAAAATGATTATGCCAGTAGTTTTTGTACATGGGTATTATGGATGAAAAACATAGTATAAGTCTTTGGTCTAAATTTTAATTATATACCTATATTATGTGATAATAATAGTTATTTAAATATTTCTAATAATCATATAACTTAATCATGTACAAAGAATATTGATATAAATAATCATTTTTAAGTGATTATGTTCATAAAAGGATATATCTCAATTTTTTTTAAAAAATTAATATCCTTTAGATGATATTTCACTAATCCACTTCATACTACATGTATTGATATTATTAAGGATGAGTTGGGTTTATTTAATTTCAAATAAATATCAATTTATTTCATTTAATAAAATTTTAAATGAATTTTTTTTCGTTTACATTCAATTTCCATCAATTTATTTCAGTTATATTTTTTTTATTGTCTTTAGTTGATTACTTAATTTTTTTCTATTAAAATTAGTTTTCAATTAATTTTCTTTGATAAATATATTTTCATTTATAGTTTTCAAACATGTGTTTCTCAAATGTAATGATTATTGACTTCCTTACATAATCATCATGAGTAATGAGATTGTTTCACCATATATTAGAAAACCCATCGACATACCCTTCACTTTCATATCCAACCTTCTTCATCGTCCAGAACCCTTGTATTTATTTCAAACCCTAGAATCGAGAAACCTTCAAACATTAGACATTTAGAAACAATTAATACTAAGAGAACCAATTATGCTGAATCAAGTGATCTGAAGCATCAATGTATTCCCTCAAGAAATAATCATTAAGGAAAATATGTCAATTTAAAATGGTTTTATCAGATTAACCTTTGAGATGAAAATGCTTTTGCGTTGAAGAGTTTTTAATTTCAGTTTAATGAGGTAAATATCAAATTTTGTTAAGAATTAGATAAGAAGAATTTATATAGTAATTTTATGTTTAGTTCCATTGAATCGAATGATATTATCTCCTATTGAATATAATATAAGTAGTTTTAAATATCTTCCATTCAAATAGAACAAAATCACGAAATTATCTCACGAATAAAATTCCATTTTGATTTTAGATCAATTCGAAATCTAGGATATAAGTCCAATGATATATATTTTTTTCTGTTGGACTCAAAAAACATTCAGAAAATGTTCATAAATGGTCATGAGGAAGATCAAAATATTTTAGTCATGCTTATTCGAACTGGCATTAATCCATTAGTTTTTGAGATGGAAATGATTAAATACCATGATATGTAACTAATATTTCTTTTCATTAGTGAAATCATGCTTAAATTTTCTAGGTATATAAAGTTGTATTTTAGTTATTACTACCATTCTGGGGAAAATATTTTTTTCAATACTTATAGATGGATACTTTTTTTGATTCTGTATAAAAGAAACTTTAATCAACTTGTGTATAATCGAATATATGTCATCACAAAAATATTTGGACTATTTGGACTCATAGAAATTTTGATTTCATTTTGAGTACAATGACTGGAACGTTAATGACTATTATTGTTGATGGACAATTGATATTTGGATATTTTTATCGGGGGACGAAATATTCATTATGAAATGGAGAAGTTATTTAATATGTAATAAAATGTGTTCTTAATTCTACCAAGAGAAACATTGATTTGATGATTCTGAAAACCTTTTTGTGGAAGAGGTGGAAAAATAAGTAGTTTAAGATGAGCATGTTTTAAAACTAAGGAATATTGAAGTACCACATCCTAATGTACTAGTGTTGGTATCAGGAAAGGAAACTCATTCAGTTGATTTGATGAAAAATATCATATTGGGGAATAATAATATGTGAGCCAAAATCTAGAGTTGCATGATTTTCCTCATCTATATAACTATGAAGAAGATGTTTCTCTTTAATAATAGTGGCATAAAAAAAATTTTAATGTGGAAACTATGATTATTTACAATCAGGATATCTCAACCATTGATCATTCAGTAGAGATACATACATCAATTTAAGGATAAAGGAATGATGATATTAATAATATATCTTTCTCAAGTGATAAGTCTTCGCACTAAATCCTCTATCAATCCATTATATTTTTTGGAATCAAATAACCAGTCTAATAATTTAGTTGAGAGGACATATTATTCACTATGAAATCTGATTGAATATCATAAAATTATGTATAAGAATGTTCAAGAGGATAATTTTAATCACAGAGAGGAGAAGGATGATTCAAGAAATAATTTCTATGATTTTAAACAATCATATACTCCTAAGATAGTGTAAGAGTGTGTCAAGACACAGCTTCAAGAACTCAGAAAAAATTCAATGTCAAAAATTGATTTTGCTTCTTTAAAAGAGTGATTTTGGATCATATTAGGAAGATAAAATCAGAATCAATTTCTAGGAACGATTTTTTAGATCATAAATGCTATTTTGGGAGTCATTTTGAATCCATCAAGGTATGTATCAACAAGGATAGAGCTTCTACCTCTTCCCTAACAACCCCTTATTTAATGAGAAGGTTTCAAGCTGCCACCATAGTTATGGTAGGTATGAATGATAGAATGCAGAATATATAGTGTAATAGTGAACCCTTATTAGTATAATTGGACAATTATAAATACATTCTTGACAAAATAACTTCATGAATCTAGGTATCAGATGGTTTCTCAATATGTTCAGTGAAATGTTTGCTCAGTTTTTACAAATATTGAACTATTTTCTTGAATTCTAAAATTTAAATTAGTCGGAAATCAATAATTTCAGTTAAGATTTATGAATTTGGATATAGATGTTAGTAAATAAACATAAAAATATTATATATGCTCAGTTGGATGAATTGAATGATTTTTTTCAAGTGGTTCAGTCCCAATCAGAACAAGAAACTGACCATAACCAAAACCTTTCACCTTCCAACAGACTAGATGTATAAACTATTAACCTTAGAAAAATATTACACTATATATGTACATTTTAATTTAAAATTTATTTTATTTCTTATATTTTTTTTCTTTTCATTTGTTATTATTTATTTTTATCTACTACATGAATCAATGCCTTACTAATCCAAACAAAAAATTATAATCATTCGTTTATTATTCTAGAAAAAAATTAATGTGTTTTTATCAATTTTCTTATACTTTATATTTGATATCACAAAATGTGGGAGGAATTGGGTAAACATAAAATTTTATTTTTATTTGAAATAGTTCTATGAAGTCATAATAATATTTTAAATTTTCATTTAGTGTATTTAAATAATTTAATATTTTTTATAATATTTTTTTGGGAATTTGTGGTCCTTAAAAAGGTTTAGATTATCAAGGTTTTATTGTTTCAACAATATTATATAAATAATATTTATTTTGATGACCAAAAATACCCTTTTTTAATAATGATATTATTTTAAGAAAATTTTATGAAATTAATATTCATTACAATATTTACTGTGAATTTATATTAAATAATCAAATACTCAAGGAATATTTTATAATCTATTTGATACACACTTAAGTGTACTTTTGAAACAATGTTCATACCCAACGTTCTGAACATAATGTAAGGAATATATCATATGCTTAGAATAGTGTGTATGGATCATGATCCTTACATTTGTATTAAACATTATATTGGATAAAGATGAATATGGATCCTCAAAAATTTGGTGGAAGGAACATTTGGATAAAGAACCATACATTTGGAAGTAACCTTAGATTTTTTAGTGAAGAAATTATGTTAAAATAACCCTACGTATTACAGTATGTTTGAGGACACAAATGTATGGTTCATCAAACTTACTATTATGATCAGAATTACATTTTAAAACATAAATTATTAGAATGAATAATATCAAGTTTAATCATATGTTTATTATTTTCATTATTTTATGAAGGAACCCTATATTTGACTCATCAACATTAGAGGACTAATTTTGTAATTTTTTTCTGAGATTTTGACAAGAGTTTTGACAGAAATACATGTTGTTTCGAAGTTTTTTTTATTGATTCAATGATTGATATCAATTATTCAATGATTGACATAATGTGATGACTCCTCTAGAATTTTTTGAGTTAGAATATTCATAATAAGTGAGGAAACATTGTTGGATATATAATTTCAAAGAATGATTTATAAATAATAAATTTTACAAATGTGACGATTGAATTTATAGGATATAATAATCACATATTTGCATATTGGATTTCGTTATTGAAAAATATCATTTATAATGACGTTTAAACATACGATCATTTTTGAAAGAGGACACACTTTTGGGAAATACATGGTTTATCGTTTACTATTGTAAGATTATTGATGCAAATTTTTACTATTTTAATTTTTTTAATTATTTTTTAATCGGTATCACTTCAAAATTACCAATTTTGGAAGTCCTACATTCTAAAGAATAATATACAACTTCTATCAATTTCTGTTATTGCACTTATAAAGTATTTCCTGATTCTTCATTAAATCAAACTTTTTTGAATTTTTTGATATTCAACTGCTAAGACATAGATGTGGTGTAGTGTTAGATCTTCAATCTATGTTGAGGAGAACTAGTTCCAAGTAAGTGAACCAGAATCCCTTATATAGAATTTTTTTAAAAGGCATCAACTACCTGGACTTCATTGTGGATTTTAGGTCTTATAACTAGAGGAAACTTCTATTGAATTTCACCAACCTTGTAGAGAGTGTAATTGTTGTAATGTACTAGTTGAACTTTGTCCCCTAAAAAACAATAAATTTGATGTGTTGATTCATTCAATTTATCAACTAATAAAATTACATATAGAAGATTAACATTCCTTATCTTTATATTTCAAAATGGTATTTAGAATACTGTTTTGTGGATGATTCTTGAAGTTACACAATTCACACCACATGTTTTTAATCATTATTATTCAATCATAACACTCAAAAAAAATTTCATCAGGTGTTTTATTATATCATTGTATGATTTAGGTTTTCAGGAAATGTGGTTCATAAAATCGAACCCTTCATTACTAATATAAAAATTTCCTGTTCATAATTTATTTTAATTGAGGATAATTTTAAACCCCTTTAAATTAAATTAATAGAATATTATGTGTGGTAGATTTAATACTATGAATCAACAAAAACATTGTTAATTATGATATACTATAAAAACATGATTATTTAAATGTGAGCATTCTAACCTTAATATAAAATTGTTAGGTAAAAATAGTTATTAACATTTATAATTTTATTATTAATTATTAATATAAATAAAATGACTTGATTAATTCATAATAATTAATTTTTAAATTTTATATAAAGATCTTATATATTTTAAAAATATGTTTTCATTATAAAATTTTAATATTCCATTTTAAGTGAAATTTATAAGAAATATATAACATTATTTTAAATTTTATTTTGTTATGTGAATAATTTTTGAAGTGAAATTGTATATATGACTTTGGGGTAAACGATTTTTAATTTTTATTTAGGGATTTACTTTTAGGTGAATATTGAAAAAGACCAATTTATGCAATCCAAAAATTTTATTTCATTAAAAAAAGTAATTTAAAATTATTATAATTATTTTAATTTGATCTTAAATTATAAAAAGTAATATTTAATTATAAATATCATAATTAATAACATAGGAATCAGTGTTATTCTTTCTATTGTTATAATATCATTTATTTTCATCAAGACACAATTTCTATAATCATTCTTATTTTCGTTTATGATTTTAAAAAAAAATTATTTCCTCAATTTACTAAAAATATTCCAAAAAATTGTTCTATGTTTTTAATCATTTCGATGAAATTTGGTAAATAGTCATATATTTTTTACCATTATGAATAGTAAATATCTTAAATGTATGTCCCCTCATCATCGTGAATCATGAAAGACTAGTTTATTACTATGAGATGATGAATAAAAATATCACAAATACATTCCCTTTCCAATTGGATATTTTTTTATTTGTCCATGTTCCTCCAATATTTCAAATTATTACAATTTATTGTCACATTCCATCAATTATAACATTTTTCTTGTTTAATTAACATATTAATTTCAAAATTCACATTATGGAACTTAATTTCACATGTACTATTTCATAGAAATTAATATAATTATTAAATGAACATAAATATATATTTTTAAAATAATTTTAAAAATTAATTAAAAATTAATTTAAATTTTATTGATCAAATACTTATTGTAAACTTGAAAATAATGTTGTCATGGTTCTTATGATAACCATTGAAAAAAATGAAATTGATTTTCAAATACATTAAAGTAGTATTTCATAGTCAAATATTTTTTTAAAAAAATTTTATTTTTTATAATTAATGATGCTAAAATGTATTGTATTCTAAATTAATTGTTATCTAGAAAAATAATATAGTGCAATTAAATGAATAGTATCAGAAATGACTTTATAATTATTTTAGATAATAAATATTCTATTAAATGACTTAAAAATTAAAACATTCCATGGGGTCAAATTTGTGGTTAGTGGTCTAATGTTTAATTCATGGACAATTTATGATAATCATTTTACCATATATATAAATTTATTACCAGAACAGATAAAAATTGTAATGCACTAATAATGGTTAAAAGGATCTAATCAAGGCATTAATAAATGAAATACGATTAATATAACACCAATCAAATATATATATATATATATAATTTCAAAAACACATTTTATTTTTTGTAAAATTCTACTGTATTTGGATAAAATATTTTTAGGAAATACAATAATTATATAAAACTATTATAAGTAAATTCATGTTTGTCATATGATATATTATAATGTTTCATGACCCGCCTTCACCAAAAGGAGGGAAGGGTCAGCAGATTGCCAGGCCCTTCCTTCTTTAAGTTGAAAGAGAGATAATGCCCCCCGAAACCTTCCTTCAATAGGTCCCGGAGTGGCGACTAGCACCAAGGGTATAGAAAATTGTCGCAAATGGAAGGCATTACCCTTTTTATTTTATAGGATCGAGAGATAAGGAGAAGAAAACCCAACAACACCAAGGTAGAATGAAAATTAAAGCTAAAAGTAAACCATTCCCACATGCATGTTTCAAAAGTAAAAGCCACAAAGTGGAAAAGGTGACTACAAGGTAAGTACCAAAAAGAAAAACAACAACTGCAACTGCTCCAAAAGACCGAGCTAGTAAGGTCCTGCGTGATCCCTAAAGTCCTCCTGGAAACCTGAAAGCAGTTTTCTATATGTAGGGTGAGCATACAAGTACACTCAGTAGGGAAAAACAAGACTATCGTGCACAAGTGGGGGAACATACTAAAGTCCCTTGAGAAAAAGAGTAAACCAAACACTTAACAAGGCAAGCTATCCATCCCAGGCCTCACCAAAGCTCACTCCCCAAATAATGCAAGTGAAGTAAAATATATAATAAGAGCACATCGATATTTGGGTACCCCGCGCCACTTTCCCACTAGTTATTGAGACATCCTATGCATCAGACCAATCTCGCCATTCTCACCGCAGTCCCACTGCCACACCCGCCCGCACACACCTAGGCCACAACCACACACAGTCCCACTGCCGAAACCCCTCCCGCACACACCTGGGCCTCAATCGCAAGCAGTCCCACTACTGAATCCCGCCCGCACACACCTGGGCCACAACTTTCACATGTAACCATGCCTGCAAACACCTAGGCCAGAACAACCACCACCATGCCCAAAGACACATGGGCTAAAGGATCGACTGCCATGCCCGAAGACACCTGGGCCTCATCCCGAAGACACTTGGGAAACCACCTTCCGCACACACCTGGCCAACCACCACACCACCCCGGTCGAAGGTTCTTGGGATAATAATGGACTTCAGGCCATCACATCCTGCCTGAAGATACTTGGGCTATCCGGGAAAGGGAGCAGAAAAGGAGCTAATAACCAGCCACTAAGAATAGTGTCGGGAAAAACACCCTCCCCCGTGAAATGGGGATTTTCGACACTAAGTGCTCAACTTGGGTGGGGCGCGAATAAGAAACACAAAGCTATATATATATATATATATATGTAACATGCACTCACCCAAATCTAGGTTTTTCTTTAGACAACCTGCAGATCACAACAACACTCAAGTCCGAGTCACGACTCACGCCAACAACCCATTTGTCCCCTTTCTTATTTCACGTTTAGTAAAAATGTTTACGTTTAAGCACTACTGGGCAACTAGTAGGAATAGGCATAAGTCCAGAAAAGTAAACAGTCAAACATCAACCAAAACGCCCACACCTGGTTCTCAACAACCGAGGATTCCACCCCAATTTGTGATATAACAAGTAACCACCCGGATTTAAAACTCAAAACCACCGAATCCAAACCAACAGGAGATCTCATCCCCCAAATTCATACAACCACAGAGAGTATAAAAGAACATGGGATCCCATCCCCTCCCACGTTTCCAGCAATCGGCCCGAAAGGAAAACTACCAACTACCACCACCAACACAAGTCAGGGATTTTCAGATTTAAACGACTTAACACACTCCATGATTTAAAATTCCGTGTGTTCTAACCGGGAGTTATCATAGAAGGGTTGATCCTGGTGCTTTCAATTCTTCAGCCGGATATACGTGATTAAACGATTCACTTTTCACAGCAGGAGTTTACAACCACAAACAAGCCATTTAAAACATTAGCAGGGTTCATCAGTGCACAAACAACGACCACCAACGACCTCGATTTTCAGGAGGCATAAGCCATCACAACTCAACAAGATGGTCATATAAGAAACAACATCAAAATATAAAACACCATCAACGATCATAGCCCCCCCCCATCTTCTTTAATTATAGAATTCATTCTTTATCTTTAATTAGGTCTGGTTCACCCAATTCTACAGGACCAAAAGCACGCCCACCCCGCATGATACACAAAAGAGAGAGACGAAGGAGAAATTCCCTACTTGTCGATAGATTATTGATGTTTAGGCCAGGGGCACGGAACTTTACAGGTAACGATGCGGAAGGCCCGATGCACCAGAAGCTGTTTGCGAAAAGTCCCGATCGAGGAAAAGAGAAACCACGGCTAACCCTTAGTTTATAAGAGCCAGGAATGGTTGAGGTGAAAACGCGAAACCGCATAAGGCGCGGGGGTCGTGGGTTGATCACGCGGCTCCACTCGTCACAAAAGGGGGGGCGGGTGGTTTAAGATGACTCAGGAATTGCTGAAGCACCCTCCCCCGTGAACATTATTACTTTCATGACCCGCCTTCACCAAAAGGAGGGAAGGGTCAACAGATTGCCAGGCCCTTCCTTTTTTATGTTGAAGGAGAGATAATGACCCCCAAAACCCGCCTTCAATAGGCCCCGGAGTGGCGACTAGCACCAAGGGTTTATAAAATTCTTGCAAATCGAAGGCATTACACTTTTTATTTTATAGGATTGAGAGATAAGGAGAAGAAAACCCAACAACACCAAGGTAGAAAGAAAAGTAAATCCAAAAGTAAACCATCCCCACATGAATGTTTCAAATGTAAAAGCCACAAAGTGAAAAAGGTGACTACAAGGTAAGTACCAAAAAGAAAAACAACAACTGCAACTGCTCCAAAAGTCCGAGCTAGTAAGGTCCTGCGTGATCCCCGAAGTCATCCTGGAAACCTGAGAGCAGTTTTATATACATAGGGTGAGCATACAAGTATACTCAGTAGGGAAAACCAAGACTCTCGTGAACATGTGGGGGAACATACTAAAGTCCCGTGAGAAAAAGAGTAAACCAAACACCTAACCAGGCAAACTATCCATCCCAAGCCTCACCAAGGCTCACTCCCCAAATAAAGCAAGTCAAGTAATATATATAATAAGAGCACATCGATGTTTGGTTACCCCCGCGCCACTTTTCCACTAGTTATTGAGACATCATATGCATCGGACCAATCCCTCCATTCTCACCACAATCCCACTTCCAAACCCGCCCACACACACCTGGGCCACAACCACACGCAATCCCACTGCCGAAATCCCGCCCGCACACACCTGGGCCTCAACCGCATGCAGTCCCACTGCTAAATCCCATCAGCACACACCTGGGCTACAACTGTCACATGTAAACATGCCTACAAACACCTAGGCCAGATCAACCACCACCATGCCTGAATTCACCTGGGCTAAAGGATCCACTTCCACACCCGAAGACACCTGGGCCTCATCCCGAAGACACTTGGGAAACAACATGCCGCACACACCTGGCCAACCACCACACCACCGCGCCCGAAGGTTCTTGGGCAAATAATGGACCTCAGGCCATCACAGCGTGCCCAAAGATACTTGGGCTATCCGGGAAAGGGAGCAGAAAAGGAGCTAATAACCAGCCACTAAGAATAGTGTTTGGAAGAACACCCTCCCCTGTGAAATGGGGATGTTCGGTACTAAGTGCTCAACTTGGGTAGGGCGCGAATAAGAAACACAATGCTACAGATATATATATATATATATATATCTGTGTGTGTGTGTAACACGGACTCACCCAAAGCTAGGTTTTTCTTTAAACAGCCTACAGATCACAACAACACTCATGTCCGAGTCACGACTCACGCCAACAACCCATTTGTCCCCTTTCTTATTGCACGTTCAGTAATAATGTTATGATTAAGCAGTACTGGGAATCTAGTAGGTATAGGCATAATTCCAGAAAAGTAAACAGTCAAACATCAACCAAAATGTCCACACCTGGTTCTCAACAACAGAGGATTCCACCCCAATTTGTGATATAACAAGTAACCACCCGGATTTAAAACTCACAACCACAAAGTCCATACCAACAGGAGATCCCATCCCCCAAATTCACACAACCCCCGAGAGTATAAAAGAACAGGGGGTCCCATCCCCTCCCACGTTTCCAGCAATCGGCCCGAAAGGAAAACAACCAACTACCACCACCAACACAAGTCATAGCTTTTCAGATTTAAATGACTTAGCACACTCCATGATTTCAAATTCTGTGTGTTCTAACCGGGAGTTATCACAGAAGGGTTGATCCTGGTGCTTACAATTATTTAGCCAGATATACGTGATTAACCGATTCACTTTTCAGAGCAGGAGTTTACAACCACAAACAATCCATTTAAAACATCAGCAGGGTTCATTAGTGCACAAACAACAACCACCAACGACCTCGATTTTCAGGAGGCATAAGCCAGCACAACTCAACAAGATGGTCATGGAAGAAACAACATCAAAATATAAAACAACATCAACGATCACAACCCCCCTATTCTTTCTTTATAAAATTAGTTCTTTATCTTTAAGTAGGTCTGGTTCACCCAATTCTACAGGACCAAAAGCACGCCCACCCCGCATGATACACAAAAAAGAGAGACGAAGGAGAAATTCCCTACTTGTTGATAGATCATCGAAGTTTAGGCCGTGGGTGCGGAACTTTACGGATAACGATGTGGTGGGCCCGATGCACCAGAAGCTGTTTGTGAAAAGTCACGATCAAGGAAAGGAGAAACCACGGCTAACCCTTAGTTTATAAGAGCTGAGGACGGTTGAGGTGAAAACGCGAAACCGCGTAAGGCGCGGGGGTCGTGGGTTGATCACGCGGCTCCAATCGTCACAAAAGGGGGGTCGAGTGGTTTAAGCTGACTCATGAATTGACGAAGCATTTAATTCACTAGTGTAGAAAACGCTTTTTACGTCACCATTTTTTACGTCGGTTATATAAAACCGACGTCATAATATGTAAAACGAGGTTTTTTACGTCGGTTATTAAATAACCGACGTAAAAACTAGTGTTTATTACACCTTTAACGTCGGTTATTTTGATAACCGACGTTATTAATCACGCGGCTTCGTTTTTTTCGTCGGTTATACATTAACCGCCGTAAAAAACAGAAGCGGGGGGCGTTTGTTACGTCGGTTTTCGAAGGCCTTTTTACGTCGGTTATAAAATAACTGACGTAAAAAAAGAATCTGCCGATGTTTGTGACGTCGGTTATGGAATAACCGACGTAAATAACGCGGATTTTGAGCCCTTTATAACGTCGGTTATAAAATAACCGACGTAAAAAAAGAATCGGAGGAAGGTTTTTACGTCGGTTATTGAAATAACCGACGTTATAAATGTTTTTAAAACAATTATCACGTCGGTTATTGAATAACCGACGTGATAACTCATTTAAAAATTTACCCAGACCCGTGGATTGTCATTCGCGAGTTTACCTTCGACAGTCGCGACTCGTCTCTCTCGCGCGTAAACCCGAATCGGCTCGTCCATTTCGTTGGTTTAGTTTCGTTTTGCGATCATCGTTTCTCATATTTAATCTCCTCGGATCAATCATCTAAAATCGCAGCACTCAGGTAATCCTCCCACTCGTTCGTTTTTTTTCGCGGATAGTATATATATATGTGTTGTGATTTTTTTGTTGAAACTAGCTAAGATTATTCGATTGCGAACCCTTTTAACTCGTTTTGGCACCATAATCTTATTTATTATCCCTAGATCTATTTGTTCGACTTGCAATATTGAGTAATTTTATGATTTCACTAATTTTTCGTCGTTTTCTATAAATCCCCGAGAGGGTTGGGGCGTGTCCATTTGGATGGGTTGCCCTTTTACAGTTGTTACTACTTTATTCACACACAACCATGGAATAGGTGCATGGATTTGGAGTCGGGGGGTGTCCAGGGGGGTTTACAAGGGGGTGGGTGGGTGTGGGGGGTTGTCCAAGGGTGTGGGTGGGTGTTGGGGGGTGTCCATGGGGGTGTCCAAGGGGGTAGGGGGTGGGGGTGGTGTTTAGGAGGGGTGGGGGGGCTGTCCAGAGGGTTGGGGGGTGTCCAGGGGGGTGTCCAAGCAGGTCGGGGGTGGGGGGTTGTGTCCAGGAGGGGTGGGGGTGCTTTCTAGAGGGGTCGGGGGCTGTCCAGAGGGGTCGGGGGGTGTCTAGGGTGGTGTCCAAGGGGATGGGTGGGTGTGGGGGGGCTGTCCAAGGGGGTGGTGGCCTGTCCAGAGGGGTCGGTGGGGTGTCCAGGGGGTGTCCAGGGGGGTGTCCAAGGGGGTGGATGGGTGTGGGGGGCTGTCCAAGTGGGTGGCGGCCTCTCCAGAGGGTATTTGGGGTTGTCCGTGTGGGTGGGGGGGCTGTCCAGAGGGTTGGGGGATGTCCAGGGGGGTGTCCAAGGGGGTAGGGGGTGGGGGGTGGTGACCAGGAGGGGCGGGGGGCTGTCCAGAGGGGTCGGGGGGTGTCCAGGGGGGTTTACAAGGGGGTGGGTGGGTGTGGGGGGCTGTCCAAGGGTGTGGGTGGGTGTTGGGGGGTGTCCAGGGGGTGTCCAAGGGGGTAGGGGGTGGGTGGTGGTGTTTAGGAGGGGTGGGGGGGCTGTCCAGAGGGTTGGGGGGTGTCCAGGGGGGGTGTCCAAGCAGGTCGGGGGTGGGGGGTTGTGTCCAGGAGGGGTGGGGTGATTTCTAGAGGGGTCGGGGGCTGTCCAGAGGGGTCGGGGGGTGTCCAGGGTGGTGTCCAAGGGGATGGGTGGGTGTGGGGGGCTGTCCAAGGGGGTGGCGGCCTGTCCAGAGGGGTCGGTGGGGTGTCGAGGGGGGTGTCCAAGGGGGTGGATGGGTGTGGGGGGCTGTCCAAGGGGGAGGATTGGTGTGGGGGGCTGTCCAAGTGGGTGGTGGCCTCTCCAGAGGGTATTTGGGGTTGTCCGGGTGGGTGGGGGGCTGCCCAGAGGGTTGGGGGATGTCCAGGGGGGTGTCCAAGGGGGTAGGGGGTGGGGGGTGGTGTCCAGGAGGGGTGGGGGGCTGTCCAGAGGGGTCGGGGGGTGTCCAGGGGGGTTTACAAGGGGGTGGGTGGGTGTGGGGGCCGTCCAAGGGTGTGGGTGGGTGTTGGGGGGTGTCCAGGGGGTGTCCAAGGGGGTAGGGGGTGGGGTGGTGTTTAGGAGGGGTGGGGGGGCTGTCCAGAGGGTTGGGGGGTGTCCAGGGGGGTGTCCAAGCAGGTCGGGGGTGGGGGGTTGTGTCCAGGAGGGGTGGGGGCTGTCCAGAGGGGTCGGGGGGTGTCCAGGGGGGTTTACACATCGATTTGTTTTATATTTCAAAATTGTTTACATTCAAATTATGATTTTTTTCATATAAACATATATTTGTCTTATCTAAAAAATATATATATTTTTTCTATTTGTTATAGGTAATAATGAGTCGAAGTTGGATTACGGCACATTGAATGTGCAATGAATATGAGGAAGGTGTTGATGCCTTTTTGGAATTTGCTAAACGAAATGTTCCAAGTAGTGACATTTTTTTCTGTCCATGCCTGAAATGTATGAATATGAAGAATTTGAAAAGTAGAGAGATAAAAGATCATCTGATTTGTCATGGTTTCAATCAGAGTTACAACCCTTGGATTTGGCATGGCAAAACTGGACAGAATGTCACTGATGATAATGAATCGCAAGATGGTAACTCCGAAGGAATTGAAGAAATGATTCGCGATATTGTAGCAGAACAAATTGGGATAGAACCGACAGTTGCACGTCTATATTGTGATGCCAAAAAACCATTATATCCTGGTTGTACAGATTTTACGGTTTTTTCGGCGGTGTTAAGATTGATTAACCTGAAGCCGAAACATATATGGAGTGACAGAAGTTTTACAGAGCTGCTACAATTGATGAAAGACATTCTTCCAAAAGATAACGATCTTCCAGATTCACATTATAAGGCCAAAAAAATATTATGCCCGATGGGATTGGGATACAGGAAAATACATGCCTGTCCGAATGACTGCATTATATATAGGAAGGAATATGAATTTCTGAAAGAGTGTCCTAAATGTGGGACATCACGGTATAAGGTGAAAGAAAAATCACAAGCTGATGTAGAGATTACAAATCTCCCTTCAAAGGTATTTTGGTATCTTTCTATAATTCCTCGTTTCAAACGTTTATTTTCTAATTCACATGATGCAAAAAGGTTAAGATGGCATGCTGATGAGTGGGTATGTGATGGAAAAATACATCATCCAGCTGATTGTCCACAATGGAAGAAAATTGAAGCCCAATACCCTACATTTGGAAATGAAATTAGAAATCTGAGACTAGGCTTGTGCACAGATGGAATGAATCCATACCGAACCCTCAGTAGCACACATAGTTCATGGCCTATTTTATTGGTAATTTACAACCTCTCTCCTGAAGTTTGTATGAAGCGCAAATATGTCATGTTGAGTATCATGATCTCTGGTCCAAAGCAACCCGGCAATGATATTGATGTATACTTGTCACCACTGATTGATGATTTGAAACTGTTATGGGCTGATGGTATTAGGGTGTATGATTCTTATAAAATGGAATATTTTCAACTGCATGCAGTGCTTCTATTCACTATAAATGACTTCCCAGCATATGGAAATTTGTCTGGATACAGTGTTAAAGGGCATAAAGCATGTCCAATTTGTGAACAACAGACGTCATATTGTCAATTGCATCATGGGAGGAAAACAGTGTACATGGGTCATCGAAAGTTTTTGCCTATGGATCACCCTTATAGAAGACTAAAAAAGGCATTCAATGGCTCACAAGAATTTGATACTGCTCCAAAACCTTTATCCCCAGATTTGTATTTTGAGAGGGTGAAAAACCTTGATGTGAGATTGGGAAAGACACAGAAATCTGGTAATGATAGACATATTTGGAAGAAAAGGTCAATATTTTTTGAGCTACCATATTGGAGGTATCATGAAGTCAAACATAATATTGATGTCATGCACGTGGAGGAGAATATATGTGATTCTTTGATCGGAACATTGCTAGATATTAAAGGAAAGACAAAAGATGGGTTGAATGCAAGGTTAGACCTACTATCAATGGGAATACGTTTGGAGTTAGCTCCCACTCCTAAAGGAAGACGAACATTTCTTCCCCCGTCTTGTCATACATTATCGAAGAGGGAGAAATGTAGCTTCTGTTAGTGTCTTCATGATATCAAAGTGCCTCAAGGTTATTCTTCAAATGTAAAAAATTTTGTCTCATTGAATGACTTGAAGTTGACAGGTATGAAATCACATGATTGTCACGTCATGATGCAACAAATTATACCAGTTGCACTACGTGGAATATTGCCCATCCGTGTCAGAATGACTATAATGAGGCTGTGTTATTTTTTCAATTCAATTTGTAACAAGGCGATTGATGTGAATGCTTTGAACATTTTGGAAAAGGATGTAATTTTTATACTTTGTCATTTGGAAATGTATTTTCCTCCAACTTTTTTTGATATGATGGTGCATTTAATGATTCATCTGGTTCGAGAAATAAAGCTGTGTGGACCTGTATATCTTCGTTGGATGTATCCTTTTGAAAGGTATATGAAAATATTAAAGGGATATGTTAAAAATCCATATCGACCTGAAGCCTCCATTATTAAAAAGTATATTTCTGAGGAGGTAGCAGAGTTTTGTATGAGCTACTTGGCTACGGCGCAACACATAGGTTTGCCTCCATCTCGCCATGAATGGGTTAATAATGAGGGAAAGGGGATTCGTGGCTTGAAAGTCAAATCACTGTCAACTGAACATATGAAGAAGTTAGAATCATACATCTTGAATAACATAGCTGATGTTCAACTGTATATCACATTGCATATTAATGAGTTGAAACAATGTCATCCAAAGAAGAAAGAAATGTGGATTTTGAATGAGCACAACAAAACTTTTTTGCCATGGTTTAAAAAGACCTTGCTTGGTAGATCAGATGTATCAGAGACATTAAAATGGATAGTGGGTGGTCCATCTTTAAATGTGATAACAGGGTCCGCTTATGACATTAATGGCTATACATTTCATACGAAAGCTCAGGACAACAGAAGTGCAGTTCAGAATAGTGGTGTATTGGTGTTTGCAGAAGCAATGCATTTTTCAAGTGCTAAGGACAGAAACCCAATTTCGGCATCAAGTGCATATTATGGAGTGATTGAAGACATATGGGAGGCTGATTACTTTAAAATTAAAGTTCCTTTTTTTAACTATAAATGGTTTATCGGTAACAACAGTGTCAGACACGATGAATTTGGAATGACACTTGTTAATCTGAATAGATTGGAAGACACAACTGATTCTTTTATAATGGCAACACATGCCAAACAAATTTTCTATGTAGTAGATCAATCAGATATGCAGTGGGCTGTTGTTTTACAAGGGAAAAAACAATATGTTGGTGAGGATGAATTTGATGAAGATGCTGATTTATGTGAGATCCCTACTTCCATGGAAAGATTAACAGAACATAATGATGAGTATGTTGAAGACATGGTTTGTGCCATAAGGAACGATCACGACGAAGGAATTTGGGAAAACAATCCAACTGTACATTCCTAAAATTACAGGTAACACATGTTTATTTCTTGTTTACATTTAGTTTTTTCATATACTGTTAGATATTGTAAATTTTTTACTTATTAAAACATGTATCAAACCAAAACGATAAAACAATAAAAACAGTAAAGAGGAGAAGTCATGGGCGCACCGGCTGGCCGGTGGTCCAGAGCAAAGCTCTGTCTGGTCCACCGGCCGGCCGGTGATGAGCCAGCGGCCGGCCGGTGGTCCAGACAGAGAGGAAGGCTCTCTGTCTGGTCCACCGGCCGGCCGGTGGTGATCTAGCGGCCGGCCGGTGGTCCAGACAGAGAGGAAGGCTCTCTGTCTGGTCCACCGGCCGGCTGGTGGTGATCCAGCGGCCGACCGGTGGTCCAGACAGAGCAAGGCTCTGGTCCACCAGCCGGCCGGTGGTGATCCAGCGGCCGGCCGGTGGTCCAGACAGGAAGGCTCTGTCTGGTCCACCGGCCGGCCGGTGGTGAGCCAGTGGCCGACCGGTGGCTCAGTGAGTCCATTTTTTAGCTTTCTTGGGCCAACTCCTTGGCAACCTTTTGCCTGTGTTTACCATGTTTATCATTGTTTAACATGATTACCATATTACCAATGTTTACTATTATGTAATTTAGTACACTTTTCTATTTTCTGATTAAGTAGTACTACAATATTTGAATTTTTATATTTGTGAACTAATGTTTGTTTTTTTGATTTGAAGGAAATTGACAGATCAATCAGTTGATCAGCCACATGATTCTGGAGATGAGCATATTGGTCATACATCTGGGGAGGAACATTCACATTCTCCTATTACGAAAAAGAGTTCAAAGGTTGGTAAGCGTGGGTGCACACGTTTACCAAAATTATCACTTACCCGTACGAAGGAGGAGAGGATAGTCGTGGAGTTTGATGATGATGATCTTCCTAGAGGTCCAAATGCTAAAGATTTTAAGGGTTTTGTAGCAACTCAGGCTAAGAGCAAAGTAAGCATTCTCTATGATGATTGGAGAAGTGTGGATAAGGCGATAATTTCTCAGCTGTGGGAGACCATTTTGGTAAGATCTTTTGCTATTGTTTGACTGTTCCATAAATTTTTCTAGTATATATAATATTTTTAACCTCTTTTTTATTAGATGACATTTGATATTCCTGACACTGGAGGAGTCAGGAAAAAATGCTTATCGTTGGCTGCTAGGAGATGGAGGGATTTCAAATCAACCCTCTCATCTGATTTCATTTATGGTCATAGGAGTCGTGAGAATCCATGTCTTATATATCCTTTTATAGATGAAGACACATGGAGACAATTTTATGAAAGTAGAAGAAAAGAATCATTTTTGGTAAGGGCAATGTAAACTTTTATAAGCTTTCTTATATAAATGATCTTATTATTGTTTTTTTAATTCTTACTTATTCTTAATTTACAGCAAACAAGGAAAGCTCATCAAGAGATCCAATCTAAAAATGTATACCCTCATAGTTTATCTCGGGGAGGATATGCATTATTGGAAGAACAAATGATGGCAGAAAAATTTCAACAACTAAGAGCTGAGTCTTCAAGCTCTGGAGAGGTGGCCCCTCCATCCCCTCCATCTAGACATGAGAAATGGAAAAGAGCTCGGAAGGGAAAAAAAGGAAAATATCTTTCGGAAGAATCGAGACTCGTAGTTGAGAGGATTGTAAGATATCTATTTTATTTATTTATGTTTACTATTTTCGTCATATATTTCCAATCATTATAAAAATGTTCAATTAATTATTACAGGACTCTCTTGAGGAGCAGAGTTCACAGGGGACATTTGCACCATCTGGGAGGGAAGATATTTTTTCTGTGGCATTGGGAAAGCCCGAACATCCTGGCCGTGTAAGAGGATATCCGGGAGGTGTATCGGTAAGAAAAGTGTTGCCACGTTCCTCAACTTCTAACGTTGAGGTAGTTTATAAAAAAATAGAATCCTTGGAGGCTGAAGTCCATAATATTAATGCGACAATGGAGGACAAGATTAGAGCATCGGTGCAGTTTATGTTTGCAGACTTGCAAAGACAATTTCAGGGTGCAGCTCCCACTCCACCTCTCCCAGTAGCTCCCACTCCCCCACCTCAGCCTGCGGACCCCATTTTTTATCCTCCTCCTCCGCCGTAGCTACCTACTTATTGTGAGTTTTATGTTGATGATCCTCAACATCATATAGTTTCATATGGGATGGTATATTGTATAGGAGATACAGTTAATCATCAACAGTTAGAGATAGAGAATCAGAGGGTCACTGTACAGGATATTATAGATAGATCAGCTCGGATACCATTACCTACAGATGAGGTGACGACAGTTGGACATAGTATCGGCCATTTTTTACTTTGGCCATCCAGACTTCTTCGACTCATTACCATAGAGGTATGGATGTTATATCTTGTATTTTATATTTTTATTAATGTTTTATCATTTGGAAACTAATATATTTTTCAATTTATTTTTACAGGAATACTTCAAAGGTAAATAAATACTGTATAGACAACAACAAAGACAGATAGCTATGACATCAGATGCAGATACTAGCAGTCTTGACAAATTGTCAAGATATTCAAATTTGTTGGCAGATCATTATGACTTTACAATGGAAGCTCATGTCTGTGGACGTGAACTAAGTGTGGGGATTATGAATACTGATATCATGGAGTTTGTCACTGGAGATAAGTTGGGCATCAACGTGGTGCAAATTTTTATCATGTAAGTCTTAACACCTTTTCCTTACGTTATATTTATTAAAAATGTATACTTATGTCTGCTTTGTATTAGGTATCTGTATAAAATTTGTGAGAGGAATGAACTGACAGATGTATATGGATTCGTGGACCCACAATTGATTTCCCCTGAAGCATGTGCATTGGATGAGGAACAAAGAATGCTTTATATTGCTGATAGATTTGAAAAGAATGTAATCACACAGTGTTGGATGATGCCTTTTTGTGAGAGGTATGAAACACATCCCTCTCAAAGAGTTAATTATCTTTTAACATAAAAAACCACTTACGTTAAATTTCCTTTTATCAAGGATCATTGGATGTTAGCGGTTTTTTTCCCTATGGAGAAAACACTTTATTGGATATGCTCTCTCCATGATGATGTGAGAGAAAGTTTTATGAATATATTGGAAACGTAAGTTTCAATTTCACAATAGTTTTATATATTATAATGAATTTTAAATTTACCCCATTCGTATTATTTTCTAACAGGGCATGGGTCCACTTTCGAAAAAGCGCAATGAAAAGGAATTTCAAGATCAAATATGTACATGCGAAGGTAAATATCCATTTATAATTTGTACATTTTGATTTATTACATAAAAATAATATATTGAATTTACACTCATTCAAACAGAAATGTCATGAGCAACAATGCATCATCGAATGTGGATATTACATGTTAAGATTTATGTATGAAATAATAACAACTGGGACAGTTCTGAGTTCTGACCTGGTAAGATTTCCTCTTTCTCATAATATTTCAGTTTGATTTATTCATTATACATGTTGACTACTATCCTTTTCCTTTGTAGCTTTTTGATGACCCTCAACCCTTTACTGCTGAAGATATCAAACACTTACAAGTGGAGTGGTCAAATTATTTTACAGGTTTGATTGACTTTTAGTTGTTTGTAATGTAAAATGTAATTTTGAATATTGTCAATGTAATTGTGTATTTCGTAGTCGTTTAGGATGGATTTAGTTTTTTTTGAAGTTGACAGTGTATGTTTTGAATGTTATATAAGTGAATGTTTAATTTTTCTCTACTTCTTGTTTTGGTCTACTGTTGATGGTTTTTCTGGTCTGGATTTTGGTATGGGGGAGAGGTTCCAAGGGGGTGGGTGGGTGTTTTGGGGGTGTCCAAGGGATATGGGAGGGGTGTCCAAGGTGTGTTTGGGGCTGTCCTAGGGGTCGGGGGGGGGGGTGTAAATGAGGGTGGGGGGTGTCCAAGGGGTGGGGGGTGTCCAAGGTGTGTTTGGGGCTGTCCAAGGAGTCGGTTGGATGTAAATGAGGGTGGGGGGGGGGGCTGTCCAAGGGGTTGGGGGTGTCCAAGTGGTGGGGGGTGTCCAAGGGATATAGGAGGGGTGTCCAAGGGGTGTTTGGGGCTGTCCAAGGGGATGGGGGGGGGGGGGTTCCAAGGGGTAGGTGGTTTCCAAGGGGTCGGGGGGGTGTCCAGGGGGTGGGGGGGCTGTCCAAGGGGTGGGGGTGTCCAAGGGGTGGGGGTGTCCAAGGGATATGGGAGGGGTGTCCAAGGGGTGTTTGGGGCTGTCCGAGTGTTCGGGGGGTGTAAATGAGGGTGGGGGGGCTGTCGAAGGGGTGGGGGTGTCCAAGGGGTGGGGGGTGTCCAAGGGATATGGGAGTGGTGTCCAAGGTGTCTCGGAGTTCTGTCCAAGGGGCCGGTTGGGTGTAAATGAGGGTGGGGGGGCTTTCCAAGGGGTGGGGGGTGTCCAAGGGATATGGGAGGGGTGTCCAAGGGGTGTTTGGGGCTGTCCAAGGGCTCGGGGGGGGGGGGGGGGTGTCCAGGGGTCGGGGGGTGTCCAAGGGGTCTGGGAGGGCTGTCAAGGTGTGGGGGGTGTCCAATGGGTGTTTGAGGCTGTACTAGGGGTATTGGGGGTGTAAATGAGGGTGGGGGGGCTGTCCAAGGGGTGGGGGGTGTCCAAGGGGTGGGGGTGTCCAAGGGATATGGGAGTGGTGTCCAAGGTGTCTGGGAGTTCTGTCCAAGGGTCCGGTTGGGTGTAAATGAGGGTGGGGGGGCTGTCCAAGGGGTGGGGGTGTCCAAGGGATATGGGAGGGGTGTCCAAGGGGTGTTTGGGGCTGTCCAAGGGCTCGGGGGGGGGGGGGGGGTGTTTAGGGGTCAGGGGGGGTGTCCAAGGGGTCTAGGAGGGCTGTCAAGGTGTGGGGGGGTGTCCAATGGGTGTTTGAGGCTGTACTAGGGGTCCTGGGGGTGTAAATGAGGGTGGGGGGGGGGGGGCTGTCCAAGGGGTGGGGTGTGTCCAAGGGGTGGGGGTGTCCAAGGGATATGGGAGGGGTGTCCAATGGGTGTTTGAGGCTGTACTAGGGGTTGTGGGGGTGTAAATGAGGGTGGGGGCTGTCCAAGGGGTGGGGGGGTGTCCAAGGGTTGTGGTGGGGCTCCAATGTGGTGGGGGAGGGCTGGCCAGGTTGTTAGGTGGGTATAGATGAGGGTGGGCTTCAGTTGGGGCTTGGGGGAGGGCTGGCATGGTTATTTTTGTTTGGTTTCTGGTTGCTTTTTGGTGAGAGCAGTGCAATTATTTAAAAAAAATATCGCTTTCACGTCGGTTATTTTATAACTGACGTGGTAAATAAATCGGTAGGGGTTTATCACGTCGGTTTTTTCGAGAACCGACGTGATAAAACATTCCCGGGCCTTTTATCACTTCGGTTCTTAATATAACCGACGTGATAAAAGGCCTGGGAATCGATTTACCACGTCGGTTATTGGATAACCGACGTGCTAAAATGTTTCCCAGGCCTCTTTATATCGTCGATTATTTCAGAAACCGACGTGATAATAGGCCCGGGGAAGGGTTAATCACGTTGGTTATGTCATAACCGACGTGATAAACGATATCCCAGGCATTTTATCACGTCGGTTTAGAAAATAACCGACGTGATAACCCCCCCCCCCCCCTCGTGCATATTTATCACGTCGGTTATTAATGAACCGACGTGATAAACACCGTGATGTTAGGGATGTTACGTCGGGTTTTAAATAACCGACGTAAAAAACGTTATTTATAACGTCGTCCGTATTAACGTCGCCTAAAAACCGACGTAAATAATGGAAAATAACCAACATAAAAAATGTTTTCTGCACTACTGATTAAAACTCTTATGGGCGTTACAGGTCTTAAAAACATGGTTAAACGAGTCAGAATAGGGTTTAAACCCCTATTTACACAAAGGAGCGCTACTGGAAATAACTTGACAAGGCCGGGTGATGTCGATCGGTCTCGTCGATCGGTCTCACATCACCAAGAGAGTCTGGGTCATCACATCAGTACGAATAGTGTTGGGAAAAACACCCTCCCCCGTGAAATGGGGATGTTCTGCACTAAGTGCTCAACTTGGGTGGGGTGCGAATAAGAAACATAGAGCTACAGATATATGTATATATATGTTACAGCCACTCACCCAGAGCTAGGTTTTTCTTTAGATGGCCTACAGATCACAACAACACTCAAGTCTGAGTCACGACTCACGCCAACAACCCATTTGTCCCCTTTCTTATTTCACGTTCAGTAATAATGTTTACGTTTAAGCACTACTGGGAAACAAGTATGCATATGCATATGTCCAGAAAAGTAAACAGTCAAACATCAACCAAACTGTCCACACATGGTTGTCAACAACAGAGGATTCCACCTCAATTTGTGATATAACAAGTAACCACCCGGATTTAAAACTCACAACCACTGAATCCATACCAACAGGATATCCCATCCCCCAAATTCACACAACCACCGAGAGTATAAAAGAACAGGGGATCTCATCCCCTCCCATGTTTCCAGCAATCGGCCCAAAAGGAAAACAACCAACTACCACCACCAACACAAGTCAGGGATTTTCATATTTAAAAGACTTAATACACTCCATGATATCAAATTCCGTGTGTTCTAGCTGGGAGTTATCACAGAAGGGTTGATCCTGGTGCTTTCAATTATTCATCTGGATATACGTGATTAACTGATTCACTTTTCACAGTAAGAGTTTACAACCACAAACAAGCCATTTAAAACATCAGAAGGGTTCATTAGTGCACAAATAACAACAACCAACAGCCTCGATTTTTAGGAGGCATAATCCAGAACAACTCAACCAGATGGTCATAGAAGAAACAACGTCAAAATATAAAACACCATCAACGATAATAGCCCCCCCTTATTTCTTTATAGAATTCGTTCTTTATCTTTAATTAGGTCTGGTTCAACCAATTCTACAGGACCAAAAGCACGCCCAACTCGCATGATACACAAAAGAGAGAGACAAAGGAGAAATTACCTACTTGTTGATAGATAATGGACGTTTAGGCCGGGGGCGCAGAACTTTACGGATAACGATGCTTGGGCCCGATGCACCAGAAGGTGTTTGTGAAAAGTCACGAATGAGGAAAGGAGAAACCACAGCTAACCCTTAGTTTATAAGAGTCGGGGACGGTTGAGGTGAAAACGCGAAACCGCATAAGGCGTGGGGGTCGTGGGTTGATCACGCGGCTCCACTCGTCACAAAAGGGGGGTCGGGTGGTTTAAGCTGACTCATGAAGTGATGAAGCATTTAATTAAAACTCTTATGGGTGTTACGGCTCTTAAAAACAGGGTAAAAGGAGTCAGAATATGGTTTATAACCCTATTCTGACTCGTTTTACCGTGTTTTTAAGACCCGTAACGCCCATAAGAGTTTTAATTAAATTCTTCATCAGTTCATGAGTCACCTTAAACCACCAGATGGGTTCCTAATTTCCAACCTTATTAATGAATTTGAGCCGTATATCTTATACAATACCTACCCTAAAAATATCCTTAATTAATTCCCTTATTCATAGATCCCATGGCCTTCCCATACGGCTAATATTTCAATAGATAATGCGTAAGATAAATGAATTCTCTCAATGTGGAGGTATAAATAGCAACCAATTTATTTGAATTTTATTTCTACTTACATCACCACTACACCTATGTTTGTATTTTATCATGATGAATAAAATATCATAAATATACTAATATGTTTTAATTATTATGGAATAACATTTCTTTTGCTCATATTGATGATATGGGAAATGAATGTATCACTCTTAAAAATGTTTGGAATAACACCTCAATTTGGAAAAATGATTCAATTTATATCACCATATTTCATGGGTGTTTTATATTATTGAGTTAATGTAAATATATTATATTGATTTAAGGATTCTACTTATGGAATTATATGATCTTATATTTTTCTTACCAACCCATCTTTTGTAAACTAAAAAAGCAGTTCATGTGTAACTGTTGACTTCAACCACCAAAATGCAAGGATATTAATTTTAAATTTTAATTTTATATTTATTGAAATAATTATAGATTTAATTAATTTATCTGATATATTAATTATTCTATAATGGAAAATTATAGTTTAACATTATTTTTTCTAATCCATCAAAATGTGAAAACATCACATGTGCATACTCATAGATAATTATGACCATTATGTAATGTATATATTTTTTTCATAAGTTAATTTTATGATTATTTAAATATCTTATTATAATGAAGAAATATTTTCCCAGATTTTTATTCATGAGGTGAAAATGATTTTGATCATGGACCAAGTAATAGAACCATCAATCAGAAAACTGAATGGGAAACAGACCATCCTTTGCGTGAATGTTATTTTAATGTTTAGTTAATTATTATGAGGATAATTATAAAATATAAAAGAATTAAAATTATTATTGTGTATTTAAAAATAATTTTATAATAAATGAAAAATAAATATATAATTATTATAAGAGGTCTAATGTAAAAGGTAGGTAGATAAGACATGTGAGAAGGTATTTATTTTACCAAACTCATTTTTTAATTATCTATAATAAATATTCATTGAGGGAAATTATAAGAATCAAAAAATTTAAATATTCTATATTTTATTAAATTTGTTTACTTTTAAATTTAATTTTTTTTATATTATCCATATCACATTTTTAAATTAAATGATTTAGAAAATATTTTAATAGAACAACAGATTTATTTTCACATTGGTCTAGAAATTTTTTCTTCTATGTCAAAATGTCTGTAAAAATATTTTCTATAATTTTTTAATTTTAAATAATTTTTGATTAATCTAATTATTATCCAATATATAAAATCGATTAAATGATTTAATATGATTATTATTTTCATTTTGTAAATTTTTTAAATCTACCAATGGTCTAAATATAATATATGTTTTAACATATACTGTATGAACGAGTTTTTATGTAATCATGTATACTCATTTATCTGTTGATTCATTTACACGATTACATGGTAATATTCAAGGAAACTAATTCTGAAAATAATTTAGTTGTTTTTATTATTTCATTAACTAATTTCTATCATGAATTATTATTTCCCATAATAAATTTATTTTTAATAATGTAGAATAAATTTTATTTGTTAAAATATTTATTAACGTCACTTATGATTTATTAGAGACATGATTCAGTGATTCCATTCTTATCTATTATTTTTATAGTCATTACTGATATTTATTTAATCATGATTAAACATGTTTTCTTTTCTATGGATTAAAATACGTTGAAATAATAAATGATTTCTTGAGCAAGTTATAGGAATTTGAATGAGTTACGATTATTTAATAGTTGGGTCAATTATAAACCTAAAATATATTGGAAAATGTGATAAAAATGTCTACTTAACTGATAATGATAATCATGGTAATGATTTTTTTAGTATTTTTACCAATATAATTAACCACAATATTTTCTAGTTATTCTGAAATGATAATGAGATGAAATGATTATTGATAACTATGTTTTCAATATTTTTATTTTCTATAAATATGATGTAACATCACTATGTTATGACACGTTAATTATTATTACTTATTTAAAACTAATATTAAACATTCTAATGGATACATATTTATTTTGAATTTTCTGGTTAAGTATTTTTAATGTATTTAATTTTTATGAGATCTAGTACTCGATTCTAATACGAAAGACTTTTAATAATATTATAATTTATTTTGAATGAAATTTCCTATGTAACTGCTACTAAAAAAATCACATCACTATTTCATGTATTTATCATCCCTAGTTATTGTTTTAATGTTCTAAGTATGACTTCTCTAGATGGTTATTACAGTGAATATGGTTGATTTGTACATGTTTTTTGAAAATATATTTATTATGTATCTAGCCTCTAATGAAGATAAATAATTACAAATATAAATAGTGTATAATTATTTATATTTATTTAATATTAATCTAAAAATATTAAATATTTATATATTTAAAATTCATGTTACATAAAATTTAAATCAAATTACTATATTATTAAGGGAATAATATATATTCAGAGTTTTCATAAATAAATTTATGATTAAAATTATAAAAATGTATATTGTTTTTAATTATTTGAAATATATGAATCATAAGAGTGTATAATGAGTATGGTTTAATGTTAGAAAATTTCATGAGATAATAAAATATATTTATTAAATCGTCAATTTTATTTTCCTTGCGGATAATTCATTTCATTGTTGTAATATTATATTTTAATTCATTATTCCAACTTATTACACCATGTTCAAGAATGAAGTATTAAAATATTTATATAATGACTTTTTGATAATATCATCATTTATTTATGTTCAATTGTAAAACTATAAATCCATAGGAGAATATTCTATAGTGAAAGATGATATCTTGGAGTGTAATTGTCATTTTTGTTTGGATTTTAATTAATAGGGGGAATAAACTGAATGAGATGTTTTATTTGACATAAGAATCTTATTTCATTTTTAATATATATTTTAAACATTTTTCTTCACATGAATAACATTTGAATTTATATTATTCCTATGATTTGATTCCATTTTGGTAGTTTTAACTATTTTGTAGAAGATTATAGTTTATAAGAATGTATAAGTCTTAATAGATGATTATAAATCTAATTATTTTAAATCATTTTCTCAATATAATATATTATTCAACATATTAACTATTTTGTATTATAAAATTATCATAATACTAAAAGTTGACTCGAATTAGGAATTGGGTTTTCGACAAATATTTAATTAAGATACTCTATCAGGATTTAATGATCCCTCCAAACATAGTGTGATATTATTTTTTATATTCATGGTGTCTGGCGTGGATAAGAAATGATGACAATGAATTATTGTTTTTTAATTATGGAATATATTCAACTCACAATGCTAAAGGAATGTGAGAATATTTTTATTATTTTGATAATGTGGGCATTCACCAATTCATGGTGTCACACAACAAATTCACTATATTTTTATTACATATTGGAAATATTATAATAAAAAACATGTTTATGCTATATGTAATGTGATTATATGATGAAATTATTTTTCATTCCATAATATACTTCTTCTCATCATGATCTTTTTCAAAGTCTTGTTTCAACTTATTTTGATTTTCTTTCCTCATAGAAGAATCAATGGTAAATCCAAATCATTCCCATTTATCCATAAATAACAGTAATTGTTACTATGTGGATTATGTCAATCAAATGTATCATTATATTGTGTAATATTTAACACCCAATGATTTTATGTTATTTTTAGCATCAAATTTTTATGATTTCATCTATTATATAAACACACATAAAATAGTGTTTAAATGAACGATTATATATGAATGAATTATTTTTATATCTGACACTTACCGCATAGATTTTGATATATGTATATGAATAAGACCAAAATTATTGTGAAAAATTATTATATTCACTTGTTGAAAATAAATTCAATTTTTACCAATTTATGTGAAATTGATATAAAATAACATCAATGTAAAATATTAATGATTTTAAGAAACTTTATTTTTATTTTTTCAATTTTATTTTTCATATTAATTTAAATTAATAACTAATAATGAATTATATTAAGGAAAAACCTAAAAATCATATTCAAAAATAAATTTCCATATTCTTTTTATTGTAATTACATTGAATTGAATGAGAATAATTTCAGTTTTAGGCCTAAAAATGAAATTTTTTAATTAGGGATTTTGTGAAATTTTATTGACTTTTTTTATATTATATTTTCAAAATTATAAGCAGTTTATTCTATTAAATTGCCTCAATTTTTGGATTCAATTTTCCAAAATTTGTTAATTATTCCACTATCATTTTTAGTCATTATTAATAGTAACAATGGTAAATGTCCATTAATATAGCAAAGGTTAATAGGGATAATGTGGGGTTAAACTAAATAGATATGCAGAATAATTGTACTTAAAATTTTTAATTTTTTTTATTATATATATATATATATCAATTTTATTACACCATATCAACTATATTGAGCCAATTTGGGTCTACTATTCTATGATAGAAATGTTATCATATTTTTACATTGTCATGATTTATATGTGATTCAGTCAAATAACATATAACATTAATTCTAATATAGTCTCTTATACACACAATATGATACAACATTCATGATCAATAAATGAAAAAAAATACTTTCTTAATAGCCTATAACATGAAATTTAGGTTCTGGTATTCAGAAAATATATATCCATGGATCCTTATAGTGTTTATAATATGAGTATTCCTGAAGGATATGTGTATTTTAATTTTTATCTTTTTAAAATTTATTTATAACTCAACCACATCAAAAACATATTTACGCATTCCAACACAATGAAATCCATAGTTTCAAAATATTTATATATTTTATGATATTTTTAAATCAATTTTATATATCCATAACATCTCTTAGAGAATGATAATGTCACTTGTGAGTATATGCGAACTAGCACCCCCCAAATAATGATGTTATTTTTTTTTCAATTATATATAATATTGATGTCTATAAACATAGAATTAATGAATATAAATTATAATTATGAAATAAGTATTTCTCTATAATGATGATTTTTTATTTAAATTTCATTCATTTTATCCATCAATACATTTAAACATGACATATTCATATTAATGGACCACCTTCCTTAGAAAGTGGTGTAATTATTTTTTATTAACCACATTAAATGAAAAGATATAAAAGTATATATAATAAAAAATATGATACATATGAAATGATTGGGATTATTTACCTTAAAAATGTCTTTGGACAAGAAATATGAAAATGAACCATGCATTGATAATAAAAAAATTTTCTATAAAATATATATTTTAATAATGAAATGTAAATAAAAGGAAAATTGGAAATTTTAATTAGATTATAAATTGTATGTTATGTATGAATTTTGTTCTAAAAAATATTATAAAAAATATTTTTTAAATTTGAGATTTGAATGTCTAATATGTATAATGGGACTTGATTTAAGTGTTTTCATAACAGTCACATTTATTTTAGTGGTTGTATTTGTGAAAATTTAATTGACCAATATTATATGATGCATGTAATTTAATATTAATATATATTATTCTACACCTATTATTTCTATAGTTTATTTATTTCACATCCATTCTCCTCTTCTTGGTGCACAAAATTATTTATCATATTTTTTGTAAAATTAATTCATAAATCCTAATTGGTCAACAAACATTTTCCTCCACTTACATGTTTGGTAAATTGTTTAAATGAGTGGTATTTTTATTTGAAAATTAATATTTAATGATATTTTAAATATATTTGAAAACATTTAAATGTTTTAAAAGAATATTCTTTTTTAAATAATATACTTTTATAATTTTTTCAAAAAACACTAAAATGAATCATTGTTTTAATGTTTATATTTTAATCTTATTTTTGCACCATCACATCCTTCGATATAATATGTGAATCTATGAACATTTTCACTATTTATTTTAAAAGGGAAAATTTTCCTCATTTTTATGGAAATTGTATTGTTTAAAGATACCAAAAAAAATGATATGTAACGAGATTTTCAAACTAATGATAAAAAAAAAATATAAATTTATATTTTACCTATGTTGGAAAATTTTTATGTTTCAAATTATTCACTAGGGTGTTGATCTAATGATACAATATATGTTCTTACATTTGAGAATATTATCATTTTTTAGTGAGGATATTTTTATGAAATTTCTTATTTACTTGTTATGCTAAGATTAATTAATGAAATTTATTATAATCTTATAGCATTCATTGTGGGATGGTATGGTTCTTCAAACAACTCTAATGTATTATATAATTATTTATATATCATGATATTATATGGAATGAGTTGGATAATGAACCATTTTTAGTAAGAAACTCTAATGATTTTGATAATCATGGGAGTAATCCCCCACTAATGAATGTATGGAAGGAAGAGTGAACCCAACTGACTATGAAAATTTGTTAATAACCGTTACAGAATCACTAAATTTATATTGCATAATATAAATATAAAAATTAAAATTTTTATGAAATCTAAATACAATAACAAGGTAATTTTTATGTCTGATTATTGTACACACATAGATGGTGTGTATGATCTATGTTAATTTATAAATGTGAATGATTATTTCAAAACTAAAAATATTTAATTAATATAGTTGGGTTAAAATCAAAATTTTACATTTTGAAGGTTTAGTTATTTTTATGTTAGCATTCTGGTGATTTTAATAATTATTTGTTCAGTAATATTTTTTTAGGAATTTAAACTTTTAGGGAGGTACCCATTTCAAATCATAAAATCACACCATAGGGTTGATCAATTATTTTGTTCAATAATATAAATAGATGAAACAAAAACTAATTTAAGAATAATTTCTCTGGATTACACAATTATCAACAGAAAAATAGAGTAATTAATAATTTTTATAAATTATACTCAAGAAATTTCAAACACATGATCATGTAATGAAAATGAATTTTTTATGTAACAGATAAAAAGGGTGTAATTATCCAAACATTAATTGAAATAGATAAATAATCACTAAACTAAACTAGGCCTAGAATCACGTTACCCAAAAAGGAAATAATCGATCATTCTAATATTGTAGAGGAAGAGAGACATGGATACCCATATAAGAATAGAGGTTGTAGAATAGATCTAACCATTCATTATCCAGTAATTTCAAATAATATTCTGAACAGATGTTATATCTCTCTTTTGCAAAAAGGATTTCATAAATAAATACGATCAAATATGAAATATTAAATTATTCATGTATTCAATTTATGGAGAGTTCATGATTTTATAAATAATTATTTTACAGAATTTTTTCTTCCCCATCATACTAATATACTCTAATGATTAATTTATAATGTAATTTAAAAATTTAAGAAATAAAAAAAAATTATCTGCACATACTTTATGATGTAAATATTTATTTTATAAGAAGAGATATTTTGTGACCATAAAACACATTCAAAAATATTATGAAATAATCTATTTTTAAATGTATATACGTCATTTCCACATTTTTTATATGTTTCAATATAGCTTCAACTTCTATTTTGGATTTATTTTTCTATTTTAACATAATAAATTGAACTCACTTATGCTATTTTCCAAATATTTGTTGCTTCCTTTAGAAAATAAAAAATATAGTAAATAATTCAAATATTTCTAGTTGTATAAATTAAATTATAGAGATTAGGGTAATCAAATACCATTATAAAAATTATGATGTCTACATTTAAATTTTCTAAAACGATACTTTTGGAAGAGAGGTATGAATAATAAAGTAATTTCATATTTTTTAGATTAAAACAAAAAAATACTCGTCATATTAATTGATTATGAAATACTACAGTTACTGTTGATTGATTTATAATGATTCACAACATTTATTACTATTGTATTTTAAATTAATTAATATTTATTCTTTTACTGATGATTTATGATATATTTTTGCTTTAGTAAGAAGGTTTTTAGTTATAATTACTATCTCATATAATAATTTGTATCTTATTATTTTATATCATAATCAATTGATATATCCCTCCACTGCCCTTAAAATGTAACTAATATGAACCTTTTATATGTTTTAAATTTCCTTAGGCCTCGAATAAATGATTGAAAAATGAAATTTAAAATATGTTTAGTTTGAGATAATACATTTTAGGATATGTTGAAGATCATTTATTTAATATTTTTATAATATATGTAGGTTACAGTTTTTTAAGAACTATTATAATACATGGGCATGTTCCAGTGTGGAATGGATTGAATATTCATCTGAAATTATGTAACGTCTATATAAGTTATGATTTTGTCTCGTTGGTTTTTATCATAGGAATATGTATTTATTTTTATAAATAATGTTATGAAGAATATTTTCGTCAAACATAACAAAATATATTCATAAATACATGTTATACACTGAAAACCAAATATTTTAATAGGTTGATTAAAATATTTCAAAATTAGATGAAATTATGATCGATTTCGATTATTATATGATAGATCACATTGATTGACTTGTGATAATTAGAAAACTATTTTTTTTAAATGGATAACTAGGTGAAATTATATTATCAATGAATGTTATAGACAATTAATTGAATGGACACTTGAGAAATTGAATATAATTGGATTTATATTGAAGATAAATATTATTATTCCATGAAAATTCACTAAATGAAGGAATAATAATGATATTAAAAATGGTAAAAGGAGTTACTGACACACCACTGATGCATTAATGAATAAACACACCCCATATATTAGTGGGAATCATGATTCACTAGAGGTATAGCAATGAATCAAAACTAATGAAACAATATTTTCCATTCTATAGTTCTTCAAGAACGAAAAAAATATCCTATTAGGGGCATAATTTGGATAAAATATAAGGAAAATGGTGTAATAATATTAATATTGTAATTAAATAGTAATAGATTGACACCATGGAAATGGATGAGTATAATATTGAATTTTATTGTATGATATATACCCAAAACAAAAAAAATTAAAATGGGATTCAATGAGTATAATGATATGAATGATTAATATATTAGTACCAATGAGTAAAAATTTTCAGAATCCATGGGTAATGATTATTTTAATATTATAATTCCAAAGTTAAAATTGATTGCTTATTCAATGGTATAATCACATGTCTCAGATTATTGATACCACTAATGTAATTTATGAGTTATAAAACAATAGTTAACTGTGATATCATGGAAGAGGTAAAGAGTAGAGAATCATATTAATATCATGGTTTTAACAAGAAGTGGAAATTGTGAATTGAGGAAATTCAAATTATAAAATCCCTGGAAAAATGAAAATAAATATTACTATATGTGAAAATAGTGGATAAAATAATTGGGGAAGTTATCTCTATGGTACTGGTTAATGTTTCATGATCATAAATGGTTAAAATAAAACATTCGAGTATGGAAGAGATGTAATGAGGAATGAAAATAAAAATAATGTGCATAAATGTTTTTTTAATTCCATGAAAGTAATCGAATGTTAATAATACTTGGTTTATCTAAATAATTCATACATGTCCCTGAATCCAAGGTAAAATAATGAATATATGTGCCAAAAAATATTAGGCCACGTAATGACGAGAAATATTTTGTGATAATAATTGTTGATGTAGCTCACATGAATGATGTAGTGAAGGGTCACATTATCATAAAATTTATAATTGAAAATGGTTTATTTTATTATGTATATACCAAACAACTTAGATCTAATGAATTAAACAGGGCTCTTGTATCAGCTTCTTTGTTTAAAGATACTAAATTTACATTGGAAAGTCTAAAAAGTAAAATGATCTCATATAATATTTTTATCTAGTAAATATTTTTTGTTTAAAAGAACATTATAATATTAAATACTATGAATATCAACCTTGTTAAATTTGATGTTATTTTTAGAATTTATTGTAATTATTTATATAGAAAACATATAAATTTCCATGTAAGGGAAGTCACATTTCCTATTCTTAATCAACCAATGATAATTAATTGATTTGATGATGAATATGGCATTCCAAATTAAAATTTATTACTTGTATGGGTAATAATAAAAATTCATGGAAGATGCAAATCTAAAATTTTTTATTCAAAAATTATTACCAGAGATAATGTTATTTTTCTAAAATATGCTTACCAATTTCGTGAATATATTCCTAGACTTCAAAAAATTAAAGATGTTTTGTTTTCTATAAAATAGATACACAGTCTTAAACCTATTTCAAATACAACATATAGAATTGAACTGAATGAGATTCATGAATTGATGAATGTAATCTTGGATAATTTTTATTATTTATTCATACATCCCACCATGTCTCTATGTGGTAAAACTAATATATTCTTTAAAAACTGATTTGACAATGATTTTTTATTGATTATCAATAATATAAAAATATAATATTAAATAACTTGTATTATATACCCCATTTTGATGAAATTATTGATCTACTAAATGAATCCCAATACTTTTCTAGAATTGACCTCCGTTATGGATATCATAAACTAGGGGTCAATAGATTCAATATACTTAATAAAACAATTTTTATGTTGTTTCATCGTTATGAATTTTTAGTTATTTCATTTGGGACAGTCATTATACATTATATTTATATATATTCTGATTGAATAGATGAGTATGTAGATACATTGAGGATTTGGTTGGAGTCTACATGCTAGGATATGATGTATTCCAATTTAACATGTGTGAATTATATAAGATAATGATTCATTCTGGGTTTTTATAATCTCAATTGAGTGTATATTATTGAATACATCAATGTTCGATGTTATTGAGTAATAGCTATGGCCAACAAATATTTATAAGATATGTAATTTTCTTGTGTGTGATGGAAAGTAATGAATATTTTTGAGATATTTCTTACATCTATGAAATATAATAACATAAAAATAATTTAAGTGAGAAAAGATTGTTTTGATTAATTAATATGAATAAAATTTAATCTAGATAAATAAAGGGGTGGTAAGAGAATGAGTAATCATACTAACATATATTTAAGAAGTTTTTCTGTTAATAATAACTCATTGATTAAGGTATTGGGATAGATACTCATGCAAAATTATTTGATGATTTCTTATACCCCATAAAAATGGAAAATTCTTGATTTTTTTTCCCAACTCATGATTTAGAGTTAGAAGTGGTAATTTTTAAATTAAAAACATGGAGTCATTAACTTTATTATAATAAATAATATATATATATAATTAAGGATGGATGTTTATATTCATATAAAAGGAGTTAAATATATACCAATTGATATGGTTGTTGTTGATTAATTATTATGAATGCACAATAGATTACTACATTCTAAATGTGAGTATGGTGAATGATAAAATAGTGGAAAGGACTATTCTAGTTTTAAAATTGTAATGATTTATAAAAGCACAACACTAATTAATTTTCAAAAGATAGACCTTGAAATCATATATAAGGGAGAAATATCTTATCTTTCTCATATGAATATTCAACTGTTTATTAATATGAGGATTAAGGAGGGAAATAATTTCGATTTGGAACTGTAGAGGAAGGTGAAGTGAGGTCATATGATAAAAAATTATTTTTATGGAATGATAGGTTTATGATCTGATTATTTTTCTCGATAATATAAAATTTTTGAAGAAAAAATTTGTTAAATCCCATAATTCATCATTCCATATTTATCTTGGATGTAAGATGATACATGATGATTTGGAAGAATATTCCTTATCAGATGACCTGAAAATTGATATTTTAGTGTTTGTATCTTATGTCATTGTATGTCACCAATTTATAATAATCAAACTTTTAGGTAGATGGTTAGGAATTAGAATTGTTTCTTGGAATAACATATTAATTTATATCTAATAAATATATTACGATTAGTTTAGTGTTTTGGTTAAGTATTTAATTATTATTTTAATAAAGATAAAAATACTAGCATGGCATATCTTCCTCAGAATAATTATCAACATGAGTTTTCTATTCCAAAAATAGAATATATATTTACCTATATTAATATCAATTTTAATGTTAGTTAGGTTCAACACTCTTCTGTGGTCATTTTTTCATTAATAAATATATTTCAGTCAATCATACTAATGACTCTATATAGAGAGCATTATAATTAGAAGTGCCGAACAATAATGTATATCTATATTGAAATGGAAATAAATATATTGTTATCTAATATATATGAGTAAATGGTATATAAGGATATCACTATTCCTTACCCCATTAGGGTAAGTGATAGTTATCACAATAATTATTTCCATAATTATTGGTCTGATATCGAATTTTATGTTGCTGATAATGTAATATTAAGAATAGTGGTATTTACAATGGTAATTATAATTTTACAGGGGGGTATGTTTATTTCAAGATAAATTAGTAGAATAAATATTATTGATGTCTTTCTAATGATTAGTTATCGCTGTCACTTCTTCTTAATTTGTCATAACAATAATATATGTTCTCCATACCTCAAAAGATGAAATACATAAACAATACATCAAGTGTACAAAATTAAATATAAAACCACTAAATAATTACCTATCTTATGCGGAAAACCAAATGGATATTTTGGATCTAAGAGTTATATGTCTATATTAAAATATTTCTCCACTGGGAAAATATTTGTAGAGAAAACTTAAATAAGTGGATGATATGTAGGACCCCAAGGCTACGAGGAAGTAAAAATAGCATCAATTTTTGTATCAATATGATTTAATATAGGTTAAATTTTTTTTATAATGTGATTACAATATAACCCCTCTCATTATATTATATTTTACACTTTGAATAATATTTATTTTTTTTCACAACATTCTATTTCATTAAAATTATGGGTTTCAAAAAACCATAAAAAAATTATAATAATTATTATTGAATAAGAAATATATCAACAAGTAATTGGATTTGAGAATATGAATTGGAAAAATAAATATTCCAATAAATTATGTCATCCATGTTTTAAATGACATTATTTAATTTCAATTTGATAGAAGTGAAAATAAAATAACCTTAATGAACAAAAAATATTTTTTTGATAAACTATTTTTATGCTCATATTCTGTTTCAATCAAGATAATTAAAATAAATTGAAATATAATATCTAATTCAATCAATTTTATAGAAAATATATTAAATTAAAAGTTATAATATCCAACTAATGGATTTTACACTGTTATGAATGAAAATAAGTTCATTTTTTATCTTAAAATAGGTATTATTAGAAACTATTTTATGTTTATTTATCTGAATTTTTTTATAGAGAAATAATTTTAAATAAGAGAATTTAACATGAGAAAACAATTTTCAGATTTTGAAATAGAATTTTCAAATTTTGAAATAAGGTCACATTTTTTTGTCATTGTGAATACTAAATAGGTTAAAGCTTCACTACTATATAAATGGTTGATGGGATTAATCGGCGGATAATGTAAATAGATATGGGTTAAAGTGTTCCAAAAACATGTATAAATTTTTAATAAATATATCTTCATACCATACTGTAATAACATCAATATTTAGACAATTTTTCTTCTATATTTCAATTGGAGGGACACAATTATATTTTAATATTCCCAAAAAATACAAGTATTCAATTCAACGCAATAATAATATAAAACCTACTATATTCTATTCTACAAAACACATTAATCTATAGATAAACTATTATATACTAAAAAACACTATGAATTTTATATTCACTTACATTGAATAATGTTTTATCAAAAATTACCCAACTAAAAAACAGTAATTTTCTATATAACAGTGGGTTCCTAAAGAAGAGGTATATGATCTCACTTATCTTAATTATGTTTCATTACTTCAAAACATAATATAATTATTATTTTACCATATTATCATTATGTAATCAGCGTCATTACTATAATAATACGTTGTTATGTTATTAGTATATCCATTTCTAGTCTTTATCCAATATGATAAATATGAAAACGTTTCTCATGTGTATATCAGGGCATCAACATACCTGAAGACCTAGAATTATTTTTATGATCCATTTTACTTAGATAAACATTTGTATTTATTTAATATATATATATATATATTAATCATATAAGTATTATTCTAGATATTGTAATTATTATTTACCTTTCCATTATTCCATTCATAAAATAGTGAAAGCATTACTTATACGTACATATCCACTATTGTATATAGGATGTGATGTAATTAATATTTTTTTCATATTTTATATTTATGATAAAAAATTTGATTATAATGAATTAATATTATTTTTATTTCATTAATATTATTCTTTCAGTAATTTAATCATGATCAAATTTCAATCAAAATAACCACCAATATGAAAATTGCATTTAGGATAAACCTGTGTTCCCCCAAATGTTCAATTTTTCAAGGTATTAATAATTAAAGATGATCTGGAAACAATATATAATCATAAATGAAATGTTCAGAATTAAATTTGTTCTAAATTATATTTTTTGTCAATCTATATTGGTTATATTTGGGGTTTGAATTCCTATAATGATGAACATAATATAAAGTATGGGTTTATTACACAATATATTTTCATGCTAGGATTGTCCTTGTTAATCTTACCTTGAGAGAAGTTATTTGATAAATATCCATTATAGCCCAAAAATTTTCATATCCACTGGTTATTTCTAGGATATCAATTTTTTCAAATTTTCTTCATTATATGATACAAAAAATAATTTTCATTAAATTTTAGAGAATGGTCAACCTTATTTCTTCTTCAATCAGTGAAATTTGTCTTATTTTTTAATATTATAAAAAATTTCATGAATTTTCATTGATATGAAAAAATAATTATTGAAAATCATTTTCAATCAGATTTACCATTCTTCTCAATGTTTTCAATTTATTCATTGAGTTATTTTCCAAATGTGTTTCTTATTAATGTTTAACAGTAGTATTAAATAAATAATTATTATAACATATAACACAAGAATATTTTCTCCCACCATAATGAACATTAATTTCGTTTTTGTTCATTTAATAAAAATCATTTTTATTTTCATTGAATAGAATTTTATAATTTTGTAGAATTTTGTAGATTTTGTAATATTGATGGAAAATGATATTTTCACTCTCACCAAATGAAATGTTCAAATACTAATTTTAATATATATTTTCATTCATTTCAAAATGAAATGATGTTTTTAGGATTCATCAAGTATTTCATTTAAGGATTACATACATATATATTCTCTTTGTACTTTTTTATTATTTTTTGGTGAAATTTTATGTAACATATTCATTTTTCATGGGATATTATAATTTGAATTTGTTAATGTTTACATTATATTATGTACAAAATTTATATTATTCTCATTATAGGAATATGGATCTGTTAAAGATATTAAATTAGTTTTTTAATGATTTATACATCTTTAAATAATATTAAATATAATTTTTAGTACAACATATTTAGTAAGGATACCCATTTTTATGATATTCTTAGTAGTGATCCTTTACTAAAGAATAATTATAATGTGGACTGGACCAAATCCACTGATTGACTTTTCCTACTATGATTGTCTTGATTATTTGTATTATCTAATTAATATGATTTTCTAGTATTGTAATTGTGCTACAAAATTTTGATGATAGGTACTTATACTTATAAATATCTATATTTGTTCTTTCATAATTAATTTTTATTCTACACACTTCTGACTTGTGAGTTTTGGTATGAAAAATATTTATACCATGACTCATTATTATTGATCTACGAATGATTGAGTTTATAAATTTTATGTATGAATAATGATACCCTTGTTTATAAAATAATCATACACATGATAATAGGATGATATCTCCCATGTTAATTCTTGTTGGGTATATTATCTCAAACATTATTATGTTCCCATTTATTCTAGGTTATGAAGAAATATACGATGGGAGATGACCTTGTTTTAGATGTTTTGGATTTTTGATAAAAAAATTATTATATATTTATCCTATTGATAATCAACACCATTATTATTTTTTCTTGAATACTAATGGGAAATTAATTGAGTGTTTATCTAAAATAGTACATTACCAATTTATTTTGTTCTCATGTAACCTTTGTATATATTGGAATGATATGTTCCACCTAATAATTTGAATTTAAAATAAAAAAATTTGATGAATGGAGAAGTAAATATATATTTAAAATTTAGATTTGAGTGAGGATAGAGGTAGGAAAAATTAATTTTGTGGAGTATGATATATATATATATAAATTATATGAATAATAAAATTAGAGAAGAGATGCATATATGGTCTTATTTATATCATATATTTTGGTTGGATGTGTTATATGTTAATATAGAATAAACAGATTAAAAAGAATATGAATGTTATGTTATATGTAAAACAATTTGGAAAATTTTACCTATTAATTTAAATTTTATGTATTAAATTTCATTTTTACTTATTACTTAAGAGATTAAAATATATTTTAATGAATGTGTTCAATTTCAATTTTTACATAAAATCACTATGATAATAAGAATTTTTTTGTTGAACTATAATAATGGTAATATTAATATCATTGTTTTTAAATTTTATATATTTTTACTTTGATGAAAATTTATCTTAAATTATATTATAGTATTTTAACATATCGAGTATTATGAAGGAGACACTCTGTTTCATAACATATATAATATGATACATCGATCATAAACGAACTACTAAATATTATTATTAAAATGTTTCTATTATAACATTATAATTAGAATGATAGTAATGTATAATATTAATTAAAAAATGACTTTATTTTGTACCCTTGTATATATTATTCATTGGGGATCACAGAATTATAAAAAAATGTAATAATTTAAAAATAAAAGGAAATGTTTTTTGGAAATATTATTTAAATGTATAAAATTGTGTTTTATCAAAAAATGTTTAAAAATAACTCTTGTTATATTATACTAATGGAATATGAAATCAATATAATGTTTACAATTAATCATATGTGTTTTCTACACATTATATAAGAATATATACAATTTCATTGATAAAATGGTTGTTTTTAAAAAAAATACATTTTTACCAGCTTTTGAATAAAAACCCATTTCAAATTTATTTTTTTACAATTTTATAATTTATATTTATCAAAAATATATTTCTTTGTATTTGGGACATACGATTTTTCATTGGATAAATTGTTGGTATTTTTTGGATAATATACATTTTTTAAATAGTGAAAAATAATGCATTTATATTGAAAAATATTTTTTCATCAAAATTAATTATATAATTATATAGTACTATTAATTAGTTTTAGTTTGTAATTATTCTATTTTTTATAATTTAATCCAACTCGGTTAATTGGAATCAATTACAAATTGAATATTGATATAAAATCATTTAAAACATTTTAACTATTATTTTTTAAAACATATTTTTTAGTTTTATCTATGGTATTAAGTTTAAATAATTTTTTTTTCAATTATGTGATTAGAATTAGGTAAAATGGATTCCTAATTTTGAATCATAAGGTACAAATTAGGATTTATGGACCATTTTATTTTTATATATAAAAAATTTACCTTGGTAAAAAATTTATTTTCCATAGTAAAAGTATCATTTTGAAATTGGTAATAATTAAAAGTTAAAATTATAACATTCCTAAAACTGATGTATTTTAAAGGGTGATTTATGAGATTATAGACCCTAAATAACATATAGATCATTAATGACAAACCAATGTTATGTTATTTAACTCCACCTCTATATAGTGATCTTTTAATATAAAATAATCCAAAAATTTATCGCCTAAACTCACCTCTCCTAAAGTATAAATGACAACCCTTGCCAGACCATTTGGAAAAATGAAACCTTGTAGCTACTCGAATATCTTCCCAAACCTATCTTAATTAATTTCACCACATCCATGTGCATATGGTTTCCGTAAAATAATCTAAGGGCCTTTCAAGTAAGGTATATTCCATAGGTAATTTTCTCAAAGTACCTTTCTTAATTTCACTTCCTTTTTCTACTTTCTCGTCAACTCATTCATCCATAAATGATTGGTAAATAAATAATAATGTATAAAAATTATTTTAATGTTTATAATTTAATATCTCATTTCCATTCCATTTCTCAACTCATATTGTTCAAATAAACAAAATCGTTGTCCAAATAATGCTTATTAATTGCCTCCGTAAATAATATTTTTGTTATTTTTCCATTACCTCTAGAATTGATGGTATTAAAAATATTAACATTGTCAAAAAATATTTTAGAATTTATTTTATAACATAATTAATATTATAGTAAGGTTATGTTAATCATATCTTTATGCCTTCAATGTTTTGGTTATATGATAACATCATTTGCAGACGTGTGAACTATTTCTTATTAAAAATGATGTGATTCGTTCACATATCAAATAGAATGTATTATGGATTTTTTAGTAAAAATATCACAATTAGAGTGAATTATACTTCTACTTTAGTTATATTATATATATATATATACACATATTGGCATACATTTCATTTAATTTTGGTCATTCAATACTATAGGAAAAACCAAAATAGCGTTTATATGTTCATACAGTCAACCATCTCCAAGAATAATGTTTTCACTTAGATCATCATAGATTATTAAAAATACATATATAATTTATATATATTTTATTTATAAATTTTTTTATATTCTATTTTTATTGGCTTATGACCTCATAGGCTTTTGACATCATACCAAGTTCAGTTTCGACTCAATAACCGAATATTAAAAAATGTCTAATATGAACATAAATAATGGTTTAATTTTAACAACATGGTAATAACTGATATAAAATGAATAATAAATATGAATAATGTTATAAATTAAGAATAAATTTACATAATTGTATTATTTACGATGTTAAAAAACACATTCCATGAATTAGCCTCGAGGTAAGGGGCATCGTCTCAATCTTCTTTTTTTAAGGAATTTATTAATAATATTATATTTTATTATTTTATTAGTTCTATATACATCCAATATGATATTACATATCAATATTTAATCTATACTAATGATAAATAATTTTTTTTCATAAATCTATCAATTCATAGATATTTTTTTAAATATTCAATGTGGTATAAAACACATTAGACCTTAAAAGATTTAATTATAAAATCATTTCTTCATGATATTAATTAACATATTTATTTATATGGATATAAAAGGATTGGACATGAAAAATTATGTCTATCAGTTGATTTTTTCCAAAAGGAATATTTTTATATGAATATTTTTATTTTCTTTAAAAAATGATAAAATGATTTTTTTAATGAATGTGGTTACAAGGACTTCTCTGTCACAATGACCATTTTTTGATATTTGGAATCCTTTAGAAGTGATATTTTTTTAATGGAACATGAATCCATTATTCAATTTTTTTATTTTTGGTATTGAAAATGGGTTTGAATGTTAATTTACCATTTAGATATCTTGAAATTAATTCTTGTGATTTCAAAAGAAATTTTTTGAGTGAAATGTTGAAAATTGAAATCTTTTGTTTTATGATTAATTAATTGTAATTATACATTTGAATTGTTGTTAGTGATAAATAAATTATTGGTGGTTATTTGATAAATCAATGACAGGTGGTTCTAGGATAAACCCATTACATGTGGTTACATTATAACCTCTAATTAATTAGGTATGGATGTCTTCTTCATGGTTATTCCATTAGTAAGTGTCACGTGTATGGATTTTTTCCATATTTATATTACATTTGTATGAGTAATACATGAGGAAATATAATGTATAGTTATTCCATTTAAAGAGGAGTATGTTCGAGGTTACCTTTCTATGCTATATTTTCTTTTTATTGGTTCTATGGTAATCTTTGGATTACATAAGGGTAAACTATGAGATTATATTTAGTGAAGAGTAATTACTACTTATTAAAGGTTAAAATTTTTAATTTATGATAAATTATTCATCATTTACATGATTTTTCAATAATAATGGTCTTCTATCTATGTGTAACCCTTAATGATATTTTTATGATGGTATCACGTTTTTAAATGTTTTTATTGTATTTAAAGGAGAATATATTCATGGATGGGAGCAAGGAAAAGTTATTACGATTAAACATGATATAAAAATATGCTTCTATTCAAAAAATTTTGTTTTATGAAAAAAGGATAATGAGTAGAAGTGTCTACAATGTAATATTAGAGTTGTTATGTATAACTTATGGCCAAAGTCTCTAAATATATAATCTTTAAAAGATCCACAATGTGAGATAATGCCTAATTGTTGACTTAACTTAATATTATGTAACTTTTTATGATAATGCCTCATTGTTGGTATCATATGATTGTTTAGAATACCTTACAGGTTAGGCTGATATTTATGAATTACTTAAACAAAAGATATAACCATACTCGTTAGGATAATATAAATAGTCATTGTTATTTTAGATAAATTTAATGAGTTTGAGATAACATGAGTTTCAATATATTAGTTATAATATTGCTTATAAGACATTATATAATGATTATATTTATATATACTGACAATGAACATTTTGGTTCTAATAAATAGTTGGATCCAGTAGGTACCACTGTGACAATGGATGTGAATGAAAATGTTTTAGAACAAAGAATAATAAACTAAATGAAATAGGAGCTACAATGTGAACTTCTTTTGTTAATATAAACCAACTATTAGTAGTAATGATTAACTAGTTGAACCTTTGTGAGATCTTTAATGCATCATATATGAGAGAAATTAACCCATGTGGATGTTCAAGAAATAATTATCATAAGAGAAAATATATACAAAGACATATGTTTCAAGAATGTAAAAAAGAAAAACTGAGTAAGATTTATTAATGATATGGGTAGATTTTATATATGTTGTATTAGAAGTCATAAATCAATAACCTACCATGGAAAAAGGAATCATTCAGTTGACTCTATGAATGAGAATAATGTTATTTTTGAGTGATCTATTGAAAGTTAAAATGTGGGGAGTATATTCATAGTTAAAATAGATGTCCAACGAAGAAGCATAGAGATTGGTATTATCTAAAATGTATAAATATTCATTTTGAAATACCTAATTATATTCCAATTGATTAAGATAGAACTAAAAATGACATATTATTATTATGAATTATTTTAGGACTCATGTTTTGACATAAATGAAACTGAAGACATGATTCATGTTTTGGTTTAATATAATGATGTATTAAGGAATAAGATGGAAAATTTTGGTTATGGGAACATGATTAATATATAATTATTAATTGGAATACATATATAATGAATTCTAGGGATATGATAGATCTATGAATGATGAAATGTTTCAAGTTATTAATTATATTTTATTTGATGCAATTACATTAGATGATTTTTTTAATATGTGTTATCATTAGGTATTTTCTGTGAAAATGGGATTTTAGTTAGAATGATATTTTCAAGTGTGCGAATAATTATAAAGGTATGAATAAACTTTAGGTTTTATGTGGTAAATGATTTTGAGGTAATTATAGGATATTACATTTTGAGATGAAAATAAAAGGCAAGAGATAAAAAATGAGATTAAAAAAAATTCCGGTTATTTTGAGTATTTTATCTCATTTTTGGAATGTTATAATAATTATATTTTTTTAAAGAAAGGGAAGCCCATAAGATGGGTGACAAGTCGACGCATCTGAAAATACCTCTTGAATTGAACTCAAGACAGATGAGCAGCAAGGGTACATGACCGACCATTGGCCTGTGAGATTTTTTAGGTTATTATGACGTTTTTAGTTAAATGATTTCATGGAATATGAAAAAAGATTATTTTTGGAAAATATGTTTTATTAAATTTATATATGTTGAATTATAAAATTATTTGGGAATAATGTTATAAATATTATTTTAGAAGACATTCAATATTTTGGGAACCCTATTTTCTAATGAAATAGGTATTTATTTTTGTAATAGTTGAATATTTATTTTGGAATATTAAATGATTTAATTTTGGACTTATGGACATTGATTCTATTTATGGAAAAGATTATCCCATCTTGGATAATAAGAGATTTTTAAAATTTCTTTTTTGGTATGAGAAATTAAGAGTGATTGATTTAATTTTGAGATAGATGTAAAATATTTAACTTGTAATACTCTTTTATAAAATACTTATAACATTTGGGTTTAAATCATAGATTGGATTATTTTGAGGAATTTGATGAAATATTATTTATAAAATACTATATGATGAAATTTGGGTATTAATTTATAATTATGAGATTAAAAGTAAATTTTCATAATATAATGTTTTTTCTTTTGGGGGAATTATTTAATCGTATGCTAACCATATTGTTTTGGTTGATGATTCAATATAGGCTGAATAGATAGTTATTTTTTTTGTGGATTATGTTTTTTTATTGATGTTAATTATATTGTTTCAGGAGTGAAAAATAAATTCATCTTGAATAATCATCATTTAGTGAAAAATATTTTTTTTGGTGGAAATTTATTAATGGTTGAAACCGTACATGACAATTATGTATGTTTCTTTATGATCGTATTTCTTATTATCATATAATTCCAAAATTCTATGAAAATGATCCTAATACAAAAACATTATCCTGTTTCATTATGTAATTGGGAACCAATGGCCTTTTAACTAATCACAGATGTATGGTTTTATGGGTATTAACATTCTCCGGACAATTTTTTCTACCACTCTCCGTCATAACTTGTGGATTAGTTATGAATTATATATCCGTGTTTTCTTATATGGATCCATATTATGTGTTATCTCGAGTATAATTCATACCTTACATTCTTTATTTTGAAGTGGTAGTTTTATTAACCCATTGTCTAATGATGGATTTCTATAATGTTATTTTTAAATGTCATGCCATATTTACCAACCAATAATTAAAATATTGAGGAAACCATTTATTAATTGTTTGAGGGGTGTATGTAACATCATTATTTTAATGAAATAAACACTATTATTGATAGAATAATTGTTAGTCTACATTGGGATAAAAGGAACGACTAAATATAATTATTTAAATATAAACATTATTACATTTTTGTTAGAATAGTAGGAATGAATAATATTAATTAAATTTTCAAATTATTATTTGCACATGTATATATGATTATTTTGTGACCAATTAAATATAAATTGAAAAACCATAAAATTAAAAAGAAATATTTTTCTAAAAAAAATATTTAATTCTTCACATGAATGTATTATTCAAATAAGGTAATAAGTATCTGGTTATTATTATATAAATGGAATATAAATATAATATAAACATTAAAATTCAACATATGTGTTTTTTGAGATGTTATATAATAATAAATAAATTTCTATGGATAAAATGAATGATTTTTCAAAACATAATTATTGATGCATTTTGATGTAGAACCCATTTTACATATAGATTATAAAATTATATAATTTATATTTTACAAAAATAAACTTCTTATTTGGGAGGGATGCATAAAATATTACTGTGGATAATTTTTTTGGAACATTCAAACAATAATCATTTTTTTAGTATTGAAAAATTATAATTTTTAATTCAAAAATTCTTTTTCATCAAGTTTTTATATAGTTAGATTATCCTTTTAAATAGTTGTATAGTTTAATTGAACTATTTTATTACCATTAAATCTATTTAAATTCATTGGAATCAATTTGAAATTGAAAATATACCTAAAAATGATTCACAATTTTTATCATTTCAAAAAAAATCCATTATTTAGTTTTGTCTCTAGAATTATTTTAAAATATAGTTTTTCCAATGATATAATTAATATAGTTAAAATGGAAGAACTATTTGGAATTATAAGGTTCATATTTTATTGTATGGCTAATTTCATTTGTTATATAAAAATGTATGATGATAAAAAAATTATTTACCGTAGTTAACGTACTATTTTGGAAAGGGTTAAAATTACAAGAAAAAAGCTTAACATACTTAAAAACTAAAAATTTTAAATGGTGGATGAGGGTTTTATCGACACTAACAAACATATAAAACATTAATTACAAAAAATTTTAGTGCAATTAAAATTCACCTCTGTGTTTTTATCTTTTATAATAATATAATCAATAAATTAATCACTTCAATCCACCCCCCATGTATACTTAATAATCCTCACCACCCCATTTAGACCCACAAAGACTTATAGCTTCTAAAATATCTACCCAACCCCCCCCCCAATCTCCTTACATCAGAGTACATCTATTATCTCTAATAGAGAAAATCCAATGTCCTCAAGGGTGTTTCATGGATGGGATATTCAATAAGTAATTTTCACAAAGTACCTCTCTTAATTGATTTTTTATTTCTACATTATCCACACCTCTTTCATATATATATGCATGATAACTCCAATATCTAGTATATAATGGATATTTATGATTCAAATTAAATATCTCATATACATTTCATTTCTCACAACCTCTTATTCAGTGGAATGAAATAGTTATCCATGTTATACCGATTAATTACCTTTGTGAATAAAATTTTTATTCTCTTTTTATTACCGCCATCATGAGGGGTCTTAAAAATATTTTATAGTAAAATAATATTTTGATATCTATATTATAAACTATTTATTATTATAAAAATTCTATATTAAACATTCCTTTAGGATTTACATATTTTTGTTATTCAATAACTTTGTTTTGGGATGTGGGGACTAACACCTCATCAAAATGAGGTGATTTGTTCCCATATCACATGGATTGAACTAAAGACTGTTTTTTGACATAGTTTATATAAATATAATATTAATAATGTTTTAATGATATAATATATATATATATATCTACATTTTATTTAATTTCATTCTTTTAATACGAAAGGATAATCATAAATAATGTTGATGCATATATACGATCTACCATTTCCATGAATGTTTTTTTAGTTTGTCATAAATGATTCATGTAATTAATTATATATTGAAAATATAATATATTTATATCATGTTTTATATTCTAGATATTATGGAATTATGGCCACACGAAATATTGACATCATACCAAGATCATTTTCGACTCAAGTACTGAATATCTACAAAATGTTAGATATGAAAATTAAGAATTGTTTAACTGTTATAACATTTTAATATGTTTTATTAGTGAAATAATAAAATTGAATAATTTTATCAATAATGTATTGATCCACCCAATTTTCTTATTCATGATGATAAAGAACAAACGTGATGAATTAGACTCGGGCTAATGTACATTCTCTCAATATTCTTTCATTGACACATTTCATGAAAATATAAACCTTTATTATTTTATTAGTTGTATATACCGATCCTATGTAATTTAATTAACATATTATACCATTAATAAAATTAACTAATTTTATATTAAATTTATTAATTCATGGATATTAGTAATAAAATTTTTATACCGGTCTGGGACACCTTAAATATATAATAATTTAATTATCAAATAGTTTATACATGATATTAATTCACATATTTATTTATATTGATATAAATGGATTATAAGTGAATATTTTTCTATATTTTAACAATTTTCAAAAGGAATATTTATATTCGATGAATTTTACTCTCTTTCCAAAATGAACAAGATTATTTTTTAATGTATGTGTCAACCACAACTTATCCCTTGTCGTAACCATTATTTGATTTTCAACATACTCTGTTATAAATAAAATTTTAAAAGTAAACTAAATCTTTTATTCCATATTTGGGATATTTGTTTTTAAAAATTGTTTAGAAATTGGATTTATTATTTCAATATCTTGAAATTATTTAATGTGATTGAAAATTAAATTTTATGACTGAAATATTGATAATTGAAATATTTTTTTTTTTGATTATATAATGGAACATACAAATTTTATGGGTGGTAACATGATAAACCAAATATGGGTGGTTATGTGATAAACCAAATATGAGTGGTTAAGGGATAAACCACATAAGGGTGGTTCCTTGAAAACCCCAAGGATGGGTGGAAACGTCATACCCTCCAATGCATTGGGTATGGAAGTCGGTGATATGGTTGTTCCATTTTTAGGGATCCATGTATGTATGTTAGCGGTATGGATATTTTATTTGTAAGAGTTATTGGTGTGAATATTTACCATATGGTTATTTCATTTTAGTATGATTATGTTCCATGTTTCCCTTATATGTTATATGTTCTTTTTATGGTTTTATGGATATATTTTGTTCCAAAAAAGGGTAGGAAATTAGATTATATTCATTAGGTAAAAGTAATAGTTTATTATAATGTATTATATTTTACATGTTCTCTCAAGACTAACAGTTTTAATTCATTGTGTATCCCTTGCAATGATTTTCATACTTATCCCTTGTTTTGAAATGTTTTTTCAGGATTTAGTGGAAAATATAGTCAAGGATGGGGACAATGAAATGTGATGATGATTAAAAATGAAACAAAACCGTGTTTCTTTTTAATTTTTATTGTATAATGAAAAAAATGGAGACTGATTAGAAGTGTCTACTTTGTAATATTTGAGTTGTTATGTATCACATATGACTTAATACTCTAAATTTCTAAACTTGAAAATATCATAAATATGAGATAATGTTGTATTATTAAATTAAATAACGGTTATGTAGTGGTTATTTTTGGGGCCTTATAATATTACATCATTTTTGGGTGGTTAATATTTCATATGTGGTGAAAGATAAACATTAACTATTGTATCCATGATCAATAATGAACCATTTCATCTACTTTATTCTAAGTAAAAAAAGAATATATCTATTTCTTTTTGGTGATGACATATATATACAAACCAAAAAATATATATAATATTTTGTTCTAGTTGAATAAATTATTAAATTAAATTTGGAGATATTTTCAAGTTATTACTTAAATAGAATTATGTCACAACTCATACATAAAAAATCCAGAAATTACATCGTGGAAACATTCAAATTATTATACATTTTCCATATTATAATTATTTTAAAATAAATAATTACTTTATTTTATAAAAATTACCCATGAAATTCCACATGAATATCTCCTTTCCCTTAAAAATCAATAGATGTTGTGAAAAGCATAATAAAATTTGGGACGAGGATAAAATTATATGTAAGGTATAAGAAGAGAAATAAGAAAATAGACTTCTTAAAATATTAGAAATCATATAACTATTACCATTATAGGAAATTTAATTCGGGATTATGAAAACATTTCCATGAAAAAAAGAAATAAATCTCAATGGAATCCTTGAAAAAAATAGTAATAAATTTAAAACTGTTTTCAATAACTTAGAGCATCACATTTATAACCCGTTTTAAACCCATATTGTAACGCCCCGACCCCAGCTACCCAGAGTCGGTGCTTTACTTCGTAACATTGGCATGATCACAAAAGATCAAGTCTCGAAAGACCGATTAGTTTAGTAGCCTTGGAAACACTAGATACATTCGTAAACGTTACATTACATCATAAAGTGAAAAACTACAATAACAAAGTCTCCATAGTCCACTCTCATATCCTCGTCTGACAATCCATATAGGTCATTCATAAAATACTTCTTCGCATCCTGGAAAATATTAAAACATTCAAAGGGGTGAGCTCAGATGCTCAGTAAGGATAACAATATTGCGGAAGCCTTCATAAATAAACATAATCATTTAAGGCAATGTATAACTAAAACAAAAGCCTTTTAAACTTGAACATCAACATAATATGGAAAAAGTAAAATGATATAATTCCATTTACTTCTTCACATGGATATTCTACTGGTCGAATAATCACATGAAATATCATTAACCACTTTCATAATGAGGGAATGTATAATTCCAGACATTCTGAAACATTTTGTCAAGGCCTCGGCCAAGAAGTCTAAAATGATTAAGGCCTCGGCCAAAACCATAAATCAAATTGGGAAAGGGCCTCGTCCAATTCCATGTCTAGTTGTCTCATGAGACCTACTGATGCATCTAGGAGCTATAGCGGGCTCCACCCGTCACTTATTAAGTCCAATACATTCCTCATATGAATAGATTTAAACATATCATAAACCATAACATAATCGTATCACATAAAACATGCATAAAGGAAACATAAAATTTCCACATTTCAATCAAAAGATATCAATACAACACATTGATATAATAAATACTCTTTCAAAACCATTTTCAATACCAAAATAAAAGAATGTTAAAACTTTGTATTTATTTTTCATTAAAAAAAGTGATGGCTTGTAGAGGAAGCCGAAACTCAAATAATGGTCACGGCGGCGGAGAAGTCATTGTCGCCACATATGTATGGAAAGAAAAACATTCCCTTTTTGTCGTTTAGTAAAACACTTCATATAAAAAAAGATTCCTTTTGAATAAATGTAAAATTCAAAGGGGTTTATACACCGTATAAAAGAATGTTGTGTATAAAACCAAATATGCCTCAATGAAAAGAGATTGAGACGAAGTCCTTAAAAAGATCATTTTTAAAATAAAATAGATCTATTTTGTGTATTCACTATAGGTACACATATAAAATGTAAATAAACAAAATAGGACATAATAATATCATGACATAATTTGAAAGTAGGAGATTAACCCAAAGAATGGAAGTTGAGTTAAGAAGTTCCCTTACCTTGCGTCTTGTCCTGACTCGACCATTCTTTAACCTCCTGAATAATAAACTAGAGTTAATTTCTATTTACATAAGAACCTTTTTCATGTTCATTATTCCATTTATATCACTTATTACCATGTTATGACCATTATTTAATTATTTAAGTTAATAACGGTCGTTTTGTCGATCTTTGGTACTTGAGTCAAAAATAAACTTCTTATAATTACAAGTTGTTCATGTGGTGAAATATCCATTATATCCAGAATTATATTCATGATGTATATATCATATATATCACATATATATAGTATATACATTCATTCATAATGTCACGTAACATTTAGAGGTAAGAAATGAAATGCACCGTTCATGGAGACGGTAAGCCGTACGTACGCATGAACGCTACTTTCATTTCTATTTCATATTTAATGGAATGAAATCATAATTATATAAATTTATAATATAATTACAGTATAATATAGTGTATAATACCATTTAATCCATCCTTTACACATCCCACATATGGCATTATCGATTCAAATCACTTTGATGGGGCGGTAGTCCGCACTTTCTAAAATGAAATTATCGCATTTTACCCATAATAGAAATCATTAAGTATGCCATAAATGAGAAATAAAGAAGCATAAGTAAAACATAAACATATTATATATCATATATAAAAATAGTTACATCTTAATGGCCACCTTTGATGGTGTTATATGAGTGTTGAACAATCATCGTTTCGTGAGGCAGAAATTCGACATCCACAGAAACCGTATGTTCTTTAACCATTAGATGTAGGTGTGTGTAAGTGTAGCTCTAATACTTCTTATAAAAACAACCTAGTGTATTGAGGATACTGGTGTTGTTACAAAATAAATGAATAAAAAGAGTTTATGGGTTTGGAGAAGAAAAATAAAACAAAACAATATTATAGAAGACATTACCTCAAAATCGGGTAACTCTTTTTAATTTGAGTCAATGGCTTCCTTGGGAAGAATTATGCCCAAATTGAGGCTTCTAGGAGTAATAGGGGGAATTTTGGAGAGTATTTGTGCCTATGTTGGCCGAGCGAAATGGCTTGAAGGTGTGAATAAGGTGGGAGAGGTGGGGGCGTTTTATAAGAGGAGAGGAGGGGCTCTTTTGGAATGATTGAAATGTTACATTATTATACAATGATTTTCGGATTCTAAAGGTCTCACACTTATATAATTCGTGTATAAGGTGATAAGGGTTCTAAATATCCTCATCCAATAGGCTTTGGACAAGTTTAAGCCTTGGATTTTGCAATATCTTCTCATTTTATTTAAATCGTTAAATAATGAGGTCATCGCTGCATCATAATTATGTCATAAATAATTTAATTTTTATAATGTCTAAAAATTATAAAAAAAATACTATGATGTAGGAAATATTTTTAGCTTTCTAATGAATATTTATAGTAAATATTTGGACTTGTGTAACCCCACTTAAAAACTGTTTTAGTAAAACAACTCATGTTTGTGTCAATTTAATTTTAACATTAAATAAATATATATTAATGTAATTTTCCAACTAATGTGGCTCCATGGGGTCCCCAAGTTTACCCATGGGTTTTCTTGGTCGGCCATGACTCATACAATAGGAGTAGGACAAGTGTCAAGCTCATATCATATTATTAAAACATTATTTGTACCTTAAACTACACTAATTACCTCTAATCGCGATTAAGAACTTAAAAGTTACCATTCACCAAAAAATTATTTTAATCTCATTGAACCACGTTTTGCTTCTTAATTAAAACCATGTATGTCGGATTTTTGAAAATCAAATCACAGAAGTGGTAATATTTCATTTTAACGAAAAATCAGTTTTTAACAACCACTTAGTGGTTTCACTATTCATCAAAAATTGAAGTTTTTCAGAATAAGGAAAAAATATCACACTAATCTGTAATTAATATTATGAATTCAAAAATGATGTCTATTTTACAAAATTCCAAACATATAAGTTGAATTAATTAATTTTATAATTAATTCCCGCTGTTACAACAAATAGCGTGTTTTTAAGAAACAATTTATATAAAAAGATTGGCAATTGTTTATGTCCAATTTCAATGTTAAATTAATTATAATTACCTCCATTGGATAAAATGGTAAAAATATATTCTAATTATACTTTAAAACCACTAAATAGTATAATTTGTCACTATAAATTATTTTGCTTAAAAAAAGTTGTTTTAAGTATTTTTCACTATTCATAAAAAAATTGGAAGTTCTCAGAAAGTTACAAAAAATTCAACTTAGGATAATTTCGATATTACGAATAAAAAAATGAAGTCCATTTTGAAATATAAAATTTCTATAATTTTAAAAAGTGGTTATTAGTATTCATAATGGCTACTTTGATTAGTCGCGGTGTTTTAGAACTCGAAGTTGCGTACAATGCAAGCTATTGCATTATTGAATGAGAAGCGTATCGTGGAAGATCGAGGTGTTACATTCTCCCCTCCTTCAATAAATTGCGTCCTCGCAATTTGAAATTTTTCTTTGAAAATAAAAGGTTGAAAAGGTAAAATACCTTTGAGGAAAAACCACATCGGAAATAAGGTTAATAAATATATAACATTAAAAGAAAGCAAGATAAGTACAAAGGTCACCCGATATAGCCCATTCTAGGATTCTATGAAAATATGGATATGGAGGAGAAACAAACCATCAAGGTCTGATGGAGAGTTATAGAAAACAGGATTAGGAGAAAGTTTAACCACAAGAAAATCACAAACTTGTGATTGGTTAAATGGTCATTGAATCCCCAGTTGGAAAAGTTAACCGACATCATTTTTGTTTTAAGTTACCTTTTATAATGTTGAGGAATTTATTTATGAGATTTACTAAGAACATAAGGGAATATACATACTTGTTATGTATACTTTCTTTCGTTAATAAATTTTTACCACAAACCCAACTTTTACTCCAAATGGTAACAGAACTCAAAAATATTCTATTTATTCTAATTGTATAAGGTTCCAAATGTTAACACATACCATTTAGATTAGTAAAATTATTTTTGAAATAACCAGGGACTTCCTGTAGGCTAGTGGTAGGAAATAAAGGCTTGTCGCACTATGGTTGTGGGTTCGATTCCTGCAGCTTTGTCCGACGCGACGGGTTATTCCCCACCCTGCAGGTTGTCCTTTTCCTAAAACTATAGTATCATAATATTCCAAAAATAATCTTCATAAATTTTTTAACCTTAAACATTACTTATCCGAAGATCAACTTAATCCATTCCAACCTTTATAGTTATCCAAAATACCTCTGTCCAGACTTTCTCTAAAAGGTCTCTTAATTCCAAAATCAATTTATCAGATTCCCCAAACAAAGTAAAGTTTCTCTTATTGTCACATACTAAAAATATGATTACCTTAATAATATTATAACCTTACTGAAATCAAAAAGTACTGCAGTACAATATTTATATATATCACATTATTCTTATAACCAGAATATAATCCTTGAGTCCAAAAGCACCAATACATTAATTATTCCGCTTCAACTGTAGTCACAGCATAAGATTGGCCTTGATCCCTTAGCCTTTTCTGAGGTAAGTTTCCTTGACACTTAGGACATTCATTTGCATAATGCCCCATTTCCCTACAATTGTAGCATTCAACTTTGACAGCCTCATTCTTTCACTTGCAATCACGAGCCTGGTGACCCTTTTCTCCACATTTATAACAAACTCCCATTCCTTTTAGGCAAGTACCAGGGTGATTCTTCCCACAATTATCACATAATGGAAAATCCTTCTTTCCCTTTTTCCCTTTATCTGTCTCTTGTTCCACCGTTCTCTTCTTCTCTTGCTTTACTTTGTTGTCATAAGACTTAGAGAATTCCTTTTCTGTCTTGATAGCACACGAGACAATATCTTCGTATGATGAGAAGGATTGTGATACTAAAGCTCGGGGGAGAAATGGTTTTAACCCATCAAATAAACGATCAATATTACTCCTTGGGTTATGTATATAATCGTCAGCATGCCTCGCTAACCTTGTAAAGTTAGCCTCATACTTTGCGACATTCTCATCCTCCTTCTGCCTCAAACTCAGAAATTGCCTTTCCATATCTGTTCGATGGTCACGAGGAAAGTATTTTTCTAAGAAAATCTCTTTGAACTCCCTCCATTACATATTCGATACTTCATCATCTTCCTTTTTGTTTTGAATCAGTGACCACCACTGATCGACATCTCCAGTGAGGCGGTAAACTGCCATGACATCCTTCTCCCGTTCACTACTCCCTAAGGCATGGAATATTTTCTCTAAGGAATTTATCCATTTCTCAGCTACTATAGGATTTGTACTCCAATTGAAGGTTGGTGTTTGTTGCCTCATGAAATGGTCTAGCATTGATCCTCCACGTTGCAGATCAGGGTGCTCCATATGAGTAAGGTTATTATTCATAACCTGAGTAAGTTGTCCCAGTATGGTGATTAGCTGATCGGCACCAGTTGCATCACCAGCCCCACTATAATTATCTTGAACAGAAGGGAAATCCCTACACGGAGTGTGTGCATTGATACGGTTTCCATTCCTTCCACTAGGCGCCATTTCTAAACAATGGCATAAACTAGATTAGTTTATGAAATAAAATACATAGTTCCATATTTGTAAAATACTTTACATAAATTGAACTATTTATGGATATAATCCATAATCATAAAAATAAATGTTTCCTTTGAGGAAGTATATACTCATAACCCTTCATAGTGGTTTGTAAAGAAAATGAGAATTATCCTAAGCATATCCCTAGGGAGTATCGTAACCAAGAGTGCAGCAAGGCCCGTTGTCGTGCACCAGTTCCCGTTCGAGTCTAGCTCATAGCGGTGTTTTTGGGTTTTACCCCTAGGTACATCTGTGCCAGAGCCGCCTCTACCTGCTCATATCCAGACAGGGATGTATTGCTCGGAAAACTCACAAAATATCTACAATAACATAATTCTAGGAAGTTCTTCTATACTAATCCTCAAAGTCTATCTTTGGGCTATGTGCTCTAATCAGAGTTTATCTACACCTAGCTTCCAAGGTTAGTACTAAACTGCCTCTGATACCAACTGTAACGCCCCGACCCCAGCTACCCAGAGTCGGTGCATTACTTCGTAACATTGGAATGATCACAAAAGATCAAGTCTCTAAAGACCGATTAGTTTAGTAGCCTTGGAAACACTAGATACATTCGTAAACGTTACATTACATCATAAAGTGAAAAACTACAATAACAAAGTCTCCATAGTCCACTCTCATATACTCTTCTGACAATCCCTGCAGGTCATTCATAAAATAATTCTTCGCATCCTGGAAAATATTAAAACATTGAAAGGGGTGAGCTCAGATGCTCAGTAAGGATAACAATATTGCGGAAGCCTTCATAAATAAACATAAACATTTAAGGCAATGTATAACTAAAACAAAAGCTTTTTAAACTTGAACATCAACATAATATGGCAAAAGTAAAATGAGATAATTCCATTTACTTCTTCACATGGATATTCTACTGGTCCGATATTCACATGAAATATCATTAACCACTTTCATAATAAGGGAATGTATAATTCCAGACATTCTGAAACATTTTTTCAAGGCCTCGGTCAAGAAGTCTAAAATGATTAAGGCCTCGGCCAAAACCATAAATCAAATTGGGAAAGGGACTCAGCCAATTCCATGTCTAGTTGTCTCATGAGACCTACCGATGCATCGAGGAGCTATAGCGGGCTCCACCCGTCACTTATTAAGTCCAATACATTCCTCATATGAATAGGTTTAAACATATCATAAACCATAACATAATCGTATCACATAAAACATGCATAAATGAAACATAACATTTCCACATTTCAATCAAAAGATATCAATACAACACATTGATATAATAAAAACTCTTTCAAAACCATTTTCAATACCAAAATAAAAGATATTTAAAACTTTTTATTTTTTTTTCATTAAAAAATGTGATGGCTTGTAGAGAAAGCCGAAACTCAATTAATGGTCACGGCGGTGGAGAAGTCGTTGTCACCGCATATGTACGGAAAGAAAAAAATTCCCTTTTTGTCGTTTAGTAAAACGCTTCGTATAAAAAAAGATTCTTTTTGAATAAATGTAAAAGTAAAAGGGGTTTATACACCGTATAAAAGAAAGTTGTGTATAAAACCAAATATGCCTCAATGAAAGGAGATTGAGACGAAGTCCTTAAAAAGATCATTTTTAAAATAAAATAGATCTATTATGTGTATTCACTATAGGTACACATATATAAAGTAAATATACAAAATAGGACATAATAACATATATATCACATATATACAGTATATACATTCATTCATAATGTCACGTAACATTTAGAGGTAAGAAATGAAATGCACCGTTCATGGAGACGGTAAGACGTACGTACGCATGAACGCTACTTTAATTTCTATTTCGTATTTAATGGAATGAAATCATAATGATATAAATTTATAATATAATTACAGTATAATATAGTGTATTATACCATTTAATCCATCCTTTATACATCCCACATATGGCATTAACGATTCAAATCACTTTGAGGGGGCGGTAGTCCGCACTTCCTAAAATGAAATTATCGCATTTTACCCATAATGGAAATCATAAAGTATTCCATAAATGAGAATTACAGAAGCATATGTAAAACATAAACATATTATATATCATATATAAAAATATTTACATCTTAATGGAAACCTTTGAAGGTGTTATATGAGTGTTGAACAATCATCGTTTCGTGAGGCAGAAATTCGCCATCCACAGAAACCGTATGTTCATTAACCATTAGATGTAGGTGTGTGTAAGTGTAGCTCGAATAATTCTTATAAAAACAACCTAGTGTATTGATGATACTGTTTTTGTTACAAAATAAATGAATAAAAAGAGTTTATGGGTTTGGAGAAGAAAAATAAAACAAAACAATATTATAGAAGACATTACCTCAAAATCGGGTAACTCTTTTTGATTTGAGACAAAGTCTTCCTTGGGAAGAATTTTGCACAAAGTGAGGCTTCTAGGAGTAATAGGGGGAAGTTGGGAGAGTATTTGGGCCGATGTTGGCCGAGCCAAATGGCTTGAAGGTTTGAATAAGGTGGGAGATATGGGGGCCTTTTATAAGAGGAGAGGAGGGGCTCTTTTGGATTGATTGAAATGTTACATTATTATACAATGATTTTCTGATTCTAAAGGTCCCACACTTATATAATTCGTGGCTAAGGTGATAAGGGTTCGAAATATACTCATCCAATAGGCTTTGGACAAGTTTAAGCCTTGTATTTTGCATTATCTTCTCATTTTATTTAAATCGTTAAATAATGAGGTCATCGCTGCATCATAATTATGTCATAAATAATTTAATTTATATAATGTCTAAAAATTATAAAAAAAATACTATGATGTATGAAATCTTTTTAGATTTCTATTGAATATTTATAGTCAAAATTTGGACTTGTTTAACCCCACTTAAAAACTGTTTTAGTAAAACAACTCATGTTTGTGTCAATTTAATTTTAACATTAAATAAATATATATTAATGTCATTTTCAAACTAAAGTGGCTCCATGGGGTCCCCAAGTTGACCCATGGGTTTTCATGGTCGGCCATGACTCATCCAATAGGATTAGGACAAGTGTCAAACTCATATCATATTATTAAAACATTATTTTTACCTTAAACTACATTAATTACCTCTTATCGCGATTAAGAACTTAAAAGTTACTATTCACCAAAAAATTATTTTAATCTCATTGAACCACATTTTTATTCTTAATGACAACCATGTATGTCGGATTTTTTAAAATCAAATCACAGAAGTGGTAATATTTCATTTTAACGAAAAATCAGTTTTTAACAACCACTTAGTGGTTTCACTATTCATCAAAAATTGATGTTTTTTAGAATAAGGCCAAAATTTCACCCTAAGCTATAATTAATATTACGAATTCAAAAATGATGTTTATTTTACAAAATTCCAAACATATAAGTTGAATTAGTTAATTTTATAATTAATTCCCGCTGTTACAACAAATAGCGTGTTTTTAATAAACAATTTATATCAAAAGATTGGCAATTGTTTATGTCTAATTTCAATGTTAAATTAATTCTAATGACCACCATTGGATAAAATGGTAAAAATATATTCTAATTATACTTTAAAACCACTAAATAGTATAATTTATCACTATAAATTATTTTGATTAAAAAAAGTTGTATTAAGTATTTTTCACTATTCATAAAAAAATTGGAAGTTCTCAGAAAGTTACAAAAAATTCAACTTAGGATAATTTAGATATTACGAATACAAAAATGAAGTCCATTTTGAAATATAAAATTTCTATAATTTTAAAAAGTGGTTATTACTATTCATAACGGCTACTTTGATTAGTCGCGGTGTTTTAGAACTGGAAGTTGCGTACAATGCAAGCTATTGCATTATTGAATGAGAAGCGTATCGTGGAAGATCGGGGTGTTACACATATCAAGCCCAAATTGAGTCTATTTAAATCCATAAGATACAAAATTTGTAAAATCCTTCAATATTTCTAATTATGGTAAATAACGTTACTCAATGCATTGGAGCACTATTTCGGCACAATGAATATTTAACCTATAATAGGATCACCCTATGCTAGATGTTCCAACCAGTCATATAATTTTTAATGGGCTCACCCAGTGTTATCATGAACAAACCATCATATAATATTCCCTTAGATCACTCAATGTTATCTGGGTCAACCAATTGTATAAGTTGTAACCATATGACTTGATTATATCTAGTCCACTACATCCTATTTACTATAAAATGATCACCTGACACTATCTCGGAGCACCCATTTTTCATGTATACTAATAATGTTCCATATCATCAATGATCCTTTTTTATAAATGAATTTTTAATTATAATATATATATATAATAATTTTAAACTCATATTAAAATTACATTGTGATATCAAAATAACATTATAATTTTAAAACCCATTTTCTTTACAAAAAAATATTTTCTTAGAAAAACCTCTTTTGATTCCACAATATCCATAAAAATGAATAAGTTTTTTATTGAATAATTGTTTAATAATTTCAAATGAATATAGAAAATAAATAATTTAAATGGAATTAGAATAGTCATTGTCATTGTATATATCATTTATATTGAGAATTGTCAACTTTTCTATACAAAATAAGAAAAATTATATATTTTCTATAACCTTTGAAATAATCTAAAAGAGACATAAAATGTAAATTTTTTGATATTTAATCAATATTTAAAAACTGTTGTAAAATAGTTTTTTTGAAATCATCAACATTGAATTTGATGAGTTTGATGGAAATCATTAAAAGCGGATTTTTTAAGAAAAATCCATTACCACCATAGAAATATTTGAAACATATATCCTATAAAATAGTAACATTAAAAAAATTAAAAAAATTAGAGTGGATAAATTCATGATATATAATATAATTAGGGCTTTATATACACATCAAAAAATAATATTTATTCATAACATCAAAAGATGCATCAATAAATTGAAATTAAGATGATGTCCCATACAATAAGTTTTACATGTCAAATGAATAATTATATTTCAAAATATAAATCATATTTTTATTATTAAAATTAATTAGTACCTTTTACAATTTTATTATTATTTCATTTCAATTATTACCATGTTATAAACAATTTATTTTAAAATTATGTTTACATGGGACGTTTTAACTATATATGGCTACTGTGTCCAAAATGAATTTTGTAGGTCAACTATGGGTCAATAAGAAATTATTAAAACATCACAAGAATAATAATCATCAAATAATTTAAATTTTTTTTAAATAAATTATAATTTAAAAAATCGTGAATGATGCATATGAAAAATGAACTATGTTATAATCAAGGAGATGGTAGGTCATATGAATGTACGTATAACATTTCTATTTTTCACCAATCATTATGTATATATGGTATGTATTATTTTGTCATTAAATAATGATAATAATAATAAAACAAATACCATATAATTACATTAAATATATATATATATATAATATTTTTGACATATTAATGAAATAATTTTCAAACACCTTGTGGGAGGAGATAGATTGCATGTAACATGAACACAATTATCTTTTCCTGTGAGTGGAAGTGTAAGAAATAAAATGTAATCTTACCTTATAAAATTCAAAATCATGTCATAAATATATTAATTATGTCAATTTTACAAAATATTTTCATTATCCTTTCAATTATTACAATACATGAAACTCATTAACATAAAAAAACACATTACATCGTGAGACTATAGTCTACCATATACATGAATAATGAATTCTTAACCCAAATAATGGTAATCGATTGAGATGAATATGATACCACAAAAATAATAATATCTATGTATATGGATTTTAATTTCATTATTATGTTTTATGTTTTAATACATAATTAAATGTAAAAAAGTAATACATAAAATTAAAAACAGTTGATAAGACAAGTCCCCCCTCTAATAGAAACCTCCGTTGGATATCCTATTATGGTCCTCGTGGTTGGTCTTTTGGTATTAAAATAACCACTATAATTTTTATAATAATGTTTTTGTTGGATTTTTTGAAAAGTTTTTAATGAAAAATGTTTTGGGATGTTCAAGTAATCTAGGAAAGTGAGTGTTGTTTTATAATTGAGGTGGAGAGACAATTTGGGAAATACCCAAAAATATTCACTATTTTAGAGTAACTATTACTTAATAGGCCTCCAATATTTGTCAGTGAAGTATTTGAAATATGATATTTTCTATCCACACCTCTAATATAAAAAATATCACATTTGGAAAAATTTTGTTCCAGATCCATTATGTTTAATCAATATTAAATTTTCGGTTTTTACCCCATTAAGTACAATCATTTTAATTAGACATGTAATTTAACCATTAAGATGGTATTAGTTATATAATTTATAACCATTATTTCTAAATCTCAAATAATGATTTAAAATAAAAAATTTATTTGTGTGTAATTTTAATTTTAATGGAAGTGGCTATCAAGAATAAATGAACGTTTAAACATTAATCGTGATATTTATTGTCACATTCATTAACTACTAATTATAGAAAATTTTAAAATTTAAACAATTTTTTTAGATAAATAATTATTATTTCTAATATGTATTCATTTTTAAAAATTTAAAATCATATAAATGAAAATATTTAATTTAAATTATTCTTACAAACACAACGATAAAAAGAATCTAATGAGAAATAATTTGAATGAATAGAAAATGTTCCTACGAAAATCAGTATTAAAAAGGTTCGAATGGACTAAAATAGATTAATAGATTTATTATTTTACTAATTTTAATTTTTTATAATTTAAAAAATATATTTTCACATAAAAATAATTTATATTATGAGGTTGGTTTCAATAAAAATACATTATTTTTCACTATTCTTCAAAAAAAATAAACAATTCCGAAAATTCCAATAAAATTTACCAAAATCCAACTTTATTATGGTGAATTCAATGTTTAGGTAATTTTTTTTAAAAAAAATCTATAAGTTACTTAAATTAATATTATTTCCTTTTAAATAGTATTAAAACCCATTTTATGGAAACATATTTTTCAAAACAAATAACAATATAAACATTTAATTGATTATTTAATAAGACATTATCATTTATTTAAATTGATTATGAAATATATATTTATCCTAGATAATTTAATATTATTCATGCCGAATAATTTAAAGCCATGGTTATAATATTTATATATTTATCATGTTGTATAAGCTCAGTGTTGGATGTCATCCACACCATAGAGAATAAAAATTATTGGATTTTGTCTACCGAAAGCAATGAAATATATAATTTTTTTTTAAAAATAAATATATAAAAATGTATATATTTTCTATATCTTATTCCCTTTTGATATATTATAATTTTTATATTTTAACATTACCTCTATAATAAATTTTTGGACATTTGAATTTTTTTTTTGGAAAACAACTTAGAAAAACTGGAAAATAAAATACAATTAAGTTTAAATGGAAAAAGGTATGAATGTAATATAAAATACTAAATAACTATGTTTTAGTGTATGATAAAATATATGGTAAATGAAAATTTAGAAATGGAAAGAAATTTTAATTTACAAAAAAATATGGAGAGTAATTCCTTTTATAAATCACAAGAAACATAATGGTCAATGTAATGTTAATTGACCCAAAACTGTAAATCAATGATAATTTAAAAAACAACTTTATACACTGAAAATGGATGTAATATGACATTTTTTTCAATTTAACAATCCATTTCTTAGATATTTATTGTAACATTACTATATAGACTAAAATCATAAGGAAATATACTTAATATCCTGGTTGGATTTCAAAAATTAATTAATTTCCACCACATTATCATATTTTTTCCAATTGTGAGTATCCATGATGAATTTTCCAAAACCAAATCACTGATAAACATATAAATGATTATGTAATCAAGAAAATGATATCGTAATATTCTCTATATCACAATGAAATAAAATCAACCAAATTTAATATTATATGGTAGTATCATTACTAACATTTATATTGACCTTCATCCGAAACAATGTCAATTACCAAATCTATAATTCAATTTTTAATACAATTGTTTTATATATGATAAGTCATATGTTATTAATAATAAATTTATCATTATTTTTCAATATCCTTAATTTAAAATAATTATTTCTTACTCACATGAACATCATATTTCCCATTGGTCAGTGTTTCACCCTTTTCGACCTTTTGTTTTCGTTTTTTGCCTCATGGACCTTCCAGTTGGGATTGGTTGTCATCCGGACATCGACCTATCATTTTTTTGAAAAATAATCCTTATAAAACTCTTAGATATATGCTGATAATCCTTAAAATGACCTTAAACATCACAGATCAAATAATCCTTCATGGTTATCAATACTATTAATATCATGTCCAAAAATATAACATAATGCTTCACATTAAACTAAAACCAAACATATATATAAACCCATTAAAAAATATCCCATAATTAAAATAATCACTTTAATATATCATATCATAAAACTTATAAAGGATAATAAAATTTTATCATTTATGGTTATACTTTAAAAAATACCATTCTTCAATGAGCTGGTAACACTTCACTAGATGGCATAATATAAAATTTTTAAGTAAAAATTGACTTTTCAACACATTTATCTTATAATGTTGTTTTTTATACCCTATATAAGAATATTAATATATAATATATCATAATTAATTAGATTATTATTGCTAAAACATCTCACCATTGACTAGATGTCTATTATATTATTCTTGGATTGTACTGGACTTTTTTCCTTGTAGTCATAGACCTTATGACAAATAAATACTTCAGCGTTAACAATTCCTAGATCCAGACTCATATTCCCCAAAATATTTTAGCACACATGAAAAAAATTATATTACATCCATATTTATTGATTATTTCAGATCAATTTTATTACACCATGATTATTTCTTACTCTTATCATCTAAAAAATGAATGATTTGGTAAAATAGATCGGAATATTCACATAAAAATGTAAAACATATATTATGAATCATTAAATTATCACGACACAAAATCTATTCATATACTTGGATTCAATCCTTTGTAAAATAAATTAATTTTCTAGTAGTGTCATGAATATAATTTGGAACAGTTCTGTCCAATAATGTGAAATTCTATTCATTAAAAACATGTAGATATCCATCATCTTTCATTAATTCATGGATTATTTTAACTATCCTAAATTATTAAAAATTTAATAAAAGAAAGGAATATATTCTTATAAGTTTCCCAGAACAATGAATCAATATCATCTTTCACTCTAGTATTGTTAATAAAACACCACCATCGATAAGATTCACCTACAAAATGTTAAAAGTAAAGGTTTACCATTTGACGTTCCAAACAACAAATAAATTTAAATATATTCTCATCTGAATTGTAAAATAAATTTTATACTATAGGGTTAAATGATCCACAAAATTATGTATGATGATTAATCATGTAATTTTAAACAATATGGATGTTACATCACGATAGATTATGGTCTTTTCTTTTATTGATACCACCAACATTTATGTATTTTATCAATTGATCCATCACAATAATTATTTTCCCAATTCCAACCATATTATGAATCTTATTTGGAAGTTTATTTCACCCTCATATATGTTCAATGTTTCATCTATGTAAAATTATTATTAAATGACATATTTAGACGTATCAACATGGTAATATAAAAATGTAACATTATTTCAACATAACAATAATATATAATCTCTCAGCGGCATGAAATTAACATTATCATACCCTATAATGTTACCTAAAATATCATCTGATACAAAAAAATAAGTACTCGACCTCAAACAATACATAATATTTATTTTTTATTCAAAATATTATTTTATAAAATTTTAGGATCTTTTTAGGTTTATAGATCTAGATAAGTAGGCCATAAATCATTCATGAAACATAAAATACAACATGGAAATTCCAATTAGATTCTTTTTTTAACATAGTATAAAACTTTTAAAATAATTGATGACTATTTTTCCATTAAAATCTCTATGAAATCCATAATTCCTTCTAACACTACCTTACCCAACCTTAAACCCTATGAATTTTTTTATATAATATGGGATGAGAAAAAATATCATTAAAGGACATAAAGTGAAAGAAAATTGTTAGTATAGTTGTAATATAAGATATTAGTTAACAGTTACCTTTTTCTTCAATGATCCTTAATTGCATGAAATAAATCATTTTTACAAGAAAAAAACTGTTTTTTCATAAATGATTGCCTTAGAAAACATAAAAATAAATTTAAAAAAACATTTCATTTACTTGTATGATCATATCTATAAAATAATTTCACAATGTTTAATAATCAAATAAAGCACAGTTAAACCTATATGTGAAAACATTTCAAGTCTCCCTCATTCATTATATTTTAAGATAAGGAATGTTACCCAGTGTAATAGAGCACTATCTAGACACACCCATCGTTTAATCTATAAAGCCCTTAGTTTGTGCTATTTGGGATACCCCATTATATAATATGTTATGTGACCATACATAGCTATAAATACTACCCCATAATAGTTTTATAATGGAATAACTAGAAACTATTTGGGATTCCCCATCATATATGATATAATTGGTTATTATGGAACTATCTAGGCCTCTATATCTAATAAGTTGTAAATTGATCACTTGATGATATATGTGTACACTAATTTATCATATATAATACTCAAGTTATGTATCATGAATAATTTATTTTATTATTTTTTGACTTACTCATCATAAATGGTGTGAATGATACTCATTTAATCCCGTGTTAAAATCACATTTCAATATAAAAATACAATTTTCGTTTCAAACCCATGTTTTCAATATGAAAAATAATTTTAATATAAAACTCCATTTACAATTCCTAAATAAAAAAAGAATAGTTTTTTTAATAATTAATGCTGTAATACATATAATTATAGAAATCAAATAATTTTCATAGTGAAATAATATTTATTGTCACCTATTAAAACATTTATTTGGGTGTTTGTCAAAAAGTTTTGGATAAAACACATAAACAGATTAATTTTTTGAAATTAATCAAAACCATAGGAAAAAAACATAAAATTTATATTTTAAAATATTTTATCTCTATATAGAAATATTTATATAATAGTTTTAGGAAAAACAAAGAGAAATGCATGAAGGGTTGGATGGAAAATAGTAAAACATGGTTTTTCATAAGGAATGTCTCTTATCAACATAGATGTCCTGTAATCATACTCCTAATGAAATAATAAAATTAAAAAAATTTAATAACATGAGAGTATATAATTTCATGATATAACATGTTAAAGTAGTTTTAAATACACATTGAATATTAATATTGGTGCATAACATCAAAATATGTCTTAACATAAAGAATTTTAGAGATTGTCCCTCACTTTAAGTCTGTCATGACATCTGTGTCATTTCCTTCCATAATAAAAAAAATATATTAGTTATTTTCATTATTAAGAACAATTTAAATATTTTTTATTAGTTTTATTTAAATTATTAACATGTTATATACAATTTTTTATTCAATAATGTTTCTGTTCATCATTTTTAATATATTATGTTTATTTGTCAAAAATGACATTATATGGTTAACTGTTGTAAATGTGATCATTAATTAAACACATATATTATAATAATAATTTATTAATTATCATATTTATACATCAATTATTCATTTAAATTAGATCCTGAATTATTGTAATAAAAAATTTACTATGTTTCGATTATGGAGACAGTAAGCCATATGTATGCTTAATTAACATTTCCATTTTTTAAATTGTTTTCATGAATAGAATGTATGAAATATATTATATTTATTGAATGATAAAAATATGAAAAATAACATATTATTTTTTTAATATAATTTTATATATATCATTAATATTATTTTTTTCAAATTGGTTCACCCCACTTCGTGGGAGGCGATAGTCCACAAATATCACCGACTACATTGGCATTTTTCATTGAGTGAATAAGTAAAAATGAATCTGAAATAATTGGTTCTCATAATGATAACTATGTAATTAATATAAATATTATGTCATTTATAATGCATATATAAATTATAATCACTATTTTTACCTTCCATGTAAGGAGATAGTGGGAAACAAATCTCATTATTTCAAGAGACGGTAGTCTAATGTACACAAGAGTGGAATTATCATATAACCAATATAATGGAAGGAATATAGTTATATGTGATGTAATGACTCCAAAGTTATAATTATTTCATAATTGTCTTATAAATACCATATATACATAATCATACCCTACCATGAGAGTTGGTAATGGGAAAACAAGTGACATCGTTTCGTGAGGCAGTAGTCCACAATACACATGAAAAATGATATTTATTGAATATGATAGAAGTGGATAGGAAAAAATATTTTGAATAACCATAATACACACATATATATATATACATATAGAAGAATCATTTTTTATTACACTGTATGTGTCAATACGTATTGGATAGTGTAACTAAAGAAATAAAAAAGCATTATTAAGACATCTGCCTTATCTTAGAGAAACCTTTGATTGATATCCATCCAATTTCAATAAATATGGTTTTTTATGCTAAGATAAAATAAAATGTGGGTAATAATGTTTTGGGTGGGTATTTTTAGGCTTTGATAGGTCCAAATTTCTTATTCATATTGGATATTTTAGGGGGTGACTACCCTTTAATAATTGAATTTGAGTGTTATATTTTCAAATAAAAAATAATAAATTATTGGGAGGTCACTTATCTCTCATGTGCACCCGAAATTTATCAATAATGGAGTATATAAATGACATTTTCATTAATAGTATTCCTAAAAATATGTATTCATTTTTAAACATGTTGTTCCTTAGAATTTATATTTACTTAACTTTACCTTTTTATGATTCAACTATAGTAACATAAATGTTTCTAATTATATATGCATTTTACCCATTAAGTGTAAAATTAATGTTATGTATATTACATAATATATACCTAATTATTATAAATATTTTTCCTATTATCTATATAAAATTCATATCCATTTTGAAATTTTATTTTAATATAATCGCATGTAATGCGAAAATCAATGTTTTTGCATAAATTGCGTAGATAATTTTAAACTATTTTCACTAATAATTACGGTATAAAATTTTTATGAATTTATTAGAAGATATAAAATTTTATTATTACATTTATGTGTAAACCTGATGATAAAATGAGTCTCGAAATAGAAAATTATTAAATTTTTACAATGTTTTCATATAAGAAATAAATATGGAAAAGGTTCAAATGAACTAAATTTTATTAATAGATTCATAATAACCTTATCTTAATTATAAAAATATTATAAAAAATATAATATATCATTATAATCAATTTAAAAGAAAATATAGTTTGAATGTAAAATTCCTTATTTTTCTATATTCATCAAAAAATGAATTTTTCACAAATATTTTCACTATAATATATTTCTGATATTATATTTTCAAAATATATTTTATTATTTTTAAAAATAAATACTCTAAATTCCACAATAGGAAATAATTATATTTCCTTATAAAAATATAAAATATTTTTTATGAAACACTAATTTTTATGAATAAAATTACATAACTAAAAATTGATTAATTATTTAATTACCATGTATCAATAATTCATAATTATTTGGTCATATATTTATATCATAAAATATATTATACTATTCATACATTACAAATTAATAATTATGTTATAAAATTTATATAATTTTCAGGTTGATTAGGTTTAGTGTTTCATGTATTTCACGTTATGAAGAATAAAAATCTCTCAGATGAGAGTAACAAAAAATATATATATAATTAAATATATTTATAGTCAAATATGTATTAATTTTAGTGGGTGTTACATGTTACATGAAATTGTTATCATATATTGTTTCTATTTGGGGATGTTGATGGAATTTTAATAATCATACATTTCATTAACATTAACAAGTGACGATTGTCTTCATGTACTGGAATATAAATGAATATGATTCAATAACACAGCCCACACACTATTATTTAATCAACAAGAATCAAAATAAATTTGCGTGTTCTATTATCCAAAAAATGGAACGTATGAACTTCACCCTATATAATTAATAAAATTCCATAAAAAATAATTTTACTTCTTTTTCATCTTGTGATACACATCTATTGAAAGCCACTATTTTGATTTTGTTATACTCTTGGTTAGAGAAATTTTATTATCGATCACAAAAAATGTTTTATTTATATATTAAGATTTTATAATTAATATATATATTCAAAATAATATATAAAATTGTTATTACTACATAATAATGCTGTAAAATATACCCCTATAATCAAACATAGGGAAACATTATTAAAAATATTTCATTACCTCATTATAATTTTACTTCCATCATGTTATCCAATAAATATTATATAATGAATTTATCATGATATATTATTTACATTTTATTATTTAGTACCAATTTTCTTTATCTTTATTGATATTACATGTCAAATTAGTCTTCATGTTTTACATGTTAAAATATCAATAATATTATATCAAAATTCCATTAAAATTTTGTATTGAATTATTTCGAGAAATTATATATTCATTTAAACTGGGAAAATTTGATTCTATATATTTATTAAATTTATATATGATTAGTAGTTTTTTGAACAATAAATAAGATACTTCTCCTGAAACTAAAAAATATGAAATCATTAATAAATTACCCTCCCATCTTTTTTAATTTTTAATTTATTATTAGTCGTGAATCTCAATCTATACATGGAATTTTCAAACATATTTGATATATTTAATTAAATTATTCAACAAAATATAAAAATTCGTGAATATATGATAAAATTAAATATGTACTCTACCCTTATACAATAATATGTTTTTCAAATAAACAAAATGCCATCAATTTTGTTCATATGTTTTTAAATATCACTTTTGAAGCTGAAATACTGAAAAACATTTCAATATAATTAATTTTAAATGTTTTAAATCATGAAATATTAACTCCGAAAAAAACTAATAACAGTTTGCAATTAATATTATTTGGTAAAAAATTCAATATTTATATTATAAATTTTTTTATTAACATTTAAATTATATGGTTCCAATATAATCAAAATATATATATATGAAAATAATTCTTCCAAGATATCCAAAAAAATATTTATTGTCCATTTTTATCATTATTCAATAATTATGGTCACATTATGTTTACAGATAATGGGGATATTTAAATTTATAAAAATTTATTACCTTAGGTATTTAATGATCTGATATAAATTATAATATGAAAACATTATTATTATTTTTTATTTTCTATCCAGCTGATCAATTGATCTATAAAATCTTACACAATAAGAATAATATTAAATAAAAAAAGAAAAAAAAAGTTAAATAAACATTCATTTTAAAAAAATTTGCCACTTTTATGTCCCAAATTTGACTTATTATAAATTTCATTATATAATGAATAGTTATTAATAATTTTATATATTTTCTAGAATATTCAATACCCCATGTGATATTACCATTAGGATTTAATAATATCATTAACAAATCATTTCATTCAAAATCATTTCAAAATGTTAACCAAAAAATGAATTATCTTCCAAAATAATTTCATTTAATTTATACCTTAATTTATCTCAATTATTATAACATAGACTTCCCTTTATATCACAATAATATCATTAAATGAGTTTTCTATTTTTCACACATCAAATGGATGATTTTTAAATTATTTAACATTAGTGATATATGATGTGAGTCATTATAGTATTATTCTTCAAATTTTTTATATCTATATTTTAATTGAAATTTTATGATTTTTTTATTCATGATACATTATAATATTGTATATACTTTTTTATTACACAATTAAAGGGTTTGTATTTTCATCTGTTCCAATATCACTCCATAAATTCATTATCAAATTATTCATAATCAGATAATAAACAATAGTTGTTAATTTATAGTTTTTATTGCAAAATAATCTTATATTAACAACAACCATACATAATGATATGTAAATAATTTTCTATTTTACCAAATTTTATGAAATTCATTATAACTCCAAGTATATTATTCTCTTTTTTTCAATAAACTCAATTATATCAAATTATAGTCAAATTAATAAATCAAAATAATTTTAAATGTTTTATATGATAGTATATCATTATTCCACATATGACTTCCAAATTTCACAGATATTATATAATGAAACTATGTTTTTTAAATATTTTTTTTAATTTCTGTAAAAAATATTATAAGATGTCCAAATTAATGACATATTAACTCATAATATATAAATTTATTGCATTCTAAAAAAACTAGATCAACCATTCAATATTTCAAAATTATATATTTAATTACATACCCAATATTATTATATTTTTTCACAACATCCATAATATCTCAATTTTCTAAGTCACATGAGTATATATTTTACTAACATTCATTGTTCAAACACATTTATTCACCATTTACAACACTAAAAATGATATCACATTATATTAATATTCAGTATTCTATATATATGGTTACAAAATCCCTCCATATTTCTTAATTTTAGGTATTCTATTTGAAAATGCTACTGATGATATATAAGTGGATATTTATTTATTTATATGTATCTCGGGGATAAATTCATTCATTTAAATGAAAATTAAAGTTAATATGGATAATTAATTATTTAAAAACCTTAATTTTGATGCTAAATGAAACCATGGATTTTGAAATTTGGACTTCCAGCTTTATTTTTACTCGTAAAGACATGGATATATAAAATAAAACTCTTAAAAATGGAGGATCGTTTTAGTCTTCAGTTGTTTTTACATTATAAGAATAGTGTAAGTGAAATTATGAATGAAAATGTTGTGGGTTAGATTTAGGAAACCAATATATGTTGCATGTTTACTATATGGTTTTCTTATCCATGGGACAAAATTGAGTGGGTTTTTAAAATGGGTAATGATTTATTTTTTAAACAATTTATTTATAAAATCGATTACACATTTCCCAGCTCATCATATCATTATACACGTAATGAGTCATCTTTTACCATTAATTCGATACTTCTTCCTTCACCATATATATTACACACCATTTATGACCAATTCATTCTTTTAATCCTTAAATTTTCTATTATAGCCTCTTATACTTTATTTCTACCCATTTTCATTTCCAAAATTCTCATGCAGAAATACTACATCATCTTGATTGGTTTCCTAGTGGAGTTTCCCAAAGTTACGGCTTGAATTGAACTCTTAATGTTTTAGCCCCATCAAATGTAATTTTGTAGAATTTTTTCGTATGGATTCAATGGTTTATAAATCAAAACTAATAATATTTTATTTTTTGTGGAAATCAGTTATTTTTAGATTTAGGTTATTTTACAATATTTACGAATACTATAATGAGTTATTACATAATTAATGATTTTTATTAAATTTAATCTTCATAAACCATCATAATACATCAATATTTTTTAACAAATCAAATGGTTATATTTTAAAAAAATATAACTAGATCATTCTATTTATGGGAAAAAATTAAAACATTTTTTTTCATATTAAAAAATCAGTCCTCTTACATTTATAAATATATTCTGATATATTATTGTATTGTATCTCATTATATAATTAATTGTTAATAAATTTAGGGGTATCTAATTACTGTGACATTTTATAAAATCATATGGAATGTGTTTTAAGGATTGGTTCATTTTCTATGTATTTTAGCGTTGTATATATTTTAATTGTTGTGTTTTTAATGTATTAAATTTTGTTGAGATGTTAATTAATATGGAATATATCATATATAAATGAATCATCATGAAATTTTAATATAAAAAATATGTATTTGATAGAATATGAGATATTAGACATAATGATTCGAATAAAATATAATACCTTGAGAATTTATGAAATAATTGAATTTAAATAAATGAAAACTTTTCAGTTGATTTAATTTCACACAACACTCTATTTGAATTTTCTTACATGCAACAATGAGTTTATATTTTGTTATATGAAGCAATGATTTTAAAATTTATTATATAAAACAAAGATTCTAAATGAAGCATGACATGTTATTAAAATATTATTAGTATACGTAATATTTATAACCTAGAAATAAATTTGAAATGTATTAATATTAAAAATAGTTATGAAAATTATTTCCATCTATAGATAAGAAATTAAATAATAATCATTTACAAGAAAAAAATAGTTTTGTAAAAACAATTTTTTTTTAAATGATTATATAATCATTCCTTTTGCTCATAACATAAAAGTAGTTTTTACCACTTTTAGATTATTAATTTGAAAAAAAATTAAATCATAACTCAGTAATAGATTAAGGATAATTTTATTTGATTTTTTAGAGAAGTTTCATTTTCAGATGAATAGTTAAAATGTGGATTTTTAATTGAAAATATCGGTTTCATTTAAATTATATAAAAATTTAAATAATATTTTAAATTCAATTAAATTTAAAATTATTTAAATAATATATAAATTAAAAAAAATTAGATCATTGGATTAATTTTCTTGTTTAATTGTGACATACAAATGTTGTATACTTTTTAATTTGTTTTTTCTAAACTAGCTTTCTGTTAACATTTATGGGTCCAATTTTAAAATATCATTATTTCTTCTATAAATTGAGTTTTTAAAAATATATTCAATAATTATAATAATAATAATTTATAATAATTAATAAATTTAGCATAAATTTTTACCAACCCCTCTCCAGTCTACATCAAACCAGATTACAAGTTTAGATCAGCCAATAACTAACCAGATCACATCAAAAATTACCTAAACTAATCATAGTAAGATTATTTTTGGATGAAAACTATCTTAAGAATGATTTTGGAGAAAACCAATGGAGGATACTCGAAGAATAGGTTACATTCTTTAATGGGATGTTTTTTTCAATCTCCAACAACATAAATTATTAATAAAATGTGACGATTTAATAAAATAAGTATATTCAATGTTATTGGATGTTTTTATAAATAGTTAATAACATACAATATATTCTGTCAAAGTGGTTACTAAATCATCCTTTGTGTGTATAGTAGTCTACAGCCTCGAGAATCGATGTCATTTGTTCTTCCTTGACCACCTTACATGGTTTTATATGATGATGGATGTAAATTATATATATAATAAATTTAAGATAGGTATATCTCTTTATTAATTATACCATGAATATATATATATATATATATATGTTTGTGTGTGTGTGTGTTTACTATCAATTCATTAGGGGATATTATAACGTTGCTCATGTGTATAAAAGACTACCGACTCATGAAGTGGTGTGACTTATCCTTTAGTAAATTGTTTCATGTAAAGTATTATTGGTATTATAAATGATTATATATTATATACATGAAATAATTATGATATTAATGAAAAATTTATAATTCAATAATGATATTATATAATCTTATTTCGTACCATTTTCACTCACATAATAATGATATCATAGTTCATATACATATAGATTAGTGGATTCACAAAGGGATGATGCACTCTTTTCATAACCACACTACATGTATGAAATATATAACTATATAGATTGTTATATATGATATAATGAATGTTATCAAATGAAAATATAATAATTGAATTATTTCTATAATGATCATTGAGAAATAAAACCATTAATCATGTGCGTGTGTGACATACCATCCAGATAATCACAACATACTTTTTTTTCATGACCACACGTAATGAGTCATTTAAAAATTAAAATTTATTTGAAAATTTGATAATTGATTTGTGAAAGATATTTTGGATGATATTAAACTATATAATATGTTAAAAAATAACTTTAGAGATGAAACATGCATCATTAAACACGGAAATTAGTAAATGAAACATTAAAAATAAGGAAAAAATATTAATAGAATGCTTATAAGATGATATGAAAGAATAATATATTATATTATAAATATTAATGTATTTATAGAATAAGTTAAAACATTTTAAAATCAACTATATAGGTGGTTAACTAATTTTCTACAATATAGAATCATGGGGTAATGTAATTTGTCTCAATTTCATTTCATTCTGTCATACAGTAATGTCATGAACCTAAATGATTTTATATGGTGTATAGACAGACCCTATGACATGTTATATCATTATTCTTACTCAAATTGGAATATTATATATTGATACAATCCTAACTCATCTTTTTTATGGTTTGTTATTATTTTTACCAGGGATAGTGTTGGCATTAAATTCCATATTTTATATAGTAGGTGTTGACTTCCCTATGAAGTGTAAACTTTCATGTGTTCATTATACATTAAATATCACCAAATAATCCATAATATTTATCATTTATATGATTATTTCATAAAATATATCTCATTTTTACATTTTGTTTATTTCGAATTTAATTTGAATTACATTGGATGTACAAATTAATCTATATTCTATACTAAATATAGATATTTCTGTTAAGGAATTTTGAGTATTGAATTAAATATATTATTTGATATATGATGATTTATTTATACTAGTTATGAAAGTTGGAACCCAGTATTATATAGCCCCTTTAGGAATCAGCTTGTCACATGAGTGAAATTAGCAAGTTATCAGTGATTGAGTTTCTTCCTGTAGTTTAAAAAATATTGTGAACGATTTTGATAATATAAGTATCATGTGTCTTCGACTTAAAATAAATTAAATAAGAAGTAACATCATTATGAGTTATTATTGTCCCTAATATTTTAAAAATGTTATAATATTTGGATGCATTCCATTAATTTTTTTTGAGAAAATGGAGAGAGATTTCATATATTTACCTTTACGAATTTTTTATTCCTTATCAAAATTTTATAGGAAATATATTTAATTAAAGGCATCTATTTTTAGATATATACCATTACATATTTAATATTAATTATTCATTTATAGTATTTATTTTATTGAATTTTTTAGTGCAATATGATATAATTATGTAAAGAAAATTTTTCTAATATAATAATGTGAAAAAATTGTTTTCATAATGATAAATATATGAAATTTACACTTATCCCTCAGAGTAATTTCTAAAAAAACATTAGGAACCTGGTAAGAAAAAGCCATGATATTTAAATCAGTACCCACATTTGAAATAGTGTATTCAACATAGTTTACCTCTCTATAGTGGTGAGATAAAATTTAGTAAATATAATAGATATAGTCTAATAAAATAATCCCCCGAGACATTAAAATTCATAAAATATATTCAGAACCTACTTGGATAGACTGAATTGTAATTGATGAACAACATTCCATCCAAATTGTACATCATAAAAGAAGTGAATAATGATCAATGGCCTCAATATCACCAAAAATTTCATCCACAATTGTGGAAGAAAACCCAGAAGAACCATTAATGTAGCCTAACACATCCCCATGATGATTTTTAAAAATTGCCCAGTAATAGGAAGGACTTGGATTAACCCTTGATAAACCATCAGTATTGAGTTTAGTGAAGCAATTGAATTGTGTCTACAAAAAGATATCAAACGTGCCATGAGAGGAATAGAAATTACCCCAAATATAAATCTTCTAAAAAATTAAGATATCATAAATATAGAAGATGAAACCCCCCCATTTCAATGTAGTTGTATTCTCTGATAATTATATATAATTGAGATAGAGTAGATTGAGAAAAAAGTCTTCCTCATTATATAACCATATATTGAGAGCCTCCCAGCTATGGGAAATAAACTTTATAGTAGAAATCCCTAATAGATACATCAATTGGGGGGAGTATGAGTTATGAAATTGTTTTAATGAAACCTTTTATAGGGTTTATGTTTGGTAAAGGTATGTTGAATATATCCCATAGAGTATTCCAAATTGATGATGCTAGCACAAATCTCATGAAGAAGAGTTAAAAATGTGTGTACATATATTTACCATTACATATTTCCTATTCATTATTGATTCTGATTCATTTATTCAAGATAGATTATACTTTATTTAAATCATATTAATATTTTTAGTATGACATTTTTTCCTCTCCCCCTGAATCCATGAAGTATACAATGATTTATATGAAAATATATTCTAGATAGAATAATTCCATTCTGAAAGAAATATTTATTTCTGTTTTAAATTATTAAAGGTGAAAAAAGAATATATATATATATATATAAACAATTCCGGTAAACTATTTGGTTCTTCGAGATGTGTTTTGTTGTATCTTATTACAATGTAATAATGATGACACTAACTCTGGTATATTAGGGTAAGTATATATATAATAAATTTCTATTTATAAAATAAAATAATTTTTTTATATGATTTTTATTCATAAATTCATTCCCTTAGTTATTATTTATATTATACTTTATTTTCATATATCATTTGAATTTTATATATGTTGTTTTTTATATTGTTATGTAACATTTGTTTTTTTAAATGTGTTAATTGATTTAGTGTCAGATTATACCTTTATTAATATGTAATAATGTAGATGAAGATATATATTTTTATTTAATTTCAAAACTCTATCTTATTATTCATAAGAAAGAAAGTTCATTTATATATCATTTCAACAGATGATTACTACACTATTTGAGATTATCCACTAATTAAAACTCCCATTTATGTATACATAACATCCATATTAAGGGATTCATCTTACACGATGGTATTAGTGGATATAAAATTTGGTATAAGATTATTTATGGACATTAGGTAACCATATAAATATTTACTTTAATTTTTTTTGCAAAAATGTACATATGACATTGGGTGTTATCCTAATATGTCAATTATGTGTTAGTTTAAATTTTTAGTTATTATTGAACTTTTAATCATGGAATTACAATATTTATTCCACTATCTAATATATTATCATAAGATCATAGATATATATATAATTATTTCATTCATATTTACCAATTTAGATAGATGTATATAATGATTAAAATAAATTTTAATCCTTTCAATGTGATATAGATATTGAATCATTAATTTATATCTATATAGCATGGTTTCATGCTATTTTAAAAATATAATATTTTATAAAAATATTTTTCATTTAAAAAAATATGTTGTTTCAAAATTACAAATGAGTTCATTATAAGGAGGCCCTTTGTATTTCAATCATATTAATGACATTGAAACATTTAATTTAATGACCTTATTTGGTTTTGATAAGTGATAACCCTATATGTTATATTTTTTCTATAAAATTAATAATTAAATCTTAAACATTATTTTAAATTTTGTGCATTTATTAATTTAAAATTTTAATTTTAATGTGAAATTTTAAGAACCATACATGGAATGCATTACAGAAACTATACATATAAAGTATATATTCATGTATCCTTATTGTCCAATTATATAAGTGATCATCTTCCCGATTAAATTGGTGAATGCTCACAACACTAGTTTTTTTATAGAGAATGTGGTATCAAAATTATAATTATTTATGACACATAGAGATATTGAGTTATTTACATAATTACCATGGTAATATATCCAATTATAGTAATTCTTATTGGATATCATTTCATTCATATTGTGAGGACCGTTATTACCATACCATATGTACTTTTCAACGAGGTAAGAAAAATACCATATTGGAATTTAAGCGGTTTGTAGTTATTGGACACTTGGGAACCCCATATAAATTGTTTATAAATTATATACTAATTGATCATGTGGTTTTATTAGTTGAGGAATAAATTTTTTATCACATTTGGATGGTAGAACATATTAATCCATGTGATCCTATTCTCATGTTCATATAATTACCATATAATTGTCAACAAGACACATCCATTCCCTACTGTTGTTGATGATGGAACAATGAGTATGGGAAAATATACCTAATAATATTACATTATATGGAGAGTAATATTATATATAATATGTGTTAATTATTAAATTTTGAAAATGAATGGGTCTATTGAGAATATATTGGGATGAAAATATTCTTGTTTTATTCCCTTTGAAATTTAATAAATTCTATCATTGTTGATTCATATTTTTTATTATTTCTATATACTCCTTGTAGAGAACCATTTTCAGATTCACCAGATGTGTTGAGTTTAAATACAACTGTGAGTTTGTTATATTACACCCAATAGACATGAATATTACAGTCACAACATGCCTACATATATTTCAAAATGATGCATATATTTTGATTGGAAATTATCCAGATATTCCCTGGCTATGTGCATCACATATCATTGAAAAATGATAAATTATTGTTCTTCATATTGGACTTTTGGGGATGAAATACCTAACGTTGAATATATTTTTTTATTCCTATAAGTCCGAACAACCTGTAAAAAAAACAAAATTCAAGAATGAATTTCATATGATGAAAAAACATTCAAAAAAATAAATTAATAAACCAATCAAGGGAAACAAGGTATTTTTCAACCACATAGATAATTTAGAATTTGGTACCTAATAAAATAATATTATCCTTCTAATAAATGAATAATGATTCGCATATGTCTAGGTTTTTTTTAATATTTTAAATTTTATGCTATTTGATTACTTTTCCACTATTGTATAAGATATTACAGTATATTTTAATATTACTAATATTGTGATGAATAACATGATTCCCATAAAAACATGATCTAAATAGATCCACGAAATATTTATCAAAAAATATTAGGGAAACAAAAAAATAATAATACCACTATTAAATAAAATGTTAAAATAAGTTAGAAACACTGCATTCATTAACTAGAAAATACCCGATGTGATAAGATTTTTTTCAGATGAATTTTGTAATAGGATTTGTATTATAACCTAACTAATTAAACTGATCCAATTAAAAATTTGATTAGGATAATTCTTAATATCTCATAAAATGTACTAATCTATAACAATTTATTTTATATGTAATTGATTTTAAATAAAGATATGAGGACTCTATGTTTAAGTGACCCTTTTTTATAAATGTGATCATCTTAAATATTTTATGACTCGTAAAAAATTATATTCCAAATGTTATATTTTATATTAATATAAGTGAAATAAATTATATAATTCTTAATATTGATATTAACATATGAATAATCTATCATACTTTTATGCACTAGTTTATTTTTTTTAATAAAGAAAAATAATTTGTTCCCCAATATAATGGAATTTATGATTAGGTTAGGAAATAATTATGTATAAGAAAATTATAAACAATTCATCTAAATTTTATAAAAAATATGAATGACTTTATTTAAATAATTATATTGTATTAAATATAACAGTCCTTAGTATAATATACTTTTTAGACAAGTAATATTTAAAAAAATTGATTTGGGTTTGATATATCAATTGATTATTCACATGGTGTATTTCATTTTTTCCTAGCATTGAAAGGCACCTAAATTTAATTTTTTGTATTATGAGTTCTAAAAATTATAATAAATACAACAACATTTATACTATTAATATAAACATAAGTTTTTAATTAAAATTTGTTTTTTAAAAAAATCTATGTTATTAAAACTAAAATCACAATAAATTTTTCTAAAAAATTGATATTTTTATTTGATATAATTATTTCCATATTTTAAATCATATTTCTAAAATTTCAAAATAAGGTCAACATGATTTTTTTAAATAGAATAAATTTTTTGTTTTTAAAATACCTGTTAATGTGGAAATTTTAAATTAATTTAAAAGTTAAACATGGGGATAAAAAGTCATATATTTCAAAAAAAATATTTTTAATTTTTTTAATGATGGATTTTCTGAAGAAATACAGATAAAACATCCATAAAATTCATATTTTACACACACATTCCATGAATATGTACATCACTTTTTATGATCTAAAAAATATCACTCTAGTCCCTTAGAAATGGAGACAAACCCCAAACCATGTATTACGCTCTAAACATATAATTAATCATTGAAAATGTCCTATTTAATAACCAATATCTACCACTATGTTTATAAACATCTTTGTTCATAATAAATCATTGAATCATCAACATCCACGTAGTCCTTAACGTTAATGTTGAAATCATTAATATAAGAAATGATTACTTATAAATTTTTTTTCTCCTACACCATTTTCCAGTAAATTTATTTTACTCATTATATTATAATGATATTATTATTCTGAGGAGTATTTTTTAATTTATTTTATTATTAGTATATATAGTTCCATAATTCATAAAAAATGTGAACATTGTTTATTCAAATTTGTGGGCTATCACCACCATTAAGAAACATATCTCAATATTCATAACTATTATACGTGTATACTAAAAAATAAGTAATATTTTATGTATATATGGTGTTTATAAATTTGTTAACATTTAAAAAATATATAAATATTTCAACTTTATATTCATTATCTATATGATGAATATGTTATCTTTCTGTTTGTGTAGACTACTACATAGAAGGAACGATGCGTTTTGTTATTCATCAATATACTACAGGGGATATTCTACAATATTTTTTATAATGATATATATATATATATTCTAGAATAATTTATTTGATTATTTGTTATGAATATAAAACAAAATAAAAATTAATGATCATTATAGTGTATATGACTACTGTCAATAAACTACCCAAAATATGTTTTTCATGTGTCATTATATCTCAAACCAAGCCCATAGATTCTATAATATTAAAATGCATGGTATAAAGTATTCTATTATAATAATACAGATAATTTTTCACCAATTTTGAAATTGTTAAAATTTTTTAATAAAATGGGTTTCAATATCCTCATAACTAAATATGTAAAAAAATTGAAATTACAAATATATGTTGATAAAAATAAATATAAAAAAAATAATTATTATAAAATTAATTGTTTTAATTAAAGTATAAAAATGTTATATATATGAATATATATATATAAATAGGATAATAATATTGATATTTTAATTATAATGGAGTTTAAAGGGATTTTAATTATGTTAGTATGATTAAGGTAACAATATATTATCACAAATTTCATCATTCTACACATAAGCGATATTCATTATTTTTTCTATATCCAATATACCACCATATGGATTCCAATTATCATAAAATTAATGAATCTAAATATAATTTAAAATAGATCTTATTATCACCCATTAAAGGGGGTTTTGACTAAAATATTACCAAATTCATAAGTGTTCTATTAAAATCTAATTTTAAAATGAAGAGGCCTATGAAATAATTTATATCAGAGGAATTGTTGAGTGATCATTATAACAACTAGGACAAACATCTAACATCGAAAATTTATTTTTTTTAATTCATATTTCTACTATAAATTTCATTTCCAATGGTAAATAATATCCATGATGTGAATCTTAGAGTTGATTCCAAACCCACCACTTTTTTTTATTTTAGCAAAATATTTCCCATTTATAAATATTAATTGGAGATTTTTATAGGTGTAGGTTTCTAGGATTAAATAATTATATAAGGTCAATATTAAATATTAATAACACTTTATAATTGTTTATTATGAGTCATTAAAATTTTTTATCAAGGGATGTTAGTTTCTTTTGTTATAAGTATATTTTAAAAAAAATTGAAAAGATTATTTTAACCAATATTAATTCTGAATCTTTAATTTCATCTTTAGAAATATTTTTCTAAATAATATTCATAAAATTTATATAAAAATATTTATTTTTTTAATATTTTTCATTATAATTTAATGAATATTTCTAATTTGGTTTTTAGTTTTTTTCAACAGCCATTTATATTTATTTTGTTATTTAAGTTGTATGTCCTTATTCTATTATCCACCTTCAATATATCGATGTATTATTATAATTTTGTGGATGTTTTCTTGATACTCATCTATTTTACATGGGTTATTTTAGTTATTTTGAAATATTAATGGCTTTATGTTCTTTTTGGACACATATGTATTGATTTTATAAAGTGGTAATTATTTTTGAAATTAAATATTCTTAAAATGAAATATGTAATATATTATATTTCAAGTGATAACTGTGGGATTAAGGGATGTGATTCCTCATCATTTATTTTATGATATGTATGAACATGATTCTTGATACACTATGATTTTATTTATTATGAATAATATGTTTTTACATCCAAATGATTTTTATTGTACATATATTTATATCCCTTAAGAAATGTGTTGTACTCAGAACCACAATTTGTATCTTATGATGAATTTTTTTTATTATCTCTTAATTTTGTGTTTTTATAATTTTATAATGTTCTCTAACCATTATACTTAGCATATTCTCATTCTTGATCATTATCTTTTACCCTTACTATGTATTTCAAATCACATTTATCATTTTATTCCCCTTGTTATGAAGGAAATTATTACTATCAATTTTTCATTATGAGTTTCATGTTACAATAATTAATTTGGATAATGGTAAAAAGGTAATAATTTTCTATATATATATTTCCTCTACGGAAACTTATTTTTTAGCTTCTCAGGTGTGATTAGTATTGATGATTATTTAATAATGTATTATTGTGTTACATTAAAAATATAGTTGTATAAATTCTGTCACCATTGATAGTATTAGAGCATGGTTTCATTGCGTATGTTTATTATTTATGTAATTTTTGGGAATTTGGGAAATATAATAATAGTGGAAACCCAATAGAGATGTCCATATATTTTTAGATAACGTGATATTTCAGTAAATTAGTTATTATGTTGTGACCATATATGTAAGTACCCATATAGATCTAAAAGTGGATTTATAATCACACAAAAACAAAATTATGAGTAAATACAATGAAATGACTAATTGAAAAGTTACTCTATAATTCCATTTTTTGATTACATAAGGCCTAACTAAACAGTCAAATTGAAACTCTTATGGGAAACCATTTTTTGACATACATTGTCTTTATGAATAATTTTCAAATATTTAGGACATTTTAATTTTGTGCTTTTAGAACAAAATATGAAATAGACAATAAATAACACAAATTGAGTCATCTAAATATATTAATTAGTTTATATTATTCATTTAAAAATTATTCATTTTATGTGAATATATTTCATTTTTATGATAAATAATTCATTTATTTTACGAAATATTTTTTAGTGATATTTTTACAAAGGGCATACCATGTTAATAGTGGATGAAATAGGAATTATAGTGATTATCCTGATATGATACCAGAATGTATTGAGGTATTTTTTCCAAATCATATAGAACTTGAAACTAAATTTCCCCAACATATGAATAATAACATGGAACCTGATAGGATTCAGACCAATCCAAGGATGGATAAATATGTTATTCAATTCATTAATCATTAATGATCAACCACCTTTAGTTTTTTTTAAAAAACTGATTTTTGAGTAGTGAATTTATTAATTAGGGATTATATTTTGTGTAATATAGTTCTCAATCGATGATAAAGTTGTATTAGTTGTGTATCATCTTGGTTTTGGAGAGGAATAATAGTGTACTCTTTATAGGAATACAACTTTGAATGATGATTTTTAATCAGTTCAATGAGATAATTTGAAGAAAATATTGATTACAAAATATTTTCCACGATCTGTTCACACAAAAATATTAATTAAAATTCATAGAGTTGAAGAATATTGGATGATTACATTTTATGATATAATGAAACATTCAAGATACTCTCATGGAATGCCTATAATAATTTTAAAAAACCAAATATAATGATATATTAGTGTTATAATATCATAAAATAATGTTTTTGAATGGGGATGGTTATAAGAGTCTTTAGAATCTATTATATAATTTATTAATACACTATGAAGGATGAAATAGAGATCGGTGTTTCCCATTATCTTATTTATTATTATGAATTGAAAATTGGGTTTTTATTAAATAATAAAAATGATTAGACAATTGAAGGAAAATTGATTATTCTTTATATCTACTGATAATATGGAATAATTCATTACAAAATTTCTCAACAGGTATTGTTGATTTTTACCATCAGTAAATTTAAATAATAAAATCATTGATTTATTTAAATATTAAAGGAGGATTGATAATTAATGTTTGGGGAAAAATTATTTTCCAAATAAAAAATACACTCTAATTCTCCATTTTTTGGAATTCAATAATTATGCCAGTTAGTTTAAATATCTAATTGTTAAGGAAGACAATAATTGTCTAAAAAATGTAATGAGAACATAGAAATTCCACTAAAATCACAATTTTGGATGTGGGTAATTGAAATGAAATGAATACATTTACAAATACCATCTGAAAAAATTATAATGAATGTTTTTATTTTATTATGGTTATACCAGTTAAATTATAAATTTATCATTTTCGTTAAACATCAAATCACTAACTAGATGATTAATTATTGAAATATCAATAAATACATCCAGTTTAATTATTATATTATATCATGTCCAACAAAATTCCATATTAAATGTTTTTGCGAAATTGGCCCTTGAAAATTGTACAATTCATTAACTTATTAATTTCTTTCATTTTAGGTAAGGAATTTCAATCCCTATATAGAATTGATACTAATTTTCCAAACTTCACATTTAATAAATAAAATAATTATATTATAATATATAAATTCTATTCTGACTGTGAATGTAATACAGAAACCATATCCACTATTTAGTTCCAAATTTCCAATCATAATGTGTATTTATTTCAAATGAAATCCTATAAATTCTATATTAAATATATTCAACTCTATTTTCGATAAGATGATTTTATTTCAAGGTGTTATTTTTATTCTTTTAGTTAATCATTTGGTTGAGATTACCTATGAAAATTAATCGGGTTTTATACTAATATCAATGTCTCCTTATAGAATCGATTTGATATAATTTGATGAATTGATGATGAAAATCTTAAAAAATAGAGGTAATGGTGTTATATTAATATTTTATTATCAATTAGGTGAAACAATTCTCAGTATTAAGAATTATTATGTATCAACACATCTCTATAATGACTATAGTGATGTTAATAGAATCATGACCAGTAACAATGATCCTCTTTGTAACACCCCAAGCTTCTACGGTACGCTTCTCTTTGAATAATGTGATAGCGTGTGTTGTATGCAACATCGAGTTCTAACACACCACAACCAATCAAACAAGCCGTTATGAATAGTAATACCTACATTTTGAAATTATATATATTTTATATTTCAAAATGGACTTCATTTTTGGTTTCAGAATATCAAAATTATCCTAACATGAATTTTTGGTATTTTTCTTAGAACTTCCAATTTTTATGAATAGTGAAAAATAATTAAAAACAACATTTTTAATCAAAATAATTTATAGTCATAAATTATATTATTGATTGGTTTTAAAGTATAATTAGAATATAGTTTTACCATTTTATCTGATGATGTTCATTAGAATTAATTTCACTTTGAAACTGGACCTAAACAATTGTCAATCTTTTGGTATATTTTGTTTCCTAAAAACACGCTATTTGTTGTGACAGCGGGAATTAATTATAAAATTAATTAATTAAACATATATGTTTGGAATTATTTAAAATAGACATCATTTTTGAATTCGGAATATCAATTATTTCTTAGGGTCAAACTTTGGCGTTGTTCTGAAAAACTTCAATTTTTGATGAATATTGAAACTACTAAGTGGTAGTTAAAAAACTGAATTTTTCATAAAACGTAATTTTACCGCTTCTGTGAATGGAATTCCGAAAATCCGAGAGACAATGTTAATATCAAGAAGTAAAAAATGTGGTTCAATGAGATGAAAATAATGTTTGGTGAATAGTAACTTTTTACTTTTATTTACCATGGTTAGAAGTAAATAGGGTAATTAAGGGTAAAAATGATATTAATATTACCCTAACTCATTTCCTAATTCTATTGGACAGGCGTATCTCGACCAAAAACAACCTTAGGAATAAAATATTATCATTTACGTCCACTTGGATTAGATTAGGATATTTATTATTATTTAATTCAAAGAAGAGTTAAAAGAGGTAAAATCAATGTTTATTTACTAAAACATTTTTAATATAGGGTTATACATAAGATAAACTCGATTTTAAATATTCATTAGAAATCTAAAACTATTTACTACATAATAAAAGCTTATTTATAATATTTAGACATTAAATAATTGAATTAATATATGACACAATGATGATGCAGTAATTACCATAATAGTGAAAAATTAAATTAATTGATATTATAAATACCGAAATAAATATAATTTGAGACTTTTAATGAATTACAATAATTTTATAGGATACTATTACATGTTAGGATTGATTTATTTAACTTTATTAGAAGTAATCATTCTGTTATATGTTTCAAAAAAATCAACTATTGAATAGTGTCAAAATTGACATAAAAGTGTTTTTAAAACAAATATTTTATTATTAATTGATATTAAATTCCTAAAAATCTAAGGCTAGGCCAAGAAACATATATTATGATAGGTGTATCATTAATGGACCACTTGGGGGTCTCTTGGATGTATATAGTATGTTTATTAACTATATAATATAAAAATGAAAAGTGAAATGGTAAATGTCAAACTAATTAACTAAGAGTTAAAACTAAAAGATAAGGTTAATATAGTAACCCAAACCTGACTAAATTCTATTGGTTGAATTGTTTTCGACTTATCCCCACCTTAAACATTGAATAATCAACTTTTTATCCATTAGAAACAGAATATTAATTTATTATAAATTAATATTTCTAGCTTTTCGAAAGGTGCCCCTCACCCCTCTTATAAAAGGGAACTCCCCCTTCTCATTACTTCACACCTTAACAGCCGTTTGGTTCTTCCAAACTCTGCCACAATATTCTCTAAAATTCCCTCAATACAACCTATAGGACTTATTTTGATCATAATTCCATCCTAATGAGCCCTTTTGATCAAATCAAAAGGAAGAACCCGAAGAAGAGGTAATGTTTTCGCCACCCTTTTTCAAATTCATTTCTTCTTCCACTTCTCCTTTCTTGGTTATTACCATTATAAAATAACAACTCTAGTATCTTATATATAATGTGATGTTATTATAAATATTTTACAACCATATTCAGTATTCTATACACCGTTTGAATAACATGTCACCATACGTGCGTACGTACGGCTTACCGTCTCCACGTCATGGTGTAATTGTTATTCAATATATTATTATTTGGATGTGTATAATAATGATGTTTAACTCATGTAAATAATAAATATAACATTATAATGATTCCTTATATATGATATATTATCCAATTATATATTATTTTAATATAAAAAGAATGATATTGTCAATCGTGCGTACGTACAGACTACCTTCTCCACAAACGCGATGAGATTCATTCTCCATCGTATCCATTAAAGTATAATTATCATTTGATTATTTCAAAATAATTTTTAATGACTTGATATCATTCTGGATATGAATAAGATACAACCTATCCATGAAAAACATGTCTTACATAACAAAACATATAAAATAAAGCGAGTAAGTTAACACCCGAAACGATGATAATACTAAGATATTATTAACAAATAAATGTTAAAAGATCATATATGATATCATATTAATATATATGATTATTGTATAATTTAATAACAATTATTTCACCATTATACAAGATCTTAACCTACCCTCAACCAGGGAAAATTACAAGGTAACGGTTTATTTGGAAATCTCATCATTATCCGAGGATGTTTATACGTAATAATCTACTGGGATTTCGTTATCATCCACATCCATGTTTCTCCAAAATGTATTTCAAAACAATTTTTACCATTTACAAGAATATGGGTTAAAGTAATTTATACCCTTGTTTTAATTTTATAAGAGGTTTATAAAGGAATCTTTCGGTCGTTTTCTAAACAAGGTGCTTTTAAACCTTTTGACAGAATTAAGGTAAGAATGTTTTTTTAACTTATACGGTGGGTGCGGCTATAGTCCGCCATTATAAAATCGTCGAAGCTTCCCTTACAAGCTTATAAGAATACTTTCAATGAAAATGTTTCATTTTATATGTCCCTTAAATGATTTCAAAATAAAAAGAGATATTTCTCTAAAAATAGTTTTGATTTCATCTATGTCAACATCCTTTGATGGATTTTAAGCTTATTCGAAGATGATTTATTATGAAACAAAAATTACATATTGTATTTAAGTTTTTGTGGTATGTTTGACTATGGATATGTTATTTTCATGGTTTATGGAGAGTGTATTTAAATTTCTTATGCTAGTTTTAATACGAATGTTTATGTTATGTTTAAACCTTTTCATATGGGAATGCATTGGACTTAATATGTGACGGGTGGAGCCCGCTATAGCTCCTCGCTGCTTCAGTAGGTCTCATGAGACAATCTAGTATCTTGGCACAAGGCCTTGAAAAAATCTTATTTGTAGTCTTGGAACGAGGCCTTGGATATGTGGTTATGATAGTCTGGCATTATGCATTCCATCATTATGAAAGTGCTCATTGATATTGGATGTGATTATTCGATTAGTTGAATATCCATGAGAATAAGTAAATGGCATTATTTCATTTTACTTTTTCCATACTATGTTGAAGTTCAGGATTAAAAGGATTTTGTTTTAGTTATACATTACCTTAAATGTTTATTCTTATTTATGAAAGTTTCCTCTATATTGTTATCCTTACTGGACATTTGAGCTCACCCGTTTTCTATGTTTTATTTTTCCCAGGATGTGAAGAAGTAATTTATGAATGACCGTCAGGGATAGTGTGATGGGATAATAGTGTGGACAATGGAGACTATGTTGTTCTAGTTTTAATTTTATGATGTAATGTAAACCTTATGAATATATATAGTCTTTCCAAGGCTACTAAACCAATCGGTCTTTCGAGATTTGATCTTTCTTGTGATCATTCTAATGTCATGTAATAATGCACCGACTCTGGGTAACTGGGGTCGGGGCGTTATAGTTGGTATCAAAGGATGTTTAGTACAAACCTTGGAAGCTAGATTTAGATAAAATTTGATTAGAGAAAATATATTTAAGATGGACTTTAATGATTATTATAGAAGAACATCCTAGAATTTTGGTATTGTAGGGATTTTGTGAGTTTTCCGAGAAATACATCTCTGTTTGGATATGAACAGGTAGAGGCGGCTCTGGCACATATGTACCTAGGGGTAAAACCCCCAAAACACCGCTTTGAGCTAGACTCGAACGGAAACTGGTGCACGACAACGGGCCTTGCTGCACTCCTGGTTACGACACTCCTGGGGGATATGCTAAGGATAACTCTCATTTTCTTTACAAATCATTATGATGGGATTATGTGTATATACGTCCTCAAAGAAAACATTCTTATGATTATGTATTATATCCACAAATAGTTCAATTTATGTTAAGTGTTTTTTAAGGATGGGATTTTGTATTTTGATTCATTAACTGATCTAGTTTATACCATTGTTTAGAAATGGCGCCTAGTGGATGAAATGGAAACCGTATCAATGCACACACTCTATTAAGTGATTTCCCTCCTGCTCAAGTTAATTATAGTGGATCTGGTGATGCAACTGGTGCCGATCAGCTAATCACCATACTGGGACAACTTACTCAGGTTATGAATAATAACCTTACCCATTTAGAGCACCCTGATCCACAGCATGGAGGATCATTGTTAGATCGCTTCATGAGGCAACAACCACCAATGTTCAATGGGAGTACAAATCCCTTAGTAGCTAAGTAATGGATAATTTCCCTAGAGAAAATATTTCAGGCTTTGGGGAGTAGTGAAAGGGAAAAGGTTATCATGGTAGTTTACCGCCTCACTAGAGATGCTGATCAATGGTGGTCATTGATTCAAAATATGAAGGAAGATGATGAAGTATCAAATATGGAATGGAGGGAGTTGAAAGATCTGTTTTTAGAAAAATACTTTCTTCGTGGCCATCGAGAAGATATGGAAAGGCAATTTTTGAGTCTGATACAAAAGGAGGATGAGAATGTCATAAAGTATGAGGCTAACTTTACAAGGTTAGCAAGGTATGTTGGAGATTATATACGTAACCCAAGAAGTAAGATTGATCATTTCTTTGATGGGTTAAAACCATTTCTCTATCGAGCATTAGTATCATAATCCTTCTCGTCGTACGAAGACATTGTCTCATGTTCTATCATGACCGAAAAGAAATTCTCTAAGTATTATAATGTTAAAGTAAAGAAAGAGAAGAAGAGATCTTCTGATCAATATGGGAATGGAAATAAGTGGAAGAACGGAAATGTTGAATATCCATCCTGTGGTAAATGTGGGAAGAAACACCCCGGTACTTGCCTTAAGGGAACGTGAGTCTATTACAAGTGTGGTGAAAAGGCTACCAAGCTCGTTATTGCAAAGGGAATAAGGAAGCTACCAATGTTCAGTGATACAATTGCAGGGAGATGGGGCATTATGAAAATGAATGTCCTAAGCGTCCAGGGAACTTACCTCCGAAAATTCGAAGGGATCAAGGCCTGTCATATGCTATCACTACTGCTGAGGTAGAAGCTCTGAAAGATGTGTTGGCAGGTAATTTAATGGTTTTATAAAGTTTAGAAAATGCATTTTTTGATACTGGATCATCGAATTGTTTCATGTATTCCCAGTTTGATAAGAAAATTAGATATTTCCAATTTTATTTAACAAGAGAGTTGTCAGTTAAAACTCTTAAGGGGAGTATCATTGCAATAACGTTTTGTCAGTCAGTCCCCATTAGAGCACATAAATGATATTTATCTACTGATATCATCATCATACCTATGATTGAGTTTGATATAATCCTAGGTATGGACTGGCTTTCATACTATGATGCGAAGATTTATTGTAAGAAAAAATAGGTTATGATACTTGATGATGATGATATGTAACACCTTATCTTTAGAGCAGAATCGTTACCGCCTAATTCTTATCTAGATCCACCCCCAGTAGCTCAACTAAATTCAATTATTGAGGAGGAAGAGAATGAAATAACTGTGGGTGAGGAAAGGAATGTTCAAATAGGGGATGTACCTGTTTTGAATGAATATGTAGATGTATTTCCGGAAGATTTACCTAGACATCCTCCAGAATGAGAAGTTGAGTTTTCCATTGATTTAATTCCTGGATTAAGGCCTATATAAAAGACCCCTTATAGAATTGCCACTGTATAATTAGTCAAACTAAAGAAACAACTAGAGTAATTGAGTAATAAAGGATTTATTCCCCCTAGTGTTTCTCCATGGGGAGCCCCTGTTCTTTTTTTGTTAAAAAGAAGGATGGATCCATGAGGTTATGTATCGACTACAAGGAGATCAATGCTATAATAATAAAGAACACGTATCCCCTACCCCGCATTGATGATTTATTTGACCAACTGCATGGAGATCAATACTTTTCAAAGATTGACCTTCGATCTGGATACCATCATTTGTCTGTGAAGAAGGAAGACATTCCGAAGACAGCATTTCAGACCAGGTACGGGCAATATGAGTTTACAGTAATGCTTTTTAGATTGACTAATGCACCCTCTGTATTCATGGATCTTATTAATAGAGTTTTCAAGGAATATCTCGATGAATTTTTGGTGGTATTTATTGGTGATATCTTGGTATACTCAAAAAGCTACGATGATCATGAAAATCACTTGTGCATTATCTTGAAGACTATGAGAGACATGAATTATATGGGAAGTTTAGCAAGTGTGACTTCTTTCTTCAGGAGATTTCTTTTCTAGGCCATATTGTCTCTAAATATGGAATCTCTATTGATCCTTCTATGACCATGGAAATCCAAGAATGTCCAGCACCTACGAATATAACTGAGGTACGTAGTTTTATTGGTTTAGCAGGTTATTATCGACGATTCTTCTAGAATTTTTCCCGATTGGCTAACCCATTAACGAATCTCACACGTAAAGGGGTTAAATTTGTTTGGACCAAAGAGTGTGAAGAATGTTTTGAAGAACTGAAGATAAGATTATTCAATGCTCTTATATTGAATCTACCATCGGGGAATGATGGGTTTATTATTTATAGTGATGCATCGAAAAAAGGACTTGGTTGTGTCCTTATGCAGAATGATAGGGTTATTGCCTATTAATCACGACAATTGAAAATTCCTGAACAAAACTATCCAACTCATGATCTCGAGTTAGCAGCTGTGATTTTTTCTTTGAAGATATGGAGCCACTACCTATATGGTGAAAAATGTGAGATTTATACTGATCACAAGAGTTTGAAGTATATTTTCTCACAAAAAGAACTCAACATGAGGCAAAGGATATGGATTGAATTACTCAAGGATTATGATTGTACGATACACTACCACCCGAGGAAAGCAAAGAAGGTGGCAGATGCTTTGAGCAGAAAAGATCATGGATTTTTGAACAATATGATAATTGAAAGGGATCCAATTTTCATGGATCTAGTAAAGATGGAAATGGGAATAACCAGGGAAAGTGAAACATCAATGATTTTTCAAATGGTTGCCAAACCATCTTTACTAGAAATCATTAAGAGTTCTCAGACCGATGATGATGAATTTCAAAAGAAGATTAAAGCTATGAATGATGGGAGATTGAGAGACACTGTATATGAAGAAGGAATTTTGAAATAATGGAAAAGGCTTTGTGTTCCCGATATACCTGATCTAAAAAGGGAATTCTTGGAAGATTCTCATACATCCAATTTCTCTATACACCCTGGGAGCAAAAAAATGTATAGAGATTTGACGGAACATTATTTGTGGGACAACATGAAGAGGGAGATTTCCGATTTTGTGTTAAGATGTATGGTTTGTCAACAAGTGAAAGCTGGAAGGCAACAGCCTGGTGGAGTATTGCAACCTCTTCCCATACCTGAGTGGAAATGGGACAATATTACGATGGACTTTGTCATGGGGCTACCAATGACTCCTAGAAGGAATGATGCAATATGGGTTATTGTTGATCGTCTTACGAATTCAGCAAATTTTCTTGCTATAAGAGAAGATCTGCCACTGGAACGTCTAGCAAGACTATATATTGATGATGTTGTGAGACTTCCTGGAGTACCCCTATCGATTTTTTCTGATCTTGATCCCCGTTTTACTTCACGATTCTGGAAAAGTCTCTAGAAAGCCTTGGATACTGAACATCATTTGAGCACAGCCTACCACCCTCAGACAGACGGACAATCAGAATGGACTATTCAAACCTTAGAAGACATGATAAGGTCTTGTTTACTTTACTTTCAGGGTATGTGGGATCAATATTTACCTCTGGTATAATTTTCCTATAACAATAGCTTCCATTCGAGTATTCAGATGGCACTATATGAAGCGTTACATGGAAATAGATGTCGCACACCAACTTGTTGGGATGATGTTGGTGAAAGAAAACATGTAGGCCCAGAACTGGTGGAGGAAACGATGTAAAAGGTGAAGGTAATCCAAAATCACATCAAGGCAGCTCAATGTAGGAAAAAGAGCTATGCCGATAATCGAAGGACGGATTTGGAATTTCAATTCGGTGATCATTTTTTCCTGAAGGTATTTCCATGGAAGGAAGTCATACGTTTTGGTAAGAAAGATAAATTGAGTCCCAGGTACATCAGACATTTCAAAATTCTAGAACGAATTGGGGCTGTAGCTTACCGATTGGCAATGCCTCCAAGTCTCTCCAATGTTCCGGATGTGTTCCATGTATCTCTGTTGAGGAAATACATGCCTGACCCAACACATGTACTCACCTATGAAGAATAAGAACTGGAACCTGATCTATCTTATTGTGAAGAGCCTGTCAGGATTCTTGATATAAGAGAACAAGTATTGAGAAACCAGATGACGCATCTGGTAAAAGTTTTGTGGAGAAACCATAAGATGGAAGAGGCAACGTGGGAACCCGAGAAACTTATGATGAAGAACCACCCGAGTCTTTTCATGCGGTAGTATTCTAGAAATTTTGAGGATGAAATTATTTGAAGTAGGAGAGAATGTAACACCCCAAGCTTCTACGGTACATTTCTCTTTGAATAATGCGATAGCGTGTGTTGTACGTAACATCGAGTTCTAACAAACCACAACCAATCAAACTAGCCGTTATGAATAGTAATACCTACCTTTTGAAGTTATATATATCTTATATTTTAAAATGGACTTCATTTTTGGTTTTGGAATATCGAAATTATACTAAGATAAATTTTTGGTATTTTTCTAAGAACTTCCAATTTTTATGAATAGTGAAAAATACTTAAAAACAACTTTTTTATTCAAAATAATTTATAGCGATAAATCATATTATTGACTGGTTTTAAAGTATAATTAGAATATATTTTTACCATTTTATCCAATGGTGTTCATTAGAATTAATTTCAATTTGAAAACTGACCTAAGCAATTGTCAATCTTTTGGTATATATTGTTTCTTAAAAACACGCTATTTGTTGTGAAAATGGGAATTAATTATAAAATTAATTAATGAATCTTATATGTTTGTAATTTCTTAAAATATACATCATTATTGAATTAGGAATATCAATTATAGCTTAGGGTGAAATTTTGGCATTGTTCTGAAAAACTTTAATTTTTTATGAATAGTGAAACTACTAAGTGGTAGTTAAAAAATGAATTTTTATAAAACATAATTTTACCGCTTCTGTGAATGGAATTTCAAAAATTATAGAGAAATGGTTAATATAAAGAAGTAAAATGCGGTTCAAAGAGATGAAAATAATTTTTGGTGAATAGTAACTTTTTGCTTTTATTTACCACGATTAAATGTAAATAGGGTAATTAAGGGTAAAAATGATATTAATATTACCCTAACACATGTTCTAATTCTATTGGAGAAGTTTATCTCGACCAAAAACAACCTTCGGAATAAAATATTATCATTTAGATTCACTTAGATTAGATTAGGACATTTATTATTATTTAATTCAAAGAAGAGTTAAAAGAGTTAAAATCAATGTTTATTTACTAAAACATTTTTAATATAGGGTTATACATAAGATAAATTCGATTGTAAATATTCATTAGAAAGATAATTAGATTTACTACATAATGATACTGTATTTATAATTTTTAGACATAAAATAATTTAATTTATTAATGACACAATGTTGATGCAGTAATTACCATAATAGTGAAAAATGAAAATAATTGATATTATAAATACCCAAATAAATATAATTTGAGACTTTTAATGAATTACAATAATTTTATAGAATAATATGACATATTAGGATTGATTTAATTAACTTTTTTAGAAGTAATCATTCTGTTATAAGTTTCATAAAAATTAACTATTGAATAGTGTCAAAATTGACATAAAAGAGTTTTTAAAACAAATATTATATTATTAATTGATATTAAATTCCTAAAAAACTAAGGTTCGGACAAGATACATATATCATGATAGGTGTGTCATTAAGGGACCACTTTGGGGTCTATTGTATGTATATAGTAAGTTTATTAACTATATAATATAAAAATAAAAAGTGACATAGTAAATGTCAAACTAATTAACTAAGAGTTAAAACTAAAAGATAAGGTCAATATAGTAACCCAAACCTATATAAATTATATTGGTTGAATTTTTTTCGACCTATCCCCACCTTAAAATTTGAGTAATTAACTTTTAAGTCATTAGAATCTGAATATGAATTTATTAAAAATTAATATTTCTAGCTTTTCTAAAGGTGCCCCTCACCCCTATTATAAAAGGGCACTCCACCTTCTCGTTACTTCACACCTTCAAAGACTTTTGGTTCTGACAAACTCTCCCCAAATACTCTCTCAACTTCTCTCACTACAACCTAGATTCCTTATTTTGATCATTAATCCAACCTATGGTTCCCTTTTGATCAAATCAAAAGGAAGAACCCGAAGAAGAGGTAATGTTTTCACCTCCCTTTTTCAAATTCATTTCTTCTTCCACTTCTCCGTTCTTTGTTATTACCATTCTAAAATAAAAACTCTAGTATCTTATATATACTGTGATGTTATTATAAATATGGTACAACCATATTCAGTATTCTATCCACCGTTTGAATAACATGTCACCATACGTTTGTACGTACGGTTTACCGTCTCCACGTCGTGGTGTAATTGTTATTCAATATATTATTATTGGGATGGGTATAATTTTTATGTGTAACTCATGTAAATAATAAATATAACATGATAATGATTCTGTATATATGTTATAATATCCAATTATATATTATTTTAATATCAAAAAAATTATATTGTCGCTCGTGCGTATGTATGGACTACCGTCTCCACGAACGCGATGAGATTCATTCTCCATCGTATCCATTCAAGTATAATTATAATTTGATGATTTAAAAATAATGTTTAAGGACTTTATATAATTATGGATATGAATAAGAAACAACGTATCCATTAAAAACATGTCTTAGGTAACAAAACATATAAAAGTAAACGAGTAAGTTAACACCCGAAACGATGATAATACTAAGATATTATTAACAAAGCAAAGTTAAAAGATCATATATAATATCATATTAATATATATGATTCTCGTATAATTTAATAACAATTATTTCACCATTATACAAGAGGTTAAACTACCCTCAACCAAGGAAAATTACAAGGTAAGAGTTTATTTCTCAATCTCTTCATTATCTGAGGTTCTTTATACGTAATAATATACTGGGATTTCTTTATCATCCACATCCATGTTTCTCCAAAATGCATTTCAAAACATTTTTTACCATTTACAAGAATATAGGTTAAAGTAATTTATACCCTTGTTTGATTTTTATAAGAGGTTTATAAAGGAATATTTCTGTCGTTTTCTAAACAAGGTGCTTTTAACCTTTTGACAGAATTAAGGTAAGAATGTTTTTTTAACTTATACGGCGGGTGCAGCTATTTTCCAACGTTATAAAATCGTCGAAACATCCCTTACAAGCTTATAAGAATACTTTAAAAGATAATTTTTCCTTTTATATGACTCTTAAATTATTTCAAAATAAAAAGAGATATTTCTCTAAAAAGAGTTTTGATTTCATCTATGTCAACATCCTTTGATGGATTTTAAGCTTATTTGGAGATGATTTATTATGAAACAAAACATCCATATTGTATTGAAGATTTTGTGATATGTTTGACTATGGATATGTTATTTTCAAGGTTTATGGATGGAATATTTTCTTATCTTATGCTAGTTTTAATACGAATGTTTATGTTATGTTTAAACCATTTCACATGGGAATGCATTGGACCTAATATGTGACGGGTGGAGCCCGCTATAGCTCCTCGATGCTTCGGTAGGTCTCATGAGACAAACTAGTGTCTTGGCACAAGGCCTTGACAAAATATTATTTGTAGTCTTGGCATGAGGCCTTGGCTATGTGGTTATTATAGTGTGGAATTATGCATTCCATCATTATGAAAGTGGTTATTGATATTGCATTTGATTATTCGATTAGTAGAATATCCATGTGAATAAGTAAATTTAATTATTTAATTTTACTTTTTCTATACTATGTTGAAGTTCAAGTTTAAATGGCTTTTGTTTTCATTATATATTGCCTTAAATGTTTATTCTTATTTATGAAAGATTCCGCTATATTGTTATACTTACTAGGCATTTGAGCTCACCCCTTTTCTATGTTTTATTTTTCCCAGGATGTGAAGAAGTAATTTATGAATGACCTGCAAAGATAGTGTGAGGGGATAAGAGTGTGGACTATGGAGACTATGTTGTTGTAGTTTTCATTTTATCATGTAATGTAAACCTTATGAATATATCTAGTGTTTCCAAGGCTACTAAAGCAATCGGTCTTTCGAGATTTGATCTTTCTTTTGATCATGCCAATGTCATGTAATAATGAACCGACTTTAGGTAACTGGGGTCAGGGAATTATAGCTGGTATCAGAGGAAGTATAGTACAAATCTTGGAAGATAGATTTAGAAAAACTCTGATTAGAGCGCATAGATTTAATATGGACCTTGAGAATTAGTATAGAAGAACTTCCTAGAATTTTGGCATTGTTGTGATTTTGTGAGTTTTCCAAGCAATACATCCCTGTCTGGATACGAGCAGGTACAGGCGGCTCTGGCACAGATGTACCTAGGGGTAAAACCCAAAAACACCGCTTTGAGATAGACTCGAACGGAAACTGGTGCACGACAACAGGCCTTGCTGCACTCTGGGTTACGACACTCCTAGGGGATATGATTAGGATAACTCTCATTTTCTTTACAAATCATTATGAAGGGTTTATGAGTATATACTTCCTCAAATAAAACATTCTTATGATTATGGATTATATCCATAAATAGTTCAATTTATGTTAAGTGTTCTGTAAGTATGGGATTATGTATTTTGATTCATAAACTGATCTAGTGTATACCATTGTTTAGAAATGACGCATAGTGGAAGAAATGGAAACTGTATCAATGCATGAACTCTATGTATGGATTTCTCTCCTGCTCAAGATAATTATAGTGGAGCTGGTGATGCAGCTGGTGCCGATCAGCTAATCACCATACTCGGATAACTTACTTAGTTTATGAATAATAACCTTACCCGTATGGAGCACCCTGATCCACATTGTGGAGGATCAATGTTGGATCACTTCATGAGGCAACAACCACCAACATTCAATTGGAGTACAAATCCCTTAGTATCTTAGTAATGGATATTTTCCCTAGAGAATATATTTCAGGCTTTAGGGAGTAGTGATAGGGAAAAAGTTATCATGGCAGTTTACCGCCTCACTGGAGATGCTGATCAATAGTGGTCATTGATTCAAAATACAAAGGAAGATGATGAAGTATCAAATATGGAATGGAGGGATTTCAATGATCTGTTTTTAGAAAAATACTTCCTCACGACCATCGAGCAGATATGGAAAGGCAGTTTCTGAGTCTGAGACAAAAGGAGGATGAGAATGTCACAAAGTATGATGCTAACTTTACAAGGTTAGAAAGGTATGTTGGAGATTATATACGTAACCCAAGAAGTATGATTGATCATTTATTTTATGGGTTAAAACCATTTCTCCATAGAGCATTAGTATCACAATCCTTCTCGTCATATGAAGACATTGACTCATGTGCTATCAAGTTCGAAAAAAAAATTATCTAAGTCTTATGACTTTAAAGCAAAGCAAGAGAAGAAGAGATCTGCTGATCAATCTGGGAATGGAAATAAGAAGAAGAAAGGACATGTTTAATATCCATCCTATGGTAAATGTGGGAAGAAACACCCCGGTACTTGCTTGAAGGGAACGAGAGTCTGTTACAAGTGTGGTGAAAAAGGCCACCAAGATTTTGATTGAAAAGGAATGAAGAAAGCTACCAATGTTCAGTGCTACAATTGCAGGGAGATGGGGAATTATGAAAATGAATGTCCTAAGCGTCAGGGGAACTTACCTCAGAAAATTCCAAGGGATCAAGGCCCTGATTATGCTATCACTACTGCTGAGGTAGAAGCTCCGAAAGACGTGGGGGCGGGTAATTTAATGGTTTCCTCAAGTTTAGAAAATGCATTATTTGATTCTGGATCATCGCATTGTTTCATATCTTCCCAGTTTGCTAAGAAAATTAGATATTTCCAATTTGATTTAACCAGGGAGTTGTCAGTTAAAACTCTTAAGGGAAGTATCATTGCAACAATGTTTTGTGAGTCTGTCTCCATTAGAGCACTTAAATGTTCTTTATCTGCTGATCTCATCGTCATACCGATGATTGAGTTTGATATAATCCTCAGTATGGATGGGCTTTCAGACTATGATGCAAAAATTTATTGTAAGAAGAAAGAGGTTACGATTCTTGATGATGAGGATAATAAACACCTTATCTTTAGAGAAGAATCGTCAATGCCTAATTCTTATCTAGATCCACCCCCAGTAGCTCAACTAAATTCAATTATTGAGGAGGAAGAGAATTAAATAACTGTGGGTGAGGAAAGGAATGTTAAAATAGAGGATGTACCTATTGTGAAAGAATATGTATATGTATTTCCGGAAGATTTACCTAGACATCCTCTAGAACGAGATGTTGAGTTTTCCATTAACTTAATTCCTAGATCAAGGCCTATATCGAAGACCCATTATAGAATGGCCACTGTATAATTAGTCTAACTAAAGAAACAACTAGATGAATTGAGTAATAAATTATTTATTCTCCCTAGTGTTTCTCCATGGGGAGCCCCTGTTATTATTTTAAAAAAGAAAGATGGATCCCTGAGGTTATGTATCGTCTACAGGGAGATCAATGCTATAACAATAAAGAACAAGTATCCCCTACCTCGCATTGATGATTTATTTGACCAACTGCATCGAGCTCAATACTTTTGAAAGATTGACCTTCGATCTGGATACCATCAGTTGTGTGTGAAGAAGGAATACTTTCCGAAGACAGCCTTTCGAACCAGGTACGGGCATTATGAGTTTACAGTAATTCCTATTTGATTGACTAATGCACCCTCTGCATTCATGGATCTGAGGAATAGACTTTTCAAGGAATATCTCGATGAATTTTTGGTGGTATTTATTGATGATATCTTCGTATACTCAAAAATATATGAAGATCATTAAAATCAATTGCGCATTATCTTGAAGACTCTTAGAAGACATGAATTATATGGGAAGTTTATCAAGTGTGAATTCTGGCTTCAGAAGATTTCTTTTCTTGGCCATATTGTCTCTAAATATGGAATCTCTATTGATCCTTCTAAGACCAAGGCAATCTAAGAATGGCCAGCACCTACTAATATAACTGAGGTACATAGTTTTATTGGTTTAGTAGGTTATTATCGACGTTTCGTCCAGAATTTTTCCCGATTGACTAAACCATTAACGAAGATCACACGTAAAGGGGTTAAATTTGTTTGGAAAAAAGTGTGTGAAGATTGTTTTGAAGAACTGAAGAGAAGAATAGTAAATTCTCCTATATTGAATCGACCATCGGGGAATGATGGGTTCGTTATTTATAGTGATGCATCGAAAAAGTGACTTGGTTGTGTCCTTATGCAGAATGATAGGGTTATTGCCTATGCATCACAACAGTTGAAAATTCATGAACAAAACTATCCTACTCATGATCTAGAGTTAGCATCTTTGATCTTTGCTTTGAAGATATGGAGGCACTACCTCTATGGTGAAAAATGTGAGATTTACACTGATTACAAGAGTTTGAAGTATATTTTCTCACAAAAAGAACTCAACATGAGGCAAAGGAGATGGCTTGAATTACTCAAGGATTATGATTGTACGATACACAAACACTCGGGGAAAGAAAAAATGTGGCATATGTTTGAGGAGAAAAGATCATGGAGTTTTGAATAATATGAGAATTGAAAGGGATCCAATATTCATGGATCTAGTAAAGATGGACATGGGAATAACCAGGGAAAGTGAAACATCAATGCTTTTTCAAATGGTAGCCTAACCATCATTACTAGAAAGGATTAAGAGTTCTCAGACCGATGATGAAGAATTTCAAAAGAATACTAAAGGTGTGAATGATGGGATATTGAGAGACTTTGTATACGAAGAAGGAATTTTGAAATTCGGGAAGAGGCATTGTGTTCCCGATATACCAGATCTAAAAAGGGAATTGTTGGAAGATGCTCATACTTCCAATTTCTCTATACACCATGGGAGCACCAAAATGTATAGAGATTTGCAGGAATATTTTTGGTGGGAAAACATGAAGAGGGAGATTTCCGATTTTGTGCCAAGATGTATGGTTTGTCAATAAGTGAAAGCTGGAAGGCAACAACCTGGTAGAGTATTGCAACCTCTTCCCATACCTGAGTGGAAATGGGACAATATTATGATGGACATTGTCATGGGACTACCAAAGACTCCTAGAAGGAATGATGCAATATGGGTTATTGTTGATCGTCTTACCAAGTAAGCACATTTTCATGCTATAAGAGAAGATCTACCACTGGAACGTCTAGCAGGACTATATATTGATGAATTTGTGAGACTTCATGGAGTACCCCTATCAATTGTTTCTGATCGTGATCCCCATTTTACTTCAAGATTCTGGAAAAGTCTCCAGAAATCCTTGGATACGGAACATCATTTGAGCACTGCCTACCACCCTCAGACAGACGGACAATCAGAACGGACTATTCAAACCTTATAAGACATGCTGAGATATTGTTCACTTGACTTTCAGGGTATTTTGGATCAATATTTACCTCTGGTAGAATTTTCCTATAACAATAGCTTCCATTCGAGTATCCAGATGACACCATATGAAGCGTTATACGTAAAGAGATGTCGTACACCAACCTGTTGGGATGGCGTTGGTGAAAGAAAACTTGTAGGCCCAGAACTGGTGGAGGAAACGATGGAAAAGGTGAAGGTAATCCAAAATCACATCAAAGCAGCTCAAAGTAGCCAAAAGAGCTATGCCGATAATCGAAGGAAGGATTTGGAATTTCAATTCGGTGATCATTTTTTCCTGTAGGTATCTCCATGGAAGGGAGTCATACGTTTTGGTAAGAAAGGTAAATTGAGTCCTAGGTACATCGGACCTTTTGAAATTCTAGAATGAATTGGGGCTGTAGCTTACCGATTGGAAATGCCACCAAGTCTCTCCAAAGTTCAGGATGTGTTCCACGTATCTCTTTTGAGGAAATACATGCCTGAACAAACGCATGTACTCACCTATGAAGAATTAGAACTGGAACACGATCTGTCTTATTGTGAAGATCCTGTCAGGATTCATGATACAAGAGAACATGTATTGAGAAACCGGACAACGCGTATGGTAAAAGTTTTGTGGAGAAACCATAAGATGCAAGAGGCAATGTGGGAACCCGAGGAACTTATGATGAAGAACCACCCGATTCTTTTCATGCAGTAGTATTCTTGAAATTTCGAGGACGAAATTATTTGAAGGAGGGGAGAATGTAACACCCCAAGTTTCTATGGTACACTTCTCTTTGAATAATGCGATAGCGTGTGTTGTACGCAACATCGAGTTCTAACACACCACAACCAATCAAACTAGCCGTTATGAATAGTAATACATAATTTTTGAAATTATATATATCTTATATTTCAAAATGAACTTAATTTTTGGTTTCATAATATCAAAATTATCCTAAGATGAATTTTTGGTATTTTTATGAGAACATTCAATTTTTATGAATAGTGAAAAATACTTAAAAACAAATTTTTTATTCCAAATAATTTATAGTGATAAATTATATTATTGAGTGGTTTTAATGTATAATTAGAATATTGTTTTATCATTTTATCCAATGGTGTTCATTAGAATTAATTTCACTATGAAATTGGACCTAAACAATTGACAATCTTTTGGTATATATTGTTTCATAAAAACACGCTATTTGTTGTGACAGCAGGAATTAATTATAAAATTAATTAATGCAACATATTTGTTTGGAATTTTTTTTAAATAGACATCATTTTTGAATTCGGAATATTAATTATAGCTTAGGGTGAAATTTTGTTGTTGTTCTGAAAAACTTCAATTTTTGATGAATAGTGAAACTACTAAGTGGTAGTTAAAAAACTGAATTTTTCCTAAAACTTAATTTTACTACTTCTGTGAATGGAATTTCTAAAATCCGAAAGACACAGTTAATGTAAAGAAGTAAAATGTGGTTCAATGAGATGAAAATATTTTTTGGTGAATAGTAAATTTTTACTTTTATTTACCACGGTTAAAAGTAAATAGGGTAATTAAGGGTAAAAATGATATTAATATTACCCTAACACATGTCCTAATTCTATTGGACAAGTGTATCTCGACCAAAAACAGCCTTAAGAATAAAATAGTATCATTTAGATCCACATGGATTAGATTAAGACATTTATTATTATTCAATTCAAAGAAGAGTTAAAAGAGTTAAAATCAATGTTTCTTTAGTAAAAAAAATTTAATATAGGGTTATACATAAGATAAATTGAATTGTAAATATTCATTAGAAATATAAAGAGATTTCCTACATAATTATTTTTTATTTATAATTTTTAGACAATATATAATTTAATTTATTTATGACACAATGATGATGTCGTAATTACCATAATAATAAAAAAATAAAATAATTGATATTATAAATACCCAAATATATATAATTTGAGACTTTTAATGAATTAAACTAATTTTCTAGGATAATATGACATATTAGGATTGATTTAATTAACTTTTTTCGATGTAATCATTCTGTTATAAGTTTCAAAAAAATCAACTATTGAATAGTGTCAAAATTGACATAAAAGAGTTTTTAAAACAAATATTTTATTATTATTTGATATTAAATTTCTAAAAATCTAAGGTTCGGCCAAGAGACTTATATCATGATAGGTGTATCATTAATGTACCACTTGGGGGTCTCTTGGATTTATATAGTATGTTTATTAACTATAAAATATAAAAATACAAAGTGACATGGTAAATGTAAAACTAATTTACTAAGAGTTAAAACTAAAAGATATGGTTAATATAGTAACCCAAACATGTCTAAATTATATTGTTTAAATGGTTTTCAACCTATACCCACCTTAACCTTTGAATAATCAACATTGGAGCTATTAGAAACCGAATATGAATTTATTATAAATTAATATTTCTAGCTTTTCCAAAGGTGCCACTCACCCCTCTTATAAAAGGGCACTCCCACTTCTCATTACTTCACACCTTCAAAGCCTTTTGGTTCGACCAGACTCTACCCAAATACTCTCTCAACTTCCCTCACTACAACCTAGAGGCCATAGTTTGATCATAAATCCAACCTATGGAGCCCTTTTGATCAAATCAAATGGAAGAACCCGAAGAAGAGGTAATGTTTTCACCACCCTTTTTCAAATTCATTTCTTCTTCCACTTCTCCTTTCTTTGTTATTACCATTCTAAAATAATAACTCCAGTATCCTATATATACTTTTATCTTATTATAAATATCGTACAACCATATTCAGTATTCTATCCACCCTTTGAATAACATGTCACCATACGTTCATACGTCCGGCTTACCGTCTCCACGTCGTGGTGTAATTGTTATTCAATATATTATTATTTGGATGGGTATAATAATAATGTGTAACTCATGTAAATAATAAATATAACATGTTAATGATCCTATATATATATGATATACTATCCAATTATATATTATTTTAATATCAAAAGAATGATATTGTCGCTCGTGCGTATGTACGGACTACCGTCTCCATGAACGTGATGAGATTCATTCTCCATCATATCCATTCAAGTATAATAATCATTTGATGATTTAAAAATAATTTTTAATGACATGATATCATTTCGGATATGAATAAGATACAACCTATCCATGAAAAACATGGCTTACGGAACAAAACATATAAAAGAAAATGAGTAAGTTAACACCCGAAACGACGATAATACTAAGATATTATTAACAAAGCAATGTTAAAAGATCATATATGATATAATATTAATATATATGATTCTTTTATAATTTAATAACAATTATTTTACCATTATACAGGAGGTTATCCTACCCTCAACCAAGACAAAGTACAAGGTTAGGTTTTATTTCATAATCTCTTCATTATCCAAGGTTGTTTATACATGATAATCTACTGGGATTTCTTTATTATCCACATCCATGTTTCTCCAAAATGTATTTCAAAACATTTTTTACCATTTACAAGAATATGGGATAAAGTCATTTATACCCTTGTTTGACTTTTATAAGAGGTTTATAAAGGAATCTTTCCATCATTTTCTAAACAAGGTGCTTTTTATCCTTTTGACAGAATTACGGTAAGAATGTTTTTTTAACTTATACGAAGGGTACGGCTATTTTCCACCATTATAAAATAATCGAAGCTTCCCTTACAAGATTATAAGAATACTTTCAAAGAAAATGTTTCATTTTATATGACTCTTAAATGATTTCAAAATAAAAAGATATATTTCTCTAAAAAGAGTTTTGATTTCATCTATGTCAACATCCTTTGATAGATTTTAAGATTATTTGGAGATGATTTATTATGAAACAAAACTTCCATATTTTTCTGAAGGTTTTGTGATATGTTTGACTATGGATATGTTATTTTCATGGTTTATGGATGGAGTATTTACATTTTTTATGCTAGTTTTAATACGAATGTGTATGTTATGTTTAAACCTTTTCATATGGGAATGCATTGGACTTAATATGTGACAGGTGGAGCCCACTATAGCTCCTCGATGCATCGATAGATCTCATGAGACAAACTAGTGTTTTGGCACAAGGCCTTGACAAAATATTATTTTTAGTCTTGGTACGAGGCATTGGCTATGTTGTTATGATAGTCTTGCATTATGTATTCCATCATTATGAAAGTGTTTATTGATATTGCATGTGATTATTCGATTACTACAATATCCATGTGAATAAGTAAATGGAATTATTTCATTTTACTTTTTCCATACTATGTTGAAGTTCATGTTTAAAAGGATTTCGTTTTAGTTATACATTCCCTTAAATGTTTATTCTTATTTATGAAAGTTTGTGCTATATTGTTATCTATACTGGGCATTTGAGATCACCCCTTTTCTATGTTTTATTTTTCCCACGATGTGAAGAAGTAATTTATGAATGACATGCAGGGATATTGTGAGGGGATAAAAGTGTGGACTATGGAAACTATGTTGTTGTAGTTTTCATTTTATGATGTAATGTAAACCTTATGAATATATCTAGTGTTTCCAAGGATACTAAACCAATCGTCCTTTCGAGATTTGATCTTTCTTGTGATCATGCCAATGTCATGTAATAATGCACCGACTCTGGGTAACTGGGGTCGGGGCGTTACACTCTTCCCTGTATTGATGATCTATATGATCAATTATGAGGATTTATATCATTCATGTGGATCGTATAACAAGGTAAATATTATCATCATTGTTTAAATTTATTTAATATTCCAAATGAAACATTGGACATATGATATTTACCCTATGAATTAATAGAGATTGCAATTAGGCAAAAAATTCTGCTTTTATAATTATTTATTTATAGAAAAGATTTTTTAGATATAACATTAAATGATACATGTCAGTATATATAGCTGACATTATCATATATTATATTAGAACAAATTAATATGGGTTTAATTTTAGGATTCATCAAATGTCCAATTAATGGGGACTTTAAATCCCAAATTTAGAAAATGTGAATTTTAGATGTTAAAATAATCAATATTGGGAAATTTATTCACAAGATAGATATTATGTGTTGTTACGTTAAAGATATATTTAACATAATTTTGGGAGTGGTCAACATATTTAATGTATTTATGATGTATTAATTGATTAGAGTCATACGATAGTTGGGATATGGATTACTTTTATGTGACCCATAATCCTACATGAAAAATGGGGGTTCAAAACCCATTGGGTGTAGGTACTATAGTGGTACTGTAGCAAAAAAGATACTGTAGTAAGGACATGTACTATATGAGTGACATAGAACTTCTGTGGCTATATTGTGCTATACCAGCGATGGGTACTTTGTGGTACAATAACAGATGGGTACTGTAGCATTAATATTCCCTGAATGGGCCTTGGGGATAAAATTCCGGCCTACGTGCTATGTAATGGGATACATACCAACTAGACCTTTTGAAAATGTAATGGGTTTCCCTCGTCCAAGATAGAATAAGTATTTTCCTATCATTAATAAAAAATTGAGGCTTTTTCCCCAACATTTAAAAAATTATTAGTGGGACACTACTACTGAGTTTTTAAATTTCATTCATTATTATCCATCCCACTAATGATTTTATCACATAATTTTGACATACTCCTATGTAATGAAATATTTAAGTAATTATCCAATGAATATATAAAATTATTTGGGACTACACATGAACATATATTTATTGTAGTATGGAATGGTTTTTAGAATACAGTGCGGCTCAATTATGGGAACAAGATTCATCCCTATGAAAATTATTTTGGTAATATGTTGTGGATTATATCAAATAATGACTCATACAAAAATATAATGTTTCATGATATTGAGTTGACATCAATTATCATTGAATTAATTATTTCCAAGAATTAAATACACATTGAATTTATTATATAAATACATATTAGAATATATTAAATTATATATTCTCTTATAAGGACTTAAGAATTCACCAAATGAGATAGTCTGAAATCATTTATATCAATTCCTACTCAACACAATACCATGTGGGAATGAAAGAATGTGGATTATGATTTCTGTAAGAACAATAATGCAACCATATCCATGATGTGTGATAAAATAACACCATTAAAATTGATTTATAATCCTTGTATCATGATTTAATTTTTGAAGGGATGAAATCTATTATTTGTTAGACAGTGGGTCATCTATCTATCGATGAAAATATGGTGGAATCAAAGAAGGATGATATTCTAGTGTCGAATAAGGTGATTATTATCTCTAAGATAAACATTTAAAAAAATTAAATTTTTTATAAAAAAAATAGATGGTTTTTTCCAAGAAAAGGTAGATGAGAGTATGGTAAAATAATTATCATTTCTTGTCATTCGTTATATATACTAGATGTTTCATGAAACATTTCTAGAGTAATACTATAAATATTGATATTTTATAATATGTTTCCTCATGCATTGTATTATAAAATAGTACGACTATATTATATATGTATAAAGAGTTGATTCAACCATTAACTATAAAAATATGTAAATTAGATCACATAATCATTAATTTTTAATGTACTCTAATGAAAATTTATGGTTCAACCTTCTTTTTTTGTTTTAGTCAAAAACAATATAAAGTAATGTTATTTTATTTAAATCATAGAATATTTCTCACATTAACAATATTACAAGGTATATAGAAGGAATGTGTTAATATGTATGTTGTAACACTTTCTGTGGTATCAGGTTACAATATTAGTTTTTCCTAAAACATTATTAAAAGTATTTAATAAGACTTGGATAACGAGCAAGTCATTAATACCACTAATAATCTAAAATTTGATGATAAAACTAAGATAACTACTCCATACCTTGTCCATAAAATGAAATACAGTTCAATAAATATCAAAGGAAATTCATATCACCATGTTCCATTTGTAGTGTAATCATCAAAAACCATATATATGCTTTAATTGAAAATGTATTCAGTTGTAGTCTTATATTTGATAAGGTTTAGAATCTCGCTACATTTAAAAGAAGTTGGAAAACATATTTTTGTGGGGCCTAATCATTCTTATGAGATTATATCTATGTTCCAAACTATTTTATTTTGAATTTACATAAAAAAAGTTAACTTAAGAATAATTCATAGAACACCAAAATATATTTTGAATTCAATGTAAATGATAAGGTACTATTCCAAGAATTACCAAGGAAAAAGGTAATGATATTTAAAAATAAATTGAATTAAAACTTTATATTAATTGGTAATATTGAAATCATTGATCATATAGAGAATACTACTTATCATTTTCTAGTTTTAATAAATATATACCACCTATGTGACATGTCTCACACATTATTACTAATGAAGTTTATATCGGGTTTGTCACATTCACTAAATCTAATATTTCAAAAAATGGACCCTAATATCTATTATGAGGAACAGTATAAATAAATGTTGGATAAATGTGATAAATTAATGTAAAAAAATAACTACTAATATTTTCATTTTGATGTGGAGGAATTACATTTTTAATTATACATATAGGGACCATATGATGTGTGGGGATAAATAACCTTCAGATTTTCCCATTGGGTTTATGAAATTTTGATTGCAGAATTCATTTATTGATGTAGTATGTGATAGTCCATTGGAGAAAAACCAACTATTCCCCACCTGGACCAAATATAAGTCATATATAACAACCCAATACCGTATTCATTATTTAAGGGTTTGGATACTGTTTCTAATTATATGTATCAAACATAGAGAAGGCCTTATCCAAATAAAACTCTACACATGTATAGATCCATATACATCACCACCATGCCTAATAAAATAAAATATACTACTTAAGAGTCAAGAATGCATGTAAAATACCAATTAATAACCATCATTCTAATAAAATATAACCAATTTATGATAATGGAAAAATAGATTTTCACCACATATAATGGGATGTCCCAAGATAACTGATGCAATGATAAAAGAATATTTCTCTTGGTAAAAGTATCTCACAACTTTCACTGATCAATATCCCTGATTTAGATAAAACAACAGAAATATATGGCCCACTAAGGTCCCCATATGACTGTTTTATATCTATATTTTTCCAAAAATGATTGATAAAAGACTATTTCGTGGTGTTTATTTTTATTATATTAGTTAACCTATTTTAACAAAAGGAAAATAAATATAAATAAATAGTCATTGAAATAAAAAGTGTGGGATGAAAACCACCGTCACTAAGATACAATAAAAAATGTAACATAATGACGATAGAGAGCAGGAGAGAGAGAGATGACATTAGCATAATAAATATATCTAGATAAGGATGGAGATGAATTATATAGAATCAAGTGACCATTTGTTTCTTAAATTTAGTATCTATAATTAATCCTCACTAGAATATAATACAGATCACATGCTTCACTATAAGATACATTAAAATAAGTATTTATAAATCATTTGAATGACACACTCATCCTTAGATATCAAAGATGGGGGATTACCAACACCACTGATAGAGGACCCACTTCAACGACTGAATGAGGAGTACCAATCATACATTATTAAAGGATACATGATTCATAACCCCTTAGATAATTATTTCCCATTATATGAATACTAATAATACCATTAACTTCAATGATTACACTGATTCCAAAACATTGGCTAGAAGTTTCTAATGTAATAACAAATTAATAATACCATCATCCATTGTAATATTTATTTTGAAATATTTTCCATAGTCATATCCAACAAAAGAAATATATAATGAATGGAATAGTAATAGGTCTAGGTTGAAGTCCCACAAAAGTATAATGGAATGTAGAATGATCAAAAGTATGTACTACGTTTTTCATTCATGTTAGGTGGGTCATACTACCATGTTCAAGTTTGAACATGTCATGTTCCTCCACTTAATGTATGAAATGAGAATATATATGGTGTATTTTCCCAGAAAAACAATGTGTGAGACCACCAATGAACTCATTAATGAACTATGATAACATCAATCAGCTATATGGGCAGCACCACATGATATGTCAATCAAAAGGAATATCTTGTAGGCCCTATAGATTTCATAATTCTATTCTCACATTACATAAATGTGAAACATAGTTATGGAAACAAGGAATGTGAGACTGACCACATGGTATTTGATATTTAACTCAGATAGGAATTGATTCCCACTATAAACATCATACTACACTACAATGTACATCCAAAACAAATAGTTTGTATATGGATTTTTTTAATATAAGGTGCTGTATGATTTATGAATCCCCATGTTTCCACTGGTCTCACCATATATATCACCCAGTGATATATCCAGAGAAATTATATCAACAGAATACACTTTGATCATCAATTTCCCAACACCATCGGTTAGAATACAAGATTTTTTTATCCCGAATGATGTATTTCTCTCATGTCATGCCTCAGGGGAGCACCATATTTCATTCATCTTATGTCATGTAATTATTGATCATAAATATAATAAAAATCAAAATTTTCAATTTTTTAACAAATCCTCATCAATATTTTGTATTGTTATTATTTGAACATTGTTTATGGTTGAATTGAATCCCTACCATAGTATGTAAGAGATATAGATGAATTATTGAATACATTTACCATAATAATGTTATAACCACAAGGTTCTTGATATATTGGAACACTAATTTCAATTTTGGATATAATTAATAAAATGGATTTCATTACATCCATAAATTGTTGGGATTACATACATAAATATAATTATAAGGACATGTGAAAAGAACAATTAATATTGGAAATACGTCCAAATATAAATGTACGTACATGAATACATGAGTAATATGGTGTAAATCTATAAAAAAGTCATCTCTGTAGATTCGATCAGTTTTTAAGGAACAATGATTCAAAGAAAACTTATATTTCACCTAGGATAACCCCCATTTTTGCAATGCAACGATGGTTAGTGATTTTTATACATGACACAAATAAGTAGACATTTTATTTATTATAAAAAATTGATATACATGGTTTAATATATTAAATATGTTTAATATATTTAATATATTGATCATAGGGACCCGTACTACTTGTAATTTGACACCTACTCATATTAAAAACCCATACTAATACATTAAAATATAAAAGTTGTCCAAAAATGAAAATTAATGCCATTATATTCACCCCAACAATATCTATATTCATGTAAAAAAAGAAAAATTGTACCAAAGTGCAAGTCTACTTATCCTTCTTCGACCTCTCACACTCCCACAATTTCTCCCAATGTTACCATGTTGTTAAAAAACATGCATCTATGAAATGGATCACCTTTTAATGATTGACAACAAATTATCCTCAATTGACACTAATTATATAAAAATGATTTATTTTTCCCAAAATTCAAACTCAACCATGTTAATTATGTGTGATTTTTTAACATGTAAATCCTCAGTTATGAAACAATGAATGCCTCATTCAATTGATCCACCTTCTGAGGTAAATCCATTGTGAATGAAAACTCACCAACCCTATACAGTATGTTGAATGGTTTGATGAACATATAGGATGGCGTCCAACCCAATCCAAATTTTTTTATCCTTTTATATGATAGTTATTAAGGAAAACATATTCTATATTTACAAAATCCTAGGGCCTCTAACATCATTTTGAGTATGATTTTTTATCGATTCTTTTTAGTTTACATCCACTCCTAAAATTAATTTTAACATTATACCTTATAGCCTATAAATTATATGCTCCCATAAGATACAATCCTAATATTTCAAAATAGAATAAGGATGACATGTATGGATTCTGATGTAGTGTATTAAATACAAATATACAAATATTGGAGTGGTATATCTTGTTATAAAAAACTATTCTAGTTGTATGTGAACTTCTATGATCCAACTAAAGTACAACATGAAATCTCTATAAATATCCTACAAAACATAGATATTATTTGTGTATAGTAACCAATATGAGGGTGTAATACCATTATTATATATAAATGTGTACCTAAAACCTCATATAACACCCCATCCAAATCAATTATGTGAAATGATCATCAAAATTTTAGTCAACATCATTGGAAATTTAGGAATCTTGATTATGGAATACGTACAATACCACCAACAAACACTTCATAATGGTTTATTGCTAGATATTAATTATGTGAGCTGACATGGTTTATCAAATAACAATAAACTAAAGGTTATCAACATTATTAAACATTCAAATAATCCCCATCACATATACCATGTATATTACTCCCCATTTCACATAGAACCTTTTATTGGTTTAGCCAAAACTATTAGAACCTAGTGGCCAACATTGACCAATTGAATGGTGATTCATATTGAGAAAGAAAAGGTTACACTTTTCTTTATTTTTACTCTTAAAACAATTTTTATTCCCTTAATAAATCATTTATATTATGATATATACCAATGTGGGGTAGGTGTGGAACTCCCTCGGATTCTCCTCATAATGCACAACTTCCTTCATTTCCCATCTTTATAAAAGGATGGAATGATGAGAAGAAATCATAAACCCCATCTAGGGTATGTTAATAGCTAACATTTCCACATATATATTCACAATTTATGTATTCCAACTATGAATATACCATATAATTGTGAATCATTGGAGTCACTTCCATCAAAAAGATGTAAACTACCCATCTCCCCTCCATTAGGGATTGTTGTAAGAATGCCAACAAATCTAACACCACATCCACCAATAATAGAAAACATTTCAAATGAAAAATATGTCACATTTTTTTATTCAATTATTACCAAAAATCAAGATGTTATATTCTTATAGGATCTTCAACCAATTCCCATTTATTCTGTTACAGTCTCTTTATGAGAAGAATAATTTGTTTCTCTAGTAGTATGACGAAACTATATAATACTCCCCCCAAATATGGGGCTTCCAAAGAATCATAAGGAAGACCAATAGACCATATTTATGATCTGGGTCTCATAGTGATGCTCAAGAGGTCATGAAAACTAAGACCGGTAATCAAACATCTGTTACTTTAACAAAAACACAGGCCTTCGTCCAAAGTCAAGATAGAACACAAAATACTCTACATTATCCCATATGAGTAAGAAGCATTGGAAATTAGTTAAATTCCCTAACATATGCTCAAATTATCTATGATACTAACACATATAAATGAAAACTCTCCCCTTTCAAGGTTATACAGTCAATGGTGTTGGGATTTAGAAAGTATGGGTCACAATCCTTCAGTAGAACCTAGTCAAACCGACCAATATATTCACCATAGAGATTCAATCAGATTCTCCCCAATCAAGATTTACCTCTATAATAGGTAGAAAAACTAATAACCAATCCTATATGATAAAATCTCCAATAATATAATCCACATTAGAACAAAACAATCAATTCAAGACAACACAACGTAATAATAGATCTTATTATATGTCAAGTACATTCGCATGATCTTTTTTTCATAAAATATTAGAGAGTAAATGGAAATTTAATCAATAATGAAATCCATGAACCAATCCTATAAATGAAAACACATCAAATCCATAGGTTCTATAAAGAAATTAGAGTATCTAATTAAACTAAAGTGAATCATTAGTATCTAATAACTTTCTTACGAATGTGTTATTGTCATCTTTTGAATATCCTCTTAGTAATCTCCCAATGGTTGTATCTCAACTAAATATCTATAATTGAGTAAAATTTAACTAATTTTTATAGTAAAATAGATCATTGATCCTAGGAATGAGATAATTTAACATATACTTATATTGATTCAATAGATAATAATCAACACACTTTATTATTATCTAAATGATGTTTTTTGAAACCAAAACAAAACTGAAGAATGGGGAACAAAAATTTACTCAATAATACCCTCTCATAAGTATCCAATAATGAAATCCTAAACTCATCTAGCTCATAAATGGCCTCAGGATATGTCATAGAAGATATTAGCTTGGTCCTTGGCTGAATGTCAAGGAACAGTTTATCTACCAATATAGTGGGAGTATAGTATTGTCATTGTGGAATAAATTAATTTATTCATCTAATACCACTGGATTAAATGACTATAAATCTACCAGGACACCAAGGAAATTACCTTAAAAACAATTGTTGATTGGTTTAGATGGTCTAGGTAGTGATTCCCACTCATTCCATAATTAGATACTATCACTATTTAATTATAAAATCATTCTACTAGCCTATATGCACATAGAACAGCTATTGTGATAGTATATGGTTGATGATACCCCAAATATCCACTATATACTATGAATGACATGACATCGTTTAATTAATGAAACAAGAGGTTGAATATGAATCCATATATAATTAAAATTCTCTCACACTATCATATAATGTGTGAGATAGTTTAATTCTTAATCATTATAGTACCTCATTCTTGAAGATCTGACAACCGCCTTTCCACCATCTGTAGAGATATCAGTCGATTAGTCATGAACCTTGTTAATTTATCCCTAAACATTATAATATAATCATTATCTCAATTTAGTAGAAAGGTTATGGCATTCCAATACATATCATCCTTGGGAATAATCATGCTCCCATAGTAAAAAAATATAGTATTAACCTAATGTATGGAGTCCACTAGGTTCAGTAGATTAATATACTCTATGGTGTACAAATCTTGATCATGATCCCCAATTCCGCTCAATTAGGAATCAATTATTCTCTATGTAATATCATAATATGAAAAAATATTTGGAGATTTATAATTATATAACAATATCAATGATAACATTGTAGAGGCCCTAATATATTTTCTTCACCCATAGGTTTTCATCTATAACTATGAGAATAATGTGCAGTGAGAGTTTAGTGAAACATGATTGATACTAAAAAAATATTGATATAAAAAATATAGAACCAAATAATCACCAAGAACATAATTTTCCTAATTATTTGATTATATTTAATATCATAAAATGATCTAAAACTGCTTAAAAAATATCATCACATCAGGGTTTTTGTAACCAAACACCTACAACACATCATTATTCAATGTAGGTGACTATATGAAATTATCACATGTGAAATCATATGATTGTTTTACATGTAAATAAAAAAAATCGTTGAATATAAATAAATTATAATATTATTAATAAAATGGGTCTATCAAATTTTGAAACTTTAGTGGTTAATATCCTTGAAATACATAAAATAAGCCTGTCAATATGCATCTTCATCATGTCACACTGTAATAATTGACTTATCATCATGAATATTAACAACATACAGAAGTCCATGATGAGGGTTTAAAATGATCATGTTATGTTAAAAAAATAAATTTTACAGTCTGAGTGGGAAAACCATAAAAACAATCCCCTCAACTAAAGGCTTATCACATGGTTATTTATTGAAATTGGACTATCATGATATCCTAGTTGGATGTCATCATGAAATTATAATGAAAATATTAATGCCATATTATGGACATATGAGTATATCTAGGGGATGAATCGTGAAGGAAACTGGATTAAATATCCCGTTATTATAGGACGGATGAATCATTTTTAACATAGTAAATGGTTCCTCAATAAGTTTACTTGACATTTAGGTGGTCACTGTTCTTCAATATATATATTTTAGCCACTACACTACCACTTAGTTACATATTATGAAATTTTAACTAATGACACCATTAAAATATTTTTTTATTATCCTTAACAAACACTAATAACTAATCTAACTCTAAATATCATCCTAGAGATATACCACTCTTATACCACTCAGTGACCACTCTGTGATGACCGCTCCAATAGCGACTTGATTGCAATGAACGTATGATATGTTTGTCAAACAAATTCCAAACAATATTAGCATTTGGAATTTTAATAGTGTCGATTAGGTATATCAACCATATGGGATTCTTTAGTAAAATTAATATATAGACACTGAAAATTCCATATACAGAAGTATAATAGAGCACAATGATAAATTAAGTCCTTATTAAAAAATATTTCATTTATGAACCAACTAATAATTACTATATTTTAGAAATAAATTTTTATTAATTCATGAAATTATAATAAGAACACAAAACCATAAGTAAAGTTATGTACCATTTTTTATATGGGTATGTAGATAGATATCAACACCCAAACACTGACACACACCACCACCTCTAATCATTTTCCTTATGTTATAACATTCTCTACCAACACCAAACCTGCTAATGCCATCTTCTCATTGTCTGTCATCTATATAACACATGCTGTGTATAGACAAAGACCATGAAATGGTGATAATATGAATATCAGGTAAGACTCCATGAAAATGAAATGAGAATAAATATAAATATATTGTTAGTTTGATCGACTAGATAGAAGAGAAAACCCAACATACTTTTTTAATAAAAGCGATTTTTGAATGTTGATATAGAAATGAAGATATCAATCTTCACAACAAGCAAAGGATAATAAATACATTAATAGATCCAAGTGCAGGTGAAGTCCCATATCTAGAAGCCCAATTTAATACATAGTATAATATTATAAATAACCCAATAGTTTTTGGAAGACACTTTAATTGAGGGATTACAGACTATAGTAGAGGACATTCTCTTTAATGAATCTGAGAGATAGGGTAGAAAATATCCATTAATGGTTGTCAAGTTCATTCATTTATACAGGGAGTGATGAACCTACCTATATAAAGGATTTGATAGATACACTACCATAGTAAATATTAATCCATATAAATAGTATTGGTCCCATATTTATATTAGATGAGGATGCCTGAACTTTATCTTTGGTTAACTAACCCTAAGGCTATAACAACACACTCATTTCATCACATATCATTTAGATGATTATAAAGTGAATTCAACCATAACCTTTGATGTAAAAATAATATGAGGAAGAAAAAGTTAACTTTAATTCTTAATTTAAAAACGATGGATATATGGAATGATGAATGATTGAAAAGAAGTTAATGGTGTTTCCTTTGGGGTACTTGGGGTGTACTACTAATTCCCTTAATATAAGTGTCTCTTCTCCACTAAATGTCCATAAATAAGAATTTATAAAGTTGATGTCTAATAAAATTGATATGTGTGGAAACCATTGGCCTTAAGAGTGTCTCCATTAAGTACATATATGATGCTTAGGTAACACCACATGATGATTCCATCAAGGTGGAATTTTTTATTGGATAATATGTGGTCATACAGAGATAATCCTTATATATAGAATAATGAATCATGTATGAATATATCAATTAAGGTACTAGAAAACCCAATTAAGATGAAAAACTATAACATGACACCAATTCCAAAGATAAAAGTGCAATATATGGCATGTATTCTTTATAAAGACATGGTTTTAGTAAAAAAAATTATGAAATGGTGGACTATGATATGTTCTCCATGTATCCATTAATTTTACAACATATGTCTCCTAATATAGATTTTAAGGAACCAAACGTAAATTAATCCTCTCTAGTCAATGATTTCCAGCATCCAATGGCCGAAAAATTGTATTTTCATTTAATTATTATTTTTATGTTCTTCTAAATACACCTCTATGGTGCACTGAAACTCGTTATTTTTTTCTGAAATCATCACCAGTAACCAATACATCTAAATTCATTTTAAGTCAAAAATATCAAACAAATTATTGTTAATCGATGTTTTAATATCTATTCATGAAATATCTATGGTTCAATTTTTAATGTTTCATATTATGATGATCAATGTAGAAATTTGGTTATCAAACCATTAACAAGTTATGTTCTTCAGTGATCATGGTTAATCCAAACTATATACACAGTTTCAAAAAACAATAAAACACAAAGTATTTTATCACAAAATATCAGTATCATTTTAATAGATTTAGTTTATTTTGTAAGGCTATGTGAATAATGATAAAATTCATAGAAATAATATTTTATATTATGATAAATACACAAATACATCATTAATATGGATCAAAGGAATAATTAAATAAATAAATATCCTCTATCTAATGATTTGATCAACAATGGATTATAAATGATTTTATGGCATTGTCATTGGTCAGATCAAAAAAATTTATACAAGATCATTCACTATTCATTGATCTTATGTTGAATGATCACTCCCACTATGAGGAATCCTTTATGTATTATAAATAACCCATTTTAATGTTCTTACAATTTCTATTTTTCATAAATATATTTAAATAGGGTATGAATTATGTCAAAAAATTTAGTTAAATAAATAAATTAGTACTGTAATTATATATAACTTATCACGTTACCCAATTGATAACATGACATCATCATGAATGTTTTTTAAGGAAACCTATTTATTCTGAATATAAAATCATGAAATTTGAATGAAACTGAAGTATCATATTCTCTAACCAAGGAAATGATCCTGAAAAATTCCATTTCTTAGGAGAAGAAAATTTTATCTGTTTTTATATTTTCAATATTTTCAATAAATTTATACTTATACTGTAGTCAACCATAACACTACAACATATCCATTAAAAACCAAAAAATAATAAATAGAGTTGCTCAAATGGTTATGTTTGGAATGATTGAGTTGTTACTTATCCAATGATACTCCAATATATTTTCTATTAATTATTATTTTTATTGATAGATCATTTAACACAAAACTCAAATGTAAAATGATCTATGACATATTATATGAAAATTATATGAAGTGTAAAAACATAATTTAGTAAATACTTGTAATAAATTAAATAAATACATATATTTCGATAAGTAACAATATATATAAATTTTTTTTTTTTCGGAGAACTATTTTTTAATATATATTATATTTTATACAAATAAATTAAATTGATTAAATTAATGTGATGACATTATTGTGTGAAAATTTTCAATGAATTATATAATATATTAAATTCATAATAATAAATAATTTACATGAAATTTCTCTAAGAGCACTATATATGCATGATTTTTAAGGGTTATTTTTTAAAAAATACACATTTTTATCTCATTTAATGTTTTCATTTAAAAGTTAATTTTCCCAAAAATGTGTAATTTAAATTAATATTAAAAAATAATTCTATTATTCGTAAGCCCAATATTATATATCGCTGAATTTTTTACGACTTTAAGAAATTATTGTATTTTCGGTGAAGAGTGAAAAATAGTGTTCTATGCAATACTGGGCATATTTTATTTTAATAACATAAATAAAAATTTAGATCAAATGAAAATCTTTCATAATATAATTTTTTCTAAAATATTAATATTTACTTATATATACTATGTAAAATTTTCAAAATATACAATTCACATTTTTGGAACATAAGTAGTAGTTTTTTCAAAAAATACGAGTTTATTGCTTTTCTTTTAATTATATATTCACATGGTGGATTTAAAATTTCACTAGAATTGAAATAAAACAAAATATTATATTTTTAGTAATAAACCAAAAAATTAATAAAAAACAATAACCTCGTTAATTATATTCCAAAAATAATTTTTATGTAAAATAACCAATTTCTATATAAATATTTTTACGTGTTAGTAAAATAATTGTTTAAAAATAATTTTCATCACCCAATAGAAGATTTATAATGTAACTTAATTTCTATATTTTTATTCATATTTATAATAGTATTAATATTTATAATGATTAATTTCTACAATGAATTAAAATATTGAGTAAAAAACTCATTTACCATGTAAAAAATAATTTATATTAATAGTTAAAACTAATGTGAAAATAAATATAATTCATTTGAATATTTCTCTTGGAAAAATTAGAAGTATTATATGAAATTAAACCTTTTCAAAATTACATTAAATTCTTATTTTAGAATAATATTCCTTAAATATTAACTTATTTTTTATATTAATACAAAAATCTCATTCTATTAACTTCTAAAATTATAAATCCACCACCACATCACAAACAAACTAAAATTTACATTTCTCTGGAATAATTATCCATTTTACTTCTGCAAGATACCTATAAAATATTTCAAAACACCATTATATATGTAAAAATAAATAAATCATTTATTTCCCAATAATTATTTATAGAAGGTTCCAGCACTCAATGTGGGTAGTAATAACATAATAACTTATTTTCTACTACATCATTATCCTTCAAATATATTTTTCTCATTTTAATATAATGAATAAAACTATAAATAATATAATTTATATTAATTTTACTTATTTATGATTATGTTCCATTAATACAATATATAATTTCTATTTTTAATCATTTTCAATTAAATTTATGATTTTTTATTATTATATATTAAATATTTAATTAAATGGTATTTAGTAGATGAAAATGATATATGTGATTAAAAATAAATTTGGAACATTAATTTTAAAAAATAATTGTTATATTATTTTTATAGAATTATAATAAATTAATGAATTTTTTCTTCCAAAAATATGGAAATTTAATCAAAATAATGAGATACCAATGAGATATGTAATTTCCCAAAATATCTATCATATATTACATGCATAAAGGATTAAATAACACAAAAAGAACATAGTAGTTTTAAAATTGGAGGTTTTGTTTAGCATCTCACATACCTCGTGACATTTGTGGATGAGGTAAAGCACTTTCACAATCTATCACTTCCTTATGTTACTAAGGGACTATTAGTAATTTTATGGAGAAAATTCCAATTCAAGAATAAATATGGGGATATTTGAATATAGTGGTTTTATTCACATAAAAAAATTACACCAGATTTCCAAAATCTACATCACCTACTTTAATTAAATTTCCCTCATTACCATTGTTCACCACCTTTGAATCTATGTTGTATTAGATTGACCATAACCTTTGTTCCCACTATTACTAAAAATTTATAGATATATACTATTAATGTTTGTTTTCATAACACCATAGAAGATCCTATGATTTTATAAGGGCCCTATAGGATAGTAGATTTAATGACTATGATGTTAATGAATTCATTTCCCAAAAATATTTCATAGAATTATGATCTCTTGGGTAATGGTGCTTTGGATTTCTAAGGCATGTCCACATGGTGAATCAGTTTATATAGTGTGAAATCAATAATAAAATAAATATTATAGGATAACTATATAATTCCTTTTCATCCCATGTATTTTACAATGATTAAACAAATATATGGGAATGAATATAGTGTTTGCGGCATGTCTTATGTTAATGATGTGATCTGTAAAAATCCCATAAAATAATCACTAGATATCAAACATATTGAAATAATAATACATGCAGTGAATGAATAGATTGTATAAAAATTATAGATAGAACCCAACCTGTCTCTTCTCTTCTACATGGATAATAATATATATGTAGAATGAATAGGAATAGGGTTTTCTATAAGGAATAATATGAATTTTCAGATGAAATAAAGATATTATAATATATGATCTTGAGATATCTATAATAATATAGGAATTTTGATTTTATATCATTGTGATTCTTTTTCTATATCAAATTTTTTTCCCATTGAAATGTGATTCTTAAGGAGGAAGAGAAGTTAGAAATGAATGGTTTCTATTAATAAATGGAATGGACTCGTCATCTTCCATTACCATTGGATTATTATATATTATTTTTTTATACCCACTCAAGTCTTGCATGAGGGTTTTGTATTAATATTTACCAATCTATGTTTTAGAGAGAATTATATGTAATGAAATATTATTTTTTATATTTTGATCTAGTTTTTTATTTAAATTCAATTATCTTCTTCTTATATTTTTTGTGTGTGACTATATTACATCTATTATGGGAGTATTTGACAATTAAATTTATATAATTAAATCTTTTGAAGGTTTATTTATATTGTCTTGTTATCCATTAAAACATTTTTTATGTTACCCCATACACTAATAACAATAAAACAAAAACATTAATAAATTGGTGTTAATGAGAGAGAGTTTGATAAAATTATACAAGGGTACATAGAGATAATCCAGATAAGAAGTGTTAAAATTATAATTAATAATAATAATAATATTTAATAAATATTTAATATTAATGTTTCAAATTTTAATATTTATTCCCCTACTCTACCAAAAATATTGTGAAGTAAATTAGTAGTTCTTTTTCATTAATAATCTATTAAGCACCTATTTATTGGTCCATAACTTCTCCAATACATATGGGGTTGACCATGTGATTTGATTAGATACATTTCTCTTTTAGTTAGTATATGTGTGTAGTAATAAATTATAAACTGATTAAACCTATGATTTCGACAAATCATAGTATCATGATCGTTATTTGAATAATTGTTATCTTCCTATACTGCTTCTGTAGAAATTATTAGAACATCATTCATACAAACATGTAAATTATAATCACTACAAAGAACCTTTTTTCATAAACACCATACACATATTTTTTATTAGGGTATTTAATTCATAAATATCATATTTATAAAATTTATATTATTCTAAAAATAAACATAAATTTTTACCTTTATTTCATTCTATGAGAAATGAAAATGATGAATTTGTACACATGAAAAATACTTCCTTCATAAAGTGACATGTTATCTTATTCATCCCTACTTCATGATGAATAATCTATATTTTTCATGATTTTATATGATATTATATTTTAATATAATTCATGAATATATTTTTTAATTGGTGACAAAATATTAATGAGCATTATAATGCCATCTAGTGATACCATATAATACACGAAAAAGGATACCATGGATCACATTCACTTATACCTTGCCCATATTTTATATCAAATAAATGTGGGGATGAATAATTCATTGGTAATAAATAATTTAAATATATTTTCATATCTCGTAGATTTGGACATTATGCCAATTAATTGAGTTCTATGTCATCCTTATGATGTATGTGAAAAATAATCGAATGTACCATCCATCAATGATGAATACAATAAAAAATAACTAAAAATGAATAATATAATATTAAAATTAAAATTTAAAAAAATATAGATATGGAAGTATATTAAATTGAACTTTGTGAATCTTGTGTTTATTTCATTGTATATTAAATATATTTTTTGTATATTGCATGGATTTAGATAATGGTTACTCATGTCAACATTCATCATTGGATACCTATGAAATAATGTTCTATAATTTAATTATCTATAATTTAAATACATCAATATTGTTTAATTTAATCAAAAAAAGTTGTTGAATTTATGCAGATTTAGAAATCAATCTTCTATTCTTACTGTCAAGGGGTTTTTGAAAAAATGCTTCCCAAAGTTGTAATATTTCTATTATAACATAATCATTGAATCAATATTGTTATGAATTAATTTACATTTGTAAAAGGCTGGTAATTTTAACTCTAAGTCCCTAAATATATTTTCTACACTTTTTCATCAGTTTTTACATTTACTCTCTCAAATTAAAATTCATATTGTTAAATAAATTACATGATGTTACCCATAGAATAAACACATCTGAAACTTTTATTTTCGGTCAAGAATCAAAAAAAATAATTTACATATTCATTTGTTTTAAGTAATATAATTATCAATCCATCAATACATTCATAATTTAGTCTTATAATAGATTACTCTCATTATAGTTATCTGAATTGAATAATTTAATTTATTACACATAGAATTTTTTTTCTTCAAAAGTGTGAAAACTATATCTAAAATAACATTATCAATGTTGATCAATTTAATTATATGTTTTCTTAAATTCAAAGATTCCTATTACTATTTTTATGTTTTATGCTGAATAATATTATATCAATATTATTTATAATAAATATAATTATTTATACTTATTTTTATTTGATTTATTCAGTAATCATAATTTTTTTTCAAAAATGTCATCATATTTTGATTTCACATTTTTCACATGAGATATATTATTATACTACAATCCTCATTTTATCATTTTATGACATTTTAATGCATCAATGGATGTTTTTGTGAAACCCATCTTCATTCCATGTGTTAGCTATGTTATGTTGATATATGAATGTTTTTATGTTCTCATTGTATATATATTTATTATTTTCATTAATTGATTGTTTATAATCGGATTATATTTCCCTATATGGTTTCATATTAGTTATGATATTTCCTAAGATATTTTTAGAAGGCAAGGATGGGATTCCTTATCCACTATGTGAGGAGACATATGAATATAATTCTTAATCCATTATTCTTTGGTTTTATATTTTTATTATTATGCCGCATAGATATGTTTTTCATTATAATCATATTATGATTAAATTTTTGTTATGTACCTCTCTGATAATTTTTTTATACATTATTATTTTGGAATGATATCTTATTTTTATTTCATTGGAATATTATAATGTTCTCATACCACCTGTAATGTCAATGATGCTCAGGACCAAGATTGTATGGTCATACAAAAATAAAATAAAAATATAAAAATACAATATAAGGAAGGATTACAAACACAAGTTTGAATTTGACCATCTATAAATGAATCCACTGAGGATCCATATAAATGATTGGTTACAATAGAGGATGTTGATCTATTATATACAATATCATTTTTTGAGAGCGTTCAAGAAAATTATTTTCCACCTTATAGGTTTGTGTTATATTTAGAAATATATAATGAGAATATTTAAGGTATTAAAGCCAAATGAAGATGTCCTGATTTATGCTTGGAAATTTTTTAGTGCTATATGGAGGGAGCTAGGTTTTCTCTATACTGGTGGACCTACGATTTCCATCTAAACTGCGACCCTCCGACCACAGCGCTCTAGATAACTATACTGGGATTACCTCTACCATTCCAGAACTAGACCATCCTTCAGTTGATAGGTATTATGCTAGGCTGCTACCTCTGTTCGGATGTTCCCACTAAGGTTATTTATCATCCAGTAGTTCCTAGGATACGTGTTGAATTTGATCTATTAAAAGGCCCACTGGAAGCTATCACCATTGAGATCGATGGAAAGATTTGCCAGTATAAAACAATATGATACGATGATTGGATACATTTCTATTTTGGTTTCTTTTGAATAGGACATGATTCTTCCAGATGTCATTGTAGCCTTTTAGTCAGTTTCTAAAATACGCCTCCCCTTCCAATGACGGGAGATGTGATTGCAGTCAGCAAGGCTGCTGATGTTCAACCAGAGATGGGAGAGGATCTTTCTAGATTTCAATAAAAAGTCATTACAATTATAGTTGTGTTGTGGGATATTCAAGGGGTAACATATCATTCGGTTCCCATGTGAAAGGATAAAAGGTTGAGCGAAAATATGAAGGTGGAAGATGTTTATAATCTTTTAAAGAGAGACCTGGGTATACACATCCAATTGAAGGATTTGGGTGATAATGGGGGACAGATCCTTGGACATCCTCGTTGCAATGAATTGGAAATATTAGTTAGTCCTCCCCTATAGGAATAGTATGTAGACACTTGGGATGTAATTAGAGTGGAGGTCAAGTCTTTTGGAACATCATTGAAGGAGGCACCTGTTGCAGTTTCATTTTAGTCACAAGGGAGGCATAGAGAGGTGAGTGTATCGGGCCCATTGGACCCAAACACTTTCACTACCAAAACCACTTCCCACCTGATGACTCTGAGATTGGGTATGAAGAATGGTCTCGAACCAGGAATGGTGAAGGCACCGGTCAGGCAGATTCCTCCCAAAGAAGGACCAGTGGATGAGTTTTGTAAATGTTTTGATGGTATGGAAGTTCAAGAACCAACATTGGATCAAGAGGAAGATGATTCAGGTGATGAAATTTACAGCTGATAATCTGTGGATAGTTTGGAAATAATTCAAGGTAAAGGTCTTCACATACCTAGAAGGATGAAAGGGAAAAAGGAAATAGAGATTCAAGGAATTGTATACTGGTCAAAGGCAAAAAACCAAAAAGGAGCAATGATTATTCACACTTGATGAAACCAATGGAAACTAGTTCAGCTAATAAAGGTAGAAATAATGAAAGCACGACCTCTCAGAATGGGGAAGGTGGAGAACAAATATGGTGCTCAAGAACAGTTGAGGAAGAATAAGTGGAGTGCATGATGTTCATCCTATATTCCAAGGAAGCAATTCTTGAAAAAGAGGTTAGGGTAAACACTCCAAAAAAGGATATCAAAAGAATATACAAAATAAGGATGCAAGTTGACAATAAGGAGGTGCAAGTGGTGTGGTTATACAAACATGAATGAATCTTAGATCGTGGCCTCAACCAAGGTAAAATAAACATAGAGGAATTCATACAGACAATGGATAGAATGACTACTCACCTTGAAGAGCTCATCAGTGTGGATCTAGACACCAAGGTTAGTACATTGCAATAGAAATTTTAGAGATTTTCTAATTCAAATAATCTTAGTATTGTGTTTAATATGTTTGTATGCTATTTCAACTTGTAGCTCTACCCCTGTTTTGTGAACCTTGGTTTGCCACTTTTTTCCATAAGGTGGAATAAAAAAAATTATATTGGAGTATATTAATGCATGCTCACAACTCCAACATGAAAGGATTTATTTCTGTTATCAAACACCGCATCATTTCTACAAGTCTAGATAAAAAATATCATGGGGGATATCTCTTTGAGAATGAGATTATGAAACTCTCTAATCAATTCCATTTTATTAATGCACTAAACAAGTCAACCACATAGAAGTCCAGATACAACTAAATTCCTTGCATGTCGTGGTTGTATTACTACAAATTCAACAAAAAATAACAAATAACCAATATGTGTTTGATATTTTTTGTACCCTTCAAGTATTTTTTCTACAAATAGGATATTTATAGACCTATTTTTAGATCTTATCATTGAGGGGAAAATGATATATATATATATATATATACATAAATAGAAGAATTGTAGTAAGTTGGATGAAATTGGTCTTCAATTTTGATTACCATGTTGGTGTTTTTATGTTATTTCTAGATTTATACATGTATCCGACCATTTTATTATGTTGTTCAACTAGATTCAATTTCCATATGAGAGATTTAATATCAAAAAATAAAGAGTTCCAATTGATATCATGAATGGTGTGTGGTGGGACTATTTTAGTTTTTTCATCAAAATTTTGACTATGGTCTTTAATAGAAATTTCTTTCCAATTCTGTGGATGCATCATAGTCTCTTTTAGTGGCCTGTCCATCTAGGGTGTCTCCCAATATACAAAATAATTTTCTAAGAAACAACCCATTTCATGTATTATATAATGCAATGAAAATAATATTTGTTGGAACAAAAGATATAATATTAAATATTCAATGTGTATCTATTGCAAAACATGTGAAACAATTAGTCATTATGATATTCTAGGTTCGTCGCACGTGATGTAATCAAACTCCAGGTGAATTTTTCAAGGGGTGGTTCATTGAAATTCCATTGATCCATGATAAAAAAATCACACATATCGATGGGTTTTGTGGAATATTACCATAGAAAAAAATACCATCATCCTATACTTAATATAGTTGGCCCAGAAATAGATTATATATTGGGATATAGGATCATAATAAGTTAGATGAGTCATTTATCAAACGATAAGGCATTGAAAATATATAGGTGATGACTATGTTAAACATGAAATCCTTCCCCTATAGGGGAATATATTTTCCATTCAAAATTTTCTATTGATTATTTATCTTGATAGTGATTCATAATATGTACAATCATTGGAACTTCCCCCAAAAACTGGATACCAATATAAAAAAATGGTAGATATCACATCCTCACACAAATGGTTTTGGCCAAACCTGATTTTTCATGGAGGCCAAAAATCAATTACCAAATAAAATAGATGATTGGATCCATCATATTGATTCAATATTAACTTATTAATATTGGTTTATGATCATTTTGAATGACCCAAACATTTTCATTGAACCCTATCAAAATAATACAATATCATCTATATTAATGAGATAAGAGGGAACAAAAAATCTCATGACCCATATATGAATATAGATTCTATCTTGGGATAGATCATAGAATAATCATGAAAGATAATCATCTATAATTTTAGAGATTATTCTTAATGGAGGGTATCCTTATCTGAAACCTAAGGAGTACTTGAAAAAACCCTTCGAGATCCATTGCTAAGTGTTGATGGTGTTGAATATGTCAAAAGAGTGGAACAATTTTTTATAATAGAATTATAGAACACATATCTAGTAAAAAAATTATAGTTGTAAATTTATATTATCAAATAAAATTCATTCAATATGTCCATATTAATTAATAATTTCAAATCCATCACATTCACCCATAAGATGTTGATTTCTTCTACCTATATTTAATTGAAATTATGAATTATCCTACCATAGAAATTGAAAATTGGATGGGTGTAATTATTTTATTTATAGTCCATTCAATCAAATTTGTTCAATATATTTATTTATAACATGTATTAAAGGGTCCCAAATCATGGATAATAATTCTGTTTATCTTAATGAACTATAGCCATGCAATAATCATAATTTTACACTTCCCATGGTGTGTTTATCCTTTTTATGACAATGGTAATTAAGCAACGAAGGTGGAGAAAACACATTAGGGTGGAATAATTGAAGGTTATCAACCAAAGGAGATGGTTCTTAACTATCATGGGTTGAAATTGGAGAATTTTATCCATCCATTAAATATAATCATCATATTAAGGGAATATCTGGAAATGACTACCTCAGAAAATAGAGATTTATATTATAAAATGGACTGGAATAAGGGGAATGGATCATGAGAATTCACCTTATCATCGTAGTTCATATTACATAAATTGGTTAACATTGATCCTATCAATAATGAAATATATATATGAAATTATAAAATAAATTAAAAATAAATAATATATTGTACCATGAAGATAATGAAACATATATGAAGATAAAATTTAAATAGAATGAGAAGGTTTGAAGAGATATCCACTTGATTCTAGTAAGATCTGATGGTAAGAGATTCAGTTACCAAATAGTGTAAATCCATTGATCAATAATTTTTTATAATAGATGTTCTATGGGAGGATGATTACACTCGAATTTAGGATATGAGGATAAATAAATGAGGGAAATTATTAATGAGGAAAAAATGTTGATTTCAAAGACACCTAAATGGTGCAATGATTGAAAGAACGGTTCAACAAGCCATGTGCCAACCATGTTCTATGAAACATATTAAGAGAACACTCATAGAAGCTAGGTGTGAGATTTTGTTAACAGTGAACAACCCATATGAAATTCCTTAGTTAAAAACTGATGGGGGACCACATGGGAATGTGGAAAGGGTTTCCCCAAGTAAGAAAACCTAATGCATCCATCCCTCTACTATCTAAAGAAGTGCGGTCTGGGAATATGTGTGGGCTGGGAAACATGGTTTATATTAACCATATGACACAATCTCTCTATTTCAATTTGGGGGATCTAGGATCCATGTTAGCCCCTAAAACTCGAATACCTCATTGAAACTAATAAGAAACATTATTTGGTTCATATAAGAAGTTTAAGCCAAAATAAAATGGCCAGCAAATTCCATTAAAGTTGAAATATTAAATGAACCCCTTTATAACAACACTTCCTTGATAATCCCATATGTATGTTTTAATACAACATATAAGAGAATTATTATCCAATAAAAATGAATAACAGCCTCGGAAAATGAGCTATCATAATGTATCCATCCATGTTCAAATATAACATTGAGTAGTGGAACTGTTATACCACATAGATCCTTCATTATAAGATCTACAATAAGCCTGAAACTCATGACATTATACCTTTGAATAAGCATCAAATGATAGGTTATCCGCATGAAACTCACCACTATCTCTAAGGACCAATCATATCTATAAACACCCAACATTAAAAATTACATAATCTTTAATGAAGATAATAATTTGCATTGAGGAACTTTTCAGGTTTAGAGCTTTAGAGATTTAGGTAGTAACATATAAATAACAACATGAATATTACATGTAGACACTTCAACTCAGTATCCATTTTTTCATAAAATAAAAATTGTTATAAAAAGAAACACATCTAGTTCCTTGTTATAGATAGAACAACTATTCCATGATCCCATCCTTGACCAGATTCATATTTATACCATGTTGATAACATTTAAAAAACTTAGGATGTGCATAAAAAGCTTAGTTAGGGATAAAAAATAAGGAAAGAAAATTGATAGACTGTGAATACATATAAAATCAAAATAATCATTCCTTTCAATATTAAAACATAATATCTATAAAATAACTCATAAAATAATTAGATTTATTAATAACACATATAAATCATAAATCATAAAGGTATCATGTGGCATCCTGACTATACATACATTTTATCTATAATGCTACATAGGGATTTGCATTTAGAATAATTTTCACCGTATATTCCATAAATCTAAAAGGAGAATCATTAACTTTTACCTCCATCATGTTAACAAATTCATTGGAGAGTCATATCATGCTCACCCGCACTAGGTTGATCACATAACCACCCTTATACGTAAACATTGTCCAACAACCATAACATAACAAAAACACATAAAAAATCATTGATGAAAGATAACATTTTGACATCACAGTCAAAAAAATTTAGTTCAAGATATAGACATAATAATTCCAATATAAAAGAGACATTTAAAACATTTAAAAAGAATATATTCGATCAATATTTCACAGACAACATTGATACTTTTAAAGGAATTAACATTTTAAAACATTAATTTCCATGAAAATAAATACTTAAAACCATTTTAAAAACATCAAAATTAATGATAATTATTTTGATGAATAAATATCCAAAAGAATTATTACTATGTTTTAGTGAAATAGTCTTGTAACACTTAAGAAACCCTAGAATAAAATAAATTACAGAATAATATGAAAAATTGATTATAATATCATGATAATAATCAGATGCATCATATATTATGGCAATGGGTATTGTATACACTTATATGATAATAAATGTGAACAATATTAAGTCATGCCTCAATGATAGGAGATTTATACGTAGTCCCTTACCAAGATCATTTTTTAAATTAAGTAAATCAATTATGTGTATTCACTATAGGTACAATTATGTAATGTAAAAATACAATATAGGACATCAGGATTTATTTCATACATAATCATAGTATGAAATAATTTAAAATTATAAGATTAACCCAAATAGTGGAAATTGGGTAAAGAAGTTCTCTTATAGAAATTTGACAGCCAAACGATATTGCATGAAAATTCCGAAAATGAGTTTTTGAGAGAGAAATATGGGTCTGATCACATATTAATAAAATGTACAACAAAAAGGATATATAATAATTTATCAAAACTGAATAAAATGTAAATTTATAAGCACATAACATAAAAGAAGTCTTTGACAAAAATAGGATGGTGAAAGGTTCCCTTATCGATTCGGTAACTTACGAAACATAAACCACATGAAAGAAAGATCATAAAATGAAGATGTAAAAACACATAAATAAATTCATATTGAACATTGAATACAATCATGGGCAGTAATTACACCAAAAAAATAAAATTTTAACAAATATATCATAAATTGCATTGGAATAAAAAGTGATATGAAAACCCATTACATTTTCCCTAACTATCTTGTTCGTTCTTTATTTCCATGAATAATAAAATAAAATTAATTATAAATACCTAAGATCAATTTTAATATTTATTATTCATTTTATATTACTTATTACCTATCTCTAATAGTCATAAAATTATTCAAGTTCATATATGTCTTTTTGTCGATGTTCGGAACTTTTGTCAAAAATTAACTTGTTATAATTACAAAATTTACATTTGGTCCAATGTACATTGTTTATATAATGATATTAATGATATATATGTCATATATGTAATATATATCTAGTTTATATTTATTATTTATAGTCCATATCATTTGGATATAAGAAATAAATTGCACTATTCGTGGAGATGGTAAGTCGTACTTACAAATGTACACTATTTTCATTTCATTTTATCATTTTTAAAAGAATTAAAACTAAATGATAAATAGGTATATTATTAATAATAGTATAATATCATATTTTATATATGTTACATATGTTCATTGACACAATTAGTTATATGATCCACATATGTTATTAAGGAGTCATATATCTTTGAAGGGGCAATAGTACACACTTTCTCAAAATTTATTATCGTATTTAACCAATTTGGAAAAACATAATGGTATGATATAAATGGAAAATAAAAAAGTATAGAGACAATATAAATATAATATATATTACATATAAATACAGTTCCATCTTAATGGAACCCATATGAGGTGGTAGGAGATGTTGAACATTCATCGTTTCTTGAGGCAGTAGTTTGTTGTCCACAACAATAGAATGTTCATGTCCATTATATGGAGGAGTGTGGAAATGTAGTTTGAGTACATATATTAGAAAAACCTATTATATTTATTATGGTAGTTTTTTAAGTAATAAAATAATAATATCATAGGTAGTGAAGAAGTAAAATTATAGAAGAGAACATGAGGGAACCCATTGCCTTTAAATCAGGTAACTCCCTTGGGATTAAACCAAAAGGATTCCATGAAGTGCCTTCTTACAATGGAAGGGATTATAGGAGGAAGAGTGGGGTTTTGGGAGCTTATTTGTTCAGTTATTTAATGATCCAATGGGTTTGAGAGGTGTGAGTAATGGGATAGAGGTGGTATCCAATTATAAGAGGAAGGAGGTGCTCTTTAGGAATGTCTGAAAGTATTATTTTATTATAAAATGATTTTTGGACTAAAATAGCCCAAAACTCATTAAATTATAAGATAATATGAGTAAATTTCTAAAAAAATTCATCCAATATGAATTGGATAGGTTTTGGATCTTTTTTAATCCTTTTCTTTTTTATTTATCCCTTTGTTATCTTTTTTAACTTTTACTGTCATGAACCGTCCCCCGAGGCCCATATCATGACTACCCCAAACCCACCTTCCATAGGCTAGGGGATGGAGACAAGAACCAAATGCATAATTCTCTAAAACTAGGAAGGAATTTCCTTTATAAATCGTAAACACACAAAACTAGAGAACAAGCGGAAGCAAACACTACGTAAAAACTGTATAACAAAATATGTGCTGGAAGGTAAAGGGGGATAGAAATACAAGCCCAACAGTAAAGTACATGTAAAAGACCAAACATGTACAACTATAAGTCAAACAAATGGAAGATGTCTAGCAGCTCCTGGATCATCCACCCCGGATCTTACATGTAGGGTAGGTACAGATAGCCACCTCGGTGCTCCACATTCGTTCGTCTCCTCTAGGTACCATCTCGGTGTGAGTTTCACCTCTGGGTACCATCCAGTCCTCGCACACTCCGCCTCAGTCAGCACTGTCTGTCACCAACATCCAACACAATGAGGTGCGAGCATAGGCCATGCAGGGGTGAGTATAACGATACTCAGTTGGGACCCCGAGACCCTCAACGTCTCACAAAATCCAACAGGGATATACCACAAAGTATGAAATCAAAGGATAACAATTACATAGGTATATGACCATTCATATACATAATTAATCAAGTAACACATCTCAATCATGAGGAAAAAAAGTTAATGACTCAACTCAAACCCATAATTTTCATTATCGAAACCACGACTACTGGATAACTTCTCCTCTGTCGGGTACAGTTGACCTGTCGCGACACCGAGGCGCTTCCACTAATCATGGACTACTGAGGTACTCCTCTTGTAAAGTACCACAAGTCTGGTGCCAACTACCAGAGATCCGCCCTCAATAGGTCTACCGCCAAATACTGGCGCTACCCCTAATATCCTTCATAGGTACTCCTCTTATCGAGTACCACATGTCTAATTCCAACTAATAAGATCTCTATTTGCCATGGGCATGCCACCTAATACAGGGCGCTGCCCACTGGGCTAGTCGAATCACTTCGAGTTGAATCAGTCAAGAAGTCATCAGGTCTGTCAGCTACTAGGTGTCCGCACTCTGGCTACTCGTTTCTGGGAGAATCTACTCCATGAGCTACTGGTAGATACACCAAGTGTCATGAAGTCTCATGTGAAGGTATCTCAAAGGTCTGCAACATAATAGGGGTCTCAATGCAATAGACAGCATGTTAATCAGATGTCTGGTCTGTGAGGTATTGGCATTTCCGTACCAGGGGCCCAGTTGGTTTTTAGGTTCAAACAAACCTGACCGTACTCAAACTGTGTCCAAAACACATGTAGGATATGCCAAAGGAACTGTCTCACTCTAATATTTCTATCACCGTAGATAGTTCGTTGATCGGACACACGTGGCCCATGATACAGAAGAAAAGGTGTCTTCGGGTCTGACAGCCCCGGGTCCGGTCCGACCCAGTCGGACCGACCCGACCTGACCCGGGTCTGGACCGCGGTCCGACCTGGCTTGTGAGTCTGACCTAGTCTAAAGAGGCGGCCTTTCCCGAAGGGGCGGCACGACCTGAAAGCAAGGCCCGACCTGAAGGCGTGGCCTTACCCGAAGGTGTGTCCCTACCTAAGGGAAGCCTGACCTGAGGCGGACCGACCCGAACGCGGCCTGGCGTAAAGGAGGCCCGGAAAGAGGTAGGCTGGCCTGTGGCGGCCCGACCTGAAGGCGGACCGGCAGCCCGGTTGGCCCGGCAGCCCGGTCAGCTTGGCGACCCGGCGGCCCGACGGGGGTCCGCCATAGCTGCAACCAGGGGAGAACTGTGCGCCCCCTGGTACCCAAACGACTTAGCCGTTTGGGTAGAACGGAACCAGGGTCGGGTTGGTGACGGTCCAGCTCATGCAAGACCCAACAGGGTCCCACACCTCCTAGATGTCCCGAGAGGCCCGCCGCTCCACACCACCATGAAGCTCTACGTCGTCGCTCCCCTCCGCCGTGGCCTGGCCTTGCCGCAGCCTCCTGCAAGTCTCCGCGCAGCACGACGGGGCGGCGCGAGGGTTCTGCGCTCCTCGTCTGACCGCTGGGGCCCTCCTGGCCGCTACCCTTACTTCCGACATGGTGCGATGGCATCGCGCCACTCCAGAACCTCCATGTTCCTCCTGGCCGTGACTTGCTTCTTTGCGCGACACAGCGGTGCTTCTCCCTTATGGCGACCTGATGGCCTTGCACCACCGGCTTCTTCATGGCCAACTCATTGTTGTTCGTCGTTTATACTGCCTCTGTTGTCAACGAACTAGAACGAACAAAAGGGGAGGGTCAGGCTGTGTTCGTGCAGTCCGGAACCTCCTCGTTACGATGGTATCATTCGGTTATCATACCATAAATTTGTATGATGAAGAACGAGTACCAATCAAAACAAACCCCCTACCTCGATTTTCAATCATTGATGCAGTCGTGGGAAGCGGACGTCATTCCGTTGACGTTAGGGTAGAAGAAGACGATGTCAAGGAACAAGGATTCAGGGTAGATGAGTTGAGATGATGTCGTCGGCATTCTTATTGTGTGGCATTGTTTCCTCTCCTTTCTCCAGTTGATGAGGGAGAAGATGGTGCTCTTCATTCATTGGTGGTGACAGGAATTCTTCACGTTTTTCATTGAGAGGATTTAGTCCTCTTAATTCTCCCAAAGGCTCTTCCACTTCTTAATCCTCCCAACAAGTATTATTCTAACCCCAACCCTAATAATACATCCCATATTATAATGTTGGAATATTGAATTCAAAGAATTCAAAATGATTTCAAATTCATTAGGATACTTTACTTAATTAAATCGGGGGAGATGGCTAATTAAATGAAGGGGGAAGGTGAGGAGTTTCATCATTTTAATTGCAGGTTTAGAGGAGGTTTAAAGCTTGTGTGGGACCCAACTAATAATCCTCCCAAGGGGGGTTATGTTTGTGTGGGCCCCACCACCGTATCCTTTCATGGGATTTTATGATGTGGTGGCCCCCACCACTAACCTCCTCTTGGTTCTTATAACCACTAAAAAATAAAAAATAAACTATAACATTATTTTTATTTAACTTTATTAAAGAACCCGAAGAACTATCTTCCACTCTCGATAAAATGCAACTACGGTGAAGGTCTCTCAAAGCAATTGTCGAAGCTGCAAGTTCAACGGTTCTCTTGGATTTGTATTCCAAGCACCGGTTCAGAAGTTATAAAATTGCGAACATATGTTTACTAAACTTACCCAACAAAAACATCAAAAAATGATTCCAAGCACCCTGGGCCTCGAAATCAAGCACCATCAGAAACTGAAGACTCGAAAAATTCCCTTTTATTTTAACAACATTCCATGGGAAATATGGGTCTTAACATTCTCCCCACCATATGGATTTATGTACCCATAAGCTACAACTCGAACTTAGTGAACAAATAGGGGTACTGAGCACACATATAAGCCTCCCGCTCCCATGTTCCCTCATAAAGGTTCTCGTGCTGCCAACGAACACGCACCTGAGGTATCGACCATACAAGTAGGACCTGCTCCTATAGATACTCAATCACCACTGGAACCTACGTGAATGTCAACCCGTCATCGATGTCCAGCTCTCCATGGTCGATGTTGTGGGAAGGGTCATGCACATATCTCCTCAGCTGTGATACGTGGAAGACATCACGCACCCGGTGCAACTGAGGTGGAAGATCTAAGAAGTATGCCACCTCACCTACTCTGTTAAGGACCTGGAAAGGTCTGATGAACCTTAGAGATAACATCTCACCTCAGCCAAATATCCATAGACCTTCTCGAGGCGAGACTTGTAGGAAGATGTGGTCTCCATCCTCTAACTCATGAGGCATCCATCTCTTGTCAGCATACGACATCTGTCTACTCTGTGCAGTCTTGATCTACTCCTGGATGGTCCTCCCCTTCTTGGTGGTATCCCATACTATATCTGTTCCCAGTAGTGCTGACTCCCCTAGGTCTATCCGGAACAGTGGTGATCTGCATGGTCTTCTGTACAAGGCCTCAAAAGGTGCCATATTGATGTTGGAGTGATAGCTGTTGTTGTTGGAAAACTCCACCAAAGGCAAGGGATCCTCCCAATTTCAATAGATGTCATGGATGCATGGACGGAGTATGTCCCCGAGGGTCTGGATGGTCCTCTTGGCCTGACCATTTGTCTGAGGAAGGAAGGCGGTGCTTAAGTGAAGCTATACACTGAACGCTTCCTGCAACCCCTTCCATAACTGGGAAGTAAATCGTGTGTCACGGTCGGAGACAATATAAGAAGTTACTCCATGAAAAATCATTATCTACTGCACGTAGAGGCATCCCAAGCTATCTACTGATCCCTCCTCCCCGATCAGTAGGATGTGGGACGTCTTGGAGAGTCAGTCATCGATCACCCAAATCGAATCGTGAATCCTGGATGTATGTGGAAGACCCGTCACAAATTCAATGGATATCCCATCCCACTTCTTCTCTGGGACCTCTTAGGGTTGTACCACGCCTGCTGGTACCTGGTGCTCTGCCTTCACTTGTTGACAAGTTAGGCATCACGAGACAAACACTACTACCGCCTTCTTTATACCTATCCACCAATGCTATCGTCGAAGGTCCAAGTAAATATTTTCCACACCTGGATGTATCGTTAGAGGGGAAGTGTGGAACTCACTCAACACCTCCTCCTGAAGTGCAACTAGTACCACGGTACATCCTCTGAAAATGATGATGTGCTCCCAACCCTTATAAAATCCATCAGGTGTCTGCCCTGTGGATATCAGAGCACGTCGCGTATCATAGTCTACATCTCCATGCTGCACCTCCCTGACTCACTGATGAAGTGTAGGAGTGACTTTAAGAGACTGAAGATAGGTTGCTTCATCCCTATCCTCAATGGATATATGTACGGTAGCCAGCTGCACTGTCACCTCTCCTAGCAGCTGAATGATGGTCCTCCTACTGAGTGCATCCTCAAAAAAGTTCCCCTTCCTAAGAGTATAGTCTATATCGATGTCAAAGTCCTGGAGGAACTCAAATCATTGTCGTTGTCTCAGGTTCAGGTCATTCTGAGAGAAGATATACCTGATATTCTTGTGATCAGAGTACACGGTAAAACATTCGCCCATCTGATGGTACCACCACATCTTCAAGGCTAAGACCATTGCTGCTAACTCTAGGTCATGGGTAGTGTAGTTCTGCTCAGGCTGTCTCAGCTGCCAAAAACCATACGTGATCAATTCTCACTCCTACATCAGGATGCACCCAAGTCTAGTCCCTGATGTGTCGCAGTAAACTATGTACCCTATGACCTCTTCTGGAATCCTCAAAATAGAGGAACTAATCAGCCTCTACCTCATCTTTTAAAATCTCTACTAGAATCTATCTGACCACACAAAGGGTTTCCCATTATTTTTCAAGGCTGATAGAGGCTCTGTAACTCTGGAGAAGTCTGGAACGAATCTCTCGTAGTACCCATCCAAGCCCAGGAAACAATATACCTCCCTTACACACCTGGGAGGAATCCGAGAAAGAACTGCCTCAATATTCACTGGATCCACTACAACTCCACCCTCTGAGATGACGTGTCCCAAGAATTGAGCCTCTCAAATCCATAACTGGCATGTTGAGAGCTTACCATAAAGATGGTTCTCTCGGAGTGTGTCTAGTACTACATAAAAATGATATGCATACTTGTCCTTAGTAGTCGAGTAGATCAGTATGCTATCGAGGAAGACTAAAACAAAGCGATCTAGGAATGGCTGGAAAACCCTATTCAAGAGGCTAATGAACACTACTGGAGAGTTGGTTACGCCGAATGGAATAAACATGAACTTGTAGTGGCCATACCGACACCTGAAGGTTTCCTTCTGCACATCATCATACTGAACTCTGAGCTGCTGATAGCCTGATCTGAGGTCTATATTCGAGAATCATCATGATCCCTTGAGCTGATAAAATGGGTCTTCAATCCTAAGAAGTGGGTCTTATTCTTTACGATCACCTGCTTTGGGTGACGGTAGTCAACACAGAGCAACAAGCTCCCATCCACCTTCTTGGTGAATAGAATAGGGGCTACGCAGGGAAAAACACTAGACCGGATGAATCCCTTACCCCTCAAGTCCTCATGTTGTACCATCAGCTCACGACGCTCTATGGGAGCCATCTAATATGCTAGAGTAGATATCGATGTCATCTCAGGGTACAAGTCAATGTAGACGTCCACCTCTCTACGAGGAGGTATTCCTGGAACATCGTCATGGAAAACATCGGAGTACTGGTCCACCCCTATAGGATATGTCAAACACTCCACATCAACTACTTTGAGGGTAAGTCAAGCCAATTGGTGAGTGATCGGTTGCACCCTCTTTTGGGTAAGTCTGTCATGTGCTTCAAAGGTTCTCTTCTCACCAGTGTAGGTAAAAATGGTCCCATCCATGCCGAATCTCAGCTCTTCCATGTACACCCACTCCCTGTGGTCGGGGTGGACATCCTGGTGGTGCTGGTGGTATCATCTTGTAACATCTTCCACTGCTAGCTGCACGACCAGCTCTTCTTCCACGTCCGCCAGCGCCCTGCGCACCACCTCAATCGTACATATGACTGTCTGGGATGTACATCAACTATCACCTGATCATTAGTGTAGCGGATCAGACAGTCACGAGCCATGTGACCAAGCCCACTGTAGGAGTAACACAGTCCGCTCCTCGCATGACTGGCTCTGTCTCCACTCTGGGTGCCCTCACAACTGATCCTGAGTCGTGCGGTCGACCACCTATAGTTATGGTCTTCATGGACCTCTGTGTCATCTGTCTTCTCCTAGCTACAGAATACTCCGCTACATGTCGACTAGAGGTGGGTCTCGCAGGTGGAGACTTCTCAGTAATGAAACTCTCCAATTGGTGGCCTCGTTCCCACACTCCTGCCTACATCGGGATACTGTGGTAGATAACTGAATCTCTGATCTCTCTCATGAGTCCCTGTTCAAAGGTACGGGACCTAAGGAATGGGTCATGTACCATATCAGTGGATTAGTGCTAGAGGTCGGGGAAACTCAATAAGTATTGAGATACACTCATGATGCCCTACTGTAGATGATGTAGCTCCTTTATCCACACCGCTCGTACGGTGGCTGGTACAAACACGGCCCGGAACAGGCACTCGAAGTGTTCCCACAAAAGTGTCGCCTCTTCATGTATCTGGAGCATCAGGGTACACCATCTGCCTCCTGCTGCATGAAGGAGGCTGGTATCAAGGATCACCTTGATGTTGGATGGTGTCCCTACAAGTATGAAGACTCTCACAACAGCCTCCATCCAATCCTCAGTCGCATGTGGGTTTGTCTCTCCCCTGAAACTGGGTGGCCTCAATCACTGGAACTCATGAAGAACGCTCAAGCGGCATGCACTCTCTACTGCAGGGGCTAGAGGCATCGGTTGCGTAAAGGGAGGTAGTACCACTGGTGCCTCCACCGGTGCCTCAACTAGAAGAGGGCCCTGTAATGAGGACTCCTCGATCGGTGGGCTATCAGCACCTACCACTCTTGGGGCTCTAACTAGTCGTCCGCAGGGTGGAATCCTAAATGAAACAGATGTGACACGGTCAAAAAAACAATACCTGGTGAGGTGACCTGGTATGATATGACATAATGAAAACCTTTGAAAAGACACACGCAATAATTGTTTTCATGTTCTAAGTCGGAAATTAGTAGTCTGAGTCCTGGTGTATGGATACGTCGGCCGCCACACCAACACTGGACTACCTGAACTGAAAACCACACTCAGTACCCTTAACAATATTGCTTCAATGAAAAAAATCAATGTCATATGTTCTACGGTAGAACCGACACCTTTGATACCAATTTGTCACGACCCGTCCCCCGGGACCCATATCGTGACTACACCAAGCCCGCCTTCCACAGGCCATGGGCTAGCAACTAGCACCAAAGGCATAATTCCAAAAAACTAGGAAGGAATTTAAATTATAAATCGTAAACACACACAACCAGAGAATAAGAGGAAGAAAACACTAAGTAAAAACTGTATAAAAAATATGTGTTGGAAAGTAAAAGGGTTCAGAAATACAATCGCAATGGTAAAGTACAAGAAAAGAAAAAACATGTACATCTATAAGAAAAACAGCTAGAAGGTGCCTAGAAGCTCCTGGATCGTCAACCACAGATCATACCAGAATGGTAGGTACAGATAGCTTCCTCAGCGCTCCATGTGTGTCCGTCTCCTCAGGGTACCATCTCGTCATGAGGTCCACCTCTGGGTACCGTTCAGTCCTCGTAAACTCCACCTCGGTCAGTGTTTTCTATCATCTACATCCAACACAAAGAGGTGCGAGCCTAGCCTACATAGGGGTGAGTATACCGATACTCATTAAGGACCCCGAGACCCTCAAGGTCTCACAAAATCCAACAAAGATAAACCAAAAAGTATGAAATCAACGGATAACCATTACTTAGGTATATCCCCATACATATACCCATGTTATCAAGTAACCCATCTCAATCATGGGAAAAAAAGGTCATTGACTCAGCTAGAAACCAGTAATTTTCATTATCGAAACCACGGATGTTGGAGAACTCCTACTCTGTCAGAAACAGTGGGCATGTCGCGACACTGAGGCGTTTCTCACTAACCATGGACTGCTGAGGTACTCCTCCTGTCAAGTATCGCGGGTCTGCTTCCAACTACCAGGTGCTCTGTCCGCTATGGGTCTACCTCCAAATACTATGCACTCCCCCTAATAGACAATAGGTGTACTCCTCTTGTCGAGTACCGTGAGTATGCTACCAACTACTAGGTGCTCCATCTGCAATGGTTCTATCACCAAATACTATGAACTACCCAATGGGCTAGTTGAATCACTCTAATTCGAATCGATCTATCACTCGTCTGGTCTGTTAGCTACTAGGTCTCCACACTCTGCCTGCTTGTTTCTAGGAGGATCCGCCACACGAGCTACTGGTTGATACTCCATGTGTCACAAAGTCTCATTTGGAAGTATCTCAATGGTCTGCCATGTCATAGGGATCTCAACATAATAGATGGCGTGTCAATCAGACGCTCAGCCTGTGAGTTATTGGCATTTCCGTCTCATGGGCCAGGTTGGTTTTTAGGTTCAAACCAACCCAACTGTACTCCAACGGTGTCCAAAAATAAAGTGGGATATTCCAAAGGAACATTCTCCCTCTAATATTTCTGTCACCATAAATGGTTCGTTGATTGGACACTCTTGGCCCATGATACGGGTGAAAATGTCTATTCAGGTCAGACGAGTCTGGGTTTGGTCTAACCTGACCTAACCCGGGTCTCGACCAGTGTTCGACCACTTCCGTGAGTCCGACCCAGTTTGAAGAGGCGGCCAAGCCCGAAGGGACGGACTGACCTGAAAGCACGGCGCGGCCCGGCCCGAGGGTGTCCCGGACCAAGGGGGCCTGGCCCGTGTCAGCTCGGCCTGATGGTGAGCCGACCCAAGACAACCCGACCTGAGGCAACCCGGCCTGAGGCAACCCGGCCTGTGGCGGCCCAACCAAAAAGTGGCCCAGTGTCCATGTTTCCCTGGTGGCCCGGTCGGCATGGAAACCCAGCGGCCCGATGGGTGTCTTCCATAGCTGTGACCAGGGGGAACCGCGCACCCCCAAGAACCCGAATGACATAGTCGTTCGGGTAGAACTGAACCATTGTAGGGTGGCATTGTTCCAGCTCACGCGGGAACCGATGGGGTCCCTCACAACCCAACTAGGCCGAACTGCCCTCCACTTTACACCAAGGTGTCGCGTGACAGTGTCGCGCCCCTCCTAAGTGGCTCGGCCTGGCCGCGGCCAATTGCTACTCTCTACGCGGCGCGAAGGAGAGGTGCGACGGCACTGCGATCCTCATCCGAACGTTGTGACCCTTCATTCCGGCATGGTTTGATGGCTCCACACCCCTATGGCACCGCCGAGGTCCACCTGGCCATGGCTCGGTTCTTTGTGAGGCACGGCGGTGCCCCGCCCTTATGGCAACCCGACGGCCTTGCGACGCTGGCTTCTTGGCGGCCGGCTCGTTTCCGGTCTCTGCATGTACCGCCTCTGTCATCAACGAACAAGAAAAAACAAAATGTGAGGGTCAAGCCATGTTTGTTTAGTTCAAACCCTCCTCGTTACTGTGGTATCATTGGTTTCTCATACTGAAATTTGTATGACGAAGAATGAATACTAAACAAAACAAACCCCCTACCACGATTGTCACTCGTTGACTAAGTCACGGGATGCAGAATTCATTCAATTGACATCAAGTAGAAGATGAAGAAGACGAGGATGAAGGATTCAGGGAAGATGATTCGAGATGACGTCGTCAGCTTTCTTCTTGGGCTGCAGTGTTTCCTCTACTTGATCTGGTTGAAGAGGGAGAAGACGGTGCTCATCATTCTTCGGTGGTGATGGGCGTTCTTCACATTCTTCGTTGAGAGGATGAAGTCCTCTAAATTCTCCCAAAGTCTCTTCCTCTCTATAATTCTCCTAATAAGGATTATGCCTACCACCACCATAATAATACATCACATATTATAATGTTGGCATAATGAATTCAATGAATTCAAATTGATTCTAAATTAATTAAGATACATTACATAGTTAAATTGGAGGAGTTGGATCATTAAATGAATGGGGAAGGTAAAGAGTTTCACCAATTTAATTAGGGGTTTAGAGGAGGTTTATAGCTCGTGTTGGCCCCACCTAATAATCATCCCAAGGGAGGTTATATGCGGGTGGGCTCCACCTCCATAACCTCTCATCAGAGGTTATGGTGTGGTGGCCCCCAACACTATCCTCTACATGGATCTTATAACCACCATGAAATAAAAAAAGATAAATTCTTAGTTTATTTATTTTTATTAATGAACCCCAAAAACTATCTTCCACTATCGATAAAACGCAATTGTGGTGAAGGTCTCACTAAGAAATTGCCAACATTGCGAGTTCAACGGTGCCATCAGATTTCAATTCCGAGAACCGGTTCAGAAGTTATAAAATTAGGAACGTACATTTTCTAAACATACCTGAAAAAAAAATCATAAATTGATTCCGAGCACCCCGAGCCTCAAAATCAAGCGCTATCAGAAACTGTTGACTCAAAATATTTCAATGTATTTTTGTAAAAAAATTCAACAGGAAATCTATTTCATTACATTTATCATGTCTTCTTTTATATTCATACTATGTGGTTAATATATTTACTATATAATGTTAAGAGACCCAAATTTGATCATTAATGAAATTTTCATAATAAAATATGTCATTCCAAGGAATCTTACATTTTTTAGACTATTCTGTCATTTAATAAAATATTAACTAATTTAAAAACTCATTTATTTCAAATGTTATACTATTCATATTAGGACTTTTTAAAAATTCATAACAATTTGATCAATTCCAAAAAACATCATTAATTAAAATATAAAAATCCATAGTCATCCATAAAATTTTATGATGACATAAAAAGTTTCAAAATTATTTTATTTTAATATTTATAATATCATTTATTTAAAACATTCATTAATGATGTAATCATTACTTCATCATTATGTCATATATAAATAGATTTATTTTATGTCTAAATATTTTAAATAAAATACCATGATGTTTGAAATATTTTCATCTTTGAAATGATTTTTTATAGTCAAATATATCAAGAAGAGAACCCCACATTAAAAATGTTTTCGCAAAACAATACATTTTTATGATATTATTTTTACTTTAAATAAAATGTTATTCATGTAATTATCTTACCAATGTGGATTCCAAATTCCAAAAGTATCACCCAATTATTTTAATGGATGGCCATGACTCATCCATTATATTTAGGACAAGTGATAAAATAATTATATATTATTATAATATTATATTTATGTTAAATTACCCTATTTACATTTAATCGAGGTGAATAAAAATCAAATTATACTATTTACAAAAAACTATTTTCATCTTATTGAACCAAATATTAAATACATATTACAACCATGTATTTTTTATTTTTGATATTCAATTAATAGTAGCGGTAAAAAATCATTAAAATGAAAAAGGCAGTTTCTAACTACCATTTAGTGTTTTCACTATTCCTAAAAAATTTATCTTTTAAAAAATATTATGAATTCTCCAAAAGATAATTTTGATATAATGAACTCAATAATTATGGCTATTTTATCAAATTAATAATATAGATGTTTCATTAATTAATTTAAAATTAATTTCCATTTTCCAAACCAAATAGCGTGTTTTTAAGAAATAATAACTATCAAAACATTTACACATGTTTATTTCCAATTTCATTGTTATATTACTTCTAATGACCAACATTGTAACAAATGGTAAAAATATAATCCAATTACACATGAAAACCAATAAAAATAGAATCTATAAACATTAATAAATTAGATTAAAAAGAAATTTTAAATTAAAATGTATTATATTGATGTCTCAATTCTAAAGAAGAATTTTATTTTGTCAAATAGAACATATAAATGTGACAAAATTTAAATTTAAAAAGTTTTCTCCATTAAAAAAACGTAAATCAAACTTTTAATGAATATTGGAGTATTTATGCTTAAAATTGTATTCATACACATTTTAAGCCTCTAACTATAATTTGACATATGTAAAAAAAATTACAAACATGTATAATCACATTCTAGTTAGTTATATTCATTCCCTCAAATACAACAACTAGAAGTCAACTACCATTTAAAATAATATTATATTATTATTTTTCAATATTTCTCAGCCTTTTGCGCAACATGAGGTTTCATGGAAACCCATTGATGCTTGTCATGTACACCATCATACATATAAAACCCTTTAAAGTAAAATTAATATTCAATTTATAGATATTAAAAAAAATGAAAATATCATATTCATTTTTACCTGATATGTTACATACTTCCCCATTTTGAGAATTGCATTCTCGCGATTTTAAAATTGGGATCGAAAACATCATTGAAAGTCCCCCATCAGAAAAAGATTCATCAATAATATCACATTAATAAAACAATGAGAATTAAAAAAGGTCACCTGAGATAACACATACTAGGATTCCATTAATGGATGGATATATAAGAGAAACAAAGTGTCATGTACTAATAGAGATTGATGGAAAACATGATCCGGAGAATGTTAACCACCAGAAAACCACAACCTCATGATAGGTTAAACAATCATTGATTCGCCATTCAAAAAGTTAAATGGAAAATGTTTTTTTGGGTCTCCCATTCAAAAAGATGGAGAATTTTATTTATGATATTTACTAAGAACATAATGAAATATATTTACCTTTCAAGTACAGTTTCATCTTTTAATAAATTTATACAACAAACTCATATTTTCTCCAAACAATGATTATTCATGATGACATGGTCACGCTTGATCTGCTAAAATCAACTTCTATAGAATCAAATAATTCACAAAATATGAAATATTTATTTCCCCTATCATTAGTAATTATCGAAAAAATGGTTAGTACAAGATCAGATAATCCCTAAAAAAGAAAATCTTATATAAAATAGAAATACAACTCTTAGTCCCCAAAATTCAAAAAACAGTACCCAAAGCTCCACAAATACAATTCAACACAAAAATTTCTAAAAAACAGTTCAATATAATCCAAACTAACATTTAAATAATAAAATTGATGTCTTTATCCACATAGTATTCTACATTAAATCATAACAATTATCTCTAAATAACATCGACAACTCTTAATGTATCATACCGATGTGTAACTAAGATAATCACATATTTTGTATGATAGGATAATTATTTCCATAAATTCCCTAAATCACCATATATCCTCAATAAACACCAAGATTCCTGCAAATTAAAATTTCCATCATTACTCCAAAATTGGGAACAAGTAGTATTATGTTTTTCTTAAACATGTAGTATTCCCAAAAGAGAGAATGTATTTCAAAAGAACCTTTGTCACATAATTACGAAATAATTTTCATATACTAATTATATCCATTTGAAAAAACATTAGTTCCCAAAAAAAATTATTCTTGATTAAAAAAATAATTTTACTAAAAAGAATAATTCCTAGTAATCAGGGACATCATAAAGGCCAGTGGTAAATGACGCGCCCTTGTCGCCCTTCGGTTGTGGGTTGGATTCCCGTAGCCCTACTGGATGCGACCGGTTGTCACCCTTCCTATGGGTTGTCATTTTTCTAAAACCGTATAATATTATAACATTCAAATAAATGAGATAAATTCCTCAAAAATAACCGTAACATATTTTATCCACAAGGGTTCTCATTACAGCTCCCATTTCATTTGGTTGCTTATTAAGAAAACTACTATAGTATCCTTCACATCTATTGTTACATTGGTTCTTACTAGATCCATCAATTTACTAAAACCAGAAAGGTCTTTTTGAGTATATCCGTTAAATCATCATATGAAATTTTATGAGGAGGGTAAATAATAAGATATACTTATTCATGTTATCTTAAACTCATTCAATTTATCTAAAATAACCATGAATCTTTCTAATATGCGACCCATTATGGTTATGTAACATCAACTTAAATAACATCGTAATGTCTAAAGTTATATAATATGACATTTGAAACCAACTATAAGGATCAGCCTTAAACATTATGTAATCATTAATTATGTAAATAATTCAAACTGAGGATCATTTCAGGATTACCGAATTAATGAATTAGAACATAACTTTTACATAAAAACTAGTATATTATATGTAGAAACTTCTAATCAATATAACATTTTATCATAAAATAAATACTTATAAAAAATGTTAATGTCTATTTCAATGTTTTAGACAACATGAATTTTCCTTGATCCCATCATTGAACCTATTCATCTTTAACTCTTTTAGAAAACATTTAAAAAACATGGGATGGGAATAAAAATCTCAGTAAGGGATATAAAATAATGAAATAAAACATTATTCCATGAATAAATACCAATACAAATAATCAAACTTTTCAATCTTCAAACATAATATCTTTAACATACCTTAAAATTTCATAAGATTTATGAATAACACATAGAAATCAGAAATCATAAAGGTAACTTGTGGAATCTATATCATACCAACATTGTAGTTATCACAACTGCATAGGGAGTGACGTTTTGAATACCCATCACAACATATTCCCTAAATATCTTAGGAGAAACATTAACATTTACCTCGGTCATGTTCCCCAATGTATCAAAGAGGTATATCGGGCTCACCCGACCAAGTTTTATCACGGAACGACCCATATACATAAACATTTCCAGAGAACCATAACATAATCATAACACATAAAACAATCATAAAGTAAACATAACATTTCCACATTAAAAGAAAAAGATATCCATTCAATATATTTAAATAATCAATCCAATTTAAAAGGTACATTTAAAACATTAAAAAAGAAAATATTTTAATCAAGGTGTCCTATATAAATTTTAAACTTGTAAAGTAATTAAAATTTTAAAATGTTAATATCTATATAAATATATCCTTCAAAACATTTTTAAAAACATGGACCTTAATGATATTGATTCTGAAATATATATCTCTACATATTTTAAAACTATGTTTTAATAAAAGAGACTTCTAATACTTGAGAAACAATTGAATAAAAATAATTACAGAATAACATCCAAAAAATCATATATTATCCTATGAATACGAATATCTATGATATTTTATGTAAATTGGTATTATATACACCTATAGGATAATAAAAGAGCATAGTATCAAGACATGCCTCAATGAAAGGAGATTGAGATGTAGTCCCTTACGAAGATCAATTTTAAATAAAATAGATCCATTATATGATTTCACTATAGGCACAAATAAGTAATTTACAAATAAAATATAGGATATAAATATTTATTTAATAAATAATCATAGAATTATATAATTTAAAAGTAGAATATTAACCCATAGAATGGAAATTGGGTTTAGATGTTCTCTTACAGAAATTCGACAACCTAATGGTGTCACTATTAAATGTAGAAAATGAGTTGATGGGAGAGGAATGAGTCTTCCATAACATGGAAATAAAATGTAAAAAAATAATTATATTGAAAAACATATCCCAACATAATAAAATGAATATTTAAAAAGATATAACATAAAATATGTCTTTGAAAAAAAGAGGATGGTGAAAGGTTCCCATACAGATTTGGTAACTTTTGAAACATACACCACATTAAATAAGGATAATACCATGTATATGTAAATACCCAAAAATAAAAATATATTATACAAGGAATACAATCATGTAATATACATAAACCACACAAAATTAAGTCTTTTCAAATATTGCATGAATCTCACGGGAATACTTTGTGAGATGAAAACCCATTACCTTGTGTCTAATTTGTATTGTTCATTCATTATATCCTTGAATGATAATATTATGTTAATAATAATTATTTCAGAACCTTTTTAATGTTTATTATTACTTTTAAATCACTTATTACTATTCTCTAATAATCAAATAATTATTCATGTTCATATCACTCTTTTTTTCGATGTTCGGTACTTGAGTAAAAAATTAACTTCTTATAATTACAAATTCTCCATGTGGTCAAAAGTACATAATATGAGGATTTATATTAATGATTTAGATATAATATATATAATATAGGTCTAATATGAATTTTTTTAAAAAAAATCAATATAATTTGGATATACGAAATGAAATGCACAGTTCATGGAGAAGGTAAGTCGTATATAACCCTAAATGCTACTTTAATTTCTTTTTATCATTTTTAATGGAATGAAACCCAAAAGATAAATAGGTATATTATTATTCTAGAATAATATAATATTTTATTTACACTACATAATTTCATTAACACCGTCCTTTATACGTTAAATTTATGGTATTAATGAGTCATATCACTTTTAGGGGGCAGTAGTCCGCACTTCCTCAAATGAAATTATCGTATTTACCCATTATGGAAAGCATAACGATGTTCAATAAATTAGAAATACAGATTCATAGAGAAAATATAAATATTATAAATATCAAATATAAATACATTCCCATTTTAATGGCCACTATAAGAGGTGGTAGGAGAATATTGGACAATCATCATTTCGCGAGGCGGTAGTTCACCGTCAATAGAAACAGTGTGTTCGTATCAATTAGATAGAGATGTGTTGAAGTGTATTTAAAAAATATCTTAAAAAACCTTTGGTATTCAGTATATTGATTTTTATGTCTATAAAAAATAATTAGACCATAGGGAGTGAAGAAGTAAAATAAAAGAATAGAACTTGGGGGAAGGCGTTACCTTTAAATCAGGTAACTCCTTTTGGTTTGAACCAAATAGAATCCTTGATTATCCATATACATAATATAAGTCTTCATATAGGAGTAGAGGTATCATATGATATTATTTGGGTTTAATATGGACTATCAATGGGGTTTGAGATGTTTGAGTAATTGGTTAGAGGTGGGGTCCTTTTATAAGAGGGAGGAGGGGCTCTTTAAGAAAGTTTGAAAGTATTATTTTATTACAAAATAAATTTCGGTTTCTAAATTTTTAAAACTCAAAAAAATCAAATCTAAGATGAATATATGTCGAAATAAATTAATCCAATAATAATTGAATAGGTTTAGAATCTATTTAATCCATATATTTTGTATTTAACACTTCGTTAACTTGTTTAACTTTTACCATGTCTTCTTGTATATTCAAAATATACGGTAAATATATTTAATATAAAATTAAAATATGTCCAAAATGAATTATTAAGGAAAATTATATCATCATATATCAATTTTTGATGAAAATTAATTTTTTCGTAAAATTTTGACTTTAATAAAATATTAATTGATTTAAAAACACATTTATGTCAATATTTATACTATTCATATCATGACTTTTTAATAATCCATAAATTGGTAAATTCAAAAAAATCATTAATTCAAATATAACAAGTCATATTAATCAGTAAAATTCATGTATGACATAAAGTGATTATAAATAAATTTATATTAATATTTATAATCTCATTTATCTAAACCATTCAATAATCTGGTAATTATTACATCATCATTATGTCATAAATAAATCTATTTATTTGAAGTCCAAAAATTCTATATAAAATAAAATGATGTAGGAAATCATTCTGTATTTAAAATTATTATTTATAGTCAGAATATATCAATTATATAACCCGTCATTAATTTTTTAGAAAAACAATATTTTTAAGATATTTTTTTTACTTTATAATAAAAGTTATTAATGTCATCATCTTATCCAAGTGGCTTTTAAAGCCCAACAGTCTCACCCCAGGTCTGTATTCATTGACAAGGACTCATCTTATAAGGTTATGACAGGTGTTAACTTAATTTTATATTATTATAATATTATTTTTACCTTGAATAACCCAATTTACCTTTAACCGTGGTAAATAAAAATCAAAAGTTATTATTCACCAAAACAAATTTTCATCTTATTGATCCACCTTGAACATACAGATGAAAAGCATTTATGTATTATTATTTAAATTCAATTCATAAAAGAGTTAAATGTATATTTAAATGAAAAAGGCAGTTTTTATCTACTATGTAGCGGTTTTCAAAATTCCAAAAAATTACTGTTTTTAGAAAAATAACAAAAATTCACCCAATCCTAATTTTCATATTCTGGATTCAAAAATGATGTATATTTTAACAAATAAAAATTTATATGTTTCATTTATAAATTTGAAATTAATTTACATTGTTAAAACCAAAAGCGTATTTTTAATAAATAATTACTATCAAAAGATTAAAACTCGATTATTTCCAATTTCATAGTGATATTACTTCCAATGACAAAGTTTCCATTAAATGGTACAAATATAATACAATTAAACTTTAAAACAAATAAAAAAGATAATTTAACCATAAAAATAAATTATATTAAAAGGAAGGTTTGAATTAAAATTTAGAATTTTTCATATTTCATTAAAAATGAATTTTATCAGAAAAATATCCAAATTTTATCCAAAGTAAATTTTGTTGTCCTAATTCTAAAGAGGAGTTTTATTTTTTCCAACAGAGTTAATAAATGTGAAAAAACTTATACATAAAAAGGGTTCTCCATCAAAAGGCGGTAAACCAACCTTTTACGAAATGTTAGATTATTTATGATTAAAATTGGATACATTCACATTTTAAGCCTCTAAATATTAATATATATATGTAAAACCCTTTTACAAAAATGGATAATTACATTCTAGTTAGTTCTATTCATTCATTCCAATACAATGACTAGGTGTTAACTACCATTTAATACACTATTATATTATTCATTTTCTTATGAATCAGCCTTTTGTTAACATGAGATTTCAGAGAAACCCATTTTTATGTGTCGGGTATGACCACGAACATATCATCCCATTTAAATTAAAATTAATATTCAATTCACAAATATTAATAAATATAAAAATTTCATTTTCACATTGGGGATATTTTCAGGTTTAGTGCTTTTGTGAACTGTGTCATAACTTATACATAACAACTTGAATATTACTTGTAGACAATTCAACATAGTATCAATAAAATAGAAATTCATGAAAAAACAGACTTGTATACTTCCATTTTTATACAGAATTACCTTTCCAGGATACCATCCATTTCATATTAGTCATTAATTCATATGGAAAACTTTTCAAAAACATGGGATGAGCCATAAAATATTAGTAAGGGTTATAAAATATGGAATTAAAACATTAATCCATGAATATATACAAATCAAAATACTCTTAATTTTCAATCATTAAACATTGTATCTTAAAAAAACATCAAAAAATCATAATATTTATGAACATCACATAGAAATCATAAATCATAAAGGTACCATGTGGCAACGATATCATACATACATTATTGATATCACAACTACAATTGGAGTTATGTTTGGAATACAAATCATAGTATACTCCCTAAATCTCATAGGAGAAACATTAATGTTTACCCCTATCACATTACCCAATGTATTAGAGAGCTATATCGGGCTCACCTTCCATAGGTTTATCATGGAGCCACCTGTATATGTAAACATTTTCCAAGAACCATAACATAATCATAACATATAAAATAATCCTACAGAAATGATAACATTTCAACATTATAATCAATAGATATCAGTTCAATATATTGAAATAATTAATACAATTTAGAAGATACATTTAAAACATTTAAAAATAATTTCTTTTAATCAAAGTTTCAAATATAAATTTTAAACTTTTAGTAGAATTAAAATTTTAAAACATTTATGTCCATATACGTAAATCGTTAAAAACATTTCAAAAAGATCGACATTAATGATAATTATTCTGAAAAAATTATATAAAAATAAATAAAGAATAACATTAGTGAAGGATTATAATATAATGAGAATAAGGATAATTATGATATATTATGTCAATGTGTATTACATACACTATATTGGATAATAGAGGCACCAAGTATCAAGACATATCTCAATGAATGGAGATTGAGACATAGTTCCTTACAAAGATCATTTTTTAAATAAAATTGATCAATTATGGGTATTCACTATATGTACTCATAATTAATGGGAAAATAAATGACAGGACATCAAAATTTATTTCTTACATAACCATATCAAAATATAATTTAAAAGAGTAATATTATCCTAATGAATTGAAATTCGGTCAAGAAGTTCTCTTATAGAAATTCGACAGCCTAACGTCATCGTATTAAAATTCATAAAATACATTGATGAGAGATAAAAGTGTCTATAATCACACTGACATAAAAAATACATAAATAAGGATATATAATAACATATCCCATTATAATAAAATGGAAATTAAAAAATACATAACATTAAAGGAGTCTTCGAGCAAAATACGGCGGTGAAATGTTCACTTACTGATTTGTTAACTTACAAAACATACACCAAATGAAAGAAGGATCATAAAATGAAGATTTAAATACCCATAAATTAATTTATATTTCACATTGAATAATATCTAGGGAATTATATACACCACAATAAAGGAAATAGTTGAAAATATAGCATGAATCTCACGGGAATAAAAAGTTGGATGATAACCCCTTACCTTGGGTCTGACTAGTCTTTTTCATTCTTTATATCCACGAATAATACACATAAGTTAATTATACATACTTCAGAATAATTTTCATTTTTATTATTCTTTTTATATCAATTATTAACTTTCTGTAATAATAATATAATTATTTATGTTCGTAATAGTCCTTTTGTCGATGTTCAGTACTTGAGTCAAAAGTTAACTTCTTATCATTACAAATTATCCATGTAGAGAAATGTACATTTTATCCAGAATGATATTCATGACATAGAAATCATATATATCATATATATCTATTATATGTTTATTTATCATAGTTCATATCATTTTCATATAGAAAATGAAATGCACCATTAATGGTGATGGAAACCCATATGTACACATGAACGCTACTTTCATTTAATTTTTTCATTTTCAAAGGATATGAAACAAAATGATAAATTGGTATATTATTTTTCCAGTATAATATAATAATTTATATACATTACATATTTTTATTAAGACCATCCATTATATGTTCTCTTTACGGTATTAACGAGTCATATCACTTTGAGGGGGCAATAGTTCGTACTATCTCAAATAAAATTATCGCATTTACCCATAATGGAAACAATAAAGGTATGTTTTAAATGAAAAATACAGAATCTTAGAGACAATATAAATAAAATATACATCACATATAATTATGGTGACATCATAATGTCCACCATTAGAATTAGTAGTATAAGATTAAACCATAATTGTTCTGTGATGCAGTAGTTCATCGTCCACATAAATTGTATGTCTGTATTCATTAGATTGAGGAGTGTGAAATTGTAGATCTAATACATCACATAAAAATCCTAGTAAATTATGGACACATGTTTTGTTATGTAAAAAAAGAATAATAAAAGCATAGGGAGTGAAGAAGGAAAATAAAAGAAGACAACTTAATGGAAGACGTTACTTTATAATCGGGTCACTCCCTTTGGATTGAACCAAAAGGCTTATTTAAAGATCCTTATGCCTAAGGTAAAGAATATATGAGTATTAGAGGGATGTTAGGAGCTTATTTTGTTTGTGTTTGGATGATCCAAGGGGCTTGAGAAGTGTGATTAAAGAGACAGATGTTGGGTCCTTTTATAAGAGGGGGGAGGGGATTTTTCGGAATGTTTGAGAGCATTATTTTATTGTAAAATGATTTCCAATTTCAAAAGGTCCAAAAATATTTCCATTCTAATATAAGATGAATATAATTCCTTATAAAATGATCCAATAATAATTTCAATGATTTTTAACCTTTTTTAAACTATATCTTTTTTATTTAACCCCTTGTAAAATAATTTAACTTTTACTATGTCTTCTTGTATATTTCTACTCTATTACTAATATATAAACAATAAATTTCCCAATGAACCAAAGTGGATCATTAATGAAAATTTTAAAATCATATATTTCTTTTGTCTGAATCATAGTTTTAGGATTATATTGTCATTTAATAAAATATTAATTGATTTAGAAACTCATTTTTGTCAATTTTTATAGTATTTATATAATGAGTTTTTAAAAATCAATAACAACTAGATCAATTCAAAAAACAAGATCATTAATTCAAATAGAAAAATTCATAATCTAAAATAAAATTATTGGATGGAATAAAAAGTTTCAAAATAAATTTATTTGAATATTTATTATGAAATTTATTTTAAAAATTCATTGATGAGGTAATAATTACATCATCATTGTGTCATAAAAAAATTATTTTTTTGATTTCTAAAAAAATAAGTAAAATACCATGAGGTAGTAAATCCATTTATATTTATAATTATTATTTATATTTAAATAATTTGGTTATATAACCCCATGTTAATTTTTTTAGAAAAACCATACATGTTTACGATATTTTTAAATTTTACTCTAAATAAAATGTAATTAATGTCATTGTCATTCCCAAGTGACTTTCAAATGCAAAAAGTGTCATACAAGGATTTTATGGGTCAGACATGACTCATACAATAATGTTAGTACATTTTTTAATTTAGTTTATATTAATATAATATTATTTTATCATTAAATTACCCAATATACCTTTAACCGCATTAAATAAAAATCACAAAGTTACTATTCTCAAAAAATTATTTTCATATTATTGAACCACATTTAACTTACTGATGACAACCATTTAATTTGGATTTTTGAAAATCAATTCAAAAAATTGGTAAAAAATCGTTTAAATGAAGAAGTCAGTATTTAACTATTGTGATGTGTTTTTCACTGTTCATAAAAAATATAAACCTTTTTAGAAAAATAATAAAAATTAACCCAAAAATAATTTAGATATTATGAATTAAAGAAAGGAAGTACATTTTACAAAATTAAAAATATAGATCTTTTATTAATTAATTTAATATTAATTTCCATTGTTAAAACCAAAAAAATTGTTATTTTACGAAAGAATAACGAGAAAAAGATTGACACATGTTTATATCCAATTTTAAAGTGATATTACTTCCAATGACCATTATTGGATTAAATGTTAAAAATATAATCCAATTACACTTTAAAATAATGAAAATATATAGTCTATCCAAATAAATAAATTAGATTAAAAGGTTGTTTAGAATTAAAATGCAGTATTTTCATTATTCATTAAAAAAATAATCTTATTATAAAAATACCAAAATTTCATCCAACGTAAATTATGATTCCCCAATTCAAAAGAATAATGTTATATTGTCAAAAAGAACATAAAATAGAGACAAAACCTATATTTAAAAAGTGTTCACCATGAAAAGGCAGTTAATCGACATTTGGAATAATGTTAGAGTATTTATGCTTAAAATTGGATTTATTCACATTTTCAGCCTCTAATATTTATTGGATATATGTAAATACATTTAAAAACATATATAATCAAATTTTAGTTAGTTACGTTCATTCTCACCAATAGAATGGATAGGAGTTAACTTCCATTTAAAATAATATTATATTATCAATATTCAGTATAACTCCGCCTTTTATGCAACATGAGAATTCAGAGAAAACCATTGTTTCTTATTGGGCAAGACATCGAAAAAAACATCCCCTTTAATGTAAAATTTATTTCCAATTCAAAAATATTAATAAATATGATAATGATTAAATTATTATTTGTCAGAGATGCTATAATATCAATGTGATAACATGACCTATCAAAAAAATCTCATGTGACTAAATATAGGTGATTAACATAGAATGACCTGATGTTCAAACTCAAAATTCAAAGGAATATAATGGAGATTGATATATGACTTATACATAGATTAATTTGAATACATACTCTTCAAAATCATCATCAACTGCTCTAATCTTTACAAAATAAGAAGACGACCCAGTAGAGCTGCCTCACCCTCCACTAAACATTATTAAGGAAAATGACATAACCTATTATAAAGGTCCATGTATGGAACCATATTAATAATTTCATGAAATATTTATTCTTCATATAAAAACTAGAGTTATACACTTTTTTCTTGAACATCCAATGTCTAGGATCCATTCCCAAATCATGTCCTCTAACACCTTTATCTTCTACTCGGACATCCCATTGGTTTGAGGGGGATAATTTGTACTAATGAGAACATTTTATTCCGGTTCTTTTTTCAACCCCTTCTAGAAAATATATGTAAATCACGTTACCCTAATTGATACAATTTAATGGGAAACACCATAATGTCACATTTTCTCCACAATGAAATTCCAATGAGGCCCATTAACTAAAAAGGTCTCCCAAGCCTGTAGGAAGTGTGAACCCACTATAATCCTATCAATTATTTCCTAAACTACATAATACCCTTGATATAATTTCAGAAATACCTTAATTTAATATATGGTGATTTCATTCTCTTCAACTACATAAATGGAGAGACATTTTAGAAGTCCCACAGGTTGTTAGTAATCTACCATCATCTATTGTCTTGATGCGTACAGATAGAAAAATCATGAAATATGCCACATCATACATGTCCATTAGTACTGGTGACATATGCCCCTATAGGTCTTTGTTATACTTGGATGATCTTCCCAAAAAAGAAGGCATGTGATTACCTCGTCAACTATTCTCATATATCTAAAGACACCAAAACATTCCCATAGAAGTGAATGCATAAATTGACATCTAAACCCCATAAAGTAGATAAATTCATTCCAATGAGTCCCTATTTAAAAACAAGGACCACAAAACTATATAACAACTTCATTCAAACCATCTCTAGAAGGGATTATTTCACTTCCATATATTCTAATTCTGGTTTACAATGTTTTCCATAAACCACCAGACTTATCTCCAAATATTGAGCCATCAACAAGAACTCACTACTACCATCCATGATGGATTACATTTGAGTCTTCATGATCAAAGAATCTTATGCTGCCTTTCCCTTTCCAGATGTGCTAGTATCCTCAAAATTGAATGTTTTATGGTATTCCACCAATCTGTGCAAACTCATATTCAATTCTAATTGTGTGGTATTGTATTTGAGACTTTTAGGGTCTGTGTAGACAATGAACCGATCGACCAATTATAATTCCTCCAAATGCGTAGATAATAGATCTTGGAAGCTAGATCATGGTTATGGGTATCGTATTATTACTCATGAGGTCTCGGTATAAGACAACATTATGTTACAATATGATCACCCTGTAATAAAACTACCCCATCCCAGTTCCTTGATCATCATATTAAATAGTATAGATTCTTTCGGGATCATGAAAAATATAAAATAGTGCTAAAGTAAAAGTTCCCATTAACTCATGAATATATGTCTCACAAAATTCAGTCAAATAGAATTTCAAACCCATAATGTCCAAAATCATAAGCAGTAATTCCAGTATGAGAAACCCTAGATAAATATCTTGTAATAGCTATACATCCATAAGAATCTGTGTATATCAAACACATTATTATCCTCCTCATAGGAAAAAATTACATTCACCATCTCATGGTCAACAGAAGCACCTAAATCAAATACAATATGACCCATTAATAAAACCATATGGATCCAAAATTATAATTTACTATGAATTCATATAGTTGGTAGTCGCATAGTGTAATCTGCACAGTATCATTATTATTAGTTTGGTCTTTTCTAGTGTGAGAATACAATAATGGTTCTTCGATGAAGACCACTAAAAAGGAATCAATATATCGGTAAATAATCTTATTTATCAAGGTCATGAAGATTTTAATTAGATTCATTAGACCGAATGAGATGACTTGATACTCATAAAGTCGCACCTACTCTCGAACAATGTAGGTAGTATGTATGATTCTTCACATTCACTTAATGGTATATCAACCTGAAATTTATTTTTAAGAAATCTATTTCTTTTGGGACATAGTAAAATAGGTTGTCTATACGAGGAAGTGGAGACCAGTTCTTCACTATTAGTTGGATCAATTAGAGGTAATAAATGAACAATTTATGTTTACCATCCAATTTATTTTGGAAAATGACTCGTAGAATCCATGTTGATTTGTCAGGTTAGATAAAACCCTTATCTTCTAGAATATAAATATGGTTCTTTAGTTATTGACATTCTATTTGTTCTATCCTATATTGTGGAATGGATAATGTTTTCACGCCTATAAATATATCTAAAGTAAACATGACCTCTCTATCGTGAGGTAATATGGACAAATCGTTATTGAATAAATACCTAAAATGATACACAACTTGAAGAAATTTCAGTAGATATATTCCTTGATTTCTCATAAAGAGAAAGGCCATCTAGGAATTCAATCCACATATCCAAATATAATTGCGTCCAACTTGACTATCCTAGAGATCCCACTAACCATTGAGGATATACATACTTACCTCATGTGATGCGAAAGATACATGATAGTGATAGAAATCCACATGGGAATTATTAGTATTTATCAAGTCAATATTGTTTATGGTGCCAAATAATATCATCTTGAGGTCAATGAATTTTTGAAAAATTGATACCCACCTATTGAAAGGGTTTACTCGTTGTGCCGATGTATATCCTCAGCTCGATCTCTTAACATTTTTTCTTATAGTTATAATAGTTGATGGACCTTTTATCTACTCCTATAGAGTAGACTGATCTTTATAAATATGGAACGAATGAAATCCATGTGATGTGGCTTTAGTTTACATAGATGGTCTACATTGTTGATACTAAAACTCTAAGGCGCGATAGCCTGATCCACGACCACTTGCTCAGCCCAAATGACCTATAGAATAATTATATCAATCCTAAAAAAATTCATTGATCTAACACCCTATGTTCATGCTCGTGCTGAACCCCTTCACTTGTCATAAGATTAAATGGTCAGTAGAAATGATGGTAGTGTCTCATCCTTCTGCAAACCTAGAACTCAATTGGGATCCCCATACACAAGGGATTTTTATGTCTCGTACATCCACACATATTAAAAACCACATAACTATTGATGTGTTTTACATGTATGGTACTACCCCCACGCGTAAACATGAAATTTCACTTCAAACCACTCGATAGATCACTACCAATCCTAAATGTTGAACTTCCTTGTTTCATAATAGTTGATTCCAACAAGATCCAATCAGTGATGTGTGAATGGTTCAATATTTATTTAATGTTGTTATGTTGAATAATTTTTCCCTATAAGAAGATGAAATATGTAATAACATCTTCAAATATCCTCACAGTAGTGAGCTCATTACCATACAATGTCATTGAAAATCACTAAAATTTGGTGATGAGAAATGAGTATTACATCACTAACATACCACCATTATAATGGTATAAGAACTCCAGATATTTATCTACTCATAGGGTTTTCTTAATGAAATATTCAAATAAGGTCGTGTGTAAATACTCATAGACCATACAATGATATCAACTAGCCCCTAGAAGAATGTCCCACCAAGGCATGAAAGATTTATTTAGCATATAGGTTGTGGGCATGAACCTATTCTGTTATGGAATCATTATATTCTCAAATATCAACAACATATCCTTTAACCATGACTCTATAGCCTGATGAACAACATCCCATGAAATGAAATGATGATGATGCTGGTGAATCTTCTTGGTCAACTGTACCATAGTTGGGGAAGACAGGGGAGAACCATGTGGAGACTACAAAAAATGACCGAAAATGTCCCAAAACTATGAATAGGTTCCAAGGAGAGGATCTGCACAAATTTCCTTAGATACCACTACAATATTAATAATGTGTGGATCATGGACCACCTCTCATCATACAACACGATGTAATCATGGTGAAAAAGATGTACAAATTCCAAGTGCATTCCTCAAATATAATTTATAATAGATATCTAAAATAGTAAATAATGATTGAAAAAATCGTTCCTATAACACATTTAAACCATTATAATACATCAAGAGCTAGGTCTAGGTGAACAGGAATGGTCCTATAAAGATTAAAAGAGACACAATATACTTTTAACTACTAGGTATGGTTAGTTTCAAGGTCTCATAGTACACTTATTAAGGGATCCATTTCACATTAAATATCATGTTCATTTTTTTTTCATTTATGTATTTATATTTAGTTAAGTGGACGATTTTTAAGGATTAAAATTTAAAATTGATAATGGAAGGTAAACTATATAAATATATATGTGATTTTTTACATAACTTAAAAAATAACAAGTCCTATCACATGTGATAGAGGGTCCATTTCTCAACATTCCATCAATGACTACATAAGCTGTCTACTTTATCCTATATTGGATAAAACTATTAGGGTAACTTAGAAACTTTATGGGTCAAATATTATTAACAATATTTCTGGGATTAATAAATATGGAACAACAAAAATCACATTCAATACATGAAATGTGTGATAAAAAATATATGTCAAGGAATAATGCTTAAAATTTTAGTCCTAGGCTGACTATTTTGATGCATAATATTTGACACCCTCATATCCATAGTACATTGTGAATAAACCACAACTATAAAAATATAATCATTATAAATTGAGAAAAAACATGTGTGTCACCTATTGGAGTATATTTATATACCTGTAAAAGAAAAATAAATAATAGAATTTACCCATCCTATGTAATTTGGGTTTCCACTGTATATGGGTCAACTACTATCAGGGTCTTTTTCACTACTGATTTACAAAACCCATGTATCCTATCAATATACAAACATTAATAAAAAAGGTATAAATATACTATGATACCACTTTGTAGCATCCCATCCCAGATTCCACATAATTTTTCCCTAAGACAATGGTTGATATCACCTCACACTCACCTCCTTAAACTCCATAGGCTGCCTATATACAGTGAGGGACTATGGTGATTCCCAGATGAGACTATTCTTTAATTGATGAAAGTATAGTTCATCGTTATATAATGAATAAGAAGTGACATATGAAAATACTATATGACCATTCTAGTAACCCTCAATAGAAAAAAATAGTAATAACAAATAGATAATAATAGGAATAGAATATGTAATGCAAGACAAATAGATTATTGACCAAAGAAAAATAATAATAATAATATACAGTATGATGATCACGTTAGTATACCTATAAACAATAATTTTTGGGACTTAGGTTTTGCAATAATATACCACATGTTAAAAAAATATTCAAAAATGAAGAGGAAATTAATGAAATTCATATTGAGTTAAGGATCTATCCCCAAACCCCATTCCCAATCCAAGAGCAATAATTCATACATTAGAAGCAATACTCCTCCCTTTAACTATTCATGAATACATATGTTCTACTAGTAAACCAATGGATCCATGAGTATGATGTGAGATAAAATCATAGTAGTGTCCCACCATGGATGTCAATATAAATCCATCACATGAAATATAAAATGTATAGTGTTCCATAATTAAAAAAGTCATGATATAATTAAATAAATTGGTTGGGTTCCAAAAATAATCTCATAAAATTCTACCTTCTTCAACCTAAGATTGTGATTCTAAACTAAGGGATCATGCAATGGAAAAGTGAGGGATATAATACATAAAATGATGGACAGTCCCCACAAATTTGATGGTGATTGTTAGACACATCGATATGTTTCCAAAACCAAATGATATTTTATTAATTTAAATCATTCAATTACATTTTAAATAAATTTTAACCATTTTGTTAACATATTGAGAGTTGTCAGGAGCCCATCCCAGTAAATTCTGAAATATTTCCAGGTATCATTATAGCAGATCGGTATAAGTCAAATTTCTATATATTCTATCCTTGGTGACCCATGAATGATGTCACAATTTTAAATATAAGAATGTTTTGAGGACCACATGAGCTAACCTTCTAGTACGTACCTAGTATTTCATATATGGGACCGAGTCACTCTCATGGAGTGGTACAATAATTCTGTTGTCAAGCTGCTCAATGGGGTCACCCCTAGGTAAACGGTGTCACTCGTCTAGAGGTAAAATATAAATAATTCTCAATGATCACCTCCAAGGAATATCTACTATCACTGTCAATTTGTTTACAACGAATTAAAAAAAACAATCTAGGGAATTTTGAGCCCATGAAAATGGTCCATAATAAAGAACCCCCTGTATCACCCTCAGCACGATGATAAAATAATTTACTCAATGAAGAATTTATAACATAAAAATAGATATATTCAATGAATTTTTTAAAATAGTCATTTTATCAATAAATTCATAAAGAAACATGGCCTAACAACTTAAAAATTAATTTATTAACATAACTATATTTATGACCTATAGTAATGGGTTCCTAACTCAGGGATCATTATGAAATTCAACTTAAATAATTGTATCACCTCATTATGTATAAGTAAATACACCTCAATTGTTGTTTATCCATTTATGTGAAGGGAAATTAATCCTTGAAGGTGGAGAACACCCAATGGGGTGGCATATATCAACGTGATCAACCTAAGGGGTTGATTCATCACTAGATCAAGTCACAATTGGGGAGGTTAGGATATATATTTAATTAGAAAATATGTGGCCTCTCCATAAGATTTTTCCCTTTGGAATGGTGGATCACATTATAAAATGAATGAATCAAAGGGAAATAACATATGACACCTATCATATCCTCACAGTTTATCCCATGTCTTGCATCAATCGTTGATTTGAGCTAGAATGTATGAAATTTATTAAATCATCATATTCCCTACAATTGGGGAAATGATCATAGACTGGGAAAGTGAAACAAATATGAATAAAATCTTGAATGAGAAGGGACAGGATTGAAGATCTCATCTCTATCATCCTGATGGATCTAATAGCGATATATTCAGTGATCGGAAGGATTATATGCCTCTATCCCATGGTTTTTACAAAAAGGAGATAAATTAGAGGAGGATTTTTCTAGAATGAAAAAGTAGGAGATGAAGAAAAGAGTAAAAATAATAATTAGGGGAAAATGAGATTTTCATACATAGAGGTAGGGGAGAATGGTTTGGCTGCACAGTTGGACACATCATGCACCAACCATGTTCCACCGGACTCTTTAATAGAACCCTCTAATGGGATAGGTACATGGTTTGGATAAATGTGAAAATCCTCTAGGAAATTACATGATTAAAAATTAATTGGTTCCCATATAGGTTTGTGCCTAGGGTATCATGGTTTTATACAACTATGAGGCCCCCATAACCCCAATATCTAAAGTAGCATGGTTTGGGAAACCATGTTTGTTGGGGCACACCATTTCTATTTATCATGTGACTTAGTCTACCCCGTTAAATTTTGAGTCTCTAGAATGTAAAAAGGAACTAGAAACCCTTGAAACACCATGAATCCGTTATAAAACATTATTAGGACAAATCAAATAATTTAAATCTAAAAAATGGTCTATATGTTGGAAAACATTTGTGACATTTAAAGCCCTCACAACTGTATGAGAGTTGTATCCCTCTTCATAGAGGTGATTTAAATGGAATGTGAATAGTAATCCAAGCAATGAACCTAGATCAGGTGAGGGCTGTCTTTTGGTAGTTTTTCTTCTATTATTTTAATATAGTTTGGCCAACCATGTGGAAAAACCATGTGACCCCATAAAAATGGTCAAAATTGAATTTATCATTCTTAATTATTAACATTTCCATTTTATTATCCCTCCACACATAGTAAGACTCATTTCTGGTATCTCCTCATCCATTACTAAATGTTGTCTTTGTTAGATCTTATCCATCTAGACACACATCGATCCACTGTTTATATCATTCATTGCATGCAGGTAAGATATCTTTTCTCTTGAAACACTCCTTAATTATATCTTCTTCGATCAAGTTAATTTTATGTGATATGAGATTCCATTTTTCAGAGAATTCCTTTATTTTAACAATTTCATCAGTTATCGCCAACATTAATGAACAACTATGGATAAGAAGTCAACCACTTAGCTATGATATGCAGTCTCATGATTTCCTTTATTTTCTCGTTGTTTTTATATTACTCCACTGTGTCACATGATATATTCATCAACCGACACTTTCTATATATAATTTACATTAATTATAATATATAGGATTGTCCACATTGTTGAAAAAACCCCATATATATATATATATATTTGGATATTATAGACCATGAATTTCACCACAACATCAATGTGTTTTTAAATTCATTAATACCAACAATAATGGCCTATTAATTGTTTCACCTCATTATGTATGTTCATTTATTCCTTTTTGTTGGGAACTAAAATAAATTTAATGACATATAAATTGAAATAAATGAAATAGGGAATGAAAGACCATGTCCCTATACATTTATCCATTATCCATTCTCTCATAGGCCAGATTAATTCTTAATCTGAAATGCCCAATTCAGATGAGTGGGAGAATTCTTGGTAAGCTAGGTATTATAATCATTTTCTGTATGTCAAGAAACCTTATGATGTGTGTTAATTTTCTGTATGCATAAGATAACTAGTTGAATTAATTGGGTACTAAAATGGTATGGTAAGACAACAGGACCATGAAAATTAATATTAAAATTATAGGTGTGAAAAATGGTATCCCAAATGGAATTCCATAAACGGACTTATCCAACATATTGATATAAAAAAATTAATTGAATTTATCATTTTACATGGGTGACACAAGGTTTATCATATGAATTCATGGATGGACTCACTTAGTAGCTATAGTATATGTTCCCAAGTGTAACTATGACTCACTATGTGGGATACAATGGGTATACTCTAAGGGTATACTTTTATATAACTCCATGTGATACCCTGGTAACATATGTGGACACCCTAGGATGACTAAAAGTATTATAATTATATACACCATGAATGAAAAGTGTAAACCATTTTCAGACATCCATGAATGGAATCAAATTGTGATGACTTTATACCAAAACAGGTGTGATAATAGGGTTCCGTTGAATATTTCCTTGGGCATTATTGTATAGTCATCAATTCATGTTTTACCAAGTGCAACACCCCTGATTTATATTAAGAACTCAAAGGATGGTCTAAGGTATCATTACAATCATAATGAATTATTACAGCATGCAACATCTAGGGAAAAGAACAATAATGGATTTGGTCAGAGCCTTAAATGTTTACAATGACCTTATTATTCATATCTTACTCAAATATGATTCATGGTGGTAACTTGAGCTATGAGCTATGTCTTGATAATAAATTAAAAATTAAATCAAGACAAAATGCTTACTAAAATATATTCCGTGTTGGCCTCACCTGTTTTGATAATCCCAAAAAGTTTTTATCTATATATTAATTCTTTCAATCTATTATAGTCTATTATCAAGATGATAATAATATTAAAATAGACTATTAAATATGATAATCAATTTTTATCTATGTTTATATGAGTTTTGAATTAATTCTAACTCAATCGGATGTGTTCTGCATAAAACAGATAAGTGTTAGTCACTGATATGCCTATAACTACTGATAAATACAGTCTACCGATAGACATAGTCACCAATAGGAAATGGTCACCAATACAAAGAGTACTGGTATGTATAAGTCCACCGGTAAGCACATGTCTCTGATAGATCATGTCCACCGATACACACAGCTACCGACAGAAACTGAGCTACCGATAGAACAAGTCTACCGGTATGCATAATTCTACCGATATATATACTTCACTGGAACCAAACAGAGCTACTGATATGCAAAGACCTAAAGTCTACTGAAACAAGCTACTGTTACACCAGATTTACCGATAGAGTATGTCTTCCAATATGAAAAAGTCAACCGTTATGAAGCTACCGATACAAAAAAAGCTACCTATAGAAGAAAAGTCTACTGATAGATGAAGTCACCGATATATAGAGAAATCAATACAAGATCAAACATCTACTGATACCATGAGCTGCCGATAAAAGTTCAAACAGCTACTGATACCAGGAGCTACAGGTACATGATCAAAGAGCTACCGATAGAATGTCACAGTTACATAGAGTCAACTGCTACCAACATAAGGCTACTAATGAAAGACAACTCATTAAAACTCTAAACTCTCAAATATTATTTATTTATTATGAAACAGTTATATTTGATGTTTTTATTGAAATTAATGATATTTAATGTTAGTTGTTGGCAAGTTAGAGAACCGTAACTATTACCCATGAAAAAGGTAGTCATTGGTTTTACCGGAGTTGAAATCTATAAAAGGAAGGACAAATAACTAACAGTACAAAACGAAGAAGGCGCATAAAGGGTGTAAAAGGAAGGGGTTGAACAGTATTGAAACGTGGTGCATTCACACAAAATTAAAAAGCTACATTCATACTAGAAGAGAACTGGACATACACAAAGCCACTCATTCTAGAGGGGAACACAATCTACAACATGAGTGAAGAACTATAATGAACTCTTCATGCACTCGAGCTGATAAAGATGAACCAGAAAAACAAGGTAGAAAACGAACCTCTGTTTTTCATACAAAAACCAGAGAAGTACTCATAAAAATTTCCAATAAATCAAAAGATTCTAGAGTTTCACTTCACATCACTAGAGCATTATAAGCTCTTATATATTCTTTTAATGATTATTTTATTTACATTTTGAGCAGTGTGTATACTCTGTATATTTCTTACACACACGGTATCCTATTCTAAGATGGAGGATTTCTAAATCCTCATTCAAACTCCATAACTCCCTTATTTCCCACTATGGACCATAGTAGAGGTCATGTAAGACCTGGACAGCCTGTGAGCTGTTGTTGGTTTTCCAAAGTAGAACTGTGGTAGAGTTCCTTGTACCTAGACATTGTTTTCATTGTTGTTTACCCGGATCCGTGGTGTGGATCAAATTTATATAAATTTTTTGAGAGGACTAGGACTTGGCTTGAGACTAAACCTCTTGGTTACAACTACTGTGCATTTTGGTTTAAGACTAAATTATTCTATATATTTTATATTCTATTGCTAATTACTTTGAAATACAAGTTTTTTAATGTTACTTTGATAGTTAAATTAGCAAGTGTTTATACTTACTGTGAACCAGTATGTTAGTTTAAAATTTTAATTTAATCTTCTGATTAAATAAGCTGAGACCTAATCAATCTTTGCGAAACTAATTAAACTTCTACAATCTGTATAAATTCTATACAGTTTATCTTGTTTTTAAATAGGGGATTTTAAGAGAAATATTTTTAACATAAATTTTTATTGGAACTCAATTCACCCCCCTCTTGAGTATCCACTCCGAAGAACATTTCATATTAGAGGTTGTTTTTATTAATACAGGATTTCAAAAGACTCTGTTTTTTCAACTGTGAATTTAGTTGCATCTCTAAAGAACATAAATTTCTATTAGTTCTAAATTTTATCTCTTTAAATATATTTTCTCAAATCTAGTTTAGGACAATAGACTAGAATGTTCTGCTACCAATAGTCCAACCTTCTTTAATGGTACAAATTATGCTTAGTGGAAGCGGAAAATGAAAATTCATTTATATTGTATGGGATTTGATATCTGGACTATAATAGAGACTCAATATAAAATTGCAAAAACTGATAGAACTACTTGGGATGAACATACTAAGACTTCTTACAATAATAATTGTAAATCTATGAATGCCTTGTACTATTCTCTAGGAGATGATGAGTTTTATAGATTATCTACTTTCAAAACTACTTATGATATCTAGGACACATTGGCTATTTCCCATGAGGGAACAACCAATTTTAAATAAATGAGGAAAAATACCTATACTATTAAATATAATAACTTTAAGATGAAGCCTGAAGAACCCATTTATGACATGTATCTCAGGTTAAATGAGATTGTCAATACTACGATCTCCCTTGGAAAGGTTGTTCCAGTAAAGGAAAAAATTATGAGGATATTAAGATGTCTACCAGAAAGATGGATATGCACATCTATTTCCATTAGAGAATCTTGCGACATCAGCAAACTGTATATTAAATAATTAATAGGTAATATTATAATGTATGAGTAAGAACTCAATGTGAATAATGAAGAAGATGATGAACCTAAAAGGATGTCTGTGTCTTTTAGGTCTACTGCCTCATTGAGAAAGGATAAGGAGAAAGTTCACATAAAACCCAAATCTCAACAAGTTAATATGCAGACTCTAACAGTGATGCTGAGATGGCTTAGATAGCTAGAAGGTTTAATAAGTTCTATAGGAAGAACAAATTCTTCAGAAAATCTAACTACAAAGGTAAATATGACAACAATGGTCATTGGAAGAAGGATTTGAAGAAAGATGATAAAGGTGATGAGATTATCTGCTGTGAGTGAAAAAGGAAAGGACAAGTAAAAGCTGGCTGTCCAAAATTGAAGTTCAAGAAGAAACATGACTACAAGGGCAGAAAGTATAAGAATTAAATGAAAGAAACATGGAGTTATTCATAATACACTTTAAGTGATTCTAATTCTTCTAAGGATGAAGATTATCATAAAGCTAACATGAGTTTTGTGATAAACACATCCGAGGTAACCTTGGACTCTCTTGTTTTAAATTCATACTATTCTAGAGTTGATTCTGATTCGGAATCAGAAGATATGTCAACTAAAGATTTATTTGAATATTGTAATATGCTAGAAGAGAGCTGTAATGAACTTAAGGACAAGTAAAAAGCCTTAAATAAACCGAATTCTTTATCTATCACTGTTAAATCTTCCTTTGAGATTGAAAAAGAAAAGAATGCTCAATTACTTATGGAAAATACTGAACTAAAAATGTATAATGATAAACTAAGGGCATAGAAAAATTCACAAAATTAAGGAACACTCATACACAAATGATAGATAACAATTGGAACCAAAGTACGCTAATGGTTTGGGATACCAACCTGGACAGAGATAGTTTACCAAAATTAGATTTATTCCTAATCTGGGAAAAATTCCATTAGTTCTAGTTCTGGAAATTTGTATACTTAAACTAGTTATTCATATGGTTATAGACCAAATAGAGTTTATCCTTCAAATTCTATTGTATCTATTGATTATATGAGACCCATAAGACAAATATGGGTACCTAAATCTTTTCTTGCTAACCTGTCTAGACCCAAGAGAATCTAGGTACCAAAATCATTCTTTGTTTAAAACTGTTTTGTAGGAAACATGCTTAAAGAGTTCTCACAAGAAGGTATGGTACATTGACAGTGGATGTTCAAGGAAAATTTCTGGAAACAACTCATTAATTAATATATTAATAATGGTTTGTGGAGGCTATGTCACCTTTAGTGATAATTCTAAAGGAAAAATCATCGGCCTATTCCATATTGCTAAAATTAATTCAGTTTTAATTTTTAATGTTTTATTTGTTTATGGACATAAATATAATCTATTGAGTAATTCTCAGTTATCTGATGATGGTTTCAATGTTATGTTTGAAAATTATTATTGTAATGTTTTTAACTCTAATAATGCATTATTATTTTCTACTTTGAGAAATGAAAATGTTTACATAGTCGATTTGAATTCTTTACCCAGAAAAAATGTTACTTGTTTAAATGCTTTTCATAATTAATCATGGATTCGGAACATAAGATTATGACACTACAACATTTATTCACTTATAAAACTGACAAGGACGAACTTAGTTAGAGACCTACTTAAACATAAATTCCCAACTGACAATGTTTGTAATCCCTATCAAAATGGAAAGCCACATAATGTTTCTTTTAAATCAATGAATAGAGTTTCAACTTATCAACCTCTCAAGTTGGATCACATGGATATGTTTGGACCTTCTAGAGTTTCTAGCTTAAATGGGAAGCAATATGTATATGTCCTAGTAGATGTATTTTATAGATATAATTGGGTATACTTATTAGATCACAAAAGTGATGCTTGTTCTTATTTTGTCAAATACTCCAAGTCTGTAGAGAACCTAAGTGGTCTTAAGATTAAAACCCTAAGAATTGATCATGTCCGTGAGTTTGAAAATCATTTTTTTGAATCTTACTTCCCACATAATGGATATAGTAATAACTTTTATGCCCCTAGAACACCTCAAACAATGGTGTAGTAGAAAGAAGAAATCAAACCCTGCAAGAAATTGCAAGAACTATGCTTAATGAGTATGACCTGCCTATTTATTTTTGCGCTGAAGCAGTGAATACAACTTGTTATGTTATCAATATAGTCTTGATTAGACCTGTTCTTAAGAAGACCCCTTATGAACTGTGGAAAAACGGAAAACCTAAAGTTAGTTACTTTAGAGTCTTTGGCTACAAAGTCATTATCCTAAATACCAAGGATAATCATGAAAAGTTTTCTTCCAAAAGTGATGAAGGAATTTTTCTTGGTTATTCATTAACTAGAAAAGCCTGTAGAGTCTTTAAAAAAAGAACCAAATTTTTGGAAGAATATGTTCACATCATGTTTGATGAAACTAATCCACATGAACCTAAGCTTTATCTTGAAAATCTTGAAGAATATTTGACTATTCTTGACCTTAATCATATAACTAATGAACATACCGTAAAAACATCTAGTTTTGAACATATTCCAGAATCTACATCAATAGAACACGAACTCAAAGAAGAACCTGAAATTTCTAGTCCTACCTTTACTAGATTAACTAAGATTCTAAAGAATCATCCTTTGGCTACTGTTGTTGGTAATTTTGATAGAGGGACACAAACTAGATCTTCTCTAAGAAACCAGGTTGAACATTAATCATTTCTTTCAAAGATAGAACCTAAAAATGTCAATTATGCAATCAATGAGGAATTATTGGTAACAGATATGCAAGAAGAGTTAAATCAATTTGAAAAAAACAAAGTATGTGAATTAGTTGACAGACCTAAGGACACTTTGACAATAGTCACTAAATGGGGTTTTAGAAAAAAAGTTGATGAATCTGGAAACATGGTTAGAAACAAAGCTAGGTTTGTTGCACAAGGATATAGTCAAAATGAAGGTATAGACTATGCGGAAACCTTTTCCCCTATATCTAGATTAGAAGCCATTAGGATCCTACTTGCCTATGCTTCTCATCTAAATTTCAGGTTATATAAAATGGATGTCAAAAGTGATTCTCTAAATGGTTTCATAATTGAAGAGTTTTTTGTTGAATAACCAACTAGATTTACTAATCCTCATTTTCCAAATCGATTTTTCAAGCTATATAAAGCTTTATATGGTTTGAAAGAATCTCCAAGAGCTTGGTAGGATAGACTTAGTAATTTTCTTATTTAAAACTTTTTTACTGAAGGGATTGATGATCCAACTCTTTTTATAAAAAGAGTTTCTAAAGATATTTTGATAGTAAAAATAAATATTGATGATATTATTTTTGGATCTTGTAAATATTATTTATGTACTGATTTTTCATGGAGTACACAAAATGAATTTGAAATGAGTTTAATGGATGAACTCAAATATTTTCTTGGATTTCCAGTTTTCCAAAATGAAAATGGTATTATTTTGAATCAAAGTAAATTTAAAAAGGAACATTTAAATTTTTTTGGTTTGGATAGTATTAAGGAAAGTGATACTCCAATGAGTACTGTCTGAAAATTGGATGCAGATGAAACTGGGAAACCAGTGGATCAAACCAATTACAATGGTGTGATTGGAAGATTACATTACCTTTCTGCTAGTCGACCAGATATTATGTTTAGTGTGTGTATGTGTGGAATATTTAAATATAATCCAAATGAATCTCATTTTCTTACATTGAAAATAATCTGTAAGTATCTTAAACACACTGTAAATTTATGTTTTTTTACCCAAAAGGAAAATCTTTTGACCCAATGAGTTATCCAGATGCTGACTTTGCTGGTTGCAAGTTGGATAAAAAAATCACATCTGGAACATGTCATTTATTTGTAAAATCCTTAGTATCTTGGTGTAGTAAAAAGAAAAATTCGGTAGCTCTGTCTACTACCGAAGTAGAGTATATAGTTGCTGGTAGTTTCTATGCGCAAATTCTGTGGATGAAACACACTCTTTTGTACTATAGATATGATTTTAAGCATGTTTCTATCAACTGTGATAACACTAGTGCAATAAACATTTTAAAGAACCATGTATCTCACTCCAGGACCAAACAAATTGTTGTACGACACCACATTTTGAGAGATCATTTCCAAAAATTTGATATTACTCTTGAATTTATAGGAGATGAACCTCAATTACCTGACATATTCACCAAACCTTTAATCTCAGATAGGTTAAGATACATTAGAAATGAGTTAGGAATGATTAACCTTGATCAGTTTGTACCTCACCCATGTGAATAACTCACCAATGTGAGTACCTCACTAATGTAAAAACCTCACTGATGTAAAAACCTCCCCTATGTGAAACCCTCAACGATGTGAAAACCTCACCGATGTGTGAACCTCACCGATGTAAAAACTCACAGATGTAAAACCTCACTGTTGTAAAACCTCACCGATGGTCCTCACTAATAGGAATTCTCACTGATGAACCCTACCGATGAGTACACGCTGTTTTAATCTTCGGTCTTCTGCCAGAATATGAATCTTTTTTACTTATGATATATTAATTATTTATTTTATGATTCCTAAATGATAAAACTATGTCCTAGTTACTTCTCAATCCACCGAGCATCAAACCCTTTACCCTCAAGACTTAGCTCCCGAATCATTCGAAAACCCTAAATACCTGAAACCAGAGATGGAAAAAACCAAGCTTCCTACCATTAGAGATGACCTAGTTGAGCCGAATACAAAGATGTAGAAGTCCATGCCGGAATCAAGTTATAGTATTGGTAGAACAAAATCATGGAGGCGACCATTAAATCCTCATTTTCAAAATAGAGTCATTGTGATCAAAAAATATCTATGCATGGAAAGGTTGCTGGCTAGAAAATCATTAGTGCTCGAGGTTCTAGAATTTCAAAAGTGGGTAGATTGATTTTCGAACAATAATGTCCCCTACTATCTGAAGATAGTGAAACAATTTTATGATTTTGTGAGCTTTGAGAAGTCAGAAGATGAGAACCGAGGGATTTCGTTTGTGAATGGAAAAGAGATAACTTTTTCATCTATTGAGTGGGATGAATATCTAAAGGTTCCACACAAAGGTGTTTCTGGATATGTCTCAAAAGAAATACCACCTACAAGTGATATATTCTATTATGAAACTTCCCTAGAAGAGCTCATGGGTAGTGGCAATCAAATACAAGTGGTCACTGCTGAAATGGATGGATAGAGAAAATTTTTGTTCAAATTTGTTTATCTTTTCTTAATACCAAGGATAGGGGACATTGAAAATTTAAGATATCAAGATATATATCTCCTACATCTCTTGAGACATTGGGTGAAAGTTAATTTGTGTAGATTGCTAATGATTCAAATGGAGGATATGATCAGACCACAGTCAAAAACCAATGCCCTATTCATTTCAAAGTTGATCTCAGTGATGATCAAATTGAAAGGGGTAGCTGAGTCTCAGGATGAGATAGTGGTAGTAAAGAATAATTCTTATATCTCAAGCATAGTTTTCAAATATATGAAGATAAACTGGACCCCATGGAGAGGAGAATGGGTTAATGATGACAACAAGTTTCATGATAAATTCAATCTCGTGAATCATCCTTCAAGGCCTAAGGATGTGAGGGATCCAGGTCTAGGACCTGATGAAGAAGAACCTAAGTACAATGCTGAGACTGGTGAAGCGGAAACTTCTATGGCGGATGGATGGGATACAGACGTGCCTCCAAGTCTTGATGCTGAAATTTTGTCTTTAGAAAAGGATGTTTTAGAAGAACAAGAAACTCTTGCTAATGAGGAAGACCAGACAATCCCTGAGAATGTTGAAGAAAGGGTGAGTGAATCTAAAGCATCTAATTCTGTTTTCTTAAGTCTGATTCCATTTATTTGAAGCTAAGTTGTGCATGTTAAGAAAGTAGTGAGTGAGATGGAAGGGCCTGTGCCTAAACTAGAGGTTCCTCCTGATCATGAAGTTGTTGCAGAGATGGAGTTGATAGTATAAGATTCTTCTGAGGAAGAAATACCAGCTAAGAATTCTATTGTTGTACAAGAGAATGAACCAGTTGAGGGGGAGAATCAAACCAGATTAGGTAGTGTTTCAGTGGCTGTTGAAATTGAGTATTGGGCAGAAGACCCATGTTTTGTGGTTTTTGGATTGGACTATCCTGATTCTGATAATGAGGCATCCCTCAATAGACCCAAAAAAAATATGATATTCAGACTAAGTTGTTACCTAAAGTTGTGGTCAGAATGCATGATCTGGACAAGCTCATGTCTGATCTCAAAATCAGTTTTGTGGAAGAAATAAAGAAAATGGAAGATTCAGTGGTTTCATCCATTCGATCAATTATGAATGACTCAGTGGCCAGTATAGAATCTCAAAAATCACCTATCATGGTTTCACTTGCTGATATGATCACCAGGGGTGATCTTGAATCCTTAAATAATGAGATGAAAGAGTCTTTTAGTACTTCTATTGCCAATTTGAAGCACTTCTTTGTTGAAGAGATGAGAAATTTGGAATAGTCCTTTGAACACTCTCTTGGTTTTAATGTCTCTACCATTGTGGTACAGATAGTGGATGAAGTTATAGACTACTAGAATAAATTGTCTGGAGTAGAAGAGGATGTTGAAGCTCTTAAGAAATTTGTTATCTCTTTATAATCGTATTTGATTTCTAAATCTCAAGCAGATAAAGATTTAGCTTATTTCAAAGGTGTTGTGATCCAGATGGTATCAGTGTTGGAAGGTTTTATTCCTCCATGAATGATCATGTCAGAACACAGGATTCCCAAGTCAAAAATCTCATCAGTGGGTTGACCAAAAACATCAAGGAAATAGTAACATTCTCTATTGGCTCTCTCGGCTCAAGAACATCAATAAAACTAAACCAACATTGAGCTGTGATAAAGGAGGATCATAGTTTAGCATCAACCAGTGGATCTATGGACTCATCCGACCTGAGAAAAGTGGTGATTTCTACTATAGATTCAGCAAGAGAAATAATGAATATAGTCCAAGAATATATGAGAGATGCTTCTACCTCTCAGAAAGAAGTAAAATAAAAGTTAGACTACTATTTTCAAAGGATTTATACCAAACATCAGCTCAACAATCAATTCAAACTTCTATTAGAAAACCTGAAGTTTCCTCCTATCATTCAAGAATTCAGAGAACAAGTAAGAAAGTTATGAGAGTTGGATCCTTCCTTGGACATATTCACGGAGAACAAGGATTATTTCATATCTTCTATGGATAGAGGAGGAGGAATAATTATGGATTTCATAAATCTTTTTTTTCCATTCTTGAATGTCAATGCTAGGCTAGTGATTATACCTCCAGCATTACCAGCTTGTGCCTCTACTGCTTCTCCTGTTTAGATGACTCCAGCCCAAGCCATTCGAAGCCTTACTCCTATGATCACTCAAAGAACTACTCAGTACCGTCCATGAACTATTTCAGTCGCTCAACCTCCTATGATCATTTCTGGAATTCCAAAGCCTTCACCTACATCCACACAGTCTGAATCCTCTTCTGATCCAAAGGTAAAATCTCACATTGAGGACTTGGATTGAATAGGTGGATAATATATTTGATAGGAATCCCTTGTATTCTGTTTTATTTTTTTGTACCTTTTTGCAACATGAAATACAAACGGATTTCTTTTCTTTCTCATTTTGTTCCATTTCTCTTTGTTTTTTCCCACTTTATGATTATCAGAAAGCGGGAGAAATATTATAAGGGCAGAAACATTATATCTGGTTGAAACATTATACCTGGGAATAATAACATTTATGTGAAAGGTATAACTAATATTCTAAGGGAATGTTACAATTCCATGTACCGTTGATACCACTGTATTTAATTCTACCTCTGGTATATTGAATATTTCACATCTTATATTGGTTTATCTGATATAATTGAATTTAATGATATATAATCTAATTCATTACTCATTATTTTGAGTTTATTATATCGAAAGTTGTGATTATAAAAAAGGGGGAGATCGTTGACCTCACCTATTTTGATCATCCTAATTATGCTTTCACATAGATTGATAATCCAAAATATTGTTTATCTATATTTTAATTACTTAAATATATTATATTATATTATCAAGATGATAATAATATTAAAATAGTCCTTGAAATATGTTAATCAATTTTTATCTATGTTTATATGAGTTTTGAATTAATTCTAACTCAATCAGATGTGTTCTGCACAAAAATGATAAGTGTTTGTCACTGATATGCCTATAGCTACTAATAAAGACAGTCTACCGATAGACTTAGTCTACCGATAGACATAATCACTGATATTAAAAGGTCACAGATACACAGATCTACCGGTATGTATAAGTCCACCGGTAAGAACATGTCTCTGATAGATCAAGTCCACTGATACAGACAGCTTCTGACAGAAACTGATCTATTGATAGAATAAGTCTATAGGTATTCATAAGTCTACTGATATATATACATCATTGGAACATAACAGAGCTGCTGATATGTACAGATCAAAAGTCTATTGATACAAGCTATTGTTACACCAGAGTTACCGATAGAGTATGTCTTCCAATATGAACAAGTCTACCACTATGAAGCTACTGATACAAAGGGAGATACTGATAGAAGAAAAGTCTACTGATAGATGAAGTCACTGGTATATAGATCTGCTGATACAAGATCAAATAGATACCGATACCATGAGCTACTGATACAAGTTCAAACAGCTACCGATACCAGGAGCTACTAGTAAATGATGAAAGAGCTACCGATATGAGGTCATGGTTACATAGAGTCAACCGCTACCTATAGAATTTTACTAATGAAAGACTGACCAGTCAAACTCTAAACTCTCAATGTTATTTATTTATTATGCAACGGTTATATTTGAGGTTTTTAATGCAATTAATGATATTTAATGTAAGTTTTTGGCATGTCCGAGAACTATACCTAGTACCCATTATAAAGGTAATCATTATTTTTACCAGAGCTGAAAGCTATAAAAGGAAGGAAAAAGACATAACATTACAGAACCAAGAAGGCACGTAAAGGGTGTAAAAGGAAAGGGCTGAACCGCATTGAAACGTTGTGCATTCAAACAAAAGGAAAATGCTACATTCATACTGGAAGAGCACTGGACATAGTCGAAGCCACTCATTCTAGAGGGGAAAACAACCAGCATCATGAGTGAAGAACCACAACGAAGTCTTCATGCACTCAAGATGATAATGCAGAACCTAAAAACAAGGAATAAAACAACCCTCTATTTTTCAGACAAAAACCAGTGATGGACTCAGAAGCATTTATGATAAATCAAAAGAGTCCAGAGCTACACTTCACACAAATAGAGAATTATAAACTCTTATCTTTTATTTTAGTGATTATTTTATTTAAATTTCGAGTTGTGTGTATACTCTGTATATTTTTTACACACCCAGTATCCAATGCTAAGCTGGAGGATTTCTAAATCCTCATTGAAACACCATTACTCCCTTGTTTATCACTTTGTATAGTGGTAGAGGTCATGTAAGACGTAGACAACCTATGAATTCTTGTTGTCTTTCCCACGTAGAACTGTGGTAGCGGTCTTTTTACTTGGACAATGTTTTCACAATTTTTTACCCCAATCTAGGGTGTGGATAAAATTTATATAAATTGTTTTAGAGGACTGGGGATCAGCTTAAGACTGAACCAGTTGTTTACATCTAATGTGCATTTTAGTTTAAGACTATTGTATTCTATATATTTTATATCTGGATGCTATTTACGTTGAAATACAATTTGTTTTAAAGTTACTTTGATAGTTAAATTTGTAAGTTTATATACTTATTGTGAACCAGTAAGTTAGTTTCAAAAGATTATTTAATCTTCTGATTAAATTAACTCAGACCTAATAAATCTTTGAGAAACTAATTGAACATCTACAATCTGTATAAATTCACAATAGTTTAACTTGTTTTTAAATAGGGGGGTTTTAAGAGAAAAATTTCTAATAGAAATTAAAATTGGAACTCAATTCACCCCCCTCCTAAGTATCCACTCCGACCAACATTCCACCATATAGAAAATTAGATAGTAGAGGAATGGTATTCCATATGAACATATTCCTATGATGTATTTTTATTTCCAAAATTCATTTACAGCTATAATGTTACATTCACAATATTTATTATGAACACATGGTTATTATGATATTATACAGTGTTTGTGGTAATAATTGGAGTATATCACACATCACCATAATACGTCCTTTTTACCCAAATAGAACTCATTGATATAATTATGTAAATTGCTAATTGTCCTGTTGTTATGTTTCATTACCTTACTAGGATTGTGTACAATAATAGAGGACTAATCCAATGATATATATGATTCTAAATCATTATATTGGGTTCTTCTTCATTTTTGTATATAATATGGTATATGAATGTTCCCTTAATTTACCCAAGTCACATTATTATACAATCCCATTATCAACACCTTTTTATATTACATTGATAGATTTGATTCACTAGGTTTTTAAAATGATAGATTAATACTCTTCCATTATTTGGTTATATTTTATACTTGTGATAATGATTTATATTATTATACTACTATGCTAAACTCCTTACATTAAGATATGGCCTCCCCACTTGTCCACCGTGGACGCATGTTGCTAGTATGAAGCTGTTATTATACAAGGAGGTGCGATTGAAGTTATTTGTCCAACCAGGTTTAGTTTCATTCAACTGAAATAGTTATGGGGAATCACAATGTTGTATCAAATTAGTCAATATATTTTCATTCTTTTCCTTAATATCTAGGATTGTGTAATTATGATGTGTTTGGATATGTTCATGATCCATTTATTGGGGCTATCTAATCGACTTGTAGTGAAAATATAAATTACTTAGAATTTGACATATTGTTTTGGATTGTTCTTATTGTAGTATCACTAATTTTACCATTATGTGATTCACGTGATGTTAGATGATCTATATGACTATTTTTTTACAATGTATGTTAATTTAAGGAACTATTGCATCATAAATCCTTAAAGAAAATTGAGAATTTATATTCCATGAATATTCATTAATATGATTGTATTAATGCATATAGTTATTATAGAATGATCTTGTGAAATTGTTTCCGTGTCCTTGAAATTGTGTTAATATATCATATGTGGATTTGATAAATGATTGTTATGGATGAAATCTGTAAAAAATTATTACATATAATTTTTATTTGATATTATAAATTGGATATAATGATCTATATAATTCAACCATTTTAATGATTTTCTATTTAAATGAATACAACCATAAATGTTATTTAATTCCAAACTAATATAGTCACCATTATAAGGGGATTATAATTGAATAATACATGATGTTTTCCATTATAACATCCAATTGATACTCTTAATCTCAAGGATATAGATTATAAGAGGTAACATGAACTTATCATGACCTCCTCAGTGGGTAGTATGTAGTTTCTCTTACGACCATTATTGTAAGTATGTCACCATGACTGGTGATTAATGTTAATAATGAGGATGTAACTTTTATTTAAATAGAATTGTACAATTCATATTCCTATATATGTGATTATTGATGTTATCAAATAATGTATTAACGAATGTGGTTGGACATTTTAGAGAAATTTCCACAAAATGGAATTGATTCCTGTGGAATGAGGGTGATAACAATCATACTCTGGTGGTAGTGGGACCAAGGTCACTAGTAGAGGCTTCAGTAGTTCCACCTCAATAATTGAAATTTATACCTTACATGTTAAATGATGTCCGGTTTCAAGAGTTTTTCCTATACATTATGCATAATATTATGAGAGCCTCATGACCTTCTTCGAATATGGAAGAGTTTACACATAAATCACCTAAATGTTTTGGGGTTAGTAGTTTACATGATGTGGATTCACATACAGATTACTTGAGGTTAGTTATTTAAAATTTTTAGAAACATCTTGAGAGGATAGTTAAGCTATGTATGTATATTCCTCAATATTATACATCAAATTTTTTTAAAAAAATTACCCACAAATATTACCTAGGGTATATGGTATGGATGGATTTTTACACGACATTTTGTGATGATTTGTATATTAATATAATGTGTTCCGATATAGCTAGAGTGATTATGAACATTGAGTTAGGTGATTTATATGATAAAGACTGTTATTTCCATTACAAAATGATATATCACTTCACACATATTTTTTATGGTGATTATTTTTCAAAATATATGTTACTTGGTGATAGTATCTAGTGTGACATATTACCCATGGTGAATTTCATTTATGTTACTACCATATTTATAATACTGAACTTGGTACATACCACTACGAGTAAAACTTGTGAGACTACTGGTATGTGCCTGGGTAGATTGAAACCAAGATCTCGAGATACATCTACGATTATTAGGAAGTATAATTTGAGCATCCATGGTATGATATCAGTAGGTAGGGTGTGTAATAAGGTAGCCATGTTAGGTTCCATGCGTGTAGTATATCGAACATACGAAACCACAATGTACTAGGGACCTAATTGAATGCTCATCTTGTAGCAAGATGTGTCATATTCAATGCTTTTATAGATATTTCCACCATTAATCCATGAGATTGTGAATTATCTAGCTCTATTTATAGGATTTTGGTTAGAAACTTATCATTAATAAGTGAAATGGATTGAAAATGACCAATCTGGTATCAGAATAAGAGTCGTTCTATGGAAAGAGTCATTCTAATGAATGATGAATGAGTCCTAGGTAATTTGTGTCCTAATTTGAGGCCACAGTTGTGGAACTACCTAAAGCTTATTCTTTAGATTGATACAGTTGTTCACATAATGTGCGGTCACATTAATTACATACTAGGGGAGTAATTGGGGCCTTATATAGAATAAATATCATCATGTACATATTTAAACAACATAAAATGAATATCAATAAATGATGTTGGTCTAAAATCATATAGTTTTGTGATATTGAACTTTCATATAGGTTGGGAAATGTAAATTTAGTTGTTGATTCTCTGACTTGGAATACTTATAAATATGTAGTTCTCAGGGTCACTACTATGTCACAACATATGGACCTATTCTAAGTGAATTACATTGTGGTATAAGACCATCATGGTCATTCTGTACATTCATCACTATTAATGACCACATCAAATTTGGAGAGTGTGACTATAATTATGTTGTTAGATTCATAGGTCTTAGACATATGGTAGAGCATTACATATGAAAACTCGCCTCTTGATTGTTTCATTAATGGGAATGAGACCATGTACATTGATATAATGTTATGGGATCTTACAAGATATTTGAGGATATTATGTGGGATTATTGTGCCTCTGTATGTTAATTACATCATGTACATACAATGATGGGTCTTGAATTAAGTCTTTTATACCAGGGTTCAGGGATGAAGAGGGAGATATAATGTTTTTTTACTTGGTGATACACCTCTTAAAGGGTAAAGGATTAGCATTAGTAACTAGTGGAGATTTTATAGTGATTAAATATTTTAAAGTGGAAGTTGTATAAGGTCACAATTGATTTTTTATTATGATTTCCTAGATAACCTCATGGTAGTAAATTTGGATGGGTGATTATATAAAAAATGATAATGGTGCCCCGTATGCTACCAATTTATGAGGAATTTTCGGCAAATGTTCCAGGGAAGCTCTACAATCATGGAATAATATTTTTCAAAAAAAGATCCATTTAATATCATATTATATAGAGAGATTCGATTCAAATACCAATTCTGGATGGGGTTGAAAATGGAAATGTTATCCAAGGTACGAATGAGTATAGTCTACAAACCATAGACCTTTTTTCCAGAAGAGAATATAATAAATATTTTAGATATAATGAATAGATAATACATCCATGATTTTTGTGGTTAATTGTGCCATCACATACCGATCACCACATTCTATAACAATAACATCTTGTATAATACAATAAATATGACTCTTTTTTAGGAACTGTATAGTAGGTCATTCTATTCACCTGGGTCATAATTATCGGTAGGATAGGTTGTGATATATGGTCATCATCATATATAGGATACATCATTATAATTTCATATTATTAAAAAGAAGGTGCTATAGATATTTTTATAAAGTAGTGATATATTTATCTTTATCATCGACCACTGAATATCAATGTGGGTGGTCAATTTTTTATATGTGTTTCTCATAAAAGAGGTTGTTGATGGAATGCATAAAAAAGTTATCTCTTCATTATGATAGGCCCTTCATGATTCTTCATAGTGTTTGGATAGTATCCTATCGATTGTAGTCACCTCAGAGTAATTGGAGAATACACTACATCTTATATTTATATCATCTATGAAAATATCATTCATATTTGTCTTATATTTTTATGCATGAAGTGGTAAAATTTAATTTCGATGAATCCTTTAGAGAGACCATATTTTTATAATACATCGTTTTATAAAGGTGACATGAGCTCAGTCAGTTCCTCTAGAGAATTTTATATGGATTCATAGTCATGTAAAACAAAATCCCAGGTAGTGGGTATCCAACGTATGTTCCCAGTGCCTAAAGTTATTCTCAAATGATAAATTATAACTATTGAAAGGAAACATTAGTGATTACATTCTCTAATGAGTATAATTGTAAGAAATCATCTTTTCTACATGGGATAAAGAATTTTATTTTTACTTTAACCATTAACTATCCAGGTGGATGTTCTTGATGAGGTCTTATGGGTTATGAGGAAGTTAGATGATTTTATGAAGATTAGAGCCCAAACATTTTGTTGAACCAGGAGTCTAGATAATAATTTGTAACCACACTCCTAATCCATGTGGATTGATAAGACATTTCGGAGTAATCCAATGTTCCGTCTAGGGCTATACCATTTTACATAACCACGATGTTCATGCCACATGGTCGTACGAGTGATGAAACATCTCTACCAAGTGGGGTTTTATTAGTAGTATATGGTTAGTCAAAAAATGAGCATAGATTATGGGAGGTGTGACATGGGGAATTGTATTACACATGGTAAAATTATTATTTTTTAAAAAATCTTTTGAAAAAACTATGTGAGCCATTTAATATAAGAGAAATATCATTTTCACATGCATATTTTTAAAAGCCCTTTCCTTTTGATCTTTCTCCCCCACACGTAGAATCTATCATCCATGGAAGAAAAAACTCCATTATGGAATCTAGGATTTGTGACATCTCTCCAATCTAGTGTTTTATCATGCCATGATTTATATCATAAGATGTGCACCTATTTTATCCACTTTTCACATTCACCGCTCTTTATATACGTCATTATCGATGGATTTAAATTATTGTGATGAAATATGATAAATTTCATGAAATTCATCTATTTTACAGATTCCATCATTTCTACCCAAGAATAGATTCTATAAATAGATCAGTATGAAACATCAAAGATGTGGAAGGATATGTTATTCTTTTACCTCATTGTCTTGTTGTCTATGTATTAAATCATTATTCCGCACACTAGATTCTATGATCGGTACTGATTAAATACAATTTTACTTATATTAAAGGGAGAGTATTAAACAATATGACCCACTGGACTCGTGAATATATCATATGAAAGTATGGAGCTTGAATTGAACCACCCCTTGGGAGAATTTATATGTTCAATAAAACAACAATGGGTGGCTCGAAAATTAATACCCGACATGAGGTGTTTTCTTCCTCCATTATTTTGAGAGGTTATATAAATAAAATCCCATGTAAATTGAGTTAAATGAATAATGAAATGAAATACCATGACACTACACCTTTATCTATATTCTATTTTCACTAAGGATTGAGATGTTCTTCATCTAAAATTCCTAATTAAGTTGAATTGTAATATTTATCGGATTCAAGACCGTCAAATCCTTGTTTATGTTTTAAGACACCATCAAAGAGGAATTATTTTCTTATATAATATTATTTGATAATTAAAATGACCGTGTTTATAATTTTTTATGGTTGAAATTACATTATAGGATCGTTCAAATTAGATATGTATGAGTGAAAACGTGTTCTAACTCAGAGTTCAATAAAATAGATCATCAAGCTTAATAAATTATATAAATTATAAATGAATTAGTAATGCGCCATAGGTTCTAAATGGGTTCTGCTAAGAGCCCCATAGATGAACTCACATTGAAACTAGATTAAATATTCCTGAGTGATACTTGGACTCCCTATGTGGACATACAAGGATAGTCTTTGAGGAAAGACCCTTATGTATTCTCGAGTGAAGATAGAGAAACATATGCGGAATACCATGGGTGGAATTAGAGATATGATAATTATATATTCCATGTATGACACTAGGGTTTCACATGTGGACCAAAATATATAGAGTTTGAGGGAGGTGACTTTATACCATACCTAGAGTGATACTAGGATTCATATAGGGAATGCCTAGGGTTGGATTGTAATGTGATGGGTTCATGTTTGGACTATATAGATACCTTGGTTCCAAATAATGATAGCAAATGATTGGATCATGTATCATTAAAATCATAGGGAATTAATTACATGATCTGAATTCAAATATAAATAAAAATATTGGATTCTATTGGGGCCTATATTATTATTGTTACCTTATTATACATAAGTTTATCAGATACGATTCATGGGTGACACTAAATATATGTGATAGGAACAAATACATTATTATAAATTAAATTATATTCGAATATTTACATAGATATATTTTAGAATAGGATAATGTAGGTTGTAGAGTACGGGAGTTCCATAGAAACCTTATGCTCTGTGGTTTACTTATTATTACATTTTTATATATAATAACTATTGTCATGGAAATGATTATTATTTAAAAATAGACTAGATGGAATTAGACACCATGGAAGTGGCCTACTAAATATATCACAACCCCTCTTTAAGCCATTGTTTGGTAACTAGAGGAATTCATGAATGTAGGTATGGAGAAGGAAAAATGACCAACTATGGATACTGGATACAATTGTAGGGTGGTGTATGGGTGCATAGGATCGATCATATGCTTGAGATGAGGGTAGGGAAAAACCTTGGTTCTTTGGTGCATATTTGTATGGATTATTATATATTAATGTTCCCCATATCTGTATGTATATCATTCTAACATAGAATTCCATGATCATCATTTTTTATATCTAATTTGTCGATGTGATTCACATGGTTATGTATATCAGGGATGATTATTTTTACACTCTTTTGTTATATTTTATTATTCTTATATTGAATTGTATGATTTTACTACTATTTTAAAATCATATCTTGAGAGCATAGTCCCCCCAATATTGCTCCATATACCCTCACTACTAGTTTAAAAACTCTCGAACATGGAGAATATTGCTTGATATTTTTTAGCAAAGTATATTATGTTATTTTTTAGTGAACTAAGTAAGGGGGGATTTTTTAATGGAGGAAAAATAAGATAAAGTGACCCATATTTTTTCATCCAACCTATAAATTTTTGTTACTCTATTCCCTCAAAAAAAAATTCTATTTTTAGTCCAGAACATGAAAATGACTAAAAACATAAATATTATTCCACCCATTGATGTCCACATCCCAGTTATTAAGAATTATGATCCATGTATTGTTAAAATAAAATGACTGGGGACATAATCTTGTGGTATCTATGATGATTGAAAAATTACATTTTTATAGTTATTATTGAATTTTGGTAGATTTAATTTAGAAAATTCAGTGGGTCCACTACTATCATTGATTTAAGTGAAGAATCTATCAATATGCCTACACTATATCCTATTGATAATGGATATTCCACATGTAAATATATCTTCAGAAATTGAAGATTAATTAAATTCCATTTTTAAACACAACATGAATAGTAATTAATAGAAGTCCATGAGATGTATGATCTAATATTCTCATCTTGTATGTGAATAGTATCAATATAACCTAAAATTTTCCATTTCGGTCCACATATTTTTCAATTTGATTCAACTACATCCAAAACCCCCTTCTCCCAATTTACAAGTTGGGAGCATATATAAAACATCGAGTAAAGGATGATGTAAATAATTAAGGTATACATGTAGATGATAAGAGGTTTTTTTGCATAGAAGAGGACACAAATCCCCTCATTCTTACTCCCCAATTATGTTTTCAAGGAATTATAATTCATCTTATTAAACCTATTGAATAAAATAAGGGAGAAAAACATAAAATATATGAAATTCAAAAATTCAATCTTAGGTAATAAAATTCAAACTAACATTGGAATGTTATTTGTGAGAAATCTCTAAGAGATGATACTGTTGGAGGGTCTAGATCCATTTGCAGTTCCAATATATAACAATCATTTAATCAAGGATTATATACACCTAGAGTGACTTAGTTATCCTTTATTATATCAGTGTATTATTTTTCACAATTACCATTTACATAATTTCTATACTTCTTGGGTTTTCCAATGAGTTTTATAGAGTTATATAAATATAGTCCTTCATTCATGTTGTATTCATTTTATAATGGTTTATTGTCCTAATTATGGTAATCCATGTATTTACGACAATGTACAGTTAATTTGTTACAAAATTTCTACTATTCATTAGATGAATCCTCACTCAGAATCCTTTTTGAAGCCTTATTCGGGGAAACCATAAAAAATTAATTACACTATGAATACCTAAAAATTAAAATTATTAATAAATAAAATATATCCTTTATTATTTTATCCAATATATCCTTAACATAATTATTTTCCTGGGAACATGAATGAATTAAAGTGTCTAAACAAAATCGCTGTTGGGAAAATATGAAAAGGACTAAGTGTTATGATCATATAAAAATAATGAGGAATAACATGATATAATAATAACTATATGAAACATTGAAAAAAATATGGATTCAATGAAGAAATGGAAATTTTAAATTAATACATACAATGTTTCATAAAATGTATTAAAAAGGATATTTTCTAATTTTTCATAAAACACATATCCTCTAGAGATTAGTTTTTACTCAAAAAATTGCTATCATATAAGAGATCATGATTCTAGTATCATAAATAATCTATTCCAAATAGATCATTTACGATAATAAATCATATCATAAATCACAAATTGAGAATAATTATCAATTTTCATATAAAATAATTATGCACGTATGAGTTTAGGGAAATGAAAAATTATTTATTTTTAACCAATTATGTAGGAATTTATGTTTAATTAATAAAAATATATAATCATTGATGGATATTTTTTTTATACCATTAACAAAAATTATTCTGTATTCCCAAAAAAATACAAAGTAATGAAATTACCGGAATGATTTTGGAAGAATATTAATAATACCACATGATTTAGGGTATAAACTTATTGGGAGAGATATGTGTGACCTAATTATTGAGCAATATTTTTATAGTAATGTAAGGATTATAATTTAATTAGAAAATTATAAGAAATAAATATTAAGACAAACTACAAATATGGGTTTCCTGGATAAATATAGAGAAGAAGATAATCCATTAACATAAGTATTATTTCTTAAATTCAAAAGGTTTTTTCCACGAAGGCATGGATGATTAAAAAACAGAATAACTATAATACAATTTATTCAAAGATGATAAAATGTGATTCCGGTTGAATGATTTAGAGTTTATATGGTTGTATTTAATGCAATGTGTGGATAATGTTTTTTATTCTAAAAATATTTCCATTAGATTTATATGTTTTGGAAAATAAATATTCCTTCTAAAAAAATGATAAATGATCACAGTTTTTGAATTTAAAAATGAGTTTTAAACATTTTTTATTATATTACTACCCATAATTTTTATTTTACTTCAGTGAGTGGAAAATAATTTAAAAATAATAATATTTTTAAAAAATTAAATTTATATAATTGATTTTGAAATGTTTTTATATAATTGGAATATAATTTTATTTCATAAAAATTTATACCATGAATAAATTGAATGTTATTTCATAAATAATTTTTTTTATTTTATTTATTACATATTAAATATATATTTACTATGTGTTATTACATACTAAGAATAAGAAAATATTTTTAATTTTCACAAAAATCTAATATATTATATAAAATATTAAAAATATTATCCTAAACTATGTTAATAATATTTTTTATAATAAAAATCTACAAAATTAAAACTAATTCTTATTTAAGAGAAATAATTTTATTAAAAAAGTAAAATTCTTTATTAAATGATATTTTAAATAGAAATACATTAAATATTTAAATAAAGTATTTATGATTATTATGTAATGATAAGTATATATTCAATGATAACACATTTAATATCTAATTATTTTAAGCATTTATTCATATAATATTTTTTTATTATATTTTAAAATAGAAATAATCCATTAATAATATATAGGTCACATTGAAATATTCATATATTGATGATCAAATTTCCCAGTACACCACATATATATTACAACGTTTTTATAACTCAATATTCACTTCAAAGATTAAAAACGTTTTACACTTATCTTAATATTTGTTATAAAATTATTCAAGCTTCTATTTTTTTCTTTAACAGTCATTATGGAATGGGTGAACTTCATTGTTGAAATTGATCCTATGAATTTTCCAACCATGATTTCACTATACATTGATAATTATCTACTATTATTAACCAAATATGTTATCATAATTACGATAACATGATTTTTAATGATATTTAATTTCATTTATTTTTAATTTATTTGAAAAAAATAAATCGCCATATTAAACCATGAGTTCTTTTAATTATAATAGAAAAAATTCATGTTTGATACTTTCTCTTCCAATAAGAAATTGAACCCCTACGATTTATTTCCCACCTATGAAAAATTGTGGGTATTTACCCCTATAGGAAATGCATGGGTCGATTTATATTTTTCCAATATTATTTTTCCCATTAATTAAAAACATGTATTGATTAATCATTTTAAAATAGTGTTAATTCAAATTAAACATCAATAATCACTATTATATTAGTTGGTTTTGGCATATCCTTTCATAAGAGGGAATCATGGAAGTAGTTTTAGAAATAAGAATGATATTTTGGTAGCTATAACCAATAGGAAACTGTTCTATAATGATATTCATTATATAATGGTCTAATACATAGGGGTCCTTTTTTCACATTATTTCCAAATTTAATGACCCCTTTAAATAGTGAAATTTGGTATATTATATGATCCACATCAAAAAAATGTATATCGTACATTATATTTATAACATCACGCTATTTTCATTATTGAAAAACCTTGATATGTCTCTAGATAACAAGTTTCATCAATGTAAATTCATTCAAAATTTATAGACCCAATATATTTCTTTATCCTACTTCATAACAAGGTTAAGGTGTTCTATGTAGTTTTCCATATAATTATTTTTAATAGGATATTTAAATTATCTAATGGAACCATTTGTTATAGTTGAACTCAATAATTATATTATGTTAATCCATACTACCATGATAATAATATGGGATAACCCTTATATTGTCATAAAATTTATTTTCAGTCCTCTAATTCAACAAATTAGTTTTAAAATGGTAGGATATTAATAAGTTTATTTGTATATTAATTTAATTTTGAAGCATATTCCAGAATATTTTAGAATGTCATGGATCTCAGTTTAGAACAGTTGATAGTGGAAATATATTATGTGTTACCACTTCATGAATATACATAACATAAATTTTATCAATAAATAAATCATCTATTATAGTGATGAAGTGTGACTAATTTTTTAATCATTCAATTACTAACCAAATGGAATGAATTCCGGTGATGTCATGGGAAGGTAACTAAAACCCCGTAGTGATGTTTTCTCACTTCCATTGAGAAATGAGATGTTCTTTCAATAAAAAATGGTGAATTTATCACTATGTTTACATTATTTTACAATATAAAAAATCCTATTGTAAAATATATAATAATTATTTTATTTTAATCTTACAAATAATGGTTTCTAAGATCATTATACACGTTAGACGGTCCAAGAAGATATATATAACATAGAGCTATATTATTCATTTTTCATCCAATTTTATGACTCTATAATATATTTTTAACATATATATATATCAAAAATAATCATTAAAATAAATATATTTTAGAATATATTATTCATCAAATAAAATGTCTATGTTCCAAAGCATTCCATACATATTCCCTCATGTTTATATGAGACCCAATGTGGTAAAAAAAATCATAGATAACCATTACATTTTAAGGTAATAATAGTAATAGTGATTTATTGAAAAATATGAATAATTTTTATTATTAATTAAAATTCATTGACTAATTAATAATAAATAAGTACTCGATTCTTACTAAAAAAAATTTACGATATGAAAATTTTCATTCATAAAAAATTACATTAACCTAAATTTTTGCTGAAAAATACATTTAATTATTTTAAAAAAATTTATAAAATTTCATTTGATGAAATAAATATAAGTTTTTAAATTAAAATTTCCAAAATATCAAAGGGTGATTTATTATTATTTTTCTAAAAATATTTATTTTAAAATTATTTCTGAAAAATATTAATTTTTGTAAAAAATAAAATTGTTTTACAGTAAAAGTGCATGTATGATTCTAATTTGATGTTATTATTTCATAAAAACATGTTATTATACGAAATATAATTAATTACATATAAATCAACCATATACAGTATTTTTATGGAGTTTTTTTGTTATTAGAATGATATTTAATATATATATATATATTCATGGTACTAAGGATTTTATGTCAAAATAAACTAAATAAATCATAATTTATTAGTGTTTCTAATATATATTATTTATTATATAATAAATGAAGAAATTTAAAAATTAATTTTATGGTTTCATTAATGAAAGCAACTTATGATAATTAAGTTATAATTAAAGACTAATCTTCATAAAATGGGTCTTAATTGAGGGTTGTGCATATATTTTAAATACAATTACCTGATAATTAATTTTAATATTTAGACAATGGAGTTTAAATACGATGAAACAATATAATAATACAGGGATAAGTTATTTATTAGTTATATTGAATATTAATAACATTAATAATTTGTTAACACAGTTAGGGATAAAAATATTTTACTTGATGTTAAACAAAGGGATAAGGGTAGGATTTACACTCAATCCTATAAAATTATTATTTGTATGATATATATAAAAATTAAATCATCAAATATTTTAATCACATTCCTTTAATAACCAAACATCGATTATTGTGATCATGTATAATTTAAATATTTATTAAATTCCATTTGTTTCCCTCCAATCAATTACAAAATTACACATATACTATTTTATTTTTCACAAAATATGACTATTATATAATGATAAATAACTAATAAAAACAATTTATATAGTTATTCAATTAATTATAGTTCTTTAATTATTCAACTAATATTAATCCCTCTTGGATTATGGAGTAATCCACTAGAGGTCTCTAAAAATGTGGAATAAATCTTACCAATCTATATTAACTTTATTTCTTATTATAATTCCTCTAAAATAATTTATCATTTTATAACATAATGACTAAATTATAAAATATTTAATAAGATTCTATTACGATGATATAACAATCATTTTACACTCGTTCTCTATGAACTGTATGTAGAGACTATCACCTCCACATACTGGTATGAATCATTTCTAATATCTGTTGTTACTGAGGGGTTATAATTATTGATTGAATATTAATATATAAAATTTATAACATAATTATACTAACATAGTCTATGAAAAAATATATAATTCATACCAAATAATCCATTTGTAATAAACATTTTTCCAAGGAATACGTACGGACTACCATCTCTCCCATGCTACGTGAGATATATTTTCATTTAATCATTTCATGAATGGAAAAAATGATATATTTAATCAACATATATTATAATAATGATATATAAATGAATTATCATTTAAATTTATTTCCATTTATCTAATAAAAAAGGGAAATATCGATCATATGTATGAAAAGATTACCGTCTCAAATAAGTAATGCAATTATTTTTTCATCAACATATAAAATGATTTAATTTTAATATTTATATAAAAAATATATATTATATTAATATATTAATTATCATTATTGAAATTATGGAACCAAGTATAACGTAAAAGGACTACAAATTATGAACTAAAATATTTTATTAGAACGAAGTGGTTAATAGCCAATATGAAGACATTGATATTGAATTGTTAATAAATATATGAAAAAAACTTATTATAATTTGATAATATATGATTTTATAATAATTAATATTTTTTATATAAAAATTACAAATTTAATATATTAATATTTACATTATGTATGAATAAGTTTAGATAAATATAAATTGTTTCATCCCAATTTTTCATTATAGAGATATTTTTTAATGATATGTACCAATTTATTTTATAAATATACAAGAGAAGAAAATATTTTTGGTTAATATTTTATTTTATTCAATTTATAATTACCATAATATTTTTTTGAAGCTTTAATTTTCATTCTTTTCTTAAATTTATAAATAATTAAGGGTTCTTCATTTAAATAAATTTTCAATTAGAAAATACTATTTTTTACACATATTGTATATTATAATGCTAATATACTATGGAAACAATATGTCTTATAATTAATAAACAATTGTTCATGGTATTTAATAATTAATATAAATTTATGTCTTACATAGGGGTAATGATTCAAAACAGACCATAATTTTAATAGTTACATGTTACCATGTCATTTTATACCAAGAATATTGATGGTTGTGGATTTATGATCATCATATTTTATTTTTTATCTCTCCCAAATAATATTTACTTTCTCATACTATGTTTTTAATGATATTTCATGACTTCATTTTAATTTCCTTCATTTAGGTGATCAATTAAGAAAATGGATTTTTTAAGGACACCTGGAATTATTACTCTCCCCAGTATGTAATATTATCCTTTCATGTCCAATTTTATTTAAAAATATTTCAATATTTATAAATATATCACAATAAATTTCATTAAACTGAGTTTTACCAATTTACAAATTTCAATAAAAAGGTTTTATGTGAAACTTCTTTAAAATGTATGATCATTGTTCTGTCGATTTTTTTTTTAAATGGGAAAGGTATTTTTTTAACATTACCTAAAGTAGATTATGATATATACCCAAAATCAGGAATGAATTTTAATAAAATATTAATTTATATATTAATTTGGTTATTTTTAAAAGAAACTTTTTTAATTTATAATTTGGAAAATATTCTATTTTAATTACGTGATTTCGAATTAAAAAAATAAATTTTTTGATTAATATGTCATATATATAATTTTATGTTATTATGATCTAACGAAATATAGTATGATGCTTCCAATAATTTATAGTAATATAATCCTATTACATAATAATTATTCTTCAGATGGGGATTTTATATTATTATGATGATGTAATTCATAAATAATCACAGCATTTCTAGCAGTTATCAAAATATGAAATGAGGATTATTTTATTATATTGTGGAATAAATATATATGATTTTTATTATTTCACTAGTAAGGAAAAAATATATCCCTAAATTTTTTTGGGTAATGTATGATTATTGATGACATAATTAGGACTAAATGGGGAGTAGTCCATGTTTAAAAGGGATCAATTGTCTAATATAATATTCTTTAGTGTAAAACTCTACTATAGAAATGATGGAATATGTATTGTATCCAATACAATATGATAGTGTTAGAAGTGATGATTAAATAATGAACAAATTATATATTAATATTTTTATTAAAAATATGATATATTTTGATTACAGTATGCTCTCATGGCTGACGATTAATTCTTCTTGATTCTCCTATCATAAAACTAGTGAATGTTTATTAATAAATCATTATGTCCTCATTAAATATTTTGAAATATTAAATGATGGGTATAATTTTATACCTTTAATATTGCTGACACATACCATTATACTTATCTTATGATCATTGATTAATATTCCCTTTATTTAATATTATAGAGAATATACGGTCACTATTACCTATGATACCCTTATCGATGTTTTATAGAAATTTTATATGTGTTTATTGATTAAGAAGGGTACTATTGGTGATGAAATAAATTGTATAATATGTTGATCTATTATATTTTTTTTATGATTTAAAATGTATAGAGATAATAAAAACAAAAAAAAATTATAATGGATCACATTAATATTTACTTAATATTCCTCTAAAAGATATAGAATTTAGGTATGAATAAATTTACACTTGATGTTTATTATTTTCGAAATGTTTATTATTTATTTGAACCTATAATCAATAAACAATAGTGATAACACGTAGAATAAAAATAGTTATTGGATAAACTCATAAATATTTTGTAAGGTATATATTATGTGGTTATCCATGAAATAAATCCCTATATGGATACTATATGAATATGTGGCTTCCATATAGATTCATTGAGGGGAAATAACCTTAACAAAGTTATTCATGTTTATCTCAGAAATAATTCTAGTATATAGTGAATGGGAACTTAATAAAAACATAGTTTGGCACTCCTAGAATATATTCTTCTGTCAATACACATTTTCCCTATGATTCAACATGGAATAATTTTAATATATGACATACATTTATAAACTAGTTTAAAACTATGTATTCATCAATTTATAATAATGTATAATAACATAGAGATACTATAATTTATATTCATGGTTTTATTTTTTCCATAATGGGTATTTATTCTAAAACAATTACTTATGTTTTAGTTAATTTATTTAATGTAGTTGTGTTTTGTTAATTCTAAATTTTATGGGTGATTTAATGATTATTCACTCAAAAAATTATGGGGGATGGAATGTGAATACTTGATATTATTACAAAATAGCTACCATGATATTTTATTAAAAACATAGACAAATGTAAGTATTAGAATGAACTAAATAAGATAAATATTTTGTTTCATGAGGAACATAGAGTAAATATTATTATTCTTCCTTAATGTTATGAATATGGGAAGAAGAACCACTTGTAATATCTCAAAAGAACTGGAATATATTTTGTTTTTGGAATTAAATGTAATAAATTATGTTATTGATGGAAAATTTTAGTGTTAAATGGATATAAATAAGTTACATCCCAAGGTACCATTTACTGTTTAATAAATTTTGTGTGTGGAACATGTGAATTTTCATAAATTGTTTTCTAATAAATAGAATTAATTTGAGAACATGGAAGGTTATATGGTATAACTATTATTATATTGAAATAATTTAAGTGTTTATATATTGGTGTTTGATAATTCTTTAATAGAAGAGTCTTATAAATTTATTCTAGTTATAAAAAAAATTAAACATATATTGATTATTCAAAAAAATCATAATTTTTTTGAAAATGTAAATTTAATGATAACAATGACCTAGACATTTGATCTAGTGTTAAGTCATTATTTTTGTTAACAACATTATTTGTGAATTGACAATCCTTGATATTGTGATATTAAGGTTGAGATGATAATTCTTGATTGGGGGAATAGATGATATATATTGAAAATATAGATTGTATAATGTTAGAGACATTGAAATTGATTGGATATTTGATTACAATTTAATATGTGTAATCATTGATGAATATTATTTTATTTTTGGATTCATGTAACATATTTGATATTATATTATTATAAATAATTAATTATGAAATTTTCATATTTTTTAAAGTATTTTTCTTTTATTTAGGCATTTTGGGGTTTCCCGTTATTAAAATATTTTAAGAAAATATATTATCATGGTATTAAAAATCATGGAATGTTACTTTAAGAGATACATCATGTTGTTTTTGGATTAATGTTAACATGATTTGAGAAAAAAAAAATTACCTTCCATAAAATATATTTGGTTTGGAATTCGTTTTCAAATTAACATAGGGGAGTGTCAAGGAAAACTTTATAAGAAATGTCTTACATTCACTATTGGGTATTATTATAGCTAATTTAGATATTATCATAGTATTTCAATATTTACTAATTCCTAAATATTTAATATACTAAATTAAAAATCTTATTTAAGGTAATTATATTATTATAAATGGAATGAATTTTCATTATTTTTTGGAACTTATAATCCCTTAAAATGTAATTTAGTGCTTCATGAATGAAAAAATTAATAGTTTTTAAATATGGATAAAATTATTAGAAATTAATTAATTCACATGACTATTGAGTAAATTTAAATTCATTGATTTATGAAAAATTAATCATGTTTTCATATATTCAATTGTAAAATAATTCCATAAATGTGGTAAAAATATTTTTTAAATGGAAACGGTTTACATTGGATAGTTTCTTTTAGAATTTGATCTTCATTTCCACCCCTTAATGATTTATGGCTTTATGGTATATAACATTCTCATCACCATGTTTTCTATTATTACATGTCATTGTTTCGAATTTATCTTTCTTTTCAATTTGTATATATTTGGATTTTTATAATTCACTCCTCGCATGGGAATATGATTATGTGCTACTTCAAATAACCTTTATATAAACCTCTTTCAAATTTTAATGGATGATTTTTGACACCTTGTACGATGTAATTTTAAAAAATGGTATTTTCTAATAGTGAACCTCATAATTAGAGTGATAAAAAAATTTATTGAAGGAATTTATTTAAGTGGTGATATTGCAACACCTTTATATTTTCGAAAACAATTCTATAAATAAATTAATTATGTTTAAAATATTTCATTACTATATACCCTAATTCTATATGATCCATGATATATTAAACAATTATATGAATGTTGTTAGACAAGGTGGAATGAATATTACAAACGAAATTTAAAAATATATATTTAAAATATATTTTAATGATGAAAATTTATTTATAAATAAACAATAAATAAGAACAAAAGTCTTATAAAAATAATTTATTGTTTTAAAATGTATTTCCATTTTTTTAAATCAAAGAAATTAAAAAATATATTTAATCAATTTATATTTTTGAAAATTTATTTTAATAAATTACTATAATTTTTTAAATCATAATCTATGTAAAATATTACAGGGAATTTTTTGGATTTTTCTTAAAATATTTTCCTAAATTAATATAAAAAATTACATTTTAAAAAACATTATCATATATTCCAAAGAAAATTACAAACATTTTTTAATTTTAATATAAATTTAAAATATATTTATTTATATTTAAACTAATATAATTAATTTGATAATATTAATCTTTGTAATTTTTTTTCATATAGGTTTTTTTGGGAATGAAAACATATATTTCTAGAGTCATTTTTTAAACTCGCATTGTGAATTTATTTTCTTGAAATTAAGTTATTATATATAAATAAATGGTATTGATGGAATTTATAGAATATAAATTATATAATAATTATGTTAAAAAATTATTAATTATGAAAGTCTTTAAATTTATGAAAATTATGTTGTATGACTAAAAAATCAATTTTAAAAAACATGTTTTCATTTTTTGATGAAAAATTATTTTACGGTAAATCTAACAATTATATAAAGTAAATGTTCTAAAATTTATTAAATAATAATAGAATTCACCAATAATGTAATGTAATATGATTAAAAAAATATATGTTCATATTATATAATAGAAAGTGTAAATAAATTATCATTTTTAGGTTAAACAAGTTTACTAGTGTATTAAAAATGTAGATGAGGGTAGTATTTCAAAAAAAAACAATCTAATTCCAATTGGATGAATATATTTCAGAATTTTCATATCATTCCATTGAATATAATACCATTTAAAGAAACATTCTAATTAAATTGTAAATATTGAATTGAATTCTTTTATTATGTTATATTTGTAACACCCCGAGCTTCCACGATACGCCTCTCTTTCAATAATGCAATAGCTTGCATTGTACGCAAGTTCGCGTTCTAACACACCGCAACTAATCAAAGTAGCCGTTATGAATAGTAATAACCACCTTTTAAATTTATAGAAATTTTATATTTCAAAATGGACTTCATTTTTGTATTCGTAATATCGAAATTATCCTAAGTTTAATTTTTTGTAACTTTCTGAGAACTTCCAATTTTTTATGAATAGTGATAAATACTTAAAACAACTTTTTTAATAAAAATAATTTATTGTGATAAATTATACTATTTGGTGGTTTTAAAGTATAATTTGAATATATTTTTACCATTTTATCCAATGGTGGTCATTACAATTAATTTAACATTGAAATTGGACATAAACAATTGCCAAGCTTTTGATATAAATTGTTTCTTAAAAACACTCTATTTGTTGTAACAGCGCGAATTAATTATAAAATTAATTAATACAACTTATATGTTTGGAATTTGGTAAAATAGACATCATTTTTGAATTCGGAATATCATTTATAGCTTAGGGTGAAATGTTGGCCTTATTCTGAAAAACTTCAATTTTTGATGAATAGTGAAACCACTAAGTGGTTGTTAAAAACCGATTTTTCGTTAAAATGAAATATTACCACTTCGGTGTTTTGATTTTCAAAAATCAGACATACATGGTGGTCATTAAGAAGTAAAATGTGGTTCAATGAGATTAAAATAATTTTTTTGGTGAATAGTAACTTTTAAGTTCTTAATCGCGATTAGAGGTAATTAGTGAAGTTTAAGGTACAAATAATGTTTTAATAATATGAGATGAGCATGAAACTTGTCCTACTCCTATTGGATGAGTCATGGCCGACCAAGACAACCCATGGGTCAACTTGGGGACCCCATGGAGCCACTTTAGTTGGAAAATGACATTAATATATATTTATTTAATGTTAAAAATTAAAATGACCCAAACATGAGTTCTTTTACTAAAACAGTTTTTAAGTGGGGTTACAGAATTCCAAATTTTGACTATAAATATTCAATAGAAAGCGAAACATATTTCCTACATCATAGTATATTTTTTATAATTTTTAGACATTAAATAAATTAAATTATTTATGACATCATTGTGATGTAGTGATGACCTCATTATTTAACGATTTAAATAAAATGAGAAGATAATGCAAAATCCAAGAATTACACTTGTCCAAAGCCTATTGGATGAGGATATTTCGAAACCGTATCACCTTATCCTAGAATTATATAGGTGTGGGTCCTTTATACTCCTAAAATCATTGTGAAATAATGTAACATTTCAATCATTCCAAAAGAGCCCCTCCTCTCCACTTATAAAAGGCCCCCACCTCTCCCACCTCATTTACACTTTCAAGCCATTTGGCTCGGCCAACCTCTGCCCAAATACTCTCCTAACATCCCCCTCTTACTACTAGAAGCCTCACTTTGGGCAGAACTCTTCCCAAGGAAGCCTTTGTCTCAAATCAAAAAGAGTTACCCGATTTTGAGGTAATGTCTTCTCTAATGTTGTTTTGTTTTATTTTTCTTCTCCAACCCCCTAAAATCTTTTTATTCTTTTCTTTTGTAACAACACCAGTATCTTCAATATACTAGGATGTTGTTATAATAAGGATTCGAGCTAAAATTACACACACCTACATCTAATGGTTAAAGAACATACGGTTTCTGTGGATGGCGAATTTCTGCCTCACGAAACGATGATTGTTCAACACTCATATAACACCTTCAATGGTGGACATTAAGATGTCACTATTTTTATATATGATATATAATATGTTTATGTTTTACTTATGCTTCTGTATTTCTCATTTATGGCATACTTTATGATTTCCATTATGGGTAAAACGCGATAATTTCATTTTAGGAAGTGCGGACTACCGCCCCCTCAAAGTGATTTGAATCGTTAATGCCATATGTGGGATGTATAAAGGATGGAGTAAATGGTATTATACACTATATTATATTGGAATTATATTATACACTAATATCATTGTGATTTAGTTCCATTAAATATGAAATAGAAATGAAAGTAGCATTCATGCGTACGTACGGCTTACCGTCTCCATGAACGGTGCATTTCATTTCTTACCTCTAAATGTTACGTAATATTATAAATGAATGTATATACTGGATATATATGATATATATGACATCTAAATCATGAATATAATTCTGGAGATAATGGATATTCTACCACATAAACAACTTGTAATTATAATAAATTTATTGTTGACTCAAGTAACAAAGATCGACAAAACGACCGTTATTAACTTAAATAATTACATAATGTTCATAACATTGTAATAAGTGATATAAAAAGGATAATGAAATTTAAAATGGTTCTTAATAAGGTAGATATTAACTCTAGTTTATTATTCAGGAGGTTAAAGAACGGTTGAGTCAAGTCGGACACAAGGTAAGGGAACTTCTTAACCCAACTTCCATTCTTTGGGTTAATCTCCTACTTTCAAATTATGTCGTGATATTATTATGTCCTATATTGTATTTGTACATTATTTATGTGTACTTATAGTGAATACACATTAAAGATGTACTTTATTTAAAAAAAATGATCTTTTTAAGGACTTCGTCTCAATCCCCTTTCATTGAGGCATATTTGGTTTTATACACAACATTCTTTTATACGGTGTATAAACCCCTTTGACTTTTACGTTTATTCAAAAGGAATCTTTTTTATACGAAGCGTTTTACTAAACAACAAAAGGGGATGTTTTTCTTTCCGTACTTATGTGGCGACAACGACTTCTCCGCCTCTGTGACCATTATTTGAGATTCGGCTTCCTCTACAAGCCATCATTTTTTTTAATGAAAAATAAATACAAAGTTTTAACTTTCTTTTATTTTGGTATTGAAAATGGTTTTGAAAGAATTTTTATTATATCAATGTGTTGTATTTATATCTTGTGATTGAAATGTGGAAATTTTTCCTTTATGCATGTTTTATGTGATACGATTATGTTATGGTTTATGATATGTTTAAACCTATTCATATGAGGAATGCATTGGACTTAATAAGTGGCGGGTGGAGCCCGCTATAGCTCCTCGATGCATCGGCAGGTCTCATGAGACAAACTACTGTCTTGGCACGAGGCCTTGACAAAATCTTATTTTGTGGTCTTGGCACGAGGCCTTGGCTACGTGGTTATGATAGTCTGGCATTATGTATTCTATCATTATGAAAGTGGTTATTGATATTGCATGTGATTATTCGACCAGTAGAATATCCATGTGAATAAGTAAATGGCATTATCTCATTTTACTTTTGCCATATTATGTTGAAGTTCAAGTTTAATAAGGCTTTTGTTTTAGTTATACATTGCCTTAAAAGTTAATGTTTATTTATGAAAGCTTCCGCAATATTGTTATCCTTACTGAGCATCTAAGCTCACCCCTTTCAATGTTTTAATATTTTCCAGGATGTGAAGAAGTATTTTATGAATGACCTGCAGGGATAGTCAGAAGAGGATATGAGTGTGGACTATGAAGACTTTATTATTAGTTTTTTACTTTATGATTTAATGTAACATTTAAGAATGTATCTAGTGTTTCCAAGGCTACTAAACTAATCGGTCTTTCGAGACTTGATCTTTTGTGATCATGCCAATGTTACGAAGTAACGCACCAGCTCTGGGTAGCTGGGGTCAGGGCGTTACAATATTTGTGTTCGTATCCTATCATATAAAATGTATATTATCTACAAACATTATTCACACAATTATATACCTAAATATGGTAAATAAAACTATCTAAAAATAATCAAATATTCATATATTAATGAAACATATTATTTATATATAATAATACTAATCCATTAATTTTTAAGTAATATGCTGATGGATGTCAATAAAAAATGTTGTATATATCTTAACCAATAAATACAGACTTTATATCTTATTATATGTCCTCTAAAAAAATTTCATTAAAATTTATTTATATTTTTGTAATATATATACTATGATGTTATTATTACTATGTAACAACCATTTTCAATCACTTATCCATTAATATGGAAATACAAGTTTCACCAACCAGTATCTATGGACTACTCCCTACATATATCGATAAAAATCATTTTTAATAATTACCATTAATAAGTGGTTATAATTTTGATTTAATTATTATATTTCAAATTTATAAAATAGATTTCATAATAGAGTAATAATATATTTTCTAATTTATTACATTCATATACATTGTTAAAAAATAACATTACATGTCCATACACGTGGATTGTCACCAACACAATATTGTCTGATTTGTTTATCATTTACTATTTACATGGGTTTTAAAAAGGATTCATTTAATGAAAATATATAATATTTATGAAATAATAATTATTTTGAAAATTTTAATATTAATTTATCATTATTTTTTTTATCCATCGTAATATAGAAACAACACTATGGGGTACGTATAGATTATCATCCACGTGACGGGATATAGTTACTTTTTAAACACTACAAAATATTTATTTTTATAACTAGTATTATAATTACAATATAATATATTTATATAATTATTGAAATTATATATTAGTATGAAAATGGAAATTTTGAATGGAATAATATTTATGAAATGAAATAGACATGAAAAAAGTAGTTGACATATAATATGATGACCTCAACAGATATTTGATAATAAATTGTAGGTAAGCTGATATAAGTGGATCATATATCATAATATATGAGTAAATGTTTGTTTTTTATTGAATTGAAACCTAACTACTAGAAAAACAGGTATTAGCGACGGGTCATTTGCGACGGGATCCCGTCGCAAACGGCTTTTTGCGACGGGGGCCCATCGCAAATGACCGGTTGCTGAAAACGGTGTCGCAACAACAATTTTTTCCGACGTACCCGTCGCTAATGCGTTTTTTCGCGACGGGGAGAATCCCCGTCGCAACTAGTACTCCGTATATTTGTAAAAAACTTTTCAAAAACTATTTTCAATGGGGCCCGTCGCAAATACTATAAAAAAAATTATTAATAAATTATTTTAATTAATATAATAATAATCAAATTATAATTCAAAAATAAAAAATAATAAATTATTAATAAATTATTTTAGTTAATATAATAATAAAATTATAATTCACAAATAAAAATAATAAATTATTTTAATTAATATAATTATAATAGAATTATAATTCAAAAATAAAAAATAATAGAATATTAATAAATTATTTAATTAATATAATAAAATTATAATTATAATTCATAAATAAAAAAAATTTTAATAAGTTATTTTAATTAATATAAAAATAATAGAATTATTTTACATTCAAATATTAAAATATTTCAAGTATTACAAAAAAAAATATAATTAATTTATAATATTATAAAATTTTAATATATATATATAATTTAATATTATAAAATATAAATAATATTATTATTCATATTAATATTATTATTTAAAAATATAAAATTATTAATATTTTATAATGAGACAGAAACTACGAATAGGAAAAAAATCATATTTTGATTTCACAAATTTTATAACAAAAATACAAACTCTAATCTGAAGGAGGGAGGAGGGGGGATCTGCAGATGGTGGTGGAGGAAATTCCATCCCTAAAGCATGAGTGAGTCGGCGCATGTACTCCATCTGCTCCTGATGCTGCTGCTGCCACCGACTCGTCTGCTCCTCGTACAGCTGCTGCTAGCGTCAACACTCCTCCTCATGCTGCTGACGCATCTGCTCCTACTCCTGTCGGACACTCTCTATCAATGCAGTCTGAGATCGCAACTGATCCTCATACTGTGTAGCAGAAGAAGATGCACAAGCTCCTCTCGAGCTGGATGCCGACATCGCAACACTGCCATAATAATATCCGGGAGTCAGTCGAGAGCCGATACCAACTACCCGGCCCTTCTCGAAGGCATACTGGGTGGCCTGCATCCATGACGCCTCATCAAACTGACGGCCAGTTGTCTGATCTGATTACTCGGCCTGACTCTCAGGCCGGGCCTGTGACGCTGCGGCCTCATATGACTCTTGTAGTTGCAATTTAAAATTAAAATTGTGAATATATTATATGCAGTTAATTTTTAAACTTGAAAACAAATAACACTGACCACGATGTGATGCTGATGATCACCTCTGAGCTCCCCAGTAGCAGGATCACTATACATCCTCCGATATACGTCGTACTCCGTAATATCAGGGTGCTCAACAGCCTATAAGAATAAAAAATAAACTGTTAATATTTATAGTTATATAAAATATTTATAAATAATGTACGTACCAGATGCTGTCTATGAGTACTGAAAGAACGACTCCAAGCTCGATGAGTCACCTCCTATCTCCCCCGATTCTGCCTCCCCACCGATGATCTCCTTTGAAAGTCACCACTCAACCAGTGCGCACCTAATCCATCTCATACATGGGATGAAATGTACTCTGGTCGGTGTTCTCTACATGACTCATCAAAATCTGACACTCCTGCTTTCTTCATCGCACCTTTTCTTAAATTGTGCAAAAACTGACGAAGGCGATCACACATGGCCACCTCCCATGCCTCGTGGATGGCCTCACGCATGGTATCCTCGATCGGATACCATAAACCCTAAAAATAAATCAAAATATCACGTTAGAAATGAGATAATTTTCAAAATAATAATTATTTATTTACGTATGTACCAACCAATGGCCAAACATGGCCTGCTACACATCAATAGGAATCTGCTCCCATTTGGTCCACGTCTGAGAGAAATAGTTGCGCAAAATAGCACTGCCCTGTCCGACTACTATATGGGGAAAACTGTAAAAATAATAAACATTTATTATGTAAATAGATTAATGAAATCTTAGTCAAATCCATAGGTTATCACACAGGTTATCACACCTATGTGTGCGTGGATCAAACCCAAGACATGGACGTCGCTCGGGGACGGGGTCAGGAATCATCAATCGTGCAAGACCGCGCCCACTCCGCGTACTCCCTGGAGCGCCTGTAGGCTGAGGGTCATCTTTCAGCAACTCATCCACATCGAAAGTCAGGTCAGCATCCGCCAACTCAAAAAATGTGGCGTCGTCCATCTGAAACAGAAAATGTTAATGTTGTTAGCAAATAATTGATAATTACTATTATATATACATATATACATATTATTATTGTATATAAATACCATGGAATTCTATCAGTATTCATCTTCATCATCATCTTCATATATGTCAATGTCATCTTCATATTCCTCCTTAACATCATCGATATCCATTCGAGTTACACTTGCTTCATCTCTTTCCATTTCAAATTCATATGTGACATCATTAACATCACCGTCATCACCGACTCTTAAATGTGGGGTTTCATCATCGATACTCATATCTCTTTGTAAAAAAGATTGATTCTGAGTACTCTCTTAAAAAACTTCAATTCATTGCACATCAGTGAAAGCACATTCACTTTGACTAAACTGATTGTCTCGAATATTGATTTTTATTACACTCCACTGAATGAAATTTTTTAGTCGACGTTCTTCAAGAGCAGCTGCTGTAATTTGTGGAATTTGTTTCTTGATATTATTATCATACAACCTATAAAAACCAAATTTATTTACTGTAACATAAATGATAGAATAAGTGATATAAACACTTACAGTACAACTGATGTCATCTCTTCACATTTGAGCATAACATACGTATGAGCTCTATGATGTTCATCATCTGAAATCCATCGTTCATAAACTCCACCAAAACCAAGCTCTGACTGGTTGAAAACAGATAATTGATTTTCGACTTCATCAATATTCCTCTTGTTCCGTCCAATTCGGTTGTGTTTTGAAGCATACACAGATTCAAAATAATGGGAGCAGAAAAAAGATATTTCCTCTTGAAAATAAGCTTCTGCAATAGATCCTTCAACAAATGCTTTGTTACGTACTTTTCTTTTAAATTTTTGCATGCATCTTTCAAATGGGTACATCCATCGAAACTGTACTGGACCTCCACATTTGGCTTCATATGGAAAATGTAACATCAAATGTTCCATTAAGTCGAATAAAGACGGCGGAAATATTTTTTCCAGTTAACATATAATTACAACAATATCTTTTTCAAGTTTTCCTAGAGCATGATAATCTGCTGTAGCCGCACAAATTTCCCGAAAAAAATGAGACATGTCTGTTATGGAATCCCAAATCACAGAATTCAACAGACCTCTTAATCCAATTGTTAGCAGTCTTTCCATTATAACATGACAATCATGACTTTTTAATCCATTAATATGACCATTCTTTACACATCTACCCAAATTGGAAGCACATCCATTTGGAAGTCTCAAATCTTCAATCCACTGAAAAAATAATAAACGGTTTTCTTTAGACAGTGTATAAGCTACTTTTGGTTTCAGTAACCTTTCTGTTCTGACATTCTCAAACAGTTCCAATTCTGGACGCTTGCAAATTTGGGCAAGATCTAAATGTGCATTTACATTGTCTTTTCTCTTTACTGGCGTATCCAAAACTATATGAAACAAATTATCAAAACAGTTATTCTCAATATGCATGACATCTATCATGTGTCGGACCAACAAATCAGACCAATATGGAAAATCCCAAATTTGCTACGTTTAATCCAATTGTGTTCTTTCCCAAAACCAGAAATTTTCTGTTGGTTTATTGTGGGACCAAAAGTTATGGGAGGTAATGAAAATACAACTGATTTTAACTCCGAACCTGATAGCATTTTTGGAGGTCCTTCCCTTTCAACTGTTCCTTTTCTGAAATTAGATCTGTTTCTGCGAAAAGGATGATCAACTGAAAGAAATCTGCGATGACAGTAAAAATAACAAGGTTTCCTTCCATGAATGAGCATAAATGCTTTGTTCTCTCCCATACAGTAAGGACATGATTTCTGACCATGTGTACTCCAGCCAGATAACATCCCATAAGCCGGGAAGTCACTTATCGTCCACATCAATGCTGCTCTCAGTATGAAATTCTGTTTCGTTGCAACATCATATGTACTGACACCAGTACTCCACAATAAATTTAATTCATCAATCAATGGTTTCAAATAAACATCAATATTTTTCTTCGAATGTCCAGGAATTAGTAAAGTCAAAAAGATATATGGCTCCTTCATCAACATCCACGGAGGTAAATTGTATGGAGTTAAAAAAATAGTCCAACATGAATATTGACTACCATAAGATCCAAACGAACAGAAACCATCAGTGGAAAGGCCTAGTCGAACATTTCTAGCTTCTAAAGCAAAGGATGGATGCACTCTATCAAAAAGTTTCCATGAATCACCATCGGCTGGATGATTCAAGCTTTTATCGGTTGAAATATTCTCTTTATGCCATGAAATCATTGTCGTTGTATTCTTAGACATGAATAAACGGTGAAGTCTAGATGTAAGCGGAAAATATCTCAACTGTTTTACAGGAATCAAACCAGACATCCTGTGTTGTCCTTCTTTATATCTCAGTTTCCCACATGTGGGACAACTATCCAATGACTCATTTTCCCCAGAATATAAAATGCAGTCATTTGAACATGCATGAATCTTCTGACAAGTAAGTCCCAAATTTTGAACCAGCCTCTTACTCTCATAGTAATTTGTAGGTAAAACATTTCCTTCGGGTAACAGTGTTTTAATCAAAGAAAATATCTGGTGAAAACAGGTGTTTGACATTCCGTTATCTGATTTGATAGCCATAAATTTTGCAACTGCTTCTAATTTTCTCATCTTGCAGCCAGGATATAATGCACCCTCAGCAGACTTCAACAACTCATAAAATTCAGACGGTGCCAACTCAGGATTTGAAGTTATATCAGCCGGAGTTTCTGTATGTTGAACAGATGAACCTGCAACATCATGTACTAAATCTTGAAACTGGGATGGATCCAGAATCATGTTGGTATCACCTGCTCTGGAACTGCGTTCACCGTGTTGATACCAAAAAACATAATCTCGTTGAAAACCAAAACGCAAGAGATGTTCTCCCACTTTGTCAAACATGTCAAACATTCTCAATGCACATTTTCTGCAAGGGAATTTTATTTTTCCTTCTGAAACAAATTCTGGATTTGATGTCGCAAATGATAAAAAAGTCTCCACACCCTCTACATATACTGGATTTAAACTAGAACCGTTTGGATTTCTACGTTGATTTATCCATATGCGGTCACCTAGTAATTATTGTTGATGACCACGTTGTTCCATATTTCTCTATAAAATATAAAAGAATTACTAGTTCTGAATAATTTGTTAGAAAAAACACTCAAGCTAGGATAATTATAGAGTTTAGATCATACACGACTGACGCAAACTTTTTATTGAGATAAACCTAAAAATTTACCCTTTAAGAATTAAATATGCTGAGAATAAATCAAAACATGTTACAAATTTTGATAATTTTAAAATTATATAATTTTTTTATTATTTTCATAGTACTAATATTATTGGTAATTATTCCTAATTATTGTTAATTATTACTAATTATTACTAATTATTACTAATTATTACTAATTATTAATAATTATTACTAATTATTACTAATTATTGATAATTATTACTACTTATTACCAATTATTGGTAATTATTACTAATTAATACTAATTATTGGTAATTATTACTAATTATTGCTAATTATTAGTAATTATGGGTAATTATCGGTAATTATTACTAATTATTGGTAATTATTACTAATTATTACTAATTATTACTAATTATTACTAATTATTACTAATTATTACTAATTATTGGTAAATATTACTAATTATTACTAATTATTACTAGTTATTACTAATTATTACTAATTATTGGTAATTATTATTAATTATTACTAATTATTACTAATTATTGGTAATTATTATTAATTATTACTAATTATTTCTAATTATTGGTAATTATAACTAATTATTGGTAATTATTACTAATTATTACTAATTATTACTAATTATTACTAATTATTGGTAATTATTACTAATTATTACTAATTAGTACTAATTATTTGTAATTATTGGTAATTATTACTAATTATTGGTAATTAATACTAATTATTGGTAATTATTGGTAATTATTACTAGTTATTGGTAATTATTACTAATTATTGGTAATTATTACTAATTATTGGTAATTATTATTAATTATTACTAATTATTACTAATTATTGGTAATTATTACTAATTATTGGTAATTATTACTAATTATTACTAATTATTACTAATTATTGGTAATTATTACTAATTATTACTAATTATAACTAATTATTAGTAATTATTACTAATTATTATAAATTATTGGTAATTATTTCTAATTATTACTAATTACTACTATTTATCGGTAATTATTGGTAATTATTGGTAATTATTCCTAATTATTGGTAATTATTACTAATTATTGGTAATTATTACTAATTATTGGTGATTATTATTAATTATTACTAATTATTACTAATTAATGGTAATTATTATTAATTATTACTAATTATTACTAATTATTGGTAATTATTACTAATTATTGGTAATTATTACTAATTATTGGTAATTATCACTAATTATTACTAATTATTACTAATTATTACTAATTATTGGTTATTATTACTAATTATTACTAATTATTACTAATTATTGGTAATTATTGGTAATTATTACTAATTATTGGTAATTAATACTAATTACTGGTAATTATTGGTAATTATTTCTAATTATTGGTAATTATTACTAATTATTGGTAATTATTATTAATTATTACTAATTATTACTAATTACTGGTAATTATTACTAATTATTGGTAATTATTACTAATTATTACTAATTATTACTAATTATTACTAATTATTGGTAATTATTACTAATTATTACTAATTATTACTAATAATTACTAATTATTACTCATTATTACTAATTATTGGTAATTATTTCTAATTAAGACTAATTATTACTATTTACCGGTAATTATTGGTAATTATTGGTAATTATTCCTAATTATTGGAAATTATTACTTATTATTGTTAAGTATTACTAATTATTGGTAATTATTACTAATTATTACTAATTATTACTAATTATTGGTAATTATTACTAATTATTACTAATTATTACTAATTATTACTAATTATTAGTAATTATTCCTAATTATTGGTAATTATCGGCAATTATGGGTAATTATCGATAATTATTACTAATTATTGGAAATTATTACTAATTATTGCTAATTATTACAAATTATTCCTAATTATTACTAATAATTACTAATTATTACTAATTATCGGTAATTATTGGTAATTATTGGTAATTATTTGTAATTATTACTAATTATTGATAATTATTGGTAATTATTCCTAATTATTGGTAATTATCGGTAATTATGGGTAATTATCTGTAATTATAACTAATTATTGGTAATTATTGGTAATTACCGGTAATTATTGGTAATTACTGGTAATTATTTGAAATTATTGGAAATTATTCCTAATTATTCGTAATTATTCCTAATTATTGGTAATTATCGGCAATTATGGGTAATTATTGATAATTATTGGTAATTATTACTAATTATTGGTAATTATTGGTAATTATTGGTAAATATTTCTAATTATTGATAATTATTCCTAATTATTGGTAATTATATGTAATTATTACTAATTATTGATAATTATTACTAATTATTACTAATTATCGGTAATTATTACTAATTATCGGTAATTATTGGTAATTATCGGTAATTATTACTAATTATTGGTAATTATTGGTAATTACCGGTAATTATTACTAATTATTGGTAATTATTACTAATTATTACTAATTATTACTAATTATCGGTAATTATTACTAATTATCGGTAATTATTACTATTTATCGGTAATTATTACTAATTATTTGTAATTATTACTAATTATTGGTAATTATTACGAATTATTGGTAATTATTGGTAATTATTGTTAATTATTAGTAATTATTCCTAATTATAGGTAATTATTCCTAATTATTGGTAATTATTCCTAATTATTGGTAATTATTCCTAATTGTTGGTAATTATCGGTAATTATTGGTAATTATCGGTAATTATTGATAATTATTGGTAATTATTACTAATTATTGGTAATTATTACTAATTATTCCTAATTATTACTAATTATTCCTAATTATTACTAATTATTACTAATTATTGGTAATTATTGGTAATTATTCCTAATTATTACTAATTAGTGGTAATTATTAGTAATTATTACTAATTATTACTAATTATTGATAATTATTAATAATTATTACTAATTATTGGTAATTATTACTAATTATTGGTATGTATTACTAATTATTGGTAAGTATTACTAATTATTGGTAATTATTACTAATTATTGGTAATTATTACGAATTATTGGTAATTATTACTAATTATTACTAATTATTCCTAATTATTGATAATTATTGGTAATTGTTCCTTATTATTAGTAATTAAATAAATAATTACCAATAATTAGGAATAATTACCAATAATTAGGAATAATAACATTATTAGTATATTTTATTATTAATATTAAAATAATATAATTTCTTAATTTATATACATTTCTTTTTTCATCTGTGTGTTTTCTATCTCCACATACAAATAATACATGTGGAGACAGCAAACACACAGATGAAAAGAGAATTGTATATATATATAAAATTATATTATTTTAATATTAATAATAAAATATACTAATAATGTAATAATGTTATTATTCCTAATTATTGTTATTTATTACTAATTATTAATATTTATTCTTAATTATTAATAATTATTGCTAATTATTCCTAATTACCATTAACTATGAACAATACTAATAATTTAAATTTATTATGTAACAAAACAATGTAAACATAATTAAATTACAACTAATTAAGAATAATTGAAACTAATAAAAAATTAAAAATAAATATTAAATTAAAATGAACATAAATACCTTGAAAATTGAACTGAGGTTGATCTCTGATCATTCTTCAAAACATCAATATCAACTCCGGAGAAAAAAATTAATCTTGAGAAAAAATGAACTTTAGAAATAAAATTTTGGGAGAAGAAGAAGATGGAGTTTGAGAATGATTTGAAAAAAACGGATAGGGGGTATTTATAGGTTAGAATATTTGCGACGGGTACCGTCGCAAATACCTTAGCCATCATTTATTATGGTCAACTGTTAAATAGTTATTTGCGACGGGTCTCGTCGCAAATAACCACCTGCCGACATACTATTTGCGACGGGGGAATATTCCTGTCGCCGGTTATTTGCGACAGGAATATTCCCCCATCACAAATATTTTTCCCGCGATTTGGCGCGCAAAGCGCCCAATTCCTTTTGCGACGGGGAAAGCTATCTCGTCACAAAAGGCTTCTTATTTGCGACGGTCAAATACCCCCGTCGCAAATAAGTTTTTAACGGGGCTATTTGTGACGAGATTTATTCCCGTCGCAAATAACCCGTCGCAAATACCCATTTTTCCCGTAGTGCCTAAATATCATTTTATAATGTATTTTAGAGCACTTATAAATCATTCTCAAAATATGTTACGGTATTCATCTCAATTTCTCGTCATTAATGTGTGATTTAATTTTTTAAACCAATTTCAAATTTTAATAGTTTATATAATTATAAATAATTTATTTTTAATAGTAATTTTTTTTTCAAATGCATTTAAGTTGAATTATAATTATCAACATTCAACTAAATTTAATTTATTAAATTAGTAATGTAATAAGGATTCATCATTTCAATTTTTTCCATAGAGATATGTAAGTCGTTAAATGCTTATCTTTTCCTATATGTTGTATATACTACATGATTGATATGTTAAATCGTTATTATATTTATTTATAAGTTATTTAATGGTTAAAATGAATTTTTTCATCCATTAGGGTTATTATTAAATAGTTTCCATAATCGTAACGGTTTTATGTTAAAATATATTTTTTACTGGGATAGTTTAATATTATTATTTTATGATTATAAAAATACGGAAATCCATTTCTAAAAAAATAAAAAAATTTCCTCTATTTATTTCATTGGATCTAATGTTTTCCTTTTTTCAATCATTATTACCTTCAGAAAATGAAATAAAAATATTAAGGAAAAATGATTTTATTTTACGTATAATTTTGTTATCTTTCCCTTGAATTTTCAATGCTGATTTGTTATTTTTTCCATAATGATTCCTATATTTCAAATAAAATGATTAAATTAATTTTAACATTGTATAAATTTATAAAAGTGGGTGGTAAATGAAAAATGGGATCATTTTCAAAAACGTTGTACTTTTTATTTTTTTCTCAAACAATTTTGATTTTATTTAAGTTGTTTTAATGTAAATCACGTGAATAAAACTCCAAAAAAACATTAACATTATTTTCATGAATTAATAAATTTTATTATTTCATTGATTTATTCCTGAAAATTAATTTACAATTTTTTTTAAAATATTTAAATATTTAAATACGTAAAATCAAATTTAAATGTGTATTTTCCACAAGAAATTTCCTTGTAACAATTTAATGGAATATTAAACTATAACAACATAATATGATGGGTTATTTTTTTCATGGTCAATAACACAATATTACTATCATTATTTATTTACAATATATTTTTACATTATGATGATGAACTATTTTTTAATCTCAAATCATTTCCATGTGTTAGGATATGATGATAAGATGACTGTCTTATGATCTACTGTAACAAATATATAAATTTATCTTTATGTGATGGGCATAAAAAAATTATACATACCTCCAAACCATTAGTAAATGATCTTTATCTCCTGGTATAATAATGAATAAAAGTGTTTGTTATCACAATTTGGAAAGAGTCACCATCTGAGATGGTATACTTTGGATTTATCATAGGCCATATGAATAATTGAATGGGAAGTGAACCCAATAACCTATTTTATTCTGGGAAATGAGATATGACTAAGGACATGATATTTTATTCTTATGGGACTTCCAAAAACCCATATATTATTTCTTGTGATATATTCTCAATTGTTAATAATAATTATTCCTTATTCAATACACTTATTACCTTTTTTGTTATTTATAAAACATTATATTAGTCATCGTAATTATGATCAATGTAATTATGGCGACGATTATTTATTAATATGTTTATTTTTTCATAACCTTATAATTATCATTTGATCATTGACTCATATATTGTATTTTTACCTATACAGAGAATATATGATCATTATTTCTTATATTTACCTTAAAAATTTTATTAATAAATGGTTTACATATGATACGTCAACGATGGATTATAATTGTGATTAATTAAATGTAATTTTTTGTATATATTTTATAAACCATTTACTCTTGTATCTAGTTTTTATAAGATAATAATTTTTATGGGATTGCTGTTAATCATATTAAAATTTAATATATATTTCACTTATATTATGCATTATTATTCTATTAAAATATAGGTTCACTATTTTATTAAACCCTCTTGATCAACATTGATCACAAAAACATAATAGTTTTCATAGAATCTTTGTCATTTTTAATCATATGATTATCTCTTTGTGGTTTTACGAATATTCCTATGTATTGATACATTGGTAATCATTTCAGATATGAATATTGATGTACCGATAATTTGTAAATCCATGTCAATATTTACAAATTTATTTATAAATTGATACCCTTTATTTTTCACCATTTCAAGAACTATGGGATCGTTTTTCTATATACATCTAATCCATTGTCTTATTCAAGGGTGATAATGAAATGAATATTGATAGTACTTAAATGGATCCAACAATATCCTTTTTCTCTTTTTATGTTCCTTTTGTTTGAGTGTATACTTCAATTTATGGTAGCCAGTTTATATATTACTCATATCCCAATAAACAATGTAACTCCATATTTGTTTATCAAAGTTGACTTCAACTAGCACAAAATAATTGGTAGGACAATTATAATCAGAATGATAGAAAAATTCAGAAGCTTATATACCAACCTTATCATTTTAAATGAGTACACATCAGTATCTATTCATGTATGATTAAATTAAAATGAAAAAAATATCATTAATATTAATTAAAATTGGAACTATTTTTCTGTCTTAACGCTCCATATATTCATTGAATCATTAATAACACTTATTTTTCGAGATATACATACCACCCATTCGAGTTAATGTGGTCAAATAATTGTAATGATTCACAATTTTATAATGAACCACTGAGTTTATTCTTATTTTTTATGGAATAATATAATCATATTTACTAGTATAACAGGAGTCCACACATCCACATATAATTTCATCCAAATATACACTACAATTCCCTCATCAGTGACAATGTGTCTCATGAATTTTACCTGATGTGTTAAAAAATAACTATTTACTAAAGTTACAATCATTAATCTCATTCCATGGTGTTTTTAGTATAACCATTAGACCCCCCCTCTTTGAACATTAAAATTTTATATATATCATATTACCATCCATAGATATAAAAACCATTATTTTAGAATATATTTTCTATTAAATGAATTGTAATTGTTTGATATATTTCATATAACATAACATTGATCCTAAAACAAAATTTGATAAATAATAACATATCTATTAAATTGTTTCCATGAATCAACCAAATGAAAATTTTCTATAAAGTTATTATTTAATTAATAATTATTTATTATTTTATAATAATTCTTTACCCAATTTCAAATAATTTCAATTTAGAATTTAAAAAATTTTGTTCATTAAAAAATTAATTTTATTGATTTTTATCTGTTGAAATTATAATTTCTATCTAGAATTTCCTGAATTTTTTCCGTAATGAATATGATTTATTGAATAATATTTTCAATGTTATGCTATCTTTAAATTTTTTTATATTTTTATGTAGATTTACATAATAGTGAAAATTATTTCATTATCTACAATAATAAATATATTTAATTCGACAAATAATTATAGATGAAAAATTATTTTATTAACATGATAATTAATTTAAATATTTATAATTCAATTATATATAATATAATTATGTTTTAAATAATTATAATTATATTTTATATTTTACAGGAACATTTTTACTGTTATAAATTTTTTTTATACAAATAGTGTTTTTGTGAAAAATGTGTTATTATCCTAATAAAATTAATTAATATTTTTTAATAAATTTGTGTAATGAAAATTATATATTATATATATTTATAAATATTTTATCCTTTATTTTGTGGTTTTCGTAAGTAATATAATTATTTGAAATTCCATTTAATTCATAAAAATTCATTTAAAAAGGGGTTTTCATTGCATTTTTAACATTTAACTTAAAAAATTAATTTCTTAAACTTATACAAAATTAATTTTAAGAAAAATGGATTATATATTATAAATATTATTTTTTTTTCATTAAGGCCACCTTCATTTGTGGCAATAACCTAAATTAAATATAATAAAAATTGTTGCCATAGTTAAAGATAAAACAATATTTTCAGTGAGTAAATCTAAGAATTATGTGTAATTTTTTCGAATAAGCTTGCCTAATTTTTATTTATTGATGATTATTGAACAAAATATTGTCAAATATTAAATGAATTGTCACTATAGAACAATTATTCTTGAATCATAATCTCACGACCTGACCCTACTGGTCTCGAGCCGCAACTACCTCAGGCCCGCCTGCATAGGCCAGGGGCTGGCGACCAGCGCCGAAGGCGTAACGATCTCGGGGAGGCCTTCGCCTAAGTACATATAAACACACACACAACCCACTCGATATAGAATTGCAGAGAAAAAAAGAAAACTAATGGACAAACAACTATAACCCAACCACAGTCATGCATCAACTTATAAATATAAAAAGTAAAGTGCTGGAAAGATAATTGAACAGAAAAATGGAAAAACGAGCGCCCAACCCGAAATGTGCCACAACCCAGCATCCGCTAAAAAAAAGTAAACTACTAGTGAGTCTCATAGCTGAAAGTATGACTACGACCACCTAATGCAGCCCAAGCTCAAGTTTCCTCTATGCTCCTCTGTAGTCTCAATCGACCTGTCCGTCGTCTACATGGGCACAACAAGTGCGGAAAAAGGCCAAGTATGGTTGAGTATAAATATAATCAGTAGGATGCCCTGAAATCTCGAGGGGGCAATGAAATATGTACCAAAACGATGATCAGTAGACAGAAAAATGAATGGTGAAAGAGTACAGTAAATAGAGTGCAGTTGAACCCAACAAAATAAAGTAAGTTGACTTGTCCAACCAAGTGGGTCTAGACACGGAAATCACGTGGCATACCATTCATGTCTTTGCCCCTCTTAAAAGGAGAGTAAATGATCCCAAGAGTGGGAACAAAAGTAGGGAGAATATATATATATACTCAACAAGAAACCCAAACGAGTGTGTAAGGGGATCTCTATCTCCAAGCTCAGCGCAGTTAATGTCACCAACAGTTCTAAGGATATCCATCAATAATGCCCTAGCAATCCCGCACTAGTCGTTGTCTCATTAGTAAACCGTATAACCAAGGTCCCGATCCTATAATCACGGAAAAAGTCACTGAATATCCTCTTAGAAATGGCTGAGTCTGAAAGAATTCATCAGGTAACCCACTGCCCATCCCAAGCTGGAGGGTAAACCCGAAGTGTTCGTCGGGTTACCCACTGCCTAGCCCTGTTGGAGGGTAAAACCTAAAGTCAATGGGTAACTCACTGCCCAGCCCCGATGGAGGGTAAACCCTATGTTCAACTAGTAACCTACTGCCAATCATCGTTGGAGGGTAAACCCTGATACGACAGTGGGTAACCCACTACCCAGTACTGCTAGAGGGTAATCCCGGAACTGGTCTGATAACTCCGCACTGCCCATAACATCTCTGGGTGTCACTAACATTGCTACAATGCATTGGTTCAGAGAGCGTCAAAGGAACCTCCGACCAATGCCATTTCATGTTTCCACATTTAATGATATCTCAAAAGAGGCTCCACATGCCAAAACAGATTACACCATTGTACTCCTTGTAAAAAAACACGCGAGATAGACTATTTGATCGAATAAAACAGACTCTCGATGAAAAAGTTATTCAACACCGCTTTATGCGCATAATAAATCTCATGAGGCCCACACCGTGGTCCTAAAAAGGTCGGGTGAATAGTTCTATCGTGATGCTCTCGAAAAATCACTCCAAAATGACTACGCATTCGCACTGAACAGACGACTGATGAAAAAGTCTCAAAACACTGCTCACAGCTTAAAAGACGGTCGGTGGGGCCCATGAATCAACTCTAGCTTCAATGCCTCAAACCACCCTATACTACATCATCTTGATTCTAGGGTTACAATGACAATGACGGCTCCAAAAATGTATTTCGGATGTGCTCACGCCATCAGAAAGAAAATCCTCGTGAGGCGCTAAACAAAACTTAGTCGGCGTGTAGCGCCACCAAGCCCCCTATCTCTGAAATTAAACACCCCCTAGACCATCTCACAATATCTGTATCGATCTGAGGATTGTGCTCCGCAGACGGCGCGTGAATCCGATATTCTGTTTTCTATTTAGGGGCGTTTAAACGCCTATGGACGGAGACGAGGTGGGCAAGACTGGTTCGGCCAATCCACCCCCTTCAGACCGGCGATTTGCGACTCGACCGCCTGGACCGCCTGGTTCACCTGGGCCCACGGTTAACCACGCAGGCTGGGCAGCTTTACCCAGACATGTGCAAGCCAGTCCGGCCCATTTTCCACGAGACCCACAAAGCGAGGTTGTCGCCGACTCCCGGGGTCGCGATGACCCATGTCTCGCGCGCCGCACCCCGACCGACAAAGCCGGACCGCGCTCCTCCTCCGGCCAGGACTACCGGGCAGCCGCTCGCTCGCCCCCTGTAGCCATGGAGACCACCGCGCCATCTCTTGGAAAGCCCATTGCATTGCTGCTTGGGATCATGCAGCGTCGCTACCTCAGAGCCCGTCGTGCCCCCGCTGTCACCCACCAGACCGCCCTAGAACCGCCAAAAATGGTGATTTTTAGCCGGAAAACGTCCCATGGTCACCTCGGACACCAAGTGATTTGAAAATTCATTTCGAACTAATGATTGGAAAACTCGGATGGATCCCTACACATCTATGGAATTCTCTCTACAAATAAATAACAATTCAACCCTAATATTTGAGTTCGGAGTAGATGCGGAATTTAAAAACGAAACACACAAACCTACATCGCAGGGTGTAGCCCTTCACATCATGAACGGTCTGCCAGATCCACCACCGCATTGCTGGAGAGGAGGAGGAGTATGAATAGGGTGGATCCCTTTATTGAGAGAGATTCCTCTAGGGA